>OX940932.1:19845426-21231051 GCA_954870645.1 Agrotis clavis | reverse complement strand
ATGTGCATAAACTTGCGTGCACGCAACGACAACTAACGCCATCTATCTTGTTAGCGATGAACTAATACAAAATATAGTCAACTATCATAATCGTTTGATCATGTTGAACAAGCTTTTAAACTGAAGAACAAAAATGCAGATGGGTTGTCTAGAGAATATCTATAAATAAGAAGAAAGAGAAAATGTGAAGAGAGAAAGAAAGAAAAAGAGAGAGAAAGAGCAGAAATGTGCTACAACGATTTTATAACTGTTGTTTGAAGTTTGGGTTTGCTGTCCAGTAACCTTTTTTTTTTTTTTTTTTTTAAGGTGGTAAAATCATTAAATGAGTCCTCCCGCCCTGGGTGGGGCGGAAGGGACTGTCAGACTCTTACTGACTAAAATACACCCGTGTTCCTTCGGATGCCCTTTACGTTCCAGGGCCACGGTATCCTGGGTTAAGAAAAAACCCGCGACCCCAGCAGGCATTTGGCGCGAAACACGACGCGCCACCGACCCGGGCTTGGTCTCTGGTCGGACGGCGAGCTACCCATCACTCACCGTCCGCAAGCCCGCTCCGCCGCTGTGCCCTCTGCTGATCAGAGGGACACGCGTTGGAGCGTCCACACGACAGGCTATTCGCATACGGGCAAAGAGACCCCTTAGACACACAGTGCCTAAGGAAGAGTTTTTGCCCGCATCCCAGGGTGCACCGGCCCGAAAAACTGGTCTTCCCCCCGGACGTATCCGAGAGGGAACACCAGTCCACGGGCGCACGTGGAGGTTTCCTGTCTTAGCACCCCGTCCAGTACCCTTAGGCTGTTTGTCCACCGCCACCGTCACCGGGCCGTCGCCGAGAACGAGATTATTTCGGGCCGAGTTTAATATGACGTGACGGCGATCGTTTGTCCACCGCGACCGATTTCGCTTGTTTAGTTTGTTCCAACTGTCATGCGTGGTAGTCACGTTTTCGAAGAAATAAAGTGATGGCTAGGTTAAACCGGCGACAACTTCTTCTCCTGCTTTTGTACTTTCGAAGGCATTTCTACGCAAAATTTTATCTTTGGACACTTTCTTATCCCACAAACATTCTTTACTTTCTATAACTTGTATTAATAATTAAATATCGTATTTAAATTTTTTGGCCATTTTTAATAAAATTAGATATTATGATAATTGATGACAGACAAAATAATAACTGAGCTCGCGTGTACGGTGCGACGGCGACGGTAGTGTGTGGACAAGTTCATACGTGTTTTGTATTGCCGGCACATCAGCCCGTCAAAATCTCGGGCTACGTTCTAGCGGTCACGCCGATCTACTCGCAATTTCGGCGGCCGGGATGACGGCGCTCGGGTGACGGATGTGCGGTGGACACGCGGCTAAGTAAATGTATTGTACCGCTATACCGCTACTTCGGCGCCGTCATCTCGTTCTCGGTGACGTGACGTTGACGGCGGCGGTGGACAAACGCCCTTAGCACGAGTTTTCACTCTTTTACTTTACAGCGTCTTTCCAGTATTTACAGCGTTTCTTGTATGAAAAAATAGAACAACGCCTCTGGTGTGCGAAGAAGGAACTAATTTTTTCCTTGAAAATTATCAATTTGTAATTGTCAAAGTTCCAGTTTACTTTACGTTTCAAATACTGAGAACTCGTTCTAAGGGTACTGTTTCTAGGTATTCTGTATTAGAAGATGCGCACGCATTCTAACAAGAACTGATCCACTAATTAGTTATTTTAGCAAGTAAATTCCAGATGAAAGAATCGAATTCAATACCACTATATAGACTATTCACATAGAAATTAAATCATTAATTCATAACATAATAACTAGAATAACAGTTTTAGTACTTTTAAACACGCCACCAGGTTTTCTTTCAAATGGTTATATACAATCTGACATGTACGATTTTTTTTTTATATACAATCGGACATGCATATTTTTTTTTTTCTTTTTATATTTTTTCTTTTCTTTTCCTTTATATACAAACTGACATGTATGATTATTTTACATTTTTATACAAACTGACATTACTTTATTTTTACATGACATTTTAATTATTTATTTTATTTAGTATTGTGAATGCGAGAACCTATGTGGGCCAAGCTGTCGTTTTTTTATTTATTTATTCATTATGATTGTCTGACAGTTTGAGTAACTTAAGCGGCCTAAACAAGTCCTTTCTTTGGTATTGTTCGTCGTGTCGCTGAGCTCCTTGAGTTGAGCTCCACGATAACTGACAAATGCTTGCACTGACTGGACAGGTCCACTCAAATTTCATTGTGTGGTTCTTTCTTCAAAAGACCATTTCAGACATTGCCTGCATGGTCCTCGTATAAAGTGTTCTACATTTATATGTCTGGACTTTAAAAGAGACTGTGACCTCTGAGTTTGTTTCGGATGTTTCTTCTCAGAGTAGTCAGGTACGAAACACCGGCCCCTCCTAGTTTTATGAAAAGACGTGTAAAAGTGTTGAAATAACCTACTTGCATAAATAAACATCATTTCATTTCATTTCATATGTAGTGCGGATATTTTAGTATGTTATTGCTTAACAAAAATTATTTAACACGTTACTGTTTCTGTTACTGTCAGCCTGTGTCATCCCACTGCGGGGCAAAGGCCCCGGCAAGGTTTGGGAACCATAATTTTGTCAAAATGGAAAGAATGCACATGTCCATGATTTGCATTTTAGAGATAAGGGAAGATCTCCCTTCATAAGTCTTTCATGGACCAGCAGTTCTTCCAGGTGTTTTCGGTTCGTCTAATGTCTATCCTGTCTTGTCTGGCCTGGAAAGAAATTAGCTGGCCCAAGTAAATGTATTCATGGACATAATAATAAGTAGGTATATTTATTGCAATTCTTCACCATTCCCCATTGATATATAAAAACTCGTTTTTGTATATCAATGCCATTTCCTTTGATCCGATACTTATAATGGGGTTAGTGATTGATACCTAATGTCTAGAAAAATTTTGGACGGTGGTAAAAAAGTCATCCTGTTTAAGCACATTTTGGCCATTAGCCATCAGGTTCGTCGATCTCGCAGGGATCTGTCCACGTGCTGGATAGATTATAAGAAGGCCTACGACTCGGTGCCACATACATGGCTCACGAGGGTACTGGAGTTGTACAAAATAGACGCAACTCTACGCGCCTTTCTTGAGTCATGTATGGGGCAATGGAGAACGGTCCTTCGCTATCCGGGATGTCGACAGATTCAGGCGAATGATGAACCTGTATGGATTAAACGGGGAATTTTCCAGGGCCACAGTCTGAGTCCACTTTGGTTTTGCTTAGCTCTGAATCCTCTAAGCACGTTGCTGGAGGATTCAGGTCTGGGCTACCGGTTGAGGAGAGGAGGTCAGGTCATATCTCATCTCCTTTACATGGATGACCTTAAACTCTTTGCCCCCAACAATTTGCAACTGATGAAGCTACTGAAGGTAACAGAAACCTTCAGTAGCGCCATTAGGATGGAATTTGGTGTGGACAAATGTGCAATCATGCATGTGAAGCGAGGGGAGATTATGGAATCTGAAGGGATTCAACTTTCAGATTCCATACACCTTAGATCCCTCTCCTCATCCGAAACCTATAAGTATTTGGGTATGTCGGAAGCGCTTGGCATTAATGTACCGGACATGAAACAATCGTTGCGGGAGCGCTTCTTCGGACGCCTCAAGAAGGTTTTAAATAGCCTTCTTTCAGGCGGAAACAAGGTGCGCGCCTACAACGGTTGGGTCATGCCGGTTCTGATGTACTCTTTCGGCATACTCAAATGGACTCAGACTGAACTCGACGCCTTGGATAGACGAGTTCGCACATTGCTGACCGCAAATCGAATGCATCACCCACGATCATCAGTAATGAGACTGTACATCCCGAGTAAATGTGGGGGTCGAGGCTTTTTAAATGCCAAGACCCTCCACAACCGCGAGGTGTGCAGTCTTAGAGAACATTTCTTGAACATGGACGTGGGTATGCACCGAGATGTGGTCGCGGTGGACAAGGGACTCACCCCGTTGTCCATGGCTAAAGAGAACTGGCGCAAACCTGTAGTACTCACCACGGAAGATCGCAGGAAGGTATGGCAAAGCAAGGAGCTTCACGGACGCTTTTACCGGGCTCTTCATGGGCCCGATGTAGATTTCCCAGCGTCCGTATCCTGGCTGCGTTTCAGTGACCTCTTTGGGGAAACTGAAGGTTTTGTCTGTGCAATTATGGATGAAGTTATGCTGACGAACAACTACCGGAGACATATTATGAAAGACGGGACGGTCGACGTGTGTCGGGCATGCCACCGTCCAGGTGAGTCGATCAGACATATTATCTCCGGTTGTTCTCGTCTTGCTAACGGCGAGTACTTGCACAGGCATAACCTAGTGGCTAGGATTATCCACCAGCAACTTGCTTTGAAATACAATCTTGTTGATTCTGAAGTACCGTATTACAAGTATGTGCCCGACCCAGTTCTCGAGAAAGGCCATGTCACGTTGTACTGGGATCTGCCTATCATTACTGACAGGACTATTGTCGCCAATAAGCCTGACATAGTAGTGATAGACAGATCAGCGCGCCGCGCAATGATAATCGATGTTACCATCCCGCATGACGAGAACCTCGTGAAGGCAGAGAAAGATAAACAAATTAAATATCTCGATCTGGCACGCGAGGTTGTCGACATGTGGAATGTGAGCTCGGCTATCATTGTGCCGATCGTCGTGACTGCCAATGGCCTGATGGCCAAGAGCCTCGACGAACATCTCTCGAGGCTCTCGTTGGGTAGTTGAATCAAGGGCCAGATTCAGAAGGCAGTACTCCTTGATACGGCTCGTATTGTGAGGAGGTTCCTGTCTCTGGAACCCTAACCACCGGTAGCTTGGACCCTGCTCCCACACCGGCGGACTACTATTTTTATATTTTTAAATGTTTTTTTTACGGTTTTGTTTTTTAAAACATTTAAAAATGTAATAATATGAGTATATTAAATGAATAAACGAAATAATAATAATAATAATATTCCACAACTATCACACAACGCCATCTAGTCCCAAGCTAAGCAGAGCTTGTGTTATGGGTACTAGACAACTGATAAACATACTTATATATTTCTAAATACATACATATTATAGATAAATTACACCCAGACACAGAACAAATGATCGTGCTCATCACACAAACATTTGTCCTGGGTGGGAATCGAACCCACGACCTCCGGCATAGCAGTCAGGATCACTAACCACTAGACCAACAGGCCAGTCAATTTTCGGAAACACTCATGTTTCCGAAAATTGTAATAAATAACATCATTATTATGGAGGATTATGTTTTCTTGAGATAATTTTCCAGGGCACGTGGGCGACGCCCGCCGTTAGCAACAACTAGTTATTAACCTCATCTATAAGCAACTTGTCAGCCATCTATAATGTTGCATCAGTCACATAGTGTAACAGTATGTTTCTAACAACGCAGACCACATCCTCATGTCAAGGTCGAACCATCTTAACTAACAGTTACAAAAGTACCTCATTATGGTCGTTCTTGCTTATTTTTTAATGTTAATTTATCTTTTTTTTTATTCTTATTACTACGCAGATTTTAATTCATGATTGCTGTAACTATTTTGTGAGGTTATTAATATCTAAATGTAGTAAATTTTCACCAAGTTACAAAAAAAAACTAGGACTTTTTATTTTATTTTTTAATTTAGTGATGTGCTAACGTTTCATCACTATTAGGTTATTATTATTAGGTTATGGTGTGATTCGATTGGTTTTATTGTCCTTATTTGGAAAACATCGTGAGGAATGGCTAATTCAAGAACCTAACTTTTCATAGAAATAGTGACATTAATCAATCAGATCTGGGCCTGCGTGACTAATTGCGGCCTGGTACCTTCACACAAAGGCCTTCGTCACAACATTGGGAATGTTATAGACTGTTTGTGCTTTGCGCTTAATTGCTGATATTTCTACTGTGTTAGAGATAAGGAATTGTAATAAAAATCAAAAGGTATAATGTAGAAAAAAAGTATAAGTTTTTATTCATAGAATAAATAATTGCATCCTTCACAACATCTCACTGGTAACCATATGACTATATCAGATTACACATACTCATCACGTTTTAATATTATAATACTCCATTTTAATTGATAGCCTTTTAATTTTATATTACATCTGTAAGCATATTTTGACGCACAAAAATATCCAGAGCCATTGGCGTAATACTAATTCTTGAATATTATTTTCGTATTCAAATTATCACAATTTATAATCATTGTCAAAATTTACTTACAGACGAGCCTCATCACAAAAAAGAAATAAAGCATCTTTCGTACCGTTTCATTATGCACCTGTTCTATTTTCAAATCCCAACACTGCGTTGTCAGTTCACGTCATAACGTTGACCAATCAGATCGTTTCCTTTACATTTGTGTGTAATTCAAACGGTGCGGAAACTGCTTTATTCGTATTTTTTTTTGTTTTGTTTATTAAAATGAAATATAACTAAATACTGGAATGGTACTGTGATTCTTAGTATTTGTACTGTTGTCTGTTGTAGCCAGCGGAGGCCTGTGCTCTCGCGAACTGGGGCTGTTGGTAGGCGGCGCCAGCGCTGGGCGCATCTCCGTACTTGCCGGGGTTGTATTGACCTGAAAATTTAAGAAAAATATTGTAAATTTTTGTAAATATGGCGGTACAAATATTGTGAAATTATGAATACTTTATTGTAGCTAAATTGCTGTCTGCTTTTAAAGTCTAGTCACTGCGTGGAATCAGCGACCAAGGAATCGTTTTTTTCCAATTGCTCCCGATCCAAGGTACAGGTTGCCTAAGTGTCCATTTTAGTGTGGAGTTTCATAAAATGAAAATTGCTTATGCTTGCCAAAGACACATTATAAATGTACCGTAACAAAAACTATTAAGACTAAAACACCTCTTTGAAATTATAGCGTTTTGAATTAATTTGCCACACGTTATGTCTTCACAATTCTTGCTTAAATACCATTTGAAAATATTACAAGAGAGCATTATTATATGGATTATAATGAGCGTAGCAAACTGATCGATCAACCTGTACGCTAAATGTTAAAATATTGCAACAAGTCTGTAGCATCTTCTAAAATAATAGACTGCAATACATTCTCTAGTAATTAGTTGACTTAAGGAATCGCGGAACATTTTGTTAAAGAACATTTCGCCAGTAAAGAGAATAACGAGTTTCTTACAAAATGAGATAGAATATGTTTACCCGCACTTTAAATCTTTCATTTTAGCACAAGCGACAAAAGAAAAAAAAATAACTCAAGAAGAAGTTAATGTAATGAAAGGTCAGCCAATTTCTGGAGGCTCATAGCAGCACGGAAGGATGCGTATTGAATTATGTAGTTTTTCACGAAAAAACGGATGAACTTTGTGGATGTATCCAATATTCACAATACTTGTAATAAATAAACAATATAGCTGAAAACTAAATAACTGTGTTTCGAACTGAAGATATCTTTTCAGAAGCCGCAATAAATGCTGAATCTGCTGCACTATCAGTTAATCGGATCTCATCAAAGTCAGAGTAAACAGGCTTATTCTGCGTAAACTCACTCAATCATAGACTTTGATCTGTGTCACCTCTGATCCAGACTGGAGACCTAACCCATATGAAGGAACAGTGTATTAGATGGGTACGCGGAGTATGGTGGCAAAACACACGCTTCAGGCAAACTTTACACAATACTAACGTAGCGCAAGCGCCAACAGGACGCTATTTGTTAATAACCGCTTGCAAATGACGTCCTGTTGGCGTTTGCGCTACGTCAGTGTTGTGTTCAGTATCCCTTAAGTGTGTATGTCCTCATTAGACCTCAAGTCCCGTCTTATAAACTGTTTCCCTAACAAAAAAGATTCGCTACACATTCGACCTCAAACAAAATCGCTCGCGAATTTCAAAGTCCGCAAATCTCTACATGACCTTAGAATCTTCGTGGGACATTCCCTTCACTGCACTGACCTATTGTTCAGTAAGACAGTAGCTATTATCCTCCACAAAATTTAGTTCCCGTACATTATTATTTACAACTTTACTTCAATACAAATCCATGCCAAATCCAACTTTATTGAAGAAGTCATAAAGTGTTGCACAACTGCAATGCAGAACTGGAAGCTTCAAGAAGTACATTAAGCTTTTTGCCAAGGGAAATTGGACTCTATTTTAATGACGTCAAGGTGTTGAAGGGTTATTCTGAACGGTCATAGTGAGGGGTCATTGGGTAATCTTTTAAAGGTCAGTGTACTAGTGAAAGTACTGCAGGTGATTCTGTTAAGTTATTTATAGATGCTCTGTTATTTAAATTTTTGTTTGTGTTTGATCTTTGCCTTTGTTTATTTCAAAGTGTCATACAGACAGACAGAGAAGCGGGTTTGGGCCGGTCTTTTTATTTGATTAAGCATTTAGTGTCAGTGTTCACAGCTTCTTTCAATTAAATTGCATTCGTAATTATTTTTACTGCTTTTTTCGAAGATTTGACTTTTACTAGAAGACGTACCCATTACTACCTATCTAAGAAACATGAATAAAATTTCCCATAAAAATATCCAAAAAGGTCAGAAATGTGAAACTTCTTTATTACATCCATCTTAATCCTGACGGATGACCATCAGGGAGGACCACAATATTAACAATTTATACTTAATGAAAAAAAAAAATCACTTAACTTTAAAAACTCAATCAAAAGTCGCCCAAATAGACAGAATGACCCTACATCATACCACAGATCAACTAAGACATTTAGACGCGCCACCCAACACGTATAAAGTGTGACATTTCCCACAGATTACCGCGCCCTATCTGATAGCTAATCGTCGTTATTAGTCTGTGTCTAATGCCATTCTAAAGCAATTTGCTTGTTACTTCTAAGTACGCTTTGTTTAGTTTCGAAACAGAGAGGCAACAAAGGCAAAGTAGTGTAATCTATGGACTTAATATTATTTACATCTATTTATCGCATGCAGTGCATCTAGTTTTGGTATGAAGCTAGTTCCAAAATGAGAGGTTCTTCTGGCCCTTAAGCTATTGTCAAACAAACAGGCGAATCGAATACGATCCGAAGCGTTTTTATTTGTAATGTATGGAATTGTTTGAATCCAGTCACAAAGAAAAGCGAAAGCGATCCGATAGTCTATGTGACTGGCTTCAAACAATTCCATACATTACAAAAAAAAAACGCTTCGCTTCGCTTCGCGTTTGCCACGCCTGTCTGTTTGACAATAGCTTTAATGTTCGTCCTAAGGAAGAATCGACCTTGGTTTTGTATATCACAGTAAATATTAGTTTCTTTGTAAATCGTTAGTAAAAGTCTATTACAGACATACCGCTCTCTGTTTTAAAATCTATCAAATTATTAAGTCATGCAAGAAATTATAAGAAAAAGTCCACCATTTCATTTTGTATCATCCACCATCCCAAATCCAAAAGTATGACTAACTTCCCTGTTACATCCATCCATCTAAACAAGTTTCCCAGATCCGTTTAGTCTAAGATAGAAACAAGATTAATCACTACTTGCAACACCGGACCATCTGTCAAAATTTTATGACGTCAGGTGTGACCATAATTAATGTTATTATTGATACATCTTTAATGTATGAAGCTACTCGTTCGTAATTTGTGATTAAGTACTAATTACAAATTCGTTTAATATTGATAAATTACTTATTAAATGATATAGAAGATCTTTTAATGAGGTGAAAATTAACTTGTCGAATCTCTTATTGATAGAGAAAATTGACAAAGATGATTTTAGAAAGAATTCTGATTGTATGTGCCTAACCAGCAGTGTTATTCTATAAGAATACAGCGTTGCACCAGCCCAGGCCCAACGTCAATGCTTTTTTTTTTTAAGGTGGTAAAATCATCAAATGAGCCCTCCCGCCCTGGGTGGGGCGGAAGGGACTGTCAGACTCTTACTGACTAAAATCCACCTGTGTTCCTTCGGATGCCCTTTACGTTCCAGGGCCACGGTATCCTGGGTTAAGAAAAAACCCGCGACCCCAGCAGGCATTTGGCGCGAAACACGACGCGCCACCGACCCGGGCTTGGTCCCTGGTCGGACGGCGAGCTACCCATCACTCACCGTCCGCAAGCCCGCTCCGCCGCTGTGCCCTCTGCTGATCAGAGGGACACGCGTTGGAGCGTCCACACGACAGGCTATTCACATACGGGCAAAGAGACCCCTTAAACACACAGTGCCTAAGGAAGAGTTTTTGCCCGCATCCCAGGGTGCACCGGCCCGAAAAACTGGTCTTCCCCCCGGACGTATCCGAGAGGGAACTCCAGTCCACGGGCGCACGTGGAGGTTTCCTGTCTTAGCACCCCCAACGTCAATGCTACAGTTTATTTAAATAGATTTTTTGCTTTTATTCTTTATCCCTTTAAAGGAAAAAGTGCGCTGAATTTTTAGAAAAATAGAACTGTAATGTTGATCATCTAAACAATTTTGATGTTGAAGTCTAAATTGTAGCTTCGAAGCAGGGCCTAAAATGACCCTCAAAACTTAGAAATTTATGGTTTTCTAGTCTTTTATTTGGAGGCTCTATCACTTAATTATTTTATCTTTCTTCATTATTAATTATTGCATGCAGCATAAATCTTCCAGAAACTTCAACTTACCATCATCAATGATTCCAGCAGCCTCATCATGAGCGTTCTGCTCCAAAGCCTTCAGGATCTCTTCGGGTATTGGGGGAGCGGTGGGGATGTGGGCGCCCTGGGGCTGGAAGCCACCCTGGCCGGCAGCGTAGCTGATGGCGTAGACCTGACCATCATCACCGGTGTACTGGAAGCCACCCTGAGCTTCGATGCCGTCAGCCTGGAAGATTGAGGGGGTTTTGTAAGTAAGTGTCTCTTGTTTTTTCATTCAGATTAATGTTTTACATGGAGCGACTGCCTAGCTAACCTTCAAAGTCCACTTAGTATAACTTGTTATTTTTTTTATATAGAACCTTTTTTGTGGGAGGGGAACGGAGGGTGTCAATCACCCCGCTCTGTTTATAAGGAACTGTCAGACATCCGACTTTCTTTGCGTTCCGAGACCGCACTGTCAGGAATACGATACGTCTTGGTATGAATTGGTTGTCACACTTTCAGGTCACTGAATACCTGTTACGGATGTCAAAGTACTACATGTACTTCAAAAACTACTTACTGTTAAAGTACTCCTTTTACGCCAATAAAATATCATTGGTCTTATGTTAATACCTCACATTAATTGTCCAAGAAGATGGATTGACCAAATAGTTATTATCTGAATGTCAAAACAATAATGGACGTTCAGTAATTTTATTACGTTCACAGGATCGAGGTTAATTGAATGAATTACAATCGTTTGACCTTGACATTTTTGTGGTTTTATGAAAGGTCAATTTTTGACCTTTGTCAATGAATTTTGAAGATTAAAGTGTGGGAATTACTCTCTTTACCCTGTAAAACCACAAAAAAAAACATAGGAGTCGCTTTATGCTAGTTATTTTGGTTTGCAGTTTTAAAACTTCTAAAAAAGATCAATCTTTTTTTATTCTAAATTATCACTATTATCCTGTTTTTGTTGCATGTCACTTTATTCTTTTGTTATAGGCTATTTACAGTGAGTGATACCGCAAGCAATCGCTTGAACTTTATCCCATTTATTAATAAACGTGTACTAAAGTTACAACCAGGATAATCTTCGGACTTACCATACATTTTTAAGGATTAACCTTGGCGTAACTTTACTTCTCGTTTTATTATTAAGGGTGTAAGTTTATTTATTGTTTGTAAATAATCAAGAAACGAAACGTTGAAACAAAAGCTTCTAATAATCACAGACATACTTCAGTCAAATAAATGTTATATTCTATTTTAATAACGTATTCTTGAACGTAAATGCCGAACACGATTAAGTTCTTTAACAAGTATAATAATAAAATAAAATAATAGAGCCATTTGTCACATTAGCATTACAAACATAAATAATTTTACGACTGTGACATATAATTTTTACTATGTGCTAATGACATTTTATGTTTGCTATTAAATCGCACGATCAAATAGTTGTAATAATTATTCTAATAACAATACAAAATAATATGCTATTGTAAACTGTCAATCTGTATGATATAAACGCGTTATAAATCATAATAATGTCTTGTTTTATTTATGATATTTTGACAACTTGTAACTGATTTAATTCTGGTATTGAATTTTTCGGAGTCTTCTTAGGGTTACACCACATCTGGCAGCACGGAATCGCCTTTTTCCGTCGCCCTTTCTCTTTCTGTCGCTTAGAACTGCCATTTGCTAGACCGAGACAGAATGCATAATGCGATAGCACGCGACGGAATCCGTGAGTCGGCCGGCTGCTGTCGCATTGTCTCGGTCTAGCAAATGGCAGTTCTAAGCGACAGAAAGAGAAAGGGCAACGGAAAAAGGCGATTCCGTGCTGCCAGATATGGTTCAACCCTTAATATCAAGTCCTTTTAAAATCTCTATGATTTTTCTCATATTGCGTATTTTTATGATATTTTCTGTGCAAATGTAGTTAAACCAGGGCCTTATTTGTTATAATTATTAACATATTTTCAGACTTTCAGTTTTAGTCTTAGCTAAACCTTGACCAATTGTTCTTTGATTATGAAAATAATTTGCATTGGTTCTATTTAGTATATTAATCTTAACTTTTAAATCAATTACTAAAATAGATTTTAAGTTGCGTTAAGTGAAAAAATGCACGTAAGAATAAGAAATATTTAAATTATTTAAAAATAAACTTTGACACGACTGATCAATCACGTTATCAAGACAGATTGACTAACACTAAAAGTTTTAAAGATTCACTTTCGATGTTATGTAACTACAGTCTACAGGTCCCATAGCAGGTAGGTTATGTACAATCGACAAAGTGGAATTATGACCCACCGTAAGCTTATTTTCCTACATACATTCAAATACAATTAGGTTCACATTCGCGTAAACATACTATCCATGGTAACGACTTTGATCTTTGTCAATTCGACGGATTCAAACGATTTATTGTCAAAATGGGTCATGATTCCACTTTGTCGATTGTACATAATGTATTGGTATAGAACATAGTCATTATATTAAATCGTTAATCTAACAATTAACTGTCAAAGATACTTTTTGACATAACACACTCATTATTTTTAACTTAAAATATAAATATTTGGAAGAGCTGGGCTATTTCCAAGTGATAATAAACTGTTAGACAAAAGCATATTCCCAGGACTTTCGAATTGCGATAGCATGATCCTAAGTTTGATCCTGATTATCCGGGTATTTTCTAAGAGAACTGCCATGCTTCTTTACTTTTTTTATTATTCAGATAATTCACACATACATCATACAGGTATCATTATTATCAAAGACCAGATAATTACATTCAAAATATTTCAGCGGAACAGCTATCGTTATAATAATTTCCAAACCGCATACTAACGAGATGGACAAATAAACATACAAACAGATCTAATAACTTAGAAAACACAACTATTTTGCATAAGTCTGACCTTTCCTAACTGGCCAGTGCCCTTTCAGACTCACCTCATATGGGCGAGCCGTTGAGAAAAAGATTACTAGGTCATCTGCTATATAAACTGTTTTAGAAGGGACGGATACGATACGATAATTGGAATTAACGACTATTTATTGTGAAACACCTTTTATTTTTAGAATGATTTGTAAATTATTTTTTTGTAGTTTATTGACTAGACAGGGTTGTGGGAAAGTTTGAGGGTTGCAGGTTGGAAATAGTTATTGTGATAGGTACTGAAACGCAAAAGGCTATTAGAGGAATTAACAGGGTAGATTTTATAAGGCGACGATGACTTCTTTCCAGTCCACCCAGTCATTTAATGTGTTCCCAGTGGTCAAAAAAGTATTCATAGTTAATGAGGCTTGAAATAAAGGAGGAAGGGAAAAAAGGACTGAACAGGAAAATGGTAATATTTCAAGATTTTGAATAGTTTTTTTGCATTATGACTGATATTGCAAAAGACAGAAATAGTAGAAAATATTTCAAACCATTTCAATTTTACTATGTTCACGTCCACACTTCATAAATTGAATGTCTTATTAATGTTGCAAGACGTAAATGTTTGATTTGTAATTAATTTGTCTAATTCCAGTAATAAAATGTAAAGCTCATATTGGACCACCCATGTTACCAGGTGTCGTAAGCAACTAATCGATAAAATTGAAAGGATGGCAACATTCACTTGTGTCCTAATAACATTACGTTTTTATCGTGTAGGCCTATCCTAGCCTTTACTTTGGCGGTACGGACCGTGTCCGCTTCATAGAAAATTAGCAACATAAATTGTCACAAATCGTGTCATGACCTTTTTGACTTTTTAAAAGTCGCCTTTCCTAAATGCCTTTTTTTACTTCACGTACTGAGTAATTGTAAATATTGGCACAGGATGACAATAATTTTGGCGAATTGCCATAATTATAATTATCACGTGGGATTGTGGGATAAAGTTTTAGTGTCAAGGAATGTTAGTGCTTTGTGTTGAAGCCTTATTGTCTTGATATTTTTAAAAGCAAGGTCATAAATATTCTCTGATTTTATATGGACTAACATCTTAATCGAATTATTTTAAAATTTCAATCTGTTGTAGGTACCATTTTGTCACCAAAACAGTATTTTCAATATTTTTAGTGACGAAAAAAAAGAGAAAGTTCTCATCATCTTCATCATCATAATATATTATTATCCGTGGGATATCTACTATAGTGGGCATAGGGCTTCTGTACATGTTTCAATACCACCGATTCGAAGCGGCTTGAAGTAAGTACGAGTAGATTGATCGTCAAGAAATTCTTCTTTTTTTCTAGTTCACACAAGGACTATGCTGATTTCTTGACGAGAGTAACTAATAGGACTATCGTGATTTTCTGACGAGACCAACCAAATAATTTTCTTAACAATCTTACCTCACGTCCCTGTTCCTCAGCCTTGATACCGTTCTCAGTTTCATAGTTGTATCTGAATGAGTCTTCCTTGACATCAGAATCCAGGGCGATGATCCTGGCATTCTTCTCGAAGGACGCCTGAGGACGGTTGGACTGTTCTTGGTAAGCTTGCGGGGCGTAAGCGGCCGCAGCCATGCCGAAGAGAGCGGAGATCAGGAGCTGGAGAAAAATGTGGGGTGTTAGAAGAAGTTTAGTCTTTAGAAAATTATCTTCGCTTAGGGTCAGGTGAGATGTTTGTCAGATGCGAGCCTCTCATTAAATAATAAAAAAAAAAATTAAGAGGGATGTTAAATAAAGGAATGCACGTGGATGTATTGGAGTCCCGTAACATGTTGCATCAAAATCAATTTTTGTTTTTATAAAGACTACATTGATCTTAAATTAACTTCTACAAAAGTTACTAGGTCCATTTTATTGGACCCTATCAACGACATGTTTTATAAAAACACTTTATACACGGACAGACATTGTTACTCTGAACAACGTAATCTATTGATATTCGTAAGTTTTAAAAGCACAGGATTTCGGTTTCAGTTTGATATACGATAAACCATTCATTTTAATTACCTTATTGAAATCAAGGAGTTTGCCCATTTAATTTTATATGTCATCAATAAATCATGTCATGTTATAAAATTAATTGTTGGCATTTAAGTCAACCAATTATAAGAATTTGATTAATTTGCTGCTGTTTATTCTTATTGAAATCGGTTTTCAAAACCGATGGTTACGTACTTCGGTTTTTAAAATAAGTTAAAGATCGTGAAAAGAGTTACCAATTGTTATATTTATTGTACAAAGAAAAGATACCTTAATACTCATAATTACGATTATGTGATAATATCCCCATTGCACTACATAATATTACAACTAGTTTTATCAGATTGAATAGTATGTATTACAATATAAAATACATTTGTAACATATTAAACAATGGTCAAATTATATAAGCTTAATTAGTATGTACTTCCCTTGGGCCATGATAATAACTTTACGGCCTTTGGGGTTCCGTAAAAGTGAATAAAAAACCTTAATTAATAGAGTTCTGTTTACCATACAATGGAGTACTTATTTTCAATTTTAGCAAAAATGAAAGCTGGTTTATTATATTTAGGTTATTGTAATTTAAATGAACAAATTGTTTTTTTTTAGATAACCAAAATGAAACTATGTATTTCATGAGGTAATTTTATAATTCTGATATCATAGTATTAAACCGTCTAATTTATTTAATAATTTTTTTGTACAGAACCACTAGTCGCCCTCCCCCCCCCCCCCCAGGCCGCCCCGAACTTTGATACATGACCGTTAACATTGCCCAAGCGCGACTCTTGCGCAACTGTGCAATAGATCAGATATTATCACCCTCCCACCATTGTCTTGCATTTTGACACCGCTTCAAGTGCGCGAACTATTCCGAACAAGTGTTTTGGTAAATATTTCACGTGTTTTTCTTTTGTTTCTAGATTTTTTAAGTGATTCATTGTGATAAAATAATACTTTATTTTATTTTTTAATTTAAAGCAATGAAATGTAGCTAGAAAGTTTGCCATTTCTTCTTTGCAGAAATAATAAGAATTTGTAAGAGATGAGCGTTTTGAAGTACTGGCTCAAAGTAAGGAAATAAGTACCTATAGAAAATTTCTAGACAAAGTCAAAGTCAAATCATTTATTTCAATTAGGCCATCAAAGAGGCACTTTTAAACGCCGATTTTTAAAATTAAGAAATGGGATGGGATGGGATTGAATCTACACGAGACTAGACTAGACTAGAAGACTGGAAGTCGGTCACGATTCTGAGCCCCTGAATTTAGGTTTTGAATTAGATATTCCATTTTGGTCTTCCTATCAAAAGAGGCATCATTTTTGATTTTTAAATTTTGGTTGTATTCTCAAAAAATGAATTAGCACACTTTTAAAATATCATGACCTAGTATTACTAAGTCAAGCACAAAAAAAATCTTACAGCTATAATTGCATGAATAGAAAATAGACTAGCAATGTTTCTCGGTGAGGCCCATGCGATTTTTTGGTGCTATTTTTTGCATAACTGCGGGAAAATAATGAAGATGAGCTTATCAAATTAGTGTATTTTTTCATGTATTTTTAAAACCGAGGAAGGATAGAAAATTACTATAGAACACTTTTACCTACACATCGTAAAAAATAATAAAAATTTTGCAAATTACCCAGAAAACTAAATTATTATTATTTTATCACAAAAATTAACTTCATTCACTCGCAACACACAATTAACAAAATTACAAAAACCCGAATACGATTAAACACAACACGTTAACTCCCTAATCGATTCCCGCCCACTCGATTAAAATAATCGTCTAGCGAATCGAATAGAATCGTCTATCGCGACTTACCAGTTTCATATTGTCAGGTCGGAGGTGAACACTTGAATGTAACAACGACAGCCCAGCTCGCATATATATACACATCGGATGATAGGAGCATTACAAAATTCATTCTAGTTCATAATGATGCCATTTTTAACAAACATTACTACGGATATATTTTTTTGCGTAAGTAATGACATTTCGGTAGTATGATTGGAAGATGAAATATGAGTGTTTTTGGACCATTACTACAAGGTTATGCGAAAGACCAGTATAACATATGCAGATTAGTGTTAATATCGTCTTTTAGGTTCTAGTGAACTTTGACCCTTAAAACTGAACTAGTAACCCATAGCTGCTGCAGAATAAAACAGGAGAACGAAACATATTTGTGTCTTTTGGATCAATACTACAAGGACGTTCAAAATTCACCCTGTCATTTTTCGTCAGGACTGATCCTGCAACACAAAAATATGGGTTTAGGCGCAAAAAACCCAATTCGCAAAAAGACAACCAAGTCGCAAGAGGACAAGTTCTAAACATGGCAATGGCATGATTCTCAAAAAGCTTGATTCTCAAAATGGCAAATGATCAAAATAATTACGACTGGCTTGCCATTTTTTGTGAATTGGGTTTTTTGCGCCTAAACCCATAACTTTAATCAAAATACGACAGGGTGGTTTAGACAGGTTTGAAATTTATCGTGACCCTGTAACATAAAGGAATTTGACGGATTTTAATCAGTACGAGCCATACAGTTTCTTCTGCTCCATCCAAACTCATGTGATGATTTTACTACAAAAAAAAAAAAAATCTTTTATAGGTTATAATAAACCTTGGCCCTTTTTAGCCAGTTTTCCTGGTCCACATCAAATAAAGTTGTTCCTAAATTATTGACACAAGGTCACGGTAAAGACCTGCAAGTCGCAAAACAGATATTGTTCTATTTGTAGACCTTTATGGGAGCAAGGGAACTTTGGACCGTTTCAGCGTTTCAGTTAATTTAGAAAATGATAAGATGAAAGTAATGAGTGTTCTAAGATAATTGGTAGGTACAATGTCAAAAGTCTTCTCACCTGTTGTGGAGTTAAAAACAATTAATTATCAAAATGTGTGGTTTCTTTATTAATCCTTCTGGATACCAAAGAAACTTCAAACTCTTTCTATCAACACAACTTCTTTATTTTTGGGATACCAAAACGAACAGTCACAGACAGTAGTCTTTTTTACTTAACTATCGCAGTTTATTTTTTTTCAAGGCAACAAAAATAACTAAAATTGCAAATCCTTCGAAATTTTGTCGAATAATTAGGTCACAATGACCCTATATATCGCAATCTTAGTCATTATATAACATTGAAGGCTTACACTTGTAAATTATATAATTGTTTGACCTAAGGCTATAAAAAAGACTAATGCAAAAATTAATTTGAACTCTAATACAAGGCCTATTCGGGGTTCAAATCATTTTGCATCATTGAATAAGAAATTGCAATGTGGTGAAATATTTTGAATGTATTCGAAATATTTTTAAATGAGGAAGGATTTCAGCGATATATCTAAATATTTATGAGACCCAGGAAGCCACACAGTGATAGAGAATTTTATAATAAACTCAAACCCTCTAATCTATATTAATAATACGAAATGAGGGAAAACATCGCGAGGAAATTAGCATGTCCTAGAACCAATATACTACGAACATTTACACCCGTGCGGGACATTACGGGCTGTAATGCCCCGCACGGGTGTGCGGGGCATTACAGCCCCACTCGTAAAGAAGAAGCCTATGTCCCAGCAGTGGGAATATTATAGGACTACGCAGGGTTTCCTTGGTATGGATCAAATCAATTATGGGCATGTGCAAGGTTATTTCCAAACTTTTTAACTCTAGGATAACTCAGCACGTCCTCTCTGGGACTCATAACCAACTGCTGAACTGTCATCCGCTTCCAATCTATCCCAGCTTCCTTCTTAAAGTTGGTCCGTCTAGCTCGGGTGGACCCCACACTACGCTTGCCAATAGGCGGTCACCACTCCAAAACTCATCTGAACTCTGAGTGACCACCATCTAAGCACTCATCATCATCATCAGCCTATAATGTTCCCACAGCTGGGACACAGGCCTCCTCTCTGTGAGAGAGAGTGGGCCATAATCCACCACGCAGGCCCAGTGCGGGTTGGTAGATGTCACATGTCTTCGAATTTTTGGTTCTAGGACATGCCGGTTTCCTCACGATGTTTTCCTTCACCGTTTTGATAGCAGTGGTGATGAAATAAATTACACAAAGTAATGTGCTTGGCGGGGTTCGAACCTATGACCTAGAATTCGTAAGTCGGGACCGATACCACTGGGCCACCACTGCTCCCTAAGCACTACCAGGTTTAAAGGAACCCACGACCAGAAAAACTATCAGTCGGGGCCGTAACCACATAGGGCTGTTTGCATTTCATATTTTAGTGCCTAATTTATTATTCTTTATCATAGCGCGTTTCCTGCCCACGGTCAATGTCATCTGTGTATTGTTCCTTTAGTGTTTCAAGGAACTCATTATAGGCTAATATTTCTACCAAGAATACAACTAAAACAAGTTGTAGGTGATACAAATATGTTTAACCAGCAACAAGCAGCAGCAGTCAATTAATCGCTTGGCCACTGCGCCGTCCATACGACTGATTTTGTGAGCTATACTTGATACGATAACCTATAAGGATTTGGATGGAAAATTCCTATTTTATTCTATCAAATAGATACAGTCAGCATCAAAAGTTGCTGACTGTACCTCCAGCAAGACGGGTGCCGTGTTGTAGGCACGACAGCCGATGTCTGGTTTCTGTTAGAATATTCAAGCGGCCAACTATTGAAAAGTTCGTGGAACGTAAGGTATCAATATCTTAAACGGTTATTGCAGCATACGTACGAGCAAAAGACCATTGAAGTGTGAATTGTAGTCAGTACGCTACTGATGTAGCCTACAGACACCCCGAGAACACCCTAGAAGCGGGAATGTGAGAGGTTTCTCCACACCTTTTTTATTCAATTTGAAGTCTCGGGGAGACTAATTCTCGCCTGCACTTATCGTCTGTAGGCTACATGAAAGTCTCTTCAGCCCTAGCACCTAGAACAGGAGGCGTACTTTGAATAATTACTGCCCCAAGAAAAGGAATCGTCATTCGTATGAGGAGTTGCAAATGCGTCGGTGATCGTGAATATTTTAAATATGACACCATCTGTGCCAAGACAATGAAATAAATGAACTAACACTCAAAAACCTTCAGACAAACAAATTGTATTTTATAACATTACCTTAATAACTTAGATAATTATGTCATTATAGATTCGTAAGCAGATAAAGGGTCGTATACACCGTTTCGGATTGGTACATGTAGTTCGGCAATTTTTGTTGAGAAACGCAGCCGACTTGAAGCAATTTCTACAAACATTCGGCACCGGCCATCTGCCTTTCTTGCATGCGTAGTATAAATAATCAAAATCAAAAATCAAAATCAAAAGTCATTTATTCAAATTAGGCTGATTTATCAGCACTTTTTGAAGGTCAAATTTTACATAAGACAGTCCCCCAAAGCGTCCCCCTTCGACACTTCCTAGTGTTTTGGCTGGGAAGAAGAAGTGGCGGAACAAACTCCCCAGCAACACATCTGTCTGTACGGTTAGAAGAACCAAGATTTATACAATTTAATAGAACATTCACATTGTACATCAATCCGAGATTACACCTCAATCGTGA
Organism: Agrotis clavis; assembly: GCA_954870645.1. Lineage (NCBI taxonomy): Eukaryota > Metazoa > Arthropoda > Insecta > Lepidoptera > Noctuidae > Agrotis > Agrotis clavis. Next base: position 21,209,943 of record OX940932.1, on the reverse strand, counting down.
CTAGAAGGCACATAAAGATAAACTAGGACCATCCATCATAGTAAAAAACAACTAGAAAATAAATTAAATTACTTAACAAAACCAAAGATCAGCAAGTCGACCAGACACCACAAGCAGCACCCGTTCACGAGTATAACGCAAAGATCAGCTACTCCCCCACGCCATGTAAGTGGGTAGGAGGCAACCCGACCCTCGACGCTACCGCAAGCAATGTCAACTAAGGGAGCATGACAACTTGCCGCCGGTTCCTCAGTCAAATACACTACTAAAATAAGATTAAAAGTCGTGGTCGCTAGTTTTTCATAGTGCAAAACTGTTTGTTAGAACATTAAATAAAACATTAAAATCAAAAAACTAATCAACATAATATAAAACAAACACATACATAAAAATAAAAAAAATAAAAATCAAAAAACACACACAAAACAACAAAATGTACATAGAAATAAGACTAAATGACTTAACTAAGTCAAAAAAAATAAAAAAATACAATTATATGAACTCATATAACCTGTCGGAAAAAAAAAAGAACTGGAGAAAGAGCATGAACGCAGTCATAATTTCAACCGAGCGACCAACTGCTCTTATCGTTTAGGTAGTCATTTAACGAATAATATGCCTTAGGACAAAGGATGGATTTGATCTTAGATTTAAAGGCATTAAAAGGTAAGTCTAACAAAGATGAAGGCAGTTTATTATAAAAAACTATGCCGAGCCCTACAAATGAGCTATGAACTTTATGAAGCCGATGAAAGGGAACACGTAGGTGGTGCTTATTTCTAGTATTAAAATTGTGAATATCACTGTTTTTAGTATACAGATGTAAATTCTGCCTAATATACATAATGTTGGCAAAGATGAAATAATTCAAGATATATCTTTTCTACCAAGAATAGCCCAAATTATTTAACGGGTGTCCACTGAAAACCAGCGCTGTGGTGTGGGTCTCTCACAGCACAGCATTATGCTGAGTGTTCACCTTTCGTTTTGCAGTCATGGCATGCAGCTGTCAAATTTTGTTCTTGATAAATGTCTATTTTTTTATGTTTAGATTAAGTTAACTTTTAAATTTCTAGTTTTCTTTTTATGTAATTTGCATGCATTACTGTAAAAAAATAAAATAATTTTCTTTCTTCTTCTTTCTTTCTTTCTTCTTTCTAATACTATTCGAATTTTTTTGTTGTCCGAGTATGGCAAGACCTACTGATAAATAGAAGTATTTTTTCTAAAATTTAAACATGAGTGTAAAATTTTTAAACCAGTAGAAAGAATTCTAACGCAGCGTCCATGCTTAGGTCGCGACGCTAGAATTCTTTCTACATTCTGTCATTTTATTTTATCTTACGTCGACAACCTTTTCTACGGTGTCATGCCACGAGCGCTGATTGGTAGGGTTAAAAAATTCGGATTTAGCCGACCGAAAATTCGGTCGGCTAAATTCATCATTCATTATGTTCGACAAATGAACATTACAATATACGATTTTGTCACCTAGCTGTGCGAGTCTGTAGCGCTCTTTAGTATTTATTACGATAATTTGTGATTGTATCAAAAACACATTAGATGTTCATCATCGTATCAATCAAAATAAATCATTTGTGGGACATAGGAATCCTATGCTAATTGAAATATCAAAATATATGATATGAACAGAATAATCCTTTTGACTAATTCGTTATGGGCAACCGAAGGATGCAAGTGGCGAATTGTCGTTGTCTTAAGGGGAGGCCTTTGTTCAGCCGTTGACGCCTTCCGGCTGATGATGAAAATGATGATGATGAATCCGTTTACTCGAAATTTGGTCAAAGCTGAAAATTATTATTTAAAACGGAACGTTCGAATAATCGTAAGAAAATTGTAAACCTACAGGTGTTTTTTTTTTTTTCAGTTTAAGAGTTAGTATGATTATAATTGATCTGCCTAATAATTTGGCCACTATTCTTCCTGAAATTCAAAAAAACATGGAAGAAGTTCAATGTCAGAGTAAGCGCTTTCTAAACGTTAAACTACCATAGGTCAGTTCCATAAAATGTACATCCTTCGCCAATTCCTAAAAAGTGAAAAACATCGCAAGATCATTAATTTGTTTTTTTTTTTTTTAACAAACCAACTATTTATTAAATGAATTTGTTATGTCATAGAACATTACAAAGGGCAATGCCCAAAACAGTTACGATGACACACAACAGCACGGTTTTATATTCCCACACTAAAAATAGAATTAAACGTAACTTTGTAAGATGAATTAATGAAATCATTTCCTTTTAACATAACATTAAATTAAATTTAAAACAGAAGTTATGTGATGGACCATTAATTTTAGTTCGTTTGAGATTAATAAATGTGGTTTGTGGTTCGTATAGTTCAATGTCATACTACCATTCAGTTCATTGGTATTGCTCTAATTGCTTCAAAATAATTTATCAGTTGGTAATGAATGAGTAAAGTAATTATTATTAAATATGTTTTTGGCACCACTTTTGTAATTAAGAAAGCTGGAAGAATCGGGTAAAAACAATTCCATTTATTTGCCAAATCAAAATAAAATATTGCATAATTATTTTACTGATGCACATTCATGTATTATTTATGATTTTTACTAATTTTTATTTAATTTATCATTATCTTGATCTCTGAACGACAGACTGCTGCGCTGCTTGCTGCGGGTTCAATTCTACAAATATTTATACAATCTACAAGCTGAAAAACTCACATACACAAACACCCAGACCCAGAACAAAATGGGTCTGGGTGTTTGTGTATGTGAGGTTTTAATGTTTTTAAACGCAATCAAAATACAGGAAAACATCTTAGTGTGAAGCAAAGATTTCAATAAAAAAAAGCGTCTTTGGAAGTGTCATCTACTTAATAACTATTAAATATTAACGATTAATAACTATCATTAATAGTTTATTTCCTTAGACAAACAGCCTCTATTCAAACCATTCTAGAAACTGCACGAAATAAATATACAATAGATGTTATTGATTTTCCCAGACATAGAAAACAGTTACTAAAACAGAAGCCTGTTATTATGTAGTTGTGGATTCCAAGAATGATGATAATAATTATTATGTACTTAGATGGTATATCTACTATTTTAATGCAATAATACGTTTGTTGGCTTATTAGAATTGTTCCGAATTATCAATACGGGGTATAGCAAAATATATGGATAAATAAATGTTTGCGCAGTTAAATCATGCAATAGATTTGCATCATAAATTGCTATGCCATAGAAATTGAACCTGCTCTTCTTACAGGTTTCTTTATTAGCATATAAGCCTCTCCAATCACAATCCATTGCACTAGATAACCGGATACTCTCATTTAGCTGTTACCATCCACTTTTCGAAGATTGACGATCACTTTGCCTGAGGTTAGAAGATTGATATAAATAAATTAAGAATAATTTAAATTTTGGAATAATTCCCATACTTAACAAATATTTGTAATTTTAGAATAGTTTTTAAAATTTTGTAGTTCTAGATTTGGTGCCCAAAATGTTCACAAATACATGAAATATTAATTTTAAAATTTTGCCTAAAATTTTCACATAAAATCAAGGTTCATTTAAAAAAATCTCAAATTTTTCCGTCAAATATTCCAAACAACCTGACTCACGAGATTTCGATGTGAAGATAGATATTCGCTAAAAATGCGATTGCCTTCAGTATAGACAAAGCGATGAGGCGCATAACAATAACGTTGCAAGTAATAGCTTGTGAAAGGTCACATTCCTACACAATGTTAAGACATAGCTCTTGTCTCACTTACTAATATTCTAGTGTGATCTGTTGTCTGTGGAAACATCCTCATATATTGCAAAAATACAGTTTTTGCCAAGAATCACACATTTAATTAAATAGCATACTTTTAATTTTTCCCATCGTCCTTTTGGAGTCAAGAAGACACTGAATGGAGATAATTGATAAAGCTGATTGAATTTTCATGTCAATTATTCTATACTTCATCGTAGATTTTGTCTACATCACCTCTAATCTAGGCTAGAAGCAGAGCAAACATAATATCTCAGACAATTTTTTTTTGTTGAGATATTATTATGTTTGTCAACTGGTGGAAACGTGAAAGCATCTCCGTGTCGTAATTTTTTATGAAATGGTAAAAATTTACGAATTTACTTAAAATTGTGCCGAGATCGTCGTGTTCTAGTGCAGATTTTGCAGTTAATTTTTAGGCTAAGCTTAATTTTTCCGACAAATTAGGGATACCATTTAAGATAGTAGTGGCCCAAAATTTTAAAAAGAACGATAAAGACAATATGGCCAACTATGGACCAATCGCTCTTATCCCAAAAAACAAAAAAAAATGGATTCATTTAAATCAAATTTAATACAGTGAATAATTGTTCCATTCCATAAAAATATAATACTGCAAGTGAGGTCGAAGGCAAACGTGAGCTTACGGTAATAAAACTTAATCTAAGATACTGGTCTTCATGTTAAAGGTCTCCTGAAGATCAAGGGCTTGAAGGGACCAGCAAAGGTTAAACGTAAATGTATCAGGATGAACAATCTGACATTTTGAGAATAAAACAAATAAATTAGATTATTACAATATACTTGTAATTTTAAGACAAAAAAAAAAATTAAGGCTCGGCTACTCTATCTCTGTTTCTGTTGATATTTTATGTCTCGAACCCATGATGACTGTGAGGAAAACTGGACAGATTCGCAACTGGACAGCTTCACAGTAAAGTTGGACAGATTAGGAACTGGACAGAGTATAGTCGTAATGATGGCCGGTCAATATCCGTTTATTTTGGCCGACTATCGATACTAAGTTAGTAATGTAAAAATATGTACAAAAAGAAATATAATACAATATAACATCCTGGTCTTTGATTGCTGGCCTTTTAGAGAGACTAAGAGTCACTCGACGAGCAATGGAAAGAGCTATGCTCGGAGTTTCTATGCGGGATAAATTAATCCGTAACATAGATATATTATTCGGCGAAGAACCAGATTCACCGACATAGCTCATAAAATTTGCAAGTTGAAGTGATAATGGGCAGGCCACATCGCTCGTAGAACTGACAACCGATGGGGAAGAAAAGTTCTTGAGTGGTGACCACGGACCGGAAGACGCAGTGTAGGCAGGCTTCCCACTAGGCGGACCGACGACGTCGTGACGGTCGCGGGCAACCGATGGATGCAAGTGGCGAATTGTCGTTCGGCGTGGTGGTCTAAGGGGGAGGCCTATGTTCAGCAGTGGACGTCTTCCGGCTGATGATGATGATGAACATCCTTGCCTCGAAAAATACGTGTAATGGTTACAATCCGTTCACGAACTTCCCGCTGTAGGTTCGTGGCGGTTTATTTCTACTGTGGGTAGGTAGTCTGCACAACGCTACGCCGTAAGTCGATTCGCAAGACTATCTGAATATAAAATTTTACCTGGACTATACTATGTAGCTTGAGAAATACTTTACCTGCTGAATAAAGTTGTTACAATTTATTGTGAGAAAGATATAACTTGATAACATAGAGATAGTCGAGTTCTAAAAATATTTCTAAAAAATCTCAAAATCCAGTCACTAGGTCACAAGAAGCGTGCGAATTTGTTCACAAAATGCGCTTGAGGTGAATAATGGTGATTGTAACTTTACCTCACTTTATTTCGGTGCTATCGGGCAAATATTTTGTAACTACTTGTTTGACATCTTGTACTCTTATAAGCATCTTGAATATGTTAGGAAGGGTCAATATAGTGTGTTTGAACTTGAATTGATTTTGGTATTTGTTTTAAATATTTAGGAGTTTACTTAAATGTGGTATTAAATACATTATCAAGGGCCTTTTAGAAAATACGTACAAAATTAAGTTTCTACATCAGTAGCTCGCATTTAAAAATGTTTGCGTCTTTACAGAATATCCAGATTCCTAGAAGGCCGCAGAAATTTAAACAAAAAACACGGTCGAAAAACCGGCCAAGTGCGTGTCGGGCCACGCACAGTGTAGGGTTCCGTAGTTGCCCATCAAAATACTTATGCGAACTAACTAAACAGATTCGCTGAATTTAATTTTAAAAAGAAGAATTTCCTTAAATCGGTCCAGCCGTCTTTGAGAAATCGGGGAAAATACATAAAAAAAAAGATTACGACGAATTGAGAACCTCCTCCTTTTTTGAAGTTAGTTAAAAAATGTTGACAATAAAAACCTACCTATCCCCAAAACATACTCTCCTATTATAGCTGTAAAAATAAAGTTGACAAACTTACATTTGCAGTTAAAGAACATGTTCTCCGATACATTTTGTTTACGTTTTATAAGTTGGTCGACTATTACTCGTAAACTTGTAAAGCCTACTTAGTCATGATAATTTTCTTTTAAACTTCGTTATATATACTAATATTGTGAATTTTTTCACACCCCCAAACATAACCGTTTAGCTGGTAGAGGGGGGGACACTCTAGTCGAGCAAAAATTAGCTCTTTAAAGCTTAATATTTCACAAACGAATCTTTTTATCAAAAAATCGTTAATGGAAACTATCAATATTTTTTACAGAGCTATTTAATGATTACCCACACTAAGGGGTACGCGAGAAAAAAAAAACATCCCCACTTTACGTGTGCAGGAGGTACCCTAAAAAAAAATATTTTACGAGATTTTATTTTACCACTTTTTCGGCGCAACAAATCCGTATATTTTCAACAAAGCTTGCTAGTACCGGGCGTCTCTGAGCTAAGCTGCGGACAGACGGACGGACGGACGGACATGGCGAAACTATAAGGGTTCCTTGTTGACTACGGAACCCTAAAAATTACCACATCGTTTGATTCCTAAGTAAAACAAGTGAACATCTTTATAGAAAAAATTCAATTGTGTACATGGCGCTCATTTACAAATTTATAAAAAAGTGGCTTCATTAAAAATGTTACATTTTGTTTCGAACACGGAATTTGGACATTTTATAATCTAAAGCGTCGTCATTTTCATCACGACATCTATACTGCAGCTGTAACTTTTTCATAATATGGCTTTGACTGTTTAAAAAAATATAGGTAAAAAAAACAGCCACATCTGGTAATAAACATGAAATACATAACGTCTAGGCAATGGAATTATGAGCAGCTGATGCAAAAACCTAAAAAACAATATTAACTCAAAAATCATAATCATAATAAAGCATTTATTTCAAGTAGGCCGGTTACTGGCACTTTTGAATTGTCAAAGACACATAAAATATTATTAAAATTGCAATTACAAAGTTATGGTGCTACAGTCCCAGTCACAAGACATAAAAACTGAGAAAGCACCACCGTAGATGCCCATTCCAAGAAGTAGATCTCTATGGAGAAGAACGGGCAAGAAACTCCATGGACACTCTTTTTACATCGCCAAAACTAGAACCTTTGTTACATCATTCATTCTTAGATGGTACATTATGTGAGAATGATGTAGCAAGTAACTTTGTATCATAAAAGCTTCTTGCCTATTTGTCTTAAGTCAATAGTTTAAGTAGTTTAACAACAATAATAATTAACACATACAGAGAGGATATACACTTAATTGATAACATCTAATCGTTTTAATAATATAAACAATTTACTTGAACATGGACGTTATAATTATAGGCACTAGTGCGCTCTGTGACTTAGCGTGTGACCTTTGGAGATATGCCAGCTCTTCTTGACATGTATACTATTATTACATTCTAGTAATAAAATAAATAATGAAACTGTTTAGAATATAGAAGCAGGTAGACAAGGAAGGAAATATTTAAAGGAATGTATTTGTTTAACGCTCAAGACGTAAATAAGTGTAGGGCTGTGTCCTATCATAATAATAATACGTTATAAGAAATTTTCAAAGAAACGAAAAATTCAAAGTGCGAGCAAGGTTCGAGCAGGTTCGAGCCCTGCTCGCAATCTGAATTTTTCGTTTCCTTAAAAAATGTTTTGCGAAGTCACGGCGCAGACGTTATTTCGTATAAAAATATAACTTTAATTTGTTATAAGATCCAAGAAGTCTCTATAAACAATCCACTACAACAGCATTTATTCTGGAGAAAAGTAAGCTCGGATATTCCCTTACGGGACTATTATAACTGTGTCAGTTTTTTTATCATGATATAATCATCAAATGAGTCCTTCGAGGCCGAGACAGGAAACATTGCCAGAGACGTACTGACTAAATTCCACGGAGTCCTTGAAAGGGTCTTTACGTTCCAGGGTCACGGTTGCCTAATGAGGCAGTCCCATGAACCGGTCTACCGTTGAAGTGTTAAATAAAATACAAGGACAGACAGACAAACCAAAGGAATTAATTAATTGAATTTATTGACATGTCTTCATTTGTAAAATGTAAACTTATTAATTTATTTTATGATTACAAAATTAATTGAATAATAGGTTTCAAATTCAGTGATAAATTAATATTTTGCAACTTTTGATAGAGTTCTCATGATTACAAATTATGAATGTCTGAACGTCTGTAATCTTATTTCACAGTTGTACAGTCCTTGATGAAGGACGTGCAGTAGGTATTAATTACGATCAATTGTATCTTTCCTTTATGCGTCATTCTTAAAAAAAAAACCTTCGCTCCACCCCAGTTGGCCTACCATAACGTCTTAAAGCAAGAGAAAGTCTAGTGTGGGAGAGAGATAGAGTTGTACAAGTCGTCTAGCACCACCTCATTTCCACACTGGAATTACTCTCACTCTAGTACGTCTTGTTAGGCCACAAGGTTTTTCTTCTATATAGTGGGTGGGTTTACGAACATCTATACTCATTAACACAAACACCCAGACCCGGAACAACTACTTTTATAGTAGATAAAACAATTTTTTTTTTCCGTGCGAAAATAGAACCCGCGATGCGTAGTGCACCAGTCAATTGCTAAGCCATTTCGATAATCGTGCGTAAACAATAATCAGGAGCTTGAAAGTCAACAGATTTTATGCTACAAGTGACTTTTATTAATTACTAATCAAATCAAATATTTTCATTTTACATAGGCCCATGAGGGCACTGATAAAACGTCGACAATAGGTGCTCGGTTCGAGTTGGTCGATTCCATGGAGAAAAAGCGGCAATACCCTCCATGGTAACTCTTTAAAAGCTAAGGCAATTTAGTATTGCAAAACGAATACAATAAAATAAAAAAACGATATTCAGGAATAAAATGAATAGAAGAATCATATTCTGACACATGGATTATAGAAGTTAAAGACCACAAATAAGTGCTGGTGCTGAGCTGCCAGGGAAGCCATGTGTCTTCATGGCTACATGTGCAGAGTCCGAGTCTTCAATAATATATAATGTCTTTTTGAGAGTAGTGCTGGCCCAGTGATCTCGGCCCCTACTCACGTGTTTAGGTTGTGAGTTCGATCCCAGCCAGGTGGTTTACTATGTGTAATTTATTTCATCACCACGATTCTCAAAGCGGTGAAGGAAAACATCGTGAAGAAATCGTCATGTCCAAACCGCACTGGGTCCGCGTGGTGGATGATGGCCCACTCCCTCTCGCAGAGAGTAGGCCTGTATCTCAGCAGTGTGGTGAACATTTATAAGCTGATGATGATGATTTTATGTTCCTTCTCGCAGTTAGATTGACATCATAAAGAGCAAACTCTGTAAGTTCACAGAAATTCAAAGCATCTTAAAATAAATCCATTTTGACCTTCTCTTCGTTTATGATAAGGTGCATAATGCTCCACCCATCCCTAACACCGACATTTTACTTCGATTAACATTCCAAAATTTCATAAGATTGATTGATTTCATCTTTGCATTTACCTTCACCGATAATTATTATACGACCTTTTCACCTGTCTTTCACCTTGCGATTCAAGACTAATGCATTCCTTACAACAATAGATCAGATGACTAATTCATGATCTTCCAATACCTACGTATCTATTAGTGTCTTGATCGAGTCATCGGTTGCATCTGTTGTTTATTTTTACTACATCATACTGTGCCTAGAAGATAAAGAAACAAAAATAATTAAAAATGGAGAGAAACTTTAGAAGAAAGTATTTTCTGGACAGTTTTTGTGGAATATCTTAGTAAAAGACATATTTTTTTGAAAGTTTTGGGGAAGAGAAACCAAACGAGGTGCTTTTCCGAAAGCAACTGCAATCGCAAACCGTTCCGGTTGCTATAACATAGACATTAAAATCTCAATGTCTATGAAAATTACTTACATAAGCCGATATTGTCGCCCTTGGAATTATATCTTTAAGACCTGAGACAAGAGATAATACTGAATGAAATGTCTCCTGCTTCATGAAGAAATTAGTAAGTGGCACTGTGATTATCAATCGGCCCTAATCAACAACTAGGTAAGTTATCGTATTTCCTAATTCTTGCGAATTTTATCGAAATTTTCTACATAAAAAACAACATCGTCTCTTTCAACCTGTCTCTCCATTACCAGTCATCGATCAATCCTCGACATATGAGTACCTTACAACAATAAATCGGTGACTAATCTGTAATCCACGCGGCTTCCAACACAGTTCGTCTATAAGTCTATAGTCTATAACAACGTAATCGTGTCCTTGTGAAGAGTATCAATGAATCCATTCTGCTATGCACCGGGAGATTGGATGCTGTTTGGAAATAACTTATTTATGAGGTTGACATTTTAGAACATTTCTTATTAATTACTTGGGAAATAGTATGGACTAATGACCGTGCTTGGAATACTTAGTTAATCACACTGCATCAAAAACAGCTCCGGTGTGCGGTGCTGCGGTTTTTACATTGACTGTAGAATCTTGATTTGCATGCAAAAACTGCACAGTTATAACACACTCACACCGCATCTGCTTACGGGAGATTATCGCGCGTGACGGAATCGCATTTCTAGACGGCGAAACGGTGCGGTCCTGAATAGAACTGTCCTAACAGTATCGAATGGGTTTTGACGCTCAAGTCAGGATACGGAGCAAACCGTACGGTGGTACTACTTTGTGCCTCCGCAGCCGCATGTGGATTTCGAACCTCCGCGTCCGTAGCGGGATGTGATAACCGCCATGCATAAATAGACGTGTTCCAGCAATATTTTTACAACCTGGTTATTGGGAAATTCTATCGTTAAATACCAATAATCGTTGTATTAATAACTGTCAAAAATAAATTATTATACTTCACCAGAAAATTAATTTATCATAGCCGCGTCCTAGAACACTAATATCAAAACAACATAAATCTACATTACATTACTTACACTACTCAACAGTCTGTTCTTTTGCTCTGTTTAAAAATTCCAAACAATTACCATTTCTGTGTCCATGAATTAATTTTTATCTCATTGCGCATAGCGTGAAGTATTACGCACAAAACCATAACAGTACGAGTAACTCTCAGTTTCGTTAATCCATAACTTTAATTCACAATCCAAGGCCATATTTAAATACGCTATTACGACTAAGTATTACCAAAGCTTACTCAACTTTATATAAATCACATCTGTTCCTCTCTTTTTTTGTGTAGCGTTAGTCTATGCTCGGCTTCATCCACGCCCTCGGCAGATACGACAAAGTGACTTGACTTACGTCAAGTTATTTCTAAGCCAGTTATTCCACTTTATAAGTTCCATAGCAAAGACACGAGGAGATTTATTTTTCCCCATTATTAATATTTTAGACTATTTTATATTCACGGGCTATAACTGAGACTTGCGTCATGCGACATTCAGTTTTACTTATTTCAGTCCCGACGCATCATGGACACGGTGACTTATGGTATACTCTTTCTCCGCTAAAACGAAAAATGTCTGTACAGAACAAGAGTGTGTAGAGAAAAACCTAATATTTATCCTTGCCTGTGCTTGCAACATATCAATCATCAACTCAGCCTATCCTATCGTCCACTGTCGTTGGTCCATCTAGCTGGGGGGCATCCCACACTAAGCTTGCCGGTACAAGGTTAACGTTCCACTCCAAATGCTCCACCGGCCATCGGTGTTTTGGCAAACATGGCTCGCCTACTGCCACCTTAGTTTGCTAACTCTGCAGGCTATATGGGAATTGTAACATAATACATCATCTGCCTAGCCTTTTCCCAACTATATTGGGGTCAGCTTCCAGTCGAACCAGATGCAGCTGAATATCAGTATTTTACTTGGAGCGACTGCCTATCGGACCTCCACAACACAGTAACTAGGTAATACGATACCCCATGGTAAGACTGGTTGTCAGACTTTCGAGCTTCTGACTGTGATTAACGACTGTGAAGGATCTGCAAATGACAGCCGGGTCCAACAGCTTTACGTGCTTTCCGAGGCACGGAGGAAACTCGCTATGACAGATGGTCACCCATCCACAGGCCAATCTCGGCCATCGCGGCTTAACCCAGAGAATCGGCCTGTGCGGCTGAAATTATTTAGCCACAAGCTCCTCAATGTAATTGTATTATAATAGGTACATGTAAAACAAAACAAGTAATCCGGAAAATGTCAAATACGTCCGAGGAACGGCAGTGCAGACATGACGCGGGCAACGTGTAGGTTGTGGCCAAGCGTTTACCGCTGGACCGCCCGAGGCTATCGTGTGAATGTCAGTGGGTCAAAGTGGAACAAACTTGTTGGGATGGAACAGGAATGTGTTACAATAGGAGACTTGTGGGCTGTAATTGTGCTTAATGGTATTACGTCAATGGGTTTTTGTTTTAGATGTGTTTTGGTAATTAGGTTTTTGGATATGAGGTCTTAGCATGGTTTAACTAAGAATCCTTTTGGTAACAAGTTGACATATTTGTGCAGGAACAATTTTACCAAAAAAGTTTAAATCTCAGAGAGGGTATCTCTTACTTAGACACCAATAGAAGATGCAATTAAGGCGAAAAATATGACTGATGCGCTAAGAATTGCCATAGTTGCAATTGCTCGGCATCAGCAAACCAATTTATTTTGTGGGTATTGCCTGAATGAGCCATCACCAACTTTATTGATGGCTCATTCAGTTGAACCGTACCAAAAATAACCGTTCCTTCAAGTAAATTTAACTCCAGTCTACTCAAGTAGCGAGAGAGCATAGCAATAAAAAAATCGTAACATTTTTAATCTCGCCTTGATGAAATTTTCACTTATCGTGAGGTCTTATTCTTTAGTGTGTTAATCAATCTCCCGACAAAAACAGGAGACGACAATAGACTCGACCACTGCGACTACACTAATGAAATCACCTACAATAATGTTGCCCTTCTATAAGGAAAAGTCACGTTCAACTATGAAGCTTACGACCCTACTATCTCAATACTCAATACATTTATAGCATTCTACAATGTGAACTAAGGTGGTAGGGTACTTAAGGATACATTAGTTTAGGAGCATTGTGGGCCCTGTCGGGCATAACAATTTAAAAATTAGGGAGAGGGCGATTATAAATATTTGTTTACAATTACTTTTATCTAATTACTTTTATCTTTAGGGTGCTCCCACATCTATCGACGCGGAATCGGCTTTTTACGTCGCCCTTTCTCTTTCTGTCGCTTAGAACTGCCATTTGCCGGGCGCCTCGAGGATTCCGCCGCGTGCTATCGCATTATGCTTTCTGTCTCGATCTAGCAAATGGCAGTTCTAAGCGACAGAAAGAGAAAGGGCGACGGAAAAAGCCGATTCCGCGTCGATAGATGTAGGAGCACCCTTACACTCCCTTTCTATACCCAAGGTTCTACGCAAACAAATCAGATAACTAAAGAAGGCTTTTTTCGATGAATCAACAATCAACCGGATGCAGCTGATATACCAATATTTTACTTTTTTTACTGTGGTAAAAACATCAAATGAGTCCTCTCACCCAGAGCAGGGACTGTCAGACTTGTACTGACTAAAATTTAAGATGTCCTTTAATAGCCCTTTACGTTCCGGGACCACGGTTACTCGATAGTCCCGCGACTCCGGCAGGCTTTGGCCATATAAAGGAGACCCCGATAATACTGACAGCTATTTGAGGCGCACGTGGTACACGACGCGCCGTCGACCCGGGTAGTGCACTCCTAGTGGGATTGCTCAACTGTCCACCGTCCAACTGTGCACCGCAGGCTACTTGTAACCTGCGCTGCCATTACCCATGGTGAACCGCTATGAGGTGGATCCCAGTATCCCACACACCCCAAAAGAACGGATTTTGATGCAGTTTTCAGGAAAGTGTTCATTACATTCTGGAGAAGGTTTTAGTATATAACACTAATAGATATCTCGTGACGTTGCCCGTGTGGATCCGTTTTCCTTACTTGGGTCGTAGATTTTCAGGGACGATTGCATGTTAGTCTGCGATTATCTCGCGTTTGGCTTAACCGATTTTAATGCAGTTTTCAGGAAAATGTTCATTACATTCTGGAGAAGGTTTTAGTATATAATACTAATAGATATCCCGTGACGTTGCCCGCGTGGATCCGTTTTCCTTACTTGGATCGTAGATTTTCAGGGACGATTGCATGTTAGTCCGCGATTATCACGGATTTTGATGCAGTTTTCAGGAAAGTGTTCATTACATTCTGGAGAAGGTTTTAGTATATAACACTAATAGATATCCCGTGACGTTGTCCGCGTGGATCCGTTTTGCTTACTTGGATCGTAGATTTTCAGGGATGATTGCATGTTTGTCCGCAATTATCTCACGTAAGGCTGAACCGATTTTGATGCAGTTTTCAGGAAAGTGTTCATTACATTCTGGAGAAGGTTTTAGTATATATCACTAATAGATATCCCGTGACGTTACCCGCATGGATCCGTTTTGCTTACTTGGATCGTAGATTTTCAGGGACGATTGCATGTTTGTCCGCAATTATCTCGCGTTTGGCTGAATCGATTTTTTCAGAAAAGTGTTTGTTACATTCTGGGGAAGGTTTTAGTATATAACAATAATGGATATCTCGTGAAGTTGCTTACATAGATCCGTTTTGCTTAATTTTTGCTTAAAAAAAAGGGAACCGACTTCAAAACCAAACACAAAAAACTATAAAATAACTTTTCTTTCGGAAGTCGGTGGCTTTGTTTTTTTTATTTCATTGACATAATAATGGCCACCGACTTCCGAAAGAAAAGTTATTTTATAGTTTTTTGTGTTTGGTTTTGAAGTCGGTTCCCTTTTTTTCAAAAAGTTTTTTTGGTTTTAGCAATGTTTCAATGAATTCGATGACCTCTGATTAACTTTAACTTGCTACATCGTTCTCACAAAATTTACCATATGAAAATGAATGATGTAGATATCAAAGGTTCAGTACCCTTAGCACGAATTTTCACTCTTTTACTTTACAGTATTTACAGAGTTTCTTGTATGAAAAAATGGAACAGCGCCTCTGGTGCGCGAAGACGAAACTAATTTTTTCCTTGAAAAATGTCAACTTGAAATTGTCAAAGTTCCAGTTTACTTTACGTCTCAAACATTATGGCGATTGAAAAAGAGTGTCCATGGAGTTTCTGCTCGTTCTTCTCCATAAAGATATACGCTTTAGAATGGGCATCTGCACTACTTTCACAGTTTTTATGTCTTGTGACTGGGACTGTAGAACCGTAACTATTTTTAAACTATTTTATTTTCCGTTTGTCTTTTGACAATTCAAAAGTGCCTGTAACTTGTCTTGAAATAAATGATTTGATTTTGATTATACTGAAGAATTCAAAGTAGCATATCTAACTGAACTTTGATGAGTAATTTCCATTGAAGAAGGTCGGATTATAAAACCTCTCGTGGGGTAACTCAGCCCATGTTACTGAACAATGTTAGTTCCAAGACTTGGAAATTTGCAAAAAAAAAAAAGATTTTTCATACTGATGGGCTCAATCAATTTCTCATTTTGTATGAAAAAGCAAATTTTTTTTTCGATTTTCCAAAATTCTTGGAACAAACATTATTCAGTAACATGGGCTGAGTTACCCCACGAGAGGTTTTGCGCTATTAACGTTACACGTTATATAGTGCACAAGAATGTGTAATATTCTAGAGTTATAGAGCACAGGGTACTTCTGGGTAAGCTCAATCCATCGTAGATTGTTTCTGTCACCTTTGACCTTGATTAGAGTCAAGGCCATCTGCTTCTTTCACTCTTCTGCAATCATCCTGTGATTCGACACTTTCAGAAACCATTCATTCTACTAATAACTCTGAATTGGGAGTCCACAGACACAAGTATGTATGAATTTACGGTTTCAGACTCTTTACATTACGATGACTGACCTAACAATTGGTCGATTCCAGTGTTTTTTTTTTTGTGGTAAAATCATAAAATTAGTTTTCCCATCCTGGGCAGGACGAGAGGGACAGTCAGACTCGTACTGACTAAAATCTATGGTGTTCCTTCAATAGCCCTTTCCGTTCCAGGGTCAGAGTTACCAGCTAAGTCAGTCCCGCGACCCTGGTCGGGCTCCAGTGCTTAAAATCAAAAGCGGATGCAGTATCAACAAAAACATTTATTACACAATCAAACAACAACATAACAAAATAGTATACTAGAACTACATGCCTTACACAAGTACCAAAAACATCTAAATTGATTTATTACACTAGGTTTTAAATATTAGTCAAGGATTTATAAGCCAGCCAGTTTACTGCAAAAAGCTTCAACATTAATATTGCTAATCCATTGACTAGGTTTTTATGAAACAATTTTGTAATAGGTAGTTTATGAATTCTAATACGATTTTTTACAGTATTCATTGCTTCATTAGTATCGAAAATAATCTTGGAAGCTGCAATACAACGGTCGATGGATGTTGCAGTATCCAATTAAGTAACATGATCTCTTCATTGACATGACAGTTTGACATTGACATGTGTCAAGACGCCATTTTGGCGGTTATGATTGACGTTTGATGAATCATTTTACTTTTTGTAATCTTTTGATTGTTATTTTTTGGTTGCTCTTCGCTAGCTATTTGTAATGCATTTTTTGTTACTCTTCTTTTATACATTGCAGATTATCTAATAAACTAGCTGCAATCAATATTAACATTGCAAACTTTTTCATTGTGATATCCAGATTAAGTGGCTGGTATTCACTCATCACAATTTTTTGGGCTTATCATAATATTAACAGAGGACTAAAAATAATTAAAGAGTTTTTATGTTAGTTGGTAGATATTTTTTTCACTAAGAACACTATTTTAGTGGTAACATTATTGATTCGTAATTTATTTTACTGCACTTATTTTATAATTCAGTCACTTAATAATTCATTTTAACACATTCATTTCACTTCATTTTCACTATTTTATTCACGTAACTAACGTAACTTTTTATTGATGATCATTGTATGCCATTTCAGGAGCAGAAGCGTATCCTGAAGGAGCGTTGTATGCTGATTGGCTTCCAGATAAATGACTGGATGGAGCGGAATACGCTAATTGGGTACCAGAAGAATGAGCCGAGGGAGCATGGATCACAAATTGGGCGTTAGAACTAACATCCGACGGAGTAAAATACGCCATTAATTGGTCGTCAGAACCATGACTGGACGAAGCTTGATACGCCAATTGGGCGCTGGAACCGTGACTTGCGGGAGCTTGATACGCCAGTTGGGCGCTGGAACCGTGACTTGCAGGAGCCTGATACGAAAGTTGGACACTTGAACCGTGACTTGCGGGAGCTTGATACGCCAGTTGGGCGCTGGAACCGTGACTTGTAGGAACTTGGTACGCTATTTGGGCGCTGGAACCGTGACTAGCGGGAGCTTGATACGCCAATTGTTCGATGGAACTGTGACTAGCGGGAGCTTGATACGCCAATTGGACGCTGGAACCATGACTCGACGGAGCCTGATACGCCGATTGAGCGCTAGATCCAAATCCTGAGGACGCGTGATACGTTGTTTGGGCTCCAGATGAATGACCCGAGTTACCTGATAGACCGTTACCAGAGTAAGCATGGTACGCTAAATCGGCACCGGAGGCGTGGCCTGAGGGTATGTTGTATGATAATTCAGCGCCAGAAGAATGACCTGAAGGTGCTTGGTAACCAATGTTCTGGTAACTGGCGTCGTATTGCTGGTAGCCATGAGCCGTGGCTTGGCCAGATTGCTGTTTGTATTTACCTGGAAATTAGAGACACAAATATAAGACTTTCACTTTTTATGAAAAGTATTTTGTTAACTAGGATGATCTGTTGGAAATTGATATCATTGTCAAATAAATTTGAAAAGTATCTTATTATGATTAGAAGCCAATAACTAATTAGAAAAAATGCAGGGCTGTCTTAAAAGAACACTATAGCCCTGGAATCCAAAGGGTAATCGAAAGCAAAGGGTGTATTTTTAGCCCTAGATACATAACGTGAGTCAAAATGACTCACTCAAAACATGTTTTCATCTATAACTTTCCAAACATTTTATGTATCGCTTTGTCTGTACCGGCCAACTCAGTACGCAGCCAGAGGTCTCGAATGGTGCACTTTTGTCACAGGTAACCATTGTAGTTATGTAGATATAGTACCACTGTGAGTCAGAATGACCCCACATTATGTGATTCGTAACTTTTAATTCGAAAATTTTTGGGGTTGTTTTAATTATTTTTTTAAATGCTGTATTTTTTTAGGTTTTATAGTCAATAATAAGATAAGCCTGCTCCACGACGATATCATATCGGGCATTGCAATAAGCAGAAATTGCAAATTTGTTGGAGGCTTGAATTTCCATAACTGAGTCGCAAAGTACGCGAGAACATACAAAATATTATACCAAATCTCTGCTGCTACTAATTTATTACAAATAGAAGATGAACCTCCTACAAACAAAAGAAGTTTTATCCATAGAAACTAAAAAAAAGACACAGGTGGAGCGAAAAAACCTGTCTGTGGAGATCATAAAATATTGACTTGATTAGACAGTACCATAGTTCCTATTTTTCGACTGTTCGCTTAATTTTTAATTTTTTTTCTGAATTAATTTTGTTTAAATTTATTAAAAAATATAATTTGTTAAAAGGCAAATGTTTTTTTGGCCTAATAAAAATACATACTCGATATAGGTATCATTATTTTAAGGAATTTTAATTTTTGTTTATTTTAAAAATAAACAAAAATAATACAAATTAATAGACGTTTTTATTTCAATACTTAGATAAGTATAAACATACAATTTGACAAATTTTATTAAAATATTAAATAGCAGTAGCGTAATCGCATAGAAATTATGTGTGAGTCAAAATGACCTCACGTTATGCGATCAGGGGTATTTAGGAACGTTATGTATCTAGGGTTAGTCACATCTCTTCCTCTCCAGGCTAGGAAGGAATCATAAGATAATTTTACCAGCTCGAAAAAACAGATACTTAGTTGCAAACTTTACTTAGGAACAGTATTTTTAACCGACGAAAACAAAAGGAGGAGGTTCTCAATTCGACATGTATATTTTTTTTTTTTTATTTTTTTTTTTTTTTTTTATGTATGACCACGCATAACTTTTCCTATCGTGGTCCGATTTGAAAAATTCTTTTTTTGTTGGAAAGACTATATCTCAAAGTTGGTCCCATTTAAATTTCAAAACTAAAATCGGCCTCTAAGGGTAGAAAAAAAGGAATTGATTGTCAATCTTCCTACAGAATTTTCAATTATGAACCGATTCTGTTGAAATAAAGTTAACAATTGTAGTTCTGAGGACATTATTATATAGCAGAGATGTGGAGAACATAACATGATGGCGTCACCATCATCAGATCAACTCCAGATCCCTGTTATTTTGTGAAGTCAGTCCCAAGAGTTCCTTAACAGTTAACAACAGCTATATCGTGTTTGGGCTCATTTTACTCAGCTTGATGAGAACTTTAGACCTAGCTGAGGTATCATTGCCATCGAGGGTCTGAGGATGGTGACGGATAGCAGGGCAAGAGGTCCTCAACAGTTAACAGCACCTTTATCGTGTTTGGGCTCATTTCACTAGTCTTGATGAAAACTTTATACCTAGCTGGGGTATACTTGTCTCCGAGGGTCTGAGGATGGTGACAGAGGGCAGTAGCAAGAGATCCTTAACAGTTAACAGCAACTATATCGTATTTGGGCTCATTTCACTCATCTTGATGAGAACTTTAGACGTAGCTCGGGTATGACAGTCGTTGAGAGTTTTTAGTTACAGAAATTGACACGAGATAGGAAACTCAAAAGTAAAAAATAAGTCCTTTTTAAAAAAAAATCAAACCGACGAAACATCGAACTGAAAAGCAAAAAATAAATTTTGAGGCGGCGCCAAAGAAACAATCAACGAATAGCTACGACGAGCTATTCTGCTCTTCAAATATTTACTTAATATGTTTGTTTGTTTGGCGCCGCCTCAAAATTTATTTTTTGCTTTTCAGTTCGATGTTTCGTCGGTTTGATTTTTTTTTAAAAAGGACTTATTTGTATCAAAAACAGACATTTTTAACAGACTACGACTTATTTTTTAGGGCAAATCAAATAGAATGAACACAGTGCTGCCTTGCGACGGTAAATTGCATCAGTGGAACTACCAAGAACGTTTTATTTATTGCACATTAACTTGTGATCGCATAGTTTGAACACTTGATATTGACCTTACGTTCATCCAACATTGTGTGATAGTGCAGTCCGAATATCATAGATGGCGCTGTTAATATCAATATTTTCAATGTGGTATAATAAATTATAAAAAGGAACAGTTCGTATATTTTTCATAATTTTACTATGAACTGAAATAGAACTTTTGAGACGAATTAATTACGAAGGCTTTACGAAGTAAGTTAATGACCACTTTCAAAATTTTCGCCCCTTCCATCAAGACGTAATGTTACGAGTAAGTGCAAGAGTTTTTTTTTTCCTTTTTTCCAATCTGCTCTATCCCAATCCTTGTAAAAGCCTCCCACTACATTTTCCCCTTCTCGTAAATTGTACAACCGGCGGCCCCTTCTAGTACTGACTGATACTATGTCCGGTTCATCCTGGCATTTCCTTCGAGACCGACCCTTCGAACGCCTTTGGCGTCAAAAACCTTAGCAAGAAAATCAGAAACGATTTACCATCATCAAAAATACCAGCAGCCTCATCCTTAGCATTCTGCTCCAAGCTCTTCGCGATAGCCTCAGGCATGGGAGGTGGTGTGGGCAGATGGGCACCCTGGGGGTGGAAGCCGTGCTCATCAGCTGTGTATGTCACGGAGTAGGTGTGGCCATCATCGCCCTTGTAGGAGAAGCTGCCGTGGGCTACGTTGCCGCCATGTTCTGAAGTCTGGCCTGCCTCCTCGGCTTTGATTCCTGGAATGTAGGGAAGGTTGATTTTTAACAAACGTTATAAGTGCTGTACTTACGCACTTATAAAAGTGAGTAAGTTTGTATGGATGTATTGATGTTTGTTTTTCTTTCACGCAAAAAGACACATGATAAGATTTGGATGAAAGACTGAAAAGATTAAAGAATTTTCGATTTAAATTATTGACGATTAAAACAAGGTAAGTACAAAAAGAAAGAAAATAATAATATTACCGTGGTAATAGTCAGGTTGTTAATAATTTAGATTGCTATTTCTCTTCTTTTTTTTAGCATTGTAAAATCATCGAATGAGTCCTCCCACCCAGGGCAAGGCGGGAGGGACTGTCAGACTTGTACTGACTAAAATCCACGGTGTTCTTCATTAGCCCTTTACGTTCCAGGGTCACGGTGATGAGATAAGTCCCGCGACCCCAGCAGGCTATGATTGCTATTTCTCTTAGTAGAATTTGGTCTTCTTAGTTAATTATTCAGTCGTTGCTTTCTCTAACTTCTTTGAACTTAATTTCTCAGCTACATGACGTTTACGACAACTTCGTAGGTATTATAAACGACAATGAACATTTTAATTTGAATTCACAGACTATAGATATTATAATAGTTGTTACTTTTGTGTAGTTGTGGCGTGTGCCTATAAACTTTTGTGTTTCTATCATCTACTCACCATTTTCAGTCTCATAGGAATACTTGTACTGATGTCCATTATTCTCATTATTGAAGCTCAAGATCCTGGCAATCTTTTCACCAGACGGTCTGCTGTTATAACTAGCCACTTCATGCCCAGCTTCAAGTCCTGAGAACTTCTGCGGCGCCTGTGATTGGTCAGAATATAACCCATGCTGTTGGAACTCGAGCGCTGATTGGTAGTTCTCAGCAGTCTGCGCATAGTTCTCCGCTGATTGGCTGTTGTAGATCTGGCCGGCTGATGCAGCGGCGATGAAGGCGGCGATTGGAGCAAGCTGGAATTGTTAAACAGATTTTGAGTTTTCGCAATAAGTAAGTGAGATGATTTGTCTGTTACCATAATTTCATTGATTAGTCACAAATCTCATGATTGTATCATTGTTATCTTTTTTCTCTATGAAATTTATCCTCAGGGGCTGGAGTTGTGGTCTTTTCTTCCATTAAGCCTCATTTAGACATTGCAAGTAACTGCATGCGACTTGCATGCAACTTTGACTAAATTGCGGACTGATTACTTCCCAGAATTAGATCCTTATAAGCAACACTATCGAATGGTGTAATAATAAAGGACGTGTTTTATTCAAAATCAGCGGGTTCGATTCTTGGCCTGGATTATTAATTTTTCTAAAATACAATGATGCAGTTTTAGTTAACGTCAAAATCGGCCTCGAGACTCCTTTCAACGTTTTTCGATATTCCTCATAGTTTCGGATAATATAGCCATCCACGCCCAGTTGCAAAAATCATTCTGTACATTGTGTTCTATTTAGCACCATATTGCGACACTGTGCTGAGGTCAGTGATGCGTACTGTTGCTTTTTGTCACTAAATACGCGGCTAACAGTACGCGACTGAACGTACGCAACCGGCTGTTCCCAACCGACCGTATTAAACTGACGTTAGTATCTTTTTTTATCGTGATAAAATCATCAAATGAGTCCTCCCGCCCAGGGCGGGACGGGAAGAACTGTCAGACTTGTACTGACTAAAAATCCACGGTGATCCTTTAATAGCCCTTTACGTACCAGGGTCACGGTTAGCTGATAAGACAGTCCCGCGACCCCAGCCGGCTATGGGCCTCAAAGCCTCGCCATCATAACATAAATTCAAGACTAAAATCCACTTAGTTACACCAAAGTCCTTAATCCGTATAATCACTTCAACTCTAGATTAACACTGCGTAATTAAACCTCCTCTGTAACGTAACCAACTCAAAAAACATTAAAAAAAACTTTCACTTCAAACACTTCGAACATCTAGATCAAAAATCTAGTCTTTAAAAGATCTTCACAGGTTTAATTAGATTAAAAACTAATGAACACTGAACGTACCAGCTTCATGGTGGAAGGTAGTTGAATGTCAAACACTTGGGGAACGAATGAGTTTGTAATTTCTTTTTTACGTTTATATAGCGAAATGTTTTATACGCATAGATGTATGAACTCACACTTTGGATAGAAATGACTTGATATACTGTGGACTTGGGTAGATTGGTGAGCAGGGTTTTTAGCGTTGCTTACTATTTGCTGAAACACTGTCACGAAGTTGTCCTGCAAACTCTGTTCATTATTAAAATCACGTGTATTTGTATGACTTATTATCAAATTTTCTTTCAAACAAACGATAAAGTAGGTTAATTAAAATTAATGGACGAACTGTGTAGAATCCACATCTTCAAAATTGCCGTTGCTCTATTTTTGAGGTGGGTCGGTTTATCTTGTTATCTTCTCCCTTAACCCGTTACTTTGTCATTTAATCTGTTTCCTTTCAAATAAAAATATTTAATTTCACACAAACCCCAATGGGAATTTATAAACTTAGAAAAATGGACACGATTAGAATTGGTAGTTCCCACGTAGAAGGCCGACAAGGAACATCACGATAAATCTAAAAGATTTTTTTTCATGTCATATTGTAACGTATTGTAGCCCATCCATATTCATATTTTGTTTTAACATAAAACACTTTTGAACACATTTCATCACCCTAGGAACCTTCAACAAAATATCCCAACTCCACAGCTTCAGCACTCACATCGCCATGACGATTCAAGTCCGAGATCATTGTTAGGTAACAGCAGTAACGAGATGCGCCCGCCGGCTGAACATGTGGAGCAAAAGTAGACCTAGGAATGGATAGACGTCACGCCTTTATGTGGTGTTGATGAAATATTTAGACGCTAAGTTATAAAAACATTGGGTATAAAAGGTGTGTTGTCAAAAAAGAATTATAATTATCTATTTCTAATATTTAAAACGGATTTATCTTTTTTGAGAGCTTTTTGAAGAAGAAAGAGCAGGATTTTAATTGCTAATTTCGTTTTTTTTTTTGATTCACAAAAACTGGCATAGTTACTAATGTAAGTTCAGAAAAAAGTCTCACAGTTTATAAAATTAATAAAATCATTTTTCAATATTATTATTGTGCTTTATTTTACAAGCTTAGACATAGCTATTGAAGATAACATTATTTAGATACATGAATGTATATTAGTATTTAATTTATGTTTGGAAAACTGCTTCTAACTTTTGCGTGTTCTATCTGAATATTTATAACTCTATGGCCACTAAGTAACTAGATTACTTCGACGCAGTGTCCAAACAGTCGATATTATTTGTATCAGCTAATAACTAATAAACAATAGTAACATTAAGTAACTCTAAGGCTGCATTCACACCTAACGTATTATAGTCAGCCCCTTATTGTGTACTTCCGAAAATGCTACAGATATCATAATTATTGTTAGAGTCGGCTCAATTCGGCATAGCAGAGCAGCAAAGTAGAGTATGATCATTACAGTAGAAGATGAGTCTCGATTCTTTAATATAAGAGGGAGAATATAGGATAGAGTTGTATATCAATTCGGGAAAATGCAGAAATTGAATCCAAATTCTACTAGAATTTTGTAATCCGTAGTAACATTATTAACATCGTCCAAGTAAATACTAAGTTAAAAAGCTCAAAATAAAAACTACTGAGCAAAATGCTTTTAGGGATCAAACAAAAATTACTGCATCAACGAATCAAACAAAATAATCGGTATACAATGTACATACATTCAAAAAATACCAGCTAAATTGAGAACCTCCTCCATTTGATTTTGAAGTCGATTGAAAATCCCTTTGGAAACCACGTACATCGTACAGTGATAATAATTCCGACCGGTTTTACGTTTGATGTGAACGCAGCCTAATAATAAAGTAACATGTTTGCACTTCGGGTGCTAATGATTGACAACTAGATCACTAGGTCAGCACAGATTCCATTGAATGGAACTTTTGATGATTGCACACATTATTGTAATCATACTTATACGTTTTGAAATGATACCTTTTTATTATGGCGCGTGCTTGTGTAAATTGATAGGTAAGTAAGTATATCGAATTTGTTTTGTGGTTTTGGCCAATTAGACAACTAACTACTTAATTTAGTTAGAACATGACAACTGCTTGTTGTGGCTGTGTATCAATATAACTAGTTTTGGCCTTGTTGAACATGAGGGACCTGCTGGACACAACCTATTTTAAGGTGGCCCAGGGTGGAGACCGTCTACAGTCTAAATAACTCAATATTCAGTTCTAGAACCGAAGATTGGGTTTCATCATCATCATTATATCAGCTGTAGGACGTCACTACGATTTCCACTATTACCGGTTCCAACTGGTTTCTATCTAGTACGATCCTGTGGTCTTCATTAGACCATCTGTCCATCGTCAGGGTTGACGCACTACGGTGCCACGGTAATAATATGTACAGTATTGGGACTCCCTACAAACGGACGAAACGCGAGCTATACCTACGCGCCTCGATGTCGGGGCGCGCTCGAGGCGCAGACAGTCACGGCCGTACCGTAGTGATGAACGGACGGTGCGTTGTTTTTTTTTAGCAAATATGACAAGTAGAAAATATTGTGCTGTGTTTGGGTGTTTAACGTCAACAATAACGCATCCAGACATAAGTTTTTTTAAATTACCTGCAACCTCTGAAAGGTGAGTACTAACTATAAAATAATTTTACTTAATAGTAGCTAGTAGCCGTGCTAGTAGGTAGGTACATAATGTGTGACTTTTTAATGGTTATGTATTTTCCTTTATCTCACGAAAAAAAGGGTATTTGGGTTAATAAATACAGTAAAATGAATAAAGTAAAGGAAAGTTACTGAGGTAAGTTAAATAGTTAAGTTATAGGCGGTTCTGAATGAATCATGATACGGTAGGTACTTACTCTTGTGTTAAAACTCCAGTGCATGTGTGTTTTGTTAGTTTGTATTATTCAAAGTAAAGTCATGGTGTAACGGCGCGGTGGGATTGTCGGCGGGCACGGAAATGAAGCAGTGAGCTTCATTTACCTACGGTACGGTGTACAATCAACGTATATTCAGTGTACTACATAAACTTTAACACAGTCATGAATCTTGGAACGTAAGAGTAGGTACATAGTACGCTCCGTATTTGAGTGTGCGCACTCGGTTGCATTAGGCCGACTGCCTGCGCGAGCGATGCGCTGTACGAGGTAGCGCGAGCGGCGCACTGACCTTGAAGGAGCAGTTGACGCGAATCCACACGACGACGTAATCAGACCCTTGTTATATCGTCACGGGTGCGTTTTACGTAACGGCGCTACAGTAATATTTGTTTATTATCTGTGTTTTGTGTATGAATAATACTAGAAAAACCGGCCAAGTGCGTGTCGGGCCACGCACAGGGTAGGGTTCCGTAGTTGCCCATCAAAATACTTATGCGAACTAACTTAAACTGAGTCGCTGAATTTAATTTTAAAAAGAAGAAAGCTTTTTATTAGAATGCGAGAAGCTTTTTATTAGAATGCGAGTTTATTATACTTTAAAATTCAATAATAAAGCATTTCGTACGAGTCAGTCAAGGCGCAAATATTTTTCGGTCGCAAATTTATAAGCACAATTTGTTTTTCAAACAAACATTTGTTTTTAAATTAAATCTATTAATAAAAAACAACACGCATTTTTATTGAACACTTCCTTTTCAATATACAAAGTATTTTATTTGTTTACTTAAGTATAAGAAAAGTATATTTACAATCACAACACTAAATAGAAACAGAAAGTAGGCAAATGTAATTAAAATGCTGGAGACGGGCGTCGGACAGCCCTAACGCATGTTTACGTACCGCGCGGCTGTAGGTATTTATTTCTATCATGCGGCCGAGAGCCACTACTGTAGATATTTATACTGTGACGGTGCGCTTGCCGTTACGTGGTCTCCCTTCAAGAACCTTACGGCCCCATTGACCACCCATTGGGTTTAGCTATAAACAATTCAGGATGTATGTACTATCATGTGACTTACCTTTGTCTTTGATATGAGCATAATTACATTTCGATTTAGATATTAATATCAGATAATGAACTAACCAATACAATAGCCTATTAAGAGGGCTTTCACACGTTTCGTTGTTTTTGTGCGACTTTTGGAACCTGATTCTGGGTATGTCATTGCCACAAATAAAAAAAAGATATATACTCGTGAAAGTTTGATTATTTCTGTGTGGAGTGCTTTAAAC
The DNA here is from genome assembly GCA_954870645.1 of Agrotis clavis. Taxonomy (NCBI): domain Eukaryota; kingdom Metazoa; phylum Arthropoda; class Insecta; order Lepidoptera; family Noctuidae; genus Agrotis; species Agrotis clavis. Next base: position 21,182,534 of record OX940932.1, on the reverse strand, counting down.
AAATTTTTAGATTTGTTTACATACATGAGTAAAAACCTTGTCTCTGCAAAGGATGTTTCATAAAATTCTACTTTTTGTCATACTTTGGTACCGAATTACATAGAAGGTATAATAGTAAAATAATATTTGAAAATGTCCATGGTACATCTGAAAGATTATATTTGGACTGCATTAATCACTTTTTTATTTTCCATTCAGAAATACACCAAAAACATTTTTTCAAAACAGGAAGAATTTGACATTTTTTCGTCCGAAATTATATTTTTTATCTATCAATATTTACTGAATATTCAATCAAAAAGTATTGAATAACTAAGGTTACTATCTTAGCTTGCATTAAAAAAATAATTAGCTCATTTAAAAGTAAAATAATAGTATTAAACAATTATAATATGCAATGACAAAATTCAACATAAAACCAAGAACTGTTTGTTCTTTGATTTAGACGGCGCGGGGCGCCTTTTGAGGGAGGACGTATCGCTCGCAACCATTTTGACATTAGTCACGTAATTATTAAATTTTAAAATACATGCCACCATTCATGACCTTCATACGCGGCGCTAGTGTCTTTGTCATGACATCAAATTCCATGTGAAAAATGTAGTACCTCGAATTTTCCGCAGGTCATGAGTGGTGGCCAGTAATTTTCCCAATCGCCAAGAATACAGCATAACCTACCTTTCTTGATACAAGCTAATATTTTGAATTAATTTAATTTTGATCTGTTTGCAATGTAAATATATAAATGTGTTGATTGTATTTTCCTACTATATTCGAATGTGGATATAATTTGTACATAATAAAATAATGTAAATAATTCTGATAGCTTTTTTTCTGAATTGGTAATTAAATATAATTTTAGACTTGCTAACTTCCCAAACATTCCAGTTCGTTTGGATAATATAGCTCGCTGCGGGAACCACATACCACCGACCATGCCCCTGGTGGTATGTCTTTTTATTACGTGGTAAAATCGTCAGATCAGCCCTTCCACCCAGGGAAGGACAGGACTACAGGAAGGACATACAAACTTGTACTAACACTACTGACTAAAATCTACGGTGTCCTTCAATAACCCATTGCGATCCGGGGCCATGGATACCTGATAAGACAGTCCCACGACGCCGGCAGGATTTGGCTCTCTAACGTGCGACCCGAAAATCCGTGAAAAATTGATCTGATCGTTTTGAGGTAGCGGTTAACCCAGAGAAAAGTAACTTAAAAAAAAAAAACTTTTTGAAAAAAGTACCGACTTCAAAAACGAATACAAAAAAGTTTAAAATAACTTTTCTTTTGGAAGTCGGTGGCAATAGTCAATGAAATAAATAACAAAGCCACCGACTTCCAAAAGAAAATTTATTTTAACTTTTTCGTTTAAAACTTTTTGAAAAAAAGGGAACCGACTTCAAAACCAAACACAAAACACTATAAAATAACTTTTTTTTCGGAAGTCGGTGGCTTTGTTTTTTTTTTATTTCATTGGCATAATATGGCCACCGACTTCAGAAAGAAAAGTTATTTTATAGTGTTTTGTGTTTGGTTTTGAAGTCGGTTCCCTTTTTTTCAAAAAGTTTTTTATTTTTAACCGACTTCAAAAAAAAAAGTAGGTTCTCAGTTTGACCTGTATGTATGTATGTATGTATGTATGTATGTATGTATGTATGTATGTATGTATATATGTATGTATGTTTGTCCGCGATTATCTCGCGTTTGGCTGAACGGATTTTGATGCAGTTTTCAGGAAAGTGTTCATTACATTCTGACTAATAGATATCCCGTGACGTTGCCCGCGTGGATCCGTTTTGCTTACTTGGATCGTAGATTTTCAGGGACGATTGCATGTTTGTCCGCAATTATCTCGCGTTTGGCTGAACCGATTTTGATGCAGTTTTCAGAAAAGAGAAAAGTGTTTGTTACACTCTGGGGAAGGTTTTAGTATATAACAATAATGTGATATCTCGTGAAGTTGCTCACATAAATCCGTTTTGCTTAATAGGATTGTAGATTTTCAAAGACGCCGATTTTACGAAGATTTTTGTTGATTATCTCAACTAAAAAGGGAAAAATAAAAAACTTTCTAAAAAAAAGGGAACCGACTTCAAAACCAAACACAAAAAAACTATAAAATAACTTTTCTTTCGGAAGTCGGTGGCCATATGTCAATGAAATAAAAAAAAACAAAGCCACCGACTTCCGAAAGAAAAGTTATTTTATAGTTTTTTTGTGTTTGGTTTTGAAGTCGGTTCCCTTTTTTTTAGAAAGTTTTTTTCCCTTTTTAGTTGAGATAATCAACAAAAATCTTTATAAAATCGGCGTCTTTGAAAATCTACAATCCTATTAGGTAAAACGGATCTATGTGAGCAACTTCACGAGATATCCATTATTGTTATATACTAAAACCTTCCCCAGAATGAATAACAAACACTTTTCTGAAAACTGCATCAAAATCGGTTAAGCCAAACGTGAGATAATTGCGGACAAACATGCAATCGTCCCTTAAAATCTACGATCCAGGTAAGCAAAACGGATCCACGCGGGCAACGTCACGGGATATCTATTAGTGTTATATACTAAAACCTTCTCCAGAATGTAATGAACACTTTCCTGAAAACTGCATCAAAATCCGTTCAGCCAAACGCGAGATAATCGCGGACAAACATACATACATACATACATACATACATACATACATACATACAGGTCGAACTGAGAACCTACTTTTTTTTTGAAGTCGGTTAAAAATAACTTTTCTGAATACAAAAAAGTTTAAAATAACTTTTCTTTTGGAAGTCGATGGCAATAGTCAATGAAATAAATAACAAAGCCACCGACTTCCAAAAGAAAAGTTATTTTAAACTTTTTTGGATTCGTTTTTGAAGTCGGTACTTTTTTTCAAAAAGTTTTTTTTTATCAGTCGATTTCTTGTTATTAGGTTTGATCGAAGAGAGTTGAAGTCTTGTATCAGGTTCGGCATCCAGTCAATTGCGGTATTCCGTTTTGGCAGCTGCATTGCATTTTTTTTTTTGGTAAAATCATCAAATGTGTCCTCCCGAGTGGGACGGGATTTATTACCAGACTCGTACTGACTAATATCCATGGTGATCCTTCAGTAGCCCTTTACGTTCCAGGGTCACCGTTACCTGATAAGACAGTCCAGTGACCAAGACAAGCTCCGGCCCTCCAAGGCGTACCTCTCTGATTGGAAATCGCTTCTCGGCGGCGTAGGTCACGCGGCTGTCCACTCCCTCACGTGTTCCACCTCCTACTTCGCTAGCATGACTGCTTTGCATAATGATTCGAGGACTACTTCCAGTTTGAGTTGGGATTTGGCAAACCTGTACCACTCCATGTACCTAACTTTTTTGCAGCCAACTCAATAAGTGTACTAATATTGTGGGTCGATGTCAACGGCACCCCAATGGCCTGTCATTTTTAGGGTTCCGTAGTCAACAAGGAACCCTTATAGTTTCGCCATGTCCGTCCGTCCGTCCGTCTGTCCGCAGTTTAGCTCAGAGACGCACAGTACTAGAGAGCTGTAATTTGGTGTAAATATACGAATTTGTTGTGCCGAAAAAGTGGTAACATAAAATCTCGTAAAATATTTTTTTTTAGGGTACCTCCTGTACACGTAAAGTGGGGATGTTTTATTTTTTTCTCGCGTAACCCTTAGTGTGGGGTATCATTAAATAGGTCTTTAAAAAGTATTGATAGTTTCCATTAACAATTTTTTGATAAAAAAATTCGTTTGTGAAATATTAAGCTTTAAAGTGCTAAATTTTGCTCGACTCGAGTGTCCCCCCCTCTACCAGCTAAACGGTTATGTTTAGGGGTGTGAAAAAATTCTCAATAGTAGTATATATAACGAAGTTTAAAAGAAAATTATCTTGACTAAGTAGGCTTTACAACTTTACGAGTAATAGTCGACCAACTTATAAAATGTACTTGGATAACATATTTTCTTAAACAAAATGTATCGGAGAACATGTTCTTCAACAGACTGCAAATGTAAGTTTGTCAACTTTATTTTTACAGCTTTAATAGGTATGTTTTTACGGTATGTTTTTTGGGGATAGGTAAGTTTTTATCGTCAACTATTTTTAACTAACTTCAAAAAAAGGAGGAGGTTCTAAATTCGTCGTAATCTTTTTTTTTATGTGTTTTCCCCGATTTCTCAAAGACTCCTGCACCGATTTTGAAAATTCTTCTTTTTAAAATTAAATTCAGCGAATCAGTTTAGTTAGTTCGCATAAGTACACACATCAAAAGTGTCTAGGGATCAAGCATTTTTATGCGGATTTCTTGAGATTGAGATGTGGCTTTGTAATAAATTTATGATTTTATAAATTTATATGGATCCTTTTTGGTGCATTTCATAATTTGAATCAGGAACTGTAAATCAAATTCGAGTAAAAGATGAAAATCAGCTGTCAATATTTTCCCTATAAAAACATACAACGCATTGAAGACATTATTAGTGCTACTGTTTCCCTACTACTGATTAAAACCAACGTTATTATGGAGCGGCGACGTCATTTAAGCAGGGAAGAAATGCTCAGAGCCGTGGGAATGATAGAAGCTGGTTCCCGGCAACGTACTGTGGCTTTAGCTCTGAATACAAGTCAGAGTGTTATCAGTCGACTTTGGACACGTTACCGAAGCACTGGTACCGTGGCTGAGCGCACTCTTCAGGGAACTTAATTAGCGACCAAACAGTCAGAAACCGCTTGCATGAAGTGAACCTTCATTCCCGAAGACCGCTACGGGTACCACCTATAGCAATGCACAATCGTAGGATTCGATATCAATGGGCTCTTGAACACAGAAATTGGGCAGAAGAACAATGGCGTTTCGTGTGCTTTTCTGATGAGTCTCGTTTTGGTATGAGACCGGATACAAGACGTATACGACACTGGAGAACCCCTGGACGCCAACAGCGATTAAAATCCTGCCAGGAAGTCCATCCTTATAGTGGTGGAACCATCATGGTATGGGCGGGTATTTGGATCGGCGGAAGAACTGAGTTGATTTGGATCAGAGGCAACCTCAACGCTCAAATTTATGCTGAGACGTTTGTATCAGACGTCATCGTTCCTCTACAAGTGCAAATCGGTCCCTTATTTCAGTTAATGCATGATAATGCACGACCGCACACCGCAAGAGTTGTAAGACAGACTCTCGCCGCAGCTAACATCAATGTCCTGCCCTGGCCTGCTCAGTCGCCAGACTTGAACCCGATTGAGCATGCATGGGATATGCTACAGAGAAAAACTCTGCCGAATATGGAGGGTATCCAGTCGCAAGAAGACCTTTTTTTGTTGTTGCAACGAACATGGGCGGCCATTCCACAGCGTGATTTGGATGAACTCATTTTGAGTATGCCAAACCGATGTTCTTGTGTTGTTAGTGTTCGCGGTAGAAACACGGATTATTAATTGTTTAAGTTACCCAATAAAATGTTAAAGAAAACTGTTATTTCAGTCTTTTTTTCGAATTTATATAATGTTAGTGGTTCAAATGTCAAAAATCCCTTTATTAGGAAAATGGCAAATTTCTTTATGAATGCAAAGGTGACTTGGTTTATCGTTACTGTGACAAACGATAACACTTTATTTGATGAATCCTTAAAGAACATTTTAATTAATATCAATCAGGAGAAAAGTTATTGCAAAAATATATGTTGATCCCTAGACACTTTTGATGTGTGTATTTTGATGGGCAACTACGGAACCCTACACTGTGCGTGGCCCGACACGCACTTGGCCGGTTTTACGGTTACACCTCAGAAAGATAGAACCGGGTCGGGTTGGCTCCTTTTTGCGGAAAAATTCACGTCTTAGCAGCATTGAAGTTCAAGCACTCAGCCGGCCATGGCTCTTTCGCCTGATATTATTTTGTGAATTTTATTCATGAATACAGATACTACTCAGAACAAAACATACAAAAAATAAGTTAGCATTCCAATAAATCGTAAAAATAAGCGAAATTGAATGAAAAGTGAGAAATTACAGGAATGTGTCAAGTTTCATAAATAAAATAATGAAATCGAAAAAATAATGTTTTCAATGTTCCAGAGAGTTCTTTTTTCTCTTAAACCCTGTGTTATTTTACTGAAGGTGAAATGTTCTGTATTAAATAACGAACATTTTCTATACCATTTTAATAGAAATCAGGTAAAAAGCCTGAGTGACCAATTGTAGCATCGTAATTCGAGCATAAACGAATCTATGCACTGTTAGTCGCGATTGATCGAAGATGAAATCAGGTACTACTTGCTGTGCAAATGAAATAATGTGGAGTTGAACCACATTTTCTACGCAATTTTGAGCAGTTACGTTAGGAAGTGAAAGCTCAGTTTTGCGAGATAGAGATTATAATTTAAAGCTCACCAAAACATTCTGTTTCATGAGTGAAATGATTCGAAACCTGTTAAACTCTGATAGATCTGTCTTTATTAAAAAAATAATCCAGCTGTAACCCAGTATATGAAGCACTGAAGCCCAGTCAAAACAGTTCAATAAATTTTCTCCTTTGCAAATGTTTAACGATTTGCACCATCCGCTCACAGTTAACTGCAGGCGAACCAAGAATCTTCTTGAATATTAATTTTTAATCTTCATGGTGGATTATGGCCCACTCCCTCTCACAGAGAGGAGGCCTGTGTCCCAGCAGTGGGAACATTATAGGCTGATGATGAATGAATGAATGAAATCTTCATGGTGCCGATTCGAAATTGTCTTATCAATTATAGGGGAGCTTGTGGCTGGTCGCAATGGAGTTTGTATGATCCGCGCAGTAGATTATCGCTCTCTTTGCGCGGTTTAACGAACTTGATGGTCTTCTTGGGCCTTACTCACTTTCTTCCTGGATCACGGCGTTTGGTGATATTACCCGTCTCTTTTGACAAATATTTTGTACCACTGGTTGGAAATATTCGAGCACTAAACCGACCACTTCTGGCTATATCTCCTTATCTATGTCACCGTAATCACCCCAAGTGGCTGGTTTTGCGTCCATAATTATGTCTCTGAATAGATGGCATAAATGACTGTTTGATGTATAATATAAGTCAAAGAAAAGTTTGAAAAATTTTAAACACCAAATCGTAAATTCTAAATAATTTCAAAAATCTAATTAAATAAGTTATGAATTCAAATTAGCCACTAGAAACAAAATTAACACTTGAAAGATATCATAACAAGATAATTTACTCGTATTATAGAATGGAATTAATTAATCTTTATAATGCACACTTTGTAAATTACAAATATATCCAATTCGTAGTGTGACACAATGTGATGCGGTTTAAAGTGTAATATAATGAATGGCCCTTATTTTATTTTGATAGGTATACATTTATCATATTATCCATTCGTTTAAGAATACAAGTGGTGTCTAGAAGCTCGGGAATTCGGGATCTTACTTTGTTTATTCGAAAGAAAAGTGGCAAAAGCTCATGTTGTTTTCTTCCTGGTATACGAGGCATAGCTGTTTCGTTAGTGTTTTGTTTTTATGCGGGGGGCATCACGATGTCAAATTGACAGAAACTGTGTTCTTTCAGTGTGTACTAGCGCTCTTAATGAGCCTACAAACCACTATTACACAATTCGTCTTGCGAACTTACAACAGGGTTTAACATATTTCAACCACCATACAAGATTGATACACGTCTCGGGGTGATTGACACTTTAATAAGTCACAGCGAATTATTTATTATGTACTTTATTATAAGCCTACTTACCCATTTTAGATGCTTTATAGTTTGGATAATGCCAACGTAAAATAAGCTCTTATTATGCATCCCTAATTTGAAATAAGCAGAGAATTTAGAGAACTAGATGTTCTTGAGAATAAATAAATAAATGAGAGATGACTTCGACGTTGACGGAAAAGTCAAAAAGTGTTGAAATAAGGGTGCTTGTACACGGTGCATGTAACCCGCGCAATTAATTGTGCGGGTTACCCGCGCGAGTAACATGCGCAAGCTATTTGGTCGAGTTACCCGCGGGGTGCTTGTACACGGCGCATGCAACTCGCGCAAGTAAAGTGCGGGTTACCCGCGCGAGTAACATGCGCAAGCTTCTTGATCGAGTTACCCGCGGGGTGCTTGTACACGGCGCATGTAGATTGAGCATGTTGAGACACTTGCGCGGGTTACATGCGCCGTGTACAAGCACCCGAAACTACCGAAAAGCTTATTATATCTTGCTGTATAAAAAATACACAATAGTTTTGATTAAAAGGTTAAAAGTTCTTCAGGTTTTTATTGCCCTAACATTTAAAAATAGAGTTTCCTTTTATTTATAGCGTAACCTAAACAGTCATTAAGCATAAAATTGGTGAAAGAAAAGACTTCAGAACGTAATTGGCTCTGATTTGCTTTTTTTAGCTGTTAAAAGGAGTATTTAAAATGTGGATATTCAGGAAAGCCTTTTTTTAAGCCTCTTAAAATCATCAAATGAGTCCTCCCACCCCGGGCAGGGCGGAAGGGACTGTCAGACTTGGGTCTATTTGGCGCAGCCGTGAGACACACAATATTCTAGTGTTTAGTTGTTAGGTACTTTTTTTATAATTTCTTCTCTTTATGTTGTGTGTACTTACGGCATGTGTCATTAAACGTTTTTTTCTTTCTTTCTTTCTTTCACTTGTACTGACTAAATCCACGGTGTCCTTCAATAGCCCTTTATGTTCCGGGGTCACGGTAGTGAGATAAGTCCCGCGACCCCGGCAATCTTTGGCCCTCTAGAGGGGGCCCCGTCATCATGCTGACGCTCTTTCGTCGACCCGGGAATGGTCCATGGTCGAACAGCGAGTTGCCCTTTACTCGCCGCCCTAATGCCCGCGCTTGCGGTGGCCTGAGATCGTCTTGCGCCGTCCGACGCCGTCGCCGTGGGCGTCCACCACTGCGGCTGGGGCGGAGGGAGGATGCTGTCCTCTCCCGCACGCGGCCCTCCTCTTCCTTCGCAAGCATGACTGTTTTGCAGAAGGAGGCGACCACTTCCCACTCCGTCTCGCCTCGATTCAGGAAAGCCTTAGTGAAATATTGGTGAAAATCATGTTACTAGCAATTTTTTCCTAAAAATGCTGAAATTCCTGCTCTTTCATCGGTATTTAGCTGCGTTTTCTTTTGTATTAGGTATAAGGCATTGGGTCAGACTCCCATACTTTGATGCGCAATCTCCTTTGTGCCTTATTTTTAATTAATTTAATATTCATAAATACAAAATCATACAACTTTTGAAAATAGACTGCGGACTTCTTAGAGCTGATTTAATAAAGATGATGGATTATTATCAGGAACAGCTGCTAACCAATTTCTAACATTTCGTCTAGGAATAATTTCACAACGAAATATCTCAAACGCAATCCAATTATGAATAGTAATCGTTGAGTACCTAGTTACTGCAATACTAATTACCCTAAATCAGTATTAGCTAATAATGATACAATTAGTACAATATCTTATGTAATAGTCTCTTAATCATGGTAAAGGAATAAGAGTAATGGTTCGATTTTTATGTAACGATTTGAATCGAATGAAGACATACGATTGATTGGATTAAAACTTATCATTATGCACTTGTTACTAATTTATATACTTTAAGATGTAAAGCCGATATCGGGTTATTATATACAACGTGTAACACCAAATGCGCAAAACCTCTCGTGGGGTAACTCAGCCCACGTTACTGAACAATTTTTGTTCTAAGTCTTTTGGAAATTCACAAAATGTTACACGTTGTATACGGGTTTGTGCAACGCCTGTCTTATTAGTGTCAGCTAATACATAGGTAAGGTATATAAGGATACTTTCAAAATGGTGAAGGTAATCATTGTGAGAGAACTAGCATGCCCAAAGCTTTGAAAACTTGTGAAGTTCATCAACGATATCAAACTTATACCGTCTTACCACAAAAAGATAAACATCTTTTGAACACGTCTTGTCTAAAAATCTGCCAACGACAAAACGACATTTCACGTTGATATAAGAGTTATGGCTGCTACACACCTTACGATAAATCGTTGCGATTAGTCGGTACAGTTCAAACTGCAACGATAAATCGACAAGTGTGTATGAGAAAAACTGTACAGTTTGTTCGATTTTTCTCATACACACTTGTCGATTTATCGTTCCAGTTTGAACTGTACCGACTAATCGTAACGATTTATCGTAAGGTGTATAGCAGCCATTAGTTAGGTATGAGAATCAGTTAGTAAGTTATTATTTTACTTCGTGTTTTGAATAAAGAAACAGGATGTTGGTAGAGGCAGGTTGGTGTGATGTGTCAGGTTGAAGAATTAGATGCTTGTAGGTAAGAATCTCGGTAGCTCGGTTGGAAAGAGCATCAGTTGTACTCACAAACTACTTAGAGATGTACTAAATCCGAACCTCAGAGGTTTCCCGCTCGCAGTGTAAATTATGGAGCAGTGGTGGCCCAGTGGTATCGGCCCCGACTTACGAGTTGTAGGTCGTGGGTTCGAACCCCGCCTGGCGCATTACTTTGTGTAATTTATTTCATCACCACTGCTCTCAAAACGGTGAAGGAAAACATCGTGAGGAAACCGGCATGTCCTAGAACCAAAAATTCGAAGACATGTGACATCCACCAATCCGCACTGGGCCTGCGTGGTGGATTATGGCCCACTCCCTCTCACAGAGAGGAGGCCTGTGTCCCAGCAATGAGAACATTATAGGCTGATGATGATGAGTGTAAATTATTCTTTCCACAGAAATCTTTGACAGATTTTTCCTAACTCTTTTGTGATTTTTAACAGAATCAGTGTTGATTCTGTTAAAAAAAAAAACTGTAGATTATATCAATTTAAGGAGACTGACCTATGCTATCGAAAAACTTGTCAATTGTATTGAGAGACATTGTTTAAATTAAATAGCGTAGAAAACGATTGCCACTTGTTTAGACAGTCTGCTTGGATGAAACAAAACAAATGCCAAAACAAAATGAAACTTAACAAAATCTAGCTCAAAGTTAGCAAGTCTCGACAACTCATGCATATTCATCAATTTACTTTTTAGTAATTTGGTGTTGATGGCAATTAATAGAAGCATCCATCAAGACGCTAAATAGTAATTAATTCATTTTATCTCACCAGACTGTGACTTCTCTTTTTGGATGATATTTTCTTTTTTGGTTTTCACTTCAGAATGTTTTCAGCTGTCTTCTTTCTGGCCAATCTCATCTAACTATCTTGAGATCTGCATGTTTTGTTTTTTGTTTTAAAAAAAGTAAACGTTACACCACACAAAGAATTTCTCTTGTTTTATGACTGCGTTTACAAACATTTAAACTCACATTCACAAACACCCAGACTCGGACTTACCAATTTACTTGTACATCAGACAAATATAGTTCCGTACAAAAATCGAACACGCGACACGCAATGCAGCTGTCCAACTCTTAGCCACGGCGCCAAATGTGTCGTTTTTGATAAATTGATATGCATCATCTAAATACCGCTTGACCTTGAACTTAATTAAACTTTAATGTACAAAGAGCATCAACCATAAATTAATTCCAATCATTTTACATTTGATACAGTTTTTAAAACATCGCAAACAATTATATAACATCCTTGTTATATAAAATTAATTCATTTTTGGACAGAATACTATTATAATTGTCAGGTTCTATTACTTGAACTGAATTATTGATTTTTAAAGTAATATTATGTTACAAATTATACGTATTTTTTGTATCAAAATGTAACGCTAATCAAGTCAGAAAACGGTAAAGGCACACTTCAAGTAAACACGTTATGCTTTTTAAATCTTCCAACTACTTCTATGGCTAATATACGTTTTTCGCCATCTAAAAATGATTTATTTACACATTAAGCGTCAATACACACTGAGACGTATTTATCTATCATCATCATTTCAATAGAGCGACTCAAAACTTACCTTATTTACTACACGAAAAGATACACATTTCCAGTAACGCGTCAAGTCGCGTCATGTCTCGGTGTCATCATCATCATCTGCCTAGCCTTTTCCCAACTGTTTTGTGGTCGGCTTCCAGTCGAACCAGATGCAGCAGAATATCAGCATTTTACATGGAGCGACTGACTGTCGGACCTCCACAACCCAGTAACTGGGTTATACGATACCCCATGTCTCGGTGTGAACTAGGAAAAAGAAGAACCTGTATAGAAACAAAGTTAGAAGTTAGTACAAAGCTTAACTAGCATGGCTTCTACTGGAAGCTCTTCCTTAATAGTTTTCCAAGGCCTCAAAGTTTAGGCATGTTGTTTGTTATGATTTACTGTTTCATTCCTCACATAGATCTACCTACTTAAAGCTTTGGAGGAGGCCTTCGAGTTATAGTAATAAATAAGTATTAAAGTTTAATCTAAAGTAAGGTTAACAATTGCTATAAAATTTATGAAGAGGTTTGAATTTTATGTGGCCATTTTGAAGAAGCATTACTTATAATATTGAAGCTAATATTTCTTCTGTTAATTGGTTTAATCATAATGGCATGAGGACAGATAATACCTACGTCCTTCCATGTTAAGTACTTAGAGGCACCGAATCTGGTTTGAATGGTAGTCGAAAATAACAAAGTCGCGTAATGTTAGTCCGTGATAATTATGATTCTGTCTTTAACTTATTAAATTATATTAAGGTGATTGCGTCGATGCTGCCCGCGAAATTCAAATTTTCTTACTTTTTTTGCAATTTGCAGGCCAGTGACATGTTGTAACTTTATCAAAATATGAATTGCGGTAATAATAAGTATAATTTTAAATATAAAAATTATCAAAACATTCGCTCCATCAGCTCTCACATAGGAAAGCTGCATCTAAGTTAGATTTCGAAGATTTTAACAAGATGCAGCTTTTCTCCATCCATACAAAGGATTACATAGCCAAAAAGAGCTACGTCTTTCTGCAAATTAATGCTAGCGAATGAGAAAGTGGAACTCGAGATGATATTCTCACCTCACGCCCCAACCAACACGAGAGGCGCTCAGGGCATCTGACGTCGCGGGGCGATTTCAAGCCACCATAGGCGCGGGCTTGCGGACGGCGAGTAATAGGTAGCTTGCCATCTGATCACGGACCAGACCTGAGTCAACAGCTCGTCGTGTTTTACGAGAGCCTCAAAGAGCTATGACCATTGGTCCGCCACACGCAAATAAAAATCTAACAAGTGCTGCAACACCGATATCTACTACTTATGATGCGCCTGCATCATAATCTTTATCTATTAGTAATTCTATTAGCAACACAGTCACCAATATATTAGGATTATCAAGCTTTAAAATGACATCAACATGATTAATAGCACCACCACACCACCCAAGCTCTTACAAAGGTTTTTTGAACTTTAACCCCAAACTGCAATGAGCCTATTCATCCTATAATGCGCCTACTCCTGATAAACAGGATTCCTCTTTATGAAAAGGGTAAAGAACCTTAACCCATCAAACAGGTCCAGTCGAACTGGTGGATTTCAAATCTTGTATATTTTGGTTCTATAACGTGTCGGTTTCTTCATGATGTTTTCTGTGGGTTGTTGTACGTTTTCCACAAAGTTAATAAATCACGGAAAAAAGAAGAGAAGTGGTGATGGACTAATTTATACAAAGTAATGTTCCTGCCGGGGTTGAAATCCGCGACTCACAAACTCATATTGAGAAAACATATTTTTTATATTTTTATTGTAGTGATTACATATTTTTAAAAAGTTACCCAAAAAAGCTTGACCGATTTTTTTATATTCTGTTTCCTGAAATTCCTGGGCAATATATTCATTTTTGGAATGCTGCCGTGCGAAGTCAGGACTACTTGCTAATTACCAAAGTAAATACCAACATCCAAATCCTTTAGTCCTTAACAAAATCATCCAAGATCCTTCAAAACCTATGATTTATGAAGATCCATCGCTCTAACATTACCAAAGCATGATTAATGCACTCAAGTGAACTCTATGGAGACATATCCTAATAATAGCACAAGATTATACAGACTAAGATGAATCGATCTTGATTAGTGTTGAATTAGATTTTATATTGAAGGTGGTATTGGTTCAAATAGTTTGATGTTCCCCAAAGGTTACTAGGGGAGTAGGAATTGTAACATCTCTAAGGTGTGGAGAAATGATTAATTGGTTTCGCCACTAGTTGGGTTTACTGAGTGAAAATTTTCTTTTAATTTTGTGAAAAAACCTGATATGTAAATAAGGTTGTGGTATGCTACTGTTTGGTGCCATTTATACTACACAAGAATTTGTCATATTTATATTTTGGATCTACCGTACCTTTTTTTAAAATATTAGGTTACAACTGTCTAAGTACCTATTCAAAATTGTAACAATAAGTTTGTAAAACCATACCACATTTTAAAAGAGTAACCATGGAGTTTCTTGCCGGTTCTTCTCCATGGAATCGACCAACCCGAACCGAGCACCTGTTGTCGACGTTTGCTAAGTGCCTTCATGGGGATAATTATGTGAAATAAAAAAAAATGATTTTGATTTTCATTTTTGTTACAGATTTACTTTCACTTTATTTTTAGGTACCTACCTATTGTAATAAAATTACAATGTACGAAAGCATCTCTGTAAAAAAATCAAGTTGGACAAGTACCCGTTAATGCGATGTCTAAATATTATGGGATTTCAAAATAATGATTTATTTGTTAGTAAGGCATTCCGTCTTGAGGTATAATTAAAGTGAATGGATGCTGGCAAAATGAATCATTTTCAATGGTTGTATTTTAACAATTAGGGATTGAATGAACACAAAAATCCACCGCACATTATATGGACTATTTTAAATTAATTTTATGTTATTGAAACAATTAAGAATTCTAGAATGAACAGTGGTGATTACCAGAAAAGTGCTGCTGGAAGCAATGAAGCTCTATGAAGTCCTGGATAACAACTGAGTCAACTTCAATCTTGCAAAATAATTAACCAGAAAAGGATCATCATCAGCCTCTAATGTTCCCACTGCTGGGACACAGGCCAGAGGGAGTGAGCCATAATCCACCACGCGGGCCCAGTGCGGGTTGGTGGATGACACATGTCTTCAAATTGTTAGTTCTAGGACATGCCGGTTTCCTCACTACGTTTTCCTTCACCGTTTTGAGACCTGCTGTGATGATGAAATGAATTACACAAATTAATGCGCCTGGCGGGGTTCGAACCCACGACCTACAACTCGTAAGTCGGGACCGATACCACTTTGCCACCACAGCTCTCCCGAAAAGGATAACAAAAAGTAAAAAAACATATTCCATTTCCCTCCATATTAAGCAGGAGACAGAAGAAAGAAAAGTCAAAGGGCGCCTTGTGACCTTGAACTGCTATTAACTACTAACATTATTTTTTTATTTAGCTGTTGGCTCGCGCTTGACCACCATCTCACTTGATGGTAAGCGATGGAGTTGTCGACGGTGAATATAATAATAATAATAATATTCCACAACTATCGCACAACGCCATCTAGTCCCAAGCTAAACAGAGCTTGTGTTATGGGTACTAGACAACTGATAAACATACTTATATTATATTTCTAAATACATACATATTATAGACTAGCTTCTGCCCGCGACTTCGTACGCGGATCCTGTTGCTTATGCCAGCAGTCGGGGTCGTCAAAATCGAAGATCTGAAACGTCTGATGTCGAATTCTAGGAGCCTGGGGACGGGAAAACAACGGGATGCGCGAGACGATTCCAGACGTTCCAGATCTTTCATTTTTGTAAGACAACAGGAAATGCCCATCAGACTAAACAACTCTTGCTAAGACGTCATTCCTATGTATGTATATTAAGTATAGTGTAGCTGGGCTCTAAGAGTTCCGCATCAGGTGTTCCAGATCTTCAATTTTTATACGATGACAGAGAGTACTCATCAGGCTGAATAACTCTTGCTAAGACGTCATTCCCTTATATGTTATAGTGTAGCTGGGCTCTTGGAGTTCCACATCAGGTGTTCCAGATCTTCAATTTTTATACATCAATAGAAGGTGCTCATCAGGTTGAACAACTCTTGCTTAGACGTCATTCCTGTATATGTTATAGTATAGCTGGGCTCTTGAAGTTCCACATCAGGTGTTCCAGATCTTCAATTTTTATACATCAACAGATGGTGCTCATCAGGCTGAACAACTCTTGCTAAGACGTCATTCCTGTATATGTTATAGTGTAGCTGAGCTCTTGAAGTTCCACATCAGGTGTCCAGGATCTTCAATTTTATTCT
Source organism: Agrotis clavis (assembly GCA_954870645.1). Lineage (NCBI taxonomy): Eukaryota > Metazoa > Arthropoda > Insecta > Lepidoptera > Noctuidae > Agrotis > Agrotis clavis. The sequence continues at coordinate 21,166,309 of OX940932.1, read as the reverse complement.
CTCAACAGAAAATGCTCATCACGTGGAATAATTTTTGCTATGGCATCATTTTTGTATCTCTTATAGTTTAGCAGGTCTGTTGCAGTTCTGCATCAGGTGTTCAAGTTTCCAAGATAAATTATAGCCTATATGTTAATCGAACTTAATACCTATACAACAAAAAAAAAAACATTCAAATCCGTCCAGTAGTTCCGAAGATTAGCGTGCACAAACACACAGACAAACAGACAAACAGACAAACAGACAAACCGACAAACAGACAAACAGACAAAAAAAAAATTAATTACAGTTTCGGGTTCGGCATCGATAAAATAACAACCCCTGCTACTTTTTTTTTGTATATTTCCATTGTACGGACACCACTTTTCTACAAATTTATTATAAGTAGTATAGAATAGATATAGATAAATTACACCCAGATACAGAACAAATGATCGTGCTCATCACACAAACATTTGTCCTGGGTGGGAATCGAACCCACGACCTCCGGTATAGCAGTCAGGGTCACTAACCACTAGACCAACAGGCCAGTCATCATGCTCTAATCACGCTTGCCTAGATGTAACCCGACTATGCTTGTATCTGTTCTCATATGCTTTTGAAGGGTATTAACACGTGGCGTGAGCATTCGGACAGCGAGTAAAGGGTGACTCGTCGTCAGATCATGGACTATGCCCAAAGCCGGGCTCGCGGGACTGTCAAGGTAACCGTACCGTACGATCGTAAAGGACTATTGTAGGAACATCGAGTATTTTAGTCAGTACGAGTCTGACAGTCCCTTGCCACCCGGGGAGGGAAGACTTAGTTGATGATTTTACCACGATAAAAAGGGCTATTAACACGTTTGAAATAATAGTTAAAACTTCGTAATAGGTTAATCACCAAACAAAATGATAGCAATAGAATTTAATAGCCATCCCGAATATAAGTAACACATTCAAATTATAGCCTACAATAGTACAAAGTAGTAACGGATCCATCGCGGTTAAAAAAAAGTAATAAAGGTAATTTTTATGACCGCGTTCAAATTGTACTGGAATTTAAAAAAAAAACATTAAATGTTATGACTTCATTGCTTCAATGCTGTTGTTCTAATAATTATTGATTTCAATATGACTGCTTTCAGACCTTGTTGTATGGAGGCCTTCCTAAGGTTTCCACATGGAAATCTAGTTGAGGAACAAGGTATGAGACGAAACAACTGATAGAGGAGATTTATTTTTCACCTCACCCGCTCGGAAAGATTCTATTTCTCATTCAAAATCTGAGCGCAAAACTCCATTTTGTGCTCTAGAGCACAAAGTGTTGTTTAAAATTCGAACACGTCTTGTATTCAATTGTTTTATACTTTTCTACACTGGCAGGCGAGCCGCCCCCACTTCATTTCCTCGCTGTGTGAGGTGAAAAGTTGTGTGTTGCACTCGGCAGCAAAGTTTTTCTGCGTCTCGTACCTTTGAAAACTTCGCATCGCTCAGGATTCTATATTTGAACCGCTCGTTTCTCTCGCGGTTCAATCTTAGAATCCTTCGCTCGCTCAGTTTTCAATTCAAGTACTCGCGCCAAAAATCAACTTTGCAGCCTTGCATAACAAATAACTATTTAACCTACTCCTAGTTAAGCAGCTGTTGCTTGCGGGTTTGCCCGCTACATCTCGAAAATGATCCCATGGTTAGTAAAATTATCCAATGTTTAAATCCAACACCAAATGTCTTCCAAATCCATTCAGCAATTTTTGCGTGGAAGAGTAAAAAACATCCATCCATCATACAATCAGTGCAACGAAGTTTGGCTTTTTAACAATTTTGGTGTATAATAAAGTGTTATTCTATCTATCTACCTAGATAGACAGATAAATATCCGTTTCAATATGAGACATAAGAACAAAGGTATAATGTTTGCCTCTTATCAAGGCATAAACAAAACAATTTCACTTTCTACATGTAGATGTAAAAAGTGAAATGATTTTGTAATGAAGCTACTTAGATAAATCTGAAACTGCGTATTTCAGGTACAACAGCCGTCAAGGTTAAGAACACATTGAAATAAAACAATAATAATTAAAATTAATATTGCAACTTTATTGCTTCAATATACAAAATAACGTACAGAAGGTCAACTTCTAACAACAAACAATGAAAAATTCACAAAGACCCCTGAACAACAGATAATCGCAGATTTCTTGAACATTCTTCAAAGCATTTGCGACTTTATCATCATGCGTTGTATATCGTAGCCCTTCTATTCTTTTTCTTTTTACAGTAAATATAATCCTTAAAGTCTAATATCAAATGGCACTGTACAATGTTGCTGTCTTGCGGTCTTATTGGGGTGCCGTCCTAATAGCGACGGTAGGGGCGGAAGGGGTTGTATCTCGTAGGGTATTGGTTGCGGGCTATGACTACTCCGGGGGTGTATCTGGCATCTTGGTAGCTTCCTGGAAAAACGAAACAGAACAGTCGTTGTAAAATACATAAACAAACGATCAATCATTATTTTTTCTCTACGGTATTGTTAGAAATTTAAATGGATGTGGACCAGATTATGGCTATAAGTTTAGCACTGCTGTTAAAAGGCTGGATGTAAAGTGAACACAAAATACTATTGCCACTTTGTATGAATGTTTTCGTTATAGCTTTGAATCATTGAAAATCTATGATATCTAATTTAGTGCCCGATAGATCATTAACTAGCAAAAAATTAGCACTTTGCCTTCAATACCAAAAATACTAGTTTGTAAAGACATGAATGATGCCAAAAATTCCCGGCAATTTTGACCAATATGGTCATTTTACATCCTCAGATTGAGGCGATAATAATCACTAAAAGACATTAACACAGTGTCACGTTATGTTGTATTTGCGATAACATCAGCAGATGCTGCAATTATTCACTTAATAGTGACAGCTTATGGGTGTATGGCAATAATTAGCGAGCTATCTAGATTAATGGATACGTTATTACATCGGACACCATAGAATGTTGATAAACGTACGGTTCAACAGTACGGTAACAAACGGGTTCATATCGCTGTGTAATGTGGGATTAGACGATTTGTAAGATTTGTCACGTAGGGACTGTTAATGTTTGTGATACAGGTGAGGTCTCAATTAGGAGGTATTTGGGGCCCAATTAGAGCTGTAAGTACTAGATATGATAAATATTTACACGTTTATTAGCTTTAAAAGCACCGGAGAGTAATACAATGTTGGACTGACGTTGTGTTAATTGCAGTTTATGTAATAACATAGTATCACGGACAGTCCTATAATTGTGATGCGTTAATAAATAAATAATACATAGAAATATTTCTTGCTAGAAAGTGTTTAAGATGACGGAAAAAAAGAAAAAGTCACAACATCTGATTTTACTAACGCCATGGAAACTGGCGTGTGTTACTTTAAGCTTGTAAAAAGAGACACTATCCCCAAAAACAGGGAAAATTTTGTCAAAGAACTTGACTGCATGTGGCTGTTATTTTGGCTAGACTGCCTGCAAATTTGAGTGGAATTTCAGATTCTGCCTTTGAGATCTGACTTATGATCTGAAGCCCTAGCATGACTTTACTTTTTCTGGCATAAAGTAAACTGGAACTTTAACGTTAATTTGATGGAAAAAAAGGCTCCTCGATCGTACACTAAAGGAGCTTTTTCAATTTTCCATACAATAAACGTTTATTGCGTTTATTGTTACTTCAAGTAAATGAAATACAGAAACATTGTGATAAGGCCTCAGATTTGAGACAAAATAAAAGCTTAAACTAGTAAATATGGATGTCCTTACCATCATCATAAATTCCAGCAGCCTCATCCCTGGCATTCTCCTGGAGTGACCTGGCGATAGCCTCAGGAATGGGGGGTGGTGTGGGAAGATGGGCACCCTGGGGCTGGAAGCCGTTGGCGTCAGCAGTGTAGGTCACGCTGTAGACCTGGCCATCATCTCCGGTGTAGGAGTAGCTGCCAGCCGCTTGGATGCCGTTCGCTTCGACACCGGTTTCATCAGCGTGGATGCCTGGAAACATGTTATAGAGGTGAGTTAGGTGGCTGTGTATTCGAAATAAATTAAATATGCTGTTTAACGCCTACTCTAGGCGCAAACGAACGTATTTACAGCGTTGAGTCAATGAGCCAATTTTTAATTAACTTCATGGGTTAAAGGTTTTTTCAAGACTTTTCAAAAACAATAATTTTAAAAATTATCTCTGAAATAGACCGCAGGTATAATGAAAATAAGAAATTATTGAACGAAACGCATTCAATGATTTCTTATTTTTGACTTTAGTAGAGCACAAAAATTGTGTAGCATTTACTCTTTCCTGAAAGAACAAGGAAAAGAATCTCTATATTTTTTTATTGTTTTATTTCCTTGCACCAATTTTTGAGATCAGGCAACACAAATTCAAGCAAATCAACAATATTATAAATCGTACCAAACATAAATACATCTGTCTAAATTCAAACTCCTTGTGAAAACGCTAAGTAATTTGTGCGAGATAAAATCTACCCACTTTGAGTGTAGTCTGCAATTATGTACAACGAGCATAATATATGGATTGTTACTATAAATGTGTTCAATTACATCTTATTTGTGAACGATTTTGTAATGCACTGGTCCTTTTGATTCTTGATCAGGCTGAGTAGTTAGAATTTCAAAATTATATGTAATATTAGGCTGCTGAATGGCCGCGCTATTTTACAATTAGGTAATATTTTGCCTGAAATAATAATAATAATAATAATAATAATAATAATATTCCACAACTATCACACAACGCCATCTAGTCCCAAGCTAAGCAGAGCTTGTGTTATGGGTACTAGACAACTGATAAACATACTTATATATTTCTAAATACATACATATTATAGATAAATTACACCCAGACACAGAACAAATGATCGTGCTCATCACACAAACATTTGTCCTGGGTGGGAATCGAACCCACGACCTCCGGCATAGCAGTCAGGGTCACTAACCACTAGACCAACAGGCCAGTCAAATCAGTCAAGTCAGTCAAGTCAGGCCAGGCCAGTGAAATGTTATCTGAATGGAGATCTAGAGTGTCTGGGTGTACTATTCGTAGTACGTTTTCTCGTTCGTGGTTCTTACAGTTAAAGTTTGAACAGATGGTGATATTTTCTTAGAGAAAACATAATATTATGATTAAAGAAACTTGAGATATTGTCTTTACCATGTATTGTAGTGACGTAGGTTTTATGAATAGACTCTAAACCGTTATTTAGGAGTCAACAAGTTAAGACTTTGACACACAACACGGAAAGAAAAATGAAACTTTTAGTCAGTGAAAGGTTTTTTCTACTGACTATTCATAATTCCAAATACACAACACATTAATAAACCAAAAATAAAAAGCCATTTAAGTCGTATATACGCTCATTGTTTATGATATGAACCAAACCATGGAATACAGATTTCAAATTAGATCTTTTACGTAAAGTTGCGTAAAGTACGGACGCACCCACGTTCGCCTTGATTAGGTTAATGCGTATCATCTCGCGTCTAAACGTGTGTGGTAAGCAGATATTGATGTGACACTTATTATACCTGTTACATTAGTTTAAGTAGAACGAGATAGAAAAGACGCTGATTTAACGTAAAGATAGCACTGAAAATAAATTGCTTAGTGTATTTATAAGGAGCCCTTTATTTTTGCATGGGTACCTGCTTTATAGCTTTGATATTGAGACCCAAAGGCTAATATACCTAGTGATTTTTGTTTTTATTGAAGTTTGATTCAGATTTATAGCCTGGATTTTTCACTCATGCAATTATCTTTTTCATCCCAGTCCTAACCTAGCGTTAGGACTGGGATAGAAAAGATAGGTTATGGACTTTAAAATTACTAAAGGACGCTCTAAGAAGGCTATCGTTAGGCAGTTAGATCAGAGACCTGATTCAGAAAGAATTTCTTCTTAACATGGCGCACATTGTTAGGTTCCTTTCTCTGGAGGCCTGACAGCCGGTAGCTTGGGCTTTGCTCCCCATACCGGTGAGCTTTATGCTTTATGATATTATATGACTGTATTTTTTCTGAAAATATTTATAATGTTTTAATTTACATGTCGAGAAATGAATAAAGGATGATTGGGAACTGTCATTTTAATTATAAAGGCTGTATTTAACCCTACCTATATGTGTAGTTCACCTTGCAATTTAAACAGTCAAATAAAATACAAGAAAAACTCACCATTTTCAGTATCAAAAGCATAGCGGAATCCCTGCTCGTTGACCTCAGAGTCAGATCTCAAAATGGCGGCGCTCCTGTCGAGGGCTGCGCGTGCGCGGTTGTCCTGGTAGTTGTAGTTGTAGGGGTAGGCAAACCTGCCGGCGAGGTAGTTAGGGATGTTGGCGGCTGCGCAGGCGCCGATGATGCAGGCTACGATGATCTGGGGGAGTTGAGGGTTGATTAGGGTTAGCCTACGCAGAGATGCGTATAAATATATGTAAGATTATCTTTAAGATTTACTTTAATACTTTTTATCTCGGGTTCAATACGGTCGACCTTTACCGATCGCCCTAAACAACTGTCGTATGTTGCCCCTGATTTGTTTTTTTTTTTTTTATTGAGCTTTTAACATTTTGACATTTTTTGCACTTGATTTTCCCATAGAGACATTTCAGATCCATGTCATAGAGGGCAAGTCGATTGGCCAAAAGAAATGATTGGTGAAACTGACAGAGTAAAATTATGAAAACTTAAAATGCATATGAGAATTTTTGGTGTATTTTTTTAATGTTTTTTTTTTTTTAGAATATTAACGAAAATATGGAGGGTAAATTTCAAGAAATTCCCACATTTAAATTTCTATTCCTTCACGTTGAGCTTTTCATTACAGCATTTTCCACTGCGTGTTGTAGTGAAAATATTGTAATTAAGATCAATAAGCTGGAGCTGGAGTAATTTACATTTAGGGGTAGATTATAATTATTTAACATTTTTTATTGTTCTGTATGATGTAACTACATCATACAGAACAATAACCCTCAAACACCATAACAAGAACACTTCCCAAGCTATTACGGTAACAGTTAGCGCAATTTTATAACCGAATAAAAAACATCAATATTATCAAAGAAAACACAATAGGAAACCCCGTAACGAAACCGTTTCACAAATCACGAAAACTTAAACCAAACGTCACGATAGAAAAAAAAAAACAATCGACACCACAAAGGAGTATTGAAATCGATAGCAAAACTCTTTTGACACAAATTCTCGTTACTTTTTCGAATCGTCTAAAGCTTTTGTACACCTACCAACTTCATGATGTTATCTGGTCTGAGGTTGGCAGAAGAATGCTGGTGTAGATCCTAAGCCCACTATATATAGGTGTCGACCTGATATCCTGACTCAAGGTCATGGTCAAGTAAAGTTGCAATAGAAGTTCTGATTCACTACACATAGATGATACTTGTAATTAGGTCTCTTCGGAATTTGAAAGGGGAATTCAAATGTACGATTTTGAATTTCGAATACCTTTGCTCATACACGCATGAAAAGGTTACATATACCCAATAAAAATAATTACGATTTAATTTATTGTGTTGAAAAAATTTGTATTAAATTTTTTTTTATTGGTTCAGTTAAATGAACGATGGTTTGCCTGTCATAATATAATTCATTTGGGTGCGTCTCATTTCATATAAAGTTATTTGATATATTTTCATTTCAATAACGTTCACGTGATATAATCAACGTGAGATATATCAACGGTTGATATAATTTCTTTACACATACTGTTTGTGTTATTCTAAAACTCATTTCATATAATTTTATTTGATATAACGTTTATTTAAGCGAAAATCATTACATTTAACGTTTGAAACATATAATTTAACGTTTAAACTATTTTCATTGATGACTTTGGCTTATCCTTTGAATTTTGATTGTTTGCCTTCCTGATTGCTATTGTTATTAGAAAAAATAAGTATCTAAGAGCGAGAGAAGCGAGCTCGGGACTTGGGACTTCCCGACACGGACAGGTTAGGTTCGAAGTGGATCGCGGGGTCTCAAAGACCCCGCCATCCCCCTCGCGTTAGGTTACTTTAAACCTTGCACCCAGAAATAGGAGCCCCGCGAAGCGGGGCTCCGTCGAGACAGCATGACAGGTAGTAATCAGTTATTTGACCTAGGATCCAAGAGCGAGCGAAGCGAGCTCGGGACTTGGGGCACCCCGACACGGACAGGTTAGGTTCGAAGGGGATGGCGGGGTCTGAAAGACCCCGCCATCCCCTTCGTGTTAGGTTACTTTAAACCTTGCACCCAGAAATAGGAGCCCCGCGAAGCGGGGCTCCGTCAATCATTCATCGCAGGTGGTACTAATACTTGGTACATCAGTGTTAGATTACTTGCCAGGAAGAAAAAAAAATTAGACCAAATAAGTTTTATGTCTTTTGAGTGTTATACAAAACGATTTTATATTCATTGATTGTTATGCTTATAGAAATTAGTCATTATAAAATTATGTCAATCGTTTATTATACTAACAGATGGTTATATCAAATAAAATTATATATTCAGTTGTTATCTCTTGTAAATTTTAGAGATTTTGTAGTTATATCATGTATTACTTACCCAATTCATTTAAATCAATTTTTAATATCCGGCTTTTGTGTGATGATATTGGAATATAATTAACCGGCAATCATAAATAATTTGAACCGTATAATACAATAGCTTCCAGTTTCTGATCAAGATATAGGTATGTCTTATAAAATCATACGTGTTTAATTAAATTTGCAATTATAGTCATTATTGCAATGTATATAATAACTTGTCAATTCAAACTGGATAAGGTTAACCCACAAAACCTTTGCCACTTTTTCCAAACCATTGTGGATACAAATTATGTAATTCTCATGAACCTCATCAATAAAAAAGCACCACTCGAAAAGTGTGTCATGAGGTTTAGTGAAAAGTTTAAAGTAAGAATGTGGTCGGCTAGGGAAGAATAAGATCGTAAACACGATCAACTGGCTAGAAGGGGCTGAAGGGACGTCCAGATAAAACTTTTCACAATCTTCTATTATTATCCATACTGGTGAAAATTCGATCGATCTATGAGGGTTAACCAAACTTAAAAAAAAAACTACAACTTGCTTTAAATCAAATTTTTATATAGGGAAAGATGAAAATAATCAATGCAAGATAAACATGGGAGTGTAAGGACACCCAAATGGGTAGGAAAATCAGGCAATTTCAGCCCAACCAAATTAAAAAAAAAAACAATAATTTTACACCTTTCTTAAATTAAACCGTGATACGATACAACATAATAATAAATTAGAGCAAGATTGACATCACCATAACAATGTAATGAATAAAAAGGTGGTAAGAGAAAGCCTGGGGATGTGGATTTAAGTTTTACGATAAGATAAGGGTTTTAAAGCTGATATCTGCAATACTTTTAAAAATATTGTATCCCCTTTTTTACACTATCAAAATTGAGATAGATTTTTCAGTTTGAAAATAAAAGTATAATCCTAACCAATGTAAAATAAATTTGAGAAAGATTAACATCACCTTAATAGTGTAAAGTAGAGCCTCAAACCACATAATGTAACAATTAACAAGAGTTATTTCTACGACTGTTAACCGGTAGTTGCCGGTATGACATCCTTGTACGAAAATAATATTTATAGATCCACTTGTCTAAATTATTTTTAACAACTTTGTAGAGCAGTTGTTTAATTAAACTTGATGTTTGGAGGTATTTAAAAGGATGTATGTACAGGTTTACATATAAGGTATCTCTTAATTGGAGCGATTTTTTTTAACCGCGACTGGAACTCAAATGGCAACTGAAGAGACTGGGTGATTTTTAATAAAGTATTCATTTGTATTTTTTTTCAGTACGAGTCCCTTCCTCTCCATCCAGAGGGGAAGGACTCATTGAATTAGTTTTAACCCCCAAAAAAGGGTACATCTTTATTTGGCAATAAAAATAAATGGATGGAGGAATGTTTGGTTCTTTTCTACACAAAAACTACCCGACGGATATGTATGATAATTTGTAACCTGGATTAACACACTTTAAATTCTGGTATGAAGCTCCCGTGGGTTAATGATCAAACTTGATGTGGGAGACGCCTGAATAAGTTAATTTTTAATAAAGTTGAGTCCAAAAGTCCATCATTTGTTTTGGGACGCTCCAAATACCCATATGACCTGAATCCAGCAGTATCACAGGCTATTATTATCAATGATAAAGCCTTGCACTAATAATCCATTGTAATTACAGGTTGCAACACAGATTGCATTCAGATTGACATTTTAGACCTGCATTGAATTAGTTGCGCTTTTGAAGAGGGCACGATTCTTTGTGACCGTCTTTGATGCTTAGAGATATATTGTGTCGTCTCTTAATACTAAATGTCAAAAAAATTGTAATAAGCATCAATTTTATAGGTACCGTTATCAGAATGTCATTGTCTGTCTTGAAATCTAGTGATCTCAAGTCTTTAAGAGTAGTACTATAATTTTGATTACGGGTGACGATCTTTTTTTTCTTCGCCAGGGCGGGCCGTAGGGACAGTCAGACTTGTACTGTGGGTGTCAATCTAACCCAGAAGATTCAGATTGGATCTCTGAAGTAGTGAAATCGCTCAGAAGGAACTGAAAGTCCTGCGCATCGAAGGAACACAGTAAAATTATTTGGCTCTGGACTCCGACATGATGGTGGTCGCGAACCAGTCAGCAGGCAGCGTTTGTGAGGCCTATTACCGCCAGTGGGATTGTTCAGCAGTCACCAAAGGTACAGGTAGCCTGTGGAGCTGTTATCCCGAGTGAACTATTAGGAAGTGGGTTCCACTCACCCTACGAATACACCCTCCTATCTTCCCAATTAAAAGCATGAAATTATAATTGTGTTTGTTCATTCCGTTCAAAGTACCTTCTTAACACTTATAAAATCACCTGCATATCAAAATCATCATGAAATGCCTAGCTTTTTTTCAACTTGGTAAAGATCGATTTCTAGTCGAACAGTACCCTTAGCACGAGTTTTCAGTATTTGAGACGTAAAGTAAACTGGAACTTTGACAATTTCAAATTGACAATTTTCAAAGAAAAGATTTGTCCCTTCTTCGCACACCAGAGGCGCTGTTCCATTTGTTCATACAAGAAACGCTGTAAATACTGGAAAGACGCTGTAAAGTAAAATAGTGAAAACTCGTGCTAAAGGTACTGGACGCATCTAAACATCAGTATTTTCCAGGAGCGACTGACCTCCACAACCCAGTTAGTAATAGGTCATAAATAATTTCGTTAGACTAGTTACCTGTGCATAAAAATCTGATTCTCTAAACACGATTCTTATAACACACATCAACTTCATAACCATTGTCATCAAAATTAAAATCACACTGATTAAATCTCGTCACGGTTCTAAGATCCTGGTCTAGTTAATTGATTATAAGAGCTACATACTACAAAATATGTTATAAATTAATTTGTAGTAAATGTTATAAAATGTCGTTTTATGCGCAAAAGAAATAATTAAGAGATTTTAACTGTCTTTAATTAATTTTATTCATCGAGCGAGCTTTAGAACTCGTGTAATTTATCATTATTGATGTTTTATTGAATCTTAACTAGTTTTGTATGTTGTATATTAGCATAAATATAAGCATCACTAATGTTTGATCCCACTGCTGGGACACCGGTCTTCTCTTTGAGAAAGGAGGCGGGCTTGAGTCCACAACGGCGGCTCAGTGCGGGTTGGCAAATGTCACATGTCTTAAAATTTCCTTCCTGAACGGGTTTGAACCCACGACTTACAGCTCTTAAGTCGGTGCTGTTGCCACTGATCTGTGTCATAAATTAGCAGTAGAAATAGACTCTTTATCCTTTGAATTTGACCGACGATAAAACACATTTGCCTAGAAAAACTTGTAGTTGGTTTTTGATCTATCTAAATGCGTTGTTCTTCAAGGAAGTTTGTTGATAATGATCTTTCTGCTACTTGTTTTAGTATGATCTAAATCATGAAGTTACTTTTAATGTAGTCTAAAATGTTGGTGTCTAAATGTTTTACGATTTTGTACCATTTAAAAAATTCATTCCGTTCTTTTTCTTGAAATTTCAAATGGGATACTAAATTACGTAGTACAATTAAGTGTGCCTAAAAAAATAAGGTTTTCCTCAAATATGGTGTGAAATTTAAACCATAGGCATCATGGCAAAAACATAACATATTTTCTGTAGTGGTAAATTATGAAGATGCGAAGATCGCCCGGAGGACACAGTAGAGCATACGGTGCAGGACTGCCCAGCTTGGGCGGTGCACCGACGTGTCCTCACGGCTGCGATAGGCGGAGACCTCTCGCGCCCGGCATTGGTTGCGGCCATGCTGCGGGGCGAGACGGAGTGGGAAGCGGTCTGCTCCTTCTGCGAGGCAGTAATGCTCGTGAAGGAGGAGGCGGGCCGCGAGCGAGAGAGGACAGCGTCCTCCCTCCGCCCCAACCGCAGTGGTAGGCGCCCGCGGCGTCGGACGTCAGCAGATGATCTCCGGCCACCGTAGGCGCGGGCATGCGGGCAGCGAGTAAAGGGCAACTCGCTGCCCGACCAAGGACCATGCCCGGGTCGACGGCGCGTTGTGTCCCACGCGCGCCTCAAAGAGCGTCAGCATAATGACGGGGCCCCCCTCTCAGAGGGCCAAAGCCTGCCGGGGTTGCGGGATTATTTCCTTACCGTGACCCCGGAACGTAACAGGCTATTGAAGGACACCGTGGATTTTAGTCAGTAGAAGTCTGACAGTCCCTCCCGCCCTGCCCGGGGTTGGAGGACTCATTTGATGATTTTACCACGCTAAAAAAAAAAAAAAAAAAAAAAAAAAAATGGTAAATTATCAATTTTCGTTAGATTGCCTTGAATACACACTATAACATCTTATTTTACTGTTAAACATTCGAAATGTTTACCTGTGATAACAATGTCGATAGCCAATCATAATAATGTAATTATCGGATATTTTTTAAACATTTTTATTTTTGTGTTATAAATTAACGAATATTTTCTGACAATGTTAAAAATATTTAAATGCCTTTGTCGTGAATCAAGTGTTCCATTAAATTAAATCACAAAAATAAGAGTACTTTAATGCATAAAAACTCCACAGTGGGAGGTCCACACTCATTACAAAACTTTAACATACCTTTGACAATATTACAGACATCAATGAATCTTGCCACACATGTCACAAACTTCTAAAATCAGACCATTACTAATATAACAAAATAAATTATCATATAAATTAACAAAAATTACATGTTCCAGTTCGAAAATTACATCATAATATCGATAAAACGAAACGAAATAAATCATCGAGTTACGTTTCTAGTTTCGACGAACTCCAAATATGTCAAATAGAATCAGTTGCGTTGATAAATGGGGCCAAGTTCTATACTACGTTTTACACAATACGTATTAAAAACAACTTCGTAGTAAGCTTTTATTGTTTTATTTCGTTGCTTTAGTTGATGAAATATCCAAATTTAATGATAATAGTTGTATTGAATTTGGATCGCTTTATTTTATTGTTAAAACTTTCAACTTGCTTGTTGACGTGGGTGGGGTATACCTCAATTTAAGTTTAAAAAAAACTGTGCCCTTCGCTTCTTGGAGCCCATCTAATCAGCAGCGCACTAAAGCTACTTGTAATCTACGGTGATGGCTGAGCGATCCCAATGGCAGTGAATGGTCTGACTTGCGACCACTATTCTGTCGGATTCCAGCGCCATACTGTTTTAACTGTGTTCCGTAGGTGCGTAGGAGTTCTTGCTCCAGCTCCATCTAAGGCCATCTTTGCATTATGAGATGGATTGAAGCCAAAAGCAAAGCCATAGCAAATAAAAAAGACATTCTAGTTTCATTTTAAAGTTGGCAATGACTGTATCAACAATAGCAACTCTTAGCCGTGATGAAATTCTCACCATGACAATGCCATGGCAATTTGTAATAAATATCACTAATGATTTAACTTAATATGACAAATCTAATCACATGAGCGGTATTTATAACAGCAATTACTAAAGACTCATAAGGCAGTAAATGCAAGTGATACATATTTCAGCAAATTCAATGACGATTACAAAGACTCTGAGAAAATGCATCATTATCAACTTAGGTTCCATTATTAACTTTAAAAGTTCATTTCTGAAATAAGATCTCAATTAATGTCAATTAGAGGATGACATTTCTATAACGATTATAGCTAATAGCCATACTAATAAGCGCTGTTGAAAGAACTGGCGTCTTAAAATTTTGTTGCTAAAACTCAATTTAGTGTCTCTTCTCTAGTAGGTGGTTGTATAAAGAAAAAAAGTTTATATACTCGTACTAGCGACCCGCCCCGGCTCCGCACGGGTGCAATCTTTATAATATTATTAAAATTGCGACTATAATTTGAGATTTAAACTATCCTATCTCTCAAGTTGGATCGAACTGCACATGGTGTGCGAATTTTATTATAATCGGTTAAGTGGTTTAGGAGTCCATTGAGGACAAACATTGTGACACGAGATTTATATATATTAAGATTACCAAAGACAAGTATTTTATGACCTACAAATTGAATATAATTACGTATGCGTAGTCTCTCGAAGCGTCGACTATACGCTTGGCGATGTCTTTGAAAACTTGGTGGGCGCTCGGATCCCGTAGCCCAAGTGTTCAACCTCAAACGGCTCAAGTAGCTGTTTCGGGTGGGGGTGTTTTGTCATAAATAACATTTCCGGAAAATCATTCCTGTTTCAATTACTGAAAATCCGAGCTTTTCTTGATGCTATTTCATGGATGTTTTCCTATTAGAGCAAAGATTTTAGAGCACCGAGAGGGCCTATAAAGAAACAAGAAAATAATTCAAGTAGAAATCCACCGGCTGGTGTCTCAGAATTGTCTAAGCAGGTAACCGTGGAATATAAAAAGCAATGGAAAGAACACCAAAACAATATAATATAAATCCTGAAATGCATTGGTATGTACAATGGCTTTATCTTGACCGTTTTTTACGTGTACATTTCTGGATTTCTATATTTTTTACTTGGTAAAATTATCTAATGTATCTTTCCGAATTGGGTGAAGCTCCCAGTTTGAGAGTCTGTGATACTAAAATATACTGTCTTCCTTCAATTTCCCTTTATTAGATGAGAAATAAGAACAAAGCTTACGTTGTATTTTAATACCTACAAGCTTTTCTTCCATAAAAGGGTGCTTTAACCTTCTCCTTATGTCTAAATTAAAATGTAGATTTTTATTGTCTCTGGCGTTAATTAAGTATATTTTGTATGTAAGAAAGGCAGAAAGAACAATGTTAATTGCCATTTACTGAAGGGGAATCGAACACTGCATGCTACGTGAGGTCACTAGAAATTGACTGCTTTGATTTAGATAGATAGATAGAATACACTTTATTGTACACCAAAATTGTTACAAAAAAACGGTTTTACAGAATTTCAAATTCTATGGTTACAAAGGCGGTCTTATCGCTAACAGCGATATCTTCCAGACAACCTTTACATGAGCAGTATGAATTTAAAATAAAAATATGGAGGTAGTCAGTGATGCACTTAAATGTACCTACTTAGGTACTACACAAATTTTTAACAAAAATTGAGGTATTAAAATAACCATAAATAAATATACATACATATATAAATATATATATATACATAAATATATATAAAAAATATTACATGTTTTCCAATAATGAATGCACAGACTAAATGGTATAGAAGAGAAGACAGATTGATGATGATAGAAACAATTATTGACAGTAATTACATCATTGACAGGAACAATTTTTAAAATTAGAGAGAAAGATAATGTTTTGCAACTAGGTTTTTAAAGGTAACTAGTGACTGAGCTTGTCTCACTGATACAGGCAATGCATTCCACAAACGAATAGCTTGGACGGTAAATGATTTATCAAAAAAAATTTGTAGAATGAACACACAGATCTACAGATTGTACTTCGGAGAGTGTGCCCAGGAACTCCACGATCTCATTCCACCAGCCCCTTTCTATCATCGAACATCTAGGCGCACGGCAAATTACCATCCTTACCTTATTGCTATACCGCCAATTCGCACTAAGCGTTTCCAGACGTCTTTTATAATGCGGACAGCGAAGGAGTGGAACTCTCTGCCTGCGTCTGTGTTTCCGAACGCATACAACCCTAATCTCTTCAAAGTTAGAGTGAACAGGCTTCTTCTGGGTAAGCTCGCTCCACCGTCGACCTTGTCTTAGTCATTCCTGACCTAGACTAAGGTCAAGAGCAAACCCATCACAAATAAAAATAAAAAAAAGGCATCACCAGACTCAAATTTTCCGATGATCTTAAGTGTCTAATATGTGTGTCATGAAGAAACTTAAAACGGTTTTTGAGATAAAAAGGGGTAGTGGGATTGAAGAGAATACTATAAAGTAATGATAAAATATGTGCATTCCGGCGAAGGCGGATGGGTAACCACTTGAGCTTAATGCGAAACTCTGAAACATGATCATATTTGCGCAGACCAAATATGAATCTAATACAAAAATTTTGGAGGCGCTCAAGCTTATCCAGCTGCACTTCAGTGAGATCTGGATAACTGGAATCGGCATAATCAAGGATTGGGAGAAGGAGGGATTGTACGAGCGCAGTTTTAGTGGCAGTTGGCAGAAAATTACGTAACCTGCGTAAAGGCCCTACAGATGCAAATAATTTTCGGCTCACTTCCTGCAACTGTGGAGCCCAGGACATTTCTTTATCGATGTAAATACCCAGGTCTTTTACTGAGTCGCTGTAAGGGATTGTAGCTCCATCGAAAACAATCTGAGGAATCTTCGTCCAGTCAATTTTCGAACGCAGCCTGGAGCTGCCGACAACAATGACTTGAGTCTTCGCAGGATTAACTTTCAAACCGTGAGCCAAACTCCAATCTAAAATACGTGCTAAGTCTGCATTTACCACATGCACCGCCTCAGACAATTTATCTAAGGGAGCTTGCGAATAAATTTGTAGATCGTCAGCATAAAGGTGGTAGGATGAAAGAAGTTCATTAGAAATGGAATTTATAAATATCGCAAAAAGAAGAGGAGATAGAACGCCCCCCTGTGGTACGCCGGCAGAAGTACTGCACCACGAAGATGACACACCTTCGATACAAATACGTTGTCGGCGGCCACACAGGTAACTACGAAACCAATCAATTACTGTTGGAGATATGTTAAGAGAGCAGAGTATACCGAGTAGGACATCAAAATCGACGGTATTGAAAGCATTGCTGAAATCCAATAACGAAAGGATCGTCAGATTCCCATTGTCCATACCCGATCTAATGTCGTCCGTAATATTGATAAGAGCTGTGGTAGTACTATGTCCCGGACGAAATCCGGATTGGTTAAGATTAAGGAGTCGATTTTTACACAGGAAAGCACTAAGCTGATTATGGATAAGGCGCTCTAGGACTTTGGAAAGGAACGGTAAAATGGATATGGGACGGAATTCAGAAAAAGAAACAGGATTACGCTTTTTTGGAAGCGGGATAATTTGAGCTTCTTTCCAAGAAGAAGGGAAAATGCCAGAGGACACGGAATAATTAAGGATGTGGAAAATGATGGGAAGGATTTACTTTCATTATAGAGATGATTTGCATTTGCAATAAATGCAAAGAAAATTTATCATTTCCTGTATAAAAGTAACTGCGTGTGGGATGAACTGCAAATGGGACCATGGAAATAACCGTGAATGGGTCCAACTATGAATGGGACGAACCGTGAATGGGACCAATTGCGAATGGGACCAAGGAATCATTTCCATCCAAACTTTCGTCCCATTTTTAACCCCCCTTAGGGGATGAATTTCCAAAATCAGCCCTAAGTGTATGCTTCATTTAAAGAACTTTTATATAGAATTGCGTATAGACCCAACAGTTTCAGCTGTGCGTTGATCGTTAAACAGACATCACTAAGACCTCTGAAAACTCCTAATTCATAAATTAACATAATAATTAGCTTTATCTGTGTTTTTGCAATAAAAACAGAGCAACGTGACTCAAAAAATATTTGGAATTAATAGCTTCTTTTTGTGATGAGCACCAATTGTTTGATAATTATAGTTTTGAACTGGCATTGTGCCATTTAATTATTGAATTATAGAGGAAGAATTGAACATTAAGAACCAAATTGTAACCTTGTAACCTTAGTAGGTATTAACTGTAAAAACTGAATGCTAATTAGAATCAATATTACCCCGTTATCATCTATATCCATATGGTTATGAGTTAAAGTCTTTTCCTATGTGTCTGTTTGGCTGCGTAGTTCTCTTCAGTTACGCAATAGATTTTGATTATTTAGAAAAAATACTACGGGTATTTAAAATGATTTAATGCGAAGGAGGGACTAGTTACTAATAATATTCATCAGAAGCAATTCTCATAATTATCTATTTCATTGAAAATCCAGATTACTTTTATAATTACACCAATATCGGAAAAATTAATCCAAATTAATTTTTCAAATATCTACGTAATTACAGCAAATACGAGTACATGAATTTGTAGATTTTGAATGTTAATTACCTAAATATTTTACATTTTATTGCTGATTTCAGTCAATTGATTTTTCAAATTTGGTTACGGAAGCTTTTAGCTCATAATAGTAGTGATAACCGGTAATAAATCTTAATTTAAATAATTTATGGAAAATATGCAACTGGCAACAATTCATAGATCAATCTCAATGTAAATAAATAAATGTCATGTATTTTTTCTGTTAGAAAAAAAAAAAAACCGGCCAAGTGCGTGTCGGGCCACGCACAGTGTAGGGTTCCATAGTTGCCCATCAAAATACCTATGCGAACTAATTAAACTGATTCGCTGAATTTAATTTTAAAAAGAAGAATTTTCAAAATCGATCCAGGCGTCTTTGAGAAATCAGGGAAAATTCATAAAAAAAAAAGATTACGGCGAATTGAGAACCTCCTCCTTTTTTTGAAGTTAGTTAAAAATAGTTGACAGTAAAAACCTACCTATCCCCAAAACATACCCGCCTATTATAGCTGTAAAAATAAAGTTGACAAACTTACATTTGCAGTTGAAGAACATGTTCTGCGATACATTTTGTTTAGGAAAATATGTTGTCCAAGTACGTTTTATAAGTTGGTCGACTATTACTCGTAAACTTGTAAAGCCTACTTAGTCATGATAATTTTCCTTATAACTTCGTTATATATACTACTATTGTGAATTTTTTCACACCCCCAAACATAACCGTTTAGCTGGTAGAGGGGGGGGACACTCGAGTCGAGCAAAAATTAGCACTTTAAAGCTTAATATTTCACAAACGAATCTTTTTATCAAAAAATTGTTAATGGAAACTATCAATATTTTTTAAAGACCTATGTAATGATACCTCACACTAAGGGGTACGCGAGAAATAAAAAAAACATCCCCACTTTACGTGTACAGGAGGTACCCTAAAAAAATATATTTTACGAGATTTTATTTTACCACTTTGTCGGCGCAACAAATCCGTATATTTACACCAAATTACAGCTTTCTAGTACTGGGCGTCTCTGAGCTAAGCTGCGGACAGACGGACGGACGGACGGACGGACGGACATGGCGAAACTATAAGGGTTCCTTGTTGACTACGGAACCCTAAAAATGGAAAAAATCTAAGTATACCAATCTCAAGTAAATTAATTGGTATAAGGGTAGAAAACTGAACGTTTTTATCAAATGAGTTTAATCAAAGGAATTACTTTAATTTGACTTAGGAATTTGCATTTACTCATTGCATTTATAAATTAAAGCCAAGACAACAAAAGGATTCTTCAATTGAGTCTTATAATAACTGACAGACACATTGAATAGGTATGTCAGGACATGTCATTCAAAGATAGCAGGCATCTTATCGCGCACCTATGCGCTAGCGCAGGTTGAAAAAATATGTATTAAAGTCAAGGGCAGGCTTGATTGAATTGTCTTATTCAATTTAGATACCTAATCTTGAAAAAATGCGGTCTGCATGATGCTTAGCAGTAGAACAAGTAGCTCTTAAGGATTTGCGATTAACCCCGAGTAACAGGAACTGGAGTCCAAAAATCCAAGGTGACGAATAGTGCCAGTATTTTAGTAACCGGGACAGATATGTAGACGAAAAACATCTCATAGTTTAAGTCAGTAGGAGTCTGACAGACCCCTTTGCCCGCCCCAGGGTGGAGGAAATACAGGAGTTCTGTTTTTTTTTATAATACAGAGAAAGGAGATATCTGATTTGTCACTTATGAGTTCAGAGGGTCTAAAACGGCCACTTTAAGCAACATTCCTAATGATTCACTTGACAACGTCATTGGTTATTCTTCATTTACGAAATGAATCAATAGAAATATTTAGAAGAGGCTGTTTTAGACCCTCAGAATTTAATCTGAAACACTATTTAAATAAGATTCCTTGTCAATGTATTTATTTGATCTCTAAGTATTTTTCGTATCATATCTTTTTACAGCGTTTTTGCAGTACTCAAAAGAAACACTAAAAAAATAATTCCTCATAATTAAATGATAAAAATTAGAAAGCGGAATAAACTTGCCACTGCAAGCAGGATATTCTATGATTATGCAGTGAGATTATTGTTCTTGAATCTATAGCTTATCGTTATTGAATGTACACGATTGAGAATTTTAAAACCTATTGTTATATTTGTCTTAGAAACGGAGATAGCCATCACAAAAACCGTGATACGTGAAGTCGTGAGTTCTGTTCCGGATTTGTAACAATATGTTACTGCAAACAAACTTGTTGATATGCACATAATTATTTAACTTTTTAATTTTCTTGCCTAAAGTATGTTTATCTTGGTCGCGGGACTAACGAATTACCGTGACCCCGGAAAGTAAAGGGCTAATGAAGGACACCGTGGATTTTAGTCGGTACAAGTCTGACAGTCTCTACCGCTCTGCCCTGGGTGGGAGGACTAATTTCACGAGTTGGGGAAACTGAGGACACTTGATCCTTACGGGAGACTAGATACACTGGATTTACAGAACTTCTGTGAATACTATTTAAATTTAGAGAGGCCACATTTGTAGCCTATGGTACGTCCTAACTTTCTAAAATTGGTACCTGTGTCAAATTTGATAGTTGAGCAGATGGCGGATGATTTTGTGTTTCGTGTTGTAAGAAAATATTTTTCGTAAGTTTTTATTTCGATTAAATAGTTTGTTAGTAAACTTATTTTGGATAATTATCAATTTTAAACTAGTCATTATATATGTGTTTAATCGTCTGTTTCATAGTTAATAATGGTCGATTTTTTTACAATGTTTTTTTAAAACCTCGACATAGCTAGGGTACACATGGTACATTTCCTTATGGGAGATATAATATATGTTATTATGATGAATTATGATAAAAGGAAAATGCTACGTTTAAAAATATACACATTTCAAACTTTCGCCAGTCACAAATTTCACAGATTTTGTGACAATAGGAACATTACGTGATGTTTGCTGAAAACATACGTATATGTGTTGATTATAACAGTGGATATAATTTTATTGTTTCTAGTTTACCTACTTAGCAAATAAATCAATGATAGACAATTTTCACATATTATTTTCATTTCCTTCTGTATTGTTCCCCCCAGGATGAAGTGTTCCAGAGGGTGGGGATCAAGTCAGACAGACAAAAATATGGGACACATGATATAATTCCCTTTACGAAGTTTTCGTGGGCTGGTTACTAAATTTATATGCCGATATCATTAGCTATTATACTCAGTATAGCCAATTAAATTCCACGTATATCAATATCAAGATATTTAAAATCGGATTAATATTTGCGAAATAATGGCCAAAAAACAAAAGGGGTGATCAAGTGCCCCAGTTTCCCTGTTTACCACGATAAAAAAGTATGTTTATCTTGTGATAGTCTAAGTTTGATGCGATTATACATACATAAACCCATTCCTTTTTCCACTAGAGTAGGCAGAAACCACCGATTGCCAGATGCTCCGATTCATCACCACATCTGTAAGGAAATTCCCAAAAATTGCATGTACCCATTCCACAACGGACACTTTGGCCACTACGAGGATCTTGCCTGACGGTTAGCGAAAATTATGTGATCGATATTTAAGCACGCTTACCTAGAAGTTACCTAGATCTAAAACCAGCCTGCCGGGGTCGCGGGATCATCTTATTGGGTAACCGTGACCCTGGAATGTAAATGGCTATTGAAGGACACCGTCGGTTTTAGTCAGTATTAGCCTGACAGCGCATTAAAATTTGATGATTGTACAACGATAAAAAAAGATCTCAGCCCAATGACAGAAATTTGGCTAATCCTGTTTCTTACTCATCTTACCTAGATGGTAAAAATCTTCCATCAACGCAAGCGCATCCACCAAGAATGTATTACAAACCAATGACGTCATCACCATAGAATCATAGTAACACAGAAAATGTATACAAAATTGAATTAATTATCGTTTATATCGTGAGATAAGACAGTTTAATCACAGTATCAATCACAATGAGATACAGATGCGATTTGTCTGTCTGTCTGTTTCGTACATTATGGGAGTTGTGACCACGAGTTATGTGGTGTGGAGGATTTTCTGCAATTTGTAGTGTCGTTGGATTGAGTATCCGAAGACTTTAGGTGTGAACTTTTGTGGTAATTATAGGCTGGTTTGGTTTTGAAATACACAGTGTTGATTGAGACAGTAAGATGTTTTCTTTATTAGTTTTTGTCCGTACTTAATAATAAGCAAAGTTCTGGATCTTTATTATAGGATAGGGATGTAGTGGCCTGTCAATGGGACATACTATCTGCCAAACGGAAAGATATGGCTTTCCTAGTGAAAAATAGAATTGACTTTATTATGGGTACATCAAAGTTTTATGACACGTAGATTCTCCATCATGACGTAAAATCGGCACCTCATAATTATACTATTACATAATTATGTTACATATATTGGATGTCTTCAATACATGAGGGTAGGAGAGGAATAGGACAGTATCTAAGAATGAAAGTTAAGGGCAAAGAATAATTTGCAAACTAACACTGAAGTGATTTTTTATCGTTATGAAACCTATGTCATTATTAGCTGTCTCCTTTATAGTCCGTTCCAATCACTTTTAAAAACAATATCCTTTTAAAATGGTCCTAAAAATTCCATAAACCTGGTGATCGCAACTACATCAAGACAGGAAGGTATAGTTACACGTTGCTGCGCCCACGCATGTACATAATCTTGTATTAATTACATGAATCAAAGTGTTATGAGGATGAAAGTAAACATTTTGGAAAGTCGTTACGGTAACTTGTTAGTGAGTTAATTGATGTAAAGATAAGATACTTAAAGATAAAGGTTAGGTTTTTTATGTATTTTTTTAAGTTTTTACCTATTTAAATTTTTCGCCTTTTTTTTGAAAAGGTAACCGTGGAACCTTAGACATAAAGGGCAACTTAGTAAACAATCTAAGTCAGTAACCCTCTTATTAATAAACGTGGGACTAAAGTTACGCCAAGGTTAATCCTAAAAAAATGTATGGTTAATCCGAGGATTATCCTGGTTGTAACTTTAGTCCACGTTTATTATTAAGGGGGTAAGAGTCTGACAGTCTTTTGCGCTCCCTCCAAGATGAGGAGGAGGACGCATAAATATCATGTCTAAACAGATCTTGAATTTTGACTCTGAAATAGGTTTAAATCTAAAATAACACATAAGATTCCGGTATTATGTTCCTGAGGGATAATTGTCGAATTACATGCAGGTAAAGCCATTGGTAACAGCTAGTGAAAATCCATGAAGTTCGATGGACATTTACAGTACTTTCTCAAGTAATTTAAGTCTTGGCAATTTACTCTGTATTTTATTTATAAAGTGATGCTACATACTATAATGTAGCATCACTTCATAAATAAAATTGTTTTGACTATTCAAGCGCTATATTAACGTGCGTTAAAAAGCCTGAATTAGAACAAAAAAGTGAAGTAAACTTAACGGTCACCACCCAACGCTTAAAATCAAATGTAAATCGGATTTATATAATCCTCGTACGCATGAGGAGTTAAGGTCTAATTTAAATAAATTCCTTGAATTCGTGGATTCTTTATGGCTGTACCTGCATAATGTATATGATAAGACAGTACAAAAGATGACAATAAATTATTCGTAACGCAGTAGTGTAGTATTTAACTAAACTACTGCGTTACGCCCTTCTAAATAATCCACCACAGTTTCCCACACGCCGAAAACTAGGAAACAATAAAACGTTAATACCAAAACATCAGTACATAATAACATCACTTAAATAAAGCCACTTACATACTAATACACGTGTTTGATTGTTCATCGGTGAATCACGGCGCCTTGACATCTGTGTGGGTGTTACAATAGGTGGAACGCGCGAATTGAAGCCTGGGAGAAGGATTTTTGGTTTAGTGGGTAGCAGATAGTAAGTGGGGTACCTAATTAATTATTGTGATGCGGCTCTGGCATGTAACTTCCGCTTTATAAATATTTGGTCTCTAGTTGGAATAGTGGCGAACAGGATTTTCAGATGTTTAGATGCGATATCAGGATTTATTTAAGAAAAGGTGTTAAATTGACATTGTAAGGTAACATGTTATGGTAGGAGTGATATGATAATGGTAGGTATGAAAATAATTATTAAACTATGATATGACGTGAGTGAGTGATTGGATTGTAAATTTATTGACCTGTATGAACCGTAATTTTTAATATTTGAAAGTTTTGAAATTACTGATATTGAGCAGAGTCTGGTACGGCTGGAAGTCGACCCCAACATAGTTGGGAAAGGCAGATGAGTTTAGGTAGATGATGAGTTCTGAAATTAATCTTGTAAAAGATGGCGGGACGAGCTTGTTAAAACCAACGACTGTGGTTCAATTTGGTCCTGGATCGATAAAACTGAAAGTTACGGAGAAAGGCCTTTGCCCAGCAGTGGGAACATTATAGGCTGATGATGATGATCCGCTCCGCGTCCTTAAAACTGCTGAAGAACAGATGGCTAAATAAGGAGTACTAACTGTATCTAGGCAAGGAATCCGTAGCTTTGGCTTACATAAGATTACTTATACGTGGTAGGAACTAAAATTGATAACAATATGATTGAACAGCTATCCCGTCTCGCCATGTGTTGTCAAAGCCTATGCCCTATGAATTTAAGACTAATAAGGAGTAGAGTTCACTCAAAAATTTCAAGTTACTTCTCTTACGGGGCCGTATCTTCGGTGACGAAATAAAAGACTGAGATAGACCCCCAGCTCTGGACGCAAGAGCTCGGGTATTAAAAGTATTGGAACTTGGTCTAAACTCGCAACTAACTAGTATTAAATGGAAAACTGAATCATTACTGAGTATACAATTTACGTCATCCTGACTTCTCTCTGCCCGCTCCTCTAGGGATGTACCACGCTGCGTAGGGTTGGGATTCCAGTTACGGATTTCCGTTTATTGTTAGTGATTTTTTTTTTGGCCTTGTTTCTCTTTTTGTTGTTCTGTCTCTTGCTTGACATGGAGGGAAGTGGAAACATATTACTATTGTTTTCTGATTCAATTCGTTGCAGGACTTAGGACAGGCAAATTCATTCTCCGGGGCACGTCGAGCTTCATTGTCTCGGCGTTTTTCTGGTGGTTGCCACTGTTGATTCTGGCATTGAGGAGTTGCAGTTGTTTGGGAATAGTGTGGTGTGTTCCAAAAAAAAAATCTAGTGATATCGCCATTGTATTCAAACAAACAGTAATATAAACTTTCAGATAACAATCTTAGTAAGGAAAACATTGATCCAAGCTTACAATAGACGATGATTAGCATCCGCTATTAATAACGTTACTTACTGGGAATGTTAGTAAAATACTATTAGTGCCAAATCATTAATTTGTTGCAGCCCACGTGGTGATCTAAGCTTGTTTGTCTACTGATGAGCCGTTTGTGGGTGAAGAAGGTGCTTTTCATAAGGTGTTAGTGAGTATTGAACTTAGAGTATTGTTGGCCCAGTGGTGACAGCCCTGACTTACTGGTTGTAGGTTCGAGCTCAGACAGACCAGACATCTATTTCTTTAACGAGGCAGCAGAAACAAAGGTGAAAAAAGATATTTTGAGGAAATTGAAATCATCTATATCTATACTTATAATAAATTTGTAGAAAAGTTGTGTCTGTACAATGGAAATATACAAAAAAAAAGTAGCAGGGGTTGTTATTTTATCGATGCCGAACCCGAAAATGTACTTAACTTTTTTTTTGTCTGTTTGTCTGTTTGTCGGTTTGTCTGTTTGTCTGTTTGTCTGTGTGTTTGTGCACGCTAATCTTCGGAACTACTGGACGGATTTGAATGATTTTTTTTTGTTGTATAGGTATTAAGTCCGGTTAACATATAGGCTATAATTTATCTTGGAAACTTGAACACCTGATGCAGAACCGCAACAGACCTGCTTAACTATAAGAGATACAGAAATGGTGCCATAGCAAAAATTGTTCCACGTGATGAGCATTTTCTGCTGAGAGAATAAATTTGAAGATCCTGGACACCTGATGTGGAACACCAAGAGCCCAGCTACACTATGACATATACAGGAATGACGTCTTAGCAAGAGTTGTTCAGCCTGATGAGCACCTTCTGTTGATGTATAAAAATTGAAGATCTGGAACACCTGATGTGGAACTTCAAGAGCCCACCTACACTATAACATATACAGGAATGACGTCTTAGCAAGAGCTGTTCAGCCTGAAGAGCTCCTTCTGTTGATGTATAAAAATTGAAGATCTGGAACACCTGATGTGGAACTTCAAGAGCCCAGCTACACTATAACATATACAGGAATGACGTCTTAGCAAGAGTTGTTCAGCCTGATGAGCACCTTCTGTTGATGTATAAAAATTGAAGATCTGGAACACCTGATGTGGAACTCCAAGAGCCCAGCAACACTATAACATATAAGTGAATGACGTCTTAGCAAGATTTATTCAGCATGATGAGTACTCTCTGTCAACGTATAAAAATTGAAGATCTGGAACACCTGATGTGGAACTCCAAGTGCCTAGCTATACTATAACATATACAGTAAACACGTCTTAGCAAGAGTTGTTGAGCCTGATGAGCAACCTCTGCTGTCCAATAAAAATTGAAGATCTGGTACACCTGATGTGGAACTCCAACAGCCCAGCTACTTTATCTATACTAATATTATAAAGCTGAAGAGTTTGTTTGTTTGTTTGTTTGAACGCGCTAATCTCAGGAACGACTGGTTGGAATTGAAAAATTCTTTTTGTGTTGGATAGTCCATTTATCGAGGAAGGCTATAGGCTATATAACATCAGGCTATCACCAAAACAAGCGGAGCAGCAATGAGAAATGTTTCAAAATCGGGAAAATGTATTCCTTTTCGAGAGCTTTCGTTGCGTGCGCTGCGTAAACGGTTAAAGACACGCAAAAATTATGTACTACGGAATTATTCCTCATAAAAAGTTCTAAAATAAAGTCCGCGAGAGCATATATCTATCTTTTAAGATTAAGTCACTATAACCTTTTTTATGGAAATCAAATTTGTTTTAAAGTAATGCATTATTTGCGAAGGTATTTTCATTAATATGATATTAATCCTTATCAAAATAAATACGTTAATCATCACAAGAATTTAATTTTGAACAAAATTGCCCTTGACATCGTTTGATTTCAATGAATATCTTAGGAGATATCATAATTTCAAAATAATGTCACAACAAAATTATTACTGCCTGGGCAATACTGAGCATATCATAATTGCGCGTGAGGGAAAGTGCACCCTCTACCTCTCACCCGAGCCACCGCTGAAGACGCCCAGGGCGTCGGAAATAGTGGGTTATATTCCAGCCGCTTACGGACGGGGAGTAATGGGTAGCTTGCCGTCCGACGTCATGTATTTATAAAGAAGCACTGGCCAATCCCCGCTGCATAGACAAGTCGAGGCGCGGCGGGAAGAGCTCCGGCACCATCTCAGGGGGCGGTATGGATCCTGTATCGAATGGGGAAGGAAGAAATGCCTGGGTGTCACCACTGCGAGGATCGCCCGGAGGACACGGTAGAACATACGGTGCAGGACTGCCCCGCTTGGGCAGAGCACCGCCGTGTCCTCACAGCGGCGATAGGCACTGGTCGAGGCCATGCTGTGGGGCGAGACGGAATGTGAAGCGGTCGCCTCCTTCTGCGAAGCAGTAATGCTAGCAAAGGAGGAGGCGGAACGCGTGAGGGAGAGGACAGCGTCCACCTCCGCCGCGGGAGATACCCACGGCAACGGACGTCGCAAGACGATCTCCGGCCACCGTAGGCGCGGGCATGCGGGCGGCGAGTAATGGGTGACTCGCCGTCCGATCATGGACCATGCCCGGGTCGACGGCGCGTTGTGTTCCACGCGCGCCTCAAAGAGCTGTCAGCAATCTGACGGGGCCCCCCTAAGAGGGCCAAAGCCTGCCGGGGTCGCGGGTCTGTCTCACTCGATAACCGTGACCCTGGTACATAAAGGGCTATTGAAGGGACACCGTGGATTTAGTCAGTACAAGTCTGACAGTCCCTCCTATCCCGCCCTGGGCGGGAGGACTCATTTGATGATTTTGCCACGATAAAAAAAAGGGGGCGGTATGGAGGGAGCGACTATCGAAACTGAGGTTCGGGCACGCCTCAATCGCGGCGGTAAGACCTCTCTTTGAGGAATGGCTGGAAGGTGTCACGGCATCCTGACCAACCACCTGACGCAGATCCTCACTGGACACGGAAGTTTTGGGAGGTACCTGTGTCGGATGGGGAAGGAAGAAACGCGTGGGTGTCACCATTACAAGGATCGTCCAGAGGACATGGTAGAGCATACGGTGCAAAATTGCCCCGCTTGGGCAGAGCATCGCACATGTCCTCACAACGGTGATAGGCGGCGACCTCTCGCGCTCGGAATTGGTTAACGTGAAATAGAGTGGAAACCGGTCGCCTCCTTCTGCGAAACAGTCATGCCAGCGAAGGAGGAGGCGGGACGCGTGAGAAAGAGGACAGCGTCCACCTCACGACCCACACCCAGCCGCCGTGGTAGACGCCCACGGTGGCGGACGCAGGCCGATCTCTGGCCAACAGGCGTGGGCATTCGGGCGTGGGCATTCGGGCGACGAGTAATGGGCGACTCACTGTCCGATCATGGACCATGCCCGGGTCGACGTCAACGCTGTGTTCCACGCGCGCCTCAAAGAGCGTGAGCACAATGACAGGGGCCAAACCCCTTAGAGTGCCAAAGCCAGCCGGGGTCGTAGGACTTACGAGCTACCGTGACCCCGGAACGTAAAGGGCTATTGAAGGACGTCGTGGATTTTAGTCAATACAAGTCTGACAGTCCCTCTTGCCCAGCCCTGGGTGAGAAGACTAATTTGACGATTTTATGACGCTAAAAATAAGCATAAAGAAAATGATTTGTATCGGTATCCTCCCACAGCGCTTCGCACTAAAAAATACATTGTTATGTTCCGACATCCACGCGAACGAAGTCGCGGGCACAGCTAGTAATCAATATATTTCATTTCACATGGGCCTCAATGGGCACTTACGAGTATGAAACGTCGAAAAATTGTCTTAGTTTGGGTTGGTCGCAAAAAAATATTAAGCGAAATATACAATGAAAAGTAAATAAATACCTTATTATAAGAAGAAAAACATAAAATAGGCATTTGGGAATTTACACTGAATCTTTTAGAGCAGAAACTTTCTTTATGACTGTTAATCTGCCAACCAACATAATGCATTGCATATTACGACTACAAATACTACTATTCATGTTTTTTTTTAATCCTTTACCATCAAAATCCCGATCCATAATCAGGCGATATCTACAAAGGGTCTAAGCAAACATCCCGACAGCAGTAACAATGGTGGGAATCTCAAAAACAGCTACGGAGAAAGCTGTCAAACTCATTGAAAGAAATTTTCTCTTATTCTAAGCTCTATGGTCATCGCAAAACTAAAATCTAACTAACGAAACGTGCCGTACTGTTTGCAATCTAAAAATAAAATTACAAAAGATAGGTATAATTTAATATAACATTTAACTCTTACAATTATTGTTACACAACCGTCACGCTAGGCCTATTTGAGGTAGAGTAGAAAGCTAGCATTGTTTAAATAAAGTAATTATTGTGAATGTAGATTTTTTTGTAGTTACATTTTGTAAAAATTACTGCATAGTTGTTTTTGCAAGAGGATTGTGATTTTGAGTGAATTTTAATTAATTGCTAATTCTTTTTTTATTTCACTAATTCTTATTACCTAGCTAATTATAAGTTAGAGCGAACAACATGCATAACACGACATCGTATCGTAAAACCAAGAAAAATTGTCAAAATGACAGTTTCAAGTGTTCTAACCAAATAATTGTTTTCTATTTTTCAGTCGTCTAAGGGTCGTGCCATAAGAGGGTGAAAAAAAATCGAATAGTTCAGAAATATTTTTTTTCTCTTCTCTATATTCTTAGTAAAACAGAGTACGCGTGCAGGCATCTCCGTCTTTTTCTCTGTCACTTCTGACTTATATTAGAGGCCAGAGCAGTTCATCCCAAATAAAAGGGTAGGGGAGGTAACCCCAAGACGGGTAGCATCTAAAAAAGGGTATACATGTTAAATTACGCGTCGTTCTTGCTAATGAGAATGTGTGCGTGCAGGGCGTGTTGCCTCTCCCTATGAGGAGCCGCGTCCTGCCTAACAAAATTACCAGCAATCATTAGCAACCATACAACTACACTCCAACTTACGCAGACGCATGTATCCTAAAACAGTAAGCTAATTGATTAAATTCAAGACTATCGAGGTCGACTTTAGTATTAATAATTTAATAATATTATGCCAGATTGCCAGTGTCCTTCAGTGCCCAAAATGGAGGGACTGTCAGAGGTTCTTAAAGTTTCGACCTTTGACCTTGGAAAATAAAAAAGCATCGTGAGATAATTTATTTATAATAATACACCGTGTTCTTCACGTTATCCATAAACTTTAGCAAATACTTCTATGGCTTTTACAAATCAAATCCAACAAAGGAAGTAGTACTTAAAAAGGCTTCGTTACAAAGATATTTGTAATTTCATTTAATGAAATTTAATTGAGCTATGCAGTGAGAAAGTATCTTAATTTGGCCTATGTTGCCGCTTAGTGCAATTAAAATGATAAATCTATCAAATACTATTTGCATTTCATTTGCACGTACGAGAGGAACCCGAGAGTTAGCGAAGAAATACGATCATTTGCGATAACGAATCTTTCAAAGAGATTAAACTGGTTGCTATGGATACCTAAGTTGTTATTTGTCATTGTTTGTCATGCATGATTTTAACTGTCAGGATTATTGTTTATTGTAATTTGCTTTTGGGTTTCCGACTAATTTAATCAATCATTTTGATTACAACTTTCACTATGCCGCACGAATATTCTGCTCAACACCAAGCTGATATTCACTTCGTCTACGGTTTCTGTGACGGAAATGCTACAGCAGCTGTGCGAGAGTACCAACGGCGATTCCCTGGTCGGCGCGTTCCTGATATACGAACATTTATTAACATACACAGGAGATTTTGTGAGATCGGAATTAGACCACGCCGCCCTGAACGAGCAATCAATTTGAGCGTCGCTCAAGAAAACAGAATAATGAACCTTATTATTCATGATCCTACACTCTCAACGAGACGCGTTGGGAGAATCGTGGGTGTATCTCATAAGCTAGTGTGGAAACTGTGGAAAAGATATGGTTTGCATGCCTACCACTACAGAAAATCCCAAGGCATAATACCACCTGATCACTTCTCAAGAATTGTTTTTTGCCAGAGAATGAATCAAGAACTGATAAATAATCCAATACTGCTTCAAAAAATTCTTTGGATGGATGAAGCCCAGTTTACAAGAGCGGGAGTATTCAATTCCAAAAATCAAGTGCAGTGGCATGAGAGCAACCCGAATTTACATTGGCAGGCGTCACATCAAACTGAATTCTCTGTAAACATGTGGGCTGGTGTTTTTAACAATCAGCTGATCGGCCCTATTGAGATTCCCCACCGCCTAAATGCTGACAATTACTTAGAGTTCCTAAGAAACGTCACTAGCTTCGAATTTTTCGAACAAGTGGATCTTCAAACTCTGCGAACCATGTGGCTCCAACATGATGGGGCCCCTGCACATTATGGCACACAAGTGCGTGAATATTTAAATGCAACGTTTCCTGGCCGTTGGATTGGACGAGGTAGCACAAAATATTAATATCGCATGGCCAGCTAGGTCCCCAGATCTGACTCCTTTAGATTTTTATGTCTGGGGAACCTTAAAGGAGAAGGTGTACTCCGTACAAATTCAGAACCGTGAACAGCTCTTAGATAGAATATCTCAGGCTGCTGAACAAATAAGACAAATGTCTGTAAATTTAAATGGCCAAATTAGGACTCGTTTGAATATTTGTGTCGAAAAAGAAGGTGGTCATTTCGAAAACTTTTTACATTAAATTTTATTTTTTGCTTTTTAGAGTTTATTTTTTATTAATAAAAATATTTTTGAATGACATTACGGCTGACGTAGTTGTCTAACCTACAGTGTTATATGGATCTTTGGACACTCCATTGAGGTTGACAGGAGAGCGCTCATAATTGTGAAATGTATTGAAAAATAAGATGGTGGCGTTAGTTCTGATGTTGCCCACGCAACAAGTGTGCTTATAAATTATAATTATTCTACTCAAATGCATAAAAAAAATATGCTGTGATTACCATTTATCTTAATTTGACCGAGACCTATCTTTTGAGAGTATTTTTACGAATGTACGTGAGCTCTAAGCGTGGTCCCCAGATTGCGTGTTGAGCTGCCCCTCTTTTAGTCAATAATTTTGAGATTGAATGTTCGTTACTTAAGCCGAAACGGCAGAATGGGAAGATAATTATGGTAGCCTACTCCCCTTCCCGTCGTTGGAGGTCCGGCGTTGCTTTAAGCCTAGACTAAAAATAAGGACTGCAGAAACGTTTTGCGAAGGCTGCATGTCGTGGGAAGAGGTTATCATGATTTGGTTATGGAATTTTGTTTTTTTTTTATTCCTCAATTAAAAAGACAATTCGAAATACGTATCTACCTGCTTGGTAGCCTTATACGTTCTCTTTAGATAAGTATAGTACATTGACAGTGCTATGAGGAACGAGATAAAAAATCAAAGAAACTGTTTTGACAAGTTTCAGCCCGCCAAATGTTATGAATGAAAATACGACGTTGCCAATTCGGATAAAGAGGCATGCATATCGGGTTATTTACGTCTAGGTATTTAGTTTGTATGAAAATTAACAAAAAATAAAAAATAAGAATTTATTAATGTGTCCATAATGAAAAATGCTTACTTCCGTGGTCTGAACATCTGGTCGAAGTTTATGTATATCGTCCGGAACACGGTGTATAGTTTTGAATAATCCTAGCGGTTTTAATGATAAATGAAGTTAGATATTGCAAACAAGATCTGGATTAAAATTGTATAACCAGCAAATTGGAAAAGAAATCATACCTTATCAAGTATTCGGTTTAAAATACATAAAATAGGATTTTTAAACCCCGCTATTGATTTAATAAGTAAGCTCTATTTCATATTTCGGGAAAAAACTTGATAAACTCTAAGTAGGTTGGACTCTAATAATAGGACAGGGTAAAAGTGTGGAAACCATATTTATATAAAAAAAAATGGCGAGGGACAAGTTTTCCTTACTAGTATTTTCCGTACTAGTGAACCATTTACCAGAAGCGTTCTCAAGGTCAACTATTCCGCAGTCAAGGTCAGTCTTTGAGAAACAGTGCTCGTTTTGCTGCAGCAGGTGTTCAAAGGCGCCTTTTTGTTCGTACGCGAACCTTCCTACGTCTTTATTGTTTAGAAATACATAATCATTACATTGTCTTTTACTTCGTAGGTTTTCTTTTTGTGAAATATTCTGTAACTTAATTTATGTGCCTATTATGAGTAGGTAATGGCTGCTCAGAAACAGCTGACGTAATTAATGTTTTCTTAATTAAATGAATTATTAGGTAATTAGGTAATCTTTATGTTTAATTTTATTTACTTTTTTTGTAAAATTTTTGAGTTAAATAAAAAGAAATAAATGCAAAAAAAAACATTACCCTCAACAGACTGCACACACTGTGTGCCAATTAAATGTTTCAACAAATAAAAAACAGGAAAGAAGAAAGTGTCAAAATAAACAGCTGGAAAAACTTTTCTATATAATTACTCCATTTGAAATACTCCTCCTCATCCTTCATGATAATTAAATAATGATTAAAATGAGTACCGACTGAAAACCACCTTCAACTGCCCTTTGCGATTCAAGGCAGCGATAATCACAATCATCGTAATCGTCACCCCTCCAAGACAGACGATTCCCTTTCATTTTCAATGCTGGCTAATTTAAATGCGTTCCGACTTTTAATCCTCTTGTTTGAACTATAAGCATTAACTAAGGATTTGCACGCATAATAAATCATTTTGTAACTAAATAGTCCTTTTATGGACATACTTATTACTTTTGACAGGCTTAACTAAACGGTACCATCACAAATATTCCACACCCTTTGAGATTCACAAACTCATTAATTATTTATTTTATACCATTACCCATCCCCATGGTCATGTCTGCCGCAGAACCGACGATAGGTGGAGTAGGAAGGTTCTCGAATGGAGACCGCGTGTAGGTAAGCGTAGGGTGGGACGCCCCCCGGCAAGATGGACCGATGACCTGAAGAAGGTGGCTGGCAGTGGCTGGATGAAAAAAGCGGGAGATCGTGCGCTGTGGCGCTCCCTGGGAGAGGCCTATGTCCAACAGTGGACTGCAATAGGCTGAAATGATGATGATGATGAATACCTACCCATCCTGCTTAGCAAGATTTACACGTTATTAAGAATTGAGGTATTGTTGAGACCTTTGTCCAGCTACCCCACAGTTGTGCAATCTCATTACAAAAGCCAATAACGACGAATACCATCACAACCATCAAACCCAATTTAAAACCACTTCATAACATAACATTAATGAATAATTCACCATGAAATCAAACCGCTTAGAATTCGATCAAAAGGCTTGCCTATATTACCACGCATTACCAAACAGTTAATAGCTTGAATATATGGCGAGGCAAAGGAAGCGATGGCTCAAATAATTTATGATATCTAATGTGAGATCAAAGAGGTATGCAACCTGTTTGGTCAGCTTTACTTTGTGAAGCGTTTGAAAATGTAAAGGCACTTGGAATTACGAAGGAGGTTTAATTGGACCTAAGTGTCGAATACTGGCTGAAAAAATTAGTGATCTTTTAACAATTTATGAATCAATTTTATAGTCACCAGCTTAGTGGGAAAATTACTGATAAATAAACTCATACGCCACCTGGTTCGCATGATAGCTTAATGATATTTATTTAGTAAATTAATAATTATTTATTTGATTACAACTGAGCGTATATATTTTTGAAAATAAACAATGATAATTATGTAAAAAATTATATGTGTTTACTAGCCAATCGCTCTGAGAAGTGCAACATCGATTTCTTAAACAATGAAGCTATAAGGGGAGGAAGTAACTCCCAGATTAACTCTATAATTATCTTCCCATACATTCTCGAACCAAAGATAAATCGTTTACATAATTATGCTGGACAAATACATCAGTAGCACAGTGCTCGTAACTTAATGGAGTCGTATTAATCTTTTCTTTACAAACTGTGACACCTTATAAATGATATTTATAAGTCTGGCGCCTAGTATTGAGTAACTACTCCGTGGTTTTGCTAGTTCCTGTTTTGTTATGGACATAATATTAAGAGTATTGATATTATCCTCTTGTCTTTATATAGTCGACTTCAAAAGGCAGGAGGTTCTCGATTCGATTTCGATGCAATATAATTACGAAAGTGTACAATTTTTTTTTTTTTCGGAAGTCGGTGGCAAAAAAACTATGAATTAAAAAACAAAGCCACCGGTTTCGAATGATTTTTTTTTATACATTTTGTGGTGGTTTTTGTAGTCGGTTACCATTTTCCGCACAGGTTTTTATCAGGAATTGTGAAAACTATCTAGAAAAAAAAAACTGGTTAGAACTAACCGTAAAAATATTTTTCTCTTGAAGCGTATGAAATAATATATGACCAAAGTACTGGCTAACGCTTTTTCCTAGACAAAATGAGCAATTACGACCGTGGAAAAGAAAACACTATCCAGTTTTCCGAAAAACAGGACTGACAAATTTGCGAAGAACATAATTATTATAAAGGACATTATAAGAAAGTTGAAACAAATGGCCATATTTCTAAATTGTTTGGTACAGTAACATTATAATCCCACCAAAAACATTAAATGTGAAAAATGCCAAGTCTCTCGATGCAGTCTTTCCATCGTAAAAAGTTTTGAGATCTCACAGAAGCCAAGTCCTATTCAAATTATTTTGTAGTTATAAATCAACATTTAGTAATTATATCAATAGTTTTCTTTATATTATAACTATAGTGACTTGGCAATGAGCACAAGTAAAAACAAATAAAACGGCATATTTGGAGGAGTTGAAAGTTACACACACCGCATGCGTAAACATTCTCTTTTACTTTATAATATTCTCTTAACATTCATCATTTACTTTCATAAAGCGATGGCCCGTAAGGTATACTTAATTATTGTATTGGAACATGTAGTCGGTAGTGACCATCATGATTCACACATAACAAATAATCTGATCACAGGTCTCGTCAGTAACATTTGCACATAATTCCAGGCAGCAAGTTAATTTGTGCTCATTGCCAAGTCACTATAGTTATAATATAAAGAAAACTATTGATATAATTACTAAATGTTGATTTATAACTACAAAATAATTTGAATAGGACTTGGCTTCTGTGAGATCTCAAAACTTTTTACGATGGAAAGACTGCATCGAGAGACTTGGCATTTTTTACATTTAATGTTTTTGGTGGGATCTCATTTATTTTTTGTAAGTGTATTTCTTTCTTTTTTGCTTAGGACCCATTCTCTATCTAACAAACTAAATAGAACTAAACTAACTAACAAATAACTAAATAAATATATATCTGCTAACTTACAAACTAAATATAACTAAACTAAATAACACGTAAACAACTAGATATGTAACTATGTCTATGTTATATTAATAAACTATTTTCCTAAATAACTGTTTCAGTAACAATAATAAATCTACTCCGAATATCGCTACAATATTTTTTTAGTTTCGAAATGGTTGTTCATAGATAGATGGCGCTATCAAATGAAAATTATTGAATTATTTTAAAGTACTACTTAGACTGCGCTCTGTAATAACGAAACCATAGCGCGATTCAGACAGGTACAACGCCATCTATCGAGCGCGCATACAATATTTATCGCAATACAATGGAGTTTTAGCTTTATTAATTTAATGAATTATGAACTTTATGTATTAATTTATATTAATTATAGTCTATGTATTACATTTATATTATTCCTTTCTATTCTATGTATGTATTCATCCAATTGAATACTAACTTAAACAACGAACAAAGTTAACAATGCAGTCAAAATCCATACACAATGTTCTTGCCAAACCGCAAATATAAAATTGTTTTGTATGGTATATTATTTTTTAATGTTTTTGTAATTTTTCCTTTATATGTGGCTAATGACCTATCTTGGTGCAAAATTTGAAGTTTCTAAGTCTGCTAGAAGTACCTTAGATTTTTGATGATCGGTCAGTGAGTGAGTGACAAAATGGTGTAACTTTGATCGACCGTATCGTCAGTGGTATCGGTCCCGACTTACGAGTTGTAGGTCGTGGGTTCGAACCCCGCCTGGCGCATTACTTTGTGTAATTTATTTCATCACCACTGCTCTCAAAACGGTGAAGGAAAACATCGTGAGGAAACCGGCATGTCCTAGAACCAAAAATTCGAAGACATGTGACATCCACCAATCCGCACTGGGCCCGCGTGGTGGATTATGGCCCACTCCCTCTCACAGAGAGGAGGCCTGTGTCCCAGCAGTGGGAACATTATAGGCTGATGATGATGAACTCCTAAACTATTCATTCAATTGGCATGTAATTTCGAACTTAAGCTTGTTCTAATGCTTACTATTATTCACCGAAAACCTAAACTCCTAGCTTTATCCACATCGAAGTTATAGAGGGGGCGAAACAGCCGCGAATCGCTTCGAGAAAAGATGGTACGGCCGTGCCCTTCTGCTCGAGACTTGGCGGGGCACTACCGTGCCCCCAGATACTTTTATACGACGAGAAGTTCATTCATCACTAAATATAAACAAACGTGTTTCCATCAAACCAAAAGCAGGTTTGTAAATCTTCATCCCACAACGACATCCAAATGAAATTAAAATGATTTACTGAGTAATTATTCAATTACTTATTACTTTAATAATTATGCATTACACATTGACACCAACAGACTATACCTATTACAACTTCCCTGCGTACGAAAAATTGCAATAGGCCCTAAATAACAGCAAAGTTTATCCACTATGGCAACACTGCTTAAGCTAATCCAATTTGTAAGTAAATCGAGCTGTCCCTAATGTGACTAGACGGTCGCTCCATTCGTCATAAACGCCTGCGCAAATAAAGCTAAGTATTAAGTTGGAAACATAAAATAAATGCTATCAAAAAAGTGTATATATTCAGAAATTGCATAGAAATATTTCAAAATGGTCTGAAACACTCTACTTTTATTTTTATTTGTCAACTTAATCAGTGTTTTCTTTTTTCATTTTATTTAATTCTTATGGTCTTTATCTTTTACTAGATTAAAATAACAATAAACTTATTTAAAAGCACACAGTCTTAATTCCTGTAAATGCTAAAATACAGACAAATGCTAAAATAAGACAGTTCATGTAGGTGCACGAAAATTTAAAGCCATAAAAAGCGATACCTCAATACCTCAATTCCATCCAATACATTCTAAATATGTATCAGGCATCTTATCCTGATACATTATTATTTGCAATTGATTCGATAGTTTTGAAGACCTGTCATATTATATCCGAAAAGATATGGCTGGTCAAAACGATATGTAGATAGGCGACCAAGCATATTTTAGGGATCACTGTCTATTACTAGTAGGTACTTGAGATTCAGATGGAAACTGCTTTTAACGTAAATATCCTTCAATTGATAAGTGTGTTCATCGTTCTTTTAATCTTAATTCGATCGCATTCGCCTGGC
This sequence comes from Agrotis clavis, assembly GCA_954870645.1. Taxonomy (NCBI): domain Eukaryota; kingdom Metazoa; phylum Arthropoda; class Insecta; order Lepidoptera; family Noctuidae; genus Agrotis; species Agrotis clavis. The sequence goes on along the minus strand of OX940932.1, from coordinate 21,127,052 downwards.
ATACCTGAAGTGGCATCTATTCTGATAATGAGAAGTTTTCTTATTGGAATTTTTTATTAATTTCATATCACTTCAGATACAGGTCGATAACTTGTTCTACCCTCAATTTCAAAATAGATTTTCATGTTAATAATATACGTAAATAATATACAAAACGTTATGCCTAATTATCATTGGCCAAATCGTCAAACGATAAACGTGGAACGATATGGCGTGTGTAAGATAGTCAGATCATGAAGTGAGATCAAAAGTAATATCTCGATGTGAACGATTGGTCGACAAAACTAAACAGATAGCTTTGGTTGTACACACAGCTACAACTCAAGCTATGCTTCACCAGTTTATATTTATCTGAGATCTTTCTCGCGCAAGGTATGGTCAGCATAAACTGGTTACGCAGTTCTTTCAAGATGTGGTCACATTGAGACTACCGTTCCTGAAAGATATTTATGTTCATTATTTGTCAAAGTCCGATGTGTTCCACTCCAAGTTAGTAGTGGATGAAGGGATTGATTTTTCCATAATGCATTATTTTGACTGGGATAATGGACTGCTTGACAGTTGGTATTCGTGTCACAATACATACAATATTGCTCTGAGTAATTTCAACTTAGCGTGTTTATACCAATGTGTCTTTTTCAATTCATAATATTTTTTTATCAAGGGTTGATTATTTTTAATTTATACCATCTTATTACATTGTCGGCACTATAGATCTATTGAAAGTAACTAATTACTCGTATTTACAGAACCACAATGTTTGTACATGACTGTTTGATGCCAAAATAAAATAAAGAATAAAAATAAATAATAATTCTACTTTTTCGCTTTAGACATTACTGACATCGGTGAATGAAAACATAGAGAACAAACCCTAGGATTATGTAACTAATATAAGTCTTATGCTATGTCAGGAGCATGCGAGGTTCCTAGAGGCGACTTAATTAATTCTGACACCAGATGATATGGCCATATAATATATTTTAAAAAATGGTACAAAGGTAGACATAATGCCTTTTTCTCGAATCGATCTTACTCCATTTATACACACTCAGAAAAAAAAAGAGCCTGTCGACAGCTCTAATATCAATCACCTCTTAACAAAAAATCTTCTAAAAGTAAATAAACTACCAAAGTCCGGTTTATGTCTAAACTACTACAACAGGAATTTATCACGGATCACAGGAGCAACCGTCAAAAACATAAAACATTGATATTGTCAGTCAAAAAACAATAAAGATCAAACATCGCATCTTATAAGTCAACTCTACCATACATTTCCTTGAACTTTCTGAATTGCCACGTGATTTTCAACCTTATACCTTCGAAATAAGGATTACAAAATTGGAGGATTCGTAAATAAGTAAATAAGGCTTTGTTTTATCGTAATCCGTATTTGTTTATGTTTGAAATGTATTATTATAATAAAACTATCAAGCCTTAGGCGGAATACGAGGTAATCGGCTTAACTTTAAACTACAAAGGGTATGGGTGTGACCAGTTTAAAGAGCATTAAACTAATGGATTTTAAATGGTAAGATGCAATTTAAATCTATTAGTTTCAAATCTTTTGATACCAGACGTACCCATTATCTACGATATATACGCCTTACGTTATAAGATAAATTTCTCATCATAATTATACCATCCTGTACCCTTAGCACGAATTTTCACTCTTTTACTTTACAGCGTTTTTCCAGTATTTACAGCGTTTTTGTATGAAAAAATGGAACAGCGCCTCTGGTGTGCGAAGCCAGAACTAATTTTTCCCTTGAAAATTGTCAGTTTGAAATTGTCAAAGTTCCAGTTTACTTTACGTCTCAAATACTGAAAATTCGTGCTAAGGGTACTGTAGTCTCAAAGGTACCCCCGTCTCTCTTTTTAGGGTTCCGTAGCCAAATGGCAGAAAACGGAACCCTTATAGATTCGTCATGTCTGTCTGTCGGTCTGTCTGTCCGTCCGTATGTCACAGCCACTTTTTGTCGAAAGTATAAGAGTTATCCTGTTTAAACTTGGTAGGTAGATGTATTATGTGAACCGCATTAGGATTTTCACACAAAAATAAAACAAAAACCAATTTGGGGTACCCCCCATACTTAGAATTGAAACTCGAAAATATTTTGTTCGCCTGACCCATACTTTTGGGATATCTATGAATAGGTCTTGAAAAATGATATTGAGATTACTAACATCATTTTTTTCTAAACTGAACAGTTTGCGCGAGAGACACTTCCAAAGCGGTAAAATGTGTGTCCCCTGTACCTTCTAAAATAAGAGAATGATAAAACTAAAAAAAAATACTATGATGTACATTACCATGCAAACTTCAATTGAAAATTGGTTGGAACGAGATCGAGTTATTAGTTTTTTTTTAATACGTCATAAATCGTAAACCGCAATTTACCTTGCAAAGTTACAAACAAGTACAAGATCTTATATATTAATACTTGCTGCTGCGGAACCCTTTATGGGCGAGTCCGACTCGCACTTGGCCGGTTTTTTTATTTACCTATTTGTCTCATCCTTTACTATAATAGGCTCTATCAATGTCGTACTTCTCAAATAATAAAATTTATTTTCCTTATATATTTTTTTTGGGTAGTTCTTCAAATGACGTCCTGCTTCAGGTAGAAGATAAAAACGTGTGGTGGATTCAATCGGGTTGACATCCTGATAGAAATACTATATAATGTAAAAGTAAAGTAAGCATTAAGCAGTGCAGTGATTTATTATTAAAAAATCTATGAATGCAGCTACTACTATCGGTGTAAAATCACAACAGTTAATAACTATATCACAATTCATTACCATTGTATACAATACCATAATTATTTTTCATAATACTTCTATAAAATTACAAAAATGCAATAATATCACAAACAATTAAATTAAGAGTGATAAGTTATAACGCAGCTGCATTAAAAGTCTCAAGATATTAATTACTCATAATTCTTCAGATATTCATATATTTTCATGTGCAATGATTTAAATGACATTTAACTGGTTATGAGTTAATGACACGTAACTTGTCAGTCACAACGTATTAAGCCGCAAGGCTGTGACATTAAAGAGATGGGTTTCTAGTGATCCAGTTGTTTGTGATGAAGAAGGGTGCAGGACATGCTGAAAAGCGGAGCGGAATTTTGAAAATGATTGTACTCGCAGTTGATGTATTGTCATCGCTCTTCTATGCCAAATTCCACTAATTACCAAAAATATTGTATCTTGGTTGGTCTTTTATTATATTGTGGGAATGTATACAAACACTGCTAAGTGTATCTGTATATCATACACGAAATACAAGGTGACAAATCTTCTAACTTATTCTTAAAAAATCAGAACCCGTTTGTATACCTATACGCACTTCATTATATTCAGTTCTGAATTCATTGATGAATATTTATGTAAGGAATTGCCGACCCGAGTGTAGCAATGATTAACCAAGGCGGAAAAGCTTTGCAAACGATAAAAGTCGCTCCCCGCTCCGCCTGTCACTAACCTTATCAAATAAACACCTACAAAGCCACCTGGGGCACCTATAATTCCAATACCTTAATTAAATTACGTACAAACGCAATTATATTGTAATTATTATTCTAACATAATTATGCAGAGGTCGGCAAGTATCAATGCGTCTTCAATCCGGAACTAATGATCTTCAATGGATTATAAATAAGATCATATTGTGGTTATAATGAAACGATGTCTACAGATCCTGATATTAATTGGTTTTTAATGCTATAATGCTGTAAAGCCTATTTATTTATAGTGGTGACGAAGAGGTGATGCAGGTGATGCAGTTGCAGTTTAAAACGTGAGGTAATACGATCTATTCAATAACTGGATGCGCAAGTGAAGGACGGGATTTTGATGCCTGGAAAAGAAAATAAAAATTGATCTTTTTTTGAGGCCAGTGGTACTGCTTGGGGGATGACTACGAACGACTACGAACGGAACGAAAGGTTATGTTGGCTACTGCATAACCTTTCCTTTAACTTCAATTGCAGAAAGTCTTCGAAGTAATTGCAGTGATGACCTGGTGAACTCAGTAGAATTTTTTGGAAGCGAAAAACTCAGAACTTGGTGACCTGGTGATGTTTTGGTGAGGTTTACATCTAGTAGTGACCGCCTTTAAGCAGATAAATGATGATGATGATGAAATGAAACAAGGTCATTCAATTGTAAGTCCAAAATTGCTAAAATTGACTAATTAAAATTCATAATTAGGCCTTTTACACATCATTTTATTACAAAACACAAGTATGCCATACTAAAAAGTATGCCAAAACTAGACTAATAGGCAGTCATTAGCTCTTCAAACATGTAGAGAAATTTCATGAAGCAATTAATTTAATTCGTTATTATAAAATTATTTGTATGACGACACCAAGATAATACGATTGAGTATACAAACAGAACAATACATCTTGAACAAATTATAAAAGTCTAAGGACCGTATTACAGAACGAAACTCAAGCACTCATTTCTATTTAAATCTAGATTTCAACCAATCAAACGCCTTGAATCTAGTTTTAAGTAATACTTGAGTATTGAGTGACGTTCTATAATACGGGCCTTTTAGATTAACCGATCAAAAGTTTTGTAAATAAAAGACATCAACGCGGTAACGCACCCAAAATACTGAGGCCATTTCATGACTTTTTACGTTTTTGTGAACAAAGTAAACGGGAAGTTTGACGTTAATTTTTTATGGAAAAAAGTTAGTTCTTCGTTCATATACTAAAGAAGCTTGTTGATTTCTCATGCAATAAACGGCGTAAATCCATCAAGTACGCTGTACGAAAAATACGGAAAATAAAATCATACCTATACACAAAATAACGAGCAGTCTAGGTGTTGTTTAATATTAACAAAGTGAGGTATAAATCATAAAATATACAAAATCTTGAGTCAAAATACGGTTTGAAATCTACGAGTAATAAATTAAAAAAAAAACACGCCTGACTTTTCAAAAACTGAATTGAAATATTAAAGACAAAAAAAGGAAAAATAAATAGTATTGCAATAAGGATTCAGTTTTGTTGCACATTTATTTATAGTAATTTATCTGAATGATGCTAATGAACTCCTCCAGCGGTCTTGTAAAAGAAAAAAGAAACAAATTACGTACACCATTGCTTGGCATCGTTATCTTTAATTCCATAAAACTAATTATCATCACAGAAAATAAGGCTATCACTATTATAATCTCGATACATAAATATCAAACAATGTCTTAACATCTCAATTGTTTTCTGATCATAACATTTCCCTGGTTACCGAGATGATATCGCCAGATCTCACTGCCGGTGACCTCACAAAAATGAAACGTTGGCCTTCACCCTGGCAAAGAGTAAACGCTTTCAGGCAGAAGAGACATTTAAACAAAAATATATTTTTACCTACCTTTCTTCTTCAATTCGTTAATTTCAGACCTTTTCCCACAACTGAGCCGCGCCTCCTGATGAAATAGACAGAGCTGAAGAATGATATCAATTTTCCTGTTTTTTAAGAATTTTGAAAGCGATTTTACGGGTAATACACCTGTACAATTATTTAAATGCGTTTCTTTTAATACTAAGATGAATACAACCGCAAAAGTGACATGAAAAAGTTTGGAAACAGTGTGTGTTAACATTTTGTCGGATTATTTACCGAAGCTGAATAAATTAAGTTATAAAACCATCCATATACTCTACTCACGCATATATTCCGAACAACAAAAACACCCACAAAAACTTATACCTGACATTTCACTAACTAAAAACACATACTAGTTATATAATAAAATAGTTTCTTGGACAAAAAGGTGGATCTAATAAGGTCGAATCAAACTAATAAGTGACATTTACGAAAGCACAGAGGATATACCATCACACCTGATTTCTGAACGTATGAATGGGATGGTACTTACAAGTCCTGCATAGCGGCATCTCTTTCCCTCACTTAAGTAATACTGATACGAAAGATGGTGGTACATCCCCAGTTAATTAAAGGTCATATTTCCACATAATAACTCTACAGAAGACAATCTGACGTTATTTTGATTAGATTAGATTAGATTAATCGATCCACGTTGATTGATCGAGCGAAAGGAAATGTGGTGACATTTTGTTATTAGGAGTTTAGAACTTGAGAATATTTCTTAACTTAGAATAACTTTGTCGTAAGCTATAGGCACAAAAAGCTTGAATGTACACATTCCTAATTTACAAATTACTTAAGTACCTACAGTACACCTGGTAATATTTTCACAAATTTTAATAAAACATCCTAACGCTATTGTAAGGAGAGACTGCCTTACAACTATCACTTAGGTAACATAGCTATTTTCAATCCGTCTAGTAATTAAGTAGCAACCTTTAATTGGCAGTTACTGAGCCAAATCTAAAGAACACGTTTTTATACACTCACTTTTCTTGTTTGTTTGTTTGTCGTCCCGGTTGGATTTTTGCAACTCAGTTTTGTTTACAGTACTCTACCATTACGAATAAGTTACGTCCTTATTGAACGGGTAGTGAACCTAATTTAAAAACAGAAACAGATTAGTAGATTAAATGCGGAAAGGAGTGATACGATTTTATTATATTACAAAATAGACATACATTAAACCAACACCATTTCTATTGAATAATAATTTGCCTCACAGAGTCAACAACACCGTAGGCATGAAACTCCCACAATATCACTTTCCTTCTCACTCAACTTAATCTTTGTCATCTTATACCTAACCGAAAACACCGGCAGAATAATAGCCGATCTCTCAAGTTACAACATGACACAACAATGCAGATTTTAGAGTACATTCGTGAGATCCGCAGTTAGATGCATGTATGTACGTCGTCCCACACTTGTTTCGGATATCAGCTTAGATTCAGGTAGGTGTATCTTAGTGAGTGAGTCATGTTTCAGGAAATGCCTGGGTATTGTGATGATGTATTAATTAGTATTGTGTGGAGAGATAAGAGGAGTGAGTTTGTAAAAATTGCAGGGTTCATTTATGAAACAATAATATGAGGATACATGAAGTTTTTGCTAATAGAGTCCATACACGTTAGGGTGGTTTAGGCGCAAAAAGCCCAATCCACAAAATGGCAACCGAGTCGCAAAAGGACAAGTTCTCAAAATGGCAAGTTCGCAAAAGTCTAATCCTCAAAATGCCAAATTTTCGAAAATAATTATTCGCAAAATGGCAAGTGATCAAAATGGATTCTTTTTTGTAATCTGGGAGTATAATTCTTGGAAATTTAAGATTTAGAGTAGTCGCCAGATGTGGACGCACCCTAAGAATATGCTTCCATTTATTGAGAATTCTCCATTTTAGTTCACAAGGGCTTGCCTGTCAGTTATGCATGCAAGGTTAAAACCATCATGCAAACACTAACGTGTATGGCCTCTATAAGGAGAGGTGTTTTACCAAGACATGACCCAGTTTTAAAAAAATCTTTGGGACAGCCAACGAGAGCCGATATTTCCAGATTTTTCTGAGTCAGTTACTGTAAAATCAGCAGTTATATAAATGAGTTCTCCCGCTCTGTGTGGGCCCAAAATGGGAGATATTTCACATTTATCTCTTTCATCACCATCTATATCTCTCTATCATCATCATCTCTCTATCTCTTAAAGAGAAGAGGCCTATGCCCCAAAAGTAGCAAAATACAGGCTGTGCCGCCACAATTTTTAATGGCACCCACCGGAAATTTCATTCATTAATACGCTCTTAACGGTCATAAAATGTCAGAAAAAAATACCATTAAAATTAATAACTTATTTCAATTAAAACAGCAATCGAGTTCCAATACGATATTGAAGCGTTGAATAATTTGCAATTATTTATTTCATCACTTGATTGACCAGGTATTGAAAACGATTGATTTATTAAATGCTTTGAATATTATTTGTAGGGTTTTCGAGGCAAATTATGTTTCACTCAATAGACATAATTTATGAGATTGGTGGGATGAACCTGCTAGCCATGCACCCTAGGAAACGGTACCATAGGCTACATGTAACCCATGGTGACGGCTTAATAAAGCCCACCACCCCGGTGAGTGTAGGCGAAGCCTGCCACCACCACTAGGATTGTTAAGCCGCCACCATACAGCGAGTAAAGCCCGGGTCGACGGCGCGTCGTGTCCCACGCGCGCCTCAAAGAGCATCAGCAAAATGACGGGGCCCCCTCTTAGAAGGCCAAAGCCTGCCGGGGTCGCGGGACTTATTTCCTTACCGTGACCCCAGAATATAAAGGGCTATTGAAGGACACCGTGGATTTTAGTCAGCACAAGTCTGACAGTCCCTCCCGCCCTGCCCGGGGTAGGAAGACTAATTTGATGACTTTACCACGATAAAAAAAAGCCGCCACCATGGGTTACATTATGTTGCTCTTTCTAAGCCATGTTGGGAAGAGTTAGTTCGTTCGGGCTAACCCTTCCCGTAGTTATTAAAAAATGCGACGAAACGCCTTTATCTTTAGAATCTGTTAACAACAGTCAATCATAATATTTCTGTATTGATCTAAAAATAAAAGAAATCTGAATAATTTTAATAAATCTTATTTCAATTAGACTTTACGAGGAGTGGTTTAATTACAATGTTCAAGCAGTAACATTATCCGTATCATATTATTCTCATTATGCAAAATTGCTAAAAGTCAAGCATATGAATTAGATTTCCTTACGATGCTCCTCCTTTCTACAACACACCTTCATTTTATCATACCTTCATATTGCCATTCTTGGGTAATTGAATTACCTGCATTTTGTAACACGTAATAATTATCTTGTAATTCAAACTATTTTTTATTAGTAGGTACCTACCTACGTAATATTTTGTAATCTGCAAATTCTTTTCAACTGGATATTTTAGTAAACATTTCGGCTTGTATTTCATTAAAAAATAAACAAAACAAATCCTAAATCATGCTGCGATCGATTTAATAGTGTCCACCGTCGACTTTGCACATAGCGTGTAGGTTAGACAATAATATACAATACCTGGTTGACCGAGCTTCGCTCGGTTTTTAAAATGTCTATATCTTGGGAACCGAGCTTTTCTCGAACCTGGGACCTTGATAAATCGATTCCTTGAGCCGAAAAACCCCTAATCTGTAACTTTCATGAAAATCCTTGGAGCCGTTTCCGAGATCCTGATTATCTATACTAATACATAATAATAATAAAAAAAAAAAATAAATAAAATAATATTATAAAGCTGAAGAGTTTGTTTGTTTGTTTGTTTGAACGCGCTAATCTCAGGAACTACTGGTTGGAATTGAAAAATTCTTTTTGTGTTGGATAGTCCATTTATCGAGGAAGGCTATAGGCTATATAACATCACGCTATCACTAATAGGAGCGGAGCAGCAATGAGAAATGTTTCAAAATCGGGAAAATGTATTCCTTTTCGAGAGCTTTCGTTACGTGCGCTGCGTAAACGGTTAAAGATACGCAAAAATTATGTACAACGGAATTATTCCTCATAAAAAGTTCTAAAATAAAGTCCGAGAGAGCAATTATATCTATCTTTTAAGATTAAGTAATAACCTTTTTTATGGAAATCAAATTTGTTTTAAAGTAATGCATTATTTGCGAAGGTATTTTCATTAATATGATATTAATCCTTATCCAAATAAATACGTTAATCATCACAAGCATTTAATTTTGAATAAAATTGTCCTTGACATCGTTTGATTTCAATGAATATCTTAGTAGATATCATAGTTTCAAAATAATACCACAAAAATATTAATATGTAATAACTCTGGGATTTGACATAATTGCGGCGGTAAGATCCCTCTTTGAGAAGTGGTTGGAGATGCGCTGCGGCGTCCTCACCTTCAACCTCACGCAAGTCCTCCCGGGCACAGTTGTTGCGGGAGGTACCTCAGGGATACGCTGGCAAGCGAGGGGAATGGGGAGCAGTTGAAACGCGTTATTTTTGATAAACTCAAAAAGTAGGTACTGGACGGATTTGAATGTTTTGTTTTTCGCTGTAAGTATAGGTATTAAGTCTGGCCAACATATAGGCTATAATTTATCTTGGAAACTTGAACAACTGGTGCAAAACCGCAACAGACCAGTTAAACTATAAGAGATGCAAAAATGGTGCCATAGCAAAAATTGTTCCACGTGATGAGCATTTTCTGCTGACAGAATAATTTTAAAGATCTGGAAAACTTGATGTGGAACTCCAAGAGCCATACTATAACATTATAAATAGGAATGACGTCTTAGCTAGATTTGTTCAGCCTAATGAACACTCTCTGTTGATGTATAAAAATTGAAGATCTAAAACACCTGATGTGCAACTCCAAGAGCCCAGCTACACTATAACATAAGTATATAGTATTTTCATTAACACGATATTAATCCTTATCCAAATAAATACGTTAATCATCACAAGCATTTAATTTTGAACAAAACTGCCCTTGACATCGTTTGATTTCAGTGAATATCTTAGGAGATATCATAGTTTCAAAAATAATGCCACAACAAAATAATTACTGCCTGGGCAATACTGGGCATGTCATAATTGCGCGTGAGGGAAAGGGCACCCTCTACCTACCTCTCACCCCAGCCACCGCTGAAGACGCCCAGGGCGTCGGAAATAGCGGGTCATATTCCAGCCGCTTACGGACGGGGAGTAATGGGTAGCTTGCCGTCCGACAGCACGTATTTATAAAGAAGCACTGCCGGCCAATCCCCGCTGCATCGACAAGTCGAGGGGCGGCGGGAAGAGCTCCGGCGCCATCTCAGGGCGGTATGGAGGGCGCGACTATCGAAACCGATGTTCGGGCACGCGGCACGCCTCAATCGCGGCGGTAAGACCTCTCTTTGAGGAGTGGCTGGATAGGTGTCACGGCGTCCTGACCAACCACCTGACGCAGGTCCTCACTGGATACTGAAGTTTTGGGAGGTACCTGTGTCGGATGGGGAAGGAAGAAACGCTTGGGTATCACCACTGCGAGGATCGCACAGAGGACACGTTAGAGCATACGGTGCAGAAATGCCCCGCTTGGGCAGAGCATCGCACATGTCCTCACAACGGTGATAGGCGGCGACCTCTCACGCTCGGCATTGGTTGACATCATGCTGCGGGGTGAAATAGGGTGGGAACCGGTCGCCTCCTTCTGCGAAACAGTCATCGGGGAGGAGGAGGAGGCGGGACGCGTGAGGAAGAGGACAACGTCCACCTCACGACCCAGCCGCAGTGGTAGACGCCCACGGTGACGGACGTCGCAGGACGATCTCTGGCCAACAGGCGTGGGCATTCGGGCGGCGAGTAATGGGCGACTCGCTGTCCGATCATGGACCATGCCCGGGTCGACCGACGTCCCGTTGTATTCCACGCGCACCTCAAAGTGTCAGCACAATGACGGGAGGCCTTAGAGGGCCAAAGCCATCGAGGTCGTGGGACTTATCTCATTACCGTGACCCCGGAACGTAAAGGGCTATTGAAGGATGACGCCGTGGATTTTAGTGAGTACAAGTCTGACAGTCACTCTTGCCCTGCCCTAGGTGAGAAGACTAATTTGACGGCACAGCTAGTTTATAAATATACAAGAATTGCTCGTTTAAAGATATTAGATAGATATTTAAAATCGAATACATTTTATACAACAGCTTACCTACGCCATCTGTCCATATACGATGGAACTAAGAGGGCTGCACTAAACTGATCAATCACTCCCTCATTTAAATTATTTGGAATTATCAATCAATTATTTGCTGTTTAATGTAACGATATTCAGCGCCATCTAATGAACTCAGAGCGAACTATCAGATCTACAATCTCCGGATCGACACAACGCAACGTTCTAAATATTCTACTGAGCATACAGCCTTCCAACTGCGGTAGATCAGATCATTTTGAACCGAGTAGAAGTTTCATATACAGAGCCTAGGGGGCGCTGTTGCCAGGTGAGTGCCTACATACCTAGTACAATTTTATGGCTGGTTTGAGCTGCACTTCTTCGATTAGGCCTCGGGTATTTTACTCAAAAAAATTAGTTCAAAAGATAGATAGGTAATAAATAAAAAAAAACATTGGTTTATTTTTTTTTTTTTTTTTTGACAAAAGTAAAAAATACCGTATAACCTAAATTAACGAAGAGACAACGCCTCCAAAAATAACAGAACGTCACTCAATCGATATAATTTTACAGACGTTATGACGTCACAAGCAGCGACGCGACTGCACGTTTGTCGCAGTGGTTGAGCGATCGGACTGCTGTGCCGCGTGTCGGGGGTTCGACTCCCGCACAGAACAAATATTTGTATAGTCTACAAGTTGTTGTTCCGGGTCTGTGCGTTTGTGTATGTGAGTATAAATGTTTGTAAATGCACCCATGATACAGGTGAAATTCCTAGTGTAGGGCAAAGTTTTTTTTTAATTATTAATAATAATAATAATAATACTGACGGACAAACAGATCTTTAATTTATTTATGCAATGAACTACCCCATTAGACCACTACATATCATCGTGCAATCGTAAAAACCCCTCTTGATTCGATATTTCGGATTCGGCTTAAGGCTTCAGTCTTGGTTTGCACAAAATAGAATCGCGTTCGGCCAGTCGATCGTACGTCACATTTCGGGCTCCCTTCCCGCAACCCCCCGCATACATCCTGCCTACTGAATTATTATAAAACAATTTTGATGCGGTAAGAACATTGCTCTACTAAGGATTATTTAAAAGGAGTTATAGAAATTGTTGCTTAATAAGTAGTTTTAATATAACTTGGTTTGTAATAATACGAGTATCACACAAGTGTTTTAATAATAATAATAACAATCGTGTTTAACTAATTAAACCTAAAAAAAGGTCAGTGCAGCAGTGATGCTGGCGAAGGAAGAGGCGGGACGCGTGAGAGAGAGGACAGCGTAAACCTTACATCCCAGCCACAGTGGTAGACGCCCACGGTGACTCGGTCATGGTCATCTCTAGCCATCGTAAGCGCGTAATGGGCGACTCGCTGTCCGACCATGGACCATGTCCGAGTCGACGGCGCTTTGTATACCCTTTGTAAACCGAGAACGTAAAAGGCTATTGAAGAACACCGTGAATTTAAGTCAGTACAAGTCTGACAGTCCCTTCCGCTTGGCCTGGGGTGGGAGGACTCATTTGATGATTTTACCATGATAAATAAAATAAATATTTAAAAAAACAAAAAAACCCAACTGCGTAAAAAAACGAAAAAGAAAGAAACAAGCCCAGTAGTTTAGAATTCACTCATTCACACTCACAGTCGGGGCCCATTCAAATTATACCAATCAAATCTTCCCAAGGGGCCCCGACTGTGAGGGTGAATGAGTGAATTCTAAACTACTGGGCTTGTTACTTTCTTTTTAGTTTTTTTACGCAGTTGGGTTTTTTGTTTTTTTAAATATTTATTTTATTTTACTTTTTTTAGTTTTTGTTAGCATTTATCAGTCCAAATTAAATTGAAACATATATGTTATATATATATTTTGGTAAACCATTTTTAAAATCCTTTGATTTGACACCCCACTTGATAGAGTGTGAGAGATCTTAAAAAAATATTTTTAGTTAGGAACCCTTTGCACGCGAGTTCGACTCGCACTTGGCCAGTTTTATGTACCCAGTGACACTCTCACGTTTAAGACGAATCTAACGACACCTCTCAAGTTAAACTCCATCAAGCCGTTTAGGCTGCAGAGCAACACAAAGAAATATACATACATACATACATACATACATACATACACTCGAAAAACATAACCCTCCTGGCGCAGTCGGGTATAAAAAGTCCTGGGCCATGCCCGGGTCGACGGCGCGTTGTGTTCTACGAGCGCCTCAAATAGCGTCAGCATGATGACGGGGTCCCCCTCTAGAGGGCTAAAGCCTGCTGGCGTCGCGGTACTTATCTCATTACCGTGAGCCCGGAACATGAAAGGGTTATTTGAAGGACACCGTGGATTTTAGTCAGTACAAGTCTGACAGACCCTCCCGCCCTGGCCGGGGTACCACAGTAATATCCAAGGACTGCACTCCTTGTCATAGGCACAGTCCATTACCACCTGGAGACAGAGTAACCAACGCTTTTGTTCATTGCTGGATTTTAATGAAGGAGCAATGTTAGCGAACGTGAATGTGAGAAAAAACAAACTAAATTTTAAATGTCAATAAGGTCGAAAATCGCTTGAAGCTGTTTTTTTAACTTGCTATCGTTAAGCAATTTAAAATACAGGTTCAAACGATTTTCGACCTTACTGACATTTATTCATAAACCGGATTTTAATGAAGGAGCAATGTTAGCAAACGTGAATGTGAGAAAAAACAAACTAAATTTTAAATGTCAATAAGGTCGAAAATCGCTTGAAGCTGTTTTTTTAACTTGCTATCGTTAAGCAATTTAAAAAACAGGTTCAAACGATTTTCGACCTTACTGACATTTATGCAAAAACCGGATTTTAATGAAGGAGCAATGTTAGCAAACGTGAATGTGAGAAAAAACAAACTAAATTTTTAAATGTCATTAAGGTCGGAATTCGCTCGAACCTGTTTAGTTACTTCTCCATATCTCTGCTATATAGTATAATTATAATGTCCTCAGGACTACATTATGTTAACTTTATTTCAACAGAATCGGTTCACAACTGAAAATTCTGTAGGAAAATTGACAATTAATTCCTTTTTTTCTACCCATATAGGCCGCGTTTAGTTTTGATATTTAAATGGGACCAACTTTCAGATACACTACGTACAACAAAAAAAAATGAATTTTTGAAATTGGACCACGTAAGAAAAAGTAATGAATGGTCATAAATAATATATATATATATATATATATATATATATATATATATATATATATATATATATATATACATGTCGAATTGAGAACCTCCTCCTTTTTTTCCGTCGGTTAAAAAATATGTTTTAATTTAATCAAGTAGAGCAACCTGAGATGTGTAACTGTGCGTAATCACCGTTAGAGCGAGAGAAGGTGCGAGCGAGAGGGACCAATAAAAATTCGTCGTGGACCTCACGTCCGATCGCTCCGGCCGTCCACCGGCCACTAAGGAATTTCTCTTGCAATTCTCGTTTATAAACACTTTTTGAGAGGTTATTTGAGATATTTTTTATTGTTGAAAAAAAGTGCTTTAGGTACAATTTTTTTTTTGTAATTGCTTTATTGATCTGTCGACATCAAAATAATCTAAATATTACATACCTACGATGCATAGTTCTTATGAAAAAAACTATTTATTGAGAGATAAAATCCGAGAATTTTGATAATATTCTGCCATCTTAATTTAGAAAATGAAAGATAAATATAAAAAACTAATCAGCGCAGTTTGAAGACGAGGATATTGCGGTCATTATGCGCTGCTCAGATTTTTAAATTAATTCTTCATTGTCTCAGATTGAGTGCACCAACGTAACTCGAAATGACGTTGGGCAGGAAAGAGCTGATTTGAACGCTTGATTTACCGTATATAATCCACTTAAATCAACTTAAAAAAAATAACTAGCTGTTACTTATATTATGGTTATTTATGTGCAATAATAATATTTCAAGCTATTGCACTATTTTGTTCAAAAATCACAAACAAAGTTACGCAAATAATTCGGCGCGAGTGAATTTTACAAGACCTGAGCCTTAACGATTCATACATGATGGCTCCAGATAACTTCAAGAATTTTATACTACCATTTAATAAGAATACCTATAATAATACTGAATAATGCCCAATCCTACCGAAACCCTCATCAAATACCCATTTATGCAAATACATATTTACAGGCCAGTTTCCCCCATGACGCGAACATTTCCTCTCTATTTATCAAACCAATTCACACGATATTGAAACTTAGACACAATGCGATAAGGCATTAACAGTTTTTTGCATAGTTTTCCTTAACAAAAATCACAGTTTCTTTGTCCGTATTTGCGAAGCCAATTTACACGATACTAAATTTTATGTAACTGTGATAGCAAGTTACATGATTGTCGTCACTTCTGAACGAACAGGTCATTGTCATGTTATGATCGTGTTAATGAGCTGTCATTATTTCAATCCATTGTCTGTCCATGCTTTGAACAATAATATCAATTGCTTGAAAAACAACAACACCATCAATATGACCACATACTCAGACCAGACCAGACCAGAAACTCAGGTCTCATTTTTTTTCCGTCTAGTTCCCACTGGCCCACAGCTGGACAAAGGCCTCTTCCAATTTTTTCCCTATTTTTTTTGCTCTTAGAGCCAATTTTCAAATCAATTCTTCCGAACATTAAAAAATTAATCGGGGTGTTAATTTACTAACCCAATTCGATATTGATGTAGGTAATAATAGTACGTTGGTACTACATACATCATTGTGACAAAAGAGTTAATTTAAATCGATTGTATAAATGCTTTTTTTATCGTGGTAAAATCATTAAATGAGTCCTCCTACCCAGGGCAGGGCGGGAGGGACTGTCAGACTCGTACTGACTAAAATCCACGGTGTTCTTCAATAGCCTTTTACGTTCCAGGGTCACAGTAATTCGAAAGTCCCGCGACCATTGTATAAATGCTTCAGAAAAATATTGAAATTAACTACATCTTGAACTTGCAGATTATAGCCCACTACCTCTCACAGAGAGAAGGCTTGTGTCCCAGCGATGGGACATTTATTGGATTATGTAAATATGTACCTATGCTAATATTTACGTTACATCTACACCATACGCTAATTATGAAGGTGACAGCCGGAGGACTTAAAAAAAACCGAAATTAATTTATAGAAAGGTTTAATTACTTTCAAATTACAATATAAGACTTATACTAAATCTTAGGTCTAGACTTGGACGATGCTAGTTCCGAAGTGCCAAATTAATTATTACAAAAAATATAATTCTAAACGATTGCGAAACGCGTATGCGGTGTCAGCAGGTTGGAAGTAGGTGGCCGATGGCTGCACGAGGCGTCGAGTCAGCAGAGTCCGTGTGTTGCAATTTTGTGTGGAATCATCCATTGTACGTAAATAGCTATCATGTCGCTATTCAGCCGTTTTGGTGTGGGCAGGGCACGTAACACCTCCCCCCTCAGAACAGCAACTATTTGAGCAATTTCAGCGAGAATGTTGTTGGTACAGTTTTCTTGATTTTAGGAGATTCTGCGTCTTCATATTGATGATTTTCATCACCTTCATCTGGTGATTGTGGCTTTCTGAGCTTAGTGCAAACATTATACCGACGTATAGTGAGGGTAACGATCAGTACAGTTGCACCGAATATTACGACATATAGTGGGATAGTCGTATGGTAGATCGATTGTTCCAAGTTAGTGTGATCGATTCGTACAGGTTGATGCATTAAGATTTTATCTTCGATTTCATGTAGACTTTTCAGGTGCAGTGAGTTTAATTTCAGATGTGGGATAGATTCGTTGACAATGTTCAGGTTCATGGGTATTTCAGTGATTTTCAGCGGTTGTCCTTTGATATGGTCATTCGTGTCGATTATAGTAAATTGCTCGGTGCGCAGTAAGCATTTTTGCGGGATGGTAGCGAGATAACTTCCATGTAGAGAGATGAATTCTTGACGTTCGCACTGTAGTTCGGTTCGGGTTGGTTGTGGAAAGGTAAGTGTATAGCGTCTGTCGTCCAGTTGTTCCATGGCTTCTTTGGTTAGCGTGAGCTTGGTGGGCAGGCAAGATTTCTGTAGAGATTGGTTAAAGATGAGCCCTTGGATGCAGTCCAGATGTCCTCTTGTCGGTTGATGGTTGACTTCCTCTTCGCAGAGATGGAGTTGATTGAACTTCGGGCATTCAGCCTCTATGTACTTGAAAACTTTCCCGTTGGTTGCAATGAAAGGATAAGGAGGAATAAAGGTATACATAAATTTATTGGGAACTATTGCTAATCTATATAATTCAAACTTATCAGGGGAAATAATTGGGACTTTAAATATGATAACTATTCTTTTTCCTGTAAAGTAATAGCCAGGTTTTATAACTGTATAGTATTCTCTTAGATCTGCCTCTAATAATTGGTCTGAACCGTATATAGATCTTAATCGTTTCGTCATATTACCTAAAGTATCTATGCTTAAAGTACTATGGTGAGTGCTCGATGCACGTATAAAAGCTAAGGTATCTTCTATCCTAGTTATCTCTAAAAATAAATTGTCTGTATTATCGCTAATGATAGTTAACAACTGAGCAAACTTTGCGTATCTTATAAGATCATTTTTAGCGGAAGCTTTCTCATCTAAAAGTAATCCTAAAGTACTATTGATTCTCTCTTGATTGCTAACAATTTTTGATAATATATCACTGTATCTAGTCATCCAGACTTTATTAAGACTTATATGCTCATTTACCTCCGATAATATCTTGTCATCATTATTTTCTAAAAGTTTAATGGCATTATTGTAAGTTTGAGCATCCGATTGATCTAAGTTACCAGTTATGCTTTTTATAACTGAACCTAAACCGTCTATGAGACCTCTTTTGCTACGACCGGGTTCTAATGTTTTTAACTGAGAATTAATTTTATCTAATTTATTAGATAAGTGGTTAATTTGAAGTTCATATAAAAGGAAAGTTTGATTATCTGATTTGGTTTTAAAATAGTCTAGTTGATTAACTACGGAGTTGAGTCTGTCTTCAATGTCAGTTAAGTCAATATATTGTAGGAAGGAATGATAGTGCGTTATGAGTCTGGATTGTCCAAGGTTGAAAGGTAAGAGTCCGGGTCCATCATCTAAGCTTTCAAGTTTTATCTCTAGCGCCAGTGTTGTGTGAACGATCATCGCCAGTAGTATCCTGTAACAAATTTGCTGTCTTAGGGATACGTTTGAGTCGAGATTTTGCTACGGGACCTTTCTTTTTAGATGTATAAATATGAATCGGAAGGTCGGCTAGCACGGTGTCATGAGTATAACGCGGGGCTAATTTTTGTCGACTGGCTAATGGATTACTTATGAAGACTTGCTGTTCTGGTTGATATTCTACTTCGGGCTCTCTGTCCTTATTCCTGTTTTGTATGATATTCGTTCGGTCAGTAAGTGTAAAGTCATTGATAAGGTCATATACAGTTTTCATCTGGTCTCGGTGATTTTGGATATACTGTTGCATAAGGTGTTCCGTCATGTCAATGTCAAGTGGGTCTCTTGGGTCGAAATGTCCTCTAATTATGTCATGGGGTCTGCACTTTGTGAAACTGTGGATTGTGCTATTATAAGCTAATATAGCATAAGGCATGAGGTTGACCACGGGTTCATCTTTCTGACGTAATCGTAAGATGCGTAGATGCTCTAGTAACGTAGAGTGAAATCGTTCAACTATTCCATTGTCATTAGGGGAATGAGCTAATGTTCTATGGTGGTTTATTTTATGCATTCTAGTGAATTCGGAAAATAATTGATTTGTAAATTCGGTACCGTTATCGGTTACGATAGTGAGTGGGAGACCGTGATGTGTACAATAGTTTAAAACTGCCTGGAGAATACTAATTGCTGTGCCATCTCGTATGTAGTATGCTTGTCCGTATTTAGAAAAAGCGTCTACTACTGTGAGGTATTTTTCATTTTGGGCTGTAAAAAGGTCCATATGTACTAATTCAAAAGGTTTGGTTGCCGGGGGCACTAAATTTAGTTGAGGTCTAATTGGGTTTCTATCATACTTAGATTGTCCGCAGATTATACATTCATTTATGTATTTTGTTATATCGTCCCTCATCTTGGGCCAGTAATATTTCCGCGACAGAGCAAGATAACATTCGTTTATCCCTCTGTGATTGGTCTTGCCTTCATGATAGTTCTTAATGATCTGTTGCTGTTTTAAATATTCTTTTACATCTTCTAGTTCAGATTTTGTTAGAACTAGGTTCATAGCTGAGCTTTTAAAGTTTCTTTGTATAATAGGTATGATTGAATACATGCCTAGGGGCGGAGTTATCTTTAGAGCAGTTTTAACTTTAGGTTTGACGTATTCTTTTATAGCGTTTACTACATCCTGTTCTAAGTTGGATTCTGAAACTTGAATATGTGTACGAGTATGAGTGTCAAAAGGTTTAGTGGCTGTCGTTCGTTTAAGGTAGGGAGAATTACTAACTATTGTAATACATATTTGTCGGTGGAATTTATTTAAAGGTTCGTCGGTGATAGGAACTTCTAGAATAGGATTTTCAGTGCCAGTGTGGGCAGTGGCTGTCGTAGAACCTGTTCGAGAAGGTGGTCGCTCTGAAGGATTGGCTAACATTGATTCAGTCTCCTCGTTATTAATTTCTACTCGGGATAATGCATCGGCATTAGTGTTGTATTTTCCCTTTTTGTAGACTATAGTGTAATCATATTCACTTAACTTAAGTCTCCACCTAGTCAACCTTTGGTTGGGTTCCTTCAAGTTCATTATCCACTGTAACGGCTTGTGGTCGGTGTATATTTTGAATTTACGGCCGAATAGATATGGTCTGAAATACTTTGTAGCCCAAACTATGCTGCCGTCCTTTAACTAGAGTGCCGTTATGTACAAAAAACACATTTTGAGATACGGGGGGAAAACTGTAGAAAAAATTTAAATTGATGCTACTTCCTAACCAGGAGTCATATTCGAAACTTTTAAATACCAAAAAATATATTTTAAAAGGCTCTTTTAGACAGTGCAACTGACAGTCAAAAACGTTTCCGTAAATTAAAGAAAATAAACATTTATCATTTTGTTAAAGTAATCTTTAAAATATCTAGCCCTAGAATCATAACTATAATGCCGTAATGCATACCTTAACGGCATTTTTGCTAATGGTTTTGAACTAATAATTTAGTTATGTACCACACTTAAAAAGTTACAATAATACTAACTTTAAAAGCCGCTAAATACGCTTAATGTCAATGTAGGTTAGCATTAATTGCCTAAACAAGTAGACTCGTATCATGCTATATTGCCGCTAAGACACCTTAACGGCAATCAAGAGAAGTAAATTTCAATAATTATTTAATCTTTTTTTTGACGTAGATATTTTTTTGTTTATTACATAACTTAAGTGTCGCTAAATACAAAACATTTCATGATAACGGCATTTTAGATTTGGATTACGTTTCATAAATTGATAGAGAATCAACAAAATTGAAGTCAAACGGAACGCAAGGGACTGTCAGACTTGTACTGACTGAAATTCACGGTGATTTTTCAATAGCAATTTACGTTCCAAGGTCGCGGTTACCTGGAGAGAGAGTTCTGCGACAGGTGGCAGGCCTTGGCCCTCTAAGAGCCCCGTCAGATTGCTGACAACTCTTTGAAGCGCCCGTGAAACACGACGCGCCATCGACCCGGACATTGGTCCATGAGACACTCGCCGTCTGTGAGATACCCATTAATTATCATACGCGTCTGCGGTGGACGGAAATCAGTCACGACGTCAGTTGCCATGGGCGTTTCCGCCTTGGTTGGTTCATAAAGTGGAGACGGTTCTGTCCATCACGCGTCCTGCCTCTTTCTTCGCTAGCATGACTGCTTCGCAGAAGGCAACTACTTCCCATTTCATTTCATCACCGGCGATCGTGCGGTATCCCCAGATCGTCCGGATGACAATGACCCTCAGACCAGCCGTGCCGGTCGACAGGAGCCCCGTGGAGGGCCATGAACCGCACGATACAGGCGTACAGTCTACGGCAGGAGGCATTTGGCTCACCGAGATTGGGCAGGAGTCACTTGGAGGCGGCCTCAGCCTGATTCCGTTTTGGAGCTAAACGAAATGCTCCTTGAAGTTCCATCGGCTGTCGAGGACGAGTCCTAGGTACTTCATCGTCAATTCAACGCCGATGTTAACCCTTTCTACCGTATTTGGGACTCCGTAAAGCACCACCAAGACACCGTAAAGTGGCATGTTCAGACGGCCATAAAAGCACACGTTCTCTGTCTTGTGCAGCGCCAGCTCAAGCCCCAACTGCTGGATCCTGCATTGCCAGGTCGTCGGTCACCTGATGTGATTATTCCGGCACGAGGACAAGCGTCTGGTCAACGTAGCACACGCTGAGGTCACTAGATAGGCCACTTGCAGCACCCAGTCGTACCCGATGTTCCACAAGAGCGGCCCAGGGCCGACCTCTGTGGGACACCACACGATATTTCTCGCCGGTTCCCCTCTCCTCGATGACTGGAGTAACTGACGGCTCTGTCCGTCAGGTAAGCCTTGCCAACGCGATTGAGCTACCTCAATCGCGTTGGCAAGGCATACCTGACGGGCTTGGTGTAACTCCATGGCAAGGTGTTGAAGGCGTTGGTGATGTTTAGTGACACCGCCAAGACGACTCTGCTCAGGGATACTGTCCCCGTCGTGAGAGTTCTTACGCGCATGATGGCGTCCACAGTCGAGCGCTCCTGAAATCAAACTGGCTCTCATGCATTAGGACCCGACAAGGCTATCCGCAATCACTCTTTCAAAGAGCTTAGCCACCTATTCGAGCAGCACTATGGGCCGAGATTAAGCAGGGCGCCCGTGCTTTTTGATGAGGACCTGTTTCTCCGTCTTCCAACGACGTGGGATCGGAGTGCAGAGTGCCGCGCGTCAATCCCGCACCGGACCCCGATCCCCGCTCCGCTGCCGTGGGAGCAGATGCACCCAAACTTTTACTCTCGCAAGAACACATTTTTTTTGTTTTGGGGGGAAATCTTTAAAGGGCGCCCGGTTTTTGGGGATAAGACCGGGAAGTGTGGAATTTGTACCTCACTAAAACCCCGGTGATCACCATCAGCACAAGGAGGAAGGAGCCTGGATCTCTTAAAAGACCAACTCCAAAACCCTCTTGTGCAACGACGCAAGTATACTTAGCGGCATTTTAGATTAGTTATGTTGGATAGCGGCAATTTAGTATTTTACAATAATTCAAATATTCTGCTAGATTTTTAAAAAACTGCCGCTATTATGAATTCTAACTGTACTATACAATGCTTAAAATGCAGCAAAGGGCTTTTAGCGGCATTTATGTATAGGAATCTTAAATAACGGCAATTTAGCTAGGTAACAAATCACAAATTTATTGTTAAAATCTGTAGTTATGAAGCCTTAGCTGCGTTTTAGCTTAGCAATGTCACATAACTACGTTTTAGCGTAGGTTTACTATATGATTTATGCATTTAACGGCATTTCTTTTTTTCATATCTCGAAAACTATAAAAGCTATTGAAACCGTAATTAGACAGATCGATAGAGCTTTTTTTTCTGATAAAAATGGCCTGAGAAAGTCAAAAATACCTAAATGTCACATAACGGCATTCTTGTTAAAGGACGGCAGTATGGCTAAAAGCTCTTTTTCTATAGTGCTATAATTGCTTTCACTGTCATTTAAAGTTCTTGAGGCGTAACAGATAGGTTTATCTGAGCCAATGCTGCCTTGCGAGAGTACAGCGCCTATAGCTACGTTTGAAGCGTCCGTTGTTAATATAAACTCTTTAGTGAAGTCGGGATACTGTAAGATAGGGTCGCTTGTCAGTAAGTTCTTGCATTTGTTAAAACAGTCAATGTATTCAGAGTCAAAAGTAATTTTATTAGTCTTTTTAAGGCATTTCGTCATAGGTTTAGTGATGCGGGCAAAGTCTGGGATAAATTTCCTGTAGTAGCCTAATAGTCCTAGGAACTGTTTTATTTCCTTAGGTGTCTTCGGTAAGGGATATTTTTCTATTGCTGCTATTTTATCAGGGTTAGGTTTAACACCTTCGCCACTGATTACATGGCCCAAAAATGCGGTTTCTAATTTCAAAAATTCAGACTTATCCATCTGGATTTTGAAGTTAGATTCCTGCAATCTTTTAAATACTTTCTCTAGGTTAACCATATGCTCTTGTAAAGATGTACTAAATATGATGACGTCATCAAGATACACTAGACAGATCTCATTTTGCAAGCCTCTGAGCACATTGTCCATTACCCTTTGAAAAGTAGATGGAGAGTTCTTCAATCCCATGGGCATACGTAAGAACTCAAAGTGTCCATGTTCTACGTTGAACGCTGTCTTAGGAATGTCGTCTGGATGCATCTCGCATTGATAAAAGCCTGATGCAAGGTCTAACGTGCTAAAATACTGGCATTTACCAAGCTTGTCGAGTATGTCATTGATGTTAGGAATCGGGTATTTGTCGTCTATAGTCTTGTCATTCAGTTTACGAAAGTCTACTACTATACGCCACTTTTGTTTGCCTGATGCGTCGGCTTTCTTAGGAACTACCCAAATAGGTGAGCTCCAGGCTGATTCAGAAGGTCGTATAATACCTTGATCCAGCATCTTGGTTATCTGGTCTCTAACTTCCTGTCGATGAACAAAAGGGTAGCGGTAGCTTTTAGTGTAAACGGGAAGTTCGTCAGTCGTTCGAATACGGTGCTTGATTTTATTTGTAAAAGTCAAGGGCTCTCCCTCAACATAGAATACGTCAGCAAAACGGGCACATAGAGTCTCTAAGTTAGTTTTTTCCTCAATATTTAAATGGTCTGTACGCAATCGAGATAAAACCTCTTTAACGCGCATAGGGTCTTGTTCGGTGCTCATGCACTCGGTATTAAATATATCGGCTTGTAAAGGTCGGTCAAATGCAATAGTCAAGTCATGTTCCGTCGGGTTTTCAATTTCTACAATTCTAGTACAGTCAGTAACGCGAGTAATGCACTCGTGAATAATGCAGTTACAATAATTTTGCTGAGTTATCGAAACGTCGCCATCTGGACAATAGATAGGAATATTCACTAGTTTTGATGAGTTAGCGGGAATTGTTTCTTGACTATTTGATTTTTTACATTGATAAAAATGTATCGGAATTGTTGTAAAGTCTGTAATTAAATAATTATTTTTAAGATCAATCTGTGCTCCATCAAGTAAATCTAAGCCTATTAGACCATCAAAATAGTTATGAAATCTATAGATAAAAAATTTAACATTCGTGGGATTATTAAATTCAGCAAAGTTTGGTATAGTAATTGAATGTTCGTGCGTACTAGTTACACGAGCGTTCGTTACTTCGAAGGGATCAAAGTTTAAAGGGATATGTGAAAAATATTGTTCGACTGCCTCGGGACTAATAAAAGACTGATTAGCTCCGGTATCTACTAATAACTTAAGTGGCGGGTCTGATATCTGTATGTAACGTAGTTCCCTTTTCGATTGGACATTTAGTTCTATTTTAATCCTTTTTGATCCTTCTCCTTGCGAAAATCCTGATCAGCTTTGGAAGTAGCAGACGACTGTGCTTCTAAGCATTTTACATTATTTAATTGATTCGGGACATTTAATTGATTTTCAGGGTTGGACTGTTGATAGTCAAAATAAAAGTCAGAATAGTCGTAAGGCTCACAGAAATAGTAATAGTCAGGTAATTCGTAATAATAGTCGGGGTAATTGTAAGTGTCATAGTAATCGGTCATTTCGTTAAAATTCATTTCGCGAGTTTTGAAATAGTTACTAGGCGGTGGGTTGCCTAACCTTCGCCAATCATGTACTGGTGGTAGTGGTCTCGGTACAAAATGACTTACGCCGCTCATCGGTTTCGGACCGGTATTTTGCGTTTGGTTTTGGTTCCTATTTTGGAATTTAAACGCGTCGCTTTGAGGGTTATAATTTGGCGGGGGCGCGCGAAACATTTGTTGAGTACGGCTAAACATATTAGGGGCCCGTTGAGGTACCTGATTATGCTGGAAGGGCGGCCTCCACTGCTGCGGATGCTGCTGCTGCGGCGGCATAGGCATAGGTTTATGCCAGCTGGGGCCTGGGCTAGGAAAGCTAAAAACTTTCGGTGTGGTCATAGGGACCGCGGGTGGCATTCTATGGGTTGACTGCGTTTGCTGTGTCGGGTTACGTCGCTCGGGAGCACTCTCATTACGTTGCTGTAGATACATGACATTCATTTCCTGTTGTACAAATTCCAGAGCCTTTTCAATAGTCTCGGGTCTCATACACCGAATACGTGACCCTAGAGGTTCCTTAAGACCTCTAACGTAAGATTGTAGAGTTAACTTTTTATAAAGATCGCGTTTTGCTTCGATGGTCGTTGCTACGTTTTCGTGCAATGAAACATAGGTCATTATAGTGCTAAAAAGGGTCTGGCATTTGTCGTAATACTCCTGCGGGGTGCTACTTCCTTGTGTCAGTAAAGACATGTCATTATAAAGGGCGGTCTCATCCCTTTGGTCTGAAAAATTATTGACTAACGCGTCACGGATCCCTTGCCAATTTTCTGCTATGCCATTAGAATTAATAGTTGAAGCTGCTGGCCCGGTGATTTTATTCAAGATGCCGTTTATTAGACATAATTTAGTTAACTCGTAACTCGGGTCATTTCTGACATATTGTATTACGAGTTGATCGCATATTTTAATAAATCGGGTTAGAACATTCGGATTGCCATCAAAATTTGGAACTGCTCGCAAAGCGTTGTAGATAGTATCGGGGTTAAGTGCCATATTGTCACTATCAAATAGCAAACCTAAATCTAAATTATCAGATTCCGTAAACCTATTTAAATCTAGTTCTCTAATCCTATTTATCTGTCTGGAGGAGACAGATTTATTCCTAGTTTCCCTTGGATGAAAAATTTTGATTTAATAGAATAAAATATGGGTATAAGGAAGGACAAGGAAGCAACACTTAAAGAAAGTTTCAAGGACTTACATATACATGGTTTTTCTCGTAGTATCGATGGCTGGATACGTCCTCAGCTGCGTCTTCTTAAGTTCGGATATTCGACGAGGTACTTGGAAATACCGACAGCGACTATCGGAGTCAGCAGATTAACGATTTTTGGAAATCTATACCGCGCCGCGCACTGCCTCGAATATCCTACCGACTGCGCCAATTATGAAGGTGACAGCCGGAGGACTTAAAAAAAACCGAAATTAATTTATAGAAAGGTTTAATTACTTTCAAATTACAATATAAGACTTATACTAAATCTTAGGTCTAGACTTGGACGATGCTAGTTCCGAAGTGCCAAATTAATTATTACAAAAAATATAATTCTAAACGATTGCGAAACGCGTATGCGGTGTCAGCAGGTTGGAAGTAGGTGGCCGATGGCTGCACGAGGCGTCGAGTCAGCAGAGTCCGTGTGTTGCAATTTTGTGTGGAATCATCCATTGTACGTAAATAGCTATCATGTCGCTATTCAGCCGTTTTGGTGTGGGCAGGGCACGTAACACGCTCATGCCCAGTACCAGTATTGCCAATTGGCCGTTTTGCTATCAGATAATTTTCAAGCTGATTTTCCTGAAATTTAGTTTTTTTTTTTTCTATTCAAAAAGACATACAGCACATTCATCTTGTGTTTTACCAATCCACACGGTATTCAATCTTAGGTAATATAATACTGTGATAGACTATTACACAATGGTTATTATCATAAATATCAATGTGCTAATGACCTATCGCTACGAGTATTTCAATTGTCATCTGTCGATCGATGCTTAAAAAATGATTATAGTTGTTGATTTATTGTCTTAAATCAGTCATTATTTATAGTTTGTTTAGCAAGAGAAGTCGAAAGTATCTATACGTTTAATCAACCTTTTACAACGACTCCTGGGACATTCGGCTCTATGTGACCGATCAATCTAAGGATGTGGGCCATAGTCCACCACGTGGGTCCAGTGAAGGTTGGAAGATAAACGATAGCAGGACACAAAAAGAAGAAAAAAGGATGTCACATGAATTTTTGCTTTTAGGATATACACATAGGCATGAGGATGACATGGGCATGAGGATGGCGAGGTAGGCGAGTCACCCTCGCCGTCCGATCATGGACCATGCCCGGGTCGACGACAGCGCGTCGTCTTCCACGCGCGCTTCAAAGAACTGTCAGCAATTTAGCGGGACCCTCCTAAAGGGCCAAATCGTGCCAGGGTCGCGGGGTTATCTCATCAGGTAACCATGGCCCTGGAACGTAAAGAACTATTGAAGGATCACCGTGGATTTCAGTCGGTACAAGTCTGAAAGTCACTCCCGTCCTACACTGGGTGGGAGGAGTCATTTGATTACTTTACCATGTAAAAAAATATGATCGATCAAAAAAATCGGTTGGAGGATTAAGGTAGCACGACAGAAATAGGAGACAGCCAAAAAAGGATGCCTTGACTTGATTTTTTGCTTTTAAGGATTTTACAAATGTTTCTTCAGGTTGATATCAGTAACGATAGAATTAAATTTACGAAGTGCCTAAAAACGAAACATAAACAAGAAAAAGAAACAAACTTTTCAAACCGACGTAAACCAAAAGTTTGTAATTCATAGTGGGAACATAAAACTGTCAAACTTTTTGGTTTTCAGAAAAATGTTCGTTACGTTCCGGAGAAGATTTTAGTTTATAACAATAATGGATATCTCGTGTCGTTACCCGCATGGATCCGTTTTTGCTTTTTGGATTATAGATTTTCAAATACGCCGATTATTAGAAGATTTTTGTTAAATATCTGAACTAAGCCGCTCACAGGACAGATTGGAAGGTTATGGGGGAGACCTTTGCCCAGCAGTGGGACAAGATAGATTAAGGAAAAAATAACTACAAAAGATAAAATTAAAAAAAGAACCTTTTAAATCGGTTCAATTTTTAACAAAAAGTTTTAAATATCTTTATTTTATTAATAATAGAGACGAAGAAATTGCAACAGCCGATTTATTTACAAACCGTGATGACCTTCGACCTCATAAACCCTTTCAATTACTTATTATCTGCACACGAATCATCATTAAATACTTGATCAGCTAATTGCTTAATCACAATTAACAAACTTTCAGAGGAATCAATTGGGTATTGGGTAAGTATATCTGTAGCAGAGTTATAGTTGAAGCTAATCTAATTACTAATAATTATAATTAGAATAGAATATAATTAGAAGAACAAAGTAGTCTGCTGGTTTCGAGAGCTACTACTGAGCACGATGGCCTTGGTTCGATTCCCTGCA
This sequence comes from Agrotis clavis, assembly GCA_954870645.1. NCBI lineage: Eukaryota > Metazoa > Arthropoda > Insecta > Lepidoptera > Noctuidae > Agrotis > Agrotis clavis. The sequence continues at coordinate 21,098,155 of OX940932.1, read as the reverse complement.
AAAGCAAATGGTTCTTAAGTTTTTCAGTAGCTTTTTTCTAATATTGACATATCAAATGAGATTGCTCCACCCAAAGCAGAAAAGACTGCCAGAATTGACTGACTAAAAACCAGCCAGCTTCAGTTCCCTTTGCGTTCTAGGGCCGCGGTAATCTTTTAACGCAGTCCCGCTATTACAAATTTCTTTGTTGTTACCACGGAATTCATGCTAGGTTAACACCCCTCATCAAAAGGAATTATTAAAATGAGGGAAGTAGACTGGAAGAAATTTACAAATTATAAGGAAATATCGAAAGAAAAAGTCACTGTTTTAAACTGTGGTTATATACATGTGTATAAAGTTCATAAATAATAAATCAGTTAAATAAATAACTGGTGAAATATGGTGGTATACAAGGGTGATGTTACGTTTGTCATCATCAGATGATGATGATGACAAGGGTGATGTTACGTTCATGAAGAAATTAACAAGCAATTCGTCGATTGCCATAATACATTTATCTTTCAGTGCAAGCGCCATCAAGACGATTATGATAACATTTGACATTGATGATCGATAGATCGTTGCAATCTAGATCGACGCGTGATTCGACGTCGTGATCCACGGACACGTCTTCAGTTGTGCCTGCGCACCGCATTCCGTGCTTATCGATGTGATACAAGGTGTTCCGAAAATGTCATCGGAATTCTTGTTGGTAAATGCCTTTGTGATTTAAGTGTGTAAGTACTTAACTGGCGGTAAGTCCTGTTTCTAATCTTGATGTTTGTAATTAAAATTAATTTATATTGGACCAAAGAGAAAAGGCCTAAACCTAGCAGTAGATGGAATTTATGTGATTTATTTTCCCTACAAATAAACGTGGATGTTTGAGTTACTGTGAAAAAAAAATATTATTTATTTTGTTTTTATTGTTTTTTTACGTGTTTAAATTACTTCTTATGACATTGTAAATAATAATTTATGTTTATTTTCTTGTTAATCAGGCGTTCCGTTATTTTATAGATATTTTTACCAACTAATTAAATTACAAAATTCAGAGTTATAAGCTAGCAAAGGCGCAGGACACAGCTAGTCTGATATATTTCGAATTGTTGGACTACACAAGGGCACAAAAATAAAAGATGAATCACTCGCTCCAATCTTTTTGATATCATGTTTTCCTACACCATGTACGTTACGTACACACCACCGAAATAATTGATTCCCTTCGCACATACAACACAGAGTCAATAGCACTTAACATCGACCTCATAGATAACCATAACTTTTAAAACGTAAACCATACTTACATTATATAGTTTAAGTACGCATAATTTGATCGTTTCATCTTCACGTGCATATAATAGAACTACTGTTTGAGTAAAATACTTAATTTATTTAATGGTTTAGGTCAGAGGTTCCCAAACTTTTTCAGCTTGCGGCGCACTTCCAGGTTAAATAAATTTTGAATAGGCGCCACAGCCATAAAAAAAATTAAAAGCTTTATATTTCTATTACTATAAAATAAAACAATGTTAACAATGCTTATCTATAATTAAATTAGTAGTATTATAATTAAAATACAGTAATTGGCCATTTTGTCCGTTCTTGAGTAATACTTTGCCATTGTGGACCAACGATTTTCTAAAGTTATCGTCCCATCGTGCGTGCGGTCTTTCTTTTGCGGTCCTTTGCAGCGTTTGCCCTTTTGACCTTTCTATGTGGTAACTGCTTTGGTCCAGCGTTGGTCGATACTAGGGTATCACAATAATACCTGGATGCAAACTTCACGAAATCACAGCAATAGAATCTGATTTTGAAGCTGCAAATGAGTTCTATGAGACTATTTCTTCTTTCTGGTTGATCTAATCTACGCAATATAGATCCGACAAATGGTCAACACTCGTTACTTACCGCGCCGCGGCGAAGCCCCTCTGTACCCTCAACGGAGCATCAGAGAGCGTCGCAACGCAAAGTTTGAGAACCCCTGGTATAGGTACTTGGTTTAAGCGTTTCTGAATTAGTGTTATAAACAACGATGACCTTGTAGAAAGAGGATCTAATTAAGTTATTTATTTTTTTAAATTCCGGTTACTATTATTTGATACCTACAACATGATGTATGATTCATGGTTCGAGAATTTCAAATCGGGTATTTGGGAAAACTAGATTCAAAGGTTAGAATTAATTGTTAATAGTAGGTATTTAAACACAATTACAAAATTTGAGAAAAATTCGTTTAAAACATTTTAACAACTCAAGAAATAAATATTTTGTATCACACAACGCGCAACATGCCTTTTTAAAATATCTATAGAAGGAACTTAAATATTTAATCTTCAAAGTCACCAATAAAAAGAAACATGTACAATTTCAAAACCACAGTCAACCCACAAAAAATATTTCTAACACATTATGAACCATCTCATCAAGTGCGTACCTACCTACTTTAAAAGTACGCAAACGAAAACACTCGAAAGCTGTACAAATTGACATTGCGATGTGTATTACAACATTTTGTGGATTAATCAAAATTCGTGAGCTATGAGACATGAGTGTTACGGTTTGTTGATTTCTATGTCATTAATTTGTGGGATTATTGAGATGGACAGTATTTGATGGATAGATGATCTGAGATCCGAAACAAATGATAAGAAACATTTGAAAATGAGTGCCACTTGTTCGGACTCTCTGTTCAAGGTTAAAAATTGGATAAGCTATGGCTAAACTATAAGCTGTGGCTAAGCTATAAGCTATGGTTAAGAGGAAACACCACGGCCGTTTTTCCATACAAACGTAGTCCCCTGTTTTCTCCCTGGATAATGCCAGTAGAGCAATAATTTTTTTACAAGAAATCTATGACCATTATTGGCATGTCTCTATATTTTCCTTTTTTCCATAAATTAATTATTAAAAGAAATATGAACATTCAAAATCCAAAAAAAATGGCCAGATTTTCCGCTGTGTTTAAATATCCAGGAAACAAATTTGACGAGATTATATAAAAAAAAGGAAAACATAGGAACACGGCCAATGCTTTATTTTTTAAAGAAAAAAGTAGTGAAATCGGTTAAGTTTTGGAGGAGTAATTAGGGGACTACGAATCGTTGATTTTGTGCCATTTAATAAGGTATTTTCGGTCCAAGCTGCAGTTGTCTCTATCGCGCTCTGTAACTCTGTTGTGGCACTGCGCGACAGCAATAGATTTTACAAATACCTATTTTTCAATTCTCCAGCCCTTGGTGTTTCCTCTTAAACTATAAGCTATGGCTGAGATATTTGCTATGGCTAAGCTATAAGCTACGGCTAAGCTTTAAGCCTTGGCTAAGCTATAAGCTATGTCTAAGCGATGGCTAAGCTATGTCTAAGCTATGACAAAGCTATGACCTAACTATGGATAATCTATATCCGAACCTTTTAACAAATTGGAAACGTATCTACCTATGTATCGTGTCTGGGGCCGTATTACAACGTTTTAAAACCAGGCTTTTTCCAGTGAGTAAACGAGATGGCGCTAGACGACTTGTATAGCTTTATCACTTTCACTGGCCGAAATAAGGTTTTAAGACGTTGTAATACGACCGCTGAACAAATTTTAACGAATTTTGGAACAGAGATAAATGAGACGCTAGATACTGACAAAAGCAAATGCAGGGGGGGAGGGGGGCGCTCAAGTATTTAAGGAGTGCCAGAATTCAAATGTAACATTTTAAATTAGTTTAAGGATCATCGAGATTCTATGTTATGACATGCATAACGTCGTATTTGCTCCTCTGTTGTGGAGTTTTCCTGTAGAAGCTCACTTGTCAGCCTGTGGCTTGATCATCACTTACCTATCATTACGTGCAGTGAAGGCCAAGTCTATTATGGTTTAAAAAATAATAAAAAGACCATTTTAATTTACACCTCTATAGGCCTAGGGGGTTAAATAAAACCACAGGAATTTACTCTTTAACTACTGGCCGTGACATTAAGATTCCGGAAAAAATGGCCTACATAAAGTGTTTAAAACACCTCACACACGTTTGACGTAATGATGATTGATAACCGTCGACCTCGCACGAAGGCGCGACGCACATGTTACGTTCATTGAAAACACTCGTTTTGCACAAACTGTATTCACTTGGTTTCAAGACTCTACTTCTACTTTTGTTTGTGATAATTTTGCTTATCGTAAAATGTCTGAAGAAAATGCTAATTTATGGAGTAACATTTTGTTCGCTATAATTGTTCGGAACTGACCTACCCCAATATATTTTGGGTTGGCGTAGCATCTTTATCTTTTACGAAACTTTCAACAATTGTTTTTAAAAATAAATAGGGACAAAAGAAATACTTAAAAATATAATGGTAGCCCGACAGTGCTGGAACAAGGTTCAAGCTACCAGCGGGGCTTCAAAGAAAAGAACCACCTAACAACCCACTAAACATGAAACTTACAAGAAGTTTCAGTAAGTTTGTTTATCACGCATTTGGAAGTTACAAAACAAATGTACCGATAATATTGTGGTAATTGTCAAATATTAGCTAAGACCTTATTTTCGAAACTTATTGAAATTTATATTTATAATGTAACTATTAAATTACAATTGAAAGTTTTAATTTTCATTTTGCAACAACCTAAGTCACTTAACTTTGTGAAACGTTAAATTATAACATCGCTACAACCATTTAATTATAACGTTCCTAAATACGTGTTGCAACAACGTTACTCTTTTAACATCATTATTTAATATTTGCCTCTACCTTGCTGGTGAAAGCTACTGAAATGTTAATTAGTGAAATTGCATCAAAACGTCTTTTGTAATATAACTTTTTTCATTTATTGACAACGTACAAGTGATCGTTCTGTAAAGTTAGCTTAAAAATTTTGCTGGAATCATATATTTGTAATTGCTGGAAAAGTTTTTTGGTACGGTACCTAACATTGGTTAGATTGGTACCTAAGTACATATACTAGCACCCGAGTTTGTACTTATAAAAATGATATTATGATGGCTGTCCTAAATTAAATGTATTAAGTACAAGAACAATTTTAATAATAAGTAAATTAAGTGACTCCGCGGACCTGAATGACGGTCAGAACGACGGGTGTACATAGACGATGGATAAGAAGTGTATGAGGAACTTGTACCTACTTACTTAATAGTAGATGTCATAATTAATGTTAATTATATATCTACCTTATATTTTTACCACAGAAATGTGCATGCCTTCAAATGTACCTATAGGCTTATACACCTAAGTACCAACCTAATTTAACCTCCCAAAAATATTATAATAACAATAATAGGTAATTATTTTTTTGGCTGGTTTGAGGTGGAGATCGCAAGAGGAAAGAAGTATTATCTTAAGTACCTCATACAGAGCCTTAACACACTACACATGCCCTCACATACGCTATCACATGCTTTAAAAAACCCACCAAACTTAACACCTGTCGTATCACCCGGAAGTTTCTGACTTCTTCGACAATATCACTAACTTCTCAATATATTAAACTTCCCTTTACACACTGGCCCGTGTGTAAAGTCTCTAACTTTATAACAAGAGAAGAATAAGAACTTGAAATAATAATCAGAAAATATAATGCGACGAGTACTATACCTACCTATGAAAACTTTTGACGCCTACCAATTTTTTCATAGCAATAATTATGTCGAGTACCTAATTTTGCTCTGCTTCATACTTTTTCCCCCAGTTTTTTTTTAATGCGCCAACCGTGCCAAATGCCTCTACTTTTATATTGGTGTACAGAAACAAATTAAGGTGAAGGCTAGGCTCCAACCAGACCGCGATATTCAAAATTTCGTACGTTTTTTGCAATTTGCAGGCCAGTGCTAGTTTGTATGTTGATTATAATGTTAATTGCGGCTGTAAGACGTATGTAGTTACAGAATTAGAATCATCAATACAAGCTTCCAAGTTCATAGAGGTGTAAAAATGACTTTTTCAAGTTCCTGCACCTTTTTATGTAGTATAAGTAAACACGATTGCGTTCGAAAATAGTAGATAAATAGCTAAGATAATTTATCCGCAAGCCAGCAAATACGGGAGCTGACTGCCGTTGCATATTTTTCCGTTGGCCGCACCCACGGTTGTCTACTACCACAGTATAATATTACCGTGCTACTACCGTTCGCGATCAAACTGATCAAACGCGAATATTTTAATTTGGAGTGGGGATCGCTTTGCGCATCGTTCGACAAATGAAACGCACAATAAAAGGCACAAACATTGCGCACAAAACAACGAATCCCGAGTGGCGGCTATGACGCGATGCCAATGGGCCAATCACTACACTTTCCCCCAATGAGGTTTTACCAATAGAGACGTCATACACATTGTAAAGAAATAAAAACATGGCGATATTTTAGAAACATATTGTTGACATGGCAATTGTCAACGACAGACAATGACGTTTCATCGGCTCCCAGCTAGAGTGAAATGGGGAAAAATAGGCATAGAAGGCAGAATGAAGAAAATAAACAGTTTTTTTTTAAATAAAAATGTTTATTTACAAATTTTATTCAAAATCAAATCAAAAGCATTTAATTCGAGTAGACCAGTTACAGGCACTTTTGAATTGTCAAAGACATAAAAAATATAATTAATCATTACAAAGTTATGGTGCTACAGTCCCAGTCACAAGACATAAAAACTGTGAAAGTACAGTAGATGCCTATTCCAAGAAGTAGATCTCTATGGAGAAGAACGGGCAAGAAACTTCATGGGCACACTCTACTTTGGTTGTGCACCACGATTCTGAAAAAAAAAAACAAAATGGCGAGTGACCGATAGGCTCACCCTCCATAATAAAATCTGCTATCCCCTTTGTATAATAGCTTATTTTCTTAAAATTTTATTATTCTCTAATATAAAAGTCGGTGACAAAAAGTCAATGAAACAAAAAATAAAGTCACCGACTTTCGAAACAAAAGTTTTTTTATAGGTATTATTTATATATTTTGAAGTTTTTTTGTGGTTGTTTTGAAGTCGGTTACATTTTTTTTTGAAAAAGTTTTTTTTTTTGTAACGTACCTACTTGTCTCTTTCCACAAAGTGTTGAGAACAAATAGTTGAGTAGGTATGTCGTTGGCATCCATTAATCTTCTCGTCGTTGTTTTCTTACCACTTGTGTCCATTTTTCTTTTATTAAACCGTCTTTAGGAAATCTAAATCAAAATAGAAATTAATTTGGAAAGTCAATTAATGTTGTTGATTCTGTTGTTGATTGTTGTGTTGTTGTTGTTGTGTTTACCTACAATGGAAATACCAGTAGTGAAAAATAATATTGGAGTCGTACGGCCATATGGGGCCATAATTATGGCCGTACGACCCCAACATCCTCTAGCATCGTTCAAACTGACAACACCGCGCGCCATTTTCTCGTTCTCTCTGTCACTCATACATGCAACGCACTATTTGTCTCGTTCGTGTAGGTGGCAAAACGGCAACAGCGCGACAGTAGTGATTTTTGAGTAAAATAAAATTTTTGATTTTCCGTTCTAAATAGATTAGACGATACTTAACAAATGAAAAGACACATCCTTCTTGCTTTTTACAGCCGGCCCAGTATAAGTATTGCAGTTTCGAAAAACACAAGTAGGCATCTTTGTTTATTTTTTACCTATCAAACCCGCTGACATAAATTGGCATCGCAGCCAGACGCAGGACGGACTGAGTTGACTCGAGATAATTAGCTTGTATTTGTATCGCCACGCAGACGTCAGTAAGACGTATCTACCTCAGATTATATATAATATATCATTGCTTTCCCCGACCCTTCCTCACTTCATCTACCAAAGGGACCTAATAACTCACAGGGCTGCGTTCAAATCAATTATCCAGTCTTTTATACTGACTAAATGTCAAACACCCCGTTCAAGCACACCGAGAGGTGAAAAATAAAACTAACCAAAATTTAATCTGCCCCCTTTACGGTCGTCCGCTGGTTAAGTTTTTGGTGAAAGGAATTAAGCTGGAAACACATTATTAACACCGACGCCACCCGATGAAACGTGATGCGTGTTGGGTCAAATCAAATGTATTGTTTTCTATGACCAGAGTCACACTATGAACACCCGACGCGACGACAGGACGACACGCGCTCACTGCACATCGGGTGTCGACACGTTGCGTCGCCTGGCGTGTTAAATAATGTGTTTCCGGCCTAAATTTTTGCGACCTTTAAGTGTCGAGAAGAGTCGAAAAGAAAGCAACAAGAAAAGACAAAACGCTAGAAAACTATGGAGGTAAGTACTAAATTGAAAGTAAAATTATGTAGTAAGTAGTTGTAAGTATCCATAGCAAGTAGAACTTTTTAATTATGTTCTTCTTCTTGTCTCTTGAATAACCTCCAAATCGAATGTCCAAGCGTAGGTAGTGATTAAATCTGTGGTGCGAGTTCAGTCCGTCACTGCCAGCGTTGCCAGACCGTAGTACGGTTTTCCGTACTATTCATCACACAATCGTACCACAACCGTACCTCAGAGTAGACCGTACCTTTTTCGTACCTTTTCTATACTAGTTATTTATTTTTCACTACACAGGGGAAAAAAAAAAAAACGCTTTTTCCTGTTTTTATCAGCATTTTGAATTTGCGTTTAAAAAACTTTTTTCTTCCAACCAAATAAGACTTGGCTGTTTGGGTTCCCTTTCATTTGACACTGAAATTTATACACAAATTACTTAAATGTTTTTTTTTAGTTCCTTGAACATTATTTTCATATTTTTATGAAAAACAACTTGTTTCCGCTGTAGAATTTGAGTGGACGGAGTCGACCATAGCATTTGCCAAAATTCTAGCAAAACCGTACGGGTCGGAATACTTTTGCAAGAATTAGATCAGTTTTTTCTTCTTCGAGTTGCGATTGATTCAAACTTCGACTAAAAAAAATAGATGTAATTTGATGTTTTTAGACCTAAAAATATCAAATTACCTAAATCTAACTTTGTTTTTCCGGTATTTTAATTCAATTAAACAACATTATTATTGTAATTTCTTTTCAAGCACATACTCGATAAGGATTCAAGTTTCTGATAGGTATGTAAACAGCAGAATTTTGCACACCCAACTCGAAGAAGTAAAAAACTGAGTATCCCGAATTCTCGAGCCAACCGTACCTTGAAGTTAAAAACCGTACCGAAAGCCAACCGTACTTTTTTGGGAAATCATACTGGCAACACTGGTCACTGCGTTGTATAACCCCGTCGGGCGTCGACTGTTAATTACATATTACTGTCCTGTATCTATAATGTCTGGCTACAATTAAACATTGAAGATCAAGAATCATCTCCATAATAATTCCCCACATAAGCTGTCAGAAGTCCATTAAAAGAAATCGAAGAAAGTCTGAAGATTGTCGAAAAAATGCTAAATCAAGGTGACGTCGTCCTTAATCAAGATGGCGAAGGAGAAAAAAGTTTAAATTCTCAAATAAAGCAACTGAATATTTCGTCAGATCCAGCTAAAAACAATGCCGAGTCGTGGAAACGCTGGTGGCAGCAGCTAGAACTTTATTTGCTAGCTACAGGCCTGGACAAGTCTAGCGAGAAACGGGAAATCGCAATTTTACTCCATTTTAATTGGTGAACGTGGATTATATATATTTATTAAGATCAATTTAAAACTCGATGGGAGCACGCTCAACGAAGTCAAATCCAAATTCGACAATTACTTCGAGTCGCGAAGAAATGTGACCATGTGCAGATATACATTCTTCACACGTCGGCAGGGAAGTAGTGGAGATCAAAAGTAAAAATTGTGAGTTTGGCACAGTCAGAGAAGGGCTCATCAAATATATTTTTATTGCAAATTTAAATACATGACTTGTCACATGTTCGTCAAAGATTGCTGCAAGAACCTGATCTGACATATCAGAGGATGTAAGAGCTAACAAAAACGCTCATAGTCGCTCAGCAGGATGCTGAAAGAATCATCAAAGACAGCAGTGTCCCTGGTGAAAATGTCATGCAGTCGGAGGAGCCGTGGTCGAAGAGACAGTCGACAGCGAGCTTCCAATGCAGGTCATGTAAATCTTTTGGTCATTTTGCTAAATATTGTCTCAAGAATAAAAAAGTCAGTCAGTTACAACCATTGCATTATATGGCATTATATTTTCAGCGCAATTATATGGTGGTAATTTTTACCGCCCAAGGGGAAGAATTTGTGTCAGCTGCACCATCAAAATGGCTTCTTGAAGACACAAAACTGATGTGGCCACCTGCAAAAAATATGGAGAGAAAAGCCTGAAATGATTGGATATGTTACAATGACGTTCGAGTAGTGGGATATTATGGTAAGTATGATTCACGTTTCATTTCCAGAGGAAGAGGCAGAGACTTATAAAAGTATAATAATAACATTAACTTTTAATTATTATTAAACTAGCGACCCGCCCCGGCTCCGCACGGGTGCAATATAGATGTGTAAACCTTCCTCTTCACTCTAATGTATTGATGAAAAGTTGAAAACCTCATTTAAATCCGTTGCGGAGCTTGAAAGATCTAAGCATACATAGGGACAGATACGGCAGGAAGTAACTTTGTTTTATAATATTGTAGTGATAAAGTTGAATATTTACAGCAACGTTAACAGAAGCCAATGTGGAAAAAGACAAACAAAACAGTACCACTTGCAGCGAGGCAGAAGTCAGAGAATCAGAAGTCAGAGGAAAAGAAAAAAGAAAAATAATCCTCCACCTGCAGTTGACGGTAAGTATTATTGTCACACGTTTAGGCTGTAGTGCGGAGTGCAAAGATTTCATATTTTGGCCAATTTTTAGTTGTTTGTATTCGGTTCACGTGCGAAGTATCTAGGTACACATGATATACATCTCATGTAGCACATGAGAATTTGTCATTTGCAAGTTGAGACAGTTATGTGAATTGAAAAGAAACGGTTCAAAGATTTCTCTCATTTACCTAGGCGGTTGTGTATTTTTTAATTTTTCTAAGTCTGACAATGAAAAAGCTGTAGTTGTTTAAAAAAAATCTCCGTTGAACCTCCTGTAAATATTAATATGTTCTTGTATAAATTACATCATACTGTACTGTACCTACATGTTTTTAGGGTTCCTTACCTCAAGAGGAATAAAAACTTTTTCAAAAAAGTAACCGACTTCAAAAACAACAACAAAACAAAAAAGGGTGAAATAACCTAATTAATAACTTCTTTCGGATGTCGATGGCTTTATTTTTTATTTCACAGATTTTTAGCCACCGACTTCCGAAAGAAGTTTACTTTTAAGGTTACTTTTTTGAAAATATTTTATTTTACCCTTTTTAGTTTATTTATTAAATATTCAACCCAAATTCTTGTAAAATACAAAATTTTCTTACTATGCACTAATCTTGTAATCCGTCACAACATAAAAAAATCCATATCTCTAAAACTACTGAACCGATTTTGATGAAACTTGCAGTGTACCCTAAGTTGAACAATACCTAGTACAACAAAAAAGAATTACTTAAATCGAAATTTGGCACATTTGTTCGGACGCTGATATAGACTAACATATATGAAAACTGGGCGAATTGATAACCTCCTTTTTTTTGAAGTCGGTTAAAATGGAACCCTTATGGGATCACTCACCTGTCCGTCTGTCTGTCTGATTAGTATATTAACCTATATTCATAATACCTGCTTATAATGATTATTATTTATGTTTTTGCAGAAACAGATTTTCCTACTGTAAAAGACATAATCAACGCGAAAATTTTACTGGAGCCCCCTCCAGCAGTCGTCTTGGAAATTGAAGGACATGAAGAAAATACAAAAAAATCAGAAGATTGCATTGTCATTTCTGAAGCAAGCGGTTCAAACTTTTTTGGAAATGATAATAATATGGCGAGCTCATCTGTCGACGTAATGCAACAATCTCCATCAATTAACAATTTAAAAAAAACACCGAGTGACACAGAAAGTCTTCAAAGCGATTCTGCAAAAGGCGGTTCAAGTTTTTCTGGAAACAGCTCTATAGGTATTGTTATTTAACTGTATTCTTCTTTAATTCTAGATTGTTTACTTATAGTCAACTTGGAGTATTCCCGTTTGAACAACTATTTATTGAGCACCTATGCATTAACCTATGGGAATACTTTGGTGCTAAATGCATAGGTGCTCAAAAAATAGGTACTCAAACAGGAATACTCCGTCAATTTATGTGCTTAAGTAGGTACTAAGTGTTTTTATTTCTTATTAATGCAGATGAACTTGTATCGGAGATGAAACAGATAAAACATTTTGTAATGTATACTATGCGCAAAGTTGAATCATTGGAAATAACTCTGGCCAAGTACAAACCAGTTCCGTCACTTGAGCCACAAAAATCTCTCTTACCAAAACTCCCATTAATGGAAATTGCGCAGCTTCGTACCCTAGAAGACAATCTCGAAAATGAGAGCATTCGGAGAGAATTGGTACGTGATTTATAGTATAGCCTACCTACTAATAATTACACAAAAGAGACAAAGGAATGTGACACAAAACAGTAGACACTGATAATAATATTTATCATATAATAATTGAATAAATATTGTTTTTTAATTTTAGTTTGACATGCTGAGACACACCGGAGGAGCAAAAGAACGTGACTGTGTCACTCGATGCTTAGAAAAATTATTTTCTAATTACCTAGGGCAATACTGCTCATGGACTGGAAAAAAGAACAATTACAAACTGTCATCAATGAATTTGATGACTACATTAAAACGTAAGTATTTATAACGTTATTTTTAAGCATTATCATAATAATATTATACTGGTATTAGTTACCGCGCCTACGGTGGCCGGAGATCATCTAGCGACGTCCGTCGCCGTGGGCGTCTACTACCGCGGATGGGGCGGAGGGAGGACTCTGTCCTCTCTCGCTCGCGGCCCGCCTCCTCCTTCGCGAGCATTACTGCTTCGCAGAAGGAGGCGACCGCTTCCCACTCCGTCTCGCCCCGCAGCATGGCCGCGACCAATGCTGGGCGCGAGAGGTCTCCGCCTATCGCAGCCGTGAGGACACGTCGGTGCTCCGCCCAAGCTGGGCAGTCTTGCACCGTATGCTCCACCGTGTCCTCCGGGCGATCTTCGCAGTGGTGACACCCAGGCGTCTCCTCCTTTCGCATCAGACACAGGTACCTCCCGAAACTTCCGTGTCCGGTGAGGACCTGCGTCAAGCGGTAGGTCAGGACGCCATGACTTCTCTCCAGCCACTCCTCAAAGAGGGGTCTTACCGCCGCAATTGCGGCGTGCCCGATGTATACAAGTTTAAAAATTAATGTTATTATTGTTTTAATTTAAGGGGGATGCTCCAACCAGCCCGCGAAATTCAAATTTTTTTACGTTTTTTGCAATTTGCAGGCCAGTGACATGTTGTAGCTTTATAAATATATGAGTTGCGCTAATAACAAGTATAATTTTAAATATAAAAATTATCAAAAAACTCGCTCCATCAGCTCTCACATAGAAAAGGTGCATCATGTTAAAATCTCCGAAATCTAACTACGATGCACCTTTTCTATGTGAGAGCTGATGGAGCGAATTTTTTGATAATTTTTATATTTAAAATTATACTTGTTATTAGCGCAACACATATATTTATAAAGTTACAACATGTCACTGGCCTGCAAATTGCAAAAAACGTAAAAAAAATTGAATTTCGCGGGCTACATCGAAGCAATCACCTTAAATGCTTTTGTTGCTTAAATAAAATTCTTATGGCATTTCTCTTTTCTAACAGTTGCCGTTAGGGAGACATTCCCTAATATTACCGACAATAGCTTCGAGCGTCACGTTATGGGGTGGTTCCAGCACGCCGGTAAGAGACTGAAGCGTGAAAATTAGTCGCTGTTTTATATTCCAAATAAGATTGTATTTTTTAAGGATTTTTACTATGTATAGGTTATATATTCTGTGGTATAGGTATATGTTTGAATATGATGTTATTCATAAGTCTTTTGATCAAACGCTGCCACCGTCTAAGCGTGATTGCTCCAATGGTGAAAAATAACAAATTCGCGATTAGTCCAATTTGCAATTGTTCCAAAATAAAAGGATTTATCCAAAATTAAACAAAGGAGGTCATATAATTGTATGCATTTTAATTGTACATAATTATAAGTATCTTGAAGCCATTAATTAAAAACTAGTTTCGTATTGTTTATCGTTTATAATTATGTAGGTATAATTATAATGCATCCAAATAAATCACCTCCTTTGTTTAATTTTGGATATCCTTTTATTTTGGACCAATTGCGAATTGGACTAATCGCCACCCTAAGCTGGATACTCGGAAAACGCTTGTCCATCTATCCACCCCATCATACTATCGAATCAAGTACGATGGGGTGGATAGACACGCGTTTTCCGAGTATCCAGCTTAGGGTGGCTGTCTCAGGGTGGATAAACGATATAAGCCCTCATTCTCAATGGTGTATCTTTTTTGCTGTTTCCAATGAAAGTGTATACCCATCTATCATTGTACTCACCAATCTCACTATATCTATTTTCGATGTCAAATATTGTCTGAATGGAAACATTAGAATTTGACATAGTTTCCCTATTGAATACAAATGACATAGTTTAATAGTGAATACATGTATATTTTTTTTAAACCAAAGTAAATGCTTTGGTAGCATAATCCACTTGTAGAAGTTCCTATTGGTTCAGATTTAAAATGCACCTGCAAGCCTGATATCAGGCTAGCCACTCACTTTGTTTCTAACTATTTGGATCTGAAGTTGTGCATTTGTGACCATTCTGTCAAGCCAAATTACAACGTAGGTTACAAAAATAGGATAAATATCAATAATTCTATTGTAATAATAAATATAAGGATAATGATAAAGATAATTATTATAAATTGTTTTTTTTTAATAAATGTATGGGCACTGTATTACCTCTTATTATTTAATTCCTATAATTATATAATAATTTGAATTTTTGTATTTACTATTCGTTTTTAAATGTTTATTTTTTAGTTCTGTTTTATAAGTGTTTGATTTCCTAGTATGATTATTAATAATAAGTTCCATGGAAGTTTCCTTAGCAAGCTACCAATAATGTTACGATTATAACATGCCATGAATTGCAGCTTGTTGCAGCTGAAAGAATACAAGGATATACATACAACACGAAGGTCCATTGTAAAAATCCAGGAACTATCTGGAATTAGAGCATTATTTTGTCTTTCGAAAATATATAAATAATATTATCAAAAGATAAAATAATTCTCGTAATCAGGTAGTTCCTGGATTTTTACAATTGATCTTCGTGTTGTATGTATCCTTGTATTCTTTCTGCTGCAGCAAACTGCAATTCATGGCATGTTATAATCGTAACATTATTGGTAGCTTGCTATGGAAACTTCATGAAACTTTTATTTGCAACATTGCCGAAACAACAAAAATTCAAGTTACTGGAACCTTACAACTGAAACTTTGATGCAATATATCTAGATAAACTTACACACAACTTTTAAATACAACTTTGCAGCAACTTACTGTACGCATATAACTGGAAACTTACATTTGCAACATTAATGCAACTTACTATTTGCAAGTTACTTGAAAGTTATTTAGAAAATATTAATGCAATGTTAAATTTGCGACGTCCATGTAAGTTACATTTGCAACATTAATGCAACGTACTATTTGGAAGTTACTTTAAAGTAATTTACGAAATATAAACGCAATGTTAGATCTGAAGCATCCATGTAACTTACATTTGCAACATCAATGCAACGTTAATGACATTACTTACATAAAAATTATAAATGTTAAGTTGTGACAATGTAACACTCAAAAGTTTTTGAAACTTTACCTAGATACTTATTGAAAATTTCAGCTGTAATATTACCGTGACATTGCGTTTGAACGTTACTGAAAGTTTTATAGATTAGGGCTGGGTAAGTTACGGGGTATATATAATGGGTGGCCGTTAGGGCTTTGCGTCAACATTGCTCACACATTGCAGGGGCTTTGCGTGCTCCCGTTTGTGACGTTCAGCAATATTGCTGCGATTTCTGCTTGCTTAGCGGGAATGCGCACCGTGTCAAGATGAACTGCTTTCTGAATAAGGCCCTGATTCAACTGCTTAACGAGAGCGTCCTTAGACGTTGATAGTGCAATAAAAAAAAAAAACAAGCTGTAGCGTACGATTATTATCTTTCTCCATACTTCTCCTCTACTGAAGACCTTAGCCAGAAGACCTTAGCAATGAAGTGCCTATTATCCATATCAGCTTTCATATACAATCATCATATCTTTGGTCTTTCTCAATTTTTATACTCATCCAATTCATACTCATAACTATTCTCATTCTTCCGCATCATAAGCCCATACTATCGGCCTTTCATAACTTTGATCTAAGCGGTGAGCGGCGTGGTATAAGACAACACATTAATAACTTTTTAAGTTCGCGAATTTGTCACTAGCGCCACCTCGAAGCGTGTTGAACATGAACATTTGATCTTACCACGCGCCGCCCCGCGCTAAGTCACCGCTACAGAGGCGAGGTCGTGAACGGACCGAATGACAATCAATTACCATACAGATTTTCAGTCAACAGCGCCACTTTCAGACTAAATGTATTTTCCATTAATAAATAGATCAATTTCAGCTGAATCTGGTTCGACTGGAAGCCGACCCCAATATACATAGTTGAGAAAAGGCTAGGCAGATGATGAAATAGATCAATTTATTGATCATAGAATATCTTATCTTGATCGATATAAAAATCGTGCATTACCTAAGTCTTTACTTACGTAGTTACGTCATGTTACTCTGACCTAACCAACTTTTATTGGAACTGTCATCGAGCTATTGTCTGGTAAAGTTTCAAAAGCCCAGCGCACATTTACACTTTACAGTCGCCTCTAGCGATATCATGACATAATTTTCCAAAAAAAAAAAAACAATTTATCCTCCTTCACCTTTTGATGTCTGTCATAATTGACACTATCACGTCAACGCTGTAAGACCACCGTATCTGAGGCCTTATGAAACGCATGAGTTTTCAGTTATTCTGACGTAAAGTAAACTGGAACTTTGACATTTTCAAATTGACAAACAAGGAAAAAATTTGTTCCTTCTTCGCACACCAGAGGCGCTGTTTCATTTTTCCATATAAGAAACGCTATAAATACTGGAAAGACGCTGTAAAGTAAAATAGTGAAAACTCGTGTCAAGTTATTATTATTAATATTATTTCATTTTTTTTTAAGGTGGTAAAATCATCAAATGAGTCCTCCCGCCCTGGGTGGGACGGAAGGGACTGTCAGACTATTATTGACTAAAATCCACCTGTGTTCCTTCGGATGCCCTTTACGTTCCGGGGCCACGGTATCCTGGGTTAAGAAAAAGCCGCGACCCCAGTAGGCATTTGGCGCGAAACACGACGCGCCACCGACCCGGGCTTGGTCCTTGGTCGGACGGCGAGCTACCCATTACTCACCGTCCGCAAGCCCGCTCCGCCGCTGTGCCCTCTGCTGATCAGAGGGACACGCGTTGGAGCGTCCACACGACAGGCTATTCGCATACGGGCAAAGAGACCCCTTAGGCACTCAGTGCCTAAGGAAGAGTTTTTGCCCGCATCCCAGGGTGCACCGGCCCGAAAAACTGGTCTTCCCCGTACGTATCCGAGAGGGAACTCCAGTCCACGGGCGCATGTGGAGGTTTCCTGTCTTAGCACCCCATTACAAGTGTATCATGCGAAGTAAATTAGGTCGTTCTTATTTTTTATTTTTATTCAGTAAGTTGTCATTTTACGATCTTTTCATACCTCCTGTCTACAATAAATAGCACAGATAATGAATGCGTACCCCACGGAGGCCTCAATGGCTAATCAGATAACCGTAGCTCTGGAAAGCAAAAGACATGTGAAGGCAGGAACAAGGTGGCATAGTTCAATTGGAATCTGACAGTCCATCAAATGTGATGATTGTTGCAAGCAAGCAGACGATAAAAATATTTGGACCTGCGAAATGCGACTTCTAAAAATTATAATGAACTTTTGCAATACGGTGCGGCTTGCTCTTTTAAATTTAATAATTAACCGTCTGCAACCTCAACCACCTAAACCTAACCAGATTATCTTCACAAACATTACAAAATATCTGGAAATAATAGAAAGAATTAAGTCTTTTATGACCACACGTCAGCTTTAACGAGTATATAGTATTCAACAGGTGAGGCTAATAAAATGGCATGTTATATTATTCTAGTATGTATGTTATAGCGGGATACTTCAAGAAAAACAACGTTCCCCTATTTAAAAAACGTATAATTCTTAAATATTTTCAAAATGTAAAAAAAAAACATAAAAGAAATCAGTTGGGTTGCGATTGTGCCAGGTTATCGATAGTATCTAGTATTGAATTATAAAACAAATTGGTTGCACACAATTAAAACTGAGTTATTATGCGATTATGTCAGATTAACCAACGTAAGTATGAATTAATTGTTACTTAATTTATTAAGGGAAAACCAAAATCTTGAAATTTAGAGGTAAAGCAAGCGAACCTTGCGGTAATTAACTAATTGGCCAATGCTAATTAACGCGCCTCGGTAAGAATAGAAAGATTGTGTAAGATAGTGGTTTTTAAATGCCTAAATCCTCACACATACCCTGAGTAGGGGTTGTATTGCTAAGCCTTACATAAAAATATCAATTTTAACATTAAAAGAAATAAATAAAACAGTAAAATGGAAATGCTCAGCTGGATCCTGTCAGGATGACGAGACGCGCTGCCGGCCTGCTGCGGAGCACCGTGTTGATAACCTCGGTCAACACAGAAACAGGTCTTCAAAAAAATCTGGCTCTGGATCACATTTGCCGGCTTAAGAGCCTGGCAAATTCAGGAACCGGAAAAGGCTGTACGCGACCACACCGGGTCGCGGCGGAGCGTTGCTCCAGACTGCTATCTTATAAACTTATGGGTGATGCCGTACTCAGCGTTTCCTGCACAACGTAGAAAAGAAAAACAGGCGGCATGAGACCAAAAATACGGACTGAACAGAAGACAAATTTGCAGAAAAAATCTATTAAAAAAAACTTACCGAACCATGAGAAAATTTTCAGATTACGCCATTCCGGCGAATAGAAGAGCAATATATTTATTTTGCAGCACTGATATACTCACTTCACTGATTTAAAGCCCAGATTTACAACGAAAAAATAAAAAATTCAGCGATTAAACGTATCGGGCAACAATCCACAACCAACTGACACAAAGAAAAAAATCTTCACTTTTTTTCGAGAACAGAAACAAATTCAAATTTAAAAAGATTCAGAACTTAAAAAAAATTGAGTCAAGGCTTCCAAAAACAGGTTGCATAACAATTTCTATTAAAAAAGGTGCTACTCAAAAATGTAGCGTTTTTTTAAAAACGCTGCAGTACCCCCTTTCCAAGAAAAAAAAGTCCGGCAATAAGCAATACAAGAAAAAAGAACAACTAGCCCAGGAGGATAAAAGGGAAAAAACCAGAGGAAATTAACCTAGACTAGCCTAAAACACTATCCCTAATAGTTGACCTAAACTAAACCTAAGATTGTCCGGTCAAGAAGATAACAAGGAAAAATTAAGTCTAAGTAAAACTAAGCTAACTTAACAGTAGTGCAAGTAGCAGCTACCTAATTATACAACTAACTTCATACTAGAACGACAAAGTCAACAAAGTGACCTGAAAGAGCCAAAAGAATAAAGATAAGACCTAATAGTGCAAGTAGCAGCTACCTAATTATACAACTAACTTCAAACTAGAACGACAAAGTCAACAAAGTGACCTGAAAGAGCCAAAAGAATAAAGATAAAACCTAAGGTAAAAATAACACCTAGTTGACAAACGCGATCGATTGAAAATAATCTAACAGCTTCGGACAAAGAACACCATGGCCTAAAAATCGACACCAGACAAATCCACAATGAGTCTATAAAGGAGACTTCAGAAAAGAAAAGACAAAAAAAAACAAAAATATCTCAAGTCAAAAATAAGGCTTGGACATAAGACAAATGAACTTCAGTTCGAACAAAGGAACGTGAGTCTTAGAGAATACCAAAAATCAGCGTTCAAGTTCAAAGATACAACTTGAACGACCAAGTAGTACTCCGGTTCAAACCAGGAACGGGAGACAAAGGGAGGTTTTGGAATAAACCGAACTCAAGATATAACTTGAGCCTAAAGTCAAATCAAGTAACATTCGAACTTAAGAAAAAGTTTCAAAACGAAGATAAAAAATTCGATAATAGATTTTATCGACACCTGCACATCACTAAAGAATGCACCAGTATGGCTGAGTTCAAAGATTAAGAAAGTGACAAGTCTACCATTTCGGATAGGTTAAGCACAGTAATTAATTAACACAACGCCCTACCAAGTTGTGAAACACGCCATCTATAAATCAATTGTTTAACTAGATGCATCGAAACAACCAAAGAAGTTTTAATACAAAATTTAGAATAACGCCATCTATGATAGAACTAGCTATGACGCGACTTGACAAAGTACTGGCATAAAGTTTAGAAAAACGCCATCTATGTACGTTTATTGGAACTTAATGCTAGCAAAAACTCGACTAAAAAAGTTCCAACACAAAAGTTAGACCACTGCCATCTGTAATTATTTGTTGTTACTGAACCAATAGACAATTTCTAAGGGTCAAACTGAGCGCGATAGAATCGCTTGAGTCCCGTACAAAATACTTGAATAAAAAGATAGAGAAAAAAAGTTACTTTAGGATATCTTTAATATGATATCTACCAGAATGTACGGAATCACAGTCCTGTAGCAAATAAGTAGTCCTAGAAATAACTTGCAAAACACGACACTTAACAAAACGTGGAGCTAGCTTTCCAGAGAAAAAGTCTTCTCCAGATGACCTGGAGAAATTACGTCTCCATACAGTGTCACCAACATTTAGAGTAATAGCCGACCGATTGGAATTATAAGCTTGGGAGTTACGGAGGAAAGCCATAGAAAGATTATCAGCCACCTTCGCATATACCTCACGAAGAGAAGACAAATTCGAAGCGTGACGAGTCCGACTGTCCGCTAAATTAGAGCTTTGAGTCTGACTATTAGCACGGCTAGAATCCATAAGTACTTCCCTACCAAACATGAGAAAGTTAGGCGTGAAGCCAGTGGCTAGATTGACACATGAGTTAAGATGGAGCTTTACTCTAGGCAACATCTTAGCCCAACATCTTTGGTTTTCACCAACTAAAATCCCTAAGCATGTTACTACACTTTGGTTATAGCGCTCAACAGTATTCGCTTGGGGTGTATAATAAGGTGTAAATGTAGGGGATTCAATATGGAAAGATCTGAGGAAATTTAGAAACTGACTACTGCGAAAAACAGTGGCGTTATCGCATAAAATAGAACGAGGTACACCGAAGTTAAAGAAAATTTCGGACTCTAAAGCTTTTATAACAGCAAAAGCGTCTACTCTCTTAAGAGGAACAAGCCACACGTACTTTGAAAAAACATCGACCATAGAGATAATGTACTTATATCCGTAATAAGCGAGGGGCAACGGTCCAATCACATCAATCGAAATCATCTGCATGGGCATGGTCACTTGCTTAGGGTAGCAAATCAGTCCGCGAGGTTGCGTGTTCGCGATCTTATACGCTTTACAAACCTCACATTGTCTTAAAGTGCTAACGACGTCACGGTACATGTTAGGCCAATAAAAGGTTTCCTTAAGTTTTAGGTACGACTTGGATACACCTGGATGTATTGAAGGAAAACTATTATGTACTTCCCAAATCGCAGAAGTAACCTTTTCAGCTGGCAAAACAACACGCCATGGGTCGGAAGACAAGGGACTGGTGACAGGCATACGTCTTAGTAAGACACCGTTATGTATCGCGTAAGCTGGAAACATTTGTGGTGTATCACGGGCACCTAAAAATACCTTTTTGTACCAACGGTCGTTAGTATGTTCTGGACCCTGATCAAACGACACAGGACTAGCATATAATCTGGAAAGAGCATCTGGTACTATATGTTGTGTACCCTTGCGGTGTATGATATCGAACGTATATTGGGAGATCATAGTAGCCCAACGAGCTAAACGACCTGAGGGGTTGTTCAAAGTGAGAAGCCATTTAAGGGCCATATGGTCAGTTATGACAGAGAACTTGAACCCATCCAAATAGCACCGAAAATGTTTAATAGAATCTAAAACTGACAAAAGTTCGCGCTCTGTAGTGCTATAATTACGTTCAGCTTTGGAAAATAGGCGCGAATAATAAGCGATTGGATGCTCTACATAATCAATTTTTTGTGTTAAAACTGAACCAAGACCAACAGCAGACGCATCACACTGCAAGATGAACGGTTTCGAGAAATCTGGACATGCCATAACAGGGGTATCGATCAGAGCTTCTTTTAATTTTACAAAAGCCCGTTGAGCCGCGTCGTCCCAACTTATTGGATCACGACCTTTTCTCTTACCAATTAACGCAGTGAGCGGAGCTATTATGGTAGAAAAACCATTCACAAAACGCCTGTAATAGGAACACATACCAATGAAACCACGTAAAGACTTAGCAGTAGTAGGAGTGGGATAATCCCTAATAGCTTCGAGTTTACTGGGATCGGTTTGAAGACCCTTCTCATTTACAATATACCCTAAGTATTTTAATTCGCTCTTACAGAACACGCACTTTTTTAGATTAATGGATAAACCAGCCTTCTTAAGACGAGCTAGAACTTTCCTGAGAAGCGCCAGGTGACTATTAAAGTCCTTGGAAACTAAAATTAAATCGTCGACGTACCCGAAAACGCAGTCGTCGCTGGTAGAAGTAAATTCATAATTGACAATCATGTCAGTAAGACGTTGCATCTCAGAAGCGGCATTTGTAAGGCCAAATGGCATTCTAACAAATTCGAAAAGACCTCGTTGTGGAACAATAAAAGCGGTTTTCTGACAACTCTCTTTATCTGCGAGCGGAATCTGCCAAAAAGCACTCCTAAAATCAAGAGAGCTTATGTATCTAGCGCCTCGAAGGTTATCAAGAATATCATGAATGCGCGGGAGTGGGTACGAATCTCTAATGGTCACACTATTAAGCTTCCTACTGTCAACACAAAAACGCACCGAACCATCACTTTTTGTAACCATAACCACTGGACTAGCCCATGGGGAACGAGAGGGACGAATAACACCCAAGTCTAGCATTTTATCGATCTCCTCGTTGAGAATTTTTAATTTAACTGGAGATAAAGGATAATAACTTTGGCGGATAGGAGGTCCCGTTGTATTGATTTTATGGGACAGCCAAGATGTTTTTCCCAGGCCTATTTTTTCAGAAGAGATGTCTTCAAACTCATTAATGACTTGCTGAAGGTTCATCTCTTGTTCCAGTGATAATACGTTGCGTGGATGTACGTATCGAACCTCGCTAACAGAGGAAATTTGTGGAGGTGAGTGCTGAACAGACGGGAGGTACATATTACCTCTAATATTTTTATCAAAAGCTTGACTAAAGACAGACGTTAAACCAAACTTATTCCAAAATTCGATACCTAATATCACGGAAGACGACATAGAACTTGCCACTAAAAACTCATGGATAAATGTTGTACCGTTAAACTTAACTGGGAGATAAACAGTACCCAGAATATCGATAGGCGAATTATTAGCCGAAATAGCACGAGGACAAGCATCACTCGCGTTCAAAGAAAGACCAAATTTCTGTATTAAACTATGACTAATAAGCGACATCTGTGCTCCAGAGTCAAGTAAAGCCTTAACAACCTGGTTACACAATAAAATTTCAATAAACGGTCGATTATCAGTCAAATCAGTAGATATCACCGGCGACACTGTACGGTAAAAAGCGTGCCGTCGGTGGCTTATGCATTTTTTGGATTGCACTTAGGACAATCCCGTGTTATAAAACCTGGAGTGCGACACTTAAAACATAACATGCCGGTAACCTCCGGGCAAGAACGGTAAGAGTGTCCGGGTTTGTTACACTTAAGACAGTGTGGTTGAGACAGACTGCAGGTTGGACAACTCTGAACCTTACTTTCACTTTGGTGGGGTTTTGGAGACTGGGAAGCGTGTCCAGAAGTAGGTGTCGGGTAAACGGTACTATCCAGACTAGCGACTGCTTTTGGAGTTTTAATAAAAGATTCAAAATGCGAAGCGGCCTCAATCAGACTATTTAAATCTGGAAATTTCTGTATAGACAAACAGGGGGTGTATTTAGGTAACATATTGTGTGTAATAATATCAACTAACTCTGGTTCCTCAATGGGTTTGACGAGTTTGGCATTAAGGTACGTCACACGAATAACAAATTCCTTCACAGACTGCTCAGGTCTCTGCCTTAGATTACGGACCTCTTGTCCAGTCCTGAATTCAAAGTCAGCTGACCCGAATGTTCTAAGGAAAGCCTGTCTGATCTCTATAAACGTCAGACCGGGTCGACGAATGGACCTATAGTATTGTAAAGCGATACCAGACAAAACCTCGTGGAAACGCCTAACGAGATAACTATCCGTTAGATTGTCAGCCTCCCTGCATTCTTCTAAACTAGAAAAAAAATCGCGAACACATGTCTTGCCATCAAAAGAAATTTTCCATTTTGACAGAGAGAACTGCTTGACGTACGGTGGACCATCATCGGATTTGATTGGTGAAGGCAGCATAGACTGGTTGGAACTACGAGAGACTCTAGGTGGAATAGGAGGTGGCGGTCGAGAGATGATAGGACTATCACGATGCGGAGTCTCGCCAATGGAATTTCCTTCTTCAGACATGATGTAAATAAAACTAAAACAACCCTAGGCAAAACACGAGCATAAAACTAGAATCAGTACGACGGCTGTGAATAAAAAGTCGATTTGATCCTAAGCAAAAAATAGGCACCCCAAGTACAGCTGGACCTAAACACAAAAAAAAACTAGACACACAGCGACCAGCCGTGACCGGAATTGCCAAGCTAGGAAACAAAAGACACAACTAAGAACAGACAACAACCGTGCATACAGAGCTTACCTTTGCAACACGACGCCTATAAGTTCATACAACACACTCATACACTACGGGTTCTAACAACCGCTAGCTAAAGGAAAACAAATTAAACACAGGGGATAATAATTAGGTAAATTATGTATTTGATGGGTGAGAAATAAAAGAGGGTTGTGTGTTTTATAGTTCACAAAATTATTTTATATAAATGATGAATAATTACAACTCACACAAGCAAACAAAGCACAATACCCCGCCAGTTCTTCGTGATCGTATCTGTAGTTCAGGGCTCGTGATGTATCACCATGGGAACAGTCCAGGCTCTAGGAATCTCTTAAACTGGCCACTTGGGTAATCACGTTAGAGTCCTGAAACAAACAATAGGAATAAACAGAGAACAAATTAGCTCACACAGTGGAAGAAATTATTAGCTCACTTGGAGTGAGCTACCACCCTCGATTTGCAAAAAAAAAAAAAATATGTGATGTAGAGTTAAATAACAAGTAGTATGGACAAGAAAAATACTTACTTTATTAGTTCGGGCGCCATATATAGCGGGATACTTCAAGAAAAACAACGTTCCCCTATTTAAAAAACGTATAATTCTTAAATATTTTCAAAATGTAAAAAAAAACATAAAAGAAATCAGTTGGGTTGCGATTGTGCCAGGTTATCGATAGTATCTAGTATTGAATTATAAAACAAATTGGTTGCACACAATTAAAACTGAGTTATTATGCGATTATGTCAGATTAACCAACGTAAGTATGAATTAATTGTTACTTAATTTATTAAGGGAAAACCAAAATCTTGAAATTTAGAGGTAAAGCAAGCGAACCTTGCGGTAATTAACTAATTGGCCAATGCTAATTAACGCGCCTCGGTAAGAATAGAAAGATTGTGTAAGATAGTGGTTTTTAAATGCCTAAATCCTCACACATACCCTGAGTAGGGGTTGTATTGCTAAGCCTTACATAAAAATATCAATTTTAACATTAAAAGAAATAAATAAAACAGTAAAATGGAAATGCTCAGCTGGATCCTGTCAGGATGACGAGACGCGCTGCCGGCCTGCTGCGGAGCACCGTGTTGATAACCTCGGTCAACACAGAAACAGGTCTTCAAAAAAATCTGGCTCTGGATCACATTTGCCGGCTTAAGAGCCTGGCAAATTCAGGAACCGGAAAAGGCTGTACGCGACCACACCGGGTCGCGGCGGAGCGTTGCTCCAGACTGCTATCTTATAAACTTATGGGTGATGCCGTACTCAGCGTTTCCTGCACAACGTAGAAAAGAAAAACAGGCGGCATGAGACCAAAAATACGGACTGAACAGAAGACAAATTTGCAGAAAAAATCTATTAAAAAAAACTTACCGAACCATGAGAAAATTTTCAGATTACGCCATTCCGGCGAATAGAAGAGCAATATATTTATTTTGCAGCACTGATATACTCACTTCACTGATTTAAAGCCCAGATTTACAACGAAAAAATAAAAAATTCAGCGATTAAACGTATCGGGCAACAATCCACAACCAACTGACACAAAGAAAAAAATCTTCACTTTTTTTCGAGAACAGAAACAAATTCAAATTTAAAAAGATTCAGAACTTAAAAAAAATTGAGTCAAGGCTTCCAAAAACAGGTTGCATAACAATTTCTATTAAAAAAGGTGCTACTCAAAAATGTAGCGTTTTTTTAAAAACGCTGCAATGTGTATTGTGTGTGGTCTAAGTTGTAAACTTTCTAGTTTAGTATGTTTTAAATGTAGGTACTTTTCAGCAATTCTTTTTTTTTAATACATTAGTGGCACTGCCTCTTTGCTCTCTAAATATTATATTCTTGGGCGAGGCCACAACAATGCGTTGCGGCGTCGCATCGTAAAAATCTCTGAAGCCGCACAAATAAATTATATTGCAATCTGTCGTCATTTTTTGCGATACGAAGCCGCAACGCAGTGTTGTGGCTTCGCCCCTTCTCCACACACGATATGACGATAAAGCCAAAGTTTTAGTTCTGACTCAATTTAGGTATTGATCAACACAGTGAACCAAAAGATCAGTCAGTGCAATAGACTGAATTCAAATTATTAAGATTTTCATACGATAATTACCCGCTTTGTCATTTTGCATAATTTTAATCAATATTAGTTAGGTCCAGGTACGCATAGAAGTTAGAAAAGCTGACGGCCAGTGTTATGAAATGATACAAGTACTGATAATTTAAATGTTTATAATTTTGTCCATTTTCTGTGCTGTGAATAAAATAAATGATGAATGATATTTATTTTGCAAATTGGTTTTGGCAAAATCTTTTACACGTCAAAAACACCGCTATTTAAAAGCTGGGTATTGTCTGAGCCAGGAAAAGCAGACGCTCCATGTAAAATACTAGTATTCAGTTGGATTTGATTAGACTGTTAAACGACCCCGATAAGAAAGAAGCAGGCGGTTGATAAAAGAGAATTTATATTTTGAAAATAATTATGTTTTTATGCTTTGATGTCAAAAGCGTCGAAAAGACGTAAACATATTAGTGCCCACACCTCTGCTGGCTGTACATGCATTTCACAGTTGCATAACCAAATAATACTGCATATTCTGTATCTAACCATTCTTTATAAACCAAGTGTCTATATTAGGTCGCGGGACTTATTACCGTGACCCCGGAACATAAAGGGCTATTGAAAGACACCGTGGATTTTAGTCAGTACGAGTCTGACATTCCCACCCGCTCTACCCAGGGTGGGAGGAGTCATTTGATGATTATACCAAGTAAAAAAAAAGTGTATGTATTAAAAACGCTCCGCTCATAACTTAGACCAACCAAAAGTTCAAAGTTGAACCTTCAATACCCTACAATTAACAGGTTGTTCTAATTTCGATAACATTTGGCAACTTTAATAATATCACTTGATGTGTGTGACGAAGATGTATGAACGTGATTGTATCAAATGATTTGGGATACAGCAATGACGACAGTAAGCCCCCTCTTTGAGTGAGGAGTATCTCACCTTCTGCTTTATACAAGTCTTCACTCAACACTGATTTTTTAGAAGGTTCCTGTGTCAGATTCAGTGGCAGGATACGCCCATGGCACCGGGAATTACGAGGCAATTTCCGACGAGTAATGGGTGCGCTCGCCGTCCGATCAAGAAACAGATATCAGTCAAATCCAGTACATTTCGAATTTTTTAACGTCTACGTTGGTTGACAATTCGTCATTCAGTTTCTATTTCATTAAGTCTTTTTACTTACGTCAAAAGTATTCAAACTGAAGTGGCAATTAAGATATATTCAAAAGTATTGGCTTTTGAAATATTTAAAATTTAATTCAAGAGCTCTTTTAAGAAAATAGGACTTCATTACGAGTGTTAAAGTATCACTTCACCCAATTATTTCGATAAATCTTCGTTAAAAATATTATAAGTTTATAACTGACATAAAATAACGGCTCACAAAACTCATTCATTGAATACTGAGATTTATTTTTAATGATTACGAAAGATTGCTTTATTATTAATCTGTGAGCCAAAAGTGTCGAAGATCACAAATATCCTTTCATTGAAGATCCATTTTTGGTAGTGAAGGTCTACCTAATTACCTATAAATGCTATCGAAATCTTTGTCTATCGACCTTATACCTATCACTCATCAAAGCCTTTCTCTAAATGCTTCATCATACAAATACCACACTCTAATAAATATCATTTAATTCAAAGGTTTAATAATGTTTTCAACGAAGAGTATGTCGTTCCGGACCAACCTTAGAACGGCATGTGCTCTATATCCTATCTAAAGTTCATCTTTTCCCTACACATACAAAAACAAACCTTTACTTGGAAACTATAAAATCGATTTTCCTTTTCTCTTACATCTGATCATCACCCGTTGAATACTAGAATGTAGAGATAAGGTGATTAAAACTTAAAGTTCATACAATTGTGGCTGGTTTTCGAATGGTGTAGTGTCTAGTAAAAGGGTTTGTCGCGTTTAGTAATTGTTTAACTGCAAAACGTGAGCTTTTTGCCACCGAAGTTGTAAAATATGGTTGTGCGGTGACATTTTCGATCGTAGGAAAGCATATCAAGGTAGTAGAATGTCTTTCAGAAAATAAAAAGTTCTGTTCATCTTTATTATACCCTAAGCGTGTATTCACACGTACCACAACCACACCACGTCGCAGCGACAAAATGGTCAAGCTGTGGTTACGTGTGAATAGTGTCGCAGCGGCTCTTTGCAGTTGCGTTGTGGTACCGACAAAATGTCGATGTTGTTGCGTTGTCGCTGTCGTTGCGATGTGGTAACCACGTGGTCATGTGCAGCTATACTCCGGCTTTCGTAGAGGAAACACGGCTTGACTGAACGTAGTCATGGAGGAAAGATTGTTGTTGCGATGTGGCCGCGGTGCCGCCGCCGGTGGTGGCGTTGCCGTCGATGTGGTTGCGATATGGTCGTATTACACAGGCAAAATGTGGTACGTGTAAATTGTATTATTCATTTTCAATACAAAATATACGCCCCACCACATGGCGTCGTTGTGGCTGTGGTGCGGTTGTGGTACTGGTGAATTGACCCTAAGAGAAGCAGTAAAGGGCCCTCCAAAGGCCGTTACAAGGGCTTATTAAAAAGGATAATTTTCAATTAAATAAAACTGCGAATCTCTCTCAAATCGTACTCCATATCATCCGCCACCCCGCCTGGCTGTCTCAGGGTTCCATCCTGAGACAGCCAGGCGTGGTGGCGGCAGGCCTAAGAGAAGATGGCAGGACGCTTATTTGGATGGCTTCCTTGTGAATTGGTGTGAAGAGGCACACCATCGAGAGAAGTGGAAGGGAGGCCTTTGCTCAGTTGAGTGAACAGAGTAAGCTGGTAAAAAAAACAAGAGAACAGATTGAGAATAACTGACAAATCGATGTGGTACCAGTTTTTGCTTCTCAATATTCAAGAAATTCCTAAGCTATGTTTACTGTTGCTACTAGCCTGTGTCATCCCACTGCTCGGAAAATAGTCTGTCCTTAACTTCCAAGATCATTAGTTTTGTTCAGCTCACCCAGCAGAGCTCTGATTAGGACATTTATTCGGAATGGGATGACATAATATTTCAAAAGCAGTAGGCAATGAAATGAAATTATGTTTATTTTGGAACTAGATTACTGAAACACTTTTATATTTTCTTTCTCAAACTGAGGTATTGGTTCCTAACTACTCTGAGAAGAAACAGCCGAAACAAAATTAGAGGTCACCTGTCTCTTCAAGGCCAAATACACTGCGATTTTACTAGCGCGATTTTTTCTTGAAAATACCGTCACATTGCACGAAGCTGCGATTAAAAAATCGCACTATTTTTTCATGTGCTACGATTAAGAACACGGCGCGAAACACGGTAATACACACATCAAAAGTGTCTAGGGATCAAGCATTTTTATGCGGATTTCTTGAGATTGAGATGTGGCTTTGTAATAAATTTATGATTTTATAAATTTATATGGATTCTTTTTGGTGCATTTCATAATTTGAATCAGGAACTGTAAATCAAATTCGAGTAAAAGATGAAAATCAGCTGTCAATATTTTCCCTATAAAAACATACAACGCATTGAAGACATTATTAGTGCTACTGTTTCCCTACTACTGATTAAAACCAACGTTATTATGGAGCGGCGACGTCATTTAAGCAGGGAAGAAATGCTCAGAGCCGTGGGAATGATAGAAGCTGGTTCCCGGCAACGTACTGTGGCTTTAGCTCTGAATACAAGTCAGAGTGTTATCAGTCGACTTTGGACACGTTACCGAAGCACTGGTACCGTGGCTGAGCGCCATGGAGGACGGTATCGCTGCACCACACGGAGACAAGACCGATACATTCAAATCTTAACTCGAAGAGCTCCAACAATAACCGCCATGATGTTAGCCGTGAGGCTTCATCACTCTTCAGGGAACTTAATTAGCGACCAAACAGTCAGAAACCGCTTGCATGAAGTGAACCTTCATTCCCGAAGACCGCTACGGGTACCACCTATAGCAATGCACAATCGTAGGATTCGATATCAATGGGCTCTTGAACACAGAAATTGGGCAGAAGAACAATGGCGTTTCGTGTGCTTTTCTGATGAGTCTCGTTTTGGTATGAGACCGGATACAAGACGTATACGACACTGGAGAACCCCTGGACGCCAACAGCGATTAAAATCCTGCCAGGAAGTCCATCCTTATAGTGGTGGAACCATCATGGTATGGGCGGGTATTTGGATCGGCGGAAGAACTGAGTTGATTTGGATCAGAGGCAACCTCAACGCTCAATTTTATGCTGAGACGATTGTATCAGACGTCATCGTTCCTGTACAAGTGCAAACTCGGTCCCTTATTTCAGTTAATGCATGATAATGCACGACCGCACACCGCAAGAGTTGTAAGACAGACTCTCGCCGCAGCTAACATCAATGTCCTGCCCTGGCCTGCTCAGTCGCCAGACTTGAACCCGATTGAGCATGCATGGGATATGCTACAGAGAAGAGCTCTGCCGAATATGGAGGGTATCCAGTCGCAAGAAGACCTTTTTTTGTTGTTGCAACGAACATGGGCGGCCATTCCACAGCGTGATTTGGATGAACTCATTTTGAGTATGCCAAACCGATGTTCTTGTGTTGTTAGTGTTTGCGGTAGAAACACGGATTATTAATTGTTTAAGTTACCCAATAAAATTTTAAAGAAAACTGTTATTTCAGACTTTTTTTCGAACTTTAATGTTAGTGGTTCAAATGTCAAAAATCCCTTTATTAGGAAAATGGCAAATTTCTTTATGAATGCAAAGGTGACTTGGTTTATCGTTACTGTGACAAACGATAACACTTTATTTGATGAATCCTTAAAGAACATTTTAATTAATATCAATCAGGAGAAAAGTTATTGCAAAAATATATGTTGATCCCTAGACACTTTTGATGTGTGTATGTTGTCGGCATAAAAGTTTATACATTGTTTTGATAAAATTATGTAGGTCAAACCTCTAACAAAATGGTTTCAAAACTTAACAATTATTCGCGTTTCAAGTCGTACGGCCCACGTCTACAACAAGCGTGTAGATTATTTTGATAATAATGAAATACATAAACAAACAATATATATTATCCACTGAATAATAAATCGTATTTATATAGCTTGTCACCTTTCACATATCACGGTGATTACGAATTGGGTGCGTCGCTGTCGCGAACATTAATTATTATTTATTATTATTTCATTGATTTTGGAATATACAAATAGATTTACTTAAATATTGGATTAGAAGCTCTAAGGCCGTTCATACACGGACTACTCGAACTGCTCAAACAATCAAAATCAACTGCTCTTTATGATGTTCGACTGCTCGAGCGTTTCCGTAGAACACTGTGCACTATTTCCAACTATTTATTCACTTCCACAAGTTCCGTAATTATTAGATTAACAGAGGAAAAAAAATGCAATGTTTTATAGGCACTTATATTTTTTAATAACAGTGACGTGAGTGACGTGATTATAAATCAAAACATTATAGTGACAGTTCTATTTTTAATATCAATACTATCTATGCATATAAATAAAATTGGAGTGTCTGTTTGTAATATTGAAATAACATTATTTACAATTTTTGTCTGTCTGTCTGTTTATCTGTCTGTCTGTTTGTAGTGGCTTATCTCTGAAATGGCTGGGCCGATTTTGATGGGACTTCTTTTGGCTGGTAGCTCGTCATAAGGAGTAACTTAGGCTACTTTTATTTGAGAATAAAATACATTGTTGAGTTCCGACATCCACGCAAACGAAGTCGCGGGCACAGCTAGTGTTGAGTAAAAATTAAATATTGATTAAAACTTCTCCACTTTCTCCCCATAAATACTTATTCCTTACATTGACACTCAACACATCCATCAACATTCTCACAGCCCAGCATTCCGATATTATATTTTATACATCGTTACTCAATATTTATTATCCGTCTATTATTTCAATGACATCTAAAAAGCACACACTCAATTAAATAAAAACACAGTAATTTACAAAGAAAACACACACTACGTGCATTAAACACAAATTAAGATTGATGCTACAATCCTCTATGTGGTCCAAGGCCGGCCATATTGTACCTATTTGACTCGGAGAATTACAAAAATAATTGTTCTAAACAACAAATTGGTTCAAAGCTACAAGGTTTGCAAAAATATAATGAAATAAAGTAAACATGACGTCTATGTAGCTTAGATATGAGCGCCGCGCCGGCGCGCCGCCGTCGCCGTGAATTCGGTCGGCGCGCCGCCACGACGAGTCGCAACTTGCTTTCTCGCTCGCACGCGCGTCCTGATGGCATTCGGCGTTTGTTCGCTCTAGCCTCTTTGCTACACTGACTACGTAGCTTATGCCACAAACTTTACTGCCTTTTCACACGTTCCCGTTGCCGGGTGGCCGGCGGCGCAGTGTATGGCATGTACTATAGCTTTCATACGAACCGGCATAATTTGCCATACCTGCACCGGCTACCCGGCAACCGGAACGTGTGAAAAGGCACTTACAGTATACTTGCGGTAATCCAGACTTGCGCAAGTATACTGAAACGTGTGTGGGAAGATACTTGCACTAATTTCTAAGGGACGACACAACGACGTCAAGTCAATCGAATTGCATCATTATTTTCTTAGTGGCAAGGTTCATTTTCACTTGTGGTTGGAATCGATCAAATCGCGTCACATCACGCCATGGTTAAAGTCCCTAACATGGTCACTGTCTTATGTTCGTGCAAGTCTCGATTTGTACAAGTAAACTGGTACGTGTATAGTCGGCTC
This sequence comes from Agrotis clavis, assembly GCA_954870645.1. NCBI lineage: Eukaryota > Metazoa > Arthropoda > Insecta > Lepidoptera > Noctuidae > Agrotis > Agrotis clavis. The sequence continues at coordinate 21,064,385 of OX940932.1, read as the reverse complement.
TACACAGTCAAGTGTATAAATTACCGGCCAAACCCGATTTCAGGATACACTAGTCTGGTCTAGGCAAAACTAGTTCTTTCTTCACAAGAGAAATCGACGGAGCCCCGCTTAGTGGGGCTCCTAATTCTGGGTATCGTCAACCTTGTTTTAGTCATTCGTGACCTAGACTAGGGTCAACGGGCTCGCCGCAATCGCGGCGGTAAGATCCCTCTTTGAGGGTGACTGGATAGGTCCCACGGCGTCCTCACCTACAGCTTGACGCAGGTCCTCACCGGACAGTGTACACGGATGCTTCGGGAGGTACCTGTGTCGGATAAGGAGGGAGGAAACGTCTGGGTGTCACCACTATGAGGACAGCCCGGAGGACACGGTAGAGCATATGATGCAGGACTGCCCCGCTTGGGCAGAGCACCACCGTGTCCTGACGCAGGCGATAGGCGACGACCTCGACATTGGTAGCCGCCATGCTTCGGGGCGAGACGGAGTGGGAAGCAGTCACCTCGTTCTGCGAAGCAGTCATGCTCGCGAAGGACGAGGCGGGACGCGCGAGGGAGAACCCTCGCCCACGGCGCAGTGGTAGACGCCCACCTGACCTCCGGCCACCGTAGACGTGGGCACGCGGGTGGCGAGTAATGGGAGACTCGCTGTCCGACCATGGACCATGCCCGGGTCGATGGCGTGTTGTGTTCCACGCGCGCCTCAAAGAGCGTCAGCACAATGATGGGGCCTCCCATTTAGAGGGCCTGCCGGGATCGTGGGACACACTTATACCGCGACTCCGGTACACAAAGGGCTACTGAAGGACACCGTGGATTTTAGTCAGTACAAGGCTGACAGTATCTCCTGTCCTGCCCTGGGTAGGAGGACTCATTTGATGATTTTACCACAATAAAAAAAAAACTAGGGTCAAGAGCAAACCCATTTCACATAAAAAATTGATAGTGCTTTGATTAAAAACTCTGTCTCGCATCTTAAAATACTGAAACAATTATTGTTTTTAGTAAACGTAATCTCTAATTATAGAAGACTAAAATTGTAATTAACAAATACGTTTCTTTATAAAACTTTTTTTGTACCTAACAACAACATGATTTTCTTCATTTTTCTTCTTAAGAAATCTCTCCCTAATAAAAAAAAAACTAAGGCGCACGGCCGGAAGCGACGCGCCGCCGCGACGCCGCCGCCGCCGTGAAAATATACAGGCCACGCCGCCGCCGTGGAATTGGCCATCGGCGCTCATATCTAATGTAGCTTTCAAATTTTTTAAAGAACTGAGCATGTGTTTTAATTTTCAACCGACTTCGAAAAAAGGAGGAGGTTCTCAATTCGTCGGAATCTTTTTTTTAGGTATGTTGTTCCTCGAGTTCTCGGATGTATTTCACATTGGGCACCCGCTGAAAAGGCCTGAGGTAATGGCACCTGAACAAAAGCAAACCTGCAAAAGTGCCGAAAGGCAAAAATGTGGAATACCAACCACACTTTTGCCTTTTTTTTATACTACACAGCACACATAGAATATTATACAACATTATTTTTAGTATATGCGAAACCTGAATATACCTAGTTTGTTCAGAATCAGTAACTGATTCGATTCCAATAATTTTTACACCATGTTATATTTTTTTTCAATAATATTTTAATTAAATTTTATTACCAGTTAATTACAATACAATCACCGTACGGTTAGGTACCTATTGCCAAACTATTATCACGAGTGAATAACACAGGAGACGCGGTTTACGCGGGTGTATCGCCAAATGAGCATGTTTTTGAACGGACAACTAGGTAATATACAAGCTATAAGCTTGTATATTACCTGCACAAAAACTTTGTGATTATACATGATACGGTTTTAAAATTTTGTACATCGATTCTTTACACAAAAATATTGGACAGGTGTATCGGGTTTCGCATAAACAAAAAATAATGTTGTATACTGACAAATTTTTACCTTTATTTTTCAATTCCTGTAATGCTGTTTATTTGTACACATTTGACAGGCCTGTTGGTCTAGTCACAGTCTAGTGGTTAGTGACCCTGACTGCAATGCCGGAGGTCGTGGGTTCGATTCCCACCCAGGACAAATATTTGTGTGATGAGCACGATCATTTGTTCTGTGTCTGGGTGTAATTTATCTTTATTGTTTACCTATGTATTTAGAAATATATAAGTGTGTTTATTAGTTGTCTAGTACCCATAACACAAGCTCTGCTTAGCTTGGGACTAGATGGCGTTGTGTGATAGTTGTGGAATATTATTATTATATTATATTATTTGTTTGAATACAAAATATTGTTTATTTAATGTAAATTAAGACTCAATTCACTTTCTTTGACGACTGTCCTCGTCAGGTGACTTATGAAATCTTACGTCACAATAATCAAACATTTGATTGAATGATTGATAGATTTATCATAAGTAGATACTTGTTAGTAAATTATTAGATCATAATGAATCGTATTATACGATGGATCATTAGAATTTAATGAAAGCTCTTTTAAATTAACACTATGAATTATAATTAATTGAGGTTCTTAAAAGTAATCAAAAGGTATCTTTTTCCTTGACCTTTTTATTTCTAATTACCCTATTTACATTTGTGAAGGTGACGTCGCCAATTTGTGGTTTAATTCTACACTCTGTACATACGTTACACGCACATTGATCTAAAGCACTCTATATCTATTAAAATATTTAATTAATTTGTTACATTCAAGTGGGAAATGGAACGTAAGAGTGTACGAAAGGGATGGATATATGAGAGAGCGAGAGCGAAGAATGAGTTTGAAGATGGCGGTTATGATTTAAAGACGAAGACGTGTCGCATTTTGTTTTTGAAAATAAATTAATTAAGAGTTTTGTAAGAGCTGTTTGACTCTGATCCCACAGTTCCCACATTCATTTAACCATAACTGGTGAAATATGAGTGTACTATTAGATGCACTTCTGTCAAACCCATTGGATATTACGATTAAGTTGTTATCGGTAGTTATATTATATTATATACTAGCTGTGCCCGCGACTTCGTTCGCGTGGATGTCGGAATATAACAATGTATTTTTTAGTGCGAAGAATCATATCGTTTTCATATAAACCCTATATTTAGAATGTATTCATATTTTTCAAGAATATTTGACGTGTTTTTAATAAACGCCCTCTGTCGTTCAAAGGCAGTACTATTCAATTGCTACTGGATTAGAGCACCCATTCCATCTCATTCCATCCCACTCTATCCCACTCCATCCCACACCATCCCATTCCATCCCACTCCATCCCACTCTATCCCACTCCATCCCACTCCATACCACTCCATCCCACTCCATCCCACTCCATCCCATTCCAGCCCACTCCATCCCACTCTCTACCACTCCATCCCATACCATCCCACTCCATCCCACTCCACCCCACTCCAACCAACTCCATCCCACTCAATCCCACTCCATCCTACTCCATCCCACTCCATCCCACTTCATCCCACTCCATCCCACTCCATACCACTCCATCCCACTCCATCCCATTCCAACCCACGCCATCCCACTTTATCCCACTCAATCCCACTCCATCTTACTCAATCCCACCCCATCACACTCCATTCCACTCCATCCCACTCCATCCCATTCTATTCCAAGCTAGATCGTGCTACTGAACTGAGCGTCTCGGTGTAAAATGACCGTAATTTTACTTCTGGAACACTTTAAATTCAAATATCTTTTGATAGACTGATCCGATTTCAATGAAACAAAAACTAAATTGTACTTCAAGTTACGGTCAGTCATTGTGTTTTAAAGTTATATACATAGCTTTCGTACATTTTACGTGATGCCCGCACAAATAAACATACAAACAGACAAACAGACATACAGACAAACAGACAAAAATTCTAAAATGCTAGAAATGGGTTCTATTGGTTGTCCTTTAGCACGCTGGCTATATTTTTTTAGTTTTTTTTTAATGTACAAAATTTTTTTTTCTACAGTTTTATCATAGGTATGTATGTATAGATTTTGGTACATACAGATAAAGAGTTTGGTATGCACCCTGCACATTAAAACATATAACACAACATTTGAAAACCGGTTAACCGACTGGTCACGCGAATTTCGCCGCAGCGAATTATCCCGTGATCAAACCGAAACTTACTTGCTCTCTGCATACCTCACTATTTTGCTGACTGCACCTTATCCTAAGATAATAGTTTTGATAATTCATTTCACAAAATATAATCTAAACATTTTAAAAGAGCTACACACTATATAATACTTATTTGACCACTCTATATAAGAAACACGGGAAACAGGCATTCGGGACACATCATTGGAAAACCGGTTAACCGACTGGTCACGCGAATTTTCGCTGCAGCGAATTATCCCGTGATCAAACCGAAACTTACTTGCTCTCTGCATACCTCACTATTTTGCTGACTGCACCTTATCCTAACATATATTATAGTTTCGATAAATATTACTCATTTCACAAAATATAATCTAAACATTTTAAAAAAGATACATTATATTTGACCACTCTTAATTTATTAGGTGATGGGCATAATCAAACTGCACAGTTTAAAGTTAACTTCAATAGAGACTTTTATTTTAACCTTTATATTATATTATTCATTATAAGAAACACAGGAAACAGGCAGTTAGAATCAATACTTATTTTTTTAGTTTCAAGTTCAATGTCTTTTAAGTGATGATTTTAACTTTTTGGGATATAACGTAACCGCTGCAGTTATAAACCGCACATAGCCACTTACAAACTTTAGTAAACGGTGACATTGAGACCTGTTATCATATTTTATTCATAAAATAACATAAGTAAACCGTATGGTTTATTTGTGTTATTTGTTAGACCGCAGTGCAAGTGTTTTTTTTTTTTGTTAGACCGCAGTAATTAGTGCGGTCTGACATTGTGATTGCGCTTTACCGATTATGGTCCATGATCAGACGGCGAGTCACCCATTACTCGCGGTCTGCATGCCATTTGCATAGTCAGATTTTCGTACTTCATAGCTGAGTAGTTTGCAGTTTGCAATAGCGTTCACTGTGCGAACTAAACTAATTTACCTTAGCTTTTCGTCTAAAACCCCCATTACGAATAAGTTAACTATGTAGGTCATCTTTGTAGTTAATTATAATAACAATGTCATACTCATGTCTAATTATATTGAACTAGTCCTTTGAAACGTTTTCATTAAAGTTTAAAATGATTATTGGAAAAAAATTTAAACCTTATTTATGTATTATAACTTTTAATACTGAAATTGTATTTGAGGTAAGTTTCTCAAAATATTTCCCCTGTCAGGAGGAAGCGGGTCAGAGCCCATTCGTACCCTAAGATTCGCACCCTGTGCCCACTCGTACCCTGGAATTTTAGAGGGGCCCACTCGTCCCCTGAAGAATATTTATTTTTATTAATTGTTCTAATATAAGAACATGTATATGTGTATACTGCAGCTTGGTAGTCCTGGTACAGTCGCGCAGAAAAGAGTAAAATATAGTAATTCGGTAGATATCATGTTTATTTCAAATAAGCTTAAGTTTAATAAATGCCTCTAGGCATTAAGTCAGTCTTCAAAATAATTAATCAACTTTTGGTTTCTTGTACATTTGTAAATAGTTAGCAAAATATATGATACCTAACTACATATAATGCAATATCACAATAACTTTGTTTTAAAGAAATATAAAAAGTAAAATCAGTCTTTATCAACTATGTAAAACCAACATTTTTACTAACAACAAATACACATGCAAAATCACAATGTCCTAGAAACTAACAAAATGCAACTCTTTTTACAAAAATCAGCCTTGATTGAAGGCTGATTTTTGTTTGACTTGATTGTGATTTTGCATGTGTCATATAAATCATCATATAAATCAACATTAAATATAAAATATGAAAAAAATACTACTACATAGGTACATGCAAAATCATAATAACTTAAATCTAATTTGCTTGCGCGCAGATACTCTGGCTAAGATTACCCCTCCCGCTTCGGCATTCCACACCCCGCGCACATCTGGAGAGTACTTACCAATTTTAACGCAATTTTTGGAGCAAAACAGAATTAATGTTAGAACGTTCATTATTTTTAACCGACTTCCAAAAGGAGGAGGTTCTCAACTCGGATGTTTGTGTTTTTTTTTATGTTGGTTCGGGCATAACTCCGTCGTTTAACAACCGATTTGAAAAATTCTTTTTTGTTGGATGGGGTATACTTCCGGAATGGTCCCATTAAAATTTTATCGAAATCGGACTAGCACATTTTGAAAAATCAACAAAAACCTAAAAAGTTTTCAACTTTGTCCACACCGATTACTCCGAGGTTTCTGGTCCGATTTCGATGATTCTTTTTTTGTTCGATATACTTAGTATATCTGCCATTTGGTCCCATAAAATTTGGGTTAAATAGTGAAACTAAAAAGGATAAAATAAAAAACCTAAAAAAAAAAAATGTAAGTAACCGACTTCAAAACAACCACAAAAAAAGTTCAAAATAACCTACAAAAAACTTTTCTTTAGAAAGTCGGCGACAAAAAACAAAAAGTTTATTTCGTTAGGCGAACTTCATTTAATAAAAGACCAAAGACAGATTGAACAGTGTCGTATTCGCAGTCACTTTCAAGAACCAATATGTCACCGAGGCAGCCATAACATACAAACAAAACACCTTATCTAATTTTGTAACCCGTTTTTTTTAACAAGCCATTCGTAGAGAGACAATTTTACATCGACAGGTTATATTATTATCATGACGGATATCATTCATCATAGCTCTTTTTTCAATGAGCTGTTATGATTTATTAAATTAATTCCGTTAATAAACTGTTCACAAGTGTACTCTGTTAACCGTTTCTTATGTAAAATATAGCTAATTTCATCTCAGGGGACCAATAGGCACCTGAATAGGTGCCGAATCTTAAACTTTTATTGTATTATATTAGAGGGCACGAATGGGTACCTTAGAAATAATATTTTTTATTAAAATATTAATTGGTACCCTACCAGGAGACCAATGGGCACCTATATAGGGGCCGAATCCACAACTTTTATGCTGGGGTACGAATTTTAGGGGACGAATGGGCTCTGACCCTCAGTTGCTAAAATTATATAAAATTCTGAGTGTAGATAATTCAAAATAATATCGTGATAATTTGTTTTTAATTTCTCCATTAACACTTTTCTGCTTCCGTGTATGACATTTCAATATTATTATCAAAAAAACTTATAAATACGAATGATACTAAATTGGTCTTCATTCGTTCGGTTTCGTATTTTTGTAATCGTCTAAAATTTTGCTTCATTTCAATTTAAAAACTGACAAAAGGTTACAAACATAAAAATTCTTGATTTAATTTTATAAAATATGTTTCTAAAATATACGTTTACTGTAGTAGGTACTTATTCTTTAATTATATTTATGATCGCCAATAATTGTTCATTATTATTTTTTTAACATATTCATGAACATTTTTAAATATTATCATAAAATATTAAAAACATATAAAAATTTTAAAAAATAGTGGGCCACTAGCATTGGCAAAAGGATTGATGATGGCCAATTATTATCATTATTATTTTTGTCCATTTCATCATCATGCATTTTAAAATAATGAAAGGTCGAAACTAGTCATCAGGCCTAATTCAGTCTGCGCATAATATTAGTCTGATGTCATAACATTACTATGAAATAACTTCACGCCTTTTTTCCCTAGGGCTTTTTATCGTGGCAAAATCATCAAATGAGTCCTCCGGCCCAGGGCGGGACAGGAGGGACTGTCAGACTTGTACTGACTAAAATCCGCGGTGTTCCTTCAATAGCCCTTTATGTACCAGGGTCACGGTTACCGAGTGAGACAGTCCCACGACCCCGGCTTCCCTAGGGTTTAGGCAGAGTTGTACGCCCACCAATTTTAAACCATATGCGAATACGGTGGTAGGGACTATTAATTCGATCGCAGCGCGCGATGTGGCAGAGATGTGGATCTAGGGCGGACCCGCGGAGTGAAGTACTTTCATGTCAAGTTTAATGCCCCACAACCTTTTTAAGTACTTACTTAATGTTATATATTAACCGACTTCAAAAAAAAGTAGGTTCTTAGTTCGACCTGTATGTATGTATGTTTGTCCGCGATTATCTCGCGTTTGGCTGAACGGATTTTGATGCAGTTTTCAGGAAAGTGTTCATTACATTCGGGAGAAGGTTTTAATATTTAACACTAATAGATATCCCGTGACGTTGCCCGCGTGGATCCGTTTTGCTTACTTGCATCGTAGATTTTAAGGGACGACTGCATATTTGTCCGCAATTATCTCGCGTTTGGCTGAACTGATTTTGATGCAGTTTTCAGAAAAGTGTTTGTTACATTCTGGGGAAGGTTTTAGTATATAACAATAATGGATATCTCGTGAAGTTGCTCACATAGATCCGTTTTGCTTAATAGGATTGTAGATTTTCAAAGACGCCGATTTTATGAAGATTTTTGTTGATTATCTCAACTAAAAAGGGAAAAATAAAAAACTATTTGAAAAAAAGGGAACCGACTTCAAAACCAAAACACAAAAAAAAAACTATAAAATAACTTTCCTTTCGGAAGTCGGTGGCCATAATTATGACAATGAAATAAACAAAAACAAAGCCACCGACTTCCGAAAGAAAAGTTATTTTATAGTTTTTTTTGTGTTTTGGTTTTGAAGTCGGTTCCCTTTTTTTCAAAAAGTTTTTTATTTAAGTAACACTTGCTTTATTTTTGTTATAAAGTTATGAAAATATATAAATATAACTAAAAATTTACAAATGTTACTAAACTTTTTCAAAAAAAAATGTAACCACCTTCAAAAACAACCACAAAAAAGGGTAAAATAACTTACAAAACTTTTTTTTCGGAAGTCGGGGACTTTTTTTATTCATTTCATTGTCTTTTTTGCCACAAATACTTAAATTACTTCATAAAATTTGCGAAAAACGATGTGTGGGCATATGAAATTTGAGGGTTGCCCTCGATTTCTCCAGGATCCAATCATCAGATCCTGACATGGTGACAATGGGATCACTTCAGAAGTATCTCCTTTCGAACAAAAAAAGAATTTTGAAAATCGGTCCACAATTGGCGGAGTAATCGTGTAACAAACACAAAAAAAAACGTACCGTTGAATTGATAACCTCCTTCTTTTTGAAGTCGGTTAATAAAACAAGGCAAAAATTTACATCATTTATCTAGTTGGGAAGAATTTGCACATTTTACGGCGCCCAATAAACTCGAAGAAGCTATCATCGCGCACAGAGCGTATACGCCAAATGAACATCCAAACAATATTTTTCAAGTCCTCATTTTTCAAAATGACTGAACTGATTTTAAAGAAACTGATATGCTTAAGCAACGTACATAAGTTTATCAATAATAATAATAATAATAATATCTCACAACTATCACACAACGCCATCTAGTCCCAAGCTAAGCAGAGCTTGTGTTATGGGTACTAGACAACTGATATACATACTTATATATTTCTAAATACATACATATTATAGATAAATTACACCCAGACACAGAACAAATGATCGTGCTCATCACACAAACATTTGTCCTGGGTGGGAATCGAACCCACGACCTCCGGAATAGCAGTCAGGGTCACTAACCACTAGACCAACAGGCCAGTCAAAATATTTTCGAAATGTCATTTTTAAAAGAAAACTTTGCAAATAATGTTTTCAATGTTCTTGAAAAAACAATGTTTGTATGAAGAGTTTTTAATCTATATATTTTAGCAGTAACACGATTTATCGCATAATTATTATAACAATAACGGTTCCCCTTGAAGAAACTGAATAATTAATAATATAGATCAAAACTAGCAGGTGATTAATTCCATTTCATCTGCATAAAATTTAATTTATTTATAATAAATTAAAAATAAATATTAATGTTATAATTCTTATTAAATTATTATACAAAAATATATATTCAAGAACAGTATACAGGTGACAGGTTATTAAATTTGTAAATACAAAAACAAAACGCAGTGCACTTGTTAACCTTTATATTATATTAATTATTAATGAAAATACTAATGAATCGTATTAATATTTATCTTGATTCATTTTTAAACACAATTATTATATCCTAAAATATTCTCTAAATTATAAAAAAAAAACCATTGAGAATATATTTAGAAATAGTAACCCAACGGTATCGGGAACAGAGTCGAAGATATAGGTGGTCAGGGCTCCAGAGAAAGGAACTTCCTAACAATGAGCGTCGTGTTAAGAAGAACTGCTTTCTGAATCAGGCCCCTGATCCAGCTGCCTAACGAGATGCTTTTTAGATGTTGGTCGAGGCTCTTGACAATTAAGCCATTGGTCGATACGACTATCGGCACAATGATCGCTGTGTTCACATCCCGCGTATCGAAAACCTCGCGAGCCAAATCAAGGTACTTGATTTGCTTATCTTTTTCAGCTTTCACGAGATTCTCGTCATGTTGGACGGTTAACCAGCGCACCGTTCTGATCGATCCACCACCCCTATATCAGGTCTATTGGCTACAATAGTCCTGTCACTGATGATGGATTTTTCCCAGTACAGTGTGATATTGCCATTTTCAAGAACTGGTTCGCGCACAAACCTGTAGTACGGCACTTCCGATTCCACAAGGCTGTATTTTAGAGCAAGTTGCTGATGGATAATTCTGGCTACAAGGTTGTGTATATGCAAATATTCTCCGTTTACTAATGTCTTTATTATAAATCATTAGCATAAAATGGATAACAATAAAATTATTAGTAAATTTGGAATCTAAAAAAAGAAAATGACTTGATATAACCAGCGAATTAATTCGGTCGTAAAGTTTTGGGTCCTGAAACATCGCGTCGCATCCCATTTTTCACCCGCGATAAAATTATAATATACATTATGTAGTTATAGCTTTTAGCACTCAGTAATAATAATTTAGATTCCATCGAGAAAACACAATTAGAATGAGATGATTAGTTCCGGAGTTTACCCGACCATCTTGGCCACGATATAATGACCTGAATGTTACAATTAATATCTTCGATTAGATTGATACTCAATAATAATAAAAAAAAAAACAAATATTGATACTAAACGGAAGCCGAGTAATAAATGTAAATTGATGCACATAGATGTTTGTATCAAAATGTCAAGTTCAACAGAGCCGTTAGTCCCGGCTATCATTGGTAGAACTTTGAAAGATGCACTATTCAAGACTGGATATTGGTAAAGTAATTGAGGTTTTTATTGAAGAACAAATTGATTTTAGAGAATGTGTGTGGTCGGTGTTATAACTAGAGTGATGACTGCCAATATTGCTGTAAGACTTATTTTTTTACAGTCTCGAACATGAGCGAAAACATGTTTTTGTTCAAAAGCGGTGTCGTTCTGAAATCAATATTGCTACTTTGAGAAAGAACTCTTATAATAAGATTGTGATTTCGAAGAACTAATTTATTATAAAAGCGAAATTTAGTAAATATGGATGGAATTCGTTACTTTTTCTCACAATGACACAGTTTTTAGGGTTCCGTAGTCAACAAGGAGCCCATATAGTTTCGCCATGTCCGTCCGTCCGTCCGTCCGTCTGTCCGCAGTTTAGCTCAGAGACGCACAGTACTAGAGAGCTGTAATTTGGTGTAAATATACGGATTTGTTGTGCCGAAAAAGTGGTAAAATAAAATCTCGTAAAATATTTTTTTTTAGGGTACCTCCTGTACACGTAAAGTGGGGATGTTTTTTTTTTTTCTCGCGTACCCCTTAGTGTGGGGTATCATTAAATAGGTCTTTAAAAAATATTGATAGTTTTCATGAACAATTTTTTGATAAAAAAATTCGTTTGTGAAATATTAAGCTTTAAAGTGCTAAATTTTGCTCGACTCGAGTGTCCCCCCCCTCTACCAGCTAAACGGTTATGTTTGGGGGTGTGAAAAAATTCACAATAGTAGTATATATAACGAAATTTAAAAGAAAATTATCACGACTAAAAAAAAAAAAAAAAAAAAAAAAAAAAAAAAAAAAAAAAAAAAAAAAAAAGTAGGCTTTACAACTTTACGAGTAATAGTCGACCAACTTATAAAATGTACTTGGATAACAGATTTTCTTAAACAAAATGTATCGGAGAACATGTTCTTCAACTGCAAATGTAAGTTTGTCAACTTTATTTTTACAGCTTTATTATGTATGTTTTTTGGGGATAGGTAGGTTTTTATCGTCAACTATTTTTAACTAACTTCAAAAAAAGGAGGAGGTTCTAAATTCGTCGTAATCTTTTTTTTTATGTATTTTCCCCGATTTCTAGAAGAAAATTCTTCTTTTTAAAATTAAATTCAGCGAATCAGTTTAGTTAGTTCGCATAAGTATTTTGATGGGCAACTACGGAACCCTACACTGTGCGTGGCCCGACACGCACTTGGCCGGTTTTTTTTTTTTCATCACCACTTCTCTCATAGATGTTAAAGAAAACATTGTGAGGAAAACGGGATGCCCTCGAACCAAAAATTCGAAGTCATGTGACATCAACAAACCCGCACTGGTATACAGCCCACTGCAGGAGGCAGCCTGTGTCCCAGCAGAAGATTACACTCGTACTTGACAACTATAGCAAAAAGATGAGCAATTTATGCCTTGATATTTATTTTTCTTTTCCAGTTACTTTCTATAAGGGGACGTTCGCACTAACACTTTTCTATGATCAAGGATAGTGTGCCTTTATGTAGGTATGGTTTTCCAATAAAGCGAAGCTCACTAAGGGTGCGTCCACATCTGACGAATGCGCCGCAAATGCGCAGCTCGCGCACCGTTTGCGAGCTGCACGCGTGCAGATCGCGCGCCGCGCGCGCGCCTTTTGGCGTACCAAACCATTGCTGTTACTGCGCGCGTGCAGCTCGCGCGCCGCTCGCAAACCGCGTACGAGCTGCGCATTCGCGGCGCATTCGCCAGATGTGGACGCACCCTTAGATGTCTTCATTTATAGTTTTCCAATAAGGTGAAGCGAACTAAATTATTAATTCTCTTACTTTTGATAAATATAAATAATAATTTAATTGAATTTTAAGTCCCAGAATTTTAATTAAAAGTCGTGACGTTCATAACCGCTACTTAATGTAAAAATTAAACATTTATTCATAAACTGTTAAATGATTTATGATTATTTATTGAGTTGTAAATTAATCTAGACTTAATAATAGTCGAAATAATGTTTTAAAGCTCCTGCTATAAAATACTATTTTGACTGTGCCCTGTCCTTACAATTTACGGTACAATTCTGAAGTCGACCGCAACTGCAAACTGCAGCGACAGAGCAGACCTGTGAGGGTTATCGCTAATTATGGACTTTATTATGTTTTAGTCTCACTTGTTACATTTAGATCTTTATGACAAGACAAGCAGAATCATCTTTATGACACGACAAGACAAGCACACAAAAAATTAACGTTGCACTTACACTTTTTTTAGACAAGTGTTCAATAGATGTTTTACTTTTTGTAGTAAGGGTGTAGTTCTTTTGACTATAATTTTACAGTAATTATGACAATAGGTCAAAAATCGTGAGAATCAGTTTCACAGAACAACCCTTTTGAGGATTAAATTAAAATTTCGCTATTAAATTCAAGAGGAAACTAAATTCACGTGAAGTCACAGGTTACACAGGTCACAGGCTAGTGCATTTTTTTTGTGATAATAAATCTTTCGAATGATCGCTAATAAAATCGTGACAAGAATTGCGTAAAAGACGAACATCTTCAAATAGATTTAAAATTATCGATGTTCAATGATGCGTACAGAAATCTTTCTGTCGTTTTTTTTTAAACGTCACGTTATCTGGTATATCTGTTAGATTTCGTTGCGTAAGCTATCCACAGGTTTCCCAAAAAGAATACTCTTAGCCAACATGATTGAAATGGGTACCTAAAGCTTTTGTGGCATTTCAGATAAGAAGAAAATACCAAACAAATTACCTAAAACTCATTTTAGGGATGTATTGTACTTACACCATAAAGGTGTGTTAAAGTGTAGAATTTTTTATAATGTATCTATATACAGGCAGGGCCCCCGCATCCATATGTGCAATGTGTGCAATGCACACGGGCGCCATCCTCTAGGGGCGCCAAAGCCAAGAGACCAAAAAAAAAATTGAAAAAAAGATATCAAAAATAATTTGGAAATAGGAGTTGAGAACTTATATAGGATTAGGTTTAAGTACTAAATACTTCAAATATTTGATCTCACTTTCAGATTAAAACTTGAAGTCCGGAAACGTTTTACTTTTAGAGCTGACTGCGTTCGCTCTTCTATGAAGAATTACCTTGTCCTATTCCAAAAACCTAAAAATTTCGCGCTCGCTTCGCTCGCGCTTCTAATAAGGTTGAGATTCGCTTTTCTTGACTTCTCTTTTGAAAGCTCATTTTTAAATAATAATGGTTTTTATGTTAGTTAATCTAGTTGTGTTCTACAAAATTTTAAGTTTGTCTTCTCTAAGATGGTATGGCACTCTGGGTGTGAAGTTTGAGTAGCACTTGATGGTTTCTTTTGTGTTTAAGTTCCGAGGCAGCAAGCTTTACAGCCCAAGGGCTCTGAATTTTAAAATACACCACTGACCTACCTACCATAAAAAAAGATAAGTAATTCAAAATGCTTTAAGGGGCGCCAAAATACTTTTTTGCACACAGGCGCCAGTAGTCCTTACGGGGGCCCTGTATACAGGGTTATTGTAATAACACCGAAAAGCTCATAATGGGCCTACCACACGCTCAAGCTTCAAGACAGTGCTAACCACGCAAGCATTTCACATGAAAAAACTGTACACGGACGGCATAACCAAACGCGCAAGCTTCACCACAGTTCTAACTGCGCAAGATTCACGCACGGCATAAAGGCGCGGGCCCACTGCGGCGCATGCTTTGCACAGGCACGCGGCGGTTAATTAATTAAGTGTATTAATTTAGTTGACAACGTAGTGGATCTACGTTTCGCGATTGCACGTTGGTAAATCTGCCAATTTTGACTGACGGATGTCCAATAATGTCCATATGATCGCCCAACCACACGAGCAAGCTTCACCACAGTTCTAACTGCGCAGGCAATCGCGCAGGCCGCGCTGTGGGGTTTGCGCGAGATACAGTTTTACCAATCACACGCACGGGATTCCGTGTACAAACTGGCTTGCGCAAGCAAAACTGGGGTGAAGCTTGTGCGTGTGGTAGGCCCATAAGAGGTCATTGTACTCAACATTATGAAAAACTTTTACCATGGGACCACACATTAATCGCGAAAAAGAAATAGCTGTTCCAAACATTTTAACGTGTTATACGAACATAATTGATGTAAGTATGGAATATCTAATTTATTTTCACGATTTCGAGTGTGGTCCCATATTAAAAAAAAAAAAGATTAACCGCCATTTTGTACAACACAGACAATATATTTGGTAATGTAAATACTCTAGAATCTGAGCTCGAGGAGCTCGTGGCTAAATAATTATAGCCGCACAGGCCGATCTTCCGGGTTAAGCCGTGCTTGCCGAGGTTGGTCTGTGGATGGGTGCATAGCGAGTTTCCTCCGTGCCTCGGAAAGCACGTAAAGCCGTTGGTCCCGGCTGTCATTTGTAGATCTTTGACAGTCGTTACTGTTAGTCAGAAGCTCTAAAGTCTGACAACCAGTCTTACCATGGGGTATCGTATTACCCAGTTACTGGGTTGTGGAGGTCCGATAGGCAGTCGCTCCATGTAAAATACTGATATTCAGCTGCATCTGGTTCCACTGGAAACCGACCCCAATATAGTTGGGAAAAGGCTAGGCAGACGATGAAATACTCTAGAATCTCCAACAACCATATCATATAGATTCATTAACAATTTTACAGCTCATTACGACCTAAAATACCATTTGAATCCGTATCCCTTTTACCTAAATAGCTGCTCAAACATAAATATACCTACAACAAAGTAGTCACTAAAGTTAAATGTTAGCAAACGCTATTACAGACCCTATTTATATATTAGGTGACATTTGTGAGACCTAATGCATAAACATGAGACTTGAATATAGTATCACTGTCATTTGAATTTGAGTTTGAATTCTGAGGTTCTAGCACGACTTCTCACGGTTTTTTTGAAGTAAGGTAAACGGGAAAATTTAAGTAAATTCGATGGAAAAAAAATCCTCTGTCATACATTAGAGGCGCTTTTTAAACTTTACATACACTAAACGCAGTACTTCAAGCACGATGTAAGTAAAATACAGAAATCTTGCGATAACGATAACGAAAATGTATTCTCACCGTGTCAGTTTTATCCTGACAATTTATTTTTTAATAATAATTAAAAGGAAAATGAATATTATAGTATACCTGAAAAGGATAAAAATTTAGTAACGCTCGCATCTAAGGAATAATAGATACAAACATCAAAAAAGTTTGCGATCGCTTTCAAAAATAGAAATCTTTTTGTGTTACGTACGGTAGATTATAATTGTAATTAAACATTATTCTTTTTATATTTTTTTTTAAATGGATTTAGAATGCAAAACAATAAAACAGTTTTCTTTTTTTTACATAGAATTAAAAAAAATATTTATGTATAATATAATTATGATACTATCAGCTTATGCTTCGATCACAAACTTTTTTTTATGGCATGCTAAGAAGATTAAGGAAAGATCAAAATATTTGTTTTACATTCGAAGTTCACGACCACAGACCATTATTATTTGCATAAGTGTTTTGATCTTAACACCTTTCCTAAAAGCTTTACAAATTATGTTATTTACAGATACTTCCTCACAATTAAGTTTTTTTTTCATAACAATAGTGTTTATGTTACCAATAAATAATCCAAAAGGTAACCTTTACCTTTACAGAAAGATAATGATAGCATTAAAAGCAAAATAGTATTCATTATAGAACTCCGGTTCAATTTAGCTAAAACATTTAGGCGCCGCGGGTGAATTAGAATGTTTAAAAAATAAACTAGACATTTTAAACTTATAAGGAGACTAAAACGTATTTGAAAATTAAATCTCCATTTGTCAAGAATTATTTTAAAGACAACCTCAAGGTAGTTTTTGAAGACATGGACATTTTTGTTAATGAATTTATGATTAAAAGTCATAATTTAGTTAATTTTGTGAATGATACATGAATGGTACACCACACAATGAAAATCCAACTCTAACTAAGCAATGATAAAGTTAGCATTTCATTGGGAAGATCCATTCTAAGAGCCTTACTGTAAATGAATCTATTAATAAAATAAATAATTACTGGGTACTTGCGGATGATACAAAAATACGAAAGATAGGTAAACAAAATTCAACTCTGACAAAGCAAACATAAAGTTAAACTTTGATTGGCAGAATCTGTTTCAAGAGCTGATCTGCAAAAGCAATGTTGAATGTATAACAGCCAAAATATTGAGCATAGTAAGCTCAAGTATAAAACGCGGCAGATTCACTTTGCCGTCACATTTCACTGGCATCTTCCCTAGAAGACACACAGCAATGAAATTCGTTAGTATATTTTGTGTAAATATTTGTATAAGTTTTAAGCAACCATATTAGTGCAAACCTTTCTAATACAAGTGTCGTACGGTTGAAGTGAGTGTTGAGAAATCGTTATCAGTGAATTTTGTAATTCGTGGCTTACGGATGTTCTGTGCAATGGGACTGTTCTATTGTTTTTTTTTTTTTTTTTAATTTATTTAAATTTATTTCTAAGACGGGAATCGCAAGTGTTTAAAAATGATCGGGAGTTTGTGCGTCTATTTAACATTTGGGTTACGCACATCTTTAGTTCACTGAACTACTGAGAAAATTTTGCTCTCTTAAACCTTATTTTAAATATCATAACTGTAATAGCAATAATAACTGCAATTTAGCCAAAATAGCATGCGATTCGCATGCTATTTTGGTAAAATAGTATGCGATTCGCATGCTATTTTGGCTAAATTGCGGTTCATCATATTCTTGCCCTTATCCTAGTTTACTTGTGGTCAGCACAACACGTTTTTTCTTCCATTCTCCTCTATCAGACGTCACAGTATCATAAACTCCTTTTTCTTCCATACCATTCCTTAGACAATCCATCCATCTTTTCTTTGGCCTTCCTCTTCCTCTACATCCAGTAACATTCATACTCATCACTCTCTTAGTCAAAACAAAGAATTTGGTTAATTAATCAAATATCGCATGTCATCAAACTTGTATAGACCAATTCTTACAGCGACTAAATGGGCACTAAAACGTTTACCTGTTTTTCATCCTAAATTTCAAGCTCTATCAACGAAGTTTTTTTCCCAAATCGAGAGCTCATGCGTCAAATATTTTATCCGCACCATCCCTATTCAATTCACCGAAATTCTGAACAAGTTTCCGCTTCTTTAATATGTTTTGCCTGTATTTCAGGAGTAGGTACTCAACTAAAATTAGTAAGCATGTCCAATCTAACTTTGTTTTTTGAATCCTGCGTCAAATAATATTTCGGGTTTACCATCCCTCTACGACTACACTGAGTAAAATATTGTTTCCTTAATATTTCACCAGTTTTTCAGGAGTGCTCAACTTAGTAGGTAAGCTGTATTGGTCGTGCGTCTAATAAATATTTTGGGTTCACAACCCCTTTTAATTAATTCAATTGTTGGCAGAATTTTCTTTAAATCTTTCATAGGATTTTTAGTTTGGAAAAAAAAATGATATTTTCAGCAAACCATTATTTTTATTATCACCATCAATGTAATTTTTCGAACGAATTTTTCGGAAAAAAAAAAACTAGTAGATATTACTGTAAAAATCTTTCTGTATTTTTTTTCTGAAACGCAGACAATCATCTACCCAAAATCCGTATCAATGCAAAACGTTTCAATCCTCCTTTTCATACCAATTTTTAGTCAAATTACATAATTTTATTCTGAAAAGGCACCGTCTGATATTTTGTTCACGACTGTGTCAATATCATTGTTATTGTTACGACTTGCCGCTCTATTTGACATCAATTGCAAAGGTCTTCATGTATATACTAATTTTATTTATGTCATAATATGCAATTCTTCTCTTACTTTTTAGGTAGTAAAATCATAGCCCGGGGTATATTAGCACGGGGTGAATAAAATTCACCAACTTTCTTCAATTGTTCTTTACGTTCCGGGTCACGGTTACTTTGTCTTGATAGTCCCGCGACTCTTCAATTATTACTTCACATTTATTTACATTGGTCATAAGACTCTCCTTGTATTTGTGTCCAGTAGCAAGTTATTTACATAATCTTTAGCAAATTAATACTAACGTCATTGCATATCTAATCTATAACTTATTTAGTGTAACAATGGAAAATGAACTTAAGAAACTTAATCTATACTAATATTGTAAAGAGGAAAACTTTGGTATGTTTGTAATGAATAGGTTCAAAAACTACTGGTCCGATAATTATTACATAACATTGAATTTTAGCTTAGATCCATTATTATGTAACCAAGGAATTACAACTGACAATCAGATTTCAAAGTTATCTTGATTAATAATAATAATAATATTCCACAACTATCACACAACGCCATCTAGTCCCAAGCTAAGCAGAGCTCGTGTTATGGGTACTAGACAACTGATAAACATACTTATATATTTCTAAATACATACATATTATATTATAGATAAATTACATCCAGACACAGAACAAATGATCGTGCTCATCACACAAACATTTGTCCTGGGTGGGAATCGAACCCACGACCCCCGGCATAGCAGTCAGGGTCACTAACCACTAGACCAACAGGCCAGTCAATTCTCAGTAAGCCTCTAATTTGTTGACCAACCTTCCGCTTAGATTAAACCTATTGTATCTTTTGTTATTCTAAAGCTTAGACTGACCTTATTTTAGACTTACGATCAATAAGTTAGATAACACCAATTAAATCGGATTATTTAAGTCTGATGAGTCAATGTGGGTGTGTGGCTAAAGAAAATAATAATAGCTACAAGAAGGCAAGACGAAGGCTTGCAAGGACCGATAGACGTTAGGCAAACATCATTATTATTATTATTAAGAAACCTCTCTATGTCCGAAAACTGTAGGTAAAATGTTGGCTGGCAATCACAAATCAGACGACGCAATGGATTCTGTGGCTTATCGGACTTTTGTTGAACAGAAGCCGAAAGTCTGGCAACCAGTTTTTTCGAGGTGGACTTCTAGAGGTCAGAAAAGCGGCTTGCTCCAATTAAAATAATAATGTATTCAACAGTACCTATCAGCTTAAATTGAAAGATGGTTCTAACATAGTTGTTGTAACTGAAGCTTAAATCAAACTCGTAATTGCTTTTCCACAGTAAAGTTTCATTTACCAACATCGAAGTTTATTTAATTTTTATTTTTATAAAGTTTCCCGTTTCTATGAATTTCTCGTTTTTGTAAATGGGTTTCCAAAAAATAAACACCCACCCGTAGAATAACTACAACTAACTACTAAAAGTGTTTATTCCGCGCGGGAAACGAACACGTAAGGCAGCAGTCAAAAGCTCAGTCACTACACCTACCATGCCATCAACGTCTTATCTCCCTGACAACAAAATATTATCAACTTCAGCGGTTTGGAGGTTAAAGTAACCGAGACCGGTTACCAAAAGTATGAAAGCAATTTCGACCACAGAATTTTCAACCCTAATTTCCCAAGCTTCCTTATCAAAGCTTTTAACTTTACAACCGCACTATTGAAGTTCCATCTACTTGCCCACCACCACAATATTGCTGGTGTGACAGTAATAACAGCGGTAATGTTATGATATCTGTGTAACAACCGCAGGCAACGCCGCGAGGCGGAAGACTGTAGTACCCGAAAATTAAGCAATCGAATTTAGACTAGGTTCGGTGATCTAGGTGTTAAGCTACTGTCAAACAGACAGGCGTGGCGAACGCTTTTGTTTATAATGTATGATTTGTTTGAAGCCAGTCACATAGACTATCGGATCGCCTTCGCTTTTCTATGTGACTGGATTCAGAATTCCATACATTACAAATAAAAACGCTTCGGATCGCATTCGCGTCGCCTGTCTGTTTGACAATAGTTTTAATCATATTGGGCGACTCGCTGTCCAATCATGGACCACGCACGGGTCAATGATGCATCGTGTTCTAAACATACTTTAAAGATCTGTCAGCAAAATGACGGGACCCCCTTGAGGTACAAAGCCTCCGGGGCCGCGGGTCTATCAGGTATCCGTGACCCCGGAATGTAAAGGGCTATTGAAGGACACCGTAGATTTTAGTCAGTACAAGTCTGACAGTCCCTCCCGGCCTGTCCAGTACCATTAGCACGAGTTTTCAGTATTTGAGACGTAAAGTAAACTGGAACTTTGAGAATTTCAAATCGACAATTTTCAAGGAAAAAATAGTTCCTTCTTAGCACACCAGAGGCGCTGTTCCATTTTTTCATACAAGGAAAACTCGTGCTAAGGGTACTGGATGGAAAGACTCATTCAATGATTTTACCAATTAAAAAAAAACCCTTAATTTGACAAGTTATAATTAATACGGGCTTTTTTCATAGTACTGTCAAATGACAGTAGTAGCAATCGAGTCATTCCAAACTGAAACTTACGAAACTAACAAGGCTGTTTGTCGATTCAATTGAAGAGCTTATTCATTAACAAACTCAATGAATACAAATTCAGTTTGAGTCTAATGAGAGATTAATTTGTTGGTTTTCGAATTCTTGTTAGTTTTGCTAAATTAAACACTGCATTCAAAACTAATGTTTACATTTAGAAGAAGTTTTACCATTTATGGCAATACATTCATAAACATTTGAATGGTTTCGATTATAGGCATTTAGTTTTCAATTGAAAATTAATCGGAATGCAAAAATTTGAGGTTAGAGTAACTTTTTTTGTTGTTTGGCAACTTACAACAAGAACACAGGGGCCATAAATCCGAAAATAGCTGACATTTTAAAGTTAATAACTTGATCTACAATGCGGAAGATAATTAAATCACCAATCAGACGCAGGATAGTAGGTATTAAATCCTAACTTATATTATTAATGCTATAGTGACGGTGTTTGTTACCTGTGTTTTTTTTATCGCGATAGCTTCGCTTTTCACCGTTATATCGCTTGTTGGTAAGCAATGATGGTCGACGGTGAAGCACGCTTTTCTAGAAGTAACCTATTCACTCTTAACATAAATATCCCAAGTTTGTAGCGGGGAATATAGATTCCGACAGGGAATTTCAGTCTTTAGCTGTACGTGGCTGTACGTACAATAAAAGTATTGGCAAAACGCTTTGTGCTTAAGAGTACCTTTTCACGCTCAAACTATTGGGCCTCTACCATGAACTCTTAACGCGATTCAGTTTAGGCTGTGGGAAAGAGACAGAGCTATACAAGTCGTCTAGCGCCATCTCTTTCCCACAGCCTAAAGACTCACGCTTTAAGAGTTCAGGGTAGTCCACCTAATTTCTGATCATCCGGGAATTTCTGAACTTTTTGGTGTTCGGAGGTGAAAATTGCATCCCTATGATGCAATTTTTAGTCATAATTGGCCCATAAAAATAAATTGAGTCACACATGACTCACACCACTTTTGCTGCAATCGACCTCAAGTGAGATGATGTCGAGTGACAAATGGTTCAGGTTTTAAGGAAGTGACGATCTTCACCAATCTCTCCGGGTGCATTCGTCGCAAGAAAATCTCGTTATTGTGCCTTCAAACTTTGATAAAAAAAAATGTAACCGCCTTCAAAAACAACCACAAAAAAGTGTAAAATAATCTACAAAATAACTTTTCTTTCGGAAGTCGGTGGCTTTGTTTTTTATATTGGTGTCTTTTTTGCCACCGACTTCTGAAAGAAAAGTTATTTTGTAGATTATTTTACACTTTTTTGTTTTTGAAGGCGGTTACATTTATTTTGAAAAAGTTTTTATTTTACTCTTTTTAGTTTAAATATTCAATCCGATTTCTTGTCAAGAACATCATTCTCTTACATGTGCACTAGAATTTTTTAATCCTTCGCACCGGTAATTACATCGCCCATGTACTCAAAAACTACTGAACCGATTTTGATGAAACTTGCATTATTCCCTAAGTTTAATGATACCTAGAACAAAAAAAAAAAGAATTACTTAAATCGGACTGGTAGTTCCAGAGATATGCGAACACAAACTAAATCAATCGACGCCTACTCCTTACTGTTAAGGAGTTATACCTTCCATCATCAGCTCATCCACCTGAGATGATGATTATCAGATGCAAATACTTGAACAGCTTTAGAAAATATATGAAATTGGTACTATGTGCCTATAAAATTTGAAGGTTGCCCTCGATTTCCCTGGGATCCCATCATCAGATCCTGACTTGATGATCATGGGACCACTTGTGAAGTATACCCTTTCAAACAAAAGAAAAATTTTCTAAATCGGTCCAGGCGTCTTCGAGAAATCGGGGAACATGCATAAAAAAATAAGGAACTTCATTCCAAAAAAAAAAAAAAAAGATTCCGACGAATTGAGAACCTCCTCCTTTTTTTTAAGTCGGTTAAAAATAATCTGAAAGCGTAAACTATAAAAACAGAACCGTCTCCTTTTCTCAAAGTTTTTAAATAATTTTTTTTTTTTTTTCATTTTTTTTTTTTTTTTTTTAATATTTCAATTTTCCAATTTAATACAATACTCATAATCTAAACTATAAATAAAAACTAACTAGTAATATGTACAAATAATAATAGTAGAAATATTCAAAGGGCGTCAAAGAATTCATCCATATCGCTGTCAACGGGAACGGTGCCCAGAACGCTGGCAGCATTGCCACGTTGTATGGCAATGCTGATTCGTTGGCCTAGGAATAAGCCAGCCCTCTGGTCACCTGAAGAGTCGACTAAACGTCTGGCGATATCCTTAAAAACGTTGTGGGCACTCGGGCCCCATGGTCCTAGAGTTTCAACCCCAAACGGCTCAAACACATAGCTACTAGCTAAGCCAATGTATTTGCGCCGCTTGGAGTTTTCGGCACCTGCAGCAGCAGCGCCAGCACAACACGCTGAACTAGGAAGATGGGATGGCGCAAGGGTGTCGACACATGTTGCATCCCACACCAAAGGCCTACCCAGCTTCCATGGCATTATGGTCATACCATCTGGTCTCTTCCCATCGTCGCGTGCCAAACCACTGGGTTCTAAGACGGATGGCACCCCGGCGGTGACAAGAGCACGACGGATTATGTCGTTTAAGCTAGCGTGTCGTGCCAACCGACCTGCACTCCTGCTACAGGAAAGGCCATGGTGCCCGAGGCAGTCGACTACTTCACCACATTGACAGCGATGTGGAGCCCCACAAGGAGCGCCCAAACGCAAGCATGTAGCGACACGGAAGGTTGTGTCACCCAGCATAGTACCTATGTTGGGTGACGGTAGCGCCTGAAGCCAAAGGCCCGACTCCCATTCACCCACAGCCAGCAGGCGGGCACGCTCCGCAGTATTGGTGGACGTATTAATGAGATTATTCCGTACCAACCTGCAGAGCGGCTCATCCCACTGTCTCTGGGAAAACGGGTTACCGGGCCGATCCGTATCTGGGCAAGCCACTTTCCAGGCGTCCTCGGCATCGGTCAAACACGGCACCTCAGGGTCGACCAGGGAGAAAGACAAAATTCTCCTGGTCAGCTTTTCAGTGCTGTGGACAGAGGACAAGAACGCCGGTAAGCTAACACTAGAAATTTTGCGGATACCGAGCCCACCAAAACGAATTGGAAGGGTGGCTTGAAGCCACGCTCGGTCATCCAGGGCCACATTAAGAATGGATGTTAATGTATTGCGAATAATTTTGTCAATTTTGTCCAAGAGTTGTGGATGTTTGAAAAGAGGGGATGAGCGAAGAAAATACATGAAATTTGGACCAAAACAACAATATCTAATTAGGGCGAAGGCCGAATGTATACTAATTTGGGAGAGTTTTTCCGAAATGTCATTAAAATGTTTAATTTTGTTGTCAATGAATGATGGGAAACTTTCTGCCAAAATAGGGGAACCAAGGAGGTGCAAGGAACTTTTATCTAAAATGGTGATATTTGGAGCTATTTCGTTAAATTTATCTAATGTCGATTGTCTGTCGGTAGCGTCAGTAACAAAAATTTCACATTTTGATGGGTTCAATTGAAGGCCTATTAATTTAAATTCTTCTTTGAGGAGTTGTAAATCGGCTAGTACGGTACTTACGTCACCTCCTAAGGTTCCATCGTCTAAGTACCACACGTTAAATTTTGAATTTAATTTTTTGATAATGGGATGAATACATAAGCTGAAAATGACTGGCCCAAGGGGGTCACCTTGTTGGCAACCAACTGCAGATTCCAAAACGTTGTCCTTGTAAAGTAATTTTGAAGGATGTCTGTAACATTGCCAAATAAAACCATAAATTTCGGGTAGTTCCTTTTTGACTTCTGCCAACAAAGTGTCCCTGTTAACGGAATTGAAGGCGTTCTTCACGTCAACCTTGAGGATGACTTCACCTTTACCTGAATTTAAAAAAGAGGACAAGGAATGTACGGCAGCCTCACAGCCCCCTCTGGAACCGAAACCAAGTTGTAGGGGCTGGAACTTAGTTGCAAGCGTTTCACTAAACAACTTGCAACATATTTTGGCTGCCATACGCCTATAGGTGCAACCGACACCAATGGGACGAATGCCGCCGTCCCTCTTGCGCAGGGCGCAGAGGTTAGCCCCGTACAAGACATCGACGACGGCATCGTTCACGCCGCCGGAAAGCATTAAGTTGACCAAAGCCGCAAGCTCCTTCATGAGCGACACACCGGCGTCCCCGGCGCCCGAACTCAACAGATCCTTCAGATGCTGTGGAGTCAGGCCGTCGAGGCCGCCGGCGGATCCACTGCGGAAAGAGCTCACGGCTGCGATCAACTGGGGAGCGGTAATTTGGAAAAATGAGTCCTGAACAAGGGGGTCGGGGTGGGTAGGTGGGTCGGGGAAGGTTAAGCCATCCGCAGGCGCCGGATGTTTACTCTCCAGGGCTGAAAGTGTCTCTGGAGAATAAAGCGCCACCACATCGCTGCTGAACAGAAGTCGGGCGGCCCCCCTAATGTCACCCTCACTTAATTTTGATTCTACATGTGAACAAACGCCTTTACGTGAAGAGTGTGAAAAAAAAGGTAATTTTGAGTCCAAACTGTGTAATGTATTGTTACAATTTTCTTTAACCAATTGTGTTAAAGATTTTTTTGCTGCCAAATTTTTTTCCACATGTAGAATCCTATAAGGAAAGGTGAGTAACTGCTCCCAGGCTCGTTCCGAGTTTTCCTGGGTCGCGAGACGGACACATCGTGCCAAACTCAGCGCAACAGACCGTCTCGCGCCCCGGGGAACTCTCTTTAGTATAGGAGTGGAATTTTTGAATTTAGATAATGTTTTCCACAAAGCTTGATCGAAAGGTGTTGAAGTCGTGGATGAGTCTAGGGGGTCCAAAGGTACACTATGTGGTTTGTGAACCTTGCCATAGTGTATCCTTAGACCCCGTTCGCCTTTAAAATAACGAGCCTGGGAGCAATGGGGACATCTTACCAGTTGCACATCCAGCGATGTGGCAGGTTGACTGGCACCACTCAAACCGACGTCGCTACATCCGGCGTTGGACATATAAATCGGGAAAATGTTATTTTTCTACTTACCAACTATAATATACACAAAAATACTACCTATCAAACACTTAAATAACACAGAAAATACACATAAAATGTCAAAACACGGGACAACAGGCGTCGCCTAGCAGCGATGACAGCGTCGCGCTGGCGGCCTGGGGCGCCGCCTCCGCCACCGCATGTTCTCTATGTCCGCCGCATAGAGGTCCGATGCCGCCGCGCAAGCCGCTCTGTCATATTATATTGTTAGCCGTCGGCCACGCTATCTTGACGCGTCTTGGTGGTGAATTGCCAATAAATTGCGGTATTGTAGGCCAAAGATGTATGAGCGTCGCGCCCACGACGCGTCTCTTCTGTTTTACGTCGCTTTACTTTCGTTTCATTTTATAAGATTTACTCGGGCACAAAATAACTGTCAAGTTCATCTCGTTTAAAGATGTTAGATTGCGTATTTATTTTTAGTATTAATGTTCGAATATATTTCTTCTTTGTTGCCTTTCACTCTTTCATTTATGGTTTATATCAATATCACACAGATAGATATTTTAATTTATTTTAGTTTCAAATTAATTTTATTTAAAAACATAATATCGAGTTGACAGTTCTTCTTCCTTTTTTGATTTTGATAAATATTAGATTAATTATAAAATCATTTTTAAAATTATTTTGTTGTTCATCTGTTTCATTACTATTCGGCGAATTCGTGGGAACTAGTAAATAATGTAGACGAGGTAAGCCCAGACGGGTAGCCCGCCTAAAACGGGTTCACATGGCGTATACGCGGTTCCTCAAAGGGAAAGGCGACGCGTCCAACACGCACACATTCTCATTAGCAAAAACGACGCGTAATTTAACATGCATACCCGTTTTAGGCGGGCTACCCATCTTGGGCTTACCTCCCCTACGTGATACCACTGATAAACCGTTAAATGGGTTTGAAGTTCCAATTATACGCCCCGTAGGAGGGTATCTTCCAGGGGTACCATGAGTTCGGAATATAATACTCAATCAAATGAAATTGAATGGTTTGTAAAACATACAACCTCCTATCCATGAATGACATAAAATTATGTGATCACAAATATACAGTTCGAATAGTACAATTTCAGTTGCTTATTTACCAGCGTCGTAATACATACATGTTCTTTAGGTCGCCTAATTAATTTGCTTAGCCTGTATCTGGGGCAAAGTTCTAAACTGTTGAATGCCTAGTTTATTTAGCTGTACTGAATCCTTTCCCTGCAAGATGTTACTATAGTTACGAAATATTAGGTCTATAAAGTAAATGTTCGAAGTTAGGATGAGTTTCAATATTATTTAAGCTTTTCAACTTTTCCTTTTTATGTACCTTTATAACCTGTTTTTTTTGCCGTCGAGCAGTCTTATTCTTAACCCAATAGCGGTAATTAATTTTGGGATATAAAATCATCAAATAAGCCTTTCGCCCTGTATGGAGGAGAAGAGACAATCAAACTCTCTGGCTAGAAACCACATTTTTCCTTCGATTACCTTCGCATACCGTACCCTATTTAGTTCAGACAGTCTGCGACGCCGAAATTTGTGGCTACAGTGTCATTTTACTAGTTCTTTTTGTTATGCAATGAATGGCACATATTTTCATGAAGATGCGTGCCCATTTTATCATGTTTTAATAAATTCCCCATTGTTAGTTACCTTCTCAGGTTTGCATATGTTAATATTCAATATTTCACATCTAGTAAATAATAACCATAGATAGTTTGAATAAAGTGAACGGCCGTAAATTATCTATTTAAAAATCGTCATCGTTCCATGTTAGGTTTAAAAAAAAACAGTTTCCAGTCCATCTTCCTGATGATGAAATGAGACTAAATGCCCTATCCATCAAAATGAAATCAAAGACATTTTCCGAATCCCAAACAAACGCAGCGAAGTTAAAAATGGACCGATTGTCGTCGAATTAGCATCATCGATATTAAAAAGTGACTTTTTGAAATCGGCTCGCACGTACAACAGAGGAAACAGAGATAAATTATGTGCAAAACACCTAGGATTCACTACTAATGAATACACCCCAATCTACGTTACTGAACAGCTAACCACCAGGGGTGCGCGCTTATATTTTCTTGCCCGCGATCTAGTTAAATCCAAAGCGTACAAATACTGCTGGACTTCCTTTGGCCAAGTCTGCGTCAAAAAGGATGATGCCTCTTCAAAAATTATAATAAGGAGCGAAATGCAAGTTACAAAACTTATGCAACAGATATGACTATTAGTGTTAGTACTAGTGCTAATTAATCCTTACGTCACACATTGTATAAAATATAAACATAATAGTCTCTCTTACCGTTATTTGTTAAATTCTATTAGATCTAAGGTTATTATTAATATTATGTTAAAATTAGTTTTCACTGTATTGTTATTATTACTAATTAGATTAAGGAGTATAATTTATGTAATTATAACGCACACACACACAATCGAAACATACACTATTCAACCTTTCATACAGGTCATTTCATGCACATCACGTACAAAAGCACGCGTAGACAAAATCACAGGATTAAATATCACAAATTGTAATGTTCGCTTTGCATTTCTGTGTGAAATTATGTTAATGAGATATTCAATCTTTCTTTATGGATAGTACACAAACAATAGCGCAAGCAATTGATGAATTAGCTATAGCGCAAGCTAGCGAATATCAAATCCAACATTTTACTCAAAAGTTCAGTACTCGAAGCTCAGATTTTACCATTGTATCGCAAAATATTAGAAGCATTTATAGTAATTTAGATGATCTGCATATTACTTTGTCTCAATTTGGGTTTGATATAGATCTTTTAGTTTTAAGTGAATGCAGGCTTGATGTAAACAAACCGATCCCTAATATTAGCAACTATTTGTCATTTTCTACCAGTAACCACTTGAACCGATGTGATGGAGTAGTGGCATACGTAAAAAATACGCATAAAGTTAATGTCAAAGAAATCACATTGACACACGCATCGTGTTTACAAATCAGCATGCCCAATCTTATAGTGCTCGGTATTTACCGTTCTCCATCAAACGGTAATGCCGAAAACTTTGTAAATTCCCTTGATAAGCACTTGGAATCCTTGCGGACAGTTTCAAATATCATAATAACCGGTGATATAAATATAAATATTATCTGTAAATCTACCGAACAAAGTCACGAACGTATGAATAGACTCAGCTATCTAAACATGCTCTCAATGCACGGTCTGTTACCAGGACATTATCTACCAACCCGAGGTGTAAACTGTCTAGACCATTTTATTATGAAATTAAATAAAATAAAAAAAACTGCCTCTATCGCCGTAATAAATACAACGATAACTGATCACTTCATGATATTTCTCAAGCTAAGTGACGTAGAAAACAAACATAAACCCTCTAAATTTAAAACTAAGATAAATTTTGAAAAAGCGCTTGTTACATTGAAAGAGAGTAGAATTTTTGAGTTAAATCTAGTGAATGATCCTCTTATGCTAACCGAACTACTTATAAGTCAAATTAAAAACTGCCTAAGTCAAAATACAACTACAACTTTGGTTCCGAGAAATAAACGTATAATAAAACCATGGATAACTACAGGAATCCTACGGTGTATACAAAATAGAAACAGAATGCAAATGAAGGTGCGGTCTGATCCCTCAAATTCTATCTTAAAAATTACCTATAGGAGATACCGCAATTACTGCAACAACTTGATTAAAAATCTGAGACGTAAATATGATAAGGAACAGCTACTATATGCAAGTAAAAATACTAAACTAATGTGGAATACCATAAACAATATCACAAACCGTAAATCGAATAAATCTCAAAATCTGGAATTATTAGAAATAAAACACACCACACAAGACTCGGTAAATGAAGTTAATAACTATTTTTCAAAAATTGGTAAATCGCTAGCAGAAGAAATTCTCAGCAATAATAATCTATCACAAATTCAGGATAGTCTCGATGATGTTACAGCACGGGTCTCTTCTTTTGTGCTTTTAGAAACAGATCCAACGGAAGTCTACAACATACTAATGAGTTTGAAATCTGAGAGTGCACCAGGATGGGACAAAATACCCACAAAATTTTTAAAATTATCACATGAGGTAGTTGTACCAATAATTTCACAACTAGCAAATCTGTGCTTTAGGCAGGGGATCTTTCCATCTGCCTTGAAAAAAGCTGTTATTACACCTGTACATAAGGGTGGAGACAAAGATGATGTAAATAATTATCGGCCAATATCAGTGCTTCCTGCAATTTCAAAAATTTTAGAAAAATTAATAAATATTCGATTAATAAACTACCTTAACAAATATGGTATTATATCCAGTTCTCAATACGGTTTCAGACAAGGATTATCAACTGAAGATGCAGTTCTAGCGTTAACCTCTCATATTGTGAACAAAGTGGATACAGGAAGAAAGTGTCTAACAGTTTACCTTGACATAAAAAAAGCATTTGATACGGTCTCAGTCTCCATCCTTGTGCGTAGTTTGGAAGCTTTAGGCATTCGGGGAAACCCACTGTCTCTGCTTACAGATTATCTTAAAGATAGGAAACAGTGTGTTAGGATAGGGGAGTACACGAGTGAGGAGGCTAATATCAGTTTTGGTGTCCCACAGGGCAGTGTTCTGGGTCCAACCCTATTTCTCATATATATTAATGGCCTTTGCCATATGAAAATTGAAAACGGTCGTGTATTCTCTTATGCTGACGACACAGCCGTTGTTTTTACGGGAGATACATGGAGCGCTGTGTATAAGTCTGCTGAAAGGGGCCTAGCGAGGATTGCTGGTTGGTTGAACTCCCATCTATTAACACTGAACACCTCGAAAACCAAATACATTGCATTTACAAAATATAATAATTCTCAACCGGGGTCTAACTATTCTCTAAGGATCCATAGCTGCAATGATCCTTCGGGTATTAATGGAAATTGTAATTGCAGTGAAGTGGAAAAAGTCTATCACATTAGGTACCTAGGTGTTGTGGTCGATCAACGTTTATCTTGGCACACACACATAGAAGTAGTCATGGGCCGAACAAGAAAACTCATATGGGTCTTCAAGACATTGCGACATGTGACTTCTAAGGACCTCTTAAAGCAGATTTACGTCTCTCTAGCCCAGTCAATTCTAATGTACTGTATACCAGTATGGGGCGGGGCTACCAAAACAAAATTCCTAGAACTGGAGCGTGCCCAGCGATCTCTTCTGAAAGTAATGCATCTAAAACCATACAGATTCCCAACTGAAAACCTATATGCACTAAGCGACATTCTAACGGTCAGAAAGCTGTATACGCTACGAGCTATTTTGAAACTCCATAAAACACTACCTTATGATCCTGGATCCCAAAAAAAGAGGAGGAATTATGTAGTAGCACATGTTGTCTCAGCTAAAACAACTTACGCAGAAAGACAATATACTAGACAGTCTGTAAACCTGTACAACAAAATAAATAAATGTTTGAACATTTACGCAATGACACTTAGAGAGTGTAAAAAATCACTAACAGACTGGCTGAAAAGCAAGACTTACAACGACATAGAAGCACTCTTACAAACATCTCGATAAAGCTAACCTTGATACATAATACACACATAGGCGTCGCGCACATATTATATACACACACGTGCACACACACACACACTCACACACACACACACACACACACAGGCATAAATATTATTTCGCTGGATTTATAATTGTAAGTTTACTTTTTTCTCATATTTTATTTTTTTTTTTTTCTTATTATTATTATATACCTTGTTCATTCTCACTTTGTCAGTTAGGAAGAGGGGGGTTTCCTAGCACAGGTATAACAATACTTAAAAGGAGACCCCTGCGTAAGATAATTTTCTTGTAAATGTGAAAATGAAATAAATGGTTTTTTCTTTTCTTTTCTTTTCTCTTTCTTCCATTCTACTCTATCCTAGGAAATACCTCTTCTAAAAGTCAGTATACCACATTACCCAATTCGTCCTTAGACGCTTCTACATTATTGTGATCGTGACCGAAGTTCTATGGGGTCACATTCAGAACCTTAGCCTTTCCCATCACGGAGTTACCTGCAGCCTTCACCTCAATACGATGCACTCGTTTGCCGTAAAACTTAGTTAAGTGGGTTAGTTAAGAATTTGAATTGAAGCTATTTGTTTGAGGATCGTTAAATGTAGTACGACTTGTCCGTATTTACCTGAGTTGTGCTGAAATATTTTTTTTTCTGGTTTTAACGGACCCACTCGTACATTTGAACCCTGTTCAAGAACTGTCATTAGCAATAATATGCCACTGACATCTCTGTAATACGGTACATGGCTAGCTGGTTTATTCTCCTTTGTTCACCTGAGTGAACAAAACCTTTTTTATGCTTGGCGTGGGTGATAAGTCCCCAAGATCTAAAGTAGAAAAGTTGATTGTGGTGACCTGAGTGAAACATTTCCGAGGTGAACAAAGGACACCGCTTAGGTCTACTCAATTCACCTAGTTGATATCACCAGGTGAATCTTTTCAGAGATTAACTGATTACACCAATGTGTCCATTTTGTTTACCCTGGTGAACAAAATGGAATAAACCGGCTGACTATTCTAGGTTTACGTATCTTAAATTAAAGGCTTCAGAATTAATATAATACTCCTTCAAAATCTGTCACCACACTTTCTAACATGTTCATTTCTCAAATTCCAGTTCATCGTACTAGCCCTTGTAGCGGCATCCTCAGCCGCTATCCTCGACGGATCCAACTTCCTTCCTCCCAACGCAAAGTCCTCAAGTGGCATCAGCGCTGGTCTCCAGGCTCCCTTCGGAGGACAGGCATCGTATGGAGGAGGAGCAGGGTCTGCTGGCAGCCAGGCTGAGATCTTGAAGTATGAGAATGAGATAAACGAGGAGGGATACCACTATCTTTATGAGACTAGTGATGGTACTAAGGCTGAGCAACAAGGTGGGTGATGTTTTCTAGAAATATCTTTTTTTTTTTTAGCCGTTTTCTGTTAATCAGAAGCTTGATAGTCGCGCTGGTGGGTCACAGGTCCAAATAAAATGCCTATTTACCTTTCAAATAAAATCAGTAACTTGTATGAAGCATAATTTACGCGTTTGCATTAGCATCTATTTCTCAGCTGTCTTCTATTCTTAGTACCTATCATATATTTCTTCCATTCCAGTATAAGTTAAGTTTGAGTCATAAGTTACTTGTAAAAAAATTATAATAAAAAAAAATTAAAATTAAACCATTAAATAAACATTCGACTCATCATCGTGAAAATGATTTTTAGAGAAAATAAAAAATCAGCTGCAATGGGGCTCAAACCAACGACGATATAATACTAGACTCGTAATAACAGGCGACCGATGTCTGCCAACACATTAGGCAAAAAAGTCTTATATCCGTCTCATTTCGACCAATCCTGTGAGCCGTAAACATACGTTGAGACTTGGTTGAGACAGAACCGACCTTGAGTTAGCCAATCACAACGCAGTACCCCGCCTCCCTCGCTTACGTAGTACCTCAGCGAGTTGGCAGAATAGTTTTGTTCGTTAGATCGTGCAATGCGTAGTCTAGTATTATATCGTCGTTGGCTCAAACCCACGTCTTCTGGATAAGTTCTCCAGACGCCTTAGCCGCCTTACCAATGAATTTATCTTTCCTCTAAAATCATCTTTGCCCTTATAAAGCCATTTACAAAATATTTGTTGCAACAAGTAAAAAAGTTTACTACACTCGTGCTACAAACATTGAAAACAATAAAGTTCAGTTGTACAAAGCTATTATTTTGACCATCGCAATTGAGGTAACTAGTAAAGCACGCAATGTATGTTATATCATACGTTTGCATGCTAAATGTTAATGGCTATCAGTTACTAACTCCGTTCGTGTGTTATATTGTTTCATCATGATGTACATTGAAATAAACGACTTGTTGTCACAACAAATCATGACCTTTCTCTAAATCACTACCTATTTTTAACAGACTTCAAAAAAAAGTAGGTTCTCAGTTCGACCTGTACGAGTATGTCTGTGTATGTTTGTATGTATGTATGTTTGTCCGCGATTATCTCGCGTTTGGCTGAACCGATTTTGATGCGGTTTGAAATCAGAAAAATCAGAAAAATGTTCACTACATTCTGGAGAAGGTTTTAGTTTACACTAATAGATATCCCGTGACGTTGCCCGCGTGGATCCGTTTTTGCTTACTTGGATTGTAGATTTTCAAAGACGCCGATTGTATGAAGATTTTTGTTGAATATCTAAACTAAAAAGGGAAAAGTAAAAAACTTTTTGAAAAAAGGGAACCGACTTCCGAAAGAAAAGTTATTTTACAGTTTTTTTTTTTATGTTTGGTTTTGAAGTCGGTTCCCATTTTTAAAAAAAAAAAAATTTTTCACACCACCTGCTCGTAAATGTCAAATTATATGTCTGCTAACCGGCCGTAAAGCAAGGCATTGTTCCCCCCCGCTCGAGCTGGGCAATAATATATGTACTGAATTTAATTATTCCCGTGGGAATAATGTGATTTGAATTTGGAACCTCAAACAAAACATAGTATGAAAACTTTGAACGAAGGAATTGAAGCAGCGGCGGCTGCCCCCCGGCAGTCCCCACTGCAACAGCTGATCGCTTGCTGAGGTGGGCACCACAGCATGCTCACGTTCGAAGGTTGTCGTACCACATCAAATTTCAAAATTCGAATTTATTTCCTCGCAGTTGGTGTGAAAAGCAGAGTACTCACCACAGGAATAAAGCTGCCTTTGTCTTGGGCTAACTTAAATCCCTCGATACACTAAGGATTCTTATCTTAATTCCCTCGTTTCACTCGGGAATTAACACTTGAACCTCGTCGCTGCGCTCCGGAGGTTCACCCCCAGAATCCTTAGTGTCGCTTCGGGATTCAATACGCCCGTGACGTAAGGCACTGCTTTATTCCCTTGGTGCGTAATCTACTATTTTAATATTAGGATCATCTATCATTTCATCATCTTCTAGCTGTTCCCTTTAGTTTTAAGCCCGCTGCTTGGCTCCTATTGATCGTAGCGTGATCAGTAGGATCACGATCCTGTATTTATCGAGGATACTCATCCTCGATAAATACAGTATTCAACACAAAAATAAATTTTCAATTTGAACCAGTAGCTCCTGAGAAACATTTAACAAACCTCAGATCAAAGAAATAGGCAGATAGAACGCAGAACACGCGAGTGCGTCCACCAAAGCAAATACAAAATATAAAGTGAATACAAACTCGCGACAGTACCAAGCTAGGTACGCGTCGTTGCTGTTGTTTGCCAAAATATGCCGTCTCGTGTCTTTAAACATTGTAAACGTTGTTCTCAAAAACAAAGAAAACAATATGAAATTCGATTTGATTTTGTATTTGCTTTGGTGGACACACTCGCGTGTTCTGATCGTTCTATCTGCCTACTTCTTTGATCTGAGGAACAAATTTTATTCTTCTATTCTTTTAATAACTTAAGTTTGCAGTTTATACCTAACAAAATTCATTAGCAACCAAATTAAATTCAAGCAAAGGATGCATCGTATTTTAAACAGGACTACCTTGATAATAATCAACGGAATAATCAAATTTCCTTGTTCTAAATAATAATTATAATCTTGTCATTCTTTATTTTTATCAAACATATTGTTTTCTTAGCAGTCTATTGCCTCTATCGGAATCTGGTGACAAACGTTTATACAGTGTTCCGTCGGTGCGCAGGAGTTTCAGTTATTTCAAGTAGAGCTCGCCTCATCTTTGATATCTTAGATTGAGACCAAGAGTCACCCCCATTTTAATTAAAAAAGTAATCATTCTCTTAGTATATTGATTTTTTAATGTTTGTTTTTTAAACTTTAATGCGTGGACTAGTTATTTACTACCCGCATTCATTGGGATAAAATCTACGGCAATCGAACGAAAAACTACCTGCCTTACAAGCTTATAACCACCATCCATTTTAAAATTCCAGGCCGTGTGTACCCTGGTGTCCAGCCCGAAGAAGGTCTCCTCCAAGTGTCAGGCTCCTACTCTTACATCGGTGATGATGGCCAGACCTACACCGTGACCTACACGGCTGATGAGAATGGCTTCCGTGCCGAGGGTGCTCACCTCCCCACCCCTCCTCCCATCCCTGAAGAGATCCTGAAGAGTTTGCAGCTCACGGACACAAGACAGTCTCAAGGTATGTATTGTAAAAGGAAGCTAAACTTGTACATCTAACAAGGACAGACGGCGAGTAATGGGCGACTCGCTGTCCGATCATGGACCATGCCCGGGTGGACAGCGCGTCGTGTCTCACGCGCGCCTCAAAGAGCTGTCAGCACTATGACGGGCCAAATCCAGCCGGGGTCGCGGGACTAACGAGCTACCGTGACCCCGAAACGTAAAGGGCTATTGAAGGACACCGTGGATTTTAGTCAGTACATGTCTGACAGACCTGCCATAGGCAGGAGGACACATTTGATGATTTTACCACGCTAAAAAGGAAAAAAAAAACAGTATTCTTGGACAAGTTAGGGCCCGGATTAAAAGGCGCACAAATAACACATATTTTTTTTCACGGTTCAAGCAATACGCTGAACCATGGTTTATTTTCATCCGACAAACAGTGCGTTTTAATTTAAAACTAAAACGCATGCACGCTGTTCAATTTAAATTTTAGTTTCCCCATCTGGAGATCGAACTCAAGATTCTCGAAGTTGCATTTGTGAGCACTTTTTTCATTTTATTTTAGAATAGTTACAACAAACATTGTTTTGCAAATTAATCTAACATTAAATCAATATTATCAATTTATTTCCAGGTGCCTACGACAGCAGAAGAAGCAGCTATGATGCAGACGCGGGCTTATAAAATTAAAACTAACATTCAATTTCTACTAACACACTAAAACTTAGAGTAACGACTATGTCGTCGACTGTACCAGCCATATACAGTCGGGCACAACATTTAAGCAGTAAGTTATTATAAGTCTCCCAATGGTTAATTGGACGAAGTGGCCAGTACCTGTTCTGGTGACCTATCATGACGTCTTAAAGCCAGTAGTTCCAGTGAAGAAATGAGGTGGCGCTAGACGACTTGTATAGCTGTGTCTCTTTCTCTGACTTGAACTACTCTGGCTTTGAAACGTCATGATAGGCCACATGTAGTCGTTAATGTTATTTTTTAATAAAGCCCTTTTGTAAATTATTTTGTCTATTTATCATTTTGTCATCATTCATGATGGGGTACGTGTAACATAACTGTATGTTAGCAGCATTCCTCGAGTGTGAAAAAACTAATTTTACCATAATCTACTATGCTTCGAAAAGGAGTAAAGCAGTACAGTTGTAGTTTTTTTTTTCGGCCACGCAACAGAGAATCTACGCTGTAACAATTTAAGGAAGATTTTGTTGATCGTTGTAGCGCCTGCCCATCAGGTCTTAGCAAGATATTATATTATGCAACAATTATTGTTAATGTAGGCGGACAGGCGTGTTTATTAAAATAATAAAAGACTGATATTGCCAAGTTTCCTTTGAAGCCTCGGTTCATAAGCCCAACAAAGATGAACTATATAATATCTTTAAAAAGGAAAACAATTATAGAACTTAGTGATCTATAATTCGTTTTCCTTATGAAGTACACCGAAAAAAAATGTTTGTATGGAGTTGAGCACTCAATACTTCTAGCTTTAACGTTAACATAAAAGAAACTTTTAAATTATTAATTAAATTTAAGATTTTTTGCATTATTCTCACATTCTTATAATATGTTTTATTGTTTTATGTTATGAATCATCTTTAATCTAGAAACTCTGTTGGACACAACATGTACCAGGCCGATTTTTGTCCCCTTACCCCTTTATAATTCATCATGACATTACATAAAGCAAAAAGGAATTAAGTGTTGAAATTAAAGTTTACATAGAGGAAAATATTTCTATCAATAACAGGCTGGGCAGGTCCTAGTCGATAATATTTTTTGTTACTTTTCACTAGATGGCGTCAGTTGCTTATATCAAAAGTAAATGATGGCAGTTTATGTTTACCTACTATATAAATATTATTGCTTAGCGAATTTTGATTATAGACCTTGGTTACTATCTCAAAAAAAATGTTTTCAAATTATTTATTTATTAATGTACTCCGGGATTCGCCAGGGAGGTATTCGGGGTCCATTGTAACACTAGTGAGATTGACGATTGAAGTTGTTGACTACAATTCTGTTCATATTTTTCCAAAAGTTAACTGTTGTTTATGGAGATCACAGCTTTTAAGGCATGCCGTTAACT
The DNA here is from genome assembly GCA_954870645.1 of Agrotis clavis. Taxonomy (NCBI): domain Eukaryota; kingdom Metazoa; phylum Arthropoda; class Insecta; order Lepidoptera; family Noctuidae; genus Agrotis; species Agrotis clavis. The sequence goes on along the minus strand of OX940932.1, from coordinate 21,025,460 downwards.
AATAACCCAGATTCCGATAACAGTCGATCAACAACTACGTAACTCATGAATCATGATCTCACCTAAGGGTACGGTTGACCTTGTAAATAACAGTTATTTAGCCATCGGTTATGAATTCGTCACGAATAATCCCACTAAACATGAAACTTACAAGAAGTTTCAGTAAGTTTGTTTATCACGCATTTGGAAGTTACAAAACAAATGTACCGATAATATTGTGGTAATTGTCAAATATTAGCTAAGACCTTATTTTCGAAACTTATTGAAATTTATATTTATAATGTAACTATTAAATTACAATTGAAAGTTTTAATTTTCATTTTGCAACAACCTAAGTCACTTAACTTTGTGAAACGTTAAATTATAACATCGCTACAACCATTTAATTATAACGTTCCTAAATACGTGTTGCAACAACGTTACTCTTTTAACATCATTATTTAATATTTGCCTCTACCTTGCTGGTGAAAGCTACTGAAATGTTAATTAGTGAAATTGCATCAAAACGTCTTTTGTAATATAACTTTTTTCATTTATTGACAACGTACAAGTGATCGTTCTGTAAAGTTAGCTTAAAAATTTTGCTGGAATCATATATTTGTAATTGCTGGAAAAGTTTTTTGGTACGGTACCTAACATTGGTTAGATTGGTACCTAAGTACATATACTAGCACCCGAGTTTGTACTTATAAAAATGATATTATGATGGCTGTCCTAAATTAAATGTATTAAGTACAAGAACAATTTTAATAATAAGTAAATTAAGTGACTCCGCGGACCTGAATGACGGTCAGAACGACGGGTGTACATAGACGATGGATAAGAAGTGTATGAGGAACTTGTACCTACTTACTTAATAGTAGATGTCATAATTAATGTTAATTATATATCTACCTTATATTTTTACCACAGAAATGTGCATGCCTTCAAATGTACCTATAGGCTTATACACCTAAGTACCAACCTAATTTAACCTCCCAAAAATATTATAATAACAATAATAGGTAATTATTTTTTTGGCTGGTTTGAGGTGGAGATCGCAAGAGGAAAGAAGTATTATCTTAAGTACCTCATACAGAGCCTTAACACACTACACATGCCCTCACATACGCTATCACATGCTTTAAAAAACCCACCAAACTTAACACCTGTCGTATCACCCGGAAGTTTCTGACTTCTTCGACAATATCACTAACTTCTCAATATATTAAACTTCCCTTTACACACTGGCCCGTGTGTAAAGTCTCTAACTTTATAACAAGAGAAGAATAAGAACTTGAAATAATAATCAGAAAATATAATGCGACGAGTACTATACCTACCTATGAAAACTTTTGACGCCTACCAATTTTTTCATAGCAATAATTATGTCGAGTACCTAATTTTGCTCTGCTTCATACTTTTTCCCCCAGTTTTTTTTTAATGCGCCAACCGTGCCAAATGCCTCTACTTTTATATTGGTGTACAGAAACAAATTAAGGTGAAGGCTAGGCTCCAACCAGACCGCGATATTCAAAATTTCGTACGTTTTTTGCAATTTGCAGGCCAGTGCTAGTTTGTATGTTGATTATAATGTTAATTGCGGCTGTAAGACGTATGTAGTTACAGAATTAGAATCATCAATACAAGCTTCCAAGTTCATAGAGGTGTAAAAATGACTTTTTCAAGTTCCTGCACCTTTTTATGTAGTATAAGTAAACACGATTGCGTTCGAAAATAGTAGATAAATAGCTAAGATAATTTATCCGCAAGCCAGCAAATACGGGAGCTGACTGCCGTTGCATATTTTTCCGTTGGCCGCACCCACGGTTGTCTACTACCACAGTATAATATTACCGTGCTACTACCGTTCGCGATCAAACTGATCAAACGCGAATATTTTAATTTGGAGTGGGGATCGCTTTGCGCATCGTTCGACAAATGAAACGCACAATAAAAGGCACAAACATTGCGCACAAAACAACGAATCCCGAGTGGCGGCTATGACGCGATGCCAATGGGCCAATCACTACACTTTCCCCCAATGAGGTTTTACCAATAGAGACGTCATACACATTGTAAAGAAATAAAAACATGGCGATATTTTAGAAACATATTGTTGACATGGCAATTGTCAACGACAGACAATGACGTTTCATCGGCTCCCAGCTAGAGTGAAATGGGGAAAAATAGGCATAGAAGGCAGAATGAAGAAAATAAACAGTTTTTTTTTAAATAAAAATGTTTATTTACAAATTTTATTCAAAATCAAATCAAAAGCATTTAATTCGAGTAGACCAGTTACAGGCACTTTTGAATTGTCAAAGACATAAAAAATATAATTAATCATTACAAAGTTATGGTGCTACAGTCCCAGTCACAAGACATAAAAACTGTGAAAATACAGTAGATGCCTATTCCAAGAAGTAGATCTCTATGGAGAAGAACGGGCAAGAAACTTCATGGGCACACTCTACTTTGGTTGTGCACCACGATTCTGAAAAAAAAAAACAAAATGGCGAGTGACCGATAGGCTCACCCTCCATAATAAAATCTGCTATCCCCTTTGTATAATAGCTTATTTTCTTAAAATTTTATTATTCTCTAATATAAAAGTCGGTGACAAAAAGTCAATGAAACAAAAAATAAAGTCACCGACTTTCGAAACAAAAGTTTTTTTATAGGTATTATTTATATATTTTGAAGTTTTTTTGTGGTTGTTTTGAAGTCGGTTACATTTTTTTTTGAAAAAGTTTTTTTTTTTGTAACGTACCTACTTGTCTCTTTCCACAAAGTGTTGAGAACAAATAGTTGAGTAGGTATGTCGTTGGCATCCATTAATCTTCTCGTCGTTGTTTTCTTACCACTTGTGTCCATTTTTCTTTTATTAAACCGTCTTTAGGAAATCTAAATCAAAATAGAAATTAATTTGGAAAGTCAATTAATGTTGTTGATTCTGTTGTTGATTGTTGTGTTGTTGTTGTTGTGTTTACCTACAATGGAAATACCAGTAGTGAAAAATAATATTGGAGTCGTACGGCCATATGGGGCCATAATTATGGCCGTACGACCCCAACATCCTCTAGCATCGTTCAAACTGACAACACCGCGCGCCATTTTCTCGTTCTCTCTGTCACTCATACATGCAACGCACTATTTGTCTCGTTCGTGTAGGTGGCAAAACGGCAACAGCGCGACAGTAGTGATTTTTGAGTAAAATAAAATTTTTGATTTTCCGTTCTAAATAGATTAGACGATACTTAACAAATGAAAAGACACATCCTTCTTGCTTTTTACAGCCGGCCCAGTATAAGTATTGCAGTTTCGAAAAACACAAGTAGGCATCTTTGTTTATTTTTTACCTATCAAACCCGCTGACATAAATTGGCATCGCAGCCAGACGCAGGACGGACTGAGTTGACTCGAGATAATTAGCTTGTATTTGTATCGCCACGCAGACGTCAGTAAGACGTATCTACCTCAGATTATATATAATATATCATTGCTTTCCCCGACCCTTCCTCACTTCATCTACCAAAGGGACCTAATAACTCACAGGGCTGCGTTCAAATCAATTATCCAGTCTTTTATACTGACTAAATGTCAAACACCCCGTTCAAGCACACCGAGAGGTGAAAAATAAAACTAACCAAAATTTAATCTGCCCCCTTTACGGTCGTCCGCTGGTTAAGTTTTTGGTGAAAGGAATTAAGCTGGAAACACATTATTAACACCGACGCCACCCGATGAAACGTGATGCGTGTTGGGTCAAATCAAATGTATTGTTTTCTATGACCAGAGTCACACTATGAACACCCGACGCGACGACAGGACGACACGCGCTCACTGCACATCGGGTGTCGACACGTTGCGTCGCCTGGCGTGTTAAATAATGTGTTTCCGGCCTAAATTTTTGCGACCTTTAAGTGTCGAGAAGAGTCGAAAAGAAAGCAACAAGAAAAGACAAAACGCTAGAAAACTATGGAGGTAAGTACTAAATTGAAAGTAAAATTATGTAGTAAGTAGTTGTAAGTATCCATAGCAAGTAGAACTTTTTAATTATGTTCTTCTTCTTGTCTCTTGAATAACCTCCAAATCGAATGTCCAAGCGTAGGTAGTGATTAAATCTGTGGTGCGAGTTCAGTCCGTCACTGCCAGCGTTGCCAGACCGTAGTACGGTTTTCCGTACTATTCATCACACAATCGTACCACAACCGTACCTCAGAGTAGACCGTACCTTTTTCGTACCTTTTCTATACTAGTTATTTATTTTTCACTACACAGGGGAAAAAAAAAAACGCTTTTTCCTGTTTTTATCAGCATTTTGAATTTGCGTTTAAAAAACTTTTTTCTTCCAACCAAATAAGACTTGGCTGTTTGGGTTCCCTTTCATTTGACACTGAAATTTATACACAAATTACTTAAATGTTTTTTTTTAGTTCCTTGAACATTATTTTCATATTTTTATGAAAAACAACTTGTTTCCGCTGTAGAATTTGAGTGGACGGAGTCGACCATAGCATTTGCCAAAATTCTAGCAAAACCGTACGGGTCGGAATACTTTTGCAAGAATTAGATCAGTTTTTTCTTCTTCGAGTTGCGATTGATTCAAACTTCGACTAAAAAAAATAGATGTAATTTGATGTTTTTAGACCTAAAAATATCAAATTACCTAAATCTAACTTTGTTTTTCCGGTATTTTAATTCAATTAAACAACATTATTATTGTAATTTCTTTTCAAGCACATACTCGATAAGGATTCAAGTTTCTGATAGGTATGTAAACAGCAGAATTTTGCACACCCAACTCGAAGAAGTAAAAAACTGAGTATCCCGAATTCTCGAGCCAACCGTACCTTGAAGTTAAAAACCGTACCGAAAGCCAACCGTACTTTTTTGGGAAATCATACTGGCAACACTGGTCACTGCGTTGTATAACCCCGTCGGGCGTCGACTGTTAATTACATATTACTGTCCTGTATCTATAATGTCTGGCTACAATTAAACATTGAAGATCAAGAATCATCTCCATAATAATTCCCCACATAAGCTGTCAGAAGTCCATTAAAAGAAATCGAAGAAAGTCTGAAGATTGTCGAAAAAATGCTAAATCAAGGTGACGTCGTCCTTAATCAAGATGGCGAAGGAGAAAAAAGTTTAAATTCTCAAATAAAGCAACTGAATATTTCGTCAGATCCAGCTAAAAACAATGCCGAGTCGTGGAAACGCTGGTGGCAGCAGCTAGAACTTTATTTGCTAGCTACAGGCCTGGACAAGTCTAGCGAGAAACGGGAAATCGCAATTTTACTCCATTTTAATTGGTGAACGTGGATTATATATATTTATTAAGATCAATTTAAAACTCGATGGGAGCACGCTCAACGAAGTCAAATCCAAATTCGACAATTACTTCGAGTCGCGAAGAAATGTGACCATGTGCAGATATACATTCTTCACACGTCGGCAGGGAAGTAGTGGAGATCAAAAGTAAAAATTGTGAGTTTGGCACAGTCAGAGAAGGGCTCATCAAATATATTTTTATTGCAAATTTAAATACATGACTTGTCACATGTTCGTCAAAGATTGCTGCAAGAACCTGATCTGACATATCAGAGGATGTAAGAGCTAACAAAAACGCTCATAGTCGCTCAGCAGGATGCTGAAAGAATCATCAAAGACAGCAGTGTCCCTGGTGAAAATGTCATGCAGTCGGAGGAGCCGTGGTCGAAGAGACAGTCGACAGCGAGCTTCCAATGCAGGTCATGTAAATCTTTTGGTCATTTTGCTAAATATTGTCTCAAGAATAAAAAAGTCAGTCAGTTACAACCATTGCATTATATGGCATTATATTTTCAGCGCAATTATATGGTGGTAATTTTTACCGCCCAAGGGGAAGAATTTGTGTCAGCTGCACCATCAAAATGGCTTCTTGAAGACACAAAACTGATGTGGCCACCTGCAAAAAATATGGAGAGAAAAGCCTGAAATGATTGGATATGTTACAATGACGTTCGAGTAGTGGGATATTATGGTAAGTATGATTCACGTTTCATTTCCAGAGGAAGAGGCAGAGACTTATAAAAGTATAATAATAACATTAACTTTTAATTATTATTAAACTAGCGACCCGCCCCGGCTCCGCACGGGTGCAATATAGATGTGTAAACCTTCCTCTTCACTCTAATGTATTGATGAAAAGTTGAAAACCTCATTTAAATCCGTTGCGGAGCTTGAAAGATCTAAGCATACATAGGGACAGATACGGCAGGAAGTAACTTTGTTTTATAATATTGTAGTGATAAAGTTGAATATTTACAGCAACGTTAACAGAAGCCAATGTGGAAAAAGACAAACAAAACAGTACCACTTGCAGCGAGGCAGAAGTCAGAGAATCAGAAGTCAGAGGAAAAGAAAAAAGAAAAATAATCCTCCACCTGCAGTTGACGGTAAGTATTATTGTCACACGTTTAGGCTGTAGTGCGGAGTGCAAAGATTTCATATTTTGGCCAATTTTTAGTTGTTTGTATTCGGTTCACGTGCGAAGTATCTAGGTACACATGATATACATCTCATGTAGCACATGAGAATTTGTCATTTGCAAGTTGAGACAGTTATGTGAATTGAAAAGAAACGGTTCAAAGATTTCTCTCATTTACCTAGGCGGTTGTGTATTTTTTAATTTTTCTAAGTCTGACAATGAAAAAGCTGTAGTTGTTTAAAAAAAATCTCCGTTGAACCTCCTGTAAATATTAATATGTTCTTGTATAAATTACATCATACTGTACTGTACCTACATGTTTTTAGGGTTCCTTACCTCAAGAGGAATAAAAACTTTTTCAAAAAAGTAACCGACTTCAAAAACAACAACAAAACAAAAAAGGGTGAAATAACCTAATTAATAACTTCTTTCGGATGTCGATGGCTTTATTTTTTATTTCACAGATTTTTAGCCACCGACTTCCGAAAGAAGTTTACTTTTAAGGTTACTTTTTTGAAAATATTTTATTTTACCCTTTTTAGTTTATTTATTAAATATTCAACCCAAATTCTTGTAAAATACAAAATTTTCTTACTATGCACTAATCTTGTAATCCGTCACAACATAAAAAAATCCATATCTCTAAAACTACTGAACCGATTTTGATGAAACTTGCAGTGTACCCTAAGTTGAACAATACCTAGTACAACAAAAAAGAATTACTCAAATCGAAATTTGGCACATTTGTTCGGACGCTGATATAGACTAACATATATGAAAACTGGGCGAATTGATAACCTCCTTTTTTTTGAAGTCGGTTAAAATGGAACCCTTATGGGATCACTCACCTGTCCGTCTGTCTGTCTGATTAGTATATTAACCTATATTCATAATACCTGCTTATAATGATTATTATTTATGTTTTTGCAGAAACAGATTTTCCTACTGTAAAAGACATAATCAACGCGAAAATTTTACTGGAGCCCCCTCCAGCAGTCGTCTTGGAAATTGAAGGACATGAAGAAAATACAAAAAAATCAGAAGATTGCATTGTCATTTCTGAAGCAAGCGGTTCAAACTTTTTTGGAAATGATAATAATATGGCGAGCTCATCTGTCGACGTAATGCAACAATCTCCATCAATTAACAATTTAAAAAAAACACCGAGTGACACAGAAAGTCTTCAAAGCGATTCTGCAAAAGGCGGTTCAAGTTTTTCTGGAAACAGCTCTATAGGTATTGTTATTTAACTGTATTCTTCTTTAATTCTAGATTGTTTACTTATAGTCAACTTGGAGTATTCCCGTTTGAACAACTATTTATTGAGCACCTATGCATTAACCTATGGGAATACTTTGGTGCTAAATGCATAGGTGCTCAAAAAATAGGTACTCAAACAGGAATACTCCGTCAATTTATGTGCTTAAGTAGGTACTAAGTGTTTTTATTTCTTATTAATGCAGATGAACTTGTATCGGAGATGAAACAGATAAAACATTTTGTAATGTATACTATGCGCAAAGTTGAATCATTGGAAATAACTCTGGCCAAGTACAAACCAGTTCCGTCACTTGAGCCACAAAAATCTCTCTTACCAAAACTCCCATTAATGGAAATTGCGCAGCTTCGTACCCTAGAAGACAATCTCGAAAATGAGAGCATTCGGAGAGAATTGGTACGTGATTTATAGTATAGCCTACCTACTAATAATTACACAAAAGAGACAAAGGAATGTGACACAAAACAGTAGACACTGATAATAATATTTATCATATAATAATTGAATAAATATTGTTTTTTAATTTTAGTTTGACATGCTGAGACACACCGGAGGAGCAAAAGAACGTGACTGTGTCACTCGATGCTTAGAAAAATTATTTTCTAATTACCTAGGGCAATACTGCTCATGGACTGGAAAAAAGAACAATTACAAACTGTCATCAATGAATTTGATGACTACATTAAAACGTAAGTATTTATAACGTTATTTTTAAGCATTATCATAATAATATTATACTGGTATTAGTTACCGCGCCTACGGTGGCCGGAGATCATCTAGCGACGTCCGTCGCCGTGGGCGTCTACTACCGCGGATGGGGCGGAGGGAGGACTCTGTCCTCTCTCGCTCGCGGCCCGCCTCCTCCTTCGCGAGCATTACTGCTTCGCAGAAGGAGGCGACCGCTTCCCACTCCGTCTCGCCCCGCAGCATGGCCGCGACCAATGCTGGGCGCGAGAGGTCTCCGCCTATCGCAGCCGTGAGGACACGTCGGTGCTCCGCCCAAGCTGGGCAGTCTTGCACCGTATGCTCCACCGTGTCCTCCGGGCGATCTTCGCAGTGGTGACACCCAGGCGTCTCCTCCTTTCGCATCAGACACAGGTACCTCCCGAAACTTCCGTGTCCGGTGAGGACCTGCGTCAAGCGGTAGGTCAGGACGCCATGACTTCTCTCCAGCCACTCCTCAAAGAGGGGTCTTACCGCCGCAATTGCGGCGTGCCCGATGTATACAAGTTTAAAAATTAATGTTATTATTGTTTTAATTTAAGGGGGATGCTCCAACCAGCCCGCGAAATTCAAATTTTTTTACGTTTTTTGCAATTTGCAGGCCAGTGACATGTTGTAGCTTTATAAATATATGAGTTGCGCTAATAACAAGTATAATTTTAAATATAAAAATTATCAAAAAACTCGCTCCATCAGCTCTCACATAGAAAAGGTGCATCATGTTAAAATCTCCGAAATCTAACTACGATGCACCTTTTCTATGTGAGAGCTGATGGAGCGAATTTTTTGATAATTTTTATATTTAAAATTATACTTGTTATTAGCGCAACACATATATTTATAAAGTTACAACATGTCACTGGCCTGCAAATTGCAAAAAACGTAAAAAAAATTGAATTTCGCGGGCTACATCGAAGCAATCACCTTAAATGCTTTTGTTGCTTAAATAAAATTCTTATGGCATTTCTCTTTTCTAACAGTTGCCGTTAGGGAGACATTCCCTAATATTACCGACAATAGCTTCGAGCGTCACGTTATGGGGTGGTTCCAGCACGCCGGTAAGAGACTGAAGCGTGAAAATTAGTCGCTGTTTTATATTCCAAATAAGATTGTATTTTTTAAGGATTTTTACTATGTATAGGTTATATATTCTGTGGTATAGGTATATGTTTGAATATGATGTTATTCATAAGTCTTTTGATCAAACGCTGCCACCGTCTAAGCGTGATTGCTCCAATGGTGAAAAATAACAAATTCGCGATTAGTCCAATTTGCAATTGTTCCAAAATAAAAGGATTTATCCAAAATTAAACAAAGGAGGTCATATAATTGTATGCATTTTAATTGTACATAATTATAAGTATCTTGAAGCCATTAATTAAAAACTAGTTTCGTATTGTTTATCGTTTATAATTATGTAGGTATAATTATAATGCATCCAAATAAATCACCTCCTTTGTTTAATTTTGGATATCCTTTTATTTTGGACCAATTGCGAATTGGACTAATCGCCACCCTAAGCTGGATACTCGGAAAACGCTTGTCCATCTATCCACCCCATCATACTATCGAATCAAGTACGATGGGGTGGATAGACACGCGTTTTCCGAGTATCCAGCTTAGGGTGGCTGTCTCAGGGTGGATAAACGATATAAGCCCTCATTCTCAATGGTGTATCTTTTTTGCTGTTTCCAATGAAAGTGTATACCCATCTATCATTGTACTCACCAATCTCACTATATCTATTTCGATGTCAAATATTGTCTATTGACATAGTTTCCCTATTGAATACAAATGACATAGTTTAATAGTGAATACATGTATATTTTTTTAAACCAAAGTAAATGCTTTGGTAGCATAATCCACTTGTAGAAGTTCCTATTGGTTCAGATTTAAAATGCACCTGCAAGCCTGATATCAGGCTAGCCACTCACTTTGTTTCTAACTATTTGGATCTGAAGTTGTGCATTTGTGACCATTCTGTCAAGCCAAATTACAACGTAGGTTACAAAAATAGGATAAATATCAATAATTCTATTGTAATAATAAATATAAGGATAATGATAAAGATAATTATTATAAATTGTTTTTTTTTAATAAATGTATGGGCACTGTATTACCTCTTATTATTTAATTCCTATAATTATATAATAATTTGAATTTTTGTATTTACTATTCGTTTTTAAATGTTTATTTTTTAGTTCTGTTTTATAAGTGTTTGATTTCCTAGTATGATTATTAATAATAAGTTCCATGGAAGTTTCCTTAGCAAGCTACCAATAATGTTACGATTATAACATGCCATGAATTGCAGCTTGTTGCAGCTGAAAGAATACAAGGATATACATACAACACGAAGGTCCATTGTAAAAATCCAGGAACTATCTGGAATTAGAGCATTATTTTGTCTTTCGAAAATATATAAATAATATTATCAAAAGATAAAATAATTCTCGTAATCAGGTAGTTCCTGGATTTTTACAATTGATCTTCGTGTTGTATGTATCCTTGTATTCTTTCTGCTGCAGCAAACTGCAATTCATGGCATGTTATAATCGTAACATTATTGGTAGCTTGCTATGGAAACTTCATGAAACTTTTATTTGCAACATTGCCGAAACAACAAAAATTCAAGTTACTGGAACCTTACAACTGAAACTTTGATGCAATATATCTAGATAAACTTACACACAACTTTTAAATACAACTTTGCAGCAACTTACTGTACGCATATAACTGGAAACTTACATTTGCAACATTAATGCAACTTACTATTTGCAAGTTACTTGAAAGTTATTTAGAAAATATTAATGCAATGTTAAATTTGCGACGTCCATGTAAGTTACATTTGCAACATTAATGCAACGTACTATTTGGAAGTTACTTTAAAGTAATTTACGAAATATAAACGCAATGTTAGATCTGAAGCATCCATGTAACTTACATTTGCAACATCAATGCAACGTTAATGACATTACTTACATAAAAATTATAAATGTTAAGTTGTGACAATGTAACACTCAAAAGTTTTTGAAACTTTACCTAGATACTTATTGAAAATTTCAGCTGTAATATTACCGTGACATTGCGTTTGAACGTTACTGAAAGTTTTATAGATTAGGGCTGGGTAAGTTACGGGGTATATATAATGGGTGGCCGTTAGGGCTTTGCGTCAACATTGCTCACACATTGCAGGGGCTTTGCGTGCTCCCGTTTGTGACGTTCAGCAATATTGCTGCGATTTCTGCTTGCTTAGCGGGATCTACTGGAGCGCTGACTTGCAAACTGAGTGTGGACGTAGCCTGTAACTTACAATCGCAATTGCTAAGCGATTGCAGAGCAACTATTGCTGAATTGAAGGTAAAGTAACGATCGCGGGACTGTTCCATCAGGTAACCATGATCCTTGAACGTAAAGGGCTATTAAAGGACACCATGGATCTTAGTCAGTACGAGTCTGATTTTACCACAATGAAAAAAATGAAAAGTAGCGGAATTTGGAAGCAATTTGCAATTTTCGGGTCACTTTTGAATATTGAATTCAAAAGTGACCGACAGATAGAATAAGTTATTTATTCTAATATAAAACAGAAAACTTAGTCCGACCAATCCACTGAAAATTTTGACAGGTGCATTACACAGTTAAGAAATTAAAATAACTGTTGAAAACATTGAATTTGAGAAGCTTTAGATCGATATTCCCTCAACCTGACCATGACAAAATTTAATCCAAAAGGCGTTACCATGTTCAGAGAAATTGAGTTGTAGAAGACAAAACAACACTAGCAACCAGTTGTATTTTGAATATCGGTAAATAAACGAGACTCAAAATACAACTGGTTGCTTGAACATATTTTACTTGATAACGCAGCCAGTAACTTCGCATTTATATGGTTCACGAATGAAACCCGATCGATCATGCGTACAGAGATGGACAAGCATAATCGTCATTTACTGTGTTATTAACTGTGACTAATAATTCGCAGTCATTTCTCACTTATCTGCAATATTGATTGATGAATTCGAATACACAATACCAAAACTGATGACTTTATTTTACGATTTGACATACTAACATGGATAAATTTTATTACGGATATGTATACAGGGCTATTATCCGTAATTTATCCATAATAATGGATGGGATAGTGTTAAAATTCATGGTCTTCCTTTTATTTCTGACACTATGATAATTAGTAAAAAATAACCCTTATGATGACGCCTTTCGATCGGTAAAATAAAGCCACAGTTAATTATTTTTTCTCGTGTAGCTAATTTGATTCCCGGTGAATCCCCCTCAAAGGGATTTTGCTAGCGTCACCGCAAGTGTGCCTGGCGCTCCCCGTAAGCCCGTGCTTGAAAAGGCACCGAAACGGGCAGTTGATGATGATGGTTTCGTGACGGTGCAAAGGAGGAAGCGCCGTCAGCGAGCCAACAAGAACCGCTGCGGCAAGGCTCCTACGGAGCCCAACACTATACGTGCTGCCATGCCTAACACTCCGGTGTATATCTCTCGCCTACACTACACCACTAAGGCTGAGGACATCGTCGAGTACGTGCGCCAGAAGACCAAGTACACGCCGAGAGTGCAGTTATTGGAATCGCGCCGCAACGTCAACTTCAAGGCGTTCGTGGTGCGTGTACCAACGTGTTTTCTGCACCTCGTCATGGAGGAGGACTTTTGGCCGAAGGATGTGGTGTTCCGTCGCTTCCGCGGACAAGTGCCACCAGAACGCACAATGACTAGTGCACAGTGAAGTGAAGTGTTTACTAACATAGGCTTAAGTTTCTATTTACTAACACAAGTTGTTTTTATAAAATTATGTATGTTAGTTTGTAAGGTATATGTCTATGGGCCAATGTAGCCTGATATAAATAAATAAAAATAAATAAAAATAAAATTATCTAATTATTTAAAAATCTATGAATGCAGTTTAAATTGTTTTTCAAATTAAAATAATGTCTTCTTTCAGTAAAATGTTCTATCTACAATATTCAAGGTACTTTCCCACCATGTGGCATAGCCGAATAGCCGTGGGACGCCCTGTATATGAAACAACGTGACTACAAGCTAGCTGTAAACCCACTGCCCCCACTGGTGATGGCAGGCCTCACCAGGTCCGCCTGTCTCTCAACCACCATCCTGTCACGGTCCGTTGACAAACAATGTTCACTGTCTTCTGTTAGAGCGCAAGACTTTTTAATTTCTTCTGGGTGAGCTCGCTCCAACTAAGGACTTATAAAAATAATTAAAAAAAAGAACTTCGAGTGGATTATCCGTCAACTTTGGGTCCGCAGACAGTCCTCAATCAGTTGATACCGATTTGATAGAAGTTCTATCATGCTTATAAGCGCTATAATGACTGCACAATTATTTAGAATGTATGTAACCTCACTCACGTCACTATTACTATTTTGAACATTATTAATTCCCCGTATCCATTATTCTTGTAAAATTATGTCATAGTCGCCAATGACATAGCTTTAAGTATCAGCGTAAAATTTATTTATAGGTAACTTTATATTGTTACGTCGATCGAATTGCGAGACCTATCTATAATCTTCTCGAAAGTTCCACAAGGTTCTCGACAATTCTACTAAAGATCGGTCAGGAAATTTCTAGAAAATTCTACCCTGTTCTAGATGTTTCGAGATGGTTCTGGAATGTTCCAGAAGGTATGGGACTATGTCGAAGTCTATGGATGTTTCCAGAACATTCGACCACCTTCTAGAAACATCTAGTGGGTCCGGCCGGGGTATAAAAAGGGCGTCGATCACCAACCTGACTCAGTCTGGTTTTGACTACGATCGAGGCGACTCGAAGTGAACAAGCGATCTCTAAGTGACTTTTACGTGTGATTAAGAGTGTGTATAAGTGTTTAAGTGTTGAGTAGTGTTAAGTGTTTATTTTAGTTTGTGATTCGTGTGTGATTAAAGTTTATTTGGTTTTAATTGGTGTTAATTAATTTATCCCAATACCCAGCTCGTAACATTTGGTGTCAGAAGTGAGGGATAAAATGCCGATTTTACCAAAGGACGACACGGACGGTATTCGTACCAGGAGTCAGCGCCAGCAAGACATGGACCAGAGGCGGTTTGGAGGTTCCCCGATACAGACGCCGGGTGGTGCTCAGCCTACGACGGAACCAGCCGCTGGTCCATCTGCAGTCTCTTCAGCACCAGCGGGTCCAGACCTGTCTGCGCTTATGGCGCTTCTGCAGGAGCAAGCCCGCCGCCAGGAGGAGCAAGCCCGCCGCCAGGAGGAGCAGGCTCGACGCCTGGAAGAGCAGCTACAAAAGGACAAGGAGGAGCAAGCCCACCGCCAGGAAGAGCAAGCCCGCCGCCAGGAGGAACAGTCTCGCCGCCTGGAAGAACAGCTACAAAAGGATAAGGAGGAGCAGGCCCGCCGCCAAGAAGAGCAGATGTTCCTGATAAAAGACCTGCACTCGACATTTGGCAAGGAGCTCAAAGTGGTCAAAGAGCAAGTCAATCAGCACGAGAACCGCATCTCTGAAGCTGAGGTCCAAATTGCCGGGGTGAAAAAGGCTTTGGGTGAACTTCGGTCTGGAGACGGGGTTGTGTGTCCAGTGATTGCTGCACCTTCGGCACGAGGGTTTAAGGTGCCACCATTCGACGGAACATCTTCATGGTCGGCATACAGGATGCAGTTTGAAGCCGTTATGAAGGCGAATGGGTGGACGAAAGAGCAAGCAATGACCGCGCTCACCTTAGGCCTACGAGACCAGGCCCTGACCGTACTTGAGGCTCTTGGCAAGGATGTGACTTACGATCAGCTGCTGGAAGCGTTGGAATCCAGGTACGGCGACGCTCACTTGGAGCACGTATTTCGCGCTAAGCTAAAGGATCGTGTTCAACGTAGTGCTGAGGGCCTACAGCAGTGGGCCCTGGAAATTGAAAAGATGGTCCGAAAGGCATACCAGTCTGCTCCTGCCCTGATCAATGGTAATCTCGTACAGGCATTCGTCGACGGAATACGTGACTTGGAAGTCAGAGCCGCCGTAAGACTTGGGCATCACGAAACATTAAAGGACGCCTTGGCTCATGCGTTAGAAGTAGAAGCAGTGAGGCAAGATCATCGCACGCATCGCGTCAGAGAAGTTGTGGAATCACCTGTACGCGACCGACCACAAGGGTACAGTCCCAGGTGCTATACTTGTGGGGAAAAAGGTCATCTTCGGTCCAGCTGTCCCAAGCGAAATACACCAAGGGAAGATCAATCCCAGCAGGGAAGAGGGACCGATAAGACTGCCCAGCAACAGCAGGGAAACGAGTAAACGCCAGGACTGAGGGGCGGGTGCTGGCTGGTATGGAAAGAGCCCCGAGGATCTCGATCTCACAGGCCCATGACGGAAACAGCCTGATCATCAAAGGTGAAGTCAACGGAAAACCATGCAAATTGACACTCGATACAGGAGCTTCTCACACGGTCGTCAATTCAAACCTAGCAAGTCGGTTCCTTGGGGACTTCTTCAACAACCACGACCGCATACAATTACTGACAGCTACCGGTCAGCACATAACCGTCCGAGGCAAGAAGGAGGTGAAGTTAAAACTAGGTCATAAAGCATATTGGCATAATGTCATCGTGGCCGACATAGTAGACGATTGCATCTTGGGCTTGGACTTTATGAGGAAATATCGTTGTGAGATCGATGTTGATCGAGGAGTGTTGAAATGTGGTAAAGAAGAGATCTTAATGGAAAGTACACCGTCAGAAAAAGTGCTTCGCTTGAAATTTGACGTGTCAACACTTCTGGAAAACTGCGATCTAACTGGAGTAGAAATGGATAAGGCTAAGAAAACGTTACTCCAGTATGCCGACATGTTCTCTACAGATGATGCTGACATAGGTAGAACAGGACTGGTTCAGCACAAAATTAACACTGGCAATGAGTTACCAATCCGACAACGACCAAGAAGGGTGCCGGTTGCTCGCGAAAAGGAAGTGAAGGAGATGATTGAGCGCATGGTGAAGAACAGTTTTATAGAGCCTTCATCTAGCCCGTGGTGTTCTCCTGTGGTCCTAGTGAAGAAAAAAGACGGCAACACGCGGTTTTGTGTGGATTATCGACGGCTAAACGACGTCACGAAAAAAGACAGTTATCCACTGCCTAGGATCGATGACACATTGGATACGCTGACAGAAATGAGGTGGTTCACAACGTTGGACCTGAAAAGCGGCTACTGGCAAGTGGAAATAGACCCTAAAGACAAGGAGAAAACTGCATTTTCCACAGGAAAGGGCCTATGGCAGTTTAAAGTCATGCCATTTGGATTGTGCAATGCTCCTGCGACATTTGAAAGGTTGATGGAGCAAGTACTTGCTGGATTGATCGGAGACGCATGTCTTGTCTATTTGGATGACATCATCATCGTGGGCCGAACATTTGAAGATCACCTTCAAAACCTAATCAAAGTGCTGTCGAAAATCCGGACGGCAAATCTTAAGTTAAGTCCGGAAAAGTGTTCATTTTTCAGGAGACAAGTGAACTTTTTAGGACACATAGTTTCGGAGGAAGGTGTTCAGACAGACCCGGAGAAAATCGTCGCCGTCAAGGAATGGCCAGTTCCGAAAGACAAGACGGAGGTCAGAGCATTTTTAGGTTTATGCTCCTACTATCGACGGTTTGTCAAGAATTTTGCTGACATTGCAAAACCCCTACACAAACTTACTGAGGAGAAGCAACAATTCTGTTGGGACGAGAACTGTGACATCGCATTTCAGGAATTAAAGAAACGTCTGTGCAACTCACCCATTCTTGACTATCCTGACACTGAAAATGACTTCATAGTTGACACAGACGCAAGTAATACTGGAATTGGTGGCGTGTTGTCTCAACGGAAAGGAAATCAGGAAGTTGTTATAGCTTACTACAGCAAATCTCTATCGAAACCGGAAAGAAATTACTGCGTTACGAGAAGGGAATTACTTGCCGTAGTAAAGACTTTGCAGCACTTCAGTAAGTATCTGCTGGGGCGAAAATTCTTATTGCGAACGGACCATGCCGCATTAAAATGGCTATTGCAATTCAAGAATCCAGAGGGACAGGTGGCGAGGTGGATTGAGCTACTACAAGAGTTTGACTTCGTAACTGAACATCGCAGTGGGAGGGCACATGGTAACGCAGATGCACTGTCTAGAAGACCTTGCCCTGAAGACTGTAAGCACTGCAACAGGCAAGAGGCCAAGGAGGTTGTGCCTGTAAGAATGCTAAGAACGGATATCAGTAACGAATGGAAGGAAACCTTACAGCATGCTCAGCAAAATGACGCAGACATTAAACCAATTTTTGACTGGATTAAAGCTGGTGCTCCTAAACCCAAGTGGAGTGATGTAGCTGCGATGAGTTCCATCACTAAGAGTTATTGGGCGCAATGGAAAAGCTTGGTTATCCAGGAAGGAGTCTTGTGCCGTAAATGGGAAAACGCTCGAGGAGACCACTGTCACTTACAAATGGTTGTCCCCAAAGCCATAGTACCGGATGTGTTGCGGCTCTACCACGACGGATGTTCAGGTGGACATATGGGTGTAAAAAGGACCCTACTAAAAATACGTGAGCGATTTTACTGGATCCATTGTCGTGAAGATGTGGAGGACTGGTGTCGGAAATGTACCAGTTGTGCGGCTGTGAAGGGACCCCAGACACGCAGCAGAGGTGCTTTGCAGATATACAACGTTGGAGCCCCGTGGGAACGGATAGCACTAGACGTGGCAGGACCATTTCCAGAAAGTGAAAACGGTAACAAGTACTTCATGGTTGTCATGGATTACTTCACAAAGTGGCCAGAAGTCTTCGCCATTCCTAACCAGGAAGCTACAACAGTCGCAGATAAATTGGTTCAGGAGGTCTTCTGTCGTTTTGGAGTACCCTTGGAAATACACAGCGACCAAGGAAGGAATTTTGAATCACAAGTATTCCAGGAGACTTGTCGGCTGATGGGTACTCACAAGACTAGAACGACTTCCTACCATCCACAATCTGATGGAATGGTGGAGCGTTTCAACCAAACGTTGGAGAGATATCTGGCAAAGGTTGTGGATAGCAGGCAAAGAGATTGGGATAAGCACATACAGCCATTTCTTCTGTCATACCGTAGTGCAGTTCACGAAAGTACAGCTGTGACACCAGCCTTCGCGAACTTTGGAAGGGAATTACGGTTGCCTGCTGATTTGATCACCGGAACCCCTCCTGATGTTCCACGCAGTGTAACTGATTATGCAAATGACTTGCGTAACAAGTTGAATGATGTGTATGAGCATATCAGACAATCCGGCCAACAAATGTCTGAGAAGATGAAGACCCGATACGACCGGAAGACAAACAATGGAGGTTTCGACGAGGGGTCACTTGTGTGGTTGCATAACCCAGTGCGTAGCAAAGGGAAGTCTCCTAAATTACAAGCAAAATGGGAAGGACCATACCGAGTCGTGACCAGGATTAACGACGTCACCTACCGGATACAAAAGGGTCTACGTGGCGCGCCCAAGATTGTCCATGTTGACCGTTTGGCGCGATACAACGGGACTAACGATGCTCGGGACGAGCATGTCTAAGGAGGGGGCAGTGTTACGTCGATCGAATTGCGAGACCTATCTATAATCTTCTCGAAAGTTCCACAAGGTTCTCGACAATTCTACTAAAGATCGGTCAGGAAATTTCTAGAAAATTCTACCCTGTTCTAGATGTTTCGAGATGGTTCTGGAATGTTCCAGAAGGTATGGGACTATGTCGAAGTCTATGGATGTTTCCAGAACATTCGACCACCTTCTAGAAACATCTAGTGGGTCCGGCCGGGGTATAAAAAGGGCGTCGATCACCAACCTGACTCAGTCTGGTTTTGACTACGATCGAGGCGACTCGAAGTGAACAAGCGATCTCTAAGTGACTTTTACGTGTGATTAAGAGTGTGTATAAGTGTTTAAGTGTTGAGTAGTGTTAAGTGTTTATTTTAGTTTGTGATTCGTGTGTGATTAAAGTTTATTTGGTTTTAATTGGTGTTAATTAATTTATCCCAATACCCAGCTCGTAACAATATTTAATTTAATAATTCATTACTAAACTTATTTACCTGCTGGCTAACTTTATAGTATTCTTAGTATTTAAGTAAACTTCTAGGAACTGCATCATCATCATCAGTCTACTTTGGTTTGCTATTTAACTCGATCCTTGGGTTCTCCATTTGACGCAATTCTTTTGCCTTTGTCAAATGAAAAGCGTGCCGAAGCGTTTTTTTTTTTGTAATGTATGGAATTGTTTAAAGCCTGTCACATAGACTATCGGATCGCTTTAGCTTTTTTATATGACAGGATTCGGATCGCATTCGCTTCGGCGTATTTGGAAACTATACCTCTAGCCAACGCTCCGTAGTGTTGAGATCGGGTATACATTAAAATATACATATATACGCCCGTGTTAGGGATTTTAAAATATACCCGAGCTCAACATTTTTCTGGGATATACTTTCATGTAGGACATTCCATTATACTATACTGTAATGTATACCCGTTTTACTTTCTCTGTCGCATCTGATAAACACAGGGTTTTGGCCAAACCCCTAAGGGATTTGATCAAATCACGGAGGATGTTATAATAACAACACGATTTTATCATTTCCCTAAGCAAATCTGGTGATTTGAACAAATTCCGTTTGGAAAAATTGGTTCAGTGAAATGACAAATAGTACATTATGCAACTAGTGAATAAAGAGCGGATTTAAAGCGAGGGCCTTATATATGAATCAAGAGCAAGCGAAGGATTTTAATGACTGAATCACGACCGTAGGGAGTGATTCATGATGATTGAATCACGAGCGAAGCGAGTGATTCAAGTATTTAAATCCTGAGCGACGCGAGTGATTCAGGCCCTCGATTTAAATCCGTTTTATTCACGAGTTACATACGATACTTTATACCATGACCACAAGAAAAATAATAATTAAGCGATAATAGATAGGTATTTAACGAAGAAAAAAAAGACAAAGGTGCGTTTACAAACATCTAAATTCACATACACAAACACCCAGATCCGAAACTGTAGATCATACGAATATTTGCTCCGTGCGGGAATCGAACCCACTG
Source organism: Agrotis clavis (assembly GCA_954870645.1). NCBI lineage: Eukaryota > Metazoa > Arthropoda > Insecta > Lepidoptera > Noctuidae > Agrotis > Agrotis clavis. Next base: position 21,004,902 of record OX940932.1, on the reverse strand, counting down.
CACGCGACGAAGAAGTCCAATCACTCTGTCACTGCGCCAACAAATTGACATTAAACTCGGAACAATGATTTAAATTAAGAGTAACATTATCCTTACAACACGAGGGCTGACGGGGGTGGACCGCAGCAATGTGTTCTAAATTCAAACACCAAAACAGTGAGAAAAAGAGCTTTTTACTCACTGTTTTCAGTGAGAAAAAGTAACTTTTTAAAGTGGGAATGGTATAATAGTACATTATGCAACGAGTGAATAAAGAGCGGATTTAAAGCGAGGGCCTTATATATGAATCAAGAGCAAGCGAAGGATTTTAATGACTGAATCACGACCGCAGGGAGTGATTCATGATGATTGAATCACGAGCGAAGCGAGTGATTCAAGTATTTAAATCCTGAGCGACGCGAGTGACTCAGGCCCTCGATTTAAATCCGTTTTATTCACGAGTTACATACGATACTTTATACCATGACCACAAGAAAAATAATAATTAAGCGATAATAGATAGGTATTTATCGAAGAAAAAAAAGACAAAGGTGCGTTTACAAACATCTAAATTCACATACACAAACACCCAGATCCGAAACAAATAACTGTAGATAATACGAAAATTTGCTCCGTGCGGGAATCGAACCCACTGCACGCGACGAAGTAGTCCAATCGCTCGGTCACTGCGCCAACAAATTGACATTAAACTCGGAACAATGATTTAAATTAAGAGTAAAATTATCCTAACTAACGGGGGCTGACGGGGGTGGACCGCAGCAATGTGTTCTAAATTCAAACACCAAAACAGTGAGTAATAGTAGATTAGTAGCCAAGGGCTGTAAGGGATCAATTGCAGCCCGAGATATTTAGGCGCACGAGCGCAGCGAGGGCGCCTATAGTTCGAGGGTGCAATTGATGCTTACACCCGAGCTAACTACTCTGCTTTACATCTCGATTGTGAGGTAAGTAGAAAAAACCGGCATTGCAAGAATAAAACATTTTATTAGTTAATTGCTGCCTCAGCTTCCATTTTCATTGATTCGGGAGTGCAGTTAATTAAATCTTCATCACTTGCAGTACTCATGTTTTTTCTCTAATTATCACGTAATTATAAAAAAGTCCCAAAAAGAAACAATAAAATATAATATTATATATTTAAAGTAAAAGTTTTCTATTCCCGCCTTTTTTCATCTTTTTTTTTTTCAAGAACGTGATTTGAGCTTCGCCGTTCGATATTTAAAATTGATGACTATTAAACTCGAAGACAAGGCTGAATAGCGAAGCGACCTCTTTTGTCATTAGGCTGAATGCATGATGTCTATTGCCAATATGATGGTTAGATGTCCGCAAACTTTTTTTTTAATAACTTACCGCCCTAGGGCTTTTCTAGCTACATTAATGCCCTAGAGCGCTAATTGGTTACTTACAAGCCCCATTTGGGGGTAATAAGGACCTACTTACCGAACATGAGAGATGTAAAAGAGCTTTTTACTCACTGTTTTCAGTGAGAAAAAGTAACTTTTTAAAGTGGGAATGGTATAAAATAACTTTTCAGTGGTATTTAAACTAAGCTAAATCTAGTAAATGTCAGAAAACGTCGACGGAGCACCGCTGCGCGGTGCTCCTACTTCTGGGTGGTTTAAAAAAAAATTACCCTTCTAACCTAACCTGTCCGAGTCGGGGTGCCCCCAGTCGTTTTTACGACATTTTGTTATTTCTCAGTGCCCCGTTTCGTACACACGGGGTCAAATCCCGATTGGAATAGTAACGTGACAAAAGAATACCGAACGATTACTTCGTTGCGGTCGGGTATGTTTTAAAATACCTACACGTAAAATCTTAAATTTGAAAGTATACCCGATGTCAACGCGGCCAGTGACGTCACAAATGTTAGGTAAAGGTACATTTTATTGAGTTAATTCTTTATTTCTCGATTTGAAAACATACCCGACGCCAACACGATCTTTGACGTCATGAGCGTTGGCTAGAGGTATAGTTTCCAAATACGCTTCGCTTCGTCCTGTCTGTTTGACAATAGCTTGATGATATTAGCATCACCCACTCTAGAAACTGCCCCCATCATGACGTTAAGTTATCTACTGCTACTCACTACTGTTGATTGAATATTGGCCCAAGGAAAATCAGAATCAGGGTCTACACCGTTGATAAGGATGATTCGTGTCAAGATTTTTTTATGGCCGAATTACGGTAACCTTTTAAGACAGCGCCCGACAGATGCTACCGACATTGTTACGTAACATTTCATTCTTTGGGTTATTATCATAGATCTGATCAAATTATCATAGATCTGATCTGATATTTATCTGTTGAATATCAAAAACAATTGAATATTAATAGCTTTAATATTTAACGTCTTTGCATTCCAGGACCGTGGTAACACTTTCGAACAAATTCCGCAAGCCTGGCAAAATACAATTCCTACCTAAGTTCCGGTTTTTTTATAAAATCAAATCAATTCCGGTGGAATGTCCATATTAATGTATGCGTTTCGAAACAATAACCCCCATTCAATCTACTTATTCCGATCACTGGTTATGGTAACCTTTCCTGCAGATCGTAGTATTTTCCATTGCTTTTACTTGGATCACCCCCATCATCATCAGCCTATAATGTTCTCACTGCTGGGACAGAGGCCTCCTCTCTGTGAGTGCAGGCATATTTTGTTGAGTCACCAAATTGATCAAAAATAAACCGAATGAATATTTAATTAAAATTTTCCTTTTTACTATAGGTAACTAAAAATACCGAGGTAGGTACTAAAATGACGGTAATTTTGTTGTTTTGATTGTTTCCTGTTACTATTTATTAATAAAAGGTTTTTCCCAGGTACTTAAGGATGATGCATAATTTGTTGTGAAGAATTTAGAATTTACCAGTATACAACAAACCGTACCTATTTAAATAAAAAGCAACCGTAACAGTATTAAAAGAAAATTGAGAGTGATACAAAATCACAACGATAAACAACTGTAAGTACTTCCATTGCGAAAATGTGTATCTAATATCTAAGATGTTTGTATGTATGATCCGTTTTTACATTAAAACGCCTGAACTGACGTTGCCCTAGAACCCGCTGCCGCATGCCGCTGGCACCAACTATGTAGTTTAACATAATCTAACTACAGACAACAAACTTCGCATTTAAATCCTAACTGCGCCAAAATATTAATCCATAGATAAGACATCCTCCAGGATGTAACCTAATTTTATCATTTTGGGTCATAACATTGATGTTTTTAAATTATAACATTATTATCCAGACAGGAACTCAAAAGTCCTGAAAAGATAAGCAAGTTATTAGTGCCAAAAAAACTGATAGCCGTGAAAAAAATAAAGTTTATTTTAAATCTGTTATAACAATGATATTTGATGCAATCAAATCAATGGTTAACTGCTGCTGAACCGCGTGTCGCGAGTTCAATTCCCGCACAAAACAAATATTAATTGTATGACCTACAAGTAGTTCTAGAACTACTTGCACTGGATCTCCCATTTTTTTTTTATTTTTTTTTTTTATTATTTTATAGAAGGCTTACAGACTAATTACATTATAGAATAAACTTAATAATACTACAAATTGCTAATAACAAGCCTCCACATATATAAGATAATATAATATCTAACGTAACCTAACATAATAATTATGTTTCTGTATTTATATAAGTCCTTTTTAAAAAAAAAATCAAACCGACGAAACATCGAACTGAAAAGCAAAAAATAAATTTTGAGGCGGCGCCAAACAAACAAACATATAAATTAACTATTTGAAGAGTAGAATAGCTCGTTGTATAGGTTGTCGTGGTTGAATAGCTCGTCGTAGCTATTCGTTGATTGTTTCTTTGGCGCCGCCTCAAAATTTATTTTTTGCTTTTCAGTTCGATGTTTCGTCGGTTTGATTTTTTTTTTAAAAAGGACTTATTTTTTACTTTTGAGTTTCCTATCTCGTGTCAATTTATGTAACTAAAAACTCTCAACGACTGTCATACCCCAGCTACGTCTAAAGTTCTCATCAATATGAGTGAAATGAGCCCAAATATGATATAGTTGCTGTTAACTGTTAAGGATCTCTTGCTACTGCCCTCTGTCACCATCCTCAGACCCTCGATGACAATTATACCCCAGCTAGGTATAAAGTTTTCATCAAGACTAGTGAAATGAGCCCAAACACGATAAAGGTGCTGTTAACTGTTGAGGACCTCTTGCCCCTGCTATCCGTCACCATCCTCAGACCCTCGATGGCAATGATACCTCAGCTAGGTCTAAAGTTCTCATCAAGCTGAGTGAAATGAGCCCAAACACGATATAGCTGTTGTTAACTGTTAACGAACTCTTGGGACTGACTTCACAAAATAACAGGGATCTGGAGTTGATCTGATGATGGTGACGCCATCATGTTATGTTCTCCACATCTCTGCTATATAATATGTCCTCAGAACTACAATTGTTAACTTTATTTCAACAGAATCTGTTCATAATTGAAAATTCTGTAGGAAGATTGACAATTAATTCCTTTTTTTCTACCCTTAGAGGCCGATTTTAGTTTTGAAATTTAAATGGGACCAACTTTGAGATGTACTCTTTCTAACAAAAAAAGAATTTTTGAAATCGGACCACGTAAGGAAAAGTTATGCGCGGTGGTCATACATAAAAAAAAAAAATAAAAAAAAAAATATACATGTCGAATTGAGAACCTCCTCCTTTTTTTTTCGTCGGTTAAAAAATGAAGAGCAGTGCAGCTATAAAAATGAAGTGCAGTATATAATTTCATTGCAGCTTATTCCACCACATTCAAATTGTGGTTAATACAAACTTTGCCCTGTACTTGTCTGGCCGTAGGAGAAAGAACTGAAAAAATATGAAATAGTCTCGTCGAGAAAGTGGCGACAAAGTGGTGAAGTAAAATCCAGAGAAAATGAAAATGTCGAGAATGAATCTGAATGGCATTAAGAAATGTGTAAAGGATGAAACAGCTAGAAGAAAACAGTTAAAATGTTCAATATTATAATGTTATGTATTTACGTATTTGATTTCGAGTGTATGGCACTCGTGGGCTGCAGCTGAAAATCAGCGTCAGGTGGCGGACTTTGTGTTGCCACTTGGCATTTATGCTGAGCTGAGGCCCTTTTGGCAATAAAAGATTTGTTTTATTTTATTTCTTAGTTTGAATTAGTTTTAAGTTTTAATGCCAATAAATACAGTTTTCTTTCTTTTCTTTCTTTTCCAAGTTTATCTTAGACATCACTGACATCGATCAACAAAACCATTGCATTGTGAAGAAACCTGAGTGAACTGAAATCGCACACACCACACTGCCATGAGCAAGCATAAAAATAATTATAAGCATGACTTCTTTGAGTGAAAAGAGGGCTTTACCCTACATTAGGATAGTAACAAACTAGTACTGTGATTAATTCTTTTCGCAATTATCACTTATTTAAAGTGACTGACACTGACTGACATCATGAATCATCAAAGTATTGTTAACAAGACCAGTAACCAAAATAACCAAGGTCAACTGTGTTTTTAAACCAACGAATATTATCAGCAATGATCTTAAGGAAAGGGAACAATGAGGTTTATCTTTTTATTTTATTTCTAAAGTAGTATAATCATCAAATACCCCTCGCCCTGGGTAGAGCGGGTAGGTCAGACAGACTCGTACTGACTAAAATCCACCTTGTTCCTTTAATAGTCTTTACCTACGTTTCATGGTCACGTTTTCCCATATAGACAGTTCCACAAACCGCATAGGGGCTATCCTGATGTATAAGGTATCATGTAATAAACCTATTAATCACTTATCAGATTCAAAGATCACGTTTATGTAAAATGATGATGATGTTGACAATGCCAACTCAATATTTCCATGAAACTTTTAGTCATCAATTCCCTTAATTATTTGACCGTCATAAACACTGTCATCATCCTAACAGACTCTAGATGTAATTATGCTTGGTCGTTTTCCCGAATTCTAAGTGCGGGGTCTACTCCACCTGCCATCACCAATCTGGCATGGACGTAGTGATTTCACTAACAAGACTAAGAGTACGTATGGCGTAATAACACTTGGTTGTTAGCCAGTATTAGCCCGCTTGAAAGAATGGTCTTGGAAACTGGCACCCAGTTCGTAAGATTGGGTTTTTACACCCTCCTACAGACATTGATATTTGGGCAAACGACTAAGTGTCAAGCACGATATTTAATCATCATCTTCATCTACGTAGTCTAGTTCTATGTTGGGGTCGGCTTCTAGTCGAACCGGATGCAGCAGAATATCAGTATTTTTACCCGACTGCGCGACGCAAAGGAAGGTAATATATGGAGCGACTCTCTATCTGACCTCCACAACCCATTATCTGGGTACGATTCCCTTGGTAAGACTGATTGTCAGATTTTCGAGTTTCTGACAAAGTATGATACTTAGTCGTTTGACCGAATGTCATTAGTAGATCTTAGGGGAGGTTCATATCTGACGGAACATCCGTCGAGCATATCATCGAATGTTCTTTGACGCACTAACGTATCATCGGTTGAGTGTGAACGGTCAAGTGTTTTTCTATACATTTGTCTGTTCTGGCGTTACGCGACCGATAATACGCGACGGATGTTCCTTCAGATATGAACCTTCCCTTAGATAGTCGGAAGCTCTAAAAATTTAAAAACCAGGCTTACCATGGGGTATTGTATTATCCAGTCCCTGGGTTGTGGAGGTCTGATAGGCAGTCGCTGCATATAAACTACTGATATTCAGCTGCATTTGGTTCAGACTGGAAGCCGAGCACAATATAGTTCGGAAAAGGCTCGATGTTGAAATAGTGAATTGGGTAAGTCGCAAAACGGGAAATAGCCATGTAAACATAAACTAATGAACCATTTGCCAAGAAACAATTTCTTACGGTTTTTGACGTGGTCTTTGGGTAGTTCATGACAAGTTATAAACTTTATGGTATAATCGGCAGATCATGTAAATTTAATCATTTCCTGAGTAAATTTAGCGATAAACAGTATTGTGAGAGTTAATTGTTAGGTCCATGTAGCGGCCGATAATACTTTACTTAGTTACATTACTGTTATGCGGCCGATATACATGGGCAACTATACAGAATAACGCAGAAGTTCCATTTCTATAAGCTTTGATCATAAATCATTGAGGCAAGTTAGTGGTACGACTGGCGTAGTGGCGCATGGAACTGCGCTGCGGCAAATAGACTGTGAAATTCGAGTACTTCTTAAAATCTTGATGAAAGAAAATTTGAGCTGCGAGTGAGATTCTAACCCGCGTCTTCTGGATAAGTTTTAAAGAATTACGAAACAAAGACAGAACTTTTACTAAAAACTTCTTAAGATTGTCACTAAGGTGTATTTTTACTTGTTTTTTCTTCAAGAACTGGCCCTAATTTCATGTTTTTTTTTTTTTGTGTACGGTCTATTTTTTTTGCAGTCGGCTACCAACTTGTACCTTTAGGTAACGCTCTATCGCTCTTTTCGAGCCACTTATGACCAATCAAAACTATGGTTATTATTAATATTTTCACCTGTCTGTGTATTAGTGGGTGTTTTGGTTTATCTGTCGTTTGTATGTTGGTGGCTAGTACATACTGCAAAAGCTTAGTACAGCTTAGACATTCAGTACACACGGTTCTCATTACTTTATAATGAAGTGTGTTGTGTTTTTGATTGTGTTCGCCATCTTGGATGTCAGTGTGTGTAAATTGGTGAGTATTTTTTTTACATTTTTTTTTTTGTTTTTTTTTTTTTTTTTTTTAATTTTATTATTACCATGATATTTAAACACTGTATTTTAGGAAAATTATTATTAATGCATAGAGGTATGTAACTATTTTCTAGCCCACTCTGCCCCACTGCTGGACAAAAGCCAATTAAATGAAAAAAAATTACTCGCTCAGTGTGAGCTAATCAAGTCTCAGGTGTAAAACCTGCACAGTGCACCCAAAACCTAAGTACGAGTACCTGAACGTAAAAACATTACTATGTTTAATATGAGAATCGAACCCATAACCCCCATGGCGCACACTGCTTGACCATTTCAAGGCCATTTATTTTGATTCAAACTGGCATCAAAACAAAAACTTTTTAGCTGTTGCCAGCGGCTTCACCCGCTCTTACTCTAAGGGTGCGTCCACATCTGGCGAATGCGCCGCGAATGTGCAGCTCGTACGCGGTTTGCGATAAGCGCGCGAGCTGCACGCGCGCAGTAACAGCAATGGTTTGGTACGCCAAAAGGCGCGCGCGCGGCGCGCGATCTGCACGCGTGCAGCTCGGAAACGGTGCGCGAGCTGCGCATTTGCGGCGCATTCGTCAGATGTGGACGCACCCTAAAATTATCACACGGGAAGATAAAATCGGGATAAAATATCTATCTTATGTGTTAATCCAGGTTATAAACTATCTGTATACAAAATTTTATCCAAATCTGACCAGTAGTATTTGCGTAAAAGAGTAACAAACATACATCCATCCAAACAAACTTTCACGTTTATCATCTTAGTAAGCAGTAAGATAAGATTAGTAGGATGGCAGGATTAGGGTGCTAAGACAGGAAACCTCCACGTGCGCTCGTGGACTGGAGTTCCCTCTCGGATACGTCCGGGGGGAAGACCAGTTTTTCGGGCCGGTGCACCCTGGGATGCGGGCAAAAACACTTCCTTAGGCACTGTGTGCCTAAGGGGTCTCTTTGCCCGTATGCGAATAGCCTGTCGTGTGGACGCTCCAACGCGTGTCCCTCTGATCAGCAGAGGGCACAGCGGCGGAGCGGGCTTGCGGACGGTGAGTAGTGGGTAGCTCGCCGTCCGACCAAGGACCAAGCCCGGGTCGGAGGCGCGTCGTGTTTCGCGCCAAATGCCTGCTGGGGTCGCGGCTTTTTCTTAACCCAGGATACCGTGGCCCCGGAACGTAAAGGGCATCCGAAGAAACACGGGTGGATTTTAGTCAGTAAGAGTCTGACAGTCCCTTCCGTCCCACCCAGGGCAGGAGGACTCATTTGATGATTTTACCTTAAAAAAAAAAGGATGGCAGGATTAGTAAGGCTTAAATTCTTTAGATAATGACAGAATTACATAAAGTAATGCAAAAACTATTAATTATCATTTAAATTATTTTTACAAAATTATCCTGTTTTGTAATGCGTAATTAGGTTACAAAATGTTGGTGTCTTCTACATTTTAATTGATCTTCGATGCATTGTTTAGGGAAAATACTTAGTATATTGCTAAATTTAACGAAAACACTGTTAGCGGTTCAGTTCTATTTAAACTTCGATTTATAAAGTTACGTCATAAGTATACCACTTAGTTTTTTTTCGTGTATCTCCTCAGAAGAGATTTTGAGGGAGAAGTTTCTCCTCTAATAATAATCACCGCATGAAATATCGGCCATATATCTTTTACCATGAAAATAATTAGAAAGGTATCTTTTTAACCGACTTCTATAACATTACCATCAGTTATAATAAGCTAAGAAAATAAGGAGGATTTTAAAGCTATTGAATGAGCTAATTTGGGCCGGAAAAACCCAATAACACTTTGCCTGACCTGAAAATCGAACCTAAGACCTCAGCAGCCGCGCCTGACATCACTAGACCAACGAAGCAGTCCCCATAAAACCTTCTATCTACTATTGAAAAACCGTGATCTCGAGAATTCGTTTCGATTGTGAACCGTAAAATTCATATTACTCCATGCAAATCTATTTACCGAAAAGCCATGATCTTCAAACTTGCAAATTAATACGAGCATCAATTACGTCAGAGTCGCGATTCTGAAAGGTCCCGGGTTCAATGCTTGGTTCGTTAACGGTAATATTTGTTTTGCAAGCTACCTAGTCGTTCCTGAAAATCTGTGTCATCAGCAAATGAGTGTTTCTGAGAAATGTTTTATTATGTTTGTTAACACTTTCAAGCTCGTTTGCATTTGTTTTGAATACGTTTTTATTGTTATTTGGTTCTGCTAATAATGCTCAGGTGTGGCTAGAGCTTCTATTAAGTGCTATGTGTTAATGATGTCTGATTTTAATTAGCGATCAATGAATCAGAATTCTGTAGATATACTTTGGTATGCTACGCAATCAGCTAGAATAACTAAAAGGCAAAGTTAAATGACACTAGACCTAATAGTATAAGTTTACCGTATAATTACGATGAGACCAAAGATTTTATGGGAATTCATCATTGTATCGATGGTAAATCCCATGAAAGCACGCGGCTTGAGTCAATCAATATCAATTTCATCTTCCTCGACATAATTTCGACAATTACATTTCATTGCTCCAAATGACATTGTCCGCACGAGGCAATTTAATAACAATTTCTCGGGACTACAAATTGGTTTTACAAACACAAAAAAAAGTCTGCAATGTCATCTGCCTACTGTCTTTCAACATTTAGATGCCTAGACTTCCTATTGTCATTAATTAAACTCTCAAGGGTAATTAACTATGCACTTAGTAACTGAGTTTCATTATTTTGTCATTTGTCTTCATGAAACTGATTTATAAATAAAGTGTCTTTAATCAATTTTCGGATAAACTTGACCATGATCAATATGAACTCCATTAAAACACCGCAAAACAAACACGGACTAAATGCTAGATGGATTGTATGAAGGATGTTATAGTTACAAAGGTGACTGCTAAGGCTGAGGAGTAACAGAGAAGTTTAAAAGAAGAAGTCAGGTTGTGCCGACTAGGTACTAATAAATTTGGGATAAAATAATAAGGGAAGATGAATGATGATGAGGGTGAATCCTGAGATTCGGCATATTCAGGTGATTCCCTTGGCGAAATTTATTTAAGCAGATTTTTTATAACTAACAATGTAATATAAAATTTAGCTTCATTATAAAAACATTTAACGAATTGGCATCACTTTAGGCCGGATGGTTCCCAATATATTGCGTTTTAATTTTTTTTGGCCAGGGGAATCAAAAAAAGGTAGAGGAAAATCAAGTTTTATTAAAATTTTAAAGTAGCCTCTATAAAATACTAATCAGTGTCGTTAACAATTTATCACTTTCAATACCCGACCACAAATCGTTAAATCACAAATTGCATTTGAAAACGTGGTCAGGGTAATCAACGAGCTAGCGAAACCAAAACCAGGGGAATCAAATACTTATGTTCATAATTTCGTCCTGGACCAACGAGCGGCGTAATCTTTCACAAAGACGTAAGAAGCTCTACCAGAAGCGCACATGCGACGGCACGGAGACAATTTACTATAAAATTCTACTAAGGTATACGATGATTTGTGACGCGCCACGGGAATCACTGTTTAGTCTCGGACAAACTTTATATTGTAATTTAAAAAAAAACTATCATAAATATACATGCTGTATCTTTTTTAAATATATCTACAACAATCCTGGTAGCGATTAGACCACACTGTTTATTTTGTTTACGTTCGTAAGTAAGAGTTTTATTGGTATTTTGTTTGCGAAATGTGCAGCGGACGCGCCAGGTTTATCAATTTTTAAGCCTTTTGGATTTTTTTTCGACTGTTTAGAACCAAATTAGACACAAAAACTATCGTGCAACAGTAAGATCATACAATATAGTAGCATAAAAAATATATTTTGGTTTCTAATTTAAATACTACGGGTAGTTTTTTTCTTCGGACAACGTAAAATTAGCCTCTCAAGATTCACCCATGAATAAATACGTAACTGGGGACTTTTGTATTGGCCTTACTAGAATCGATACTTTAATTTAAAAAGAAAAAACACCAATATTAATTAAACAATCTCACAGTAATCCTTGAGAAACGTAATAAAACATTAACCGCTATTAAAAGTCTTAGAATTATGATGATTTTAAATCGATGAAGTACACCTGCAGTTAACATGAGAAGAACATATAACTTTGGCAGTTAATTGACGTTTTAAATCTGCATTATATAAAAACGTAGATATGGACTAATATATTGTTCTCATAATTTCAGAATAAACACACAAACCCAAAGAATCTACACAAGGACCTTTCAATCAAATATTTCACGAAACAGACACACATCACAATACCAATAATGATGCACTTAGATAAAGCACTAACCAGGACACTATCGAAAGAAACAAAACACAAAATCAGAGAGAAATTCAAACTCCTAGCAAAGGATATGTTAAAAGACGTAGAAGATCTATTCACTCGTCCAAATTTACAGCAGAAAGTGAAGCTGGAACTGCTAGATGTGAAGATATTGAAGAATACGACGAAAAAAGTGGTGATGAATGAGAATGTTTCAAAGTATTTGAAGAGCTACTGCCAGTGGCAGGGAGAGAAGAAGATTGCTAAGAAGAGATGGTTCTACTCTGTTCTGTTTACGGGATTGGACTTGTTCTATTTAGATCAATTTGGATCTGAAGTTAGGAGTAGTACAGGTAGGTTCTAAAATGTTAATTACATATAAAGGTCAATTTCAAAATAAATTTGATGTAAATAAACCTCGAATATTCTAAGGAATAAATTCCGTTACTGAAAGGAGCTTACTGCTTACCTTTAGATAGCCCATGCATCAAAGATTTAAACACAGTTTATCTAGAAACTTAATAACCTGTTTCCATATCCTCCCAGCAGTAAAAGTCCAAACCAATTATGGAAATAAGCTTGCAAAGCGTTTGAAACGACAGGAAATGCAGACATTTTGCGCAAAACATCAGATTAATCTTGAAAGTATTTATTTTATTTGAATGTATAATTTATTTGGTGGACATAAAATTGTTTCAGAAAGTTTTAGCATAATATTTCCAAAGGGTCCATTCATTCATTTTTAGATCAAAATTTGTTCGAGGTTGGATCTGTAAGCATTTGTGAAGTATTCAGCCTATAACGTCCCCACTACACAATTTAATAGTATTTAAACAGGCTTAATTTTTGTCAAAGACTTGTAATAATTCTCCGAATTTTTAACCTCACCATGTATGTTTAAAAATAATTAAAACCAGGATTTAAACATTCCAGGTCGAGGCTACATGAAAGGGATATGCAGCAACAAAAACAGCTGTACTCTCCTCGAGTGGCATCCAGAGAACATTGCCTATATCTTGACTCACGAAATAGCACACAGGTAAACTACTTTGTTCTTTACGACAAAGTCGACCAATGCCCTGAACGTATGGCGCAATCCAAAGACTGGATTGTTCTTCATACGGGTTGGTATTAGTAGTAAGTGTAATTTCAAAATTCCGGGAGAATAACTTTGATGGGCAGAAATAACAAGTCGGAAAGCCTTTGACTAAGCCTTATTAAGTTTCAGCTCAGCACCAAGCTTACAATAAACTTATTAGTAGATAGGGAAACTTATAGGTACGTAAATTGGCATTTGCGGAGTATGATTGTTGAAAGGTGCTATGCCTTTGAAAACATACAGTTATGTCTAAAGAAAAGGTGTCCTTTCTGGGAAACATTTAATTTTGTCCGTATCTAGCTACAAAAATTTCTTGTTGAAGATTTAATTAAATTAAAGCAGGCAGTATCACAATAAATGAATGTTTCGAATAAGCAATGAATAACTCTGCACATAAAGTGAGAGAACAGTAAACGATAGGAGCTAGAAATGAATACACTTGAAGAGCTTTAACATGAAGTAAAGTTTATTACTCCAGACAAGTCCATGAATGAAAGGAAATCATTAACACTAAGCTGAATGGAACCAATTGAAATAGGACGTTTAAGTTTATAGCTAGTGAGTCTGAATACTGCCGTTATTGATGCTGAGCTTAGACTGGCGTCTGTTGCAGATTAAGTAAGTATAGATACTTTGAGCACGTACGATGTGAATTATTGAGTTAATGAACTAAGTACTATGCTAATTTAAAATGATGTAAGGATACAGCCATAGTTTATATTTATAAGAAAGCTTTAAAACTTGGTGAATTCAGAAAGAGTTCTTGCGTTGGAGTGTTTGAATTTTTTATTGTTACTTTAAGAAGAATAGACGAATAAATAATATAATCTTAACTGGTTACATTTCAAGTCTATTTCTAGTCTAATTCTGTTGTATCTATGACAATAGTGTCTAGTTCTTCCCTTATCATCAATTTTATGTCGTCAAGCAGTCTATATTCTGCTTCCATAGTTAGTTAGAATGTATCAGCCTGTCTATCAATTGACCTGCAATTGGTCGTCCTAGCCATCAATTCTTGTTGAACTTGATAGTTTTATTGTAATTTGTTACTTTGACATGTCTAAAACATTACAGTGTGTATAAAAAAGATCGCTGTACTAGTTATGTCTTCCGCAGAGAATTTTAAACATACTCAAGCCAAATGTATGGGGTGGATTGAGAGTTATCTTGCGATCACGTTGCTGGCCATGGACAAAGTTGGACAATTAAATAGTCTGTAACGCACTTCCATAGTTTCTTTAAGCTCGACAATGCGCAGGCGATACCTCTGGTGTTGCAGATGTCTATATGCTACAGTGATCGTTTTCCATCAGACGTACCGTTTACCATTTTTGTCTCCAATATGGTATAATATATAGTGTACTTCTTTGGTACATGCTGTATCATTCTTCCTACACTATACTTACTATTATAAAACTGAAGAGTTTGTTTGGTTGAACGCGCTAATCTCGGGTATTACTGATATTCGATTCGACGATCAATATTAGGAGCAGAACAGCAAGTGAAACTGCGGGGAACAGCTAGTAGGTAGATAAAAAAAATAGAGCGTCAATTTTGGCAGATCCAATTATTAAAACCGGCCAAGTGCGTGTCGGGCCACGCACAGTGTAGGGTTCCGTAGTTGCCCATCAAAATACTTTGCGAACTAAGTAAACTGATTCGCTGAATTTAATTTTAAAAAGAAAAAAAAATCAAAATCGGTCCAGGCGTCTTTGAGAAATCGGGGAAAATACATAAAAAAAAGATTACGACGAATTGAGAACCTCCTCCTTTTTTTGAAGTTAGTTAAAAATAGTTGACAATAAAAACCTACCTATCCCCACCCCAAAACATACCCACCTATTATAGCTGTAAAAATAAAGTTGACAAACTTACATTTGCAGTTAAAGAACATGTTCTCCGATACATTTTGTTTAGGAAATTATGTTATCCAAGTACGTTTTATAAGTTGGTCGACTATTACTCGTAAACTTGTAAAGCCTACTTAGTCATGATAATTTTCTTTTAAACTTCGTTATACATACTACTATTTTGAATTTTTTCACATCCCCAAACATAACCGTTTAGCTGGTAGAGGGGGGGGGGGTACACTCGAGTCGAGCAAAAATTAGCACTTTAAAGCTTAATATTTCACAAACGAATCTTTTTATCAAAAAATTGTTAATGAAAACTATCAATATTTTTTAAAGGCCTATTTAATGATATCCCACACTAAGGGGTACGCGAGAAAAAAAAAACATCCTTTCTTTACGAGTACAGGAGGTACCCTAAAAAAAAACTTTTACGAGATTTTATTTTACCAATTTTTTTGGAGCGAAATATCCGTATATTTACACCAAATTACAGCTTTCTAGTACTGGGCGTCTCTGAGCTAAGCTGCGGACAGACGGACGGACGGACGGACGGACGGACATGGCGAAACTATAAGGGTTCCTTGTTGACTACGGAACCCTAAAAAATGTACATAGACGATATTATTACTAATTGCCGTTTATAGGACACAAGCCGTGTTTTCTCGCGTCAATCACAGCGATAGTCGTTTATTTAGGCTAATAATAACGACTGCGACGTGTGAATAGATCTAGCTGCTAATTAGATTCTTAGAATCCTAGCCAATAAGTGCGAAATATTTAGCAAGTGTGAATATCGGATTGTTTGCTCCGATCAATTGCCTGCAATATTGAAGCTTCATAGATTTTTTGCCTGTGTAGGAAGTCGCAGGTGGACGTAGGTGCTAATTTTTATTTAAGTGGAATTTTAGTGCTCAAAACGGTGCTCATGAAAATATTTAGCACAAAAACCTTTAAGTTACCTTTCATAACTGCTATTGAGGCTTTTTTCTTGTCAAATGTTTCCTGATTAGGTAAAATTAATAAAGAAAGTGCCGTAGCACGAAACCCGTCACTTCGGCTGAAATTTCAGGCGTTTCTGTCTATCATAAGATTACATATATTAAAGTGGTATGACCTAAAAATTGATGACAACATGATTAAACAGTTATCCTAACTGCCGATGTGTAGTCAGTACAAGTCTGACAGTCCCTCCCGCCCTGCCCGGGGTTGGAGGACTCATTTGACGATTTTGCCACGTAAAAAAAAAAAAAAAAAAACTGCCGATGTGTTGTCAGAACTTATTTAATTCAGAGCTAATAGGAAGTAGCGTTCGCTCGAAAATTTCGAGTACGGGCCCGTATTTTCGTTGACGGACTAAGAGAACGTCTTCTTTTTAGACCCACAGCGTGACCCGGTGATTTTAATGACTGTAATGGTAATAGGTGGTAATCTTAATCACGATGAGGCGGTACTCACAGTTAACCGTCAATAGCCCGGAGACTTTTACACTAACTTGTCTCATTACAGGCTCGTACCAAGACTTTTTGCTCTACAACTACTTCTTGCAATAATTTTAAGCCAACTTTATTTTAATTGTTTCAGTCTCGGCATGTCGCACGACGGTCCACCTCACAATGACTGCCGAGGACAGAGGTACATCATGGACGCTAAGTACAATCCCAAGAATCCTGCCAAGACCTGGTCATCATGCAACAGGAGGGAACTTAATCATTTCTTAAAGTATGTTCTATAATGCTGAATATACACACCTACAGTTTTTTTTATATAACATCAGGCCATATATCCCCGAAGGTCTCATCATCATCAGCCATTAATGTTCCCACTGCTGGGACACAGGCCTCCTCTCTGTGAGAGGGAGTGGGCCATAATCCACCACGCGGGCCCAGTGCGGGTTGGTACCTACATGTCACATGTCTTCGAATTTTTGGTTCTAGGACATGCCGGTTTCCTCACGATGTTTCCTTCACCGTTTTGAGAGCAGTGGTGATGAAATAAATTACACAAAGTAATGCGCCTGGCGGGGTTCGAACCCACGACCTACAACTCGTAAGTCGGGACCGATACCACTGGGCCACCACTGCTCTACACACGATATTTTCCTTCGTCGTTTTGTAAGAGAATTTTCATCTAGGTATCATAATAATATTATTATGCGGAACTACATAGTTTTATTATTGTTAGTGTTCTCCCCCACTTAATCGATGTTCGCCATGGAGAAAATAATCGATGCTTTCCTAACTCTATCAGTACTATTGGTATTTGACTGCTTAAAATCAAGTTATCTAAATTCATTCCTATCGTATTTTTCATTTCAGAAGCAAAAAAGCATGGTGTTTGCGACGGGACCCGAGCACGATATGATTATAAGATATAGTTTTATTAGAAAATAGTACCTATTGTTTTAACTCATTAATAGTAGTACGATGAAAGCCGGGAAAAATAAATTTTATTTTCGCATCAAGCGCACAACGCCTGTGTAATTTATTTGAGCAATACTCAGAGGTAAATGTTGTTGATATTCAAAAAAGTTAGGCGCTATTAGTCACTGTATTACGTTGTAAGATTGAAGTTCTAATTCTTTAGTTATTATTGATAGTGTTAACATATAGGTGAAGAAGAAACATTTTGACTGAAATAATCTATTCCAAATAAACTCATATAAAATATTCGTCTTTTATTAATTTTATGATTAAATTACTAATATACATAACTACGTACCTACCTAAACTTTTATTTTTGTAGGATTCCGTACTCAAATATTTAAATTGAACCCTATTGCCAACACTCCGCTTTCCGTCCGTCACCAGGCTCTATTCATGAACCGTGATAGTTAGACTGCAGTTGTAATTTATAGATGATGGGTTCCTGTTGACGTTGTAACAACAAACAAAATTAAATAAAATTTAAGGCTTTACCTAAGAGCCTGCACTACGAAATTAACCTTTTATTTTGTGATATTGGAACCAAAACACGTTTAAATAATCATGATACAAAGTGGTAGGTGAGAAATGAAATAACACAAAATAAGAACATCAGCTGCAGCGGAACTGGGTATGATGTTACAGTGAACAATCTTCTTGCCTCCATCACTTCTGACCTAGATTAGAATCAATAGCAGTGGCGTAACTATAGGGTGGCTGGGCTGGCAAAATGCCGCGGGCCCCCGACCAAAGGGGGCCCCGGCCCAAGAGGCCACTAGCTCAGAAATATAGCTGCTGTGAATCGTTGAGGAGTTCCCTTGACTGTCTCTCGGCTCCATCATTAGATCTACTCAAGACCTTTATTAAATTCTTCCGAAAGAAAAGGAAAGAAAAGTTATTATGTCGGTTATTTTATCCTTTTTTGTGGTTGCTTTTGAAGTCGGTTATTTTTTTTGAAAAAGTTTTTTTTTATTTAGAAGTCTGTTTTAAATCAAATGACGCTGATGTGACGATATTTACTTATAGGGCCCCACAAAAAATGCCACGGGCCCCAGATAGTATAGTTACGCCACTGATCAATAGCAAACCCATTAAAATACTCCATACTACTTCATAGTTTTCGGTAGGTAGTACATAATTGCGTAACAAAGCTGTTATTTAAATCAGTAAATAGTCATGCTTTTACCAATTTTCACATAAAAGCACCGACGACTTTCTGTGTACATTTTCTCCGTTACTCATCATTAATTAAGATGAGATTACAGAATCTAAGCAAAGATAACATTGGCATACATAAAGTTCACTTTCACTTACAATTTAATGTCTGTTTATTTAACTAATGCAGTTTGATAGATAACTTTTATTAGGCTTGTATAGCGAAATTTTTCATGATCCGATACATTATTTTAGTAGCTAATTTATTATTTTGATCATTAACCGCAGGTATAATAATCAAATTATATACCGCAGGTATAATAATAAATAAATTGACAGGCCTGTTGGTCTAGTGGTTAGTGACCCTGACTGCTGTCGTGGGTTCCATTCCCACCCAGGACAAAATGTTTGTGTGATGAGCACGATCAATTGTTCTGTGTCTGGGTGTAATTTATCTATAATATTTATGTATTTAGAAATATATAAGTATGTTTATTAGTTGTCTAGTACCCATAACACAAGCTCTGCTTTGGACTAGATGTCGTTGTGTGATAGTTGTGGAATATTATTATTATTTTATTATTAAATAACAATGACACAAAACACCGATTTTTCGCTAATATATTTTATTTATCTGACTTTGCTCTAGTCGAGCTTTACGACACTCATCATCTGTCTAGCCTTTACCCATATGTTGGTGTCAGCTTCCAATCAATGGCTAAATCGTCCTGGCTTCCAGTTTACCAGATGGAGCTGAATACCAGTATTTTACATGGAGCGCCTACCTATCTGACCTCAACAACCCAGAAAGTAAGTAACCCTATTAGGTATTTCAAAAACCCTTGGTAAGGCTGGTTGACAAAGTTTTGGGCAACTGCCTCCTTGTTACGACTCTCAAAGATTTACAAATGACAGCCAGGACCAACACTTAGTGTGCTTTTCATAGCATGGATGTTACTCGGAATGTTGAAGATTGAAGGTCCGAGAGACACCATTGACAATCATCATCATCATCATCATCAGCCTATAATGTTCCCACTGCTGGGACACAGGCCTCCTCTCTTGTGAGAGGGAGTGGGCCATAATCCACCACCATTGACAATGATTTGTAATTATTTTGCTAGATTACAGGAACACATACTCATGCAGAACTTAAATAAAACATTATTTATAGTTTCCAATACATTTTGTAATTTTTTTGTTTTTGAACTAAAGTACCTACCTATTAAACGGAAATTTTGGCGTTAATTCAATGGAAACAAAATTAGTAGCGCGTTCATACACTAGAGGCGCTTTCCCATTTTTTTCATACAGTAAACGCTGTAAATACTTCAAACTGTAAATAAAATAGAAAAGTCCTGTGCCTCTGGTATTGAATTATAGACAATTTGAACTGCGTCAATGTTTTACGAGCGAGAGCCATCAAAAAACAATAGAAAGTAAACTATAGTCAACAGCAATATCACGGTAGCAATATTGCATCGACAATATTCAGAACTTCGATTATACAGAAAGAGATTTGTAGAAATCTTGAACTTTATTAGCAGAACAACAATTCGCTCATAAATAATATAGACGTACAAGTTTTATGTGACTTTCCACCTTTTCATGATTTTCTCTCATTTGGCTACAACAATACATGAGTAATTCGAATTTCCATCTTTATTACACGGCTTTTAACGGATTGTCATCTGTCATTTCGACATACTTTGTACTTAACCTGGGAACTAACTTGATACTGCCTGTGTGGAGGATTACGAGTTACTACTAAATGCAGGAGGGCCTGTGGAATGTTCTAGCAATGAGAACTTTACCGGTAAAACCAAAGAATTTCATGTGAGTGTACTGATTCTAAGTTTGATAACCAGTCTTCTCAGAGGTGGTAATTACTAAGTTTACAAGCTTAGTAACTATATTTAAAAGGTCAAACTGCAAACAAATCATTAAAAAAATATTAACAAAATTTTGGAAAATCTACCGGTCAGGTCGAAAATTCTCACTAGTAAGGGGGTGAGCCGGTGACGGGGTGGGCCGCTAGGAACCTGATATTATGGAAATTATTTTAATACTTTAAGAAAACACACGTATTTATTTTGTCAATTCAAAACTTACACATTAAAACCTTTTTTTTTTTTGAACGACGAATAAAAGCGAAATTTACAAAACCAATACTTATATCAATTATATTTTTCAAGCCAGAACAGTTTATGTCCACCTCACAGTCAATATCCGGTATTTTACATAAAATTAAAGCAACAAATCAACCCAGCAGGTTATGAACTTATTTTTTATCTAAACGCGACCAGTGCAGTGCAATGTTGCTATTGCGCAGTACTGCAGTTCTCACGCAACGCCCCGAAAACTAGAGCAGAGTAGGGTTGCCAGCACTAAAAAACTAAGAGCAGCATAAATCATAACAAACAGAACTGTGCTATGGTAGAATTCTTCAGTAACTGGTCTTGTAATCGACCGGCAGGCATTATTTTGGCTTAGGCATTTCTTTTAAATAAACGAAGATGGCAAAAAACACCAAGGGATACTAAAAATACTATCCGTAAATTAATCTAGGAGTACTTGATGAATGGAGAAAAATCGAAAGACCAGAGACAAGATGAATGATGAAGGATTGTGTGAGAAACAAAATGAACGATAAACAGTAAAATTAAATTCTGGTGTGACGTCTGACAGGGGAGTTTATGAGAAAAAAACGTTGTGCCGATTCCAAGTAAAATGATTAGGGCAGAGAAATGATGATGAAGATCTATGTTGAAATCTGTACATGTATTCGTATATTGCATATTTTTTACTAGACAAAAGAGTTATTATCTAACCATTAAGTATATTTTTTTGAATCATTGCATTTCCCCTCCTTATTTTATTCGCACCAATAAAACTACATGTTGCGAACACTGTTTCCTCACATTCTTCAAAAAAACCAAAATGAACTTCAATTACGAGACGCACTTAGTTAACACCAGACCATTACCTGTTAACACGATAATGATACCACTTAGACCACCAAAATGACATTATAAAACCGGAGAAAGTGATATATTAATATCATAAAACCTAATTATATCAAAAAATCCGAAACCGAGACGTGAGTAGAAAATGATATTATGACACTGAAAACAAGACTACGTCTAGTTGAAATATATTTTTAAAGTACCTAACGTGAATACAGGGTGCTTGAAAAGATTATCAAGTCCTAACCACACGTCCAATTTTATGAAAAATTAAACTGTATCTTTGGAAAGCTCTCTTGTGATCTACTAAATCATATGCGGGGCTGTCTAATCAGGATACCGTGGCCGAGGAACGCAAAGTGCAACCGAAGGAACAAAATGGACTTTTTGTCACTTAGAGTCTAAGGCGCGGGCCACATAGAAAAGACGTAAGACGAGGACGCGCCGCGGACGTGCGAAAATGTATGAAGTCGCGTCCGCGCCCCGTCTCTTCTGTGTTTTAAGTCGCGACGCTTCTATACATTTTGTATGAAAGAGACGCCGCGCCGAAGAGATATATGTCTTCGCCCCGTCTGCGTCTTACGTCTTTTCTATGTGGCCCGCGCCTTATAGTCCCTTCCGCTCCAAGCAGGGCGAACTCATTTTATGATTTACTGGCCAAAAAAAAAGATTTTATTAAAATTGTGTGACAGTTTGAGTTATTTATGCGGCCTACCCAAATGTCCTTTCTTTGGTATTGATCGTCGTATCATTAAGCTCCTTGTGTTATGAGTTGAGCTACACGGTAGTCGGTAACTGACACATGCTTGCACTGAGTGGACAGGCCCACTCAAATCTGTGTGGTCCTTTCTTCAAAAGACCACCTAAGACACCTGCATGGTTCTCATATATCTACAAAATTTTGTATATCAATACAAAATTGTCTGGACTTTAAAAGAGACTGTGACCTCTGAGTTTGTTTCGGATGTTTCTTCTCAAAGTAGTCAGGTACGAAACACCGGCCTCATCTAGTTTAAAAAAAGTGTCTTTTTGACGTGTAAAAGAGTTTGCCAAAACCAATTTGCTAAATATAGATCATTTATCATATACCATACTCCTGATGGTCCTTCCACTCCACAACATAGCAATTATCGCCTATTTATCATACCATCTCAAAAAACTTCAGCCTATATAAAAAATGCAAGCATATGAATTTATGACTCATAGCAAAAACAATAGCAGCACTTGACCTGAATAAGGCGGTAGCTTCTCTTTTTACTCGGCGCCAATAAAATTACTTTATTATGAGAGTCATTTGCAAGAATTTGCACTTTCTCCATATTGTTACGGATGTGAGAGATGCTCGGATTTTTTTTCTTGACTGACTTTGTACTCGCGGTTTTGTTTGCAAGGAGGCTTATTTTAAGTTTAAAGCTATAGGAGTGTTATGTATTGTTTTTGTGAGGGGTATATTTTGCTTAAATTTCTAGTATTTTTCTCGATTGACACCGTTACGGGTTTAATTTTATCATGAACCAATATCATTCAAACAAGTATGTTTAAAGGATTTCAGTTTAAAGTAACTATTACTAATCTATACTAATATTATAAAGAGGTAAAAGTTGGGGTGCTAAGACAGGAAACCTCCACGTGCGCCCGTGGACTGGAGTTCCCTCTCGGATACGTCCGGGGGGAAGACCAGTTTTTCGGGCCGATGCACCCTGGGATGCGGGCAAAAACTCTTCCTTAGGCACTGTGTGTCTAAGGGGTCTCTTTGCCCGTATGCGAATAGCCTGTCGTGTGGACGCTCCAACGCGTGTCCCTCTGATCCTCTGATCACAGTGGCCAAACAATAACGTTTTGCGCCTATAAACCTATTCAAAAAACTCAAATAAGGTATAGGCCAATTACAGATAAAAATTTAGAAAATATGAATAATACTATAGCGAGTAAATTATGTGATCATAGGTTTAATAATATAAGTGACCCAAATGAGTTCTACGCCGAGTTTTTTGGAATTTTAAAAACAGAATATAATCGTATTTGTCCTCTTAAAACTAAAACTATCTGCACAAAGTTCTTATTTAGTGATTGGGCAACACCAGGAATTCGCAAAAGTAGAGATAAACTCTTCGAACTTTATGATCTTAAGAGTCATAAAATGGATAATATTAGCTTTCATCAGTATGTTGCCAAATATTCAAAAACTTTTAAACGTGTATGTAAAATAGCTAAGGCTCTTTTTATTAGTGGTAAAATTAAATCAGCTGATGATAAAATTAAAACAACTTGGAAAATCATAAATAATGAGACAGGCAGGAATAAACAGCGTAATAACGAATTCAATTTAGAAGCTGCACATGGTCCTATAAACACAGATAAAGATGTAGCTCAGGAATTTGAAAAGTTTTTTTCGAACATACCTCTTAAGACTACTGAGCCATTAAATTCGTCACCAGCACTATCTGCTACCTTACTTAGAAATAATGTAAAGGCATGCCCGATGGAGTTTAGGTTTCGGCACACAAACCCCCAAGCAGTGATTAAAGCATTCAAAGATCTTAAAATTAAATCAACAGAAGATCTCTGGGAAATGTCTGTGAAGGCCTGTAAATCAATAATAGAAACCGTAGCGCCTTATTTAGCTTTTTTATTTAATACCAGTGTAGACCAAGGAGTGTTTCCGGATCTTATGAAGCATAGTAAGGTAGCTCCACTTCTTAAATCGGGTGACTGTAAGGAAGCTAACAATTATAGGCCTGTGTCAATTTTGCCAGTTTTCAGTAAGGTGTTTGAAAAGTTAATGCTTGAACAAATGCTATGTCACTTCAATAGAAACTCCATCTTTCATGATCAACAGTTCGGTTTCACCAAAGGTCGTTGCACAACTGACGCCGGTGTTACCCTATTGAAGAACATTTTTAACTCCTGGGAGGAAGCGCAAGATGCCATAGGAATCTTTTGCGACCTCTCAAAGGCATTCGATTGCGTAAACCATGAAACGCTTTTGCTGAAAGTGGAACATTATGGAATTAAAAATACAGCACTTGATTTACTTAAATGATACCTAAGAGATAGACAGGTTAAAGTTCTAATAAACGGTACAAACTCATTAGGAGCTAAAATGACTATGGGCGTGCCTCAAGGTTCTATTTTGGGTCCATTCCTTTTCTTAGTCTATATTAATGACTTACCCCATTTACTAAAAAATCAACCACAGATGGTGTTATTTGCCGATGATACATCGTTAATTTTTAAGATAGATAGACGTGCACAAAATCTAGACACTGTTAATGACTGTATTTCTAAGGTTCAAAATTGGTTTACTGTTAATAATTTAGTTCTTAATGAAAAGAAAACAAAATGTATTCGATTCACTTTGCCAAATGTTAGAAGTAGCGATTGCGACATTTTATTGAACGGAGAAAAATTGGATTTTACTAATCAGACAGTTTTCTTAGGAATCACGTTAGACGATAAATTACAATGGGGCCCCCATATAGCATCTTTAGCGGGGCGACTCAGCTCAGCCGCTTATGCTGTTAGAAAGATAAGACAGTTAACGGACGTCGAAACTGCGCGTTTGGTTTACTTCAGCTACTTTCACAGCATTATGTCTTATGGTATTCTACTGTGGGGCCGGGCAGCTGACATTGAATCCATTTTTGTTTTGCAAAAGAGAGTCGTCAGAGCAATTTACAAACTATGTCGTCGCGAATCTCTTAGGGAACTATTTAAAAAGATTAACATAATGACAGTGCCTTGTCAATTTATTTATGAAAATATAATGTATGTTAGGAAAAATCTTCATCTTTTTAATAAAATAAGCGATAGACATAATCTGGGGGCACGGCAGTGCCCCGCCAAGTCTCGAGCAAAAGGGCACGGCCGTACCATCTTTTCTCGAAGCGATTCGCGGCTGTTTCGCCCCCCCTATAACTTCGACGTGGACAAAGCTAGGAGTTTAGGTTTTCGGTGAATAATAGTAGGCGTTAGAACAAGCTTAAGTTCGAAATTATATGCCAATTGAATGAATAGTTTAGGAGTTATGGTCGATCCAAGTTACACCATTTTGTCACTCACTCACTGACTCACTGACCGATCATCAAAAATCTGAGGTACTTCTAGCAGACTTAGAAATTTCAAATTTTGCACCAAGATAGGTCATTAGCCACATATAAAGGAAAAATTATAAAAACATTAAAAAATAATATACCTTAAAAAACAATTTTATATTTGCGGTTTGGCAAGAACATTATGTATGGATTTTGACTGCATTGTTAACTTTGTTCGTTGTTTAAGTTAGTATTCAATTGGAAGAATACATACATAGAATAGAAAGGAATAATATAAATGTAATACATAGACTATAATTAATATAAATTAATACATAAAGTTCATAATTCATTAAATTAATAAAGCTAAAACTCCATTGTATTGCGATAAATATTTTAAGGGCGCTCGATAGATGGCGTTGTACCTGTCTGAATCGCGTTATGGTTTCGTTACAGAGCGCAGTCTAAGTAGTACTTTAAAATAATTCAATAATTTTCATTTCATAGCGTCATCTATCTATGAACAACCATTTCGAAACTAAAAAAATATTGTAGCGATATTCGGAGTAGATTTATTATTGTTACTGAAACAGTTATTTAGGAAAATAGTTTATTAATGTAACATAGACATAGTTACATATCTAGTTGTTTACGTGTTATTTAGTTTAGTTATATTTTTAGTTTGTAAGTTAGCAGATATATATTTATTTAGTTATTTGTTAGTTAGTTTAGTTCTATTTAGTTTGTTAGATAGAGAATGGGTCCTAAGCAAAAAAGTAGCTGAAGTCCAAGAAATTATGAGGACACCTAAAAAAAGAAAGAAATACACTTACAAAAAATAAATGAGATCCCACCAAAAACATTAAATGTAAAAAATGCCAAGTCTCTCGATGCAGTCTTTCCATCGTAAAAAGTTTTGAGATCTCACAGAAGCCAAGTCCTATTCAAATTATTTTGTAGTTATAAATCAACATTTAGTAATTATATCAATAGTTTTCTTTATATTATAACTATAGTGACTTGGCAATGAGCACAAATTAACTTGCTGCCTGGAATTATGTGCAAATGTTACTGACGAGACCTGTGATCAGATTATTTGTTATGTGTGAATCATGACGATGGTCACTACCGACTACATGTTCCAATACAATAATTAAAAATACCTTACGGGCCATCGCTTTATGAAAGTAAATGATGAATGTTAAGAGAATATATAAAGTAAAAGAGAATGTTTACGCATGCGGTGTGTGTAACCTCCAAATATGCCGTTTTATTTGTTTTTACTTGTACTCATTGCCAAGTCACTATAGTTATAATATAAAGAAAACTACTGATATAATTACTAAATGTTGATTTATAACTACAAAATAATTTGAATAGGACTTGGCTTCTGTGAGATCTCAAAACTTTTTACGATGGAAAGACTGCATCGAGAGACTTGGCATTTTTTACATTTAATGTTTTTGGTGGGATTTTAATACTAGAAATAAAGATAAAATTGATCAACCTTATTATAGATTGTCCAAAGTCCAAAAATCTTTTATGGGGTTCTGTGTTAAATGTTATAATAAAATACCTAGCGAAATTTTAACTCTAAATGAAAGAAAGTTTAAAAGTCACAAATAAAAAATACACTTAGTAAACAAGCATAATATTATAAATTAGAAGATTACATCCAAGATAAAAATGTATCTGGGTGTCACCACTGCGAAGATCGCCCGGAGGACACGGTGGAGCATACGGTGCAAGACTGCCCAGCTTGGGCAGAGCACCGACGTGTCCTCACGGCTGCGATAGGCGGAGAACTCTCGCGCCCAGCATTGGTCGCGGCCATGCTGCGGGGCGAGACGGAGTGGGAAGCGGTCGCCTCCTTCTGCGAAGCAGTAATGCTCGTGAAGGAGGAGGCGGGCCGCGAGCGAGAGAGGACAGAGTCCTCCCTCCGCCCCATCCGCGGTGGTAGACGCCCACGGCGACGGACGTCGCTTGATGATCTCCGGCCACCGTAGGCGCGGGCATGCGGGCAGCGAGTAAAGGGCAACTCGCTGCCCGACCAAGGACCATGCCCGGGTCGACGGCGCGTTGTGTCCCACGCGCGCCTCAAAGAGCGTCAGCATAATGACGGGCCCCCCCTCTCAGAGGGCCAAAGCCTGCCGGGGTCGCGGGATTATTTCCTTACCGTGACCCTGGAACAGAAAGGGCTATTGAAGGACACCGTGGATTTTAGTCAGTAAAAGTCTGACAGTCCCTCCCGCCCTGCCCGGGGTTGGAGGACTCATTTGATGATTTTACCACGCTAAAAAAAAAAAAAAAAGATAAAAATGCATGCCGGGTCCTGCTCCATAGTACAATATACAGCTTACTCCTTAGTACAGCTTGATTCTGCTTAAGCCCTACATAATTATGTAGGGCTTAAGCAGAATCAAGCTGGTTGATATTCGAATGCTCACACACTTCATATATTTGTAAAATAGCTTTGATTGCAATATTTTGTTAAAATGTGAACACCATGTACCTTTTTGCTTTTTTTAATTCTTATTATTATTTTTTTTTATAATATTTAGTCTATATTTTCAAGGTACATTGCTTCCACATTATCAGTGTGTCCGGGCACGGGTTAGCGATATTTGAAGGGGATATTCTAGGCTCTTTTTCATCGACAAAATAGCTTTAAAAAAAATTCTTACTCCAAAACTTCGCGAATGGCAGCCATTTAAATTTTTTGATCTGTCGAACTGGGGTATGTACAATAAATTTCAAATATCTTTAAATCCAAGAGACCTACATTCATGCAAATGACTTTATTGCAAAGTTAAACGTTGAGGCTTATCAAAAACTTACGAAAGTTTTCTAAATAATATGTAAAAATAACCAAAAAACATGGGCAAACACGAAATTGTACACAAAAATTACTGAATAAGTTCACATTTTTAACTCTAGCTCGATAAGAACCCCTGAATTTTGCTAGGGTTTTTGCATTAAATTAAAAGTGTTTGAGGTAGGCTATAAAATGATATCAAAATTATCACTCTACGTTAAGTATCTTAGGAGTTATTCTCACTTGAACATCACCCTTCCTTAGCGCACGTACCCCAATATTACAGGTGTCGCATTCTTTGGGCGAGCTAAATCGTTCCAACGAATATTTCAGCTGGTATTATTGACCACCATAATCCATAAACTGAAATGGTAATTTTTTTTAATTTTATGAAACCACTTCTTGGAATTATTGCTGCGGGGCGAGACGTTAGAGTTAAAAATGTGAAATTATTCAGTAATTTTTGTGTACTATTTCGTGTTTGCCCATGTTTTTTGGTTATTTTTACATATTATTTAGAAAACTTTCGAGTTTTTGATAAGCCTCAACGTTTAACTTTGCAATAAAGTCATTTGCATGAATGTAGGTCTCTTGGATTTAAAGATATTTGAATTTTATTGTACATACCCCAGTTCGACAGATCAAAAAATTTAAATGGCTGCCATTCGCGAAGTTTTGGAGTAAGAATTTTTTTTAAAGCATTTTTGTCGATGAAAAAGAGCCTAGAATATCCCCTTCAAATATCGCTAACCCGTGCCCGGACACACTGTATATTATTTCAAATGATGTTATAAAAATATTGTAAAACATGTTTAAAAAGAGTAAGTATGGAGTTTCTTGCCCATTCTTCTCCATACAACCTACCTTAGCGAATGGGTGTAGAATCAATCCCATCCCATCCCTTTCCTTAATTTTAATATTCGACGTTTAAAAGTGCCTCACTGATGGCCTATTTAAAATAAATTATTTGACTTTGACTTTGATCAGCAGAGGGCACAGCGGCGGAGCGGGCTTGCGGACGGTGAGTGATGGGTAGCTCGCCGTCCGACCAGGGACCAAGCCCGGGTCGGTGGCGCGTCGTGTTTCGCGCCAAATGCCTGCTGGGGTCGCGGGTTTTTTCTTAACCCAGGATACCGTGGCCCTGGAACGTAAAGGGCATCCGAAGGAACACGGGTGGATTTTAGTCAGTAAGAGTCTGACAGTCCCTTCCGCCCCACCCAGGGCGGGAGGACTCATTTGATGATTTTACCACCTTAAAAAAAAAAGAGGTAAAAGTTTGTTTGTATGTAGGGGGTAATCTCTGGAAGTAATGAACCGATTTTAAAAATTGTTTTACTGGTCGAAAGCTACATTATTCGTGAGTGCTATAGGTAGGTTATAAATTACAAAGATATCATGTATATTTTACAGCCCAACGAAGTGGGCACGGTTCAGCTAGTACATAATCACTTAATATTAGTAAACAATGTACGGTCATTGGCCAGCATTACTGAACCATCTTCACCTATAGTGCCCTATAAGACGGTTTATTGTAATAATGGACACTATCCCTACGTCTTACGTATACGTAAAGCAGTGCCCCTAGGTCTAACGTACCTATGTGTTTGTAAACCCTCAATGTACCGAACTGTGTATATTTGAAAGCTAATCAGCTTGGTACCTAAATAAATAATAATAACTATACTGCACTAAAACTTAGGCCCTTCGTACATTAGGCGACTCGGGTATCCGATACTCCAGTCGAATACCCAAGTCGCGCGACTCTAGTAGCGCACGATCCGTACACAGCGGCGACTCGAGTCGTAAGACTCAAATCGTCTATTCGGCCACCATTCTATATTCAACCTTAACCCATTTGGCCCAGCCGTGCCCAAACGAGGACACTTGTAGAAGTATCCCCTATTTTTTAATTACTTAATTTATTCTTGTTTTCATTGTTGATTAATAACATTTGATAGTGAATCTTTATGTTTTTAGTCCAAAAATATAATATTGACAGTTATAATAGATTTTGTAGCGCATTTAAATGAGGTGTTTCAAATTCTGTAGATGCCGAAAATTAAACAATTTTTATTTTTAACTTTTTCTTCAAGATAAATTATTTTTTGATATTGAAATACTTAAATATACTCTGTATAATAAAATAAAATTATTTCACACCAAAAATATAGAAATCTCGTAGTACAATAAGTGATTTTATAACGGTGTCCCCAATTGAGGACGCTGGACACTTCAGAGGTATTTATTACGATTTTTATTGAGACATTTATTTTGAGCAACTGCTAGTACAAGTGACATTTACAAGTCAAAATTACTACCATGGCCTTCAGGAAGCATTTGGTGCTACATTGGATGGAAAATATGGTTTAGAGGGGTAGATTTAGTAGGTCTTCCATCAGAATCAAGCCCATATACGTATATACGAAGGTGATGATGACTATGTGCAAAGCTATGTCATATCATGAGGTATACAAAGCAGAGACGATGTGTTTACGGGACGCAGAGGAATGGGGCAGCAACAACTAGAAAACATGAGATGCTGCAGCCAAATGACATAGTCTAATTTATAAGGGGCATGTCTGTCCTATTCAGCTTCAAGACCTCATTTACTCATTCATTTCGAACGAATCCTGCTATGTGTGTGGCTAGCATTTTGGTAAATGTTCTTGGCTATATCCTAGAAAGCCAGTGGATGTTAGTATACCACATGTTTTTCAATAAGGAATGGACGGGATCGAGCTGAATGCAATCTATTCCTCTGCACCACTCTGATATACTTGGCCAAAATGTTGATGGGTTTTGTTCACTTATGTGCTGGATTTAGCTGTTGTGACCGCCTTGTGGGTACACCTACTAACAGCTAATGAAACCAAAATAGATCAGCTTGTCTGTCACTGTAAAATCGCTTCTTATTGTTTGAGACATACAATCTGTGTAAGTTTTCAGCCAGCAGTTGTGATGGTATCATAACTGCAGCAAAATGGGGTGGGTTATTATTCTCAAAACTATTCCCAACAACTATGACGAGTTGCACTCATTAAAACGCTTATTGGTAACCAAAAAGTGTTGTATAACACTGTGCATCGGTAAATAATGTTTTGATAATTTTGACACCGTATGCGCCCATCGTCCCCATTTGAGGACGGCATTTTTTTTCTATAAAAACAAAGAATATTTTTAATTATTTTGATGATTTTTGTTTTATTTTAGTGTTTTCTACCCGTTACATAAGAAATTACTTTCTTCCTACTGCTCATTTATGTTTGGGTCCAAATGGGT
This sequence comes from Agrotis clavis, assembly GCA_954870645.1. Lineage (NCBI taxonomy): Eukaryota > Metazoa > Arthropoda > Insecta > Lepidoptera > Noctuidae > Agrotis > Agrotis clavis. Next base: position 20,973,242 of record OX940932.1, on the reverse strand, counting down.
TAATAATACATTGTACAAAACACAAAATGTACATCTCATAACATAAATTAAAATGCTTTTATTTTAAAAAATGACGAGCGCATTCCTATTTCAAATTTTTGGAGTTAAAAATTGGCGCGTATAGAGGAAAAAAACAATCTAGAAAGAATATGGTTCATAATTTCGCCGCGCCAACCGGCTACAAGGTAGCTCGATTTGTTCAAGCTTTGACTTTCAAGGTGGTGACCATGGGTTCAATCCCCAGGTAAACATAGAATTTTCTTTTTTCGTGTTTCAGTTGTTTTTTAGAGGTTTTATTCAATTTTTTTCTAGGTTTTTTTTTTTATAGTTTTCTTTTATTTGCACCGGAACGCTGACGCCCTTACTGCTATGATGATGACCGTGGTTTCAAATTTCAGATTTGAATAGGTTTTTTTTAATGTTTTCGTTTTCTTAATTACTTTATTTTTGTCGTATGTGCAAGTACATGACGAAGCTGGGTTAAAGTAGTAATGTTTGTAACGAAACACATAATAACAACATAATAATTTATAAAAGTGCAAAAAGTTTGACACAATGCTCGATAGATGGCGCTGTCGTCGAGTTAGATCGCGCTATCGTTTTGTTAGGTTCTATTGAAGGACACCGTGGATTTTAGTTAGTACGAGTCTGACAGTCCCTCCCGCCCTGCCCGGGGTGGGAGGACTCATTTAATATGATGATTTTACCACTTAAAAAAAAAAGCTTACTCCATGCTAATTTATTAGAATATTCTTTTGAATTTGACAAGCCTGTTGGTCTAGTCGTTAGTGACCCTGACTGCTATGCCGGAGGACGTGGGTTCGATTCCCACCCAGGACAAATGTTTGTTTGATGAACACGATCATTTGTTCTGTGTCTGGGTGTAATTTATCTATTATATTTATGTATTTAGAAATATATAAGTATGTTTATCAGTTGTTTAGTACCCATAACACAAGCTCTGCTTAGCTTGGGACGAGATGGCGTTGTGTGATAGTTGTGGAATATTATTATTATTAATTGTAATGATACAAACAAGGATATTTTTCTACCTCAGATACTTTAATAATAAATTTTAAAATAATAGATACAAATTTTTCGTCGGTTAAAAATCGCGAAGACTTGGGTATCGGCGATCTTGATAGATGAGTAGCGAGCGACTAGAGTCGGCGACGCACGTCGGCGACGCGACCTGTGTACGAGCCTCTATGGATTTGTATTGCGATAGTCGCCTGGAAACCAAAATCGTAAGGTATCGGAAACTTGCGTCGCCTCGTGTACGAACCTTCGTACACGAGGCGACGCAAGTTTCCGATACTAGAGTTTCGCCACTACTCATGACCTGCGGAAAATTCGAGGTACTAAATTTTTATAATGCAATTTGATGTAACGACATAGACACTAGCGCCGCGTCAAAAGGTCATGATGGGTGGTCAAGAATATGAATTTATAAAATGGCTGACACATGACTGTGACGATCAAAGTATATTTTTTAGGGTTCCGAAGGTTCAAAAAAAAAACGGAATCTTTATAAGATCAGTCGTGTCACAGTCCGTCCTTCACAGTTAATTTCCTGGGAACCTAACATTAATCAAAATCCAAATACTATAACATAATTTAAAATTTTTATTCAATAAAATAGAAAAAAAACCATCTCTCCCAACTTTTTAATAAAACTGCATACAAAATTATGATTTGATAGAGGATTGTAAATATTTTTCTATCGTTTTAAAATAATTACTTTCCAAAAATGATTCAAGAATATGCTACGGAACCCTTTATTCTGTGAATAAAATTAAAAATGGTAAATAAATTGTTCCGCCATCTTGAAAGTCGCGGAAACTCAAGTCGCCGCGATGTCAGCAGATAGGTAGCGCGCGATTGGCGTCGCGCGTCGCGTGCGTGTGTACGAACGTATCGACTCATCCGAAGAATAAAGTCCGATGTGACCATAGGCCAAAAATCAGTTTAATAGCTTAATGAGATAAGCAATTAAAACTCTACAAACGTGTGTTTTTAGAATTTTGATATTTTATTTAGTTCCGGAAATATAGAATCGAATAACGTCTCATCTGAAATTCGTTCCGCAGAACAACGCACGAAGTGTATAAGTGACGGTACGCAGGCATCTGGAGCCACGTCTCTTCGTCAGATCGGCCATTGTTTGTTGGAGAGAGAATATTTTCGTTGCATGATCTTATTTTTATACACTGTATAGTCTAAGTCACACATCACGTTTAATACTTTTTAGTCTAAGTAAACAGTTGTGGACTATCGATGTTTACATAGAACGGTTTTCGACGGAAATGTTCAGAAACGCAATTTTTTCGATGGTATGATTATTTTTATAAATATTCACTGGCACTCATGAACTTTTAAGACGCTGTTATACGAATTAAAATAATCTTCTAAGCGTTTTATTTTAAAATAGAACGTTTCTGTGCGGAATCAGTGATATGATTTATGGGTTCCATGTTAAGATGGGACGTTGTTCCTGGTAGAATGAAATCAGTTAGGACGTTGTTTGTTTAAAATGTTTGCTAAATATAAAAAAATATGTATTTATGAGTGGGTAAATTAATTCCTACGTGCAAAGTCTTGCACTTCACATAAATGATATTTCTTGAATATTCTATTTTACAGTTTTATTTTATTTCATATGTCAATTTAGAAGGAAATATCAATGAGTCCTTTTTGTGGCCTTTGCATCCTGATGCAGAAGAAATAAGCCAATAATTAGCAGAAATATTAAATTAAGAACTTCTACGTGAAGATCATAACACCAAAGAAATCATCGGTGATAGCTAAAAACAGGTTGTCACGTCAACTCAGACAGCAGAATATATTTACAGTAATCAACCTAGTACATTTTCTTTGGAATGCCTTCTAATCTCGAAATTTCACCATTAATACAACATGAGGACTTAGAATTTTCTCATCATAATATTTAGTATCTACCCCAGTTATTTAAAACTATCAGAGCCAACTCCTACCACTGTTCATTCGATCTGCGATAACTCATGTAGACAATTTCTCTGCGATTCATTTTTCGTCATTAGGCGCCACAAACTCCCTTGCTATTGCTACTTTCCTACTCCAAAACATACAGTGCCAGTACGCATACGGACTAATCGTGTGTAGATCGAAATGCAAAGCATGCATAAAGTTGCATGCTTGCCATTTTGATTTACCTCTCCTTCAATTCCATGGATTACCATGGAATTGAAGGAGAGGCAAATCAAAATGGCATGGTTTAAAATAGAAATGCTGATAGGTATTAACCTATCAGCATTTCTATTTTAAACATTGCATAATACAAACCCATTTTTTACGCGTATGAACCAAAAGAAAACGGTCAACGTCAGGGCACCCCAAGGATTTAAGACGGTAATAGGCATCTCTGTTGACTTGACATAGACCACCCTGCATCAAAGTCCCCGCCTCCGCCAACACTGCCGAACCCTCACACTACACACCTTCAATTATTTCGCAAGACTGAATCAAGTTAACGGAGCCTCACTTGGCGGGACTACTATCTGGGGTCGGCCTGCATTATTTATAGGAACCTAACTAAATGGTTTGGTACGGTTTGGTTCTGTTTTCGGTCCTCACCCTTGAAGTCGTCTTCTCGTTCAAAAAAGCACAAAGGTCAACATTATTCTACTAAAAACATCTTAAACTCTTGTCAGGCATAATGTTATGAAAAGCAACTAGGTGTTCGAAGCATGCACTGAAGTTTCGTCATGAAAATAATGAAGAGTTTAATTTTATTTTAATGTGCGATGTGAAATCTCGTTTCTCCTTTCTGACTAAACAAGGGCACGCAGCCAAGTTCACTAAAATGATCTATGCCTGAATTAGGTATTCCTATATTTCAGGCAGAGGAAGATTTAATAAAGAGGCGTAACGGTTATGTTAAGCTACATTTTTGAGATTTTTTTAAATATAATAAACTTTTGAAATAATAATATCAGTTTTATTGACTCTAAGGAAATGTAATGGGGAAGGCAAGTGTCAAAGTGAAAATGACAGTTTGGTCCCCAAAGAACTGTAAAATCAAAGGAATTTTCAGAAAAAAAAACATTTATTGATGTAAAATGACTAGATGTTGTGTAATAAGCTGTAAAAATGATGGAATACACTTTTCAAAATAATATCTACTTTTCTTTTGGAGGTTATGTACCAGTATTGCATCGCTCGAAAATCGAAGAATTATCACCTGGAACGAGTTTTGTAATAGTTGTGGTGTTAAGAAATTAAATATATTGTGATATTTCTCGAATCTAAATAGAAAAAAAGGTTAAAATTACTGACTTAAAACATTATGATATTTTATCAAAATAGAAAGTCAAAAGCAGCATTATATTCTTGACTAGCTTCTGCCAGCGACTTCGTACGCGGATCCTGTTGCTTATGCCAGCGACAATGGGGTCGTCAAAATCGAAGATCTGAAACGTCTGATGTCGAATCTTAGAGCCTGGGGACGGGAAAACAACGGGACGCGCATGACGATTCCAGACGTTCCAGATCTTTCAGTTTTGTAAGTCAACAGGAAATGCCCATCAGACTAAACAACTCTTGCTAAGACGTCATTCCTATATATGTTATAGTGTAGCTGGGCTCTTGGAGTTTCACATCAGGTGTTCCAGATCTTCAGTTTTTATACGACAACATGGAGTGCTCACCAGGCTGAACAACTCTTGCTAAGACGTCATTACTGTATATGTAATAGTGTAGCTGGGCTCTTGGAGTTCCACATCAGGTCTTCTATATCTTAAAATTTATTTTCTCAGCAGAAAATGCTCAACACGCGGAACAATTTTTGCTATGGCGCTATTTTTGTATGTCTTATAGTTTAGATGATCTATTGCAGTTCTGCATCAGGTGTTCAAGTTTCCAAGATAAATTATAGCCTATTTGTTGCCCAGACTTAATAGCTAGACAACAAAAAAAAAACCAATGAAATCCGTCCAGTAGTTCCGAAGGTTAGCGTGTATGGAGTAACTTCTCCCGTTTTCCTAACATTTCCCTTCACTGCTCTGCTCCTATTGGTTGTAGCGTGATGAAAAGTATACTATAACCAGCGCAGGAGTATGATAAATAATTGTACCAAGTTTCGTCAAAATCCGTCGAGTAGTTTTTGTTTCTATAACGGTTATACAGACAGACAGACAGACAGACAGACAGACAGACAGACAGACAATAATTTTACTGATTGCATTTTTGGCATCAGTATCGATCCCTAATCACTACCTGATAGTTATTTTGGAAATATATTTCATGTACAGAATTGACCTCTCTACAGATTTATTATAAGTATAGATAGATAGAAGATAAAGGAGAGGACAGGTAAAACATACCTAAACTCAAAAATTGAAACCTCAACTACAAGTAATTGTGGATTTATTACGGTAAAATCAAATGTATAACCACTCAATTAAATCACTTTTTTTCTCTTGTAGATGCGCCGCGGCGTCTTAATTCTTCTTTTAGTATATAGTACTTGCATGGACGAATAATTTTCCATATTTGTTTTGTATTTATACTCAATTTTTATAACAAATAATCTTGTTTGTTTTTTTGTACAAGGTAGACGTGGGGACCAACTATCGCAGCGCCATCTACGATTAGCTTTGAGTTGCCATCCCCATTATTTAACACATCGGAAATTATACTTAAATATTTCAAGGTAGGTAGTCAGATAGGACTCATTAGGTGTCATCAGGGAATGTCCCATTCCAACAAAAAGACACTTGTTAATATAGAACGTCACTAAAGTTGAGGCGTTTCCGTAAAACAACGTCTAATATTCACTACGGACCCACTTTTTTCTTCGTTCTTTCACTATAAAACGTCTTATGTTGATATGGAACTCACTATATCGTGTATTAAAAGGATTATAAATACACAATACCTGTCATTTAACTAGTCTAGGGTAATATAATAACATACCAAAAAATCAAAATGTCAAGTATCGTAGTTTTAGAGTTACACAGAGTTACACAAGTCAACAACTTCTACAAGCTCTACTGAAAACCATCAATTTTGCAAATCGGACTTTATTCTTCGGATGAGTCGGTATATGCATTTCTATTGCGAGAGTCGCCTGGATACTGAAGTCGTAAGGTATCGGAAACTTGAGTTTCCGAATGTACGAAGGGCCTTAGAACTTGTTTTTATATGTAGCTGCACAGTAAGTTTTACAACTGCAAGCACATTTTTATATACCCTTAAACTTTAATATACAAAGAAGCTGTTTGTGAAACTATACTACAATTGTATGTTGAAGAGGGCTATGCTCGGAGTCTCGCTGCGTGATCAAATTAGAAATTGGGAGATTCGGAGACGAACCTTAGTTGACATAGCCCAGCGAAATAACAAGTTGATGATAGTGGCAGGCCACATAGCACGCATAGCTGAATGCCGATGGGGTCGTAAGGTTTTCAAATTGAGACCACGCAAGCGCAGCGTAGGACCACGTAGGACGTCCACCTACAAGATGAATAGACAATTTGATAAAGACTGTAGGATCGCGATGGATTCAAGCTACTTCCAACGCAACGGTCCTATTGGAAATCTATATGTTCAGCTGTGGATGTTTTACGGCTATGATGATGATAATAATGTTGAGTACTCGTATTAAAGAACAAAACATAAGTTTATACATTTAGTCCTTCATTCCCAAGAAAATTCAAAACTAACAACCCTATAAAATATTTATCTTAATCTCCTAATACTGACATTTTTGCCCAATTTCGTTACAACAAAACAATCAATAAAACTTCAGGGCACGTCCGTTTGTACACATCGATCTCGAAAACGCCTATATTAGTATTCTTACCTATACACGAAACTGAAAGTTACACTTTTGAGCGAAAGTAAGAGCGCGGGTGAAACTTTACATCGATTTTATGTGACATTATATTTATCGATAAAACGAGTGAACTCGATTACTGCACGACTTTGCGAGTTGAGTAATCGATTCATTAAAGCTTTGGTCGTTTTTAAGTTAAATCAAAGACATTAAACTATATACGAGAAATAGACGGGACATCACGAAGAAATTTGTGATCCAAAACTTTTTACCAATAGGTAAAAAGTCCTTCAGTCTAGTAGTCGCGTTGCTATGCAACGCTTAGAAAGCGCTTGTGACGACCGGCATCAAAAATTTTGTATGACAATTTTCCCAATGCCCGCTCTATAGGTTCTTTTAAATCTCTTTGAGTTAAATAAATAAAAATAAACAGTTTAAAAAGCGCAGCGTTTATACAATTTCAACTGGTACTAATGTACCCAAAATATTGGCGATTATTTTTTGTTTTAAAGAGAAAAGTTGGGAAATTATTGCTGTGTCGTGATGATTTTGTCATGTAGTACGAGTATTGTTAGGCTTAATCCCTACTGATCAAATTAAACGTTCAAAACATTATAATTAGTTGACATAATATCATGATTAACATAAAAAAGCTTCTGAAACTGTAAAGAACTAATCGAACGCATTATTATGTAAAAGGGCGTTAAAAAAAAAAAACAAAGGAAAGCAGCCTAGTCGCATCACTACACACAAAGGTATTTTTTACCACTTTGTTATCAAATAAAAATAACAAGCAACTAATTACAATAGATTTTCGAAGCGACGATGTTGATCAAACCCATAACACCAATCTTGCACAGTCGTAAAACTAGATCAGCGTAATCATAATACAATAATTAATAACATCAAAGTCAAAAGGAATCATTGAACTCTAACCGATTAGATAATATAATGATCATAATGACGCGACCAACGCTTTTTATAAATGCATGGCAGCTGATTCATGCTATTACATATGCAAAACTTGTTTAGAGTGTTATTATGTTCTCAATAAAATTACTTAATAAACATAATAAAGAAAAGAGAGCAGAAGCCATGAACTTAGTTTATTCGGAGAAGCAGATAATGGAAATGTTTTCTATAAGCTCCTTGCAACGAACCTCTCTTCCCCGGAAAGTAAGGGGCACCGTGGATTTTAGTCAATACAAGTCTGACAGCCCCTCCTGCCCTGCCTTGGGTGGGAGGACTCATTTGATGATTTTACCACGATAAAAAAGGCCTCTTACAAACTTAATTAAATGAATAACACGTGCAAGCATAATATCATTTTTTCTGCCTTTATCTTGTAAAAAAGACAGAAATAGAACAATAATATTGTCTTCAGTAGGTAAGTACTCCTAATTCGTAGCATTAAAAAATTTACGATTTTCTTACTCGTCAATCAAACATGCTTATTACTAAAATTTAACGACAGTTTTCTTTCGGAATTGCACTGAAGCCATCTTCAGCTGATTTCTTCGACTTCCAAGAATAACTCTATGAAAAGAATTCGCAATTATTTAGCTTTCACAGTTCCTTTGTTAAATCTTTTATTTTCACTCCAACTGAGACCAATGGAAAACTCCTATCCAATGACCTCCTGACCAGATGACCAGAAATAAAAAGAACAATGGAACAACAGTTTAATTACCCTTTATTATCAAATGAGTCCTCCCATCCAGGGCAGGACGGGAGGGACTGTCAGACTAGTACTGACTAAAATCCACGGTGATCCTTCAATAGTCCTTTACGTTCGAGGGTCACGGTTACCTGATGAGACAGTCCCGCGACTCCGGCAGCCTTTGGCCATCTAAGGGCAATCTGATGGGGTCTCGTCGGATTGCCGACAGCTGGAACACGACGCGCCGTCAACTTGCATGGTCCATAATCAGACGCCAAGTCTCCCATTACTCGCCGTCCGCATGCCGGCGCCAACGTTGGCCGGAAATCGCCTTACCCAAACTCGCCCTAAAAACCGAACGGCAATAAATATTATCCAACACTCTTTTGTTCCTAATGGCCTACTAACATACAGACACGTAAAACAGTTATTTTATTCATTAATTCATTAACATACGCCTTTGAGTCGGATGGTAAGAGACAAAGGACCAACGGTAGGTGGACACGGTCCGGTGATGACTTGGTGTAGTGCTTGTAATGTTTTAGAAAAGGGAGGAAAAGGTCTTTGAAGAACATAATATTACAAATATTTTAACTAATATCAATAGAGATCAAATCAATCAAATCAAAAATCGTTTATTTGGAACAAAAACATTAAGACAAAAAAACAGATGTAAACGATGGCAGCTGCAAAAGTTAAAACTGTGGTGCAGTTGCCAAACGCCCGTCTCCAAACGAGAGGAACCGTGTTCCAGTTAAACTAAAGTAAATTAAAGAAAAGGTGAATTATATCAAACTTAGAAATAAAATAAAATAGAATAGAAGAGATGACACAAAGGGGAGAATATTAAGAGAGCTTATTCTGAAAGTTGGCAACGTCGCAAATGGCTAACAAATATTTACAAGACCTAATTAATTTTACATATTTGCTGTATGAAAATAAGAAGAGAAGCATTTAGAAACTTTCCAAATGCCTTTTATACACCTGAAACGGTGACAACATCAAATTCAGTGTTTTAATTTCATTCCTATATCAATTTTCTAGTGCACTACAGAGCCATTTTTCTTTATCTCCATACAGTAACATTGCCAAATTAATTAAAACTTGTAAATATTTGACAGGTATTAGCGACGTTGCCAACTTTCTGGTTATGCGCCCTTAAGAAGGCTAGGTGAGGAGCTACTGTTGCTGAATGAAGGTAGTGTTCGCTATTTCGTATGACGAGCCATTGGTTTATGCTTTATGAAATTATGATCAATCCATGTGTGTTTAGTAGACCGATTTTACGGCACGGTCGACGGAGCGATCGACTGCTTCGCAATGTGTCATCGGTTCGATACCCGCACGGAAGGAATATTTGTATGAGCTACAAGTAGTTGTCCCGGGTTCGAGTGTTAGTGTATTCGAGTTTCTATGATTGTAAACACACCCACGATACAGAGAAACCCTTGGTGAAGCTTTGTGAAGGACTTTTTACCAATAGGTAAAAAGTCCTTCAGTCTAGTAGTCGCGTTGCTATGCAACGCTTAGAAAGCGCTTGTGACGACCGGCATCAAAAATTTTGTATGACAATTTTCCCAATGCCCGCTCTATAGGTTCTTTTAAATCTCTTTGAGTTAAATAAATAAAAATAAACAGTTTAAAAAGCGCAGCGTTTATACAATTTCAACTGGTACTAATGTACCCAAAATATTGGCGATTATTTTTTGTTTTAAAGAGAAAAGTTGGGAAATTATTGCTGTGTCGTGATGATTTTGTCATGTAGTACGAGTATTGTTAGGCTTAATCCCTACTGATCAAATTAAACGTTCAAAACATTATAATTAGTTGACATAATATCATGATTAACATAAAAAAGCTTCTGAAACTGTAAAGAACTAATCGAACGCATTATTATGTAAAAGGGCGTTAAAAAAAAAAAACAAAGGAAAGCAGCCTAGTCGCATCACTACACACAAAGGTATTTTTTACCACTTTGTTATCAAATAAAAATAACAAGCAACTAATTACAATAGATTTTCGAAGCGACGATGTTGATCAAACCCATAACACCAATCTTGCACAGTCGTAAAACTAGATCAGCGTAATCATAATACAATAATTAATAACATCAAAGTCAAAAGGAATCATTGAACTCTAACCGATTAGATATAATGATCATAATGACGCGACCAACGCTTTTTATAAATGCATGGCAGCTGATTCATGCTATTACATATGCAAAACTTGTTTAGAGTGTTATTATGTTCTCAATAAAATTACTTAATAAACATAATAAAGAAAAGAGAGCAGAAGCCATGAACTTAGTTTATTCGGAGAAGCAGATAATGGAAATGTTTTCTATAAGCTCCTTGCAACGAACCTCTCTTCCCCGGAAAGTAAGGGGCACCGTGGATTTTAGTCAATACAAGTCTGACAGCCCCTCCTGCCCTGCCTTGGGTGGGAGGACTCATTTGATGATTTTACCACGATAAAAAAGGCCTCTTACAAACTTAATTAAATGAATAACACGTGCAAGCATAATATCATTTTTTCTGCCTTTATCTTGTAAAAAAGACAGAAATAGAACAATAATATTGTCTTCAGTAGGTAAGTACTCCTAATTCGTAGCATTAAAAAATTTACGATTTTCTTACTCGTCAATCAAACATGCTTATTACTAAAATTTAACGACAGTTTTCTTTCGGAATTGCACTGAAGCCATCTTCAGCTGATTTCTTCGACTTCCAAGAATAACTCTATGAAAAGAATTCGCAATTATTTAGCTTTCACAGTTCCTTTGTTAAATCTTTTATTTTCACTCCAACTGAGACCAATGGAAAACTCCTATCCAATGACCTCCTGACCAGATGACCAGAAATAAAAAGAACAATGGAACAACAGTTTAATTACCCTTTATTATCAAATGAGTCCTCCCATCCAGGGCAGGACGGGAGGGACTGTCAGACTAGTACTGACTAAAATCCACGGTGATCCTTCAATAGTCCTTTACGTTCGAGGGTCACGGTTACCTGATGAGACAGTCCCGCGACTCCGGCAGCCTTTGGCCATCTAAGGGCAATCTGATGGGGTCTCGTCGGATTGCCGACAGCTGGAACACGACGCGCCGTCAACTTGCATGGTCCATAATCAGACGCCAAGTCTCCCATTACTCGCCGTCCGCATGCCGGCGCCAACGTTGGCCGGAAATCGCCTTACCCAAACTCGCCCTAAAAACCGAACGGCAATAAATATTATCCAACACTCTTTTGTTCCTAATGGCCTACTAACATACAGACACGTAAAACAGTTATTTTATTTGTCGGAGCCACCGGTATTGTTCCGTCAGATTCAGGCATCATGTGGGCAGTTTGGGTCTCGTGCAATGAAAATACACTGGGTGCGGTTCACTTGGTTATTTTAATTTTAAATCACAAATTAAATCGAACACAATTTAATTTAATCACTCACTACACTTATACTGGGCACAACGAATCGAGTACAGTTTCGGGATGTCTTCACACTGCTGCGGTCAGGCACTGAATGCGCTCCTCGCCGCCCCGATGAAACATCACGACTCTGTATAAGCGCGCGCAGACCACGTGATACTCAAAATGGCGCGCTTACGATTCGTTTGCTGTCCGTACTATTGACCGGATCCGACACGGCCATCCTGCGATTAACACGTCCTCGTGTGATCTTCTTCTTCTTCAGCCACTTTCTACCATCTTGATGTAGGCCTCCTTCAACTCTTTTCACTCGTCCTCGTGTAATAATCACTCTGAAACACAAAATAGTCCACGACAGAATACTGTTCCACTCGGTCATTCCTGACCAAACTCTATATTCAGTTCTTTGGTGAAAATAAGGAAATTTCAACTCTACTGTACCATTAAAACCAATACTCTTTAACTAAATCAAACATTGGGAATAGCCAATTGAAAATACATCAATCACTACCCTAGGCCACTAACAAATACCTAGGCCACTAACAACTACCCTGGGCCACCAACAACTACCCTGGGCCACCAACGACTACCCTGGGCCACGTACCACAGTCGTTCGAATCTACTTTCACAACTCTATTGCAAAAAAACTACCGATTTTCCAGTGACCTTCAACTTTCGAGTAAAACTTCTAACGCCACGGCTCTCTAGCCGACCAGCAATCACATTGCTTTCACACATCCAATGCATGGATTAGAACTTCTGTGCGCATCCACCACGTGGATCGCCCGAGTGCATCACCCGCTGACTACACACTATGGTCTCTCAAGACCCCGACCTCCGCCAGAGCCACCCGCGCACCGCGCTTCCATGGACACCGGGATGTCAATAAGATACGGATTACGGCTACGAAATGGCTACTGGTACAGTCGAAAACAAGACGGCCAATAGACCGTTTTACTCGACCTCTCACCACAACTTAATCAGAATTTATGGTAACTTCGACTGGTACATGACCCGTTGGAATGTTTGTAGGTACACTTAGAATTCAAGGGTTTCAATGTGTAACGGTCACCATCTCAAAATCTTTATCACTCTAATCAGACCCTTAAACTTTGGATCTAATTAAGACTGATCGGAAATCCCAGAGCATTCAAGTACCTTTGCAATTGTATTATCACAATGCAGCAATATTGTAATCAAAACAGCAGGAATCAAATTCGTGGCCTGTGGCTAACACTAGCCCCACTAACAAACCTCTGTTTGTTTCACACCGTTCACCATGAACGCACAATACACGACATCCGCCAGTGCCATCCGCACACCGCGCTTCTATGGACACCGAGATGTCAATAAGATACGGATTACGGCTACGAAATAGCTACTGGTACTGTCCGACCAGCCGACCTAAGATTCCACACTATCATTCAACTCAACATCTCTACTTCAAAATGGTACTTGAACCTCAGGCATTCCCCCCAAATCCACAGCACTTAACCAGCACTATGCATCACTACTAACCAGTTCGTAACATTGTAGCGCTTAACCAGCGTTACAAATCCTATCACTTAGACAGTAATAATAAAAAAAGCTTAACCAGCGATATTACTCACTAACGCTTAACCAGCGATAGTCAACATAAAGAACACAAGGCACCAGAGGCGTAAGTAAAAATGAAACGATTCACCTGTGTTGTAACGTGTCTGATGGTGGTTGCACGATGCAGACATCGACGCGTCGCGCCGCGCCTTGGACTGGTCCGTTGCCACTGCCGCCACTACTGCTCGTACAGCGCACGGCTATGTGACCTGGCTTGCCACATTTGATGCACACCAAGGTCTTCGATGCCGGCTGCTGCGTCACTTGACTTGATGCTGTAGGTCTTCCCTTCGTATCCATCGCCTTACTTCTGCACTCAATACGCTTGGGCGTTTTAGCACAGTTATAACACTTAATTGACGTTATTTTTCCTCGCTTGGTGTCACTTGTTTTCGATGATTCACAGATAGTGTTCATTTTTCGCATCAGATATGAAACGACTGGCGAACGTGGGTAATGTTTCTTTATCACTTGTTTTTTTTTTTTTTTTTTTTTTTTACCACTCATTTTTTTTTTAATGAGGGTACCCGCTTTTGCGAAATAAATCTTGTTGTAAGTACCTTAAATTCCTTTGTAGGCTATTTGAAATAGCCAGGTTGATGCTTCACCTTTAGCGCCTTGCTCAGCGTCAAAATAAGCTGGCATCCGGTGGCGCACCACGACCGCGCATCGGAATCCGGTTTGTCGGGGTCGAATTCCGGCAATAAAAACTTGTTTTTCACTGGCTGCGTTTTCAAAGTTTGCTGGTTTTGCATTTCAAAAAGTAACTAACTTCCACTGATTGTTATTGTCACTGTTCCCGCGTGTAATTTCATTAGCACGATTTGATCCCACTTCTGATGTCGGAGCCACCGGTATTGTTCCGTCAGATTCAGGCATCATGTGGGCAGTTTGGGTCTCGTGCAATGAAAATACACTGGGTGCGGTTCACTTGGTTATTTTAATTTTAAATCACAAATTAAATCGAACACAATTTAATTTAATCACTCACTACACTTATACTGGGCACAACGAATCGAGTACAGTTTCGGGATGTCTTCACACTGCTGCGGTCAGGCACTGAATGCGCTCCTCGCCGCCCCGATGAAACATCACGACTCTGTATAAGCGCGCGCAGACCACGTGATACTCAAAATGGCGCGCTTACGATTCGTTTGCTGTCCGTACTATTGACCGGATCCGACATATTCATTAATTCATTAACATACGCCTTTGAGTCGGATGGTAAGAGACAAAGGACCAACGGTAGGTGGACACGGTCCGGTGATGACTTGGTGTAGTGCTTGTAATGTTTTAGAAAAGGGAGGAAAAGGTCTTTGAAGAACATAATATTACAAATATTTTAACTAATATCAATAGAGATCAAATCAATCAAATCAAAAATCGTTTATTTGGAACAAAAACATTAAGACAAAAAAACAGATGTAAACGATGGCAGCTGCAAAAGTTAAAACTGTGGTGCAGTTGCCAAACGCCCGTCTCCAAACGAGAGGAACCGTGTTCCAGTTAAACTAAAGTAAATTAAAGAAAAGGTGAATTATATCAAACTTAGAAATAAAATAAAATAGAATAGAAGAGATGACACAAAGGGGAGAATATTAAGAGAGCTTATTCTGAAAGTTGGCAACGTCGCAAATGGCTAACAAATATTTACAAGACCTAATTAATTTTACATATTTGCTGTATGAAAATAAGAAGAGAAGCATTTAGAAACTTTCCAAATGCCTTTTATACACCTGAAACGGTGACAACATCAAATTCAGTGTTTTAATTTCATTCCTATATCAATTTTCTAGTGCACTACAGAGCCATTTTTCTTTATCTCCATACAGTAACATTGCCAAATTAATTAAAACTTGTAAATATTTGACAGCTATTAGCGACGTTGCCAACTTTCTGGTTATGCGCCCTTAAGAAGGCTAGGTGAGGAGCTACTGTTGCTGAATGAAGGTAGTGTTCGCTATTTCGTATGACGAGCCATTGGTTTATGCTTTATGAAATTATGATCAATCCATGTGTGTTTAGTAGACCGATTTTACGGCACGGTCGACGGAGCGATCGACTGCTTCGCAATGTGTCATCGGTTCGATACCCGCACGGAAGGAATATTTGTATGAGCTACAAGTAGTTGTCCCGGGTTCGAGTGTTAGTGTATTCGAGTTTCTATGATTGTAAACACACCCACGATACAGAGAAACCCTTGGTGAAGGATAGTTTCTAAAAAAAAATAAGTATTTTGGTCATAGAAATCAAATGAAACACAAACTCAGAAAAAACCCAGAATTTGTATCCATGATCTATGCCTGGCGAAGATAACACTGTCAATTCGTGCTTGTGCTTATGTGTACCTAAAACAGCGCAGTGGCTGAGTTTTTTACCTGCTGCATTGCGTCGCGCGTTTGATTACCGCACGGAACAAATATTTGTATAACCAACTGGTCCATGATACAAGAGAATGGTTCCACTGTGCTACTATAAGTCGTCTAACTGTCCCAGTAAAATAGTCGGGGACCAGTATATAAGAGAGGAACGCGAGGCATAATAGGGACATAAACTCTTTATTTAGGCATACTTAACACAACACTAACGTAGCGCAAGCGCCATCAAGACGTCATTTGCAAGCGGCCATTAACAAATAGCGTCCTGCTGACGCTTGCGCTACGTTAATATTGTGTTATGATTGCCTTAAGTGTGTGATTTCCCATCATATACTGTTCCCCTACAGGTGGTTATATTTTATTTTACATTGGCAGGATAACTATTTTCCAAGCAAAATATTCAAGCAATTTCTCAAGAGAATCCCGTCTAAACCTTCCGAAGCAGCAGAGCAATAAACCAACCCTTTCTCTTTTAGTTTCCGTGGTACACAATGGTATTGCAGACGCGTGGCGTTGCGGAGAAAGCACGCAACAATAGCGTGTGAGGTGACATATCGAAACCAATCTGTAACATGAGATTAGAGGTGGCGTGGAGTCACTGCGAGGCATTATTTTTAAGGTTCGAGCTATCTTCGTTGTGTTGTTAGTCTTTTTTTGCCGTAGTTGCGTGAAATAGAACATAAATCTGGAGTAGACTCTATCCATTTTTTTTTGCGTGGTACCTAATATCATCAAAGGAGTCCTTCCACCCCGGGCAGGACGAGAGAGACTGTCAGACTTGTACTGATTAAAATCCACGGTGTCCTTCAATAGCCCTTTACGTTCCGGGGCCACGGTTACCTGATAAGACGGTTCCGACAAGTTTTGGCTCTCTAAGGAATTGCTGAAAGCTCTTTGAGGCACACGACGCGCCGTCGACCCGGGCATGCTCCATCATCAGGCGGCGAGACGCCCATTACTCGCCGTCCGAGACTGTACCCATGGCCATAAATACTTACAATCATTATCTTGATTTCTCAAGGATCAAACCATAAGCGATTCTCAATTAGGCACCAACTGAGTCTAAAGAAACGCTTTTGAATATGGCGAACGTAAAACATTGCATTTATAAGAATTATGTCACAATTAGAAGTCAAAGAAGTAGTTTATGACATCACACAACCAGCAAGTGTATTAAATCTAAATTACTTCATTTGAATAACAACTGCGACTCCATGCCACTACTGTCCATCTGTTCCGATCTACACAGAGCGGCGAGAACCGAAGCGGAACTGTTGCCTCATAGCGAACTTTTCACTATTCCGCTATTGCAATTATTTATTATAATAAATCAGTAAAAGGATTGTTGTTCGAGCTCCATTTATATCTACTCTAGGTTACTAAACAAATCGACCTATAAATATTTTTTTTTTTCTTATTTTATCGTGCAATCAGTCGCATAGACTATAAGCAGATGGGTTGTAGAAAAATTGATTCATCAATTTTTCTATAAATAATAATTGATATAATTTTATATTCAAGCGTCTGATGTGGTGGTTGTTTTAAATGCATGATAGTTTGGTGTAGGCTCGGATCGCCCTTTGGGTCTCGCCCGTTTTCGTTCGACTTGCCCCGTGTTTTACTATTTTGTGTAGTTTGTCTATGAAACTAAAGGAAAAGAAACTTGATACCTCAAGACGCTATTCATTGGCAACTAAAGTCACAACACGGTTGGCGTTGTGGCGGAGCAATCGACTATTGCGCGGTGTGTTGCGAGTTTGAAACACGGAAAAAATATTTGTATGATCTTCTCTTCGTTGTTCTACAAGAGAAGTCCTAGAGTGTGGCAAAACGAAAAAGACTTTTTTTTATAATTATTTAAAAATAAATTTAATCTAATAATATAAAATTCTCGTGTCACAGTTTTCGTTGCCATACTCCTCCGAAACGGCTTTACCAATTTTGATGAAATTTTTTGTGCATATTCAGTACGTCTGAGAATCGGCTACTATCTATTTTTTTAATTTATATGGCAAAACAACGTTTGCGGGGTCAGCTAGTAATGTATAATTTCATCCAAATAATTTGGACATAGGACCATTTTGTTTAGTCACCACTCAATAAACCGCTTTTTGGAACTTTTCCGACATTTTCCAGATCAAATTAAACAACAGGTTTTATAGTAAGTTATTTTGATCTTCTTAACTGCCTATTACAGGCTACAAAATAGGCCTTCTCCTGTTACACCTACGTTGATGATCGAATTTAAAAGGAAACAATTTAATAGGAGGAGAGTTCAAAGTGCTTACAAAAACAGCTCTACTTTATTTAAATGGGAAGGCCCATTTAAATAAAGTAGAGCTGTTTTTGTAAGCACTTTGAACCAGAAAATCTCCTTTTTAGGCCAGCAAATTGAAACCAGTTCTAAATACAAATGACCTTGATTTTTAAACTAAAAACATCACAGATAAGGTAATGTGAAAAAGGTAATAAGTACTCTAAGTCCCTTCGCACACAAGACGACGCAAGTCTCCAATACCTTACGACTTTGGTATCCGGGCGACTATCGCAATACAAATCCATATAGGCTCAACCTCAGGCACGTGTCAATGAATACCAAAATCGTAAGGTATCGGAGACTTACGTTGCCTATAAGTGTACGAAGGGGCTAAGTCTCCGTAGTATCAGACAGTCATTTTTCGTCGCTCAAAATCAAGATACGAATGGTCTTGTAATCCCCGACTTACCCTAGGTCTAAGCCGGTTACTAATAATCCTGGACTCATACCCATCTAAGTCCCATATCCCATATAAACTAAATAAACAATAACCAGGAAACACAAGGCCACTCTCACTCTGTCCCAACCCATAGACACAACAATTCTATAACAATCATAGACAACAGACAACAAAATAGTTACAACTAAAAACAGCATTGCAGGATACATGTGCCCGATCCCACGACACCAAACAACGCAATATATAGACAGTTTTTATTTAGTGTAACATTAACATTTTAATTGAAATGAAAGTAAAATCCGCGGCTAAAACAAACAGCTGACACAGTTTGGGAAAATAGTTTTTACAATTCAGAGCTGCAATAGAATAGGGAGGGAGTGTAGTCGATGGTATGTTTGTTTTGGTTTATTGGTAAGTGCAGTCTGAAGCAACATTCAATAATTTCCAATTTTTCTTTCTATTTAACAACCTTAAAAAATATAGCCTACTTCGACCACATGCTCCGTGTGTGTGTATATGTATAATCCAGAACATTCAATTATTTACACACTAAAAACTAATACTTAGGTATACGTTGCAATAGGTGGTTCCCCTAAAGAGTCATTATTCTTCTAAGGAGTTTTATTAGTCAACAGGACCTACTAAAAATGGACCCGCGGGATCACTCAATTTATTCACATGTTGAACAAAATTCTTATAAATTAATGATACCCTAATTAAGTGCCTACTCTAAGGAAAACTTAAATACGCACGGTGTTCTACACCATAAAAAAGCACGCAACAAAATAAATAAACAACTCTATCGATAGAAGCCCAACACTATCTAACACTTTGTTCTGTATCTGTTGCACTAATCCGCGCAGTCGCATGCCGCGAAACCACGCGAACTGCCGCTCGCAACCACGCGGTAACCACCGTAAATAAATACGATAAAACTTTTATAATTCGAATAAAAACTCCTTGGCAAAAAAGCTGAAAGAATGTAATTTCCTTTGCCTTATTTTTGGTAGCTGTCACTGATGCGCGGGAAAATGGAAAATGGCGGATTTTTTGAAAACTTTATTTGTATTTTGATTTTTTTATAAAATGTGAAGTTATTTTATGTTGCTAGTTAGTGCATTTATGTAAATATGGTGATGTACTGGAGAAAAGTGATACTGGTTGCTGCCTTGTCGTCTGTTTTGGATGTCAGCAGCGAGCAGTTCGGGAACGATGTAAGTTTTCTATACTTATGTTTTCTTACTGGGCTACCTGCCTAAATACTAAGAGATTTTTCAATATTTATGTAAAGATAAAATATAGGTACTTTTTATACGCATACGTTAGCCGATTCCGCCGCTCTGGTGGAATTCTACTACTACATTTTATTAAATCCTTTTTTTACTTACTAACTCTTGTCTTTAAAAAAATAAATTTTATGCACGAAAATAAATTTAAAGTACCTGTTATGTATACATAAACAAACACGTTGCAGTCTTCAAATAAACATTGTAAAATCCGGTTCAAAAACATCATTGACTCTTTTTTCCTAACATTTTGTTTGTTTACTTTTTGTAATAACCTATTTGAATGCGTCGCGTTCTGCATTACTACCAGTTATTTAAATAATAAAGATATCATTACGTATTTAATTTACCAGATAGTCAAACTATGAGTCATCGACACAACAAGAAGATAAATGCATTGTAATATTGACCTTTCAATCATCTTATATGCTCACAGAGAAAGTACGAATTATAAAGCACTACGTAATATTTACATTAAATATTACGCGTAGCTATATCTATAAACGAATACATTACGAATACCAACATTATGTCTGTATGAAAGAATGTTTTCAAAAACTCCAACGAGATCTAAAAATATTTACCCCATGCAAAGGTTAAAATCTGAGCCGACTAGGCCATGTTTTCCCACATAATCTTACATCATATTTATGCATTATCTAAAGTGCATCCTCTGCCTTTTTCCTAATTAATTTTGGTCTGGTGTGCTTTATTTTCTTTTTCAATATCTTTATCAGCCTTCAATGCAACAGATATTCGTTTCCTGCCTTAGTTGCATCCACAAACAAAACAACGACGACAATTGTCCATAAATTGTCTGTTTTGTACATTTACGTAAAAACTTTTGCGGTACATAAAAGGAACAACTGTATGGCGTATTATGCCATTAGATATAATTCGAGCTACCGGAATAGCCCATAAACTTGTTTAGGTAATTACAATTTAGGTTTTATCTTACGCGAGTTATCTTGTTTTTATGTTTTTAGCAGACATTTGCAGTTTTTCGTATGTCCGTTTGCGTCTTGCCTATTTTGTAATAACTTTGAGAAACTTTTAAATAACTAAAGCTGATGTCTTATGAGATGAACCGTAATTTGTCCACCATAAAAATGGTATGGGAGGACCTCTGACCTTATTGGTATTGTTAGGTTATGTACCTATGTATGAATCCTAGTTTTAAAACTGGTCTCTAGTTGTCGGAGTTTAAGAATCTGGGTTCTTTATCGTAAGCGACATTTTGCAGAAAAAGTAAAAAAAATACTGTCATGAATTTAAATCACCGAAATCGGTTAACAAACGTAACGTAGCCAAAAATGTCGTAAAAGCACGCGTTAAAATTCAGGTAGCATTATCAAAAAAAAAGATATCCCGTTTTATAAGAGCAAAGACATAACTCCTTACTTCTTTAGTATTCTATTACCATCGCAGAAATCGCAGAGTACAGTCGTAAAGTCTATCAGATAAACTTAAGTACATTACAGCAGTTATTTTCAAACTTATTTGTAAAGTGGATAATACGAGTACTTACTAATAATAATAAAACTCGAAAGTTTGGATGTTTTGGATGGATGGATGGATGTTTGTTACACGTCAAAACGGCTGAACGACTCTGATATTTTGTACAGAGATAAGGATTCATGTGTTTGCTTTCGCACCACTGATAACCAATTTAAAAAAAGATACAAGACTCTTTTTCTTTGGCGAACTTAGTGTTGAGTACTAGTCACGAACAAGAAATCAGGATTCGTTGTAGATTTTATGAAAAATTTAGAAAACACTTATCTGCCCTTTGGTCAATAGTTCTTGAAGAACGTTTCATGTGCATGTAGAATACAAACGATCATTGACCAGAAAGTGAGCTCTCAACGCCTCATATAAGAAACGCATCAGATTTTCACAAACTGTTTTCAATTTAAATGAGATGCAAATGTATGATGGAATAAATCACGACCGAACTGTTCATGTTATAATGTGTAATTTTGTGTAATGTTCTTTTAAATCGTATTTGAAACCGTAAGTTCTACACCACCATACTATTAATACAAACTAACAAAATAAAATTTGCACTCTAACCCAAAACGACACTTAATTATTAGCTTATATTATCCCAAATATTATTACGCAGTTGGAATTCAAGCACTCAGCTCTAAGGTGAGCTTAGAAAATTTATAGAAAATCAATGAGTGCGTCTTATCTGAGATTTTTCACCGTATCCCAGTAGTTCCGTTATCTAATTCCGCTATGGGATACGGCGCCATTTTTTGGCATAAAGAAAATCGGTGACGGAACTCTTAACCAAGTTGATATAACTTAAACTTCCATTGCAATATATTCCTAAGCACGTCTTACCATAATCCGTGCAGGCATGCACATTTGAACATTATCGTCAGAAAAACATTGTCCAATCCCGGACTTTCTCGTAATATGTGGACTTTCATTATTAAGGCAAGTCACGTCTGAGAATTACATCACCTTACCTTTTGTTAGACCTTCGTAATAGAGCTTTATTAGCAAAGTTGTTATAGCGTGTAAAAGCGCTGTTCAAAATTTTATTGGAACCATTAAAAACAAATGCTAGCTCGATAGCTGGTCGATTGGTCACAAACATGACTGATGAGCATATACCACCATAGTTTTGATTTTCAATGCGGGCGGGTTTTCATTTGATATTAGCCAGACTCAGAATTTGGATTTGTCCCCAGTTGGTTGCAACAGATTTGCTTCCTTTGGAACTAAAATAAAATTGCATTGATCGCAATGTCTGCAAACTCTTACATCACGTTCAGACTTCGAAACTCTACGAGGAATTTCAAGCGTTAGAAATATTTTTTAAATATTTCCTAATATAAAAATCAGGAGTTTGAACCGTGACCAGAAGCACAAAATAAAATACTAACAAATGCTACGGTGGCAATTTCATAAATTATTAAGCGATCTATCACATTGATAGATCGCCTATTAAATCATTCATGATGCTGATTTCACAAACAGGAACACACAGCATGATCCTTCTCCAAAACCAGCAATTCACAAGTCATTTGCATAGAGATTTAGCCCTAGGAACATATCTCATAGGGCTACCACAAAGATTACAGTCCAAATTACCTTAGCAACAAATCAACCCAATTTACCAACGACGCTCATGTCAAAAACCTCATGTGGGTAGAACTTAGATACTCGCAGAACATTATTACGTAACCCTGTTACTAAGCCATTCACGGGATTATGATCCTTAATAACACGTAGGCAGGAATTAAGGCTGAAATCACTACCAGTAGCCGTAAACCAGTCTTTTTCGCTAAACTGGCCCAATCCGGGGTCACGGTCAGTGCCACAATGACAGGAATTCGTTGAGAATTTTAGTTAGTGACAACCTTGACATGAGGTCACTGAGTGACATTCTGACACGCAGTCTAAATAGCCGTTGGGTTTTAAAACTAGTTGACTGTACTTGGTCAATTGATGAGCCGTTTAAGGCTGGTTTGACATATTGGGTAAGAGTGGGTTTTCTCTAGGGTAATAGTTTGTTTAGCTACTATTTTCCATTTATGACTTAGCTCAGTCCACACTGGACCGGAGTGACGTACGTCGACGTTTTATGGCCTACTACTTCATTAAGTAGGCGCTGTTTGTCAAAGGACCGATGGCCGATGGAGAAGATGAGTCCTGAATTGAAGACCGTGTCTCGGCAAGCGTAGTGTGGGACGACCCTAGATAGAATGACCGACGACCTTACATGCAGAATGATCTATAAAAAAAACTTTTGATATAATATTAGTTTCCAGTTTTGACTACGAAACATTTTGTACAATTCAACTCCCTAGAGAAAAACCAAGCCAAATCTATGTCAACATTGTCTTACGTATTTCATTGAATCAATTAGTTTCAGTTGACTTTTTTTACCATGAGAAGCAAGTCTTCCGTATAGAAATGTCAAAGCTATGCTGATTTCTGCAAGCGATTTCCAATTACCAATTCCATTGTTTTTGTCAACAATATTTTGGATGTCATATTGACATTAATCGAAAGTTGCGCGTTTAACCGCGTGATTGGAAATACCGAAAATATAAATGATGAAAATCTTTATTCTTAGTTCGGGCAACCAATTAGTTGTTATCTTTGATATGAACTTTATTGGGATCAAAATAATGTTTTATAATGTGACGTCGTTCCATACATCTTGCGGTCCGATCAATGAGGGACCGTTGCTTGACCAGTAGTTAAGTAAACTTGTTGAAGTCCTATACATTTTAACGAGTCGTTAAAAATAATTTTAACTAACAGTTAGGTTAACTACTGATAAAACAATTGGCCCTTAGTCAAAATTACGAAAAGTAAATGACGGCAGGGACAATTTGAATTTTAATAACTGGAATAATTAATTTATTCTCAGTGTTTAAAACTGTTCCAAGATTTACCGTTGTTGTAGTTTTTGTACCTAATTAGTATTTTACCACCAATTTCATTCGAGCATTGTGGTATATTATTTTTATTATGTCCCAGTAATTTTTCACAAGCGATTGCATTAGTTATTACATGTGAAACATTAACAATATCATTCATTACGTTTTGCTATTTCTAGGCTAAGTTATATCAACGTTAAAATCTGAGCGGTGCCATAAAATGGTCTAAAGTTGAATTAAACTGCGGTTTAAAGATTTATCTTTCTAGCCTTTGTCTAGATTTTTAGAATGGACTTTTATGTAGGAATACTTTATGTAACATTTAGACTTTTTTGTTTAGAAAAAAAACGAAAGAGACGGTTTTAATAGATTGAACGTGATCATAAACTGAAACTATCTACATAATATATAATGGATTTAATCTACTCAAGATATAATGGTAAAAGAAGAAGTTTAAGAGAATATTGCCTTTTTTGTTAAATTAATCTAACTACTATTACGAGTAGGTCTATAGGTAGAAGAAAGTTCGTGAGGATGAATCGATGTTTGTAATTCTTTCGCATAAAAAATACTTAACGGATTTGCATGAAATTTGGCACACACTTAGATTATAGCATGTACTAACGGATAGGATATATTTTATCTCCATATAAAGTTTCCGATTGATTATAGCTGAGCTTTACGCTGGCAATTCCGCGGGGATAAGCTAATCCATTCTATTCTTCAAAGTGCTCAATTGAATAATGTATTATAAATATAATTCGTAATGGATAATCAAACTATGTATGCATACAAACCGTACATAACCCGATAATTGAAGGTTATCTTGTTGTAAATCTACATGAAAAGTTATATAAATTCTATATCCATGAAAAATTATTTAATTGCAAACGAGACACTTTTATAGGCCCCTGGAAATCTAACGTAGGTATTTATTAATCATATAAAACCTAAAAATAGTGATCAATTTAATTTAGTAAAAAGACGTAAGATTACATAAAAATCTAACCGGAATGTTGAAATTATACCTAATAGAAATAAGTTTGTAAAAAAAGTGATATTTTGATACTCTTTTGCGATCATTTTTATTCCTGTTATGGTAATTATGGCCAATGTCGTTAATAAAAATGTTCTTTTATTTCCATTTAAATATTAATACGATACCAAATAGTAATCACATTTTTGCTTTAATTATTTTATAGGTATTAAAAAATAAATTATATTTGATCCCTAATGTAAACTGTAACTGTAAGTAATAATGTAAAAAAAGAGCCAAACTAATTTAAAATTGTATCAATGACCAAATGACAATAAATGCAAAAAAATATCATGGATCCGATATCCATCAGAAACCTCAGAGTAATCGGTGTAAATGCGTAAAAACAAAAATACAAACTCTTCTTTTTAAAGTCTTTAAATAAAACACTAACAATTATTTATATAAGTTTATGTATGAAGTGCCTGCTCTAAATAGTCGTTATAATTATAATATAACGGCAACATAAACTCCTTGGAGTGTTATAGCAAAGTTGAAGGTCTCATGATCTTAGGCCGCTTACATTTACAAATTACTATGCACTAATGCACTGTGTCCATTTCTTAGATCGATATAATACTGAGAAGGGCATTATATGTGTATATAATAATATACTTTTTAGCCTAAAATTTGAATTCCCTGTGAGGAATCAATCCATGGACTTCTTGGCAACCAAAACGACATCGTAATATCAAAGGTAAAATCAATATGAACGAATTCTAAGCGGTTTACTAAAAATGTATTGTATAATTAACTAGCGACCCGCCCCGGCTTCGCACGGGTGCAATGCTGATACTAAATACACTACAGAAAAACTGTGAACGTTGTATATAAAAACTTAGCGGCCCGCTCCGGCTTCGCACGGGTATAAAATATATAGCCTATGTGATTAAAATCGATCCAGTAGTTTTGATTTATTCATTACTGCCCGTGGCCCGCACGCGTTAAATTTGGAGTAAAACAATCCCCCTTTCCCTATACCATGAAGATTTCCTGCTATCTTTGGAATATCTAAATTCATACACTACATTTTTACTTATTTACTTTTTACATTTTTAACTATTTATTTTATTTTTACAACATATTACAGAATGTCTTTTTATACAACGTTCACAGCTTTCTTGTCATTAGACAATACAAACATGTTTTCTCTGGAGGTCACTCTTGAAAGAGCGAAAAACATTCAACGCTCAAAACGTCCCGCAATTTTTAAATCTGTATTATCTTCGAAAATATTCACTTAAATCAAACGGTGTAAAGGGCCATATAGATCTATATTAAATGAACAATGTATTCAAGGTATTTAATTGGTTAAGGATTAATGCTGTATTGGTTAAAATCGCTTCGAAAATTAGCCATTATTTGTCGTAAAAAGTGAATGACAAAAAAAAAGTTATTGTGGGTTATCCATAAGAGATAGACATGTACCATCACGGACTTTTCTGTAGACCTTTTCAATGTGTACAATACTTAGTACATTATTTTGTAAAAACTCGTAGGGTTCAGCCTGCGTTTGCAATGTAAGCGGAAAAAATGTAATTATTTACGACATCACATTAGAAACCTCAAAAATAACAGTACTTCTCCACTATTTAATGGATGTTATTATACATATAAACCTTCCTCTTGAATCACTCTATCTATTAAAAAAAACCGCATCAAAATCCGTTGCGCAGTTTCAAAGATTTAAGCATACAAAGGGACATAGGGACAGAAAAAGCGACTTTGTTTTATACTATGTAGTGATTATAATTTACATTGGCATAACGAAATACAGCCTAACAATATAATTATGAAGTATGTAATAATAACATGATGTACTAATAAGTCATAATGACATGATGCAAAAAAGCCCAAGAATTTTAAGTTTCTCCACCCAATTGCTCGGATACTTAATTAACTCCTTGAAAGCAGAACGAAATGAAGATACTGAACACATTTTAAACGAGTCTTATTCGAAAGAATTCATAACTCTTTTAGAAAAACAAAAGACATACAAGATATTATTTACTTGCTTTAGGGCTGGTTTTTCAATAGTCAGTTAACCGTTACCTGAGGAATAAAAATAACGCTAGGACATATTTTTCATAGATAAGCTGTCAAACCGCCATTTTTACTCCTCAGTTAACGGTTATCTGACTATTGAAAAACCAGCCCTTAGAAGAAATATACCCACAAGTAGAAGAAGTTTGACAGGCAGACGATGTCACGAGTAAAAGTTAGTGGCAAGTGCAAAATACTTAGACGGTGGTTACTAGAGAACGTGCGAAGCGTTCACGGTCTCGAACCAGCAGCTTTATGGCTATTTTATTCCAATTATTTTAGTACAGTCACGTTTAGATTGTTTTGATAGGTATTTTATGCCTATTTTGTAGTGACCATACGCTATTAAACTATCTGTTTAAGAATCGTCGATACACATTTATTTGTAAGTTCTACGTAGGTACAGTCAGCATCAAAAGTTGCTGACCACGTTCCGATTTTCAAAATCGCTGTACACCGTATTATTGGGCATTATTACGGTGTACAGTGATTTTGAAATTCTACCGAAAATTGGAAAACTTTCTCTGATAATTTTACAAAGAAGAGTACATAAAATAGAGTGTTTTGGGCGATCAAAATGGGCAATTTAATCTCACAGTGCTTGTTAAAATATCAGTTTTGTTATATATCAGTTCTGTTTTAGTTCCTTAAATTACTCATAAACAATATATAAATGGTTCCCAAATACACACTGCAAATTATTTATTAAGCAGTATATTTTTAAGCTGCCTAATCATATGTTGCCTTAGTAAACCCGTCATTAACAGCCACACAATGTTAAATATAAGCCTTAGAAATTCGCGTTGCAGAACTTACATTACAGAAAAATCCATTAAGGCAACGACAGCTAAATAAATGTGGCGTCAAATTCATTAAATGAGTTTAAATGCTAATACGGTTGGAGTAACGTATTTAATGTTTAAAAAAGCGCTTTTTCGCAAGGTAGTAACGTTCTTCTCCTAAGTTTATAATTAGAAAAAGCCATATATCAGTCACGGTTTAAAACCATTTCGAAAGGTAACTGTTAATTCTAGAAATTGTAAAAAAGTGCAGATTCTCATCATCATCATCATCAACCGAAGGGTGTGTATAGCTGAACGTATGTCTCCCCAATAGATTTCCAACAGGACCGGTCTACAGCGGCTTGCATCCAGTATAATTCTATGATCCTCATAAAGTCTTCTGTCCATCTTGTAGGTGGTGCAGATTCTAATTACTGCTAATCACATCTCACGTCACATCTCTCGTCAACTCAGCCTTTCGCAGTCTGGTGGTATATGTCTCTCTGTAGCACAAAACATTCATCTGACTCGGCCGCCTTCTCGGTATCTGTGTTTTTAAAGAGGTTGGGCTTGGGCCATCAAATAGGAGTTTGAGAAAGTTTGGTCGCCATGGTCTCAATGAATGCTAAGTGGGTCCATGGCTTAACCGGTCATCGGTTCATAGACGTCGACGATATAGTCTGGAATCTGGATTTGACAATAAACAAAAAATGTTCCAATCTCTTTAGTAGATATTTCTGGTATTTTGAAAACCCTATCGTATACATTCGCTAACTCAAAAACGGTAACGCAACAATTTCACAAAACGTTTCAAATTCGTGTCGTTGCACTCAAAAATCGTTGCTGAGGTTCAAATTAATTACCATGTTCATCGTTCTGTCACGAGTATATCAACTAAATGGCTCGAAATGGCTCAAAATTGCGAAGTTATCACGACATGCCCTAGAGAACCACAATGGTAATTCTTTGTCAAGTTATAAATAAGTGTCGGGTAGACGAGTTGCTTCGGAAGCAGCGCGTGGAAAAGTTTCAAAGGTAAATAACTACTACTATTTATCATTTGAACTTAACTATTTTGTCAGAAAATCGTGTCAAGTTAGACTTGAGGTGCATAAAGGTAATCATTGATTTGTAGCCTGAAAGTGAACACTCATCGCAATTCAAATCAAATTGCAACAATTTGTATGATTAATTGATTAGATTATATTATCAATCAAATTGTGAATGCAACACGATAACATTCATCATGATTATATGGACTTGTTTAAACATGGAAGTACAATTAACACAGTAGGTATCTAATTGGTGTCTATTTTGTATGAATCACGATCAAATTGAAAGAGTTGAATCAAATTCTTAAACCCATAATAATAGTAACCAAAAGTGATAATTAAATCAATCATTCACTACACGGTAAAAAAGGATTTCTTTGAATAAGAAAGACCAATTTCTTGAAATATTTGTTTATTCTAAAAATATATTTACTTAAACCAATGCAATATTTTTAAAACAAAAATACCACTCGTATTTCATTCAGACAATTTTTTTCTTAGTTATTAAGAGAACTATTTTTATTTCAAGACTTATTTAAATTTCTATCAAGCAAAATGACTTAATTGAAATCAAGAAATCTCCAGCTTCTTGCATCAAATTTAAATTATCTTAAATCAATTAAAAGTTACTTTGATTGAGATTCTTTAGTTTTAAACAGAGAAAATCTATTTTTTTTGGAACAACGTAATCATGGTTTTCGATAAACACAATAGTATTTTACTTTGAGAAATGTATCCTTAACACAAAGGCTTTTAGCCTGATGTCAAGAGTACTTTTTCTTTACACACAACGCAACAAAACGCAAGTTGCAAGAAGCAAGCACACACAGGCGTCATTCTCGATCTCTCGATCGATCGGCCTCTGTGTTGATTCTGCGTTTTTGTGTTGTGCTGCGAGGGCAATTTTTTTTACAACAGGCTATTAAAACGATTTTGTGTGTGAATTACGCGCTATAAACCGTGCAGGGTCAGTGGGTGATCTTAGGACTCAGGGCTGGATGCCACAAAATGGATGCCATCACTTCCTTACTACAAGCCTGGAATATTCTAGAGAAAATCATTAACAACTTTGTGCGTAAGTGATTGTTACTTATTTAAAAAATAAACTTGAATTTGGGAATGAACGAGCAACAAACATTCAAATTCATAGTTATGTGTTATAACCTTAGTTTAGGCATGATATTTTTAACCTTAGTTTTCTTGTCTATCTTTTGCAGAAAACGGATTATCAAAATAGTTGAGCTGGTCACTGCCCACGTATGTTTCTATTTTACCTTTATTAAGTTAGTAACTATGCTCAAGGTGCTTTCATATATTATAATAGCCAGTCTTTTTAAGTCACCTTAAATAATTATTTTCCGTCTTGCTAAAATACTATAATTTTACAGGCACCAACAGAAACTAACAGCAGTGTATGTAATAATACTCCAGTCCAAGTCCTTGGAGATCCCACTGCCACAACCAGTAATTTTGAGACTTGCACCAACAACAGCAGTAGTGTAATAATTTCTTTAGATTCAATACAAGTACTGGATCCTGACACCCAAAGTATCCCTAGAAAAACCTTTCCAAATTTTGACTTGGAAACATTACTGCAAACTTCAGCAGGTGGCAATAGTATTTTAAAATTTGGCCTTTTTACTGAGATATGTATTTTTTACTGAAGTGGCGCCGCTGGACCGTATAAAGGCGCCTATGTTAAGATTTATTTTTATCTCTTGAAGATTTTTTTTTTAACAAATCTGTTTGTTTTTAAAGATTTGTCATCCGTTTTATTTAAGACTGAACTATAAGTTTAGTATTTACCCTGAATAGCTATCATTGTACATAATTTATAAGTACTATCGACAAAGTTGAATCATGACCCATTTTGACAATAAATCGTTTGAATCCGTCAAATTGACAAAGATCAAAGTCGTTACCATGGATATGTATGTTTACGCAAATGTGGACCTAATTGTATTTGAAAGTCTGTAAGAAAATAAGCTTATGGTGGGTCATGATTCAACTTTCTCGATTGTACATGTCTGCTAATACATATTGATAAAGTTGATTTTTTATGATTATAATTTAAATTAAACGTTTTTATAATTCTTCCTAATGCTGTCTTTTTATTATTTAAGTCATTTTGCGTTTAGCAGGAGGACGACATTACTTACTGGTACATGTTAAACAATGTACGAGTACTTTTGTACGGGTCCATTCATCGCCACGAAGAGAAGGAGTAGTGAAGCGAAACATTATTGAAACGAAACATATAGCATTTTTTGCTCAAATCCTATGCACAGTTTCGTTCCAAAAATATGTTTGTTTCTCCTGTGTTTTCTTGCGTGGGAATATAAATCGATCCCAAACTGGTGTCACTGACTCTGGCTTGGCCAGCATCAGGGATTTCAATTTTGATTACACAAAAAACGTGTCGCTAATTAGTCACTTTTACAATTAGTTACTTTTGAAACAGTGACCGACTAATTCTGCTATTTGGTGATTAATTAAGTAATTAGCGACATTTTTTTTGTGTTATCAAAATTGAAATCCCTGATGCTGGCCAAGCCAGTGTCAGTGACGCCCCAAACTGTGCTCTTGTTTTAAACAAGCAAAATGGCTTAAATCAAAAATATCCCGTTTTTTATCGCAAGATAGTAAAATCTTAAATTAATTATATAAATAGATTAATATTAAGTACAGAGTTCTCTAACAAAGACATCGACTGCTTTGATACAACAAAACCAACAGTCACAATGTAAGGAATTGTATTTGAACGTGAGATCTTCAATAGCTCACAACAAAAAAATATGAATCTTCATTCAATACACACAATCTCAATTTTCCATCTAATGTTTTTCATCAAAAATCAGTTATTACTTAGGCCAACTAAACGGTTACTTTCAATGAGTAAAATAATAATTTACTCTAAGTAAGGTTAGTCTACAAGAGATAAAGAAAAATAGTGGTATGAAGAATACATTTTACTTGACTGTAAAAATAGCGGTGTCTTGAATGAAACAACACGTGTCTTGGATTAAATTTATTATTCTTGTAACAACTTAATATTTTTAAGAATATTTTTTACTATTACGAAGAAATTTTTGTCTAGCGTCTATAGGGAGAGAATCATTTTCTTAGATTCAATAAATATGTCTTAATCTAAAGTAATTTGTCTCTATATAAGAAATCTGTTTTTACCGTGTACTACATTGGGCAATTAATTTCAAGGTATCGAACCAAGAATATTGTAATGTGTTTGTACAAACTTAAAAAATATGACAATATGTGTTTGTAATTGCGTTGGTAGCTTATCGAATTAACCGTACATAATTAGTTAGATAATCTGAGAAAAAATATGAATAAGATACTTATCGTCACGCAAGGCGTAAAGGGTCATATAGAGGAAGTAAATAATTTTAAAATTCATCATTGAATTTAATAATTTACTAAAACAAGGAACTATCTTCTGATCTGTGACATCTTCCGTGTCTATTTTTATTATATTTTGGGGAACTTAGCTTACTCGGTAATTTCTTATAACTTTTCTTCAGACTAATTTTTGAAATCTGTTGTGTTGCTTCTACAGCCTTTACCTATAAACAGATAAAGGTAAGCATATAAGTATAGATTCCTTTCTGTGAATTATGTACCTAAACCAAATTATAAGTATCAATGGCGGACTAATTGCAGTTATTCCTAATATTTTTCCACATTTATCGACTGAATCAACTTTCTTTCATTTAGACTTTGGTTTTCTATCCATAGCACCGAAGCACATCTTCAAATCGAAGCATTCATGGACCCCTACACTAACACCTCACACTTAAGTCCTCTTAAACCTTAGATAAACCCACATAACAACCGGAGCATTGAGTTCGTAAAATCATCACATAAACAATGGATGGAGACTTGTATTTGCCACCATGGGTGCTAAACGAGCGCCCTGGTTAAAATGTGGAGCATTCCGTCACGGATTGGTAGTAATATAATAGATGTGTCATTTTATTGTTGAAATTTGTTTGAGGTAGGGAGGTTAATTAACTTTTGTTTTTGACATTGGTGTGATAAAACGAGAGTGATGGCGGCCTAGTTGAAACTGCTGCGATTTATGAATTGTCATGGTATTGGTTGCGGGTTTAATCCCAGATAGGCGCTTTTTCGCCTGCCGGGGTAGCGAGACTATCTCATCAGGTTACCGTGACCCTAGAACGTTAATAGGCTATTGAAGGATCACCGTCGATTTTAGTCAGTACGAGTCTGACAGTCCCTACCATCCCGCCCTAGGTAGGAGGACTCATTTGATGATTTCAACACGTAAAAAAAAGGAAAGGAGCTTAATTTTGTTAATTTTATCAACACTGCTTTCGAAAAGGGTGATGCCCATCATAGTCAAACACCTGAAAAAATAGATAGTCTCCGAAACGAAGTGAAATACCTAATTGTATGTGCGATACTGACATTCAGCAATCCGCACTTAGGCCACGTGGTAGATCATAGTGTATTTTATCATGTCCTCACAGAGAGGCTTTCTGTTCAAAAGCTAAACTTTCTGAGCGTTTTTTTTTAGTTGGTTGTACGTGCTCATCTCGGGAAACAGCTAGTGTTCTACAAAATAGCTTAGTCTTCTTTCCACGCTAGCCATTTTTCTATACAACCTCTTTCAAACAATACCTGTGACGAGATTGCAATCTAAATTATTGCACTTTCGAACTTCGACCGTGGCTTTGAAACTCAAAGTCACGGACTCACGGTCGTTGATCGAAAGTTAGAGAGTTCATACAGCTAATTACCTAGCAAAAAATATTTCAAACAAATTGGCAAATCGATAATTGATTGCTAAAACATAAGGTAAGATATGACAAAGCTGTTTTTTTTTTGGTGGTTTCAGAGTCGGTCCCTCCTGATCGTTATACCTACTAGTTGTTCATAATAATGAGTACAACGAATCCCTAATAATTTTTATGGCAAAATAAACTAAAGTTAACAAAAACAAAGGGCACTTTTTGAATTTCTCTCTTTCTCCATAGAGATCTACGCTTTGGAATGGGTACTATTCAATGATATTTTAGTAAACAGATACGTTATGAGCGCGCAAAACGTGAAGACCAGAAAATGTCCTACGTGGGACAATTTGCTAGTCTATGATGCCGACGTGCGGGGGGATTGATGACGCGTGGCGCTGTTTGTTTATCTAGCTGTCACTTTTTTTCTTATTGCGTTTTATCAAGCTATCCTTTTTACTTGTAGTGAAATGTAATGTTTGAATAAAAAAGTCCGCGCTCGGCGCGGAACAGTTTTTGCTGTTGTTTTGTAAGCGTATAACTACTAATATCTGTATATTAGAATATCATTGAGTGTGTATAAAAAGATCACTGAACTAATGTCTTCCGCAGACAAAAAAAAGAGTATGTGTGCTGCCGCTCGGCGCGTTGTGAAAGGGGGCTAGACGGAAAAAATTCTTACAAAAAGTTGTCACGACACTTTTATCCGACTGCGCGACGCAAAGGAGGGTAATGTGTTTATTACCATGGAATGGAATGGAATGGACTGGACTGGACTGGACTGGACTGGACTGGACTGGACCGGACCGGACCGGACCGGTCCGAACTTCGTTCCATCCAGGTGTCCCTTGACACCTCTCAAGTTTTTTCTGTTGTTTTGTAAGTGTATAACATATCTGTATATTAGAATATCATTGGTACTAATAGTATGTACTTTCACAGTCATTATGTCTTGTGATTGGGACTGTAGAAGCATTTATTTTTGAACTACCTAATTTTGTTTTTGTCTTTTGGCAATTCAAAAGTGCCTTTAACTGACCTACTTTAAATAAAATATGTGATTTTGAAGGAACAGCCTTTACACTACTCTACCCGGAAGCGGGATAAGCCATTTAATGATTTCCTACCCTAATAAAAAGGTTCATATTGGAGTTTTTTAAAATATAAAATTCCTGCGTAAACATAAATATCACAAATCTTTCAGTTCTTTATGCAATTGTAATTGGTTATAGTTGGATGCTGGTTCATTTCAGAGAGATGACAAAACGCTGTTATAAAAGGCAAGTAATTGTTTGGTGCCGTAAGCAGTAAATTGACTTGTAAGTAGTAGACATCGTCGCATGACCTAAGCATTACTTCACTGTTAGACTTATTTTTATTCAAGTTATTTTACCGCAAACGGAAGCACGGTTTTTTTTTATTGAGGTAAAATCATAAAATGAGTCCTCCTCGCCCAGGGCTTGACGGGAGGGACTGTCAGACGTGTACTGACTAAAATCCACGGTGATCCTTCAATAGCCCTTTACGTTCCAGGGTCTGATGAGGTAGTCCCGCGATCCCAGAAGACGGCACGGTTGGCGTAGTGATATAGCATGTGACTACTAGATTCGCGCACAGAACCAATATTTTTATGATCCACAAAAATTACAATACTATTGAAAATTAATTGGCACACTGTATTTTATTGCTAAACATAAAAACATAAATTTCAATAAGTATTGGCAGTTGATAATGGAGGTCATTGAACTGTTGAGTGTTTACATATCGTTGTTGCATAAATAGTCACGATTGAGAGGAAAGACGCTTTGATACTAGGTATGTGTTAATGAAAATTTAAGTAATATGTTTTAAATATCTAGTTTCATTTACTGCCTATAGTCAGAGCTAACCCAAGGGGCCTAGCATAGGTGTATCTTAATTAAAACAACCAGATAACCAAAAAAAAAATCATCTATTTTGAATATTTTATTTTGTATCTCAATAATTACTTTTTTTCCAATAAAAAGGTGTTTGACATTCTTTAATACCCATTTATATTTATTTTTAGGCATAAAATATTAAGAATTCGACCTATCTGGTTTACGTACCATAAAGTCAAGGTGACACTTTTTTTCTGTTTTTCTATGTGTTGCATGTTATTGATACCTATCTTTTCAATCAATAGGTATTCTACAGTATATTCGAGAATTTTTAAAATCACCTTTGATTAACCTTATACAGGGTGACTTTTTTACCACCGTCCAAAATTTTTCTATGCATTAGGTATCAATCACTAAACCCATTTTTGAAAAAAAATCGATACGTCAAATTGTCATATTAAATCATTTTCTCATCCGCTCTGTGTGGTCACTAAGCTAAACGTATATACACTTGCCGACGCATGAAACGGACAGAGCGCACCCCGCTGACCCCCAGCCCCGCCCCGCTACACCTGAGAGACACATCACAGCGCGGTGTCCAGATTCATCAACTTTTTATAGATAACATTGAGACGTGATATCTCGATATTTGTGTATTGAGTGATACAAAAAGAAAAAATACGTATTCAATGATTTTCGCCAAAGATTAATATATTAAAATTTGAATGGTGACTAAAAAATCACCCTGTATAATACTAACTTTTGTCCACGGTATCCTACCTCAGCTCTTGAAGGTTAGAAATTATCCCACGAAAAGGATAATAAATAGTATCCTGATCCTAACCCAAACAAATCAGTTTGTAAAATTGTATCTGAATCTGCTCAGCTGTAGGAAAAAGATTTACAGACATTTTTTTTAGCGTGGTAAAATCATCAAATTAGTCCTCCCACCCCGGAGGGACACGGTGTCCTTCAATAGCCTTTTATGTTCCGGGGTCACGGT
The DNA here is from genome assembly GCA_954870645.1 of Agrotis clavis. Lineage (NCBI taxonomy): Eukaryota > Metazoa > Arthropoda > Insecta > Lepidoptera > Noctuidae > Agrotis > Agrotis clavis. The sequence goes on along the minus strand of OX940932.1, from coordinate 20,936,416 downwards.
AATGAGATAAGTCCCGCGACCCCGGCAGGCTTAGGCCCTCTAGAGGTCCCCCCCTCGTCATCTTGCTGAAGCTCTTTGAGGCGCGCGTGGATCACAACGCGCCGTCAACCCGGGCATGGTCCATGGTCAGACAGCGAGTTGCCCTTTACTCGCTGCCCGCATAAGATTTACAAACAGACAAAAAAAGTTACTTCCACTTCTTGTAGACGTAGAGGATATAGACAGTATGGTTCCATGAGTAAAAAACATAAAAATACTTCAACAACCTGGCCACATTAACAGGTCCGTTTCATACCATTTTTTTGTCTCAATCTAACCACATTGAAGGAAATACCTACTAACAAGGAAATCCATAGACCATTCCATTCTATAACCCGTTCAACGTAAATTGTGACTGACAGGTTTCTATGTGGCAATAACATGTATTTGACAGCTTACCGTATCGTTGTACCGCTTAAGGTACAGAGGTACTTAGACTTTCGTAATAAGCCCAGCCACATCGAACTTGGACGAAGGACTATGGAAAGATGGATTAAAAAGAGACTTCAGTTATTCTTACACCTTTTTATATAAAAAACGTTGCCCCACCTCTGTGGGGCAACGTTTTTTATATAAAACATCTCTCTAGATGTGCGATGGAATTTTGTCGTGCGAGGATGTCTAGCTGTGCTGTGAAAATGTGTGGGCATTTCCACCAAAGCTGTGCTATAAAAATGTGCCTACGAGGATGTGTAGCGGAGCTGTGAAAATGCTCATTAATGTGTGGTGCGACTGTGCGAGGATGCGTTGCGAAGCTATGAAATGTGTCGACGAAGGTGCGGTGTAGTGGGAGCGGAGAAACAACACATACCTCGCAACACATCTTACTCACACATCCCTCGCACACATTCCTCGTACACATCCCTCGCACATATCCTTCACTTGTTTTGTATGCGCAAAAATCTAGCTCCGCTGAGCCGTTTCCACCAGAGCTGTGCTGACTGAGACGAGGTAAATGAAGCGATTCTATTGGTTCTTTACAAACACATCCCTCGCTACACATCCTCGCACATCTCTGGTGGAAACGCAGCCTAACAAACATAGAAATTCACATACACAAACACCCAGACCCGGAATAACTACTATTGTAGTAGGTCATACAAATATTTGTTCCGTACGAAGATCGAACCCACGACACGCTATAACAGCAGTCTTATCGCTCAGCCGCTGCGCTAACTGTGCCGTCAAATATACGTTAACAAAAAACATCTTGTCTAGAAGTAACCTATTCACTATTGACTTAAAGACCACAAGGTTCTTAAAACTACTTAAATCTTGTTGCACAAGTAACACAAGTTTTCACTAGTTCTTACACTCAAAACTTGTCGCTCCAGATGGCACCTGCGCTAATTACGCTCGCTTTGAACTCAATGTCAACGCACGCCCGCAAACCTGTGACTAATTGTCAAACGGCGCGGGCGCAGAGGCCGGGGCGAGCGGTGATTGTGGCGCAAAACGGTGATCGTAGGTGTTCTAATTGTTGAGATGGTTTAATTGTGAAGTTGGAGTGTTGGTGGATTTGGAGACAAAGAAATCAAATCAAACACAATCAATCAAGACAAATCAATTTACGAGATCTTTTATACTCAAAATTGCTGCTCATAGAGTTGAAATTAACGGTGCAGTGGGTAGTGTCTAAGCGATTAACAGTCCTGTCCGATTTCTGAACGAATTTAAATATTTGTAGGACAACTAACTGTTTCAGTTCTGACTTAAAAAAAAAATGTGCACCCATAACACAGTAGGAATTATTCCTAGTGCACAACAACACTTGAAATACAAAAGAAAGCTCTCCATTTTTGCCGATGAGAAATCCCATCAGCATTCACGGCCTGGCATTAAATCTTAACGGATCCCATCACATTACAGTTTCTAACTGGATTACCGTTGAAACCCAACCAATAACTCATTAATAGCAACCCGACCGAGATAGTGCCATAAACTGACACTTTGTAACCACCATGAAATGAAACGAGGTTTACCATAAATTTAATATTTCTATGAGCTGACCAGTTGACATTTTAAAACATCTCCCAATAAAAATATATTTGTGGAAAGAAGGATTCGGATGTGACCAAGATTTGAACCTGGGGCGCCAGCAAACTATTGCAGTCATGCTCAACAAGGTCAAATCTTCGTTCCACTATAAACGTTTAAAAACTGTTATTCTATTGTATCTAAATAATTACTCGTATAACTCAAAGGTGACTAACTGACATAGTGATCTACTCGTATCAACGCACAGCCCAAACCACTGGACGCATCGGGCTGAAATTTGGCATGCAGGTGATGTTATGACGTAGGCATCCGCTAAGAAAGGATTTTGATCAATTCTACCCCCAAGGGGATAAAATAGGGGATGAAAGTTTGTATGAAACTTTGTTAATTTGATAAAAAATACATTGTTAAGTTCCGACATCCACGCGAACGAAGTCGCGGGCACAGCTAGTTGAATTACATTCTTTACAATTCGTGCCGCAAGCGTTAATGCGTATATAAATCAAACGAAAGTTTTAACATCAATTGTAAAACACGTAAAGCCGTTGGTCCCGGCTGTCATTTTTAGATCTTTGACAGTCGTTACTATTAGTCAGAAGCTTAAAAAGTCTGATAATCAGTTCTAACATAGGGTATACCCAGTTACTGCGTGGTGGAGGTCCGATAGGCAGTCGCTCCATGTCAAATACTGATATTCAGCTGCATTTGGTTCGACTGGAAGCCGACCCCAATATAGTTGGGAAAAGGCTTCGTAGATCATGAAAGTCTTAACATCTCTACAAGTTAACAAAACGCAGTAAAAGCTGTTCAGTTTAAAATTCTTAGCAAGAACTTCAAGTAATGAAACCAAGATGCTTATAAACGATAGCAAGTGATAGATTACATCAGCATTCCTCCTTATCGATGAACATGATACTTACATTCTACTAGGCTCTAGCCCTTGAAGGGAAAGTAATTACAAACTAGTTTAAGCCTATGATTTTGCTTGTGTTAAACACAACTTTGATGTCACAAAAATGTATTTCTTTTTAGTTTAAAAGGGCATACCCCATATTTAAATACGAGGGCTGGAGGTGATCCAGGGCACGTTTTTCAAAACTCTATCGTCATAAAATATTTTTTGAGAAAAAAATGTTAATGACATTGCATGCGTATATGACCTAGAGAAACATATAGGTACTTATCTGTCATTACTTTACCTTCCGCTCAACCTAGTGCTCCAGGACACATTAAAGAATTTTTGACCGAACGAAAACGTCTTTTTTTCAAATCTGGCTTACGTTTTGCCGCAATTATCTTGATTAAAAAGATATTGCGACCCATAGTGAACCACACTTGCCTAGAAGCAACTGATCCACTAGAACCTTGACGAAGTCCAGACCATAATAAGTATTTGGAAAACAAATAGATAATCCAGCCGAGTCGTCAAAATCAGATGAATCATCAGTAATTGAAACGATAGATATTCAACAGTATGGATTATAAAGAAAAACGTGATAGACAGACACTTTCCTTCAAGATTTAAGAGCTCAGAAATAGCAAGATGAGAAAATGCACTTACGCCACTTTCTTCGATACGCAACGCTTGGTAACACTGATGAGATGCGGCGATAATGTTCATTTACTTCCCTCTGCATGTCATGCGTTGATTGTAGAAAGTTGGATTATACTCATTTAATAGAGATATCACTTCATTTGCAAATGATGTTATCATTATTTTATGGGGTAATTTGTATGGTAATTAGACATTGTTATGTTTATGTAAGTATTGTGGTTATCTGATATGGTACCTATATTGTGTCTTACTAGTCACCAAGTCTGCTCTTCCTTGTAGTACATATACTACGGTTTTTAACAGAATAAATTGTCATCCCCACTTTACGTGTACAGGAGGTACCCAAAAAAAAAATATTTTAAAAGATTTTATTTTACCACTTTTTCGGCGCAACAAATCCATATTTTTACACTAAATTACAGCTTTCTAGTACTGTGCGTCTCTGAGCTAAACTGCGGACGGACGGACGGACATGGCGAAACTATAAGGGTTCCTTGTTGACTAGGGAACCCTGTCTTCGCCTTTAAAAGCTTTTTTTCTTTTCCATGAAGCCATCCCACTCATCTCGATAGCGGTGTTAGTTTAATCCCCACTAGTCCAGTTACACATAATGTAGATTATAATCAGGTTATGATAAACATTTTTTGTATGTTCTGCAAATACTTGTTCCAGGTATGGGTGTTTGTGTATGTGAGTTTCTGTGTTTATGAACGCACCCACGATATAGGAAAAAAACCTAGTGTAGGGCAAGGTTTTTTTTTTCAAAGAAAGATTGAATTGACACCCTGAATGTACTTCAAGGCAACGGCCATTAGGAGCATACCAGCTTTAATAAATAAGTAGACTACCAGGACACCATGACGAAAACCATATCAAACTCTTTATAAAGACCCATAAAATTGATAATAGGTATAGTATTGGAAGGTAAAAACTTCATTACTTCATTACCCCACTCACCTTACGTAACAATAACACCAAAAATAGTTCATTATATTGCTTCCACATGGGCAAATGACCTGCAATTATTTGCCTACACAAAATAGTCATCATTAAACTGATTTTGGATAGGCTCGACCGGAACGGATTGACTCAGCGTCAAAAATGGAGAGGCAGGCTTTACATTATTTTCCTTTTATGTATTTTGTATGTGGGAGGCCTGAATTATTGTGCGTTCATACTGTTGACAATAACTAGAATGTTATCCAAAATTTGTATGAGAAATACTTGAAGGTTTTCTTCGATTAGGAACCTTCAAAATAGACCGTATCAGCGTGAGGTGTACCGCAGTAAGCCCCCGCACAGTCGTAGCATCCTTTTATTGAAGCGACTCTTTCATATATTTTGACATCCATGCCCCTTTTATTAGATCGTTCAAGTTTGTCATTTCCATCTTCTTGCTTTCAGAGACCCAAAAAGTTATTTTTATAAGATAAGCTCGACTGTTTTAAATATTTTGATCAAATCTTTGAAGACAACCTTTATTTTTCTGACAGAACCCTTTCAAAATTTTAAACGGTCTTTGGAAATAAGACTACCACAGTATTCATCATCATCATGACTACAGAAATCCAAACTTAGATTATCAGGTAAGACACGTCTTCAAAAATATATAGCAAAGAAACTGAACCATGGAAATTGACACCGCATAAACCATTTAACCCTACAAATACCGTGAAGTAACCGCAACGATTACATAAAATCGACGCGTGTTTGCAATACAGATCTGATTCTATTTAAGAGAAATTTCTTTTTTTTCGCCAATCGAACGCAATTGACCGATCTCGGAAGCTATTATCAAGTTTTTATGTTAGAGTTAGTGAACCAGTAAGTTACTGTTGCGCAACACTATTTATTTGCAGTGTTTATTGCTTACTAAGTTATCAATTTACTAGTTTTTTGTTTAAAAGTAGTTATTTGTTGTTATCTGAATCATTAGACGCAAATATTGGTATAATTATTCTATCTCGGGTATAGCATCTCGCAATCTCTATTTTTTTTTCCTTCTTCTTTGTCCGCTTTACCAATCACAGTCCAAAAATGAGAAGGTAGATTCATCACAGATGTGGATAGTCAAATTATCTGGAACGGTAGCTTCATCTTTTCACTTAAGGCAATGCAAAAGTGACTTAAATTGTTTTTGGAAAGAAATAAAAAAGTGCATCGACCCTGATACAGTTTTAAATTCCTCGATTGTCATCCCGGAGTCCTCCTTTTGTATGTCTCTTTTTATAGAAAGAAGAAAAAAAGAAATGAAAGAAATAACATTTATAGCGCTGATAGCACGACGTTACAAACCTATATTCAGACTGGTGTCTATATGGAAAAACGTTAGTTTGGACTCAATATCCTATAAAAGCGCATGTCAATACCCGTTCTTCTAAGAAGAAAATAAAGGAGTTTAAAATCCATAATGTGGACTAAGATATTAAATTGTTTTTTTTTTGTTATAATGCAGACTAAATAAAACAAACCTGGCATCAATTCTGCATCTTTCTCCGAGACATCAAAGTATAAAAACATCGATTTACATAACAACTTACATAAAGGGCGAGCAAGTTCTCAGCTGACGGGAACTGACGAGGGACTTGATATCTAGGGTCAATGTCCGGATGCACTGACAACCTACGCAATACCTTTATTATAATGTAAATATGCATGCTTTCATGGCCATGAATGCAGATTTAAAGAGCCTTTAATAGTATGTTGATTGAAGTGTGGGTGAGGAAGAAAGTTTTGTTTATGCGCCATTTACACTTTACCAGAATTTTACTCAAAATGAGCTTTTGGGTAGCTTTTATATACCTCGAACATTATTTAATGAAGAACACAGTATGTATTATGAAGTACACAATTTCATAAAATGTGACGAAATGTGGACCAAGAAATATCACGTTCTAGAGATGCTATAAGTAGAAGCATCGATGACTTAAGCGATTTTAATTCCTTTTTATTTCATGTATTTTCAGCAAGCGTATCAACAACCCCTAACAGGTGGTAGGCTACCTGTGGTAGGCCATGACTTCTTAAAGCAAGATTTATTCCAGTGTGGGAATAAGGAGATGGCGCTAGACGACTTGTATAGCTCTGTGACGAGTAGAGGTAGACGAGTGAAGTTCAGTAATTTTTATTTTCCGGACGGGAGGGATTGTCAGACTTGTACTGACTAAAATCCACGGTGTCCTTCAATAGCCCTTTACGTTCCGGGGTCACGGTAATGAGATAAGTCCCGCGACCCCGGCAGGCTTTGGCCCTCTAAAGGGGGCCCTCGTCATCATGCTGACGCTCTTTGAGGCGCGCGTGGAACACAACGCGCCGTCGACCCGGGCATGGTCCATGGTCGGACAGCGAGTTGCCCTTTACTCGCCGCCCGCATGCCCGCGCCTACGGTGGCCGGAGATCGTCTTGCGACGTCAAGTTCAGTAATAATAGTAGTAATTTCTCCGATTTTGCTTTGCTTTTTTTGATAACCGGTGCATCTTTCTCCGTGGGGGGGTGGTGTGGCGTTCCTAGCCACTAACAATCTATATTTGAATCGAATGTTGTTCTCTTTATATTTTGGTATTGTCAGTTATGCAAGATACTAAGAATTTTCCTTTAGCTTAGAAGCGGATAAATATATTATGTTATAGTTTAATACGTGTCCGCAACTAATTCAACTGAATGGAGTGTATACAGATTCTTTACGATGTTTAAGTATTGAATATTTCCTGATTTCCTGTAGGCGATTTTTATTGCCTCGCCTCATCGCTTCGAAGATTCTCTCAGTAAAGGAGAACGAGCATCTTCTGCCTGTGTCTCTAAAGTACTACGATACGTATACGTTTCTCCCTCTCTTCTCTCTCTGTCTCTTTCCCACACTAGAATTACTCTCGATTTAGAACGTCATGGTAGGCCACCAGAGGCCACCAGTTCTCAGTTAGTAGTGCTGTTTCTGAAAATAAAACATTGCTTTAAAACTATGTCACCTCTATGGCTGTCAAAATTGTAAATAGGCAAAGACAATACAAACTTAAATAACCAAAACTGTATCAAGCTAGGTCAAGTTCACCTATTACTTGTCAAGCTATTGTTTCAAGACACTGCAGTTTCGCAATCTCACTTCAAGCCGGGTCAGCTGATTCTCTGCATAGAACACTTGTATTGTATGGAGCAATAGTTCTAAGAATGTTTAAGGGCAAAATAGTATAGTGTTTTGAGCTTTTATGGTGAAGGGTTTATTATTTACATGGTGTAACTGTAAAGCAAGACATCTAAAGAAAGGTAAATAGCAAATTAACCTATGAAAAGTTAAATATATTCTGCATTTTTTAAGGTTATTAATCTATACACATACGAACAGAGTGAAAACAGACCCTTTACGTTAACTGCTTGATAATTCGGAAGATAGGATGTTGTGGTGCAATTTGGGAGCGTACGTCTGAGACACCACAGCCACAAGCGTTCACTCAATTGAGTGGTTAACGCTGTGGTTGCTTGATGGTCAGTGCATAACCTTTGTTGTATTTATTTCTGATTCGCGCTTTTCCACATTTTTTTTATTGGATTTCTACACTTACTAAACTTTCTGGACACATTCTCAAACATCAAACAGGTAACTTCGCCAGTGATCCCCATAATTATAGCATTATTATAGGGGTCAATAATCCATTACTGGCAAGCTGGATCACTGATCAGACTGGTGAAGGGTGTCGTAGGAAACTATTTCCAGCGGTAATTTACTGATGGTGCTGAACATAGTCCCTATACAGTGTGAAGTCAGTCAGTGTGTGGGCTAGAAGGTCAATGAAAGCATATTGCAACCCTTGTACAAGTCCCACAGTTCAGTGTCCGTGCTCAGCAGAGCATTGTCTGCATCACAGCGGAATGCTGAGCATCGCGTTTTCTTGCTCATCCCCGCAGATAACCGACACGCGCTGCGGAACAACGGAATACTTGCTACTACGTGCGCACACGCAAGCTTCTCACTGTAGAAAAACGAAACAGAAATGTCATTCAATAACATCTAAAGTATCACTCCTCCGGTAATTCAAGGTTCACCAGAAATTACGGAACAATGAATCGAATCAATGCGAGGTTTCAAAAAGTGACGGCACAATTAGCGTAGTGGCTGAGCGATTGAACTGGTGCGCTTCGTGTCGCGGGTTCGATTCCCGCACGGAGCAAATATTTGTATGATCTACAAGTAGATGTTTCGGGTCTGGGCGTTTGTTTATTATGTTTGTAAACGGACCCAAGACACAGGAGAAATTCCTATTATGGGGCAACGATTTAAAAAAAATAAAAGTTCTCTAAAAATCCCTATCTATTTGATGATTATGCCAACACAATTGTGTGCCAGAAAAAAATGATGGCAATTATATTATACTTTACCTATGAAAAAAGGTATCTCTTTCAAAAATTGTATTTTTTAGATCCTCATGACTTCGATTATAATGGATTAATTGATCGATTGATTCCCATCCATCGATAAGATCCCCGACATCATCATCATCTACCAAATCAAATTTTCAACCAAAAAGTTGTTAACTGGGCCTACCCCAAAGACACTAGTTCAACCAGTCCCGCTGTGCTCGCATTCAGCTTAGTTTTTTGGTCTTCACAAAATCATCAATTCGTCTTTGCTTCTGTATATGATAGGCCTTCTGCACATTTTTCTTTATGATCATTGTGACATTTCATTGGGGAAATGGATTTGCGGTGGTTAATAATAGGGATAAATTGCAACATTTTTCCGGTAAACAAGAAAGTGCGAAAGTGGTTAAAAAGTGGAGTAGATAAAAAATATACAGCGAAATTGAATTTAATGCAATAAAAGATATGGATTATTACGTAATTTATTTGTGGTGTGAAGCAAATCACCGTATACTGAACAGTTGACGGTGCGATTAGCGCAGTGGCAGAACGATTGGACTGCAGCGTTGCGTGTCGCGGGTTCGATACCTGGACGGAGCAAATATTTATATGATCTACGAGTACCTACTTGTTCCGGGTCTGGGTCTTTGCGTATGTGAGTTTATGTTTATAAACGCATCCACGATACAGAGGAAATTCTTAGAGTGAGGGTTTTTTTTTACTCGACTGCGCCAGAAGGAGGGTTATTTAACAAAACGGTCATTCCACAAATCCTCTACATAACTTAGTTTTACGAAAGTAACCTTTGTCCGCCCTTTCTAGGACGGAGATCGTGAGTTCGTGACCGATGAAGTAATATAGGACCTACGTATATCTATTTAGATAATGAATTTCAATATCACGCGAAACGAGGTGTTTAGTTGCAATCTCTAGTACTTACAAGTTCAAGGGTTTACGACGAGGCTTAAATTCAGTAGTAAGTAGAAGCATTAATGATGCTATTAAGATCGCTGACCTAAAGACCCTAGCTTAACCAACGATACGAGTACTGATACTATCAGTGATAAGGGTGATTGGGTAATTGAAAAAATATTTATTTATTTATTTATGGAGAACCAACAGCTATAACAAATGAATAACAGTGGTAACATGCAACACAGAGCCAATAACAGGTTCCCACGGATAGAAATAGGAAAAGTATTAGAAAACTTAGGATCTAACAAGCACGTAATATATAAAGATAAATTTAACTAAAGTGAATAAAGATTATGGCCCTTTGAAAAAGCTCGCATTCAACTGACTGCGTACAGAGTGGGATTTAGTAATAAACGGGTCGAGGGAGAACTCTTTACAAATAATATTAAAGTCTTTGCTCGCTCGCACCATATATGAGTTTTGCCTATAATTGGAATGAGAAAAGGGAATATGAGATGGATTTTAGCTCCTTACCAAATAGTAGGTAAACAATAGTAAACATCCAGGCTCTTCGGATTCTAAAAGAAAAGCTATAGAAGAAAATGGAATTGTCATTCACATTCTTATAGCACATTACCCGCTATACAATAACATCAGCAGTATTCAGGAAGCTGTTTGGAGTTCGGACTGGAGAGTAATTTTTTTTTTTTTTGCTACAGGCATTCCGGATCCTGATTCTGAAAACTTTTATTTTAATAAGCTATAGTATGTCCCACTGCTGGGCAAATGTCTCCCCTTTCTCCTTCCAAACCCCTTTATTTCATGAAGCGAACAAATAGAAACACCACCCTGCGCTCCATTACCAAAGTAGATGATGTAGCAGTTAAACAGCCAGGCTGAAGTGGGAGTGGGCGGGACACGTTGAACGAATTGAATGTACCCGGAGAGTTGGGCAAAGTTCGTCTCTCGCCTGAGGGAGGACTTCGCGCCGTCGAGGTTAAATAGTACAACAAACACAATTTACTAAGCTAGTGTTGTGATCAATACGATTATTCTATTTTAGCAGGAGGTAATATCTATGTCCTATATTATCTATAGACTAATATTAGTCTTTATTGTATTTATTTGCAACTAATCAATAAATCAATGAATATTCATTGATTTATTGATTAGTTGAAACAATATGAATAACAAAAGGAACTATTACATTACCAAATCTAAAAATTAAATTACGCTCCCTTTCAGTGTAGGTACCTATTACAATACAATTACACAACTTGAACTTTTCAAATCAAAATGGTTCCGACCTACAGACATTGAGACATTGAGACACACCTAATATGCATAACAATGAAAATAAGTAATAGTTCAACAATTCTGGTGCAAAAATATTGGTGTCGTAATACAGATCGAGTCGTGGCTGGCCCATATGATATTATTATTATGGTATGTGATGAAGGATCTAGTTTTGTTGTATCTTCTTTGTGTCACTTTATCATAACCTTGGCTATGTAGGCCACAGGGATTGGATCGAATGAAATGGGAAACTAGTTAAATCTTCCCATTTGATATTGTTTTTATATTACAGATTTTAGGCTTCGCTGAATATTGAAAGTAATCTACATATTGCTACTCTTTTCCAAAAGCGTAATCATTTAGGTAATTGAATTTTGGGGAGAATTGCACTGGCTACTTCTTACGTAGTTTGTAAGGTACTACAACTACACTATTGTACTAAGTGAAGCCTGTGATCAAGGCTGTGTTTATTAAAATAAATAAATATCTAAGACTATAATGAAATAATAAAATATACGCAGGCTAAACCGTGAGCAAAAGGCAATGCCTAATATTTTAATTTTATATCACCTCTAACGTCTAGGTTCTATTCTTTGCATTTGCATGCACGCAGCAACCAAAGTTCACAAGGAAATATGGCCACGCTTGCCAAACTCTGCGTACCTATTGTTTATATTTTTATTACTTACATAAACATAGGAAGGAAGCAAATAAATTCATAATCTTCAAACAAACGCTATTTCACAAACAGTTCAGAATCGAAATTGCTTTCATTGGCAATCGTGCTGGAAATAATTATTATGAATATGCAATTTATTCGCAAGAAACTGAGGTGCGGAACAGCATTCAAGTTAATCGAAGATAAAACATTAAACGAATGGTTAGATTTTGAGTTTCGTTGTAAATTAGGGACTGCGAAGTTAAACCATTTGCAATTTAAGCCATAGCCAGCTTTGATAAAATATTTTACACGCATAAACGCATACGTCGCGAATTTGTACAGCTTTTTTGCGAACAGAAAATGTCAAACGATACGAATACGTCACCAAAAGACATAAATATGAATGGAATAAGAGACTCAACTTTGCCGGGCAGGACTGCGATAGCCTAGTTGGTTAGGCGTCTGGAGTAGATTCAGCCTTTTGAAGGTTCTCAGGTGCAAATCTTACTCGCAGTATTTTTTTTCTTTCCGATAAAGCTTAAGCCATAGCTTATCATTTTCTACCGGGGTCGCGGGATTGTCCAATCAGGAACCGTGACTCACGTAAGAACGTTGAACGTAAAGAGCTATCGCAGGACACGTGGAGTAAGTCAGTACGATTCTGACAGAATGACAAATGAAAACTGACGAATTGGATTTAAGATTCTCTCAAAATTTCAGCGTCTGTACATTGCCGGGGTCGCGTGACTACAGAGCTATCGTAATCCCGGAACGTAAAGGGATATTGAAGGACACCGTGGATTTTGGAAAAAAAGCGTCTGTACCATGGATAGACGCTGAGCAAACATCGCGAACGCAGCGTTCATTTTTATGCAACGTATTCATAAATAAAAAAACTTGAAAGTAAAAAACGTAAGGTAACACAATGTTTAATAGAGCTTGTCAGTAGCTAAGTAACCGTTTATTTCGCTCCTAATTTCACACTCAATTAATTACTAATTAAGGTTATAAATTAGGGCTATCCAACATTTCCTTAATATTTTATAACGTTAAAAGAAAGGAAGTTGCTGTTTGTATACCGTGTTTGAGAAAGAGGATGTGGTACAGATCACCAAGTCAAACAGCTTTCTCTATGGAACCAATACCGAAATCGAGAAAAGGAATCAGCTGTCCCATTCATAGGTCTTGAAAATAATTATGCGACAGCTCAAAAAAAAAATCGCGACAACGTTTCGTAACATTTCGAAAACATGATGTTAGAGTATTTAAAATTATAGACTAGGCTTTTTAAAATTCTAAAGCTCAGTTTACATCATTTCTCTTCAGCTGTCACAAACGAAGAAGGAAAACATTGTGAAGAAACTTGCATATCCTAGAACCAAAAAATCGAAGACGTGACTGTGATATCCAACAACCTGCATTGAGCCCATGATGTGAATAACAGCCCAATTAGGTATAGAGAGTAGGCCTGATTATGCTTTTTCATTACTCATACTCTGAAAGTAAGTCATTACTTACATGTCTGATTAGCCGTTTGAAAGTTATCCATTGCAGGCCTAGGGAAAATCACTTTCAACTGACAGCTGCTGCCAAATTAAGAAATAAAAACAAGTTCTATTTTGAAATTCTATTGAACCATATTGTAACCTTTTATACAGTCACTAAATTATAGCGCAATTTATAATTAAATAACATATAAGTAATATTACGGCTGTAATGTAATTTACTCTGAAATAACATAGCTTTCGGCAAAATCTTTGCCATTTTTTTTTTATGAAGAACGTGGAAAGTACTGCCTGTATAGCTGGACGACCACAGACAAAAATAAAAAGCGGGAAAGTGGCAATCCGAATTTAGTCCCTCGAACTATTGAGCGCCCTCACTTCGTTACGGGCGCCATACCCCGTCTCGAGACTTAAATAAGTAACTTTCACTCCTTGAACACTGTAATATTTGTGCTCACTGCATTGTAATAAAATCAATTAAGTTACAAAATAATTTCGTATCTGTGTCATTTTGAACTGCAAGTCCAGATCCGGATGCTCTCGCAAGAATGCTTCTGACTTCCTCATTTAAAAAGTAGGTAAGCGACGAAATCTAGACAATCTAGTCCTATCTGAACGACAATCTTAACACTCGCTTGCAACATTTATTTGACCACGGCAAAGTAAATAGAATAAAACAATTATGAAGGTACTGAGCAATTTGAAGTTATTTTAATTGCAACAGTGCCATCGGCAATTAAATACGGAATGGAAATCATGACTGTACCTTTGTGTTGTAAGACTTGTAAGTATTGTAACTGATGTTTCTACATACGGCCAGGCAAGACTGAGAGGTGAAATAGCGATGAGCGATAACTCTAGATTTGCTTCGCTTAAAGGGCTTCACACAAAGCAGCTATAATGTAAAGATGTACATTATAGCACGATACATCTCATTACATCTTTCCATAGAGATTCGAAGATGTAAAAATATACATTATAGCTGCTGTGTGTGGTCTCCTGGCGATTTCTATGGAAAGATGTAATGAGATGTATCGTGCTATAATGTACATCTTTACATTATAGCTGCTGTGTGTGAAGCCCTTAATTTCCAATTAAGAGTGTGAAAAAGGTTGATTTCAGGGCAGAAGATGATATACAGAAACTAACAATACTGTAGGTACCTAGTTCAACTACGGTAGTATCACATCAAGAAATATAATAAAATCGGTGATTTTAAAATTATTGATAAGCTATTTGAACTAAACGAAACCCCTGAAGCAGCCTTTGGAAGCCGCCAAATGAGAACCCTTAGGCCTTTCAGGCCCTAGAAGGTAAAGCGGCCAAGAGCAAGTCATAACACATTGTTAATAAAAAAGTCACAATTATAAAATCTGATTAAGTTTTTGATATTATTATTGTCAATCTTACGAAAAGGGAACGTGAAAATTGATAATTCAAATCTGACCGCCTCAGAAAAGAACCTACAAAATTAGCCCTCACATCACTTGGATTTCCAAAAAAAAAAAAATCTGTTGTGGTACAAGGTAGAAAATAGAAACATTTCAAAATTGTCACTTGACAAGGCCCTCTGAGTCCATCATTACATTCAATACTGAAGGTTATTTTCATGCACCACCTAATACTACAGAAAGGCTACATTTCCAAAGAGCAGAGCCTCTCGAAATCAAGACTTTACGTAAGAGAGAGTAACATAAAGCATCGTTAACACAAACAATGGTTTGAAATTCGCAATAAACTGATTATTCGATTATTTTTCAAAGAAAGGGATCTGTATTGTCTGGTAAGGCAATTTTGTACTCGTTAACGCTTGCTTAACTTTCACGGTTTATAAATTAATGCAATGAACGCATTCATATTGGTCAATTAACTGATTTTTAACTATTTCCCTGTTTTTGGCAAAGCTGGTCTGCTCAAGTATTCCAAATACCTAGTACGGCGGCGTTCCAATAACACATGACATACAAAAAAATATCATTCGATAAAACAGCATGGATAACAAAATAAATATTTTTTTAAAACAGAACAAATCACGAACAAAAACAAGTCTGTTTCAGTTATAGTACAGCAGGCATTTGTTTCTTAATTTTCAGTATCCTCATTTTTTTAAGTATCTCATACAAAACATACAACCATTCTCACTTTCATTCATCGCTCTTCTAACAGTACAACCACATCTTCACTATCATAATATCACGTTTTTAATTATCGTGTAGTTAATTATGATATGTTCAAAATGCGGCTAATAAGACCTCGGTTCTAAGGTCAAAGGTACTAAGAATATGGTCTTTATTTTTATACTTTATTGTTATGATGCGTTATGACTGATATTATTCTAGTGAGACAAAGGGGAAGGTCGTGAAATAGTTTTTTGTAAGAGAATTTAATGTCAGAGGTTTTGTTGTAATTGAATTCTAGTGTGAAAGTACTTTTAAAGGACCTTCAGTCACAGCAAGAAACCTAGAATGTGCAATAAAAGGTTTTGATGGTACTATTGAAATAATCACAAGATTATTTTCACTTGATGTTTTTGACTGTCATTGAAAATTTTAAGACGCACGACAAGAAGGAAAAAGAAAAGATGTTGAAAACAGAAGATTAAACATAGATATATCGGTACAAATTACACAATAAAAAAAACAAATGCTGAACCTAAAATGGGAGACACACCAATTATAATATGATAATGGGATGCTAGAAGAAGAAGAAGAAGCTAGAAGAAGAAGAAATTACTATAGATATTATAGATCCTAACATTAGGTGATTGCAGATTCGGGGTCGCAAAAAGCAATTGAAGGAATAAGAAGGTTTGCCACACAGAGATTGAAGACTCATTAGATAACTTTTTACCCCAAAATTAAGGACATTGCAAACAGAATTAATCACGACAAAGGCTAAGTCTATTTTCAAATTTATGATAAAGCATGACAATAAAAGTATTATACATAACATTTAAAAGGTAACAAACATTACTGCACTTGACAGCAGCATTTTATATAAATATGTAACATCAATCATTACAACTATCTGTGGCCTTCAGCCGGTCACGGTAAATTTTAGCTAGCCGGACAGCTAAATTGTGGTACGCAGTGTTTCCGTCATCCGTGAGTGGAGTTAGGGATGGCAAATCTATTCTTTACAATTGTAAATAAGAAAGTGCCTCTCTCCGTCTTTTAAAGAAACGAAAAATTCAGATTGCGAGCAGGGCTTGAACCTGATTCTGAATTCAATCTGAATTTTTCGTTTCTTTAAAAATGTCTTTGCGAATACGCGACGCAGGCGTTATTGCGTATAAAAAAAAAAATCTCTCGGTCTTCTTTTAAAATATAGCCTGATTTATTTTAATAAAAGCGCATACGTATTTGCTTAAACCAAGAACTGGGTTAGGACATGAAAGACTTTATTCTTGTAGAATAACTTACGGCAAACAAGCAGACAGCCGCGGTCAAAATTAAAACCTGGCTTAATAGTAGCTACATAAAAAACTAGGACAATAACAAGATTCAAGCAAAAAAGTGCACTTACTGATGTAATACAGTAAACTGCGAAACAGAAACATGTTTAGATAGGATTTATCAGATTGTAAGCAGTAAGCCAAAAGAATCACTAACTGGGTCTTTATGAAACCTAAGGCACGAATCTTGTGTCATTTAAAAAGTATAATTCCACATTTAGCAATGAAACAATATAGGTAATTCTGAATACACAGACAGATAAACGAATGTGAACGAGAGAAAGAGGAAGACTAAAGAAAAGATGGATGGATTTTAAAAGATGGAAGGAATGATGAAAAGGAGTAAATGATGGCGTGACGTCTGATAAGGGAAGAAGAAAACGTTATACGCCAAACCCGGGTAGAATGGGATAAGAGCAAGGAGATGATGATGAAGTACCCTTAGAAAGCTCTTTACATCTTCACGTGATCTTGGTAACCCTATCTAAGACAATGACTTATAACTGTCCTCTAAAATTACCAAAATATCCACGGTTTATGCGTAACAAACTACTGCCATGTTTTGATTGTTATCTCAGCGTGTTTTGAAAGTTCACAATGGTGATGTGACTTTTTCTGGATGTTTACTTAAGTAAATTTATCTTGTTTCCTGCGATTTGTGTTTTTTTTTTCAACTGTAATCATGTTGATAAATACCGTTAGCCTGTTTGGTTTAGTATCGTGTAACCCAATTATTGAGGCGGTCTGAAGGAGACCCTTTAGGTATGTAAAATACTAATCTAATATCTTTAAACGAGCAATTCTTGTATATTTGTATATTTAAATATAATCAGGATCTCGGAAAAGGCTCCAAGGATTTTCATGAAAGTTACAGATTAGGGGTTTTTCGGCTCAAGGAATCAATTTATCAAGGTCCCAGGTTCGAGAAAAGCTCGGTTCCCAAGATATAGACATTTTAAAAACCGAGCGAAGCTCGGTCAACCAGATGTTATTATTAAGGTATTCTGGCTAGATTGTGAATCAACCCTAAAGGTGGTTCCTAGCCGGGAGCAGTCGCTTATCATGTAACAGGTTAGATTCGACCATCATGAGAATAGATCATTATAGTACGGAACCTCTAAAAATGCAATTTTATAACGATCATTTCATTTAACGCGAATCATGCTTAGGTAAATGCAGGCTAAGCATACGATGATGAACATATATTCATTTTGGAAGAAAACCAAACATTCTATTGTAGGTTTAATTTCATTACACATGTACAAAACACAATCACCCACCATGAGCGTGGTGGAAAGTGTGGCAACATTGCGGAACGTTGTTAATATTCATGATGTTGCTAATGTAAGCCCAGTGTTGCCAGCATTACGTTTTGTGTGGCTAAACGTTAGATTGGGAGAGATTAGCCGTTACATAGCGTTGTCTAGACAGTGAATAGAAGAGTAATTTTGTAAATTAAAAGCCACCGCAAATAACCTGTCTGTTTTGACAACTTGGTCATTTAAGAGCGTTAAAACTGAAAATAATGTAAAATGTCTTTTATTTTTGGTACTAGAACACGCGTATTAGGCCAACGAGCTTATGCCCAACACCCGTGGCTTCGCCGGCGTACTGCACGGTAATTTTCCCACAAGATCGTACTGTCGGGATAAAAGTATCCTACATTATGTCGACACATGAGATATGTACTTTGTATCTCTTTCTAGTTATTAAATTTGTGCTAAACATCTAAATCTGTTCAGAAGCTTTTGCTAGTCATTCAAGAGGAACAAATATCGATTCCCACAATCCTTCACTTTTAGGTACAATGATAGTAAGATAAGATTGAAATAGTTGTCACATTTCTTCTTGGCTTGAGTTAATGATTCAGTGCGATGCGATGTAATGTATATTATGCGAATTTGATTGATTGTAAATGACTCAGTAGACAAATTGTTTATGAAATTGAAATCGAATGAATAAATACCAATGCAAATTGAAACGCCATTGTCATAACGCAAGTTTGACCGACATTTTTAATTGACTGTGCAATGCATAGGAAGGCTAATTGAAGAAAGCAGTTTCGTTGTATAGCATTCGACCAATTACATGTGGTTATCAAACCATGGCGGTGCGCAATTGTTAATGGTTATCGCAACTAAGTCTGCAAGGTTAATATGGTTGAAGAACCTCTGTGGCGTCAATATTTTTTGAAAGAGCTGCTTTTGTGATAATTAGGGTATCAAATTATCTTATATTTTACCACGGACTGCATGGCGGGTCTGTTCTTAATCTTAACGTAATTCACCACGTCGGCCTATTTCTTGACGGACATTTGCTGATGATGTTTTCCTTCATCGCTCTATAAACAGTCCAGCAGAAAATACACAAAAGCAGAAACACACGTCTGTCGTTACCACTGAACCACCAGCGCTTACAGCATATTTTCACATGCTAAAGCAATCATTTAGCATAGATTAAATTAAGGTAGACCCATCGCTGCAAATACAACATGGTTCGGTGGGGATGCTCTGATGAAGAAAGGTGCGGCTGCGGAGCCTCATCACAAACGATTGCCCACCTCCTCACTTGTACTTTGTGTAACTCCACCTGCTCTCTAAGCGACTTGTCAGAGGCCACCATGAACGCCGTAAATGTTGCAGAGTTTTGGTCAAAGCATATAATAATATAATTTAAAGAATTTTTCGACACGACGAAGAAGAAGAAGGTAGACCCATGAACGAAGATCCTTAAATTCTTGCTCCCTAAATTCCGGAGATTGAGGTAGGTAGCTAAATAATACAAAAGCAACATTATTTACTAATCAATAAATTCTCAGCTAGCCCGAAGCTCAATGTAGAAGCAATGCCCTTTCAATAATTTATAGCAATCAAACGGTAGGTGTGGTCCTCAACCAACGTTTTATTAAGGCTGTTTCGGATTGATCGCGCAATCGATCGTTACTGCTGCAGGCTAAAGGCATAAGTGTTCGCTTAGTTTGACAAACGTCAAAGACATGTTTTGCGTGTAGCCTAGATATTTCAATTAATTAAGGGGTTTGCCATAATTTCGTTTTGTTAGGTAAGAATGTTGGAAAAAGTTTCACGTCACCAAAGCAGAAGCTTTCGGTGTAATGATAACTTTCATACAAAACTAAATTTCATAGATCAACATGACATGTTTAGATTTTACGTAGATATTTTGTTTGGAACAGGTATTAATAGAGCTCTAATTAAAATCTCTCTGTCTTTCCCTTGCGCCTTAATAGATATGCTTAATATATAATTATTTGCAGTATTGATGCATATACTTGTAATAAGAGCTTTTACTTCTAACAGGTTTGTTCTCGCCATAGAAATTATTACTAACGATATTTTCTAACTTTTCACTTTAAGTGCTAAAATTAATTACATAAATAGCTGTTTTTAACATAAGCACGAATAAGTTACAACGTTGTCAATGGAGACAGGGAATAGGGTTGGCCCAAGAATGCTACCTTGTGGCACTAAATAACTAAATGAAAAATTAACAAAAATAAGCACTCTTATTTTGAAAATGTTGGTTTATGTGGTCAGTAAGATAAAGATAAAGTAGGATCTTTTCATTAGATCACATTACACACGATTCCACCACACTATATGTATATAACTAAAAGAGTTCACAAGACTGAAAATAACGTAACTATAATAGCTTACTAACTCTTTCCACTGGCTTCATCTGCGTGGAGGTCGGAAATTTGATTATCCCACGGAAACGTACCACCGCACCGGGATATTACATAGCCAATCCAATCCTCCTCCAGATCCTAAGCTTCCTATTATGAACACTTTCGTAATTTCCTAATCGATTGATTACTTCAGTGATAAGTTAATAGACAGTTAGACAGAATTAATTTTGCATTGATAATATTAGTATGCGTCAACAATAAAGTAATAAGCCCCTAAGCGCTCATGCACACGAGACGGTTTTGGCGCCGGAGCTAAGCCCGGGTCAAGCCGGGTCTACGGGCGGTCGTCAGTCGTGTATGAAACTATATGAAGCTAACCACACGACGCCGGCGCTAGAGCCGGCTCAAAAAACCGTGCCGTGTTAAAACCGTCTCGTGTGCATGAGCGCTAAGTGACATAAGACAATTAAAATAATTACAAACGCATACTTGTTACTTCTACTGAATAATGTCGTTGAGCAATTAGCTTAAGACTATCGTCTACCGAGCGCTCGTCCATACTAAAAGAGAAAACGTTTTCTTACCCCTAAATGTTATCCTATCTCAATGATTTTTTAGAATGGTTCTGACACTGTAAAAAACTAGGTTTATAGGTTTTCTTTTTTTCAAAATTTATAATAGTTTGAAAGTAACAGGCGCCTAAAAGTTACTATTTTTATGACAAAATCTTCATTGAAGTAAAACCTTTGTATTTAAAAAACAAAGAAGTTTTAGAAAAAAAGCAAAACCTACAAACCTAGAATATAATATGCTGAAACGATTGACACTAGAATCTAAGAGATTGGACGTGATTTAGTATTTGAAAAACGTTTTCTCCCGAGAGACAAATTTCATATAAAAAATACTCACAGTCAGTCGCGAACTACAACGCTCTCTATCGCACGATCGGGGGTTTTTCAACGAGCGAGAGGGACAGCACGAGTTTTTCTAAATACCTATTTTTTGAAAAGGCAGCCGCTATACAATCCTCTTAAATGTGCTTAACACCTAAGCCTTAACTAAGAAGGTTAATTTATAAACTTAATATTTTCATGATTAATTTCAATGAAGATCAGAAATAGGTTTGGCCCAAGAATTCTACCTTGTGGCACTCCATTACAAATTGATAACTGCGCAATACCATACTTTCTTATTTTGACCATTTGGGTTCGTCTGGCCAGTTAGCGTAGAAATTGCAAGTGTTGACGAGTTATGATAAATTAGATGTGTTACCATGAGATTACCAACTCATATGCTTAAATGATTACTAAAACAAATATAAGTAGGTACCAATGAGATCATATTTCACAATAAATGTTAACATGGCTAATAACTATGAGCCTATTAACAATAGTAATACCTCTTACATGTCATAAGACTAGTAATTACAAACGCATACCTGTACTTAATGATATCGTTGAACAATACATGATATAATGGTGTTTGGTGTCCCAAATGTTTAATTGAGCTTCGCAACCCCTAATTAGGAAGGGTAATTTTGTAGATCGTATCAGTTTTAGTGGAAAAGAATAACAGATTTTAATTACACGCTTGCAAGAGCCTTCAAGAGAGACGTAGCTATGGTGAGCAAACGGTTATCAAATGTAATAATCGTACATAAAGCTGTACTAATCAACGAGGACGAGAGTAAGAGGAACAGTAGCTTGAGAAGATAAAAATTAGAAGTTATCATAACTCTAAAAATGGAGACGAACGTATCCTTACTCACATCACAAAAAACATGTGGTTGGTGGAACCTGGTTGGTAGAACACTATTGCCAAAACCATTTTTCAAATTAGTAGGGGAACAGTGTTGTTTGTCATGTAGCTCCATCAGGACGTCATTTGCTAGCGGCCATTATTAAATAGCGTCCTGTTGGCGCTTGCGCTGCGTTAGTATTGTGTTAAGCTTGCCTTGAGTGTGTGATTTTCCATCATACCTCGCGTTCCGTCTTATACTCTGTTCCCCTATAACTCAATCACTAGACAATGTTTACATTTACACTCAAAGAGAAAAAGAACAAACCATTCACTTTCACGGTCGCGGGATTATTTCCTTACCGTGACCCCGGAACATAACAGGCTACTGAAGGACACCGTGGATTTTAGTCAGTAAAAGTCTGACAGTCCCTCCCGCCCTGCCCGGGGTTGGAGGACTCATTTGATGATTTTACCACGTTAAAAAAAAAAAACATTCACTTTCTCAGTAAAAGTGACTGCTTTTCAGTTAATTTTTTTGAAAGCCACACAAGCGCTTGCATTGTTTAGTAAATTAATTAAAAACTATTTTGTTTAGATTAAATTAAGATAACTCGCTATCTGCCGATCGCTCTACTGTTTTAAGATTGATGATGACAGTACGGTTATGAAAAATAACAAATGATCTGACAAATTATCTAGAAGAGATTATTTTAACAGCTAATTATCAAAATCTTGGATAAGTTAAGTGTTACTTAATATGGTTATGCAAAGTCCTATTTCTAATTACTATTTGTACTTAAAACTGCGACATTCATAAATCATTAGTAACAGCGAAACATATAAATAAGTAACATTTACCAACAAATAAATTGCAGCAGATAATTACCTAACAAAATTCCTAGAGCAGGTACTTATGCAAAAAAGTGTAGTAGGTACATTGTGTATAAATGTGCTGAATTTTACTTTATTGAACCGACAATCGTTTCTGATTTTGCATCGCTTTTTCATAAGAATTTATATAAAGAAAAATATTTGAACCGACAAAGTTATTTTCCAGTAAAATTACGACGGTCTAGCTAGGTCTTGAATTCTGACCCCATAAATTAAGACATAATCGTGATTCCATTTACTGCACTTTAACACTAATACATACATTAAAATATCAATGATTCGGCTCGAAGGACCAATTAACTGAATTTATGATCACGCTACCGTTCAATATGAAACATACGCACATAATGTCCGTACCTAAATCGAGGTTAAACTAACTAGACCACTTGTTAAATTCAAGTCAAGTACTGCGTATCCAGTTGCTTATAATGTGTAATAAGCGGTTTGGGAGAGGTGGAGCGAATTTAGAGCTTTGGGACACAAAGCAGGCAGGCGTACCGAAGGACCATACTTAGCTGTGAAGCTTGCATGTTTTAAAAAATTAACAGGCTCGAAAAACACATACAATGAGACTAATATCCTTAAAAACCTAAAGCAATAAGCCACGGATAGTGCGGAAACAGTTTGTCTATTCCTCAGATCAAAGAAATAGGCAGATAGAGCGCTCAGAACACGCGAGTGTGACCACCAAAGCAAAAATCAATCAAAATCAAATGGGGTTTGTTGAAAATTTTCGATTTCATCAACAAATTCATTTTCACGAAATCGGTAGCCGAAAATATGTTAAGTGTGTAAACGGCGGCGATAATTACTTACTCTGACGGATAATTAAACAAATAAAGATCACATCTTTGTGTTTCCCAGATTGCACGGAATTTAATAATAACCACGACAGGAGTTACCTTTTCACACCTCACAGCTGAACGGAATAAGATAAACTTCGCACAATGATGAGGACCTGATACTTACGAGAATTAGATTCCTGTGGTATATTATTTACGACCTCCACCCACGGTAGCAAATGCTGATTCAATAAAATCGTAAAATTGTAAAATTTCTGCACGCAACGATCTCAAAGGTCCAACACTATATGATAGACTAGGCATTCTGTACGGTTTCATTTACTAGCCCAATTAACTTTGCACAAGCAAAGGTTACGCAAGCCGAATTCTTGAAGTAGGTAATCTAGTCGCACTAGTTTAGGTACCTGCGTTTATTGTCAAAACCTAACCTAGATACCGAAATTAATTATATCGTTAGTGCGAGTTACGGTTATAACTTTGTACCTAGTGGGCGAATATTTGAGGAGATTTGGTATAAGGAATTTGAATTTTCTGAATAAGATACGACGGAAGTTGGTTCTGAGTTAGTTTGGCAATATGAAGATAAATATTCTGTATCTGAGTTGTATACCAGCTATGGGAAGATTAGGTTAGTACGACCGCCGTTTGGACTCACAATGAGTTATAAATAATTCTCGAGCCAATATTAATCAATTTTAAACAAAATAATGCCTTAAGGGCGGCCAACCCGTCTGTCTATCTTTTCATACAAACGCTCGTATGTGATTATGGCGTTGTAACAGATATTTCTTTGAAACTTTTGAACTAATAGGCATCTTGTGCACTATATCTAGGTTTCTATCAAAACGCGAAATCAAAATTTTAAGAAACAAATTCAGTACAAACCTCCAAAAATCAGCTTTTTTGCACAAATTTTATATGATGTTTGGGCGTTTATAATGTACTCATTAATTGTAACCGGAAATAAATATTTGCATAGAAACCTTGCAAATGTAATGGAGTTTCTAAATGTAAAACTTTTTTTTCATAATCTTGTAAGGCTTACGAAAAAACACGTATTTCTTGGAACAAGTTTTATGAAACTTCCGCACACTATTTTCCTTTTAATGTTGTCGCGTTCTCACTTGCTTGTTAGCCATGTGGCGGTAAGAGGTAAGCGGGGGACGAGTCGAGCGGGGACGGATTTGCCTCTTGTTCTGGATGAAACAACAAGCTTTTTGGCCATGCTCGCGTTGTCGTTCGTCGAATGGGGAAGGGCGCTCTTAAGCTTCAGCCACACACACCGAATACTCGCTGCGAGTACATTCACTGCGAGTAAAATTGAATATAGGTCTCAACTCAAACCGCGGCGACTATTCCCTGCAAATTAATAGTTTGTCACATACTCGCGGCGAGCGACTGCCTAGGCGCAGCAATTAGTCGCTGTGTGTGACCAAAGCTTTAAGGACTTCGTCAAATTATTGCCTATTATTAACTCCGAAAATGATAGGATTAGCTTTTTTTTTTTTTTTAGCGTGGTAAAATCATCAAATGAGTCCTCCGGCCCCGGGCAGGGCGGGAGGGACTGTCAGACTTCTACTGACTAAAATCCACGGTGTCCTTCAATAGCCTGTTACGTTCAGGGGTCACGGTAAGGAAATAATCCCGCGACCCCGGCAGGCTTTGGCCCTCTGAGAGGGGGGCCCCGTCATTATGCTGACGCTCTTTGAGGCGCGCGTGGGACACAACGCGCCGTCGGTCGACCCGGGCATGGTCCTTGGTCGGGCAACGAGTTGCCCTTTACTCGCTGCCCGCATGCCCGCGCCTACGGTGGCCGGAAATCATCTGCTGACGTCCGACGCCGCGGGCGCCTACCACTGCGGTTGGGGATAGGATTAGCTGCAGTTATTAATGCATTGCAAACTAGCTGATATAGATACTGACAACTCTGGTGCTCTTTAATAAGTTCCTCTGCATTATGCCGTGAAAACAACGGAAATAAATAAGGTCGTACACCTACTTACTACTATATTTTTTGTCGGAATCACAACACCATAATGCATGCACGCACTCAAAAACACAATAAGCATTGATTACAATCTCCCCTTTTAACATATTCATACTCCGCAAGTTTAAGTTAAAATGTATGTTTCTTAAACAATTACTTACCCTTATCAAATCTTCGTGTGTAACTGCAGTTATACTGTGAATCTTAGAAAAAACCTAAGGTTACGTGCAATTTAACAAATCTTATGTCATTACGACAGTTATATAATCGCTGTCATTCATGTAATTGTGCATCGCATCATGGAAACCGTTCGTTTAGACGTCTCACGCGCATCTGTCAACGGTTGCACTGTAGATCGGTGACAGGTTAATTTGAAGCTTTAACATCGTGATGGTCAGCGCCTAATTTGCTTGATCGTGCTAACATTGCGACTGTATCTCGTCCATTACCTCAATCGCGAATGCATCGCTACAAAAAGTCGCGGTAGGCGAAGGCTCTAAGTCGCAACATCCATACAGAGCATAATTTACCAGGATACTCTAGCTTATTTTCAAATTAGCTCACATTACACCATTAACAGTGGTGGTATCTACATTAAAATAATCATTTCCGAATCAAAACACCACGATAAAGCCTTCCATTAAGATTAGGAAGCATCAAAATGCCTTGATGTGCAGCTTCCTACAAATTATTCTATAACAATCAGCATACAACCTTTGCACAGAGGTCGTCAACATAAACAATGATAATCAGCTTGAGCTACGTATTACTTTATTGCATTCAGTTCGGCATGGTGTATCAACATCGCCCTAAAAGAAAAGAGAAAACAGTGGAGGAATTTGAGAGCCCATACAAGTGGCGAACAATAAACTAAAACGCTCTGTAGTTTTAATAGATATATCAAAGCTCTAGAACATAAAGTTGAAAATCTATTAAATAGTACATAGCGTTTTCGTAAAACGCCTACCATTTTGTCTTTGCCCATTGATTCGCATGAACCTAAGGATCTTTCTAAATGGCCTAGGCCGATAAGTGTGGGCACTCTCCAGCGCCCGAAAGTGGTAATACGCCTAATATTAATATTATTTCACATAAAAAAAAATATGGTCACTGTGAGTTTTGTAGGTTCTTCTCTTGGTACGTATCAATTATTTTATAACGTTAGCTTCCACTGAAACTCAGCTAGCAAGAAAAAGTACTTAATTGGTATGAGCTGAACTAAAGCCAAATGTCTAGTAATTGTTTCATATCGAATTTGCGGTTCAACAAATAGTCCCAACATTAATGTGCCGTTCATACAAGTGTATGGCATGCCTTATAAAAAATGGCCAGCACTTATGTGCAGCCGTGCATTGAAGTTTTAGCAATGAGTAGTTTTATAACAATTGTTTGGAATGATTTTATCGCCCATCTTTTGATATTATTATGATTTAATACCTGTTTTGTTTTGAGCGAAGGGTCGATTTCGGTAAAAAAAAAAACATGCGTATGTAAGAATTTTATGATCGTTTTGGTCAAATATGGCAGTAAGTACGACCTTGGTAGGTTTACTTTTGGGTGGTTTCCATTTTTATTCAAATTATATATTTTTTACCAATTCACGACTTTTCTCAAGGGGATAGGTTGTTGTTATACCTAGTTGTAGTTTTGCAGCAGAAAGCCACCAGCTACAACCCTTAGACACTCCTTTCGTATCTTCCACGTTCATACATCACATATATTCCCACAGTTTTTATACATCTAATTATGTATTAATCGTTCCCGTATGTATTATAATACAAACAAGTAATGTTTTCGCTATAATATATTCAACCTTGCAATTATATTACTTCCCCTAAATTTAAATGATTTTTCTACTCAGATTAGGACGGTCAACGGTGATGAATTATTGTGTTTAATTTTATTTTAATGAAGCAATTATTTTACTTTAATTTGACCAATTTACATTTTCGAAAGATAGAATTCCTTAAAAAAAATGTATGGTTAACTACTATAAACAAAAATCAGCTGATAAAATTAGCAAAAAGCTCAAAAATAAATAATCCAAACTAATATTATAAATGCGAAAGTAACTCTGTCTGTCTGTCTGTTACGCTTTCCCGCTTAAACCTCTCAACCGATTTTGATGAAATTTGGCACAGAGATACACTAGAGCTTGGGAAAGGACATAGGCTACCTTTTGTCGCCAAAAAACGACGTTTGGTCACGATAACCGACATCCACGCGGACGAAGCCGCGGGCATTAGCTAGTATTTTATACATGTGATCTTTAATTATGCAGTAGTTTTTTTTTTCCGCTGTTCTCCTTCATCATTTGATTATCTGCTTGTTCTCAGTCAGCCCAGAGTTGTACAAGAAATAATGCATATAAGAAGTTTATAGCTATCTGTCGGCAGGTGTGGTCCTACGCTGACAGTTTATAAAAGCTATTTTAGATTACTCCAAGCTACCTACCAGCAACTACCAACTCAATAGCTTTTTGTACCTACTATTAATCTATAATTATATATTCCAATAAAAGCGAAAAGGGAAAAATTAACCTTATCGTCCTTCACTTTTTGTTCATTGGCAGTAATTGCAAAGTTCGCAAAGAATTGCAAGGCTGTTAGAGATATTATCCGGTTAATATCACCGACAAATTGCTACAGACGAGCACTAAAGTGATAATGATGTTTTGTCTGGTTTATAATTTCCCTGATGGAAGGATGAGCATAACAATGTTAAATTTTGTAAACGCTGTAGGTACTGATTAAAAGATTATTCTGATACCTAGACGCGAATTAAAGGTAAAAATGTTCATTGTAGCCGGTAAGGTCTGCAAGAATTACTATAAAGGGGTTCCTTTACCTCGAGCATTCACATGTAATGTAACGTTAAGGCGCTTCCTCACCGCGAGCATTCACCAGTAGCCCTAGCACGAATCACTTTCGACAAAGTATTCGTATCGTCTCCGAAAGCATTTTGTATGGGAACTTGAACAGCGCCTCTGGTGAGCGTAAATTGAACTAATTTTCAGAGCACGAACAAATACATGTACATTTCGTATCGTCTTCGTACGTAAACGTAAACGTTATTTGAGCCTTTTGTATGAAAATAGGTAGCACAAAGACGTAAAATGACGGATAGTTTCGTAACTGTCGAAGGCTGGCTTACGAGTTTTACGAATATTTATTCACTTCAAATTTGACAGTGAGAAAACATTCGTCGTATTTTATTTTAGCGATAAAATTATAATTTAAGTGGTTGTGTTGATATATTTTGTTAGAAAATGAATGTGTGCTCCAATATTTATTATAATAATATGTTACCTTTCTATTTATGCTGCCATAATTGACAATAAATAAGTGCACCGAGTGCGGGAAGCATGACAGGATTACATAGATATTTAGCAACCGTATTATGATGGCCCTCAATCATTGCTTGATTCATTGAGTGATATTATTGTCATGAATAATAAAATAAATAAAATCATCGAACACAGAATATTCATAAAGCTTTTCTTTATTTTTACATTACATTTTACATTAAATGTTATAACAAAATATGCTCCTTATCCTACGATCGTCTCCAAGCCCCACTTACTCTGTGCTATATAATATCGGTCCAGCTGTACAACGTAAAAGCACAAAAACAAACTCACATTCGTATTGAATAATAAGGATTTAAAACATTTACATTCAAAAATACAAATAAACATTTTGTTATAAAACACAGTTCAATGTATTGCAAGTTAGAACCTCAAAGATAGGAATTTCTTCATAATGCAAGCCTTATCGAAAAGTACTGTCTTCTAATTCAAGCTCTTCACCGAATCTCCAAACGAGAGGAAGAACGAGAGCCTCGTCTCATCATTGAACATCGTGGGGGATCCTTCTCACAGACTAAGTAGAGAGTACACTATCCTTCTGTTCAACCGTTTATCAGACCTTCTGGATCAGGGTGTCAATTACTTATAATGGAGTAATCCATTATGAATACTTCTGTTTAGTTATCGCAGTTTACTGGAATAGCTTACAGAAATATAACAAATCAACAGAAAAATATATAACAAAACACAATATAACATTGTTTTGAAACCTCTTGACAGCGGAAAGATTTGACAATAAGTATTAGACATTAGGTTTGACACAGGTTTTTTTTTTCAAAATAACCTTTTTTGATGGCTTTTTATTTGTGCCAGCATGACAGACGTACGTTTAGGAACGCAGTCAAATCAAACACAACGTTTTAGTAATTAGTTTAATTATTACGCCATTTATCTAACTGAATATTAACTGTTTCTGCAGTTCCTTTGTATTGCGTCATAAATTGAACAATATTAAAATTTTAAATGCTCAAAAAACACTTATTTTCTATCAAAAATCCAGTTTCTGGACGAAACATTCATTCAAAAGTGCGATCATTCGTTCTATTTTTCCCGTCCCTATTTACGTTAGTATGACGTTACCAACGTTTTCGTATCGCGCTCTCGGTACGAATTCGGAAGTGCTTCGTGCTTCCGACTTTCGTTGTATTCCGTTATTGTATCGACGGCACGATACGGTGGCGACACGAAACCTACAAATATTCGTGCTAGGGGTACTGTAGTGTAACATAAAAGTGCGCAATTTGATGCCCTATTGTCTTTGAATGTTCGAATCTGTAACGTTACATTACAGGTGAATGCTCGCGGTGAGGGAGCGCTCTTATCGCCACACACGTTCCAGTATACTTGCGCAAGTCTGGACTTGCACAAACACAGGACAGTAAAAATGTTAGGAATTTGTGCAAGTATCTTCCCACACACGTTACAGTATACTTGCGCAAGTATACTTGTACCATGTAGGTATGGCCGGCATTAATGATTCGAAAATTTCATCAGTGACGGAAGACAATCGAGCATCACAATGCGCTCCATGTATCAAATATAAGAGTAAAGTGCACTTCAACTCACTCATAACCGCGGATACCGGCCAAAAATAGGCCACAGGCTTGGTATTCCAAGCCTGTTCCGGGCTACAAAAAGATGATTAAAATTTTATGCTTAAAAATCACAATTTCCTTTTTTAAACTTTGATCCGTCGCGTGGGAATAAGGTAGCCAAACTAACCCTATCTTTATTATCATCTCAACGCCACAACAATGATATATTTATCCTCAAAATTAGCAGGCATTACCATAAAAACCCGGAACTTGTAACTAACAGTTGTCTGTCTGTCTGTACGTCTTTGTTCCAAACATTATTGTGTGCGAAACGTTAACGTTCGCGGATTTTTCGTCTCGCTTCGTCTCTTCTCGTTTTTTAATTGCAGCTTTTGGTTAACAAAGATGGTATGGTGTTGATTGGGTATTTTCTTGGTAGCATAGTCTGCTTGTAACGTTTTCACAGGTTTTATTTCTATGGAAAAGGAGTGGCCCGATATCCACCTCGAGGGTAGAGCGCGAGGAAACAGGTAAGCCTTCGATCTTCAGTTTTAAGACACGCTGGTTTCTTTACAAAGAAATCAATTTAAATACAAAGTAAATTGCTTGCCGGTCTCAAGTCTAGCGGTGGTAAGAGCAACTACTGCGCAAGTCCAGGGTTCGATCCCAAAGACATCAGTATTATTGAGTTTTACCATCAGGAATTTCTTGCCCCATAAATGGGACTTAAACATAATTATTGAAATACTAGCTGTTGCCAGCGGCTTCACCCGCTACAACTCGAAAATTATCCCACGGGAACATAAAATCGGGATAAATACTATCCTATATGTTAAACCAGGTTATAAACTATCTGTGTACTAAATTTTAGCCAAATCCGTTCAGTGGTTTTTGCGTGAAAGAGTAACAAACATACATACATACACGTACATACATCCTCACAAACTTTCGCATTTATAACATTAGTAGGATGGATATACAATGGCACATTAAAGCGTATCTGAGAAAAATGCTTTAGTTCAATCTGGGTGGTTTAACCCGAACGTAGTTGCGAACAATCTAGCTAGACGAATGTTGATTGGTTAATTTTAAGTTGAAAAGCCAAAAATATATATCTTACACGGCAAACGTATCCACGACACAATCGTGCTAAAATTCGCAAATGCGCAAACCTTGTCTTTCTCATTCCTGTCGTGCCAAACAAAAGTCTACCACGTTAAGGCGTGTCGAATCGTGAATGAGCGTCATGCCTGTATCCTTGGCAGTCTATCAAGGCACCGAACTAGGATCATGACTGTATTAAAGGCTTTCACTTCAGCAATCACGAATATCCGTGGTCTGTGAGAGATTTTGTTACTTGATTGTATGAAAAATATTCATAAGAAGCCTATGAATAATGGGTCCGGCTTTGGTCTGTACAAACTTTAAGGGTAAGTAGCTTGCTCGGTTCTACCTTTAAAATTATTTAACATGTGTGGTCGGAACTCAACCCCTACTGAATGGAGCCATTTCTGTATTTTGATCGCGTTTCATGAAGCGTGCTGACTAAAAGTACTGTAATTTTGGGATTTAAAGCCCAACAGTCTTCAAACATAAACGTAATGTTCCCAGTGGATACTAGAGTTCAAAATTAACACTTTTATTTTCGACTGTTACTTCTCAGCATAAGTCAGGTATGAAACACTGACCCTATCTAGTTTGAAAACTAATAAAAACTTGAATAAATGTAATTCAATTTCACTACTCGTTCTCTGTAATTGGGATATAATCACGCAACTCCATATTTTTCGTCTTAGGATATGCTAGTTTCCTGTATAACAACTAGCTGACCCCGCAATCGTTGTTTTGCCATATAAATTTAAAAAAAATAGATAGTAGCCGATTCTCAGACCTACTGAATATGCATACCAAATTTCATAAAAATAGGTCAAGCCGTTTCAGAGGAGTACGGTAACTAACATTGTGACACGGAAATTTTATTTATAAGACTAGCTGACCCCCCAAACGTTGTTTTGGCATATAATTTAAAAAAAATAGATAGTAGCCGATTCTCAGACCTAACGAATATGCATACAAAATTTCATTAAAATCAGTCGTGCCGTTTCAGAGGAGTAGATATGGTAACTAAAACTGTGACACGAGAATTTTATATATTAGATAATGTATTTCACTGCTTTGAGACAGTGGTGGTGAAATAAATTAGAGCAAGTCAAGTGCAAAAAGTGAAGTGTACGAACTGAGCAGGCAGTTAAACTGAATACGAACAATTGACAAGTGCCGTTACCACTTGGTCAAAACTGCTCTCAATTTAACAAAGTAATACTCAATGCAGTATCCTCTATCAAAGTTACTTCAGAAATCTCAAGATCAAACTAACCACCAAATCAACTACATTTAACAACATCTCAAACAAAATATTAACCAACAAATTATTTATTACGTAAAAAGAAGAAACGGTTGAATCAGACCAAAACACCATGTCCAATGCTTTCATTGTGCAGTTCACCACACATAAACAACAAATATCATCCTTATCACAACTAACTACAGACGCTAACAATATCAGAATTAACACCATGAAGTCTACTGTACCTGCTTACAAAATTTGACGCATCAAAGCTAATTACACACTTTCGCGCTCAGAATTAACGAAACGGACATGAAATGATAAATTTGTTAATTACCAAGGAAAGTGAACTAAATTGTTTTAGATTGTGTTCGTAAAAGCTGAACGGTGTGAGCCTTCCTTAAATCTGTTAAGTGAAATTTTGAGGTGTTATAAGAAAAAAATTAAAAAAAAAATGTAACCGCCTTCAAAAACAACCACAAAAAAGGGTAAAATAACCTTCAAAACTTTTCTTTCGGAAGTCGGTGACTTTTTTTTATTAATTTCATTGTCTTTTTGCCACCGACTTCCGAAAGAAAAGTTTTGAAGGTTATTTTACCCTTTTTTGTGGTTGTTTTTGAAGGCGGTTAAAAACATACCGTCTAATTGATAACCTCCTTCTTTTCGAAGTCGGTTAAAAATTGTTTTTAAATAGGTGTAAATGTAGTGACAAAATTTACATGTTTTAATAGAGAGAGTGTTTAGGGTAAATTGTTTTCCTCAAGTGTCATTCGATATGTAGGGATGACACGCATGTGACTAGAGTAACAGGAATTCAAAGTCATTTATAATTATGTACTCAGCACAGACGTCATTCTTAAAGACAAGAGTAAGAAGAAATATCATGCATAGCCTAATGGATTATGGAAGACCTACCAGCCAAGAGAAACTAGCAAATTCTATGGTGTGGCCAGATTCATCACAATAAAGATTGTTATAATGTTCCAGACACTTTACTAAATCTTCACTATAAAATATAGCATTGATAAAACAAAGAACTCACACATCCGAAAGCCGAGCACTATGCCTAGCCAACAATGACATTTTAATATTTTACAACAACATTGCAACATACGATTATGATGATTATAAAGTTGTAAAAAAGACATGTACGAGCTAAGTGACCCATCGAAAGAAACAGTATCTAATCGCATAATAAACAATACTATTCATAGTTTGGTCCAAAGCACGAGCAGACAGCGATTGAAAAACGTTTTGCGACTTTCACTCTTGTTGAACAAGCAAAATGAGTTTGTTTTAATTGATGATGTTTATGAAAAAAGTCTTTGTATTAGAATCTGTTGGTAGCGTCTTTACCTGTATGTAAATCGAAAATCATCACCTTGGAATGTAATAGTAACGGTATCCTACGTGTTATTTCAGACTATAAACCTATCTCTGAGCCAAACTTCGTGATCATTTCAGCCGTTTTGGGATTGAGTAACAAACACCCATCCATCCATCCAAACCTCCAAAATTTCTATTTATAATATTAGTTAGATTCAGGATGTTTTAGTTAGTCAAATCCTGCATGAAAATCTACAAGCCAACTTATCGATATAACACATCCATGAATTGCAAATGATGATATTATTCCAAAGGAATAACTTGCAGATTTCTGAAATGCTTGTTTATTTACCAAAACAGTGTCTAAAATAAAACCTTTTTAAAAAAAAATCAAACCGACGAAACATCGAACTGAAAAGCAAAAAATTAATTTTGAGGCGGCGCCAAACAAACAAACATATAAATTAACTATTTGAAGAGCAGATTAGCTCGTTGTATACCTAGCTTGTCGTGGTTGAATAGCTCGTCGTAGCTATTCTTTGATTGTTTCTTTGGCGCCGCCTCAAAATTTATTTTTTGCTTTTCAGTTCGATGTTTCGTCGGTTTGATTTTTTTTTAAAAAGGTTTTATTTTTTACTTTTGAGTTTCCTATCTCGTATCAATTTCTGTAACTAAAAAAAATATAAGTTTTTTTTTTTAATACCTATATTTTTTTTGTTAACTATTGACGACCTCCTACACCTGCTTTCTGTCTTCATTCTCAAACTCTCAACGACTGTCATACCCCAGCTACGTCTAAAGTTCTCATCAATATGAGTGAAATGAGCCCAAATACGATATAGTTGCTGTTAACTGTTAAGGATCTCTTGCTACTGCCCTCTGTCACCATCCTCAGACCTTCGATGACAATTATACCCCAGCTAGATATAAAGTTTTCATCAAGACTGTTAACTGTTGAGGACCTCTTGTCCCTGCTATCCGTCACCATCCTGAGACCCTGGATGGCAATGATACCTCAGCTAGGTCTAAAGTTCTCATCAAGCTGAGTGAAATGAGCCCAAACACGATATAGCTGTTGTTAACTGTTAAGGAACTCTTAGCACTGACTTCACAAAATAACAGGGATCTGGAGTTGATCTGATGATGGTGACGCCATCATGTTATGTTCTCCACATCTCTGCTATATAATAATGTCCTCAGAACTATAATTGTTAACTTTATTTCAACAGAATCGGTTCATAATTGAAAATTCTGTAGGAAGATTGACAATTAATTCCTTTTTTTCTACCCTTAGAGGCCGATTTTAGTTTTGAAATTTAAATGGGACCAACTTTGAGATATACTCTTTCCAACAAAAAAAGAATTTTTGAAATCGGACCACGTTAGGAAAAGTTATGCGTGGTCATACATAAAAAAAAAAACATAAAAAAAAAATATACATGTCGAATTGAGAACCTCCTCCTTTTTTTTCGTCGGTTAAAAATCTACCGAATTACATGTCTAAGATTTTTCCGAAGATTATAACACCGTTATACCATACCTAGAATAATGAATGTCTTTGCCCTAATGTCCATCGTCAAGACATATTATGCATACAAACCTTTTATTTTCCCACATTAGCCCTCCCTTTATTCATCACTAATACGTCTTTAATGCCCCGCCATCGCCATCGCCTTTCACTTAAACTGCAATTAAGTCCCGTTTAATCGCAAAACTTCGTGCGAAAAGCATCTATTGTCAAAAATAAGGTGTCGAGGCTGCGCGGAATCAATGGCGGGAGAGACAATAGCTCTAACAAATAATATTTATAATGCAAGGCTGCGCGTGAGTCGCGTGGAGAATTCACACTTCCTATCACTTGTTTGTTTATGTTTTGTGTTAGTATTTTCTCCTTGGTTGGATCAACTTGTCTAGTAGTTGCAGTTGTTTAGGACATGGTTATTCAAGTTTCTTTAAGCTGGTTTGCCCTCTGACTTTAGATGTTAAAACAACTCAGTAGGGTTATCGACTGGGCAGGTATCAGTCGTAAGCTCATTAAGTTGTAAATAGTGCAGAAATTAAATTATTTGCTTGATTATTCTTGCTTAGTCACAATTTCTTATGAGGAAACCCTTGACAATCAAGTACAAGCTGAAGAGATCAAACACGTGACGAGATAGTAGAAGACGTCATAGGATACCATTTAATTTGTCAAATTTCTTGCTACCAATTAACCTGACTATTGATCCAGGATCAGTTTTTACCCTTATCTGACTAATAGTTTTTACCCGCATATTCACTCGCTCTCCACCCATTACTACCTCTTCAAGATTTTAGAAAAAAGAAGTACCAAGCCTATAATCGTCTCCAGAATACCAAAATGTATCAAAATCGTGTGACAAAAAAAATATGATATAAGAATTGCTAGCTCTAAACATATATTTTCTATTGTTACAGGATCACTCAAAGCAACTGCTGGAACACTTAACAGAGTCTGAAAAAATATTCCTATTTGGTGCCAACCCTAACGGTGCGTATGACTTGCTTCAGTACAATTTCTCACAATTATACTTAATTAATTGTAATGACAAGAGACTATTATAGATGATAATCGAGTGAATAGTCTTATCTATTTAGTGCATGTTGCAACATATTTTTCAAGATCATGTATTCTTTTTTGACGTGAACTTGTTCACTTATTATCTGTTTGTGTACTGAGATTGTAACGGCAAATCTTGAGCTTAGTATTCTTCATTGTTTGGCTATGATTGTTCCAAGAAGTTTAACTACCCTTTTTATAAGAGAAAAATAAGGAAAATATGTAGCACAATTTGAGAATCAAGTCCTTGGATATTATCATCACGGGGCCTAAACTATAACTACTAGTAATATACGTATTACACCCACATTTCGTCAATTATTTCCCACATGAAAGGGCCGAACCTTTTGTTATCAACCGGACACAAATCCGGGCAAGGAGCCTGGATTTGCCACTGAGAAATTCCGTATGGAAAAACCCAATAACACCTATCCTATGTCCAACCTGTGACCAACAAGGCTGTTAATTTGGAACTTATTATTTTGCTTATCTTGTGACTTTATAGGTCTACTGCTATTAAACAGCTCCTCTAGCTAAACTAGACATCAAACCACAATTTCGAAAGAAAGTAATTACGTATGCGTATGAGTGGAACACTAATGATCAAAGAAAAACAGAAAGTATGCTACTTATTACACCGCGAAAGCTGCAGAGCTCAAATAAGGTGAATTAAAGGTGTCGACAGGCATGAGAGAAAACAACTTTTTATATGCCAGCCGTATTTGTTAATCAAGACTTTAGGGTTCACGAAGTAGCCTACACTTTTGTGGGGAAACTGGTCTGAATACAAAACACGAACCTCAACAATAGGTTAGTTAGAGGATGTTCCAGATGGAACACCGTCCCAATCAATTGACCTTGCTAGTTGACAACCATCTAGCAGATGTAAACCAAATTTTGGTTTGACCTTCAACGTTCTTGGTGGACGGATGCGCGCTCCACTGTTTGCAACATGTAGCAAGCGGGTTGCTACAGTTATGGTACGACAGGTAACGGGTGCGCACGTGGGTACCATAACATAGATGACATACAATAATAATTCATTGGGCCTAAAAATAATATAAACGATTAAAATTGAACTCCCAGAAGGACGCCCGACTTATCAGACCTAGTATAACAGTGTGAAACATCGCGGAAGTAAAATCCTTTTTTTTTCCACATGTTAAGATTGGATGTGACTCGCTAGGAACCCACAAAATCATTCACTTATAAATAGTTGGGTATTCATGCCAGTCTTGACATCCTAAAAAATCTCCTTTTAAAGTACTGGAAAGGTCAGACATATTTCTTTCTTTTAGGTGGGCCACGCTAATCACGACGAAATCACCAAAAACTAAAAATATTCCATCCAATTACAGAAGCACGATTCGAAGTTGCACATCTCAAGCAGCCAAAACGTCGTAAACGCTCACTCCTCTACGACGACCAAGACCTAGTCGGGCTGAAGAAGCATCTAGACATAAAGCTTAGCCCCAGAAACAGTTTCCTAGACCCTCAGTTTCTGCTGATGAGAAGGTGGTCCAACAACACGGAGGCGGTGCTGGACCATACCGATGAGGAGGTGGATCTTTGTTACTATAGGAGTGATAATGCAGCCCTCTATGTTTGTGATGATGTGGTAAGACCTTTTTTAATTTCAGTCAGTTTTTTTTTTAATACCAAAGATCATTGATTAGTCTGAAAACCACTCTAAAAAGGATATAGTTTTAGCCACGAACTGAGT
Source organism: Agrotis clavis (assembly GCA_954870645.1). Lineage (NCBI taxonomy): Eukaryota > Metazoa > Arthropoda > Insecta > Lepidoptera > Noctuidae > Agrotis > Agrotis clavis. The sequence goes on along the minus strand of OX940932.1, from coordinate 20,897,698 downwards.
TGTGAAGGTCTTTTAGGTAAGTCCATGTAAAATACTGATATTAGGCTGCATCCAGTTTGAATGCAAAAACTCAACAAAAAAGCTTGGCAGGACCAATGAATTGGAAAATCTTTGGAAGTACTACTATTTCTAAAGAACATTAATAAAAAAAACGTAATAAACTTCACATAAGCCGTAAAAACTTTTATTAAATCTGTTGTCTACCGTCTAGCCATCATTAGTGTCCGAGACATCTAGGTCGAAGAAATTTTAATACTCAACAATTAATTCTAGACACAATCATGAGAAATTTTAATTGCACTTTCATTTTGTAACTTCTTCTTTTACAGAGAGGCTTAGTCAAGTCTAATGACACATACTACTTCATACATCCACTGCCAGAAAGATTTCACGATGATCATGCGAAAGCACATGTCATTGTCAAAAAACAAATTGACCCAATCAACGATGAAGATAATGCATGTATAGAACGAAATAACATTATTCCTATTGAACCGTCGCCAGCTAAAACATGGACGAAACACAGAAGAAAACGAGAAGCACCAGTCAGTGAAATAAATAATAATTTAGAAGGATTCAAAATTAATTTAGCACATAGAAATAAGACATTAACAGACTTTATAGAGAAACTATCGAATGGAGCAAACAGGCAACGAAGAGCAATACTACCAGCAGTGTTTGTGGAAACTGCAGTATTTGTAGATAGGGATTTGTACAAGCACATGACTATCAATTTTCCTAAAGATACGGAGAGAGAATTAGTAAGATTCGTACTAGCAATGATCAATGCAGTACAATTGATATACCATGATCCGTCCTTAGGAAGGCCGGTGAACTTTATACTCAAAAGACTGGAGATTTTACACGAAGACCCGGCTAATTTGAAGAGGCCACATGACATAGACAGATTCCTGAGTAACTTCTGTACGTGGCAAAGGCTGGAGAATCCTCCGGGAGACAATGATCCGTTGCACTGGGACCATGCACTGATTCTGACTGGGTTGGATCTATATGTGGTTAATAAGAACGGAAAAGTTAGCAGTCAAGTTGTGGGTGAGTCATCTTCAATATAATTCATAATTAGTATAAGAGAAATATACCTCCATAAAAAGTAAGTAAGACCAAAAGCTTTAATAAAGACGATGCGATCATAAGTACAAATGAAACTCCTGAGAAAGCAAATGGCTATAGCATGGCTAATGGTGAAAATCGTATAAAGACATGGCTAGAAGACACTTTCGTTTATCAACAGTTTAACTACTTATGTAAGTAATGAAATAATAAAAAGCACACATTATAACAATGATAATATAATTTTAAGTAGTTTATAACGACTCAATATTACGGCTATAACGTTTGATATTACAATTCGTGGCGCTTTCATCAGGCATAATGCTCTTTATCCAATTGATGTGGCAGTTATATATTTATAGTTGGGAAAATGTTTTTTTTTTTTTTTTGGATCATGGATAAAACATAAATGAATGTGCAAAGTTTTAAAAGACTTCAGAAAATGAATGGAAGGATTCTGATAAAAATACCGTAAACACCGACTGTGGTACCAAAAAACTTTTAAACGTCTGTTGAACACTTGTCTAAAAAAATGTCAGATTATGACGTTGAAATAGAAAAACGGAACAGACACTTGTCTAAAAAAGTGTGACTGCAAAACGGACCTTCCGTTTTGCAGTCACACTTTTTTAGACAAGTGTTCAACAGATGTTTAAGTTTTTGCAGTAAGGCTGCGAATGTCTCATAACAAGTGGATCGCAGACCAAACATATCGATTTGGAATTTGGTGTTTTTTTGTTCGAATAACCTTATTTCTCCAAAAAAACATTGATTGGGTTCCCTTTATAAACAACACAACTTTTGCTCCACAGGATTGGCGCCAGTAGCTGGAATGTGTACCGTCACGAGTAGCTGCACTGTCAACGAAGGCAGGCACTTTGAAAGCGTCTACGTAGTCGCCCACGAAATTGGACACAAGTGAGTTATATCAATTGACTGTTTCTCCTTCATTCCTATCATCATGATTGATTGGCCTTCTTCCTTTATACATTCAAAGGTCAATCGAGGCAATAAAAGCTCATATTCATTTGTTTTTGTACGCTTGAAGTTATCTGCATTTAAACAGATGTTTGATGTCGGCATTATCATGTTTTCTTTCTTTCCTTCTGGAATATATTCTACTTTTTCTATCGAACTGAAAATACTAGCTGAGCAAGGGATGAAAGCTTATAGCCCAATTTTAAACCACCTACGTTCCACATAATTTTAAGGATCACATGAGTTTCTCATTGTGCAATCTGCATGGTAACATGGACCTAAAAAAAAGGCGGACGGAACTTCACTAAGAAACGATTGAAGCACCACAATGGCGGCGGCGTAAATATGTGTGAGTGTGTATAGGGATGCCAGATGAAGGAAAAAATTACCCATTTTTAAACAATATTTAATTAAGATCTCCCTTGAACTTAAGTTTAATTACAATTTTTTTGTGACGGATACCTATTTTAAAATAAAGGTAAAATCATTTAAGCACATTGGATATTAAAATATTTACAACTCGTTTAATGTTAATAAAGTTTTACAATCCCTTTCGGTGATTCAAATTTTTGTAGACTTGTCTTTTGCTATCGACACATCTAGAAATCCCTTCTAATTTACTGAAGTGGTGAAAACGAATGTTTAAGTATTTTTCGGCTATAAATATTTAATTAAAGCTATTTTATGTTCCATTCCTACACGTCTACATTCCTATTCCATGTCTACACTCCCTTATTATTTTTATACAATCATTTTTCCATGCATCATTTGCCGTGGGGAAATCTGTAAAAATATAGAAGAATACAATAACGATAAATAGTAACATAAAATATAAATCTCCCAATTTTAAAATAATTTGAACCTTGAAATAGTTGCAACACTGATTGATTTCGAGATGTTTATTAAATTTATTGACGTAAAATCGAGAAATAAGCTTCAAATTGACATGCTTAACTATGAAAAGTGATCCCCTGGCTTTTTTAATTGAACTACTATGGTTTAGACAACTTTTTGCAAAACATGACGGCATACTTTGATTTTTATTAGACAAAATAACACCGTATAAAACCGCGAGTGTCGTTCGAAGCGTAATGGCCGACGGCTGACTTACTATGGTGTGAATGTGTGCGTGCTGGCTTGTCCACATTAGCGCACTGACTTACTATGGGTGCTTCAATTGTTTCTTAGTGAAGTTCCGTCCGCCTTTTTTTTTAGGTCCATGCATGGTAATACATTTGCAGATGGTAAATACACAATTTAGATATTTTGATGTTATTTACAGACCGTATCGTCTTATTCATCCTGATGTAATTTGCAGACAGTACTGTTAAAGTCATTAACTTAACTATTACAGGCTAGAATTTACCTATAACATTTTAAGTAATTTAGCAATAAGCTTCTGAATTCAATCTGATTTCAGCAATCATTGTGGTTTCCATTCGAATGATTTGCAATTGGTTTATATTTTTTGAGCATTTCAATTGAACAGACATTGTCATAATTACATCTAATCACTTCGAAACCGAAATAACCTGTCAACTACTCATACCTATTTAGTAAGAAATAAAACAGCCAAGTACCTAATTGAAAAGGCTAATAAATGCTGCAAGTTGCCTGCTGATTTGAATTATGGCTAGGATTTTACTAACCAGCATGAAGTTTCGATAACCCGATGACAGAATGATAGTTACTGAAAACCTCGAAGCTGTGACAAATTATGTGTCTACAGATCAGTTAAGTCACAAATAAATGCGTGAAATAATTTAAATAACTGCCTACTTGCAGTTATGTCAGGTTATTCAACTAAAACAATCAACCGCACTGATGATAAAACTGATTTGACAGTTATCAAAATGGTTTCGTTTCGGTTTTTAGATTTGCTTTCATTATTACGTCTAGATTTAAATGACCTGTTTTAGTTATCTCTTATTTCAAATAACGTAGTAAATCAAAACCTAGAAGAACATTTTTTCACGATATATTCCACTCCCTCTTCATTTGTATTACTTGTCACATTATTACCTTGACTTTGCTCTTCCTCTTCCATTCCGTCAATCAACATTTTTATTCATCATCAATTTACCCTAATTATCTCGATTCCAGCCTGGGCATGCGTCACGATGGACCACTGGCAGACAACGGCTGTGACCCCAGCGCCTACATCATGAGTCCTACCCTCGGCAGCGGCAAGATCACATGGTCGCAATGCAGCAAAAATTACTTGCAGAAGTTTCTGGAGTAAGATTTCTAATTCTCCTATGTATTCTCGTTGACTGGCACATTTCTGATAAAACTAGAGATAGTTTTGTAATAATTTTGAATGTCCATGGAGTTTCATGCCTGTTCTTCTCCATAGATATTCTACGTTTTGGAATGGGCAACTCCATAATTATTTTTGAACTATTTTGTCTTTTGACAATTCAAAAGTGCCTGTAACTGGCGTACTTTAAATAAATGTTTTTTATTTCATCTTGTGCATAAAAAAATATAATTATTTTTATAGCACAGTACAATCACGGTGTCTACTGGACCATGGCAACTCAGCTGGTCAATTGGATCACAGTGCAGAGGGTATTCTACCCGGAGAGAGATTTGATGCCGATCAACAATGTAAGCACAAAATGTTATCTGTTAATATTGTTCGACTCAATTGGAATTGGTCAAGACAAGTCTGTCGCATGCCGGAAAAACTGTGGGCCAAGATAGCTCAAAACTCGTGTCTTGAGACAATGCAGGGTTGCGGCAGACCACGAAGCAGATGGCGGGACGAAATCGATAGGTTCCGTCAGGACAGGAAGCTGGACGCGCGGGTTCGTGAGAAGTGAAAGGAGTGGTGGAGGCCTTTGTCCAGAAGTGGTAAAGAGCAAGCTAATATAAAAAAAGTATGTATGATTACCTAAGTGAATTATTACCTAGTCAAAAAAACTAGAACTGAACACCTAACCAGCCAGCCACTAAAAAGATAATTTGGATTAGAATAACATTGAATCTCTAATTGCAGGCATGTTAAAATACGGACGAGGCAGTCGGCACTCAGGAGCTCAGAGCTTAGAAGACATCTGTAGAGACCTTCATTGTCAAAGAGAAAGATACACGTGGACTTCACACCCTGCTCTGGAAGGCACCAGATGTGGGGAGGATATGGTAAGTGTCCTTATTCAGAATCACATTTCTTTTCTTTTTATAGATCTTTTTAAGGAATGTTAGCGGGACACGGGCCAATACGACACAAAACGCTTAAATTCTGTTCCTAGCAATCTTCTTAGTTTTTAAAAGACTACGACATTTCTAAACGTGAGAAACACAGCACACAACAATGTAACTGCAAATTCTTTGATAGACTCACACTACAGTATGCGTTTAGTGTTACAATTTAATTACCTTAGTTGTCCATGTAATTCTTTCCAGTATTGCCGTGGTGGTGAATGCGTGGAACGTGAAGGGTCTACCGTCGTCCGTGGCTCCTGGGGACGTTGGTCCGGCTGGTCGGAGTGCGCGTCTGCTTGTCTCGTGGATGATACACATGCTCCTGCTGCGGCAGGGGTCGCGGTGGCTACTAGGAGATGTAACAGGCCGAGGTATACTTGATTATAGAATATCAACTCCATGTTAATGGGGTTAAAGTTGAAATAATAATAATGATGATGATGATTCTGGAGTATTTAAACAATGGATTGCTTTTTTCGCAGCCTTTATAGTTTTGACACCGTGATTTTATAAATTCGCTAAACTTGAAATAACTTCGGTAGGAGATTTCTGCCTAAGTAAAGTCAAGATTACTCTAGCTAAGGTATCGAGGAATATGTGTGCAAACGCAAACTATTATTCCAAACCTTTAAAACTCTATCGAGGACGAAGTCTTTCTTCTTTCACAATAGATATGACCGTCTTATATCCGTCTATTTCCAAATGTTTATATTACAGACATGACAACGGCAAAAACTACTGCGTAGGACACGACAAGAAGTTCCAGTCTTGTCATGCACAACAGGTAAATTACTTCGTTTTACTTTCTGTATTCTTCTCGATTCTACGGGGTTTTTCACACCAATGTTATGTGAATTACAGTGCAGCAACGTACCAAGAATGACAGTGAGAGAGTTTGCTGATCAGATCTGTTTGAGAGCTCGCGATGTAGACCCCGATCTCATCGGAACAGGGTTGCAGAGGATCGATTCTGATGGTAAGTCGAGAGTCACTTGGCTAGACCACACTGCGCTCCAAAATACAAATTTATTGACGTTGGTCTAAAGACCGCTACACTGACGGCCATGTCTGTCGCATACCCAAAGAGCTGTGGGCCAAAATAATCACGCGACGCTTTCTAGCCGTGTCAGGGCTTCACGCCCTGACACGGCTAGAAGGCGTCGCGGCATCAGACCTCTTGAAGGCGGGACAAGCTGCACAAAACCAACGACCAATGACCCACCTCAACCCTGGATTGTGAAAACTGGAAGTCATGGAGAGAAGGCCTTTGCCCAGCTGTGAGATGATGCAGGCTAGCAGTATCAGAGTTCTTACCTGCCATCGCCGGGCGGTGAGAAGTCTCCAACGCATAAGCCAAACTGCAAAACTAGATCCGTTTCAATTGAGTTGCCGTGGCAGATATGGCTAAATTGATTACAATTTTTCTTTAACTTATATAAATATCTCTGTTTTAGATGTAAGCAGCGCATGCGCAGTTTGGTGTGACACTCGCGGCGGCGGGTACAAGTCTCGTGGATGGAGCCTACCTGATGGAACTGCCTGCTCTAATGTGTCACCTATGTTCTGCATCAGCGGGATTTGTCAGGTAACTATAGTAGATTATTAACCAAGGGGATAAAGCAGTGTCTCCTGTCGCGGGTGACGATTTAAATCGCGAGCTTAACGAAGGACTCGAGGTTTACTCCCGAGCGTAGCGAGGGTGTTAAAAACTTAAATCACGAGCGAAGCGAGGGATTTAAGACGTGTCCTGAGTGTTGCGAGGGATTTAAGTTCACCCAAGACTAAGACAGCTTTATCACCGAGGAAAATACTCTACTTTTCGTACCATTTGCGAGAAAATTAACACAATAATAACATGAGATAAGCATTTATTAAAAATTAACATTTAACATTAACTTATTTATAAAAATAAATTAAAATAAACTTAATGTTTTAAATGTATTTGAAGAAAACAAAAATGCGGCAAATTCCTCGACTAATATTTTTTGTCGGAAAAGCAAAGGCATCAAGCTCATACGGCCTCTTCGGTATTCGTAATTTTATTGAATAAATCTTAACTGCATAATAAATGCGTATTCTTTTTTCAAAAAGTTGTATAATGCTTTATATACAAACTCAATGTTGTAAAGACAGACTGATGTAGTTCAGTATCGGTAAGTATTCCAAATTTAAATCACATTCTCTCCCTAGAGGATGAATGAAATTCAGTACAACTTTCTTTCCCTGTTTTTAACAGATTAAAAATGACTATTGTTATGTGCGCTTTTTGGGGCATAGAATGTCACTTTTTTGAGCAAGTGGTACGAAAAGTATTTTAATGTCCCTGCATGTCCAATTATGTTTTGGCAATATTCGGAGTCTACGTCAAATCTAGCGAATTTGAACAGTCAGTTTAAACACTAATCGGAATAAAACCGTTTTTCTCTGCAGGAATTCCTGTTTCTGGGTGGTTGTCTTGTAGAGCAAAATTGGTTTGTAATTTTTCAGAAATTCACCTGTTCATCGAGTCCCGACACCGAGTTCTCTCTAAAGCCAAGCGACTGTGAGTGGGAAGCGCTGAGAACTGCAACACCAGTGCCTCACACACCACCGTAAGTAGACATGATTAATAAAAATTAAGTTACTTCAGCTGAACACTGCTGGGCATCCTAAATAAATAATTTAGGTCAGTTCTTTTCGCTTAGTTTTCTGAAACCTATAAAGAAAAGAGAATCTGGTATCTGTGACCAGTAGGTTTGGTTCAGATCGCTGTTTCTAAATGAAAAACCATCATGCAATAGATGGAACGAACATCAAAGCAGTAGTCACACCCAATCCAGCAAATTGGATTTAAATTACTTAAACAATGTCAAGATGAAGCACGTCTTCGAAAGAAGTGGAATGAATCTGGAGAGACCTTTGCCCAGGAGTAGAAAAATAAAGGCTAGTTAAAAAAACGACAATAAAACGCAGAACCCACGACAACATTATAATCAAACCTCCTCATAACATTTGAACAGTTTCAAAATATCTGTTAACCTTTTAACAGCCTACGTCGGATTTATCCGACAAATATTTTCGGGCCCATTTCGCCAGAGATGGATATATCCGACTAATACCACAACACATTGAATGTGCTTTGAGTATTTTAAATCCGTCTTTGTTGTAGGAATTTGTTTTTTGATCTTTTTTTTTACTGTGCCTGGCGCTGGGGGCACGACAATTGATTATGAAGTCGGGTGGTTAAAAGGTTAACATTCTGACCAAATACTATACCTTCCAGAACAAAAACCTCAGGCACATGGCGTCGTGCAGTGGGAGGCCAGTGGCGACCTGCGTCAGGTTGTCACTACCACTGCATCTCACCGGGCGCGGGCGTCAGACTGGTCAGCTCCGTGCAGAGGGAGAGACCTCTGACTAGCATACAACTGTGTTCGCCTGATAGTAGACCTGATTCGGTAAGTATTGTTCCTAGCAAAGTTTTGATGGTTGCAAGTTTCTACCTAATAGTTTCGCAGATATAAATGATACTGGCTTCTAATGATAGCTCCGGTTATCGGCACGAGGCTAAGCTATTGCGTTTGCCTCTAGTCTGAACCTTTTTACTGACGATTGTAATAGTACAACACACTTTTTTTCTTCCATATTGTAGATGCGTTTACAAACATACAAACTCACATAAACAACCACCTAGACTCGGAACAAGTACTTGTAAAATCTATTCGCTCAGTCACAACGCCAACCGAGCCAACATTAGTTTCAAACAACAAACTATAAAAACACATTTGTCTTAAATGTGTTTTTATAGTTTGTTGTTTCGTCGTGATTATCGTGATTATTTCTTGCAGGGTTGCACTCAAAGAAAGTCACCGTACCAATACGCGACCATGGTCTGCACCAAGTACAAAGATAGAGTCAGAAGACTGTCCGGATTGGGGATGCAGATATCACCAGCTCTGGGTAAGCTTCCAATTTATTACGACACAACATAACACTTAAATTTTGGGATCGCGAGGCATGCATAATTTCGGCGACCATTGGCGTGGGCCTTGCAGATAGTGAGTAATATATAGGCAGCCTGCCGTCCAATCAACATAGGCCTCCCACTTAGACCGCCACGCCGAACGACAATTCGCCACTTGCATCCATCGGTCCGCGACCCTCACAATGTTGTCGGTCTACCTAGTGGGAGGCTTCCTACGCTGAGTCTTCCGGGCCTTACAATATGACAACTGCTACCTCCAATGATGGTTTCATATGCCAAAGAAGAATCACCACCACTTTAATTTATACGAAGGATAACCCATCTTCTAAAAGAAATAATGTCATCCATTCTCCATCCATTTTCAGAGGACCCAGACCGCCCTTGTCGTATAGCCTGCCAAGATGAGCGAGTGTCACATCGGTTCTACTTAGTGAATGGACACGAGGGCTGGTTCCCGCTGGGAACATCGTGCGGCAAGAGAAACGCTTCGTACTGTGTTAGCGGGAAATGTTTGGTAAGATAAATAGATTTAACCTTATTAATAATATTTACGAATATGGACAAATCAGAACGCATTTTTATGACAGAAACTGCGATTTCTACCAAAATAACAAAAGGAAACACAAAAACATAATTTTGAGAGACTGAATGGTATTCCAAAACTTACTTTAATGCGTGACCCCAATAAAGATTGACGGTCTCACTGAATAAGCCGTCACATAAAATAAACTTAAATTAATGTCATAAAAAATATAGCTTATTTGCTTTTAGCATAAAGGCTTCAACTTTAGTATCTCAAAAAAAAATCACACGCTTCAACAAAATCAACAACAGGCACTAAAGAAAATATAACATTTCAGATTTATTTTCAATTTAATTACTCATGCATAGTCTATTCTAATGTCCCTTTTCAATTAATTTTATTTCCCCCAGGAATTCGGCCCCGACAACACCCCCCTCTCTGAGATGGTGTTCACCCTCCCCCTGCTGCACCGCAACAGTTACATCAACAACAGTACCTCGCGGGTCACGTGGAGGACCTCGCGCCACCGCCGCAGTCTGCGGGACCAGAGGATCACCGTCAAGGCCACTCTCGACCAGAAGCATTTAGATGATATCATTGCGAGACTGAACTTGACTAGTAAGTTTAAGAGCAATTCCAGTGTGGAAGCGAGGTGGCGATAGGCGACTTGTATAGCTCTGTCTCTTTCCAACACCGGAATTACTCTCGCTTTAAGACATCATGGTAGGCCACCTGGGGGGGTATTACAACGCCTTAAGGGGGATGCTCCAACCAGCCCGCGAAATTCATTTTTTTTTACGTTTTTTGCAATTTGCAGGCCAGTGACATGTTGTAGCTTTATAAATATATGAGTTGCGGTAATAACAAGTATAATTTTAAATATAAAAATTATCAAAAAACTCGCTCCATCAGCTCTCACATAGAAAAGGTGCATCATGTTAAAATCTCCGAAATCTAACTACGATGCACCTTTTCTATGTGAGAGCTGATGGAGCGAATTTTTTCTTTTAGGTAGCTTAGAGGTTTTAAGACGTTGTAATACCCCCCCTGTTCACCAAAAAGAGCTCGTAATCGAACTCGTATGCTTTAAATCATGGAGCATTCCGAACGAGACCATAAATACCTACTCCAAACATCACGTTCGAAATTCAAACGGTGTCTCGTTGAAAATCTGGATCGATTTACTTTAAAACAAATGAATACGATTGTGCCCTCTCTTGGTTGAAGTGAGCTGGTGCTGGTTACAGAATAACACTACAGTATTATTATAGGTCCATCGAGTTTGGTTCAATGCTTTTTAAAATTTAGCCTCGGGCACGTAAAAGCAAATCGAAAAGCCCCAATCTGTCCAAATAGGTCTTCTAAACAAAAACAAAATCATTTTAGAATAGATCACTATAGAATTTGTCTTTCATTCTTGATGTAACTAATGAGTCTTTCCTACGACTAGCGACTTTTACACTAAGATCATTAGTACCAAAATCCTTTAACAAATCTATTATTTTTCCAGACAATCTGACCGACCACATAACCTACTTCGACTCGATCCCGGAGCACATCGAGGTGGACTTCAACAACCCGATACACATCGCTCCAGAAGACACGCTACTCAGGAAGGTGCCCAGACCTACGTGGGATTGAAATCAAGACTAAAGATATCTTCTAACAAACTGCTGAATACATTAAAAGCGCTTTCACACTAGCGTTTGTCCAGCGTAGACGTTCGATAAACATGCGCAGCGCAGACGCCGCGTCAACGCGGCGCAGGCGTCGCGTTGTTGCAGCGTTTCCTCTGGAGTCAATTGCTTGCGCACTGCGCTAACATGGCGCAGGCGTCACACACTCAGTTCCGTTTCCATGTTCCGTGTGACGTCTGCGTCGCGTTGAGGTGTCTGCGCTGCGCATACGCTTATCGAACGCCTACGCTGGACAAACGTTACTGTGAAGGCGCTCTTAGCCCAAAAGGATGAGTCAAGCTTTACCAGACGGTTTTGTAATTGGATATTGTTACATCGATGAAGTAGATGAGATTATATATAGCGGACATCGTAACAGACGATGGATAACGGAGAAATTAAGAAAAGGCTACTTTATCAGAATCAATGTGAGAATAATATGAATTATATTACCTGATAAAGTCGACTTTTAGGCCCACCCTAATTCCTGAGGACAACTACAATGGAATGGGCTGGTCTCAAATCAGAAACAGCACTGCCTTATAATGTGGAATCTCCACGAAACTACAAGACTTGGCTCAATAAAGTACACATAAAAAGTACAGTTTTGTTTTGTAGATTTATAGAACCCAAAGGAATTGGAAAAGGATGAAAACTTGGATAGATTTTAGAAATGAATGAATGGCCTGATACAAGCCAAATAGTTATAATGAATCTTGAGTTTTCAACATACAAAGTTCAAGGCATTATTTTATTATTCTTTCCATTGCATCTGACAATAAAATTTTAAATGAAATCCATACAATAAATGAATTGTATTTTCTTTTTGGTGCAATTTTAAGAAAAAAAGTCTTTTTAAATGACAAGTAAAGTTGTTAAAACAAAATAATTATAATTTTAAGTCATTGTACATATTTGTTTAGAATCATTGTGATCAATTTTAGTAATTTATTTTTAGAGTTTTTTATACCTTTGTTACTAAGTAGGTTTTAAGTAAATAAAAATAAATTTATTTTATACAATTGTACATGTTTTATTTATTTTAAAAGGCACTCTTATTTGTAACCGGGATTTTTACAAATCTTTTGGTAGTTGTAAATGTATACAGAATATTTCTTGTGTATAAAAATGTAAAAGTAAACATTTGGTAAAACTGTAAAGTTTCGTTGCATGGTAGTTTAAATAAAATTATTGTGCTGTTACATTATATTTAGTGGTTAAATATTGTTAGCATATAAATGGTTTATTTAAGTAAATATTTCTTTTAAACATTTTTATAACCAGTTAAGAAAAATCCAAAATTATATTTAATTATTATATTATATTTAACTTTTGCAGTTCAACAAGTGCAAAAAACTTGTACTTAGTGATTTCATTGGATCGAAGTAGTAGTAACGTGCAAAATATCCAATGTCGGTAATTTTAGTTTGAAATTATATACCGACGTGTCTCGGTGAACTTATGTACCGATACATAACAGTGTATATAAGATTGCGCAAAAATCAGCTCATATTTAAATATAAACTTGAGTTACTTGGTTATTTCCCGTTATGAATAAATCTTGCAGTTAGCGTTCTTCAAAGCATGCATAAGTCTAGCGGGATCTGTCAGGAACCACTGCCATAGTTTTCTGAGACCTTGCTTATCACCATTCTGTAAATAGTAAGCGACATTAGATTAGGGATACTGATCACCATTTTTTTTAACTGTCTTTGATTTTGTCCTTAATCTAGACCAGAGAAAAAGATGAGGCATCATAATGAGCTAAAACTCAAACTGGTTTTATAGCTTTTCTATCAAACAACTATTAGTAAAATCATCAAATAAGTCCTCCCACCCAGGGCAGGGCGGGAGGGACTGTCAGATTTGTACTGACTAAAATCCATGGTGTCCTTCATTAGTCCTTTACGTTCCGGGGTCGTAATGAGATAAGTACCGCGACCTCGGCAGGCTTTGGTCCTCTAGAGGGGGGACCCCGTCATCTTGCTAACACTCTTTGAGGCGCGCGTGGAATACAACGCGCCGTCGACCCGGGCATGGTCCATGGTCGGGCGGCGACTTGCCCATTACTCGCTGCCCGCATGCCCGCGCCTACGGTGGCCGGAGATCGTCTTGCGAACGTCCGTCACCGTGGGCGTCTACGCGCCATCGAACGCTCGCCTCTTACGTGCGTCTAGACCGCTACAGCCGCGCCCTAGTCAAGCATTTCCGAGTCGATTGAAAGTGTACATTACACGAGGCCTGACTGGTCAGTATACATTCATACATTGATCTAATACTAAAATAGAAGCGCACGCGCAAGAGCAATACAGTAAATCAAGTAACTTAGGCTAATGCTGCTAGCCTGCATCTTCCTATTGCTGGGCATAGGCCTCCCCAAGATTTTCCAAGAGCTCTTGTCCTGCAGCACCTCAAATCACTGCTCACGATATGAGACCAGGCCATCTTGTCTGCTAAACTTTACTACGCTTACGGATGCAGCAGATAAACCTTATCTGAATGGGTGCGCAAACGCAGCCACCATGCAACTGCAGCTATTCAGCTGAATATTGACGTCAATGATGATGTTTGATGATATTCTTACCTTTACACTAGTGAATAAATTGCTAGCGTCTAGAACCTTCTTGTCCACAGTATCCATGTGTTGTCTGAGCGTGTGCGCGAGCGCAGCCACCGTGCGGTCGTAGCTGTTCGGCTGGCGCGTGCAGCCGGACCAGATGTAGGAGCGGAGGGACTGGGTTGATTGTTTACTGGAAAATTAAGATTTTTACTTAGAACAAGCTTCTGGTCATAAAAGTCCAAACATTGTAGAACAAACCAACTTTTTTTTTTTTTTTTGCGTTATAAAGACATCAAATGAGTCCTCCCACCCAGGGCAGGGCAGGAGGGACTGTCAGACTTGTACTGACTAAAATCCACGGTGTAATTCAATAGCCCTTTACGTTCCGAGGTCACGGTAATTCGTTAGTCCCGCGACCGAGACAAGTTACTTAGAACAAGCTTCTGGTCATACAAGTTCAAACATTGTGGAACAAACCAACTGTGATAACTTGGAAGTCAAAAAAATACATTTTCAACTAATCTATATAAAATGAAAAAGCTAACACTAGTTGTCATAAAAACCATTTTCCACCAACAAAAATATACTCACAACTCCACTGCCATACCCTCCTTCCTCCTATACCCATCATCGACCGCCTCCTTCAGCTCCTTCACTCGCTGCTGCGTCTCCTGGTAGAGCTGCACCAACAGACTGGGGTCTCCCGACTGCGCGCCCAGTAGGTGCAGTAACGCCTGCACTAGCATGTCTGATGATTGGAGTTTGAGCTCGCAGGAGTTCTGTTCCGCGCATATCTCGTTCATTGAGTCCTAGAAAGGAGAGGATATTTTTACGAGAAATAAGCATTTTCACATTAGAACTTTTTTGAAAGAAAATCTTTTTTAGCAAAGTCGATGTAACGAAAAAACGTCAGTAAAAAAGGAGATACACATAAATTCATAAGAATTGACGTGGTAGAAAATGAGATAGGAAACATTATAGTGTTTCTTAAGTTCATGGCTCTCTCATTATTCTCAAGTCAAAATTTTTGAAGGTTTACCTTCTACCTGTGGAATATATACCAATTTCTCCTTTATCGTGGATATCGTAGTTCCCAAATATTTAAACTCAAGAACAGCGAGTCCCGTAACAAATACTTGTAGTAGTATCATAAAATCCATGCTCGGCATAAAATTAATAGACCGAGTTCCAAACGTCGAAATCCGGAAACGAACAAATGTATTCGATATTGGTAACCGAGTTATGGAACTCAAATGGAGTTGGGTAGGACACCTGGCAAGGCGCGGTGACGGCAGGTGGAGTACAGCTGTGACAGAGTGGCGACCAAGGAATGGAAAACGGAGTGTTGGTCGTCCGGCGGCGAGATGGGAGGACGACATTGTTGCCATTGGGGGAGTGTCCTGGATGAGGCTGGCGGAAGACCGTGGAGCTTGGCACAAGCAAAGAGAGGCCTATACCCAGCAGTGGGTGAAGACGGGCTGTGGATGATGATGATGATGAGTATCATCGAACTTTTTAGGCCTAAAAATAATTGATAGACATTCTTATTGTATTGTGTACCACTTTGAATGCTGAATAAATATTATTATTATTATTATCATAAAAATGTTTGCATCGTACGGGAATCGAACACGCAACATGCAATGCAGCAGTGAATCACTCAGTCACTACCTGCTTTAGTGCATATACTATAAGCCAAATTATACTCACAATTCTACTGATCACTGCGCTAGCGTCAACGGCGGCGTACTGTCGTAAGTGAGCCGCTAACTGTAGGAACTCTTCAACTGAGCGCAGTTCGTGTCGTAACGCACTGTATACAATGCGGTCCAGGCAGAGCGCGCGTTGGGTTGTTTCTAGTAGATGCGAGAGGTCGGCGTGGATTTGTCTGAAAAGGCGGATTGATTTTGTTATGTAATTAAGTAACAATAACGGTTACGACAAGACATTTGTACTTTTCTATGGAAAATGAGCGAGAGCGCACGATATGTCAGTTTCGTGTCATCCGTCGAATCTAAAGGTGCGTACAGACCATGTAACAATGTTATATAACATTGTTATATAACACGTCCATACCACGTAACATTGTTAAATAACATTGCAACATAAAAAAATACCGTACACATTAGTGTAACAATGTTATATAACATTCTGTGTCCACATCATCTGTAACATATTATATAGCAATGTTATATAACATTTTGTGTCCACATCATCTGAAACATGTTATATAACAATGTTATGTTATTTAGTCTGTACGCACCTTTAACCCTATTCACTTTAGGACTTTAGCAGTACGACAGTAGCGCGGTACGAACACATTCCTTCACAGTTTATAAGAACAATCACGCGTTAACAGCGTCTGTCGCATGACAGTCGCGCAGAGGTCGCCTAAATGTGAAAGCGGTGTAATGATCAGCATGTAGATTGTTAGTTTAACTTAATCCTGCTTCTCTATGCGAAAAACTATTGCATCAGCAAGATTCACTTGTAAAAGTAAATGGTGTTATGGACCCTTCCAGGGTCGCGGGATTGTTTCATCAGGTAACCATGACCGTGGAACCTAAAAAGGGCTATTGAAGGATCACCATAGATTTTAGTCAGTACAAGTATCAAGGACAGTCCCACCCGTACCAACCTGGATGGGAGCACTCATTTTTATGATTTTACTACGATAAAAAAAATAGTATTGTGGACAACACTCCATTCTCTTGGTTTTTTGGGTTACAGGATTACTACAATTACTTACTGTCTAACAGCCAGTGCACAGCAAGCAGTAGTCTCAACAGCGAGAGTAGTCCTTGAGTCTACGAGCTGCCTCACTGCATTGTGCAGCTGTTGGTATATGATGGCCTCTTCCTGCTCTAGCAGATCCACTGCGCTTTGAGCTTCCATCAGACATGATCTAAGAAACAATAATAATTATATTATTGGTAATTACTGTCAATGCCTATTTAGTCACATTCTAAAACTGTAAGTCAATAAGTACACTAAGTAACTAACCTAACCTTAGAACAGTGTTGGCCCAGTAGTATCGGCCCCGACTTACGAGTTATAGGTCGTGGGTTCGAACCCAGCCAGGCGCATTACTTTGTGTAAATTATTTCATCACCTCTGCTCTCAAAACGGTGAACGAAAACATCGTGAGGAAACCGGCATGTCCTTGAACAAAAAAATCGAAGACATGTGACATCAACCAACCCGCACTGGGCCCGCGTGGCGGATTATGGCCCACTCCCTCTCACAGACTATAGAGGAGACATGTGTCCAAGCAGTGGGAACGTTTATAGCGCCGTTTTCTCTTGGTCCTACTATTTTGTCCTACTAGTAGGACCACGAGGGAGACCAGTTTCTGTTCGTCCTACTATGACATATTGGAGCAGTAATCATTTATTTATACCACCTGCATATAATTTATACATTTGACACTAGTAATTTATGGAAGAAAAAAAAAACAATAATTTTGTAACAAACCAAAAATATAGGGCAAAAGTACTAGGCTAACATAAGTACAAAGAGGTAGTCATTTAAATATTTCTGGGTAGACAGATAGATTACATGAAATTGTCTTATTCAACATTAACCAGCAAAAGTACTAGGCTAGCATAGGCCCAAACTGGTATGTATAATTATAAATAATTCTGGGTAGATAATAATATAAAGATTAGGTACCTAAAAAGTTCAAGTTTGTTACAAAATGATTGTTTTTTTTTTCTTCCTTTTATTACTAGTGTCAAATGTATAAATTATATACAGGTGGTATAAATAAATGATTACTGCTCCAATATGTCATAGTAGGACGAACAGAAACTGGTCTCCCTCGTGGTCCTACTAGTAGGACAAAATAGTAGGACCACGAGAAAACGGTGGTTTATAGGCTGATGATGATGATGAAACCTAACACAATTTTTTTTTTCGTTACTTTCATTACTTTACACTTAGTATCATGACTTACTGAAACTGAGCTTATAATGTATGGGTAAGTTTGACGAAAATTGTATACGTACGTTATTTGGCTTGGATGAACATCTTTATAGTTTGCAACTAAAGTGACCTTTGCTTGCTCTCCACACAACTCAGCTTTTGATTCAATGTATGTGCACAGTGCGTCAGACAGCCTGAAAAAAAAATTGACATTTACATATTGGAAGAAAATGGTTATGCAGATTACTCATACAATGAAGCTTTTTCCTCACCTTTCCTCCATACTCTTGGCTTCAGCCAACGCAGACCTCAGTTCTTCATCAGAGGAAGTGTCGTTTACTTTCTTGGCAAACTTCTTGGATGTGTACAAGTCAAAGTGTGATCTGAACAGTGCTTGTGACTGTCTGTAGTTCTCGAACGGACCAAATGTAAAGAATTTCTTTGCATTTTCCTGAAATATAAAATAGTTCACAAATACATAGTTCATAGTCACAATTTCTACAATAGAATAAAGGTCATAATAGTAGTTTATGAAATTGGTACATAATGAGGGGTATTAAACACGAGTGTGAGTTTAAAAAACGAGTGAAGCGAGTTTTTTTAAAAGTATCACACGAGTATTATTGAAGTAAGTTGGGGTAGTTTTAAACTCTTAGATTTTGCCTTTGAGGCTAATCAATTCTTTATTGGTGACTTGAAGTTATAGCAAAAAAATCATGTTCACTTTTGTATTCAGAAATTTTAACAGTGCAAGCTTCTGCTTGTGAGTCATGTTACATTGCAGACTATAGAGCGACAATGATCAGACAAAGCCAGTTGATCAAACAACTGCCACAATTTAGCAAACTTGTATACAAGTTCTTGCATTGTCTAAATGAGGCTGTGTACCTTATAAACCCTTAAATCATCCAATCATGGTTGAAATAAAAAGCCTTACCTTATCACAATGACAGCTGCTATACACATCAAGTGTATCAGCGATCACATCTATCACCTCATTGGTGATAGTCTCCACCTCTTGAGCGAGGCCCAGACAGTCCTCAGCAGCGGCACTCTCATCGTCCTTCCACTGCATGTGCGAGGAGTTCAGCTTTGATATCTCTAGGGATAATTCTTCTTTTGTTAACCTGTGGGAAAGAGATGGAAGAACTAATAAGAATTTGTTTCATAGTGTAAATGAATGAAGATGTATATTGAACAATGAAGTCTCCAATATTGTCACTAACTGACGACACAGCGCAGTGGCTGAGCGATTGGACTACTGCCACCGTATTGCAGGTTCGATCCCCGCACAGACCAATATTTGTATGACCTACAAGTAGTTGTCCCTGGACTGGTTGTTTGTGTAATGTGAGTTTCTATGTTTAAAAATGCACCCACGACACAGGAGAAATTCCTCAATTGTAGGTAGCATCAAAATTTAAAAAAAAAACAATATCACTAAAAACAATAAATACCCAATTAGAACTAACTTATTTTTCTCTCTGAAAATTAGAATAAATAAATTATATTTTTGCAATAAACTCTATATTCAATCAGATGGGATCAAGAAAACTGTTCAACAGTTTTCTTGATCCCATCTGTGTTAAGTGTTAGGTTTACACTGAAGAATGCCACCAAATTAATGTACACAGTGCAAATTCACTTTAGATTTAAATGACATTTACATATTATTTTAATATTTTACTCACTCATTCTGTCTTTTCAAGTCACAAAGCATAGTCTCTTGTTTTTGCAACATATGCAGTCGCTCCTGCAGCATTTTGATGTCCAATTCGACATCCTCCTTCGCTTCCTTGTCTCCCGGTAGACAAATACCTTCATACTGCTCTTGTATGTCTTTTATAGACAATTCAAGATCTTCTGTGGCGAGGAGAAGACCTTTTTTCTCTATTTCTATGTAACTGTAAGGATAAAGATCTAAAGTAAGTAATGTTTTATCGTTTGCAATTTAATTGGTATTTAACTATGTATTTATATTGGAATTCTATAATAAAAATATAGTATACGAACTGTTAAAGTTGCAGTATTGCTACAGCTAATTTTATGATTTATTATTGAACTTCAAAACACGAATTTTGATGTTCAAGAATGGAACAATGAAGTGCTCACTTAAGGTGATTACTTCGATGTAGCCCGCGAAATTCAAATTTTTTTACGTTTTTTGCAATTTGCAGGCCAGTGACATGTTGTAACTTTATAAATATTTGTGTTGCGCAAATAACAAGTATAATTATAAATATAAAAAATATCAAAAAACTCGCTCCATCAGCTCTCACATAGAAAAGGTGCATCGTAGTTAGATTTCGGAGATTTTAACATGATGCACCTTTTCTATGTGAGAGCTGATGGAGCGAGTTTTTTGATATTTTTTATATTTAAAATTATACTTGTTATTTGCGCAACACAAATATTTATAAAGTTACAACATGTCACTGGCCTGCAAATTGCAAAAAACGTAAAAAAATTTGAATTTCGCGGGCTGGTTGGAGCATCCCCCTTAACCACAATATTGTAAGATGTTATCGTAATTTTAATCAAGGGAATAGATCAGAGTTACGATAAACAAGTAATATTCACATACCGACATTCTTCGCGAGCAGTCAATGCATTATTGTGATCCAAATTGTTGTGTAGCCAACGTAGAACGCCAGCGAAGTCGCGATCATTCAACATCCATTCAAACGACTTTTTATAAGTATCCGCACCCAAACTATGGAGGAACGGCACGAATTCTTCATCGCTCATGTCATGTAACACGTTCATTATTGAAAATTAAGATTAATTTTCACGAAAAATGAATAAAACATTCGCAAGCCGTTAGTGTTTTCGAAAAATCAAAACAATGTTTGACATTTTGATTTTTAGTGTTACAAAACTTGGTTTTTAATCTGCGATTGCAAAATGATTTTTGTAATTATTCGATTTTTGAAGTGAAAACTTCTTTAGCGGCGTTGTACACTTTTTCTGTAATGGGTAAAAAATTTAAAACTCGCGTCAGGGTCACGTGACCCTGATCGAAAATGAGTAAGACGTCATTCAAATGGGGAAGGCAAGTGTCAAAGTGAAAATGACAGTTTGGTCCCCAAAGAACTGTAAAATCAAAGGAATTTTCAGAAAAAAAAACATTTATTGATGTAAAATGACTAGATGTTGTGTAATAAGCTGTAAAAATGATGGAATACACTTTTCAAAATAATATCTACTTTTCTTTTGGAGGTTATGTACCAGTATTGCATCGCTCGAAAATCGAAGAATTATCACCTGGAACGAGTTTTGTAATAGTTGTGGTGTTAAGAAATTAAATATATTGTGATATTTCTCGAATCTAAATAGAAAAAAAGGTTAAAATTACTGACTTAAAACATTATGATATTTTATCAAAATAGAAAGTCAAAAGCAGCATTATATTCTTGATAAAGGAGAGGACAGGTAAAACATACCTAAACTCAAAAATTGAAACCTCAACTACAAGTAATTGTGGATTTATTACGGTAAAATCAAATGTATAACCACTCAATTAAATCACTTTTTTTCTCTTGTAGATGCGCCGCGGCGTCTTAATTCTTCTTTTAGTATATAGTACTTGCATGGACGAATAATTTTCCATATTTGTTTTGTATTTATACTCAATTTTTATAACAAATAATCTTGTTTGTTTTTTTGTACAAGGTAGACGTGGGGACCAACTATCGCAGCGCCATCTACGATTAGCTTTGAGTTGCCATCCCCATTAGTTAATTTCATATCTGTACTACTCCAGTTTTAAAATAAAACATAGTAACAAAAAAGTTTTCACTTCTACCGGCACTCCTGGAGTGCAACCTTTTTTTTTTTTTATACAAGTAGTTATCTATACATCAAAAATAATCCATTTCATTTTAAAACGTATTTAGAAATGATAATTTCAATTCAAAAACAATCGAAATTTACCCTTATATTCGTTCTAAATAAATTGGCAACACTGAAAAGTTCGTTTACGAAGATAGTTTCATCTCATAACCATCACGCTTGTAATTCCGAACGAAAGAGTGGCTGCTGGTAGCTGCAGTAGTCTAGTCTGTGTTTGTAAGCAGAAGAATGATTTTGATATAATTTTGAGTTGTTTAACGGTAAAACGATGACTTAGATTGAGCCGAATGCCGTATTGAGAACGTGCACGACGGCGGTGGGAGTAGTACTATTCGATTGCAGCGCTCAAGGTGGCGAAAAGTAGAACTAATGGGGGATTATCTCAGAGGACATTCAGTTTTGCCAACTGCTAAAAACGCGCTAATCTCAGGAACTTCTGGTTCGAATTGAATAATTCTTTTTGTGTTAGATAGTTCATTTATTGAGGAAGGCTATAGCATAGTTAGCATTACGCTATGACCAATAGGAGCAATCGGGAAATTCTTCTTGAGAGCTTCCCTTGCGTACGCTGCGTAAACGGTTTATATTACGCAAAAATGATGTATGACGGAATTGTTCCTCATGAAACGTTCTAAAATAAAGTCCGCGACAGCATATGTCTATCTTTTAAGATTAACTCACCATAACCTTTCTTTTGGAAATCAAATTGGTTTTAAAATAATACATTTCTTGCGACAATGTTTTAATGAATATAGTATTGATCCATATCCAAAAAAATACGTTAATCATTACAAGCATTTAATTTTAAACAAAATGCCCCTAACATCATTTGATTTCAATGAATATCTGACGTGATATGGTAGTTTCTTCAACGGCAGGTGTTGGGGCGCAGTCGGAATACGACGGCTCTGACATTCAGCTCTGTCGTCTGTACGTATTTTTTTATAATCGCATTATTCCGCTGGAAAAAATAGTTGTTGTGTTGTAAACTGCAAGAATACTAGCAGAAATAGTAAATTTAAGTTTTATTGATTCCCACGCAGTTCTTGGAAAGATTAACAATGCAGGAGATGGTTAGCTGCCGTGAAGAGAAAAAGTGAATAACATCATAACCCTAATTTTAATCCTTTAATTGATATTTTTCTTATAGAATACAATTTGCCTATGCTTATTTAATTTTGTTCAGTACCAATGAATCGCCATGGAATCCAAAACCAAGTGATTTGTTAAAGAATCTGATTTCAATGGGGAAGGCAAGTGTCAAAGTGACAAGTGACAGTTTGGTCCCAAAAAAACTGTCAAATCAAAGGAATTTTCTGCAAAAAAACGATTTATTGATGTAAAATGACTAGATGTTGTGTAATAAGCTGTAAAAGTGACGGAACATACAAATTTCCGTCCATTCACACTATCAAGAAATAATGGGTAGCTGCTGTGACTGCCTTGAGAACAAAAATTGAATTATAACTAAGGAAAAGCTATATATTAAACAAGTATCCAGGCTTGCGAAGCCGGGACAGGCCGTTAGTTGAGTTTATTAATGAAATTCTATGATTATACCATAACTAAACAATCGAATACACTTTTCAAAATAATATATACTTTTCTATTGGAGGTTAAGTACCAGTACTGCATCGCTCTATAAATCATGAAATGGTTCGTCTGGCGGAAGAATTATCACCTGGAACGAGTTTTGTGGTAGTTGTGGTGTTAAGAAATTAAATATATTGTGATATTTCTCAAATCTAAATAGAAAAAAGGGGTAAAATTACTGACTTAAAACATTATGATATTTTATCAAAATAGAGAGTCAGAAGCAGCATTATATTCTTGTTATAGGAGAGGACAGGTAAAACATACCTAAACTCAAAAATTGAAACCTCAACTATAAGTAATTGTGGATTTATTACGGTAAAATCAAATGTATTACCACTCAATTAAATCACTTTTTTTCCTCTTGTAGATGCACCGCGGCGTCTTAATTCTTCTTTTAGTATATGCACTTGCATTGACGAATAATTTTCCATATTTTTTTTGTATTTATACTCAATTTTTATAACAATAAATCTTGTTTGTTTTTTGTACAAGGTAGACAGTAATCTGACTTGGGGACCAACTATCGCAGCGCCATCTACGATTAGCTTTGAGTTGCCATCCCCATTAGAACGGTCAGAGCCCCTAAAGTTGCGAACGCTAGGTGGCGCTGATGTCGTGCACGTACTCAATAGCCATGAAACGTTTAAAATAAATCTTCTTTCCATTCATTGATCTACCTAACATCGTCGTGAAGCGAAAATAGTTATAATTGGCAAATCTTCCTTCTTCGAAGCTGGCACCAAACATTAAAATCAACTAGGTACCGTGCGGGTGGGTGCGCCCAGAACGCATTTAATTAACGCATCTGGAGCGTATTTCTAAAGCAAAATATCTGTCGTCAAAAGTTATCTCCATTAAAAAACTAGGTATTTGCAAACCTATGTCTGACCATCTTTCAGTCTACCGAAGAGTTTGATTTCTTTAATTTTCTTCGATGCCATAATTGTAGCAAGGGTTTACCTGAATTTGGCGCTATCATTATTGCGGCAAACTTTAACTTGGTCCATAACCTGGTCCGGTCCTGATATTGTGCCTATTATCTAAGCATTGGCAAGTAATAACATTTCTGGGTGTATGCCACAACTCTGGATGTAGGTAACTAAAATGATTGTTGTCAACAAATCAACGCCTGGCATCTATTGCCTACCTACTGCTCCGCTTTCTCCACGAGACAAACAACACGAAAAACCCAGACACCTACATTGAACCCCAGTGTCCCCAGTTGATCCAGCCAGAACATACTCGTACCACTCCCGCGTCCTTTTACACTTGACCATGAACTTGTACAGCGTTCAAGTGCGAGGATATGCCAAAACCGAGGGTCCTGATTGGCTAACTACATGCCAAATTGTCACTTCCTTCGTTCTTTGTGCCATACCATCATGATAAAATGATTTATGGAGTGACGCCGTAATTTTATGATTATTGTTTCTTTGTATGTTTGAATCTCAGTAAACAAGATAAATAATGTGGTTTTCGGTCCAGTGTGAAAATGGATCGAAGAATCAGTATCCAAACAATTTCACAAAAGAAAATAAATGGTATACCAGGGACTGAAAGGCAGTTGGCAAAAACCAATACCTAAGTACATTTCTAAAGATTCTAAATAATTGTATGTGAATTCAAAAGAATTCACGAACTGTTTTCAGCAAATCAGCAAATGATAGGTAGGTACGTACAAGCTATGTGAGGATGTCATTTGCAGGTTATTTTATGTAAATGGACATTCTAACATTCTTGGATCTACTATTATCGCTACAACTTCGTTCTACGCTCTCTTCTTCAACCTTTATAGTCACCCAATGTTGAGTGTAGTTCTTCCAAATCTTTCCATTTCAGGCGGTTTTGTGTTATGACTATCCAGTTTCGTTCTACGATATCTGGACCTAGTAGTACCATACCTACCTAGTAGGATATATTGTTATGAATGTCCAGTTTGCATTTACCATCCCGTTCCTCTGATCGTCTTTGTATACATCGTAAGCAGTACCTTCTATTGTGTTCATTATGCGAAGTGTTCGTCACCGTTCGTGCGATGTCGAGTCCACTCGAGCAGTCGCCGTCGATGTAGACTCGCTTCCGTGTCCAATACACGCATACTACAGCTTTGAGCTTTCTAGTGCGTGTACACTGTTTTACACGGTACGCGCAACAAATACTCATTATATTCCTAAAATTATACGCGTTTTTCGCTGTTTTGGACATCTGCGCCTATATGGACTATTCTTATGGCTGTCGATGGGATTATATTCTACACTTTTAGGTCTCTCTCGAGTTCATCTTGGGTCTGGTAGGACCGTCTTTCCCTTTCACACTCTGAGGAAGAGCCTATATGGCTTATGATCCACCTACCTTGATCCCAACTATTTTGGGGTCGGCTGTTAGTCTTACCGGGTGCAGTTGAATTCCTACCACTATTGCCTATTTGAACTTCACTTATACCTGTTTAATACTGTCAAGTTTTAACGGAAATTCGGACCGCTGACTGACCACGTGAAAACCACAATGAAAATTCTGTCCAAGATCGACAAATGAGAGTTTAACCTGATTTTGAAGCAAGGAGAAAACTCGTATGTAATAAATGTCCAACAAACACCTCTGACATCCACATCATGACCTAGACAATCGTCCTGCTGTTATTACGTCGAAACGGAACATCAATGGAAATGCACATATATTGCCTACATAAGAAATAGGCGACATGAAGCACTCTCAACATCACAGCGTTGTCCTCACAAAGAAAAACAATGCAGTCAGCTTGTTCAGACATACAAGCGATACTTGCAATCTAACCCAACCTTAAGGTACCCATATAAGGTTCAAATTCCCATCGATGTTGGTGTAAGAGTTGTATTGAATGGGTGTCAAAAGTCCTTATCGTTGTTGAGAGCCCTAGACTTGCTCGTGCCTTATGAATGCCTGGTACCTATTTTCTATTTGACTTGATTTTCGCTAGCTTGCTGAATGCAACCACCTGCACCGTGACAAGGGTTTTACATAAGCTATTTATTGGTTGGTACTCTTAACCAATGAATGCAAGTAAATAAAATAAACAATAGCATAAGTAAGAAACATAATGTGCATTAATGTTCTTTTAGGCGCTTTATCCTCCAGCACCTTTAGGGTCCGTTCACACAGACCGGCTCGGAGAGCATCGGCGCGCATTTTTCTTTTCACACAGACCGGATCGTATGCGCTTGGAGTTGGTCGGAGCCAGGGTTGGCATGATTAAAACAAGTTGTTTTAAAACACCTGTTTAAAACAGTGATTAAAAAGTTTGAAATTAAACAGTGTTTTTTATTACCCGTTTCAACTACTTTTCAAGGCAGATGAATGCATATAAAACGAAAATAAATTAATATTCAGGAGTCTAAATACACTTCTCATCAAAAAAATCGAAACACTTTCGTTTTTATTGTTTTTGTCCTAATTTTTTACAAAAGAGAATTAATTCCATGAAAAAAAAAACATTACTGTGTAGCTGGCAGTTTGGTCATTACAGTAAGAAGAAAAAAATCAAAATTCGAAATAATTTCATTTGTTTATCCTATAAATGAAATTAATCACTGTTTTGAGACAAATGTGTATTTAGGGTTGGAGTACGTTTCTCGTTTAAAAACTAAAAATTAGCGCTTGTCTTTAAACTTTCTGTTTCTTATTTCATTTACTGTGACTTTGGGACGTCTGAAAAAACTTTTTTTTCTAAAACATATGGATACTTCGCCCGCAGAAGCCGCCCAAGTGGTGGCATTGCTGGATTCTGGACTTAGTCAGCGTGTTGTGGCTGCAAGATTGCATCTAAGCTTATCATCTGTTCATAGAGTCTACAAACGCTATCGGGAGACTGGTTCGTTCACGCGCCGTTCAGGATCTGGCAGGAATCGGGTCACTTCTGAGCGAGATGATCGATTTATTGTAACAACTTCTTTACGAAATCGACGCCTTAACGCTTTTCAACTGCAGCAGCAGCTTCGCGTTGTACGAAGAGTAGCTGTAAGTGACTCTACAATAAGAAGAAGGTTGAAGGAACGCGGATTGGCACCGCATAAGCCAGCGAATGGGCCGAAATTAACTGCAGACCATCGAAGAGCGCGCCTTAACTTTGCACGCGAGCACCTAACTTGGTCATACCTTCAGTGGAGCAAAGTACTGTTTTCTGATGAGTGTAAAATTATGCTGTATGGTAACGACGGAAGGAACAAGGTCTACAGAAGAGATGGAGAACGCTTTGCACAATGCTGCATTGAAGAAAAGGTCAGCTATGGTGGCGGTTCGTGGACGGTTTGGGGAGGAATCAGCGCCGACGGTAAGACAGAACTTGCCTTTGTGTCTGGGCCACGGCTGCCTGCACTAAACTCTCATCGGTACATCGAACAGTGTCTTGAACCTCATGTGATGCCCTATGCATATTTTATTGGCAACGACTTCATATTCATGCACGACAATGCTAGAGCTCACACCGCGGGCGTCGTACGAGATTATCTTACCGAAGTCGGTATCTCCATTATGGTATGGCCAGCAAGAAGCCCGGACATGAATCCCATTGAACATCTATGGGATGAATTAAAGAGACGAATTCGAGCAAGAGATCCAGCCCCAGAAACACTTAGCCAGCTGCAAAATGCAATCCAAGAGGAATGGGATAATATACCACAACATGTGATCGTGACTCTCATCCGATCGATGAAGAACCGTATGGAAGCAGTAATAAGAGCTCGCGGAGGGAATACAAGTTATTAAATAAACGTTTCTTACATTTTTTTTTCATTTACGCGTGTTGTTTTACCCATTTCCTTCATATTCCATACAGGGTAAAAATTACTCATTATACAAAATACGAAACCTATGACGACTTAATTTGAATTTAGAACATTAACATTAGGATTTAAAAACCTCATACTACTCACTATTAAATGACATTTTACATTTATTCCTAAATATACACATTTTTCTGATAATCCTTATCAAATCATAAACTGCGAGGTGTTTCGATTTTTTTGATGAGAAGTGTAGTTTAACATAAAACCTTTTGAGTTTAATGCCATTGTTATGTCATATTTTTAACTTTTATTGGCATTGTAATGAAACAATGCATAAAATTGTTAGAAAAAAAAACCTCACATGTTTTTTTTCCATTGATCATTTTTCGTAAAAATTTCATTACAAAGGGCGAATTTGAAAAGATGTAGCCTAGAAATGAAACATTTATACGTTTAGACATCAACAAGCAAGGTGGAATTAATTTGAAAAAAAAAAAAAACAAAAACTAAAAAAAAAACAAAAAAAAACACTTGTTTAAAACATTTTGAACTGTTTGTTTTACAAATTGAAAAAAAAATGTTTTTTTTTTCAACCTTGGTCGGAGCGGAGCCGCCAACTAATTCACATAGCCCGGCTGGAAGCGACCTGAAAGCGGATGCGCTCGGAGCCGGTCGGATGCGCTCGCAGCCGGTCGAAAGCGCTCGGAGCCGGTCGGATGCGCTCGGAGCCGGATGGATACACTATGTTGAAAAGATTGTGCTATCAAAATGGCGGTCGGTGTGGAGAAGAGCGGACGCAATCGGAACCGATTTGCTGCGCGAGCGTTATAGCTAAATCACGCGCGATGGTTGGCAAACATCTAAGTATTTACTTCCATCGCTCCATTTCTGTACACAGGTTCGCCTCCTCTCTGTGAGAGGGAGTGGGCCATAATCCACCACGCGGGCTCAGTGCGGGTTGGTAGATGTCAACTAGTAACATGATGCATCTTTATGCCAATATTTCATCCGAAACCAAGAAAGATATTCCTGCAGGATCGAATCTTCTGTGGTCTACTTGGAAATCTAGAGCATGCAATCGGAGCCAAACGGCTGCACGATCGAGAAAAAGTACGCGATCGGAGCCGGTCAGCTCCTCTTATTATTTCACACCAAGCGCTTTCAAGCATTCTTAATGACAAAAGCAGTGCACATGCAAAAATAAACCTTACTACAAATATTAAAAACTCAGTTTTCAACGTGATAAGATCCTGCTCTCCTCTCCGAGCCGGTCTGTGTGAACGGACCCTTATTGCTTACCAAAAATCGTCAGTAGTTCTGCGCATTAAATGAAATTGCTTTTTTTTGACAATCTTTGCCCCGCACTTTGAATTAGGTACTCCTGTGTGTTATACGTTTACAAACATTTAAAATCATACAACAAGAGCCTGACCCGGAAAAAGTACCTAGGTACAACTAAACATTTTTTTAGAGGAATCGACCTCCTTCGACTTTCTATTTCAATCACATCATACATTCTCCGTTAATTGAAAAGCCGGTACTTTGCGCATAACTCGAAGCCCTAATAAAGTACACCTACTTATAAATTATCTAACATGTAAGAAAGTAGATAATTTATGTGGTACCTACAAAGAGCTAAAAAGGTCAAGTATGACCCTTAAGTCAGTAGGTAGGTTGTACTCTTAAACAAAGTGTCAAGGGCTTTTTAAGAGATTAAAGCCGATTTAAGTATGTGTTGAACTTAAATCTTGCTGAGTAACATAGTCTTGAAAACAGTACGCAAGTGGTCTTCCGTCGATTTTGCTCTTTACTTCTTACCAGGCACTTTGAAGACGAAAGAAACCAGCGACATTTACGCCAAATATCGCAACACACTACTATACATACAAGCGCCAGGATCATGAATTACCTAACTGCCACAGTGCCAGAATACCACAAACTCAAATACTTACACGGTAATAGGCACCTACTGTACCTAGGTACTTGGTCGCGGGACTCACGAATTACCGTGAGTCCCGAACGTAAAGAGCTATTGAAGGACACCGTGGATTTTAGTCAGTACGAGTCCGACAGTCCCTCCCGCTCTGCCCTGTGTGGGAGGACTCATTTGATGATATTACCACGCTAAAAAAAAACAAAACGTACCTAGAATCTATTTAACTATCCCGCTTTAAGTTCTAATGATAGATTTCGTGGTTTATGTATAAAAAATTATAACCTTCGAATCGTTGAAACCTGTGGAATGAAAGAATTTATATTTTCCTTTTGAATTACGCCATACAGTACTCTCTATCTCTCTCTATAGTACTCACATAACAGTTACTCTCTACCCTTGCAATTAATTTTATTATTGTTTCGAAAAACTCTCCATTCAAAGACAAGCATGCTACTACCTATTCACTCCTAGAATACAAAGAATTCCTCCCATAAATGCTACTAAGCAACATATTTTTTAAAACCAAGGGTTCTTCACAAAAGAACACCCTATACATAATGCTATAGTATAAGGGTTGTATACAGGGCGTGTCTAATTAAGGGCGCTATAAAAAGAATCTATTTGTGTTTGTAGTTGTCTGTCTGTCAGTTTGTTTGTCTAGGACGCGTCGAGCGTCTGTTCTTTTTAAATATAGGCGGACAGGGGATGGAATGGAGTGGGTTTGTCATTTATTTTTCTTTATTTTGTCTAACGTTAATTTGTTCCGTGCGGGGATTGAACCCGCGAAGCACTACGCAGCAGTCAATCACTCAACCACTGCGCCAACCATGGCGTCAAAATAATTATGATTATTATAATAATTTATTATAATTTATTTATTTCAATAACACATACAATTGTTATTACAGGTAATACCCAAGCTAACAAAAGAATAATGAATCGTCCCGCCCAGGGCGGGACAGGAGGGACTGTCAGACTCGTACTGTCTAAAATCCACGGTGGTCCTTCATTAGACTTTTGCGTTCCAGGGTAACGGTTACCTGATAAGACAGTCCCGCGACCCCGGCAGTCTCTGGCCTTCTAAGGGGGCTGCGTCAGATTGCTGATAGCTCTTTGAGGCGTCGTGGAACACGACGCCCCGTCGACTCGAGCATGGTCCATGATTGGACGGCGAGTCACCTATTAGATACTCGCTGTCCGCATGCCCAATCGTTTTTAAGGAGCACTTTTGACTTCTCTGTTTGGTAAAAAAACTAACAAGTAGAAACAAATGACTACTCCACACCTCACCTCACAACCAATACAAACAAAGTCAAAGTCAGGATCATCTCGTTGGCGCCTGTACAAAAGGACCAGCCTAGCCTGTCTATAAAGAAACGTAAATAACATGTAAATAAATGGCACGAGCACAACTCCTGCCCGCGCCCTGGCAGCAAAGCGTAACTATAGAGAGAGCGGTACTACGAAATAACTTGAAGTGAACTGTGGTTATTATAGGACTAGAGACAAAACTGGTGTAACTATTTGCATTAATAGATTGCAAAAGTTGATGTCATCATCATTATCAGGCCCACAGCTGGGACACAGACCTCTCTGTGAGAGGGAGTGGGCCATGGGCCACGCGGGCCCAGTGTGGGTTGGTAGATGTCACATGTCTTCGATTTTTTTAGTTCCAGGACATGCCGGTTGCCTCACGATGTTTTGCTTCACCGTTTTTAGAGAAGTGGTGATTAAATAGATTGCCCAAAAAAAAGTTGTTGTAGGTACTTGCGTGGATAATAGTCCTCCAATAAATAAGTAATAAGTAGTAATGACTATTAGACGAAGTGATTGGATTCAAAGGTATGACGGGAAACTGAAAAAAATCCGGGAGGGACTGCCAGACTTGTACTGACTAAAATCAACGGTGATCCTTCAATAGCCCTTTACGTTCCACAGGGTTCCACGGTTACACAATGAGACAGTACCGCGACCCCGGCAGGCTTCGACCCTGTAAGGCGGGCCTCGTCAGATGTAGGTATACCCGTCCCTAAGGTAGTTGGGAAAAGGCATGGATATTTTTTTTCTAGGACTAAATGTTAGGCTGCTTGTACACGGTGCATGTAGCTTGAGCATGTTGAGGCACTTGCGCGGGTTACATGCGCCGTGTACAAGCACCCTTATCTCAAAGAAGATTGAAATTCTGAGACGGGGTTATGAAGTGTGATTGCGAAAGAAGTTGTGGGCAGTAGAAGTTGACAAAATTTTAACGACTTTTTAAAACAAAATTATCGAACTCCATCAAATGACAATAAAATACCAATAAAAGAATGGGCCATAAAAAATCAACTACGCAGCATTTAAAAATAACCGTTTTCAACATGGCCATAAATTATTACAAAATAATCTATGTTTAGCGCTATCTATCATTCAACACTTAAACTCATTAAAATGTTTATTAACCTGTCAACGCTGAACATGGTTGATTTGACAGGTTGAAACTATTTTGGGAATATAAGACCAGCTTTTTAGAATGTTGCTTTTATGGTTAAAAAAGTCTTATAAAGTTTGATAGAATTCCAGTCTTAATTTTATTGCTTTTAAACGCGTTTAAGTATTAAAAAGCTTCGAGATACTATAAATTACCTATAGCAGTCATATACCGCATTTAAACTGAAACCGCTGTTTCGTTTCAGAAGCTTCAAAGGAATATTTCATAATTATGAAATAGGCCCCAAATAGGTTATGATAAGTTTGGATTGTATTTGATGTACATAAGGCGGGTACCTGTATCTAAATAACTAGGTAAATATCTTTACAAAGTCTATTAATGTCTGTTTGTACGTGCTTTGCTATAACTTGTGGACGGGACGCCTGCACTAAATTGGATAATTATTTTTGTTGTTAGAACTAATTAGTTTCGATGTAAGTTTTTTTTTTTTTGAAAAATCCTCTAGATGGTAAAAAACAACCCATGCGAAGCCGAGGTGGGCCGCTATTGACTTACATATTATACTTTTCACCATGCAGAAGCTAAATATCAGTAGTCTCTTCCCTGCGTAGGATTCTAACTATAGTTCCACTATTTGCTTAATTACATTTCGACAAAACCGATCATAACGTAGAATCAACAACACAAAATTGATGTTGCTTTTAATATAAATAAACAGCCTGACTTTAAATACGATTGTGCTCCTATATTTAGCTTGGAATGCCCACTGCATCGGATTACAGCTAATGCATATCTGACGTGGGATTACATTTAATTACTCACTAATAAAACATGGCCGCCCAGGTAGCAAGAGACGTCAGCGACTAAAAAATGACGACATTCTTAAGTCAATTTAGGGTCACCACAGTTACGTCATTATTGTACGTCATACTTACGTACTATTATAGTACTGTACTGTACGTACTGTATATGTCATAAATGATACCTCCTAAAAACGTCATTTTACAGTCTGTTCCCTATTAGTTTAAATCTGCCCTCAGGTTGACGACTGTTGTATGACATATCTGGTCCTAAAGTGACCCAAAGAGCTAAAGATTGGTTAAAGAACAGTTTATGGAATGCATCTGACTGACATAATTCCACGAGTGAAGTCGACCACCAACATAGCGAATATTATGGGCAAATACTAATCATTATAACAAGGATTTGTATAGCCGGTACATTAGTCCAGTCAACGAGGATTTTTTTGTATGAAGACTTTCAAAAATTCCTCCGGCGCTGAAATTTGGCATATGATGAGAGTAGGTGATACAGATTACAGATGCACAATAATCCAAAAATTTTTTAGCCTAGAAGTTCCGTTTTTTTATCAAAACATGAAAATTGCTTATAACTCTCTGTTAAAAATTACTCAGCCTCAAATTCTTTTTGTATTTGTTTAAATGTATTAGTTACAATAGGGAAGTATAAAAATCCAACAAAATTTCGATTTCAGTGTCACTCCAAATTAACTTTTTACATAACGCGCTCTAACTTCTAGTGAAAAATTGCTCTGCCGGTTTTTATTTTTTTATGTGATTTCTTATCCTCAAATACGTAGGTTTTGTTACGTAATCCAAAACTTTTTCCTTTTTAAACAACATTATTTGATGTCAAATCAATCAAATAATGACGTTTGAAAATGAAAAAGGTAACAAACCTATGTATTTAAGGATAAGATAACACATAAAAAAATAAACATCGGCAGAGCAATTTTTTACTAGAAGTTACAGCGAGAACGGAATCACAGCGATCAATATTTATTTAAAGTTTCGAAAAATAGTACCGCCTAGCTCGATAGATGGCGTTGTAGTCCAAATAGAAGTCGCTATGGTTTCGTTACCGCCGATAGTATAAGGTCTGAAGAATTAATTTTGTTTGTTGAGAAGTTATTGAGACAAATGCATCGGTACAGTGAATAGAAGTGTCAAGTTTACCAGTGTACCAATAACAACCCACTCCAGAGACAATGGTTTTGCACGTCATTGGCTGCCCTAATATGTACGGCCCAGTAACGTCCCTATGAATTCAGTATATGATGTCACTCCAACGTCAGTGGCTGCCCTAATACGTACGGCCCAGTAACGTCCCTATAAATTCAGTATATGACGTCTCTGTAACGTCTGTAAACTGACGTCTTGAGGCTGTGACAAATTGACGACATCTGATGGGACCCCCCGACGTCAAGACATGACGTCTCTCACGTCGAGCAGTACCGTAAACTGACGACATAATGACGTAAAAATGCTACCTGGGCGTCGTCTCGCTATTTGATCGGTCTTTGAGACCGACTGTTGCAGTGACATGGTTAGGAGGTATGTTAAGCTTAAATAAAATGCTTGTTGCTAACAGTAGGTAAGTACTTTTCGCTGAGAGGAGATTGCAGCAGTCAGTCTTTGAGACAGACTGTCACAGTGGAAAGTTCACAACAGGTTGAGGGACTTGGGTTGTGCGACTTTCCGGGTCACAGGCCGCGGGACTGTCTTAGCCCTGGAAACAAAGGAGATGTGAAGGAACAGGGTGGATTTTCTGCCAGTAAGAGTCCTTGCGCTCCACACAGGGAGGACTCATTTCATCATTTTTGAACCCTAATAACGAAAGGAGGTATTGCTTATGTAAGCTGAATTTGTGTTTCATTGTTTTTTGCACAATCGTAGGCAGAAAGCGATACTGAATAGATGTCGAGGACACATAATACTCAACATTGGTTGAACAAGATGAAGCCTTTTTGATACGATGTATGAAAGGTAACCTAACCTATCCTTCATAAACGCTTCAAATTAATCTGTCGCATACTTTCTTCAGCCAAATATCTTTTGATGCATTCTCCAGATGGTTTCTACACCTACTTAGAGACCTAAAGGTTGCCAAGTTGCTAATCAATACCAAACAAAATGGTAATTCATTTCCTTCCGTCAGCAAACACACATGTTGTCGAAAAGAAAGTTAGATATCTTTGTAATTCGTAAGTTTTACCGTAACACCAATTTGTAGGTGCTATTGTTGATACCAATTTGAGAACTCCGGATATCCTCATTGTCACTTTCAATAAACATCGTGATGAGTGAGGTATTTATTTGTATTAGGTGGGTATCTCAAGTAAGAGATAACATAATATTGTGAGAAGATTAGATGGTACTGCAGAAGCCACTCAATTGGTACATGTTGGATTGCAAGTTCCAAGAGTCATACAAACACGTAAAAGTTTGGATGAATCCAAATATTGTATGTATCTGGGCCTTACCACGACCTCTTAACGCGATCCAGTTTAGGCTGTGGGAAAGAGACAGAGCTATACAAGTCATCTAGCGCCATCTCTTTCCCACAGCCTAAAGACTCACGCTTTAAGAGTTCATGGTAGGCCACCAGGTTACACTAACATAAAGACTAAAGGCGACCCCTTTCAAATTAAGATTTCTTGTATCTCGGTTTCTTCGATACCATGCCCTGTCTCTACAATATTAATTATCGTTTACTTATCCCCCATCCATGATCTGTTCTAATATTTAATGTAATAAACAAATCTGTGGAAAGATACTTCAGCATCTACACGACTGAATAGTTTAATTTTTTGGCAATCTCTGAAAGTTCACATAGGAACCTATTTATTGTCTCGGCTTTCTTGTCAATTAAACTAGTTCGACAGTAGGTTAGTCCTAACAATAGGACCTAACCTATTTATCAAAACACTCCTACAATCTTGCAATAAGGACAGTATGACAACGAAAACAGTGATTGGCCATTATAATTTTAGACATGATCACAATAATAGTCTAGGAAATCGCAATTAAAATGATAACGGTATATTAAAGGGAATTGGCGAATAAAACAGATGTTTACCCCAGTTCATTGGCACTATTCTGTCGGACGAAATCCTGCTAAAATAATTATATCATTAGCAGTGTTAATTATTGTTTTGATTGAGATCGTATGTATTTATTTACTGGAATTAAATTGAAAGGAGGAATGTGTCTGCCAATCAAATGGACTGATGTTCATTATTTGAGGTAGAAAGTCTTAGGTCAAACATTACTGAGTGTTACCTAAATCATCACCATCATCATCAGTGAGATGTCCACTGCTGAACAAGGCCAAATAATCCACTACTTGCATCAATCGGTTGACGGTTACCTGCGGCTGCGACTCTCGGAGTCACGATGACGTCGGTCCATCTCAACAACAAACTCAGCGTAAGCAAGCCAACTTGCTTATGTAGATTTTTGTAGATGAGTTTTTTGTAGATGTCGTCAATCGAGATCTTTTATACCCCATCGTATGAGTTGTCAGTTCTACCACCGAAGGGCCGACAGCAGCTTCCTCTAAATTCAGGGTGTCCCAATGGGGAAGGCAAGTGTCAAAGTGACAAGTGACAGTTTGGTCCCAAAAGAACTGTCAAATCAAAGGAATTTTCTGAAAAAAAACGATTTATTGATGTAAAATGACTAGATGTTGTGTAATAAGCTGTAAAAATGATGGAACATACAAATTTCCGACAATTCACACTATCAAGAAATAATGGGTAGCTGCTGTGACTGCCTTGAGAACAAAAATTGAATTACAACTAAGGAAAAGCTATATAATAAACAAATATCCAGCCTTGCGAAGCCGAGACAGGCCGTTAGTTGAGTTTATTAATGAAATTTTATAATTATACCATAACTAAACAATCGAATACACTTTTCAAAATAATATCTACTTTTCTATTGGAGGTTAAGTACCAGTATTGCATCGCTCCATAAATCATGAAATGATTCGTCTGGCGGAAGAATTATCACCTGGAACGAGTTTTGTGATAGTTGTGGTGTTAAGAAATTAAATATATTGTGATATTTCTCGAATCTAAATCGAAAAAAGGGGTAAAATTACTGACTTAAAACATTATGATATTTTATCAAAATAGAAAGTCAGAAGCAGCATTATATTCTTGTTATAGGAGAGGACAGGTAAAACAAACCTAAACTCAAAAATTGAAACCTCAACTACAAGTAATTGTGGATTTATTACGGTAAAATCAAATGTATTGCCACACAATTAAATCAATTTTTTTCCTCTTGTAGGTGCACCGCGGCGTCTTAATTCTTCTTTTAGTATATGCACTTGTATTGACGAATAATTTTCCATATTTGTTTTGTATTTAAACTCAATTTTTATAACAATAAATCTTGTTTGTTTTTTATACAAGGTAGACAGTAATCTGACGTAGGGACCAACTATCGCAGCGCCATCTACGATTAGCTTTGAGTTGCCATCCCCATTGCGGTTATGATTATTATTATTTTATACAGACAGCAAGATGAAAACTAATTCAACCCGTTTCTGTCAATTCATGGGTGTTGTTTAAGAATTTCGATTTTTCTTTTTCATATGACTCATTCAAAACATCCATCACTGTAGGTACTGTAATTATTTTATTTGAACAACAGATAGGTACTACTATTTACTTATTCTCTTCATCTTATCATGATTTCAACACGCAAACCATATGCCAACGACAGTTGCATGTTGTAATGCTATAAACCCACAATACATCTTTGATGTATTTAATTATAAGCTTCAAAAACAATTGCACATTGTTTTATATGCTTTAGTAGGGGGGATCCCTACTGGAGTATTTAAAATTGAAATAATTTCCTACATAGTTACGGATCACTATCAAAAACCGTTGGTACAAAACACACATTGCGAATAAAAACGGTTTAAAAGAGGGCGTCGCAGTGAACGGGTTGGGTCAGAGTTTGTCAAACTTTGGTTCCACATAATATTCTCTTACTTCATTTCATAAAAAAATTAACAAAATCTGGCGACCTAGTCCTCTAGTGGTTTGACTCGGTGTTGTAATGCGTTATTAGATATTTCCATTACGTATTTTTACAACCATTTGAATCGAATATCTAAACACACTGTAAGTTACGAGTACTATCTAACCTAGTTGCTATTCCACTAACTCATACTAAGCGCTTCCTAATATCTTTTAAAATTCGTAAAGCAAAAGAGTGGAATTTACCACCTAAATCTCTGAAAGTTAGAGTGAATACACTTCTTCTGGGTAGGCTGATAATTATATCACTCTATCGTCGACTTTTCCCGGGTAGCAACCGGCTCTCGTGGGACAAACATAACTGGCGAATATAATATGGTTGTTACTATTTGGTACCCTTCGGAGATTGCATGAAGTGTTTTCCTCTTCGATGTTA
This sequence comes from Agrotis clavis, assembly GCA_954870645.1. Classification (NCBI taxonomy): domain Eukaryota; kingdom Metazoa; phylum Arthropoda; class Insecta; order Lepidoptera; family Noctuidae; genus Agrotis; species Agrotis clavis. Next base: position 20,858,987 of record OX940932.1, on the reverse strand, counting down.
TAATTTTATTTTGAATCAGGCAATTTTAATAAGCCATTTCAAAAACATTCTTCTACCACTACGCAAACCCCACTTTGAGAAACCCTTGACAATGCTAATAGCACCCACCTGACCCAACCCATACCCAGCCGCATGACTCACATCCGTGGGGTTTCCCTCAATTAATATAAACTGATGGTTGCACTTGATGAACAAGTATTTACGTAGTTCGTTTACTTAAAAAGTGAAGTGGTAGAAAGTTAAGGCAATTTCTAGGCAGGTCTGCGTTGGTGGGAACTATCTGTTTTACACGCTATTTCATTACTTTGATATATACGTAATACGTACCTATTTCGTCTAAAGAACAAGAAAAGTCCTTTTTATAGGCAGTATACAAATCACCATATTAACATCATGGTCCCATGGCACACAGGGCCCTCTCTCTACGAGAGAGATAGATGATGATAGATGTCTCACACTCCTTCTCACATAGTGAAGGCCTGTGTCCTAGCAGCTGGAACATATATGCTGATGGTATCTCACAAAATTGAAAGAGCACGCAAAGCCCTTGGTCCCGACTGTCATTTACAGATCTTTGACAGTCGTTATTATCAGTCAGAAGCTCGAAAGTCTGACAACCAGTCTTACCATGGGGTATCGTATTACCCAGTTACTGGATTGTGAAGGTCCGACAGGCAGTCGTTCCATGCAAAATACTGATATTTAGCTGCAACTGGTACGACTGAAAGCCGACCCCTAGCTTTTTTCCAATTGTATTAGATAGTTGCGAAAAAGCTAGGCAGATGATGGTATTCCAAAATATGTTGTCGGTTTTATATTTTTTCTTTACAAGTACTTACTTTTTATTACTTCTTAAGTACCATTTCTAAGTTTTTCTGGACAATTCCTTCAGGCCATTAAAGCAATAAACAATAACCGGCCGCCACTTGTGCTGGCGTGATGTTTGACGTACGAAGCGCGTTTATATTGTAATTTATGGCCGTATTCCCTTCCCCTACGGTCACGACGGAAAAATAAATTACTTACGTCTATAGACGTAGCGGCTATACGCGGTTGTGTCCGTTACCCAGGCCAGATGTTGTCGAAAATGGTCATTTGAATCTCATAGATAATTAGATTTGCGGCTTCTGTAATTGTTGCACACATTTTTAAATTTGTTGCGCTTATAGTTTTTTAATTATTTCGCAAAAACATTTCCTGCTGGGGTAACGTTATCCCAGCCAGACCTTTTTCTTTCTAATGGGAATATTTTAATAAATACTAGCTATAAAATAAGTTGTCTAGATGAAGTAAATGTTGTGCCTTATTTTGTATTTATTCTTTCTTCGGTTGCGAAGTTATTCGAGATTTTGCTGGAGTAACGTTTTTGGTTTTGCTAGATCTTTGAAGCGGTTAAGCGGATTCTTATCATATTTTGTACATGACTTCTTAGGAACTAGTTTAAATTTGTTTTGCAATAAAAAACACAAAATAATACATAGCTTAAAGGTTATTTCATTAAATAGAAAAACACTTCAATTGGTCCCAGCACTCTCAATAACAGGTCTAAAGACTTACTTTAAACATTATTTTGAAGCTTGTAACTGCCTTCAAATGTATCTGAAGTTTCATTAGTATCCTGTAAGTATTTAACAAGTTATGATGATATTCAGTTCCTCACGAGCACGATCTTGATGCGCGCGGTGTTATTTGGCCACTGGATTGGATATATGAACTGAATGTTATGTCAATTATTAGTTTTTTAGTTCAGTTGTATATCAGTAAAATTTCAGCTCGGTACATTGGATAATTAATGAGATAATACGATTAAAGTCATTAGGAAGTGAATGACCGTGGTAACCCGACCAAGTTTAGGTGGTTACGAAAAAGCGAAAACGCAGAACATTATACCATCTTTTGAAATGTTTAGTATAATACACCTTACAATTTCGGTACAGACGCGTACACTGTCAAAATACATAATAATATCTGAACTATGAAAACATTATTATTATCTTCCAGTTGCACAAACTTATCAAAAATCACCGATATAACATGTCGTTCGGTGGGACGCGGGAGGGGTGGGGTGAAGGGGTAATTTGAATTCAATTGAATATTAATAAATTTGAATTTAGGAACTTACGATTCGAGTTTCAAATATGTAGCAAAACTGAAAATTAGACAAAAAAAAAGTAAGTAGGTACTGTTTCTTTTTTTAATAAAAAATAATAGAAAATTTCAAAAAAGCAAAATTACTATCTGTAATTTTAATTTGTGTTTTTTTTTTTTTAAGTATAAATTTATCAATACTTTAAAAGTTTAATTAACATGATTATTTTACCTGTCAATAAGAAATCTTTAATAATCATGTAGTTTTTTTAAAAAACTTGTGTACATGTCTATACTACATTTGTATGTTTATCCTACATATTTTAGAAGGTACCATAATGTTCTGCGTTTTCGCTTTTTCGTAACCACCTAAACTTGGTCGGGTTACCACGGTCATTCACTTCCTAATGACTTTAATCGTATTATCTCATTAATTATCCAATGTACCGAGCTGAAATTTTACTGATATACAACTGAACTAAAAAACTAATAATTGACATAACATTCAGTTCATATATACAATCCAGTGGCCAAATAACACCGCGCGCATCAAGATCGTGCTCGTGAGGAACTGAATATCATCATAACTTGTTAAATACTTACAGGATACTAATGAAACTTCAGATACATTTGAAGGCAGTTACAAGCTTCAAAATAATGTTTAAAGTAAGTCTTTAGACCTGTTATTGAGAGTGCTGGGACCAATTGAAGTGTTTTTCTGTTTAATGAAATAACCTCTAAGCTATGTATTAATTTGTTTTTTTTATTGCAAAACAAATTTAAACTAGTTCCTAAGAAGTCATGTACAAAATATGATAAGAATCCGCTTAACCGTTTCAAAGATCTAGCAAAACCAAAAACGTTACTCCAGCAAAATCTCGAATAACTTCGCAACCGAAGAAAGAATAAATACAAAATAAGGCACAACATTTACTTCATCTAGACAACTGATTTTATAGCTAGTATTTATTAAAATATTCCCATTAGAAAGAAAAAGGTCTGGCTGGGATAACGTTACCCCAGCAGGAAATGTTTTTGCGAAATAATTAAAAAACTATAAGCGCAACAAATTTAAAAATGTGCGCAACAATTACAGAAGCCGCAAATCTAATTATCTATGAGATTCAAATGACCATTTTCGACAACATCTGGCCTGGGTAACGGACACTACGCGGTTCATGGGGATTTACACGTGGAAACACTTATGGGTTTTCTGAAAAGGAAAGATGGAGAGAATCCAATAGCGTCTGAAGTTTTCAGTGATGGTTCAAGAGTGGTTTTCTATAAAGGAAAGGAAAATGGGAGATATCGATTACCTCTGAATTTTTCAGTGATGATGGAAAACTTTAATCTTTTGCCTTTAAATCGTTAGATAAGTTTTGGCCCTTTGGCCAAAGAAAACCTGAAGAGATGGATTGATTTTGTGCCTAATCCTTTCGAGGATTACAGACGTGATGTTATAATATGAAAGAAAAGGTGTATCTAAATGAAAGTGTGACGGTTGATAGAGAGGAAATCAATGTGACAGAAACATCAGGTAAATAAAGTAAACGTTGCTGGTACTACCCGTTACCATAAACGAAGGCTACCGAAACAAGGGAATGAAAGAATCGGCTTCGACGAGTGGAGCTGCGATAGTCTAACAAGTAAGGCATTTTGGGAGTACTGATCCGAAAGGACGCAGGTTTGAGACCAGCTCGCAGCCAAATTTTTCATACATTACCATTATTGTTAAAGATCTGACCACAAGTCTTAGATTTCCTGCAAGTGATGTAGGAATTTAGGAGAAAACGATTTTTCAGGAGTTGCCGTGGTCCGGGAATGAAACTGCAGGATCGTCCTAAAATAATAATGGCTATGTTATATTAATTCTGAGAATCTAAGTAATTAGAGAAAACTAGAACGAATTCCACATCCCACTATGCAAGCCAATCAGCTAAAATGCTAAATCTATCAATCCATCACTCATAGTCGAAGAGTCGACTGCTCAACGGGACACATCATCTTGACAATTATATTAACAAGCTCCTATTCTACATTCGAGAGCAGATAAAAGTGATGGGTTGTCAAAAGTTGCATTTACATTTTGAACTCCTGAACTGGTTCCATTTTCTTGCAATATTCATTTAAGATCCCAATGTTCCTTTAAGTCATTAGTATAAGATTTATTTTGTAATTATAGCTGCTCTTTCGAGAAATAACTTGCAATAATTTCTTGCACTAATATTTGTAAATCGTGAGGCGACTTTATGTAATTGTCATAAGGTTTGATTTTCAATGATAAACGTAGACTCTTGAAATGCATCATTGAAACAGTATAGGTATTGAATATTTTGGGATATCGAATGTAGTCTTTGTTCATTACTTGTAGTTACTTAGAAATTCGTGGGAAAGATGTAAGTTAGTAATTAATTAATTTTGATTTGTTGGACTTATTAAATCAATCAAGAAACACATTTACGTCATTTATGACGCATTGCTTTTAGTTATTTATTTCATCACCATTGCTCTCACAACAGTAAAGGAAGGCTGTATGTCCTGGAAACAAAAAATGAAAGACGTACGACAACTGCCTTCATCAACCCACGCGCCGTGGGCCTGCGTGGTGGATTACAGGTCCACTCCCTCACACAGAGAGGAGGCCTTTTTTTTTTTTTAAGGTGGTAAAATCTTCAAATGAATCCTCGGGAAGGGAAGGGACTGTCAGACTCTTACTGACTAAAATCCACCCGTGTTCCTTCGGATGCCCTTTACGTTCCAGGGCCACGGTATCCTGGGTTAAGAAAAAACCCGCGACCCCAGCAGGCATTTGGCGCGAAACACGACGCGCCACCGACCCGGGCTTGGTCCCTGGTCGGACGGCGAGCTACCCATCACTCACCGTTGGAGCGTCCACACGACAGGCTATTCGCATACGGGCAAAGAGACCCCTTAGACACACAGTGCCTAAGGAAGAGTTTTTGCCCGCATCCCAGGGTGCACCGGCCCGAAAAACTGGTCTTCCCCCCGGACGTATCCGAGAGGGAACTCCAGTCCACAGGCGCACGTGGAGGTTTCCTGTCTTAGCACCCCAGAGAGGAGGCCTTTGTCCCAGTTGTGGAAGTAGTCAGTTATACATAAAACTCTTGAAAAATAAGCGCCCATCATTTTATTTTCATTAGTTACAGCAAAAACTTCCTGAATGACTGGGTTAACGCACTGAGCTGACACGCTATGATAATACTTTAGTATTGGTACTCAATCATAAATTACCATATCACAGGCCTACTAGTGCCTCTGGACCAAAACATCTTATAATGGACTACAATTTACTCTCAACATAATGCCTCACACGGGAATCGAACCAGAAATAGCGAGCATCCTTATTTTGGTAATAGCCCATAAGTGGTGCGTTGTGATGCAACGCTGTATCATTATGACCCATATATTGGCCCTTTGCCCTCGGGCCCTAGGGTCCTGTGGTACGAAGGGCATTATGCTATTTGTGGCAGTAATTTTGTTTACTATCTTCGCCTGAATTGGTCCTTTACAAAGATTTGAATCGTTAGATTCGCCTTTCTGCGTCGATATGTCAGAATGACCATGTTTTTGGTTTTTGACATTAAGTTCGGTTTGTGCCTGGTACATTTTTTTTCGGTACAGTAGTTGCTCAGATTTCGCTTTCAATGAGAAAGAGAGAAAGAAAAACTTTTATTGGACTCACACAGGACAGAACAACAACATAAAATTAAAAACAAAGATGTAAAAATTGAATAAAGGAAACTTAAATTACAGAGCAATTAAAATAAAATAACCAATTTTGGTCCTGTACGAGGCCAAAAGTCTAAATATCTCAGCATGAGCTGTGACATTTAGAAAAAAAGTCACATAGATAATATGAGTCCTCAAGCTCTTGATTGACTAAAAACCAAGCTGTCTCTTCAGGCTTATAGGCACGCACTCGAACTCGGGCCAGTTATGCTATTCTCAATAGTAAATCACATCGCTGGACTCTACGCGTCAGCGCGAGCGCTCACCGTCCGAGTCGGATGATTGGTTAGTGTCGCTGTCAGTAGCTTAGAGCATTTTTTTAGCGTGGTAAAATCATCAAATGAGTCCTAACACCCAGGGCAAGGCGAGAGGAACTGTGAGACTCGTACTGACTAAAATTCACGGTGTCGTTCAATAGCCCTTTACGTTTCGAAGTCACGGTAATTTGTTAGTCCCGTCCCCGGCCCCGTCATAATGCTGACACTCTTTGAGGCGCGCGTGGAACACAACGCGCCGTCGACCCGGGCATGGTCCATGGTCGGACAGCGAGTCGCCCAAGTAGCTTACAGCATAGCAAACTTTAGTCCCAGGGTGACGTGAGCGTAATCCGTCTGATAGAAAAACTTGTAGATGCATTGATGGATAAATGGATATTCTATCTATCTTTATTAGAAAAATTGGATTTACCTTCATGACAATAATATTATGTTGCAAAATAAAACTAGTAGTTATTTCGTTTAAAATTTTATTAACAAAATTGTAACGATTCCAATTTACAATTAAATCGTAAAAGAAACAATTTTTATCAATACCTGTCGTAAAAAAAATATGCATTTTTAATTCATCCTCAAAAACGTTTCAACTTCGTACCTACTCTACAATGAGTAGGAACCCTTTTTTATAATACTGATAATGTGTATTATTTAAAAAGTTTCTAATTTAATTTATGCCTACTTAAGGAATACATACATAAATAACTTAGTACAATACATAATAACTTAGTGCAACACGCAACTCGCGTACTTGCGCTGTCGGAGAAATAAGTTAATTCCGTGTGTTCAACCGCGAGTATGTGCATAAAAACATCGTGAAAGTGAACTTTTAACTGTAAAAACCGTGAACAATTGTTTGTGACTTAAAGTAATCAGTGATATAAAACAAAAACAGTGATCAAAATACATAAGTGACAAACTAGTTCTTAAAGTTTTCTTATCCTACCTCCAATTTATTTTCTTATTTTTTTTTTTCAATCTGATTTGAATACGTCAAAATGTCACTTGACATTTGGAACAATGTTGCTGCTGTAACAAAATAATTACCACCTTGAGAGGAAAAAAAAAAAAAAAAAAAAAGGGTTGGCAATAATGCAGCCAAATCCACCAAAAAACCCTGATCCACAACATAAATTTAAAACCCAACAAGTACTTCTGCCAAGCTTATTTAACAGGCAACGCTCATCATCCCTTTCTGATGTAGGAAGGTCAGCACAAGCCAACCAAACAGCTAATGCAGTGCAACCAAATGTGCCTCATACCTCGACAGACGCAGCTTTGCAGGAAGACACTCCTCGACAACCAGCTCCTCCACCATGGCAAAGGGTGCCATCACCCAACAGCAGAAACAGTAAGAAAAGAAAATGTAGCAGTTCTCCACCCAGAGGCCTAGAAGCCGAGAGTACCACTACGAAAAACCGCTTCAGCAACTTGCCTTTGGATCCAGCGGAAGAATCATGTACTACCGACCATACCAAACCCAGCAAACCCCCACCCATCGTTCTTAACGGCATAGAGGATGTTACTGAGCTAGCTAAGCTACTTCAAACCGCCAGCAGCAAGGAACATTACAAAATCAAGTTAATTAACAAATACCTACTCCACATTCTTGTTAACACTTCTGAGGAGTACAAGAAAATTATAACTGTCATAAGAGCTAACGGTCTCATAGGACATACGTTTACCCCTAAGGACAGCAAATGCTATCGAATTGTCATAAAAAACCTCCACCACAGCACTCCGCATGAAGCGATATCAGAAGCCATTGAAGCAACCAACAATAAAATTAAAGGTGAAATTATCAATGCGCGATACGGACCCGACAAGATACCCACATCGACTTTCTTTGTGAACATTGAGCCCAGTGTTAACAACCCCGCAGTCAAAAGCATCACTCATATATTCAATCAAAAGGTCAAGATAGAGGATCCTCGAAAGTCGAAAAATATCGTTCAATGTCAACGTTGTCAGCGCTACGGCCACTCGAAGAATAACTGCCTTAGACCCTACAGGTGTGTCAAATGCGGAGAAGATCACAAAACCTCGGAGTGCAAAAAGAAAGACAGAACCACACCGGCCAAATGTGCTCTTTGCTCCCTTGACCACCCAGCTAACTACAAAGGTTGTGAAATATACAAAGAAATACTTGCCCGAAGAAATAAAAATTTTACCCAAAGAGAAACACAACCCACCATAATCACCTCAGCTCTGCCAATTAACCCTATCGGCTCGACTTCTATAGTAAATAAAGAACACGAAAGATCAGCCTCCCAACGCACATACGCCGAAATTACTGGTGGAAAGAATACCCAATCAAATCAACAATCCCACAACAAACTGGAAGATATTTTACTAAAGCAAAGTGAGAAAATGGATTTACTATTACAACAAATAGGCTCCTTAGTGAGCCTTATCACTACTCTCGTTTCTAAGGTCACAAAATGACCTCTCTTCACATTGCCACTTGGAACATCAATGGCCTTGCGCCTAATAAAAACGAACTAGAGATGCTCATAAAATCTAACAAGCTTGACGTTTGCCTTATCTCTGAATCACACACTACATCAAGAAGCCGAATATGCATTCCAGGATTCTCCGTGTACCTAACCTGCCATCCCGATGGTGGAGCCCATGCTGGCACCGCAATAATTATCAAGAACAGTGTGAAGCATTGCCTTTTGGAACCATTTGCCGCCCCTTATCTTCAAGCCACTACTGTAAGAGTGGAGGATCGATCAGGACCCCTGAATCTCTCCGCGATATATTGTCCACCGCGGCACACAATCAATGATAAAATGTTTTCCGACTATTTTAAGTCATTGGGCAACCGATTCATAGCTGGTGGCGATTGGAATGCCAAACATTCATGGTGGGGATCACGACTAACACTCGCTAGAGGACGAGAATTAAAAAAGAGTATTGAAGCCAACCACCTTTTAGCTATGTCATCTGGGGAGCCTACGTATTGGCCCACAGACAGAAACAAAATACCTGACCTCCTAGACTTTTTCATCACAAAGGGCATCAACGAACTTAACACTCTCATAAAGTCAAGTCTCGACGGTAGTTCTGATCACTCACCTGTCTTATTGATGGTTAGTCCGGTGGCCATACTCAGTGATACTCATAACGACCATCTCCACAACCACAAAACTGATTGGCAATGTTTCCGAGAATTCCTGGAATCTAATATCAACCTTAATGTCCCACTTAAATCCAAGGCCCAAGTGGACGACGCGTGTCTCTATATCACAAATCTCATCCAAGTGGCGGCCTGGTCTAGTACTCCTGATTTGAGGGATTCACCACGTGGGGCGACCGGTATCCCACTCGCAGTAAAGGAAAAAATTGCCGAGAAACGTCGCCTTCGCAGAATTTGGCAGACGACCCACAGATGTGAAGATAAAACCAAATTAAATAAAGCTACGAGAGAACTGAAAGATCTCCTGGCTTATGCTGCGAATGAGTCGCTCAAAGAGAGACTAGTAAAAATGTGTCCAAATGCAAACGGGATCCACAACCTCTGGAAAGCAACCAAGTACCTCCCACAGCCGCAACAGTGTTCTCCGCCTATTAGAACTGGAAATACCTGGGCACGAACTGACCAAGAAAAATCCCAAGCCTTTGCTTCATACCTAGCCGGAGTCTTTACACCCAACAAGTCGGATGGTCTTGAGGATCCAGAAATAGATGAAGTTCTAAATCAAGATCTACAACTATGCTTGCCATTGAGTCCTACTACACCGAGGGAAATAGCTAGAGAAATAGCCAAAATGAACCCCAATAAAGCTCCTGGGTTTGATTTAATAACCCCTAGGCTACTAAAAGAGCTCCCTAAGAAGTGTGTAGTCTTTCTGACCATCCTATTCAATGCCACACTGAGAACCTCACATGTTCCTGTACTCTGGAAAACATCCCAAATTGTGATGATCCATAAGCCTGGTAAACCACCTCACGATATCTCATCTTATCGCCCTATTAGTCTGACACCTGTGTTGTCAAAATTGTGGGAAAGGATCATCCTTGCACGATTATCCCCTTGCCTAGATGCGAACCATGTAATACCCGACCACCAATTTGGTTTCCGAAAGCACCATTCAACTATAGAGCAGGTTCACAGAGTCTATTGTACAATAAGACAATGTCTGGAAAAGAAGGAGTACTGTTCGGCAGCTTTTCTCGACGTCCAACAAGCGTTTGACCGGGTTTGGCATAAAGGACTGCTTTACAAAATTAAAAAGTACCTTCCACACTCCTATTACCTACTGATGGAATCTTATCTCAATGAGAGAATGTTCCAAGTCAAACTCAACGACGCAAGATCTTCTCTCTTTAACTGCAGAGCCGGAGTACCCCAAGGCTCCGTTCTTGGCCCAATCCTCTACAATATATTTACAAGCGACCTACCCCAATCAATTGAAACATCTGTTGCAACATTTGCCGACGATGCGGCCTTCCTGAGTTGCAACCGAGATCCAGAACAAGCGAGTAAAATGTTGCAAACCCAACTCGATGCCACCAATGCTTGGTTGAACAAATGGCGAATAAAAGCAAGCGCACCAAAATCCCACCACATTACATTTACCCTAAGACGTGGAACTTGTCCCCCGGTCAACCTAGGCTCTGACACATTACCGCAATCAACCTGTGTTAAATACCTTGGGTTTCACTTGGACCGCAGGATGACATGGAAAGATCACATAAAATCAAAGCGCAATGACATCAACCTAAGATTTAAAAACCTACTCTGGCTCCTCGGTAGACAGTCTACCTTATCTCTATCCAACAAACTCAGAGTATATTGCTCTACAATAAAACCGATCTGGACGTATGGAATCCAATTGTGGTCGACAGCCAGCCGATCAAACATTACGTGCCTCCAGAGAGCTCAAAACATCATCTTAAGGGTACTCTCATCGGCACCTTGGTACGCTCGCAATTCTGAAATCCATGAGTACCTGGAAATTCCAACCATCTTGGACGAAATAAAGCGGTACTCAGCCAACTATAAAGACCGACTGATAACTCACCCAAATCCGTTATCCAGTATGCTCCTACAGCCAAACCCATTTAGAAGACTCAAGAGAGCCGAAGTGCTGACACGCTAAGGGGAGATGGAGCAGTGGCTCTACCTCGCCAAACGACAACCGCTCTCAACCTTCCTGATTCTTCCTGATTATAGTCTAGACGACTGATCGCAGGAATAAAATATAAAAAAAAAAAAAAAAAAAAAAAAAAAAAAAAAAAAATACATAAATAACTTAGTAATATAAATAATTTAATAATAATATACATAATAAATGTAGTCAAAAAATGGAGGTATTCACGTTGCCTTGTCATAAAAGTATGTCCTTTTTTCGAAAAAAATATTGATTCTTTCAAACAATTTAAAAAACACATTGGAGGATAAATCTCAAAGAATAAAAAAGTAAAAAATATCATAGAAATAATAAAATCAGTATTCTTTACAGTATTTAGAGTTTGCTTAGATTTCCCTACTATTAATAATTTATTGTAGTTGGTCAATATTCATACAAATACTCCCATACAAAACGTTGTCCCATAAACTTCAGTTTGTTACGGTCCATACAAATGCATCCTTGCGGCGGAACGCATCCCTATCATACTTTGCTTCATAAATAACTTATTACATACAATAGTATTTACATAACAATAATAATCATTGTGATTTCAGGCACAAAATACATAAATTATAACTTAAACCTAACTTATCAGTAGAAATAAACGAACTAAGTAGTAGGTACCTACTGGAATAAAATATGGCGGATATTTTCAGTTGCATTTATTTTTAACACTTTCTAAGTGTATTTCGTTCAGTTTTTTTAAGTATAATTTCAAAACAGCTGTCAAATATTGAAATGGCTGGATTTGAACTTTAAGAATCTTAAAGTTCGATCCAGTATTGAATACTTTAGTTGATCTAAGGGCGCACACAGGGCAATAACTGTGAAAGCTTTTTTTGAACTTCTATAATGACTTTCAACAAAGTTGGATATCTGAATTAAAATGTCTCATTGTCAAGACCTAGGCACTATGGAAGAATACGTATACTGATACTCCATCAGGATACGACCTACTAACAACTTCACATGATCTTATCTGTGGTTAGTAGTTGTCTCATACGCCTTTTTACAACCCTGTACTACATATTTTACTCTGCATTGGGTGGCTATCCAGCCAATGCAGAGTATAGCTCTCTTCCAAATATGAATTCTACAACCAGGCCTAAAATCTAAGGGTGCGTCCACATCTGGCGAATGCGCCGCGAATGCGCAGCTCGTACGCGGTTTGCGAGTGGCGCGCGAGCTGCACGCGCGCAGTAACAGCAATGGTTTGGTACGCCAAAAGGCGCGCGCGCGGCGCGCGATCTGCACGCGTGCAGCTCGCAAACGGTGCGCGAGCTGCGCATTTGCGGCGCATTCGTCAGATGTGGACGCACCCTAACATTTCACGAACTGGAAATTTTCTCATCCAGTTTTCAATACGATCTCATCGCACTTATTTCTTTCAATAAAATATTTCTACAATTTGATAACCAGTCTTCACAAAATTCACTGCACTAGGACACTGTCACCGGTCTTCGTTCATCGTATAACAAAGTCCTCACTGTTTGCCGGCTTTCCTGGGACTTGATATCACTGGTTGGCTTCGCGTGATCGTATGTGAAGTTATTAGTGATGACGACCTGAAAAAGATAAATACAATTAATATTGATGATAGTAATTGTATGGTAGGTAATGTTATTGAAATACTAATTGAGAGAGAATCTAGCATGTCTGTGTATGTACTACTATCTGAATTTTGGAACCAAACGTAATTATTTAACATTTTCTGATCAAGCTGCCAGTACATACGCTAAGGAGAAGAAGACTCAAAAAGGTTTTAAAATGGCTATCTATTATAGAGATTAGATTGATTCCTTCCATCATCTATGATAAAAGTCGATGCTACAATGCGACACTTGCTATTCTAATCTTTACAAAATTGTCAAACAAAGACTCAAAGACGGCATCAATTCATCAATCTGCTTCGTCGTTTCGCTTATTTGATTTAAGTATTGGCCCAAAACTGCGCACTTCACTATTATAAAAATAATACTTACAGCATAATAAACAGTGACAAGTCCAATGATAGTGCCGACGAGCACATCCCACCAATGATGCCGGTGGTCAGTGATCCTGGTGAGCGAGCAGATGGCGGAGTATGAGATGCACAGCATTTGCAGCATGGGGACCAGGAAGACGGAGCGGTGACGCCAGTCGAAGGCACGACGTTGGAGGTACCACTGCAGAGAGAAGAGAACAAAAATTGAAAAACAATCTTAAAATTGAAGTTAGAGATAAAGAAATTACTTGATGACTTTGGACAGTGATACAAAAAAGTAGCTGGTATTCTAAAAAATTCTAATGAAAGTGATACTGACGTTTTCGCAAATTTTTCTAAAGACTTTTATGAAAACCAATTTTCAAGGCTATAATTTTCCTTAAATCGTTGTTTTCTGTTATTTATGTCGGATCCGGTCAATAGTACGGACAGCAAACGAATCGTAAGCGCGCCATTTTCGAGTATCACGTGGTCTGCGCGCGCTTATACAGAGTCGTGATGTTTCATCGGGGCGGCGAGGAGCGCATTCAGTGCCCGACCGCAGCAGTGTGAAGACATCCCGAAACTGTACTCGATTCGTTGTGCCCAGTATAAGTGTAGTGAGTGATTAAATTAAATTGTGTTTGATTCAATTTGTGATTTAAAATTAAAATAACCAAGTGAACCGCACCCAGTGTATTTTCATTGCACGAGACCCAAACTCTGCCCACATGATGCCTGAATCTGACGGAACAATACCGGTGGCTCCGACATCAGAATTGGGATCAAATCGTGCTAATGAAATTACACGCGGGAACAGTGACAATAACAATCAGTGGAAGTTAGTTACTTTTTGAAATGCAAAACCAGCAAACTTTGAAAACGCAGCCAGTGAAAAACAAGTTTTTAGTGCCGAAATTCGACCCCGACAAACCGGATTCCGATGCGCGGTCGTGGTGCGCCACCACTGACTTTTGTTTTAACGGGAGTGCAGTGGAGGGATACCAGGTTATTTTGACGCTGAGCAAGGCGCTAAAGGTGAAGCATCAACCTGGCTATCTCAAATAGCCTACAAAGGAATTTAAGGTACTTTTTACAACAAGATTTATTTCACAACGGCGGGTACCCTCATTTAAAAAAAATAAGTGGCGAAAAACCAAGTGATAAAGAAACATTACCCACGTTCGCCAGTCGTTTCATATCTGATGCGAAAAATGAACACTATGTGTGAATCATCAAAAACAAGTGACACAAAGCGAGGAAAAATAACGTCAATTAAATGTTCTAACTGTGCTAGAACGCCCATAAGCGTATTGAGTGCAGAAGTAAGGCGATGGATACGAAGGGAAGACCTACAGCATCAAGTCAAGTGACGCAGCAGCCGGCATGGAAGACCTTGGTGTGCTTCAAATGTGGCAAGCCAGGTCACATAGCCGTGCGCTGTACGAGCAGTAGTGGCGGCAGTGGCAACGGACAAGTCCAAGGCGCGGCGCGACGCGTCGATGTCTGCATCGTGCAACCACCATCAGACACGTTACAACACAGGTGAATCGTTTCATTTTTACTTACGACTTTGGTGCCTTGTGTTCTTTATGTTGACTATCGCTGGTTAAGCGTTAGTGAGTTAATATCGCTGGTTAAGCTTTTATTATTATTACTGTCTAAGTGATAGGATTTGTAACGCTGGTTAAGCGCTACAATGTTAAGAACTGGTCAAGTACTTCAGTGATTTACACTACTGTGTAAGTAGTGAAGCATAGTGCTGGTTAAGTGCTGTGGATTTGGGGGGAATGCCTGAGGTTCAAGTACCATTTTGAAGTAGAGATGTTGAGTTGGATGATAGTGTGGAATCTTAGGTCGGCTGGTCGGACCGTACCAGTAGCTATTTCGTAGCCGTAATCCGTATCTTATTGACATCTCGGTGTCCATGGAAGCGCGGTGTGCGGATGGCACTGGCGGAGGTCGTGTATTGTGCGTTCATGGTGAACGGTGTGAAACAAACAGAGGTTTGTTAGTGGGGCTAGTGTTAGCCACAGGCCACGAATTTGATTCCTGCTGTTTTGATTACAATATTGCTGCATTGTGATAATACAATTGCAAAGGTACTTGAATGCTCTGGGATTTCCGATCAGTCTTAGTTAGATCCAAAGTTCAAGGGTCTGTTTAGAGTGATAAAGATTTTGGGATGGTGACCGTTACACATTGAAACCCAACAAACATGCCAACGGGTCATATACCAGTCGAAGTTACCGTAGATTCTGATTATGTTGTGGTGAGAGGTCGAGTAAAACGGTCTATCGGCCGTATTGTTTTCAACCGTACCAGTAGCTGTTTCGTAGCCGTAGTCCGTATCTTATTGACATCCTGGTGTCCATGGATGCGCGGTGCGCGGGTGGCTCTGGCGGAGGTTGGGGTCTTGAGAGACCATATTGTGTAGTCAGCGGGCGATCCACGTGGTGGATGCGCACATAAGTTCTGATCCATGAGTTGGATGTGAAAGCAATGTGATTGCTGGTCGGCTAGAGAGCCGTGGCGTTAGAAGTTTTACTCGAAAGTCGAAGGTCACTGGAAAATTGGTAGTTTTTGCATAGAGTTGTGAAAGTATATTCGAACGACTGTGGTACATGGCCCAGGGTAGTTGTTAGTGGCCTAGGGTAGTTGTTGGTGGCCTAGAGTATTTGTTAGTGGCCTAGGGTAGTGATTGATGTATTTTCAATTGGCTATTCCCAATTTTTGATTTAGTTAAAGAGTATTGGTTTTAATGGTACAGTAGAGTTGAAATTTCCTTATTTTCACCAAAGAACTGAATATAGAGTTTGGTCAGGAATGACCGAGTGGAACAGTATTCTGTCGTGGACTATTTTGTGTTTCAGAGTGATTATTACACGAGGACGAGTGAAAAGAGTTGAAGGAGGCCTACATCAAGATGGTAGAAAGAGGCTGAAGAAGAAGAAGATCACACGAGGACGTGTTAATCGCAGGATGGCCGTGTCGGATCCGGTCAATAGTACGGACAGCAAACGAATCGTAAGCGCGCCATTTTCGAGTATCACGTGGTCTGCGCGCGCTTATACAGAGTCGTGATGTTTCATCGGGGCGGCGAGGAGCGCATTCAGTGCCCGACCGCAGCAGTGTGAAGACATCCCGAAACTGTACTCGATTCGTTGTGCCCAGTATAAGTGTAGTGAGTGATTAAATTAAATTGTGTTTGATTCAATTTGTGATTTAAAATTAAAATAACCAAGTGAACCGCACCCAGTGTATTTTCATTGCACGAGACCCAAACTCTGCCCACATGATGCCTGAATCTGACGGAACAATACCGGTGGCTCCGACATTTATATTTACAATGAAGAGAAAACAATACAAATAGACAGACAAGTCACTTTGATACTCCTAGTGAAGTTATTTTTTTCAAAACTTACCGCAATGAAGAAGCCACAGTAGACAGACATAGAAGAATGTCCGGATGGGAAGCTTCTGTAGGCGTCCATTTGGTACCACCAGGAGTACTTCTCAGATGTGCACTCGAAGTCACTCACGAACTGCGTACTGGAACAAAGAACACGAAACAAATTAATACTCATTGTAGGAAAATCACCGAAATATTTAGTTTGGGGCAGATACATAAAATGACTACCTACTAATATGGCAGTCTTCTTCTTACAAGAAGACAAGAGCATGGAAGAGAGTATACACATTGAGAAAAGAGCAAGGAAATGATAATGCTTTGGAAGAAGGGTAATGAAGGATAATGAAGATGGACAGTGATAGTTTCAATACTCAGTGCCAGAAAGTTCTACCTAGGCAGGTCTATACAAAAATGATAAGGAAATTGAAGATTTAGGATTTAACAGTTTCAAGCCCCTTCAATTGAGTCTTCATCCAATTATTCTTTAGTAATACGCATTTTACGACTCAGAGTCAATAATCTCATGAATTTTCATCCTCATTGTCGCTTTGATATGATCACGTCAATCTTGGGATTAGATAAGTAGTCTGAAGATGTTCAAGATCACTCAATGTCAAATGTATTAACTCCTACGAGTCGAATATATTGCTATGTAAATGCGGATGTCGTAAAATGTACAGTCAGTGACCGGACCTCTCTGGGAAGAACTGTCATTTGATTTTTAGTTGTTTATGATGAACCATCTTTGTCTTACTATAAAGAATTTACGTTAAACTGGTCATCATTATCAGTATCTATCTACGGCTAAAAAGGGGGTACTCCCAATGAAATAATGACGTAATTGAGAAGATGCCAATCTCTGGAACTATCACACTGATTTCAATAAAATTATGCTTTCAGATTAAGATAATTTTGAAAAGTTTAAGTGGTGTTGTGTAAAGCAGGGGTACTTAGTGCTAGTTGTATTGGAACTGAACTGCAGAAAGAAAGCTTTTTTATGCTTTAGACATAAATTACTAATCTTCAAGATAAATGGCACGTGAGACGCATTGAATACGATGACCAATATTAGTAAATAAGATGGATCCTTACCCATTGCAAGTTTTTCCAGCGTCAGGTTCGCAAAGGTCGAAGAAGGTGGGTCTAGGGCTCCCCATGAGTCCCTTCATAACCTCCACAAAACTTAGGTTGACGAGCAGACCGTAGATATACGTCCTGTATAAATAGAAGGTATTCAGGCAGGTTCGTCGAATTCTTGAATCGCAGAAGTCGTCGTACAGGAAAATGTATTCTGTTACTACGATCTGAAAAGAGGAGAAAGTAGGTTTTGCTTAGTGTCAGGGCAAATAACACAAAATGACAGTAGGATTTGGAGCTTTTTATGTGCCTAGCTTTTTCCCGACAATGCTTGGTTCAGTTTCCAGTCTACCATCATGTAAAATACTGGTATTGAGCTGCATCTGGAGATCAGAAACTCGTTGGTAACGAAAATCTTCTTTGAACAACAGAAGTTCTGCAAGTGATTTGTAAAAGTCTCTAGGCTTTTCATTTAATAACCATTTAGGGTAATAACCGTATAATTGTGGAAAAGCTATGGTATATTGCTAGTGCGCTTGTACTCTTCAGAACAATTAATATTATTATGTTTAATTTGCGGTTAACTGTGTTTATAGCTATACCTACATTGTGTTTGCATTAAGTTCACCATTATAAATATATAAACACCATGACGCATTTGCTGCATCTCGTGCCTATTTAGTTCTTAGCAATGCTCATTTAGTTCTTAGCAATGATCTTCCTCTTCCACATTAAGGTGACTACAATATTTTTCATGCTCTTTTACTACAATCGACGTATTAGCATCGTATGTCAGTTCCCTATTTAGAAGAGTCCATTGTCAGCAAAATCCTCGTCTTCTTTTATTTATTTAACTTAAGAGACTTGTGGCATTACTGAAGAATGTCAGTGTTTGAATACACTTCTGCCTTTTGATGTGTTTCTGTTTCTAAATTTTGAGGACAATCTGCCTGTCTTATTGATTCAGTTTTCGGGTATTCCAGATCTATCACGAAATTTTCATTAGCAGACACGGAATCTGAATAAATGGCCGGTTGGAGACAATACGATGCTCCATAAACATCACTGGCGAAATGTAGGTGAAATATTTATTGCAAGTAATAATGGTAAAATCTACTTACGAAAATAAATGGCAGAGCAAATACTGTAGACATAATAGTCACAGTGTTGACTGTGTCACCGGTGAAGGGGAAGTTGAGGGCAGGATCGTTGCAGTAGAACCCGGCTTTGTGGGTCGGGATGACACCCAGCTCGAAGAGACCGATCAGGGCTAGCACTGTGGAAGAAAAATGACGTCAGAAGGTGTTTGGAACAGGCAACTATAGTAATTTCACTAGTATAGTTTTTACTGGTACCCAATAGTTTGCCGGAGCCATAAAATTCAAGGAAAAGAGTTATAAATACACGCAGTGATTTCAAAGATAAATGTTAGAACTAGAATAAATTAAATGTTCATAAAAATAGCCTAATCAAATATTAGTTACAGTGAACATTCATAAAAAAAAAAAAACTGAATAAAAATTTTTATTATTTTTTATTATTATTATTATTGTATATGGGAATTTTTTGCCTGAAATAAAACACTATTATTATTATTATTATTATTATTATTAAAAACGTTCATTCATTATAAGCGCCATGCGTGTCTCTACACGTAACATAATATTATACAAATGAATCAAACATTATGACCATTTTGGTCGTTAAATTATATTTAGTTACCTATTAATGGATGATTAATTCCATTGGTTTTGGTTATTTTTAGTCATATAGAAGTACTATAGTAAAAATAAAATCAGAACTAGGTAAGTACATAATTAATTATTTTATTGTTCTATACAAGGTATATTTTATCATATTCGAAGTCGGAATATAGCTTTCTCAGCTATAACGCTAATCTTGAAACATAGTTTTTTGTGAAGAATCTCAAGAACCACGTCAGATTAAGAAACAAATTAGTGAACATCATGCCTAGCCTTTTCCCAACTACGCGTCTTCGGCTTCTACTCGTAGAATATCCGAATGCATCTCAATACCAGAATTTATTATGAAGCCACTGCCCATCTAACTGCACAATCACTGGATTGTGTAGTATCGTATCGATACGATACCCTTGGTAGAAAGAAAGAAAGAAAAAACGTTTATTGGCACACGCCACAAGTGCACACAGTATCACAAAGAAACAAAGAAATATTAAAGCTAAACAATTTTTAAAGTAACACAAACATGAATATAGGCATACACTGTGTGACTCACGGCTGCGCCAAATAGGCCCATTTCAGCATAATGTCGGACAACTGACTGGCATGGATAGATCAAATTAACCTTCTGCCAACCAGAGGATGACAGATTCACAGTCTTCCGGGTATCCAAAAACGTATAAGGAAATCTCGTACATAATATACCCGGAACGAGCTATCAAAATCTAGATCCAGCATTATCTAACCACTAACCGACGCAATTTCGGTCGTCCCCGTGACATTTAAAATGGACGTCGCCCTCCATCACTGCCAATTTATTTGCCAATCCCCCAAACTGTGGATGTTGTTGGAGTTCAAAGTCAATGTCAAACTACCAGGAACAGTTACCCTGGCAAATATATCTTGACCTGTTGAGGTGGCGCTGCTTGTAGAGGCCAGAAATTCGGGACGCAAAATTCGGTACGTGCAAAATTTTGTTCCACTTTTTCACGAGGTTCAAGATGTGCTGGGCAGTTATTGTAGATTTGCAATGACGCAATGTTATTGAAGACTTCAAGGTGAGAGGTTATACGGGTAGTTGCGTGGGATTTGGTAGTTGTTGTAAATTATGCTGTCTGGAGATTCCTTGGCAAGCGTGTCATACGGAAGTAGAAAATTTTGTTGTTAGCAGTAATATTCTTGTAATTTGGAATTGGGAATAAACATTGCATATGCAAAGGGACCCGGGTACGTCCTTAAACTACGTCCAGCCACCGAAGGACGGGCAGCAGCGTCCTTTGCAAACTTACGGTGACCCTACTGCGATCCCCAAGCCGCCTGCCAAGCGATTATGGCAACCCCCCCCCCCCATTATGATTGACAATAATAGCACACGGCCCCCAGTCCCCGGCAGCTCCGCTGTTCCTGGTCTGGGTAGCGGATCGGGTAACGGCGGAGCAGGGGGTGCTAAGAATCCCCGGCAGATGCCCCGCTACCACCCCCAACGGACTTTGGCCCTGGCAACACACAACATCCGCACACTGAGGACCGATGAGAAGATTATCGAGCTGGAGGAAGAATTGAGCAAAATGCGATGGGATATCTTGGGATTATCTGAAATCCGAAGAGAGGGTCAGGATACGATAGTTCTAGATTCCGGCAACATGCTCTTCTACCGGGAAGGAGACCGTAAATCCCAGGGTGGTGTTGGATTTCTCGTCCGCAGGTCCCTCATCAACAACGTTGTGAAAGTCGACAGTGTGTCGAGTAGGGTAGCATACCTTATACTCAGAATAACCAACCGGTATTCGTTGAAGGTCATACAGGTATATGCGCCGACCTCGACACATTCTGATGATGAAGTAGAGGCATTGTTTGAGGAGATATCCGAGGCCATACATGCCTCCAAAACATACTTCACCGTTGTTATGGGGGACTTCAACGCGAGGGTGGGCGCACGGAATGGCGATGAGTTGAGAGTTGGGCCATTTGGGTATGGGCAGCGAAACCATAGGGGCCAGCGACTGGTCGACTTCATGGAAAAGGAAGAACTTCATTTAATGAACTCCTATTTCCAGAAGCGGCCATCCAGGAAGTGGACGTGGATGAGCCCCGATGGTACTACCAGAAATGAGATCGACTTCATCATGACGACCAAGAAGCGAATATTCAGTGATGTCTCTGTGATCGCTAAGGTAAAAACCGGTAGCGATCACCGAATTGTCAGAGGCACACTGAATATCAATGTCAAGCTTGAAAGGTCTCGTCTGGTGAAGTCCACGCTCCGACCTGGTCCTGCCCACATCCGGAACCCCGAAGACTTTCAACTCGAACTGCACAATCGCTTCCAGTGCCTAACCGAATGCGAAACTGTGGACGAAATCAACAATGGGTTGGTGGAAACTGTCCAAGCTGTGGGGTCCAAGTTCTTTAAGACCCCGCGCCGCAATAAGCCTCAAAAGCTCTCGAACGGAACCATCAAGTTGATGCAAGACCGGTCCGAGATGAGGCTGCAATCTTCAGCTGATATGTCGGAATATGGCAAACTCAATAGACGAATCTCTAAATCAATGCGACGTGACCTGCGTTCCTTTAGTGCGGCACGGATCAAAGAGGCAATCGAGCGGAACCAGGGCTCAAAAGTCTTCGCAAAGAATTCGTCTATTGGGCAGAGCCAAATGACTAAGCTGAAGATTAACGACGGCAGCATCATTTCGTCGAAACCGGAGATCCTAAGAGAGCTTGAGAGGTTTTACGGACAGTTATACACATCAACACGACAACCCAGTGTCGGTACAGCTCGAGACGCAAGAGCTAAACTGACTCGACACTACACTGAGGATATCCCGGACATCAGCCTGTACGAGATTAGAATGGCTCTTAAACAGCTCAAGAATAACAAGGCGCCGGGTGAGGACGGAATCACAGCAGAACTTCTGAGAGCGGGTGGAAAACCGGTACTTCTGGTCCTCCAGAAGTTATTTAATTCCGTCATACTCGAAGGTTCTACGCCAGAAGCATGGCACAGGAGTGTGGTTGTTCTTTTCTTCAAAAAGGGTGACAACACCTTGTTGAAGAACTACAGGCCAATCTCACTTCTGAGCCATGTGTACAAGCTGTTCTCAAGAGTCATTACGAACCGTCTCGAACGCAGGTTTGATGACTTCCAGCCTCCCGAACAAGCCGGTTTCCGAAAAGGTTTTAGTACTATAGACCACATACACACGCTCCGCCAGATTATACAGAAGACAGAGGAGTATAATCGGCCATTGTGTTTAGCGTTTGTGGACTATGAAAAAGCCTTCGATTCAATCGAAACCTGGGCAGTATTGCAGTCCCTCCAACGATGTCATATCGACTATAGGTATATCGAAGTGTTGAAGTGTTTGTATAGGAACGCCACCATGTCCATCCGACTTCAGGAAGAGAGCACGAAACCAATCCAATTGCAGAAAGGCGTGAGACAGGGAGACGTTATTTCTCCGAAACTGTTCACGAACGCGTTGGAGGACGTTTTCAAGCTCTTGGAATGGAATGGACTCGGCATCAACATCAATGGCGAATACATCACTCACCTTCGTTTTGCCGATGATAAAGTCATCATGGCAGAATCGTTGGAGCACCTCATTGCTATGCTCAGCGACCTCAGTATCGTTTCCCAACGGGTCGGCCTTAAAATGAACATGGACAAGACGAAAGTCATGTCGAATGTCCATGTGGCACCCGTACCGGTTGTTGTTGGGAACGATACTCTCGAAGTTGTAGACCATTATACTTACCTTGGACAGATTGTTCAGTTAGGTAGGTCCAACTTCGAGAAAGAGGTCGCCCGAAGAATCCAACTCGGATGGGCAGCGTTTGGGAAGCTACGTGATATCTTCTCATCGAGAATCCCACAGTGTCTCAAGACAAGGGTGTTTAACCAGTGTGTGTTGCCAGTGATGATTTATGGCTCTGAAACGTGGTCTTTGACTGCTGGCCTTTTAGAGAGACTGAGAGTCACTCAACGAGCAATGGAAAGAGCTATGCTCGGACTTTCTTTGCGGGATAAAATCCGGAACATGGATATTCGGCGAAGAACCAGAGTCACCGACATAGCTGATAAAATTTGCAAG
This sequence comes from Agrotis clavis, assembly GCA_954870645.1. Taxonomy (NCBI): domain Eukaryota; kingdom Metazoa; phylum Arthropoda; class Insecta; order Lepidoptera; family Noctuidae; genus Agrotis; species Agrotis clavis. The sequence continues at coordinate 20,835,490 of OX940932.1, read as the reverse complement.
TTGAAGTGGCAATGGGCAGGCCACATCGCTCGTAGAACTGACAACCGATGGGGAAGAAAAGTTCTCGAGTGGCGACCACGGACCGGAAGGCGCAGCGTAGGCAGGCCTCCCACTAGGTGGACCGACGACATCGTGAGGGTCGCGGGCAACGGATGGATGCAAGTGGCGAATTGTCGTTCGGCGTGGCGGTCTAAGGGGGAGGCCTATGTTCAGCAGTGGACGTCTTCCGGCTGATGATGATGATGATGATGATGCAAAGGCGCAGTTGTAGAAGAAATCTAATCAACTATCAGACCTGAGCATCAAAATTAATCTATCAAAGAAATAAACACCTGGAAGCCCTAGCAAGCACTCATTGAAATGCGACCGGTCTATACACGACCGGTCCCGCATTTCAATGATTCCGCCGAAGTGAAAAATTGTAGGTGACTCTCAAATCCAAAACAGACTCTCGCCGTCAGACTTCAGGGTTATCAGAGGGAGGACTGGATAAGACGGCTGGGCATCAGACTTCTAGCACGGTAATAATAGTCACGCCAAATTTGGACTATCTAAATATCTTATCTTGATCATTACAATCGTTAGGCACGCCAGAATAACAGTACTAGAATTCAGCATGCTAATATAATTAGCTACGCGGATTTGCTAATCTTTACTGCAGCTGATACCGATAAGTAACAGCGTGCTTTCTCATACAAGCCTACCATTATTATTGTTATTTACGCTAAGCAAATGGAACGTTTACATACACGTGGCAAATCTTAGTAGATTAGATTTGTTATTTGGACAATGATAATCATGTTAGATAGCGTATCTGCAATCTAGATGTTTTGTGACAGTGGCTTAGGTAGTGGATACTTCTATTGTATGTTTCTTTGCTATACCTTTCGAGTGATATTGTTATTCTTTTCATGTTCAAAAAGACTGACACTGGTGTTCAAGTCGCTGCTTAGATCATCATTTTTATCCATTAGATGTGAATCTGTACCTACTTGTAAGTTAGTTTCTGAAATATTCACAGGGTTGGTTGAAAATTTGCCGCTAGTAGTTTATACAACTTCAATAAGAAGGTTGTTCTGTTCTGTTAGGTTTAAGTAACGCACTATTATTGGGCTTACCTCTATTAAAAAAAGTAAAATTACCTATATATTTTTAAATCTTTACGGTTTTTCCTTGAATCAAATCAATGAAATTGAAAGCAATAGCACATAGAGCACGTTCTGGCTTGAATTTCTTTTAAAAAGATAATGCGATTTCTTATAATTTCCATTTTAAAAATAATAGCAATTAAAAAAGAATACTCCAAAAAATAAGAATAATATTTTCTAGAGCACTCTAGCCTACTTAAATGTCGCCTCGAGTTTCAAATGCACCTCACTTCAAATAACGTGTTCCTCGGACCTCGATTACGAATTGTGACGTAATGCATCTAATAGACCAATTGCGGTGCATCCGACACGGGATCCACGTTGTGTACCACGTGGATCCGCTGCGTGGTCAACCACGTTCCACGCTTCAGCGAAGGGCGTAATTGAAAAATTGCACTACAATTATTATCGTAGCAAACAAATGGTTGATTTTTTAAGTGGTTAATCGTTGACTTTAAGGAATGGTATTTTATTTGTGTAACTATTGCGTATGTTCAAAACTGCAGCAAAAAATAAATTTCTACAAGTTTTAAAACTAACGAATAAATGTTAGTACCGCTACTCGATAACAGATGGCACTGTCGTACAGTTTATGTTGTATGTTGGGAAGTTGGATCGAGAAAACATTGTTGTAATGCATACAATTAATTAATATCGAGCGAAACTCAACGAGTATCGCTTATCTTAAATCAAATTATGATGATTTATGCTTTCGATTTCGTTCATTCACAAAGAAAGCTATAATTACTGGCACGATTATGAATAATGCATAAATTAATCGGGAATCGATTAAGAAAGATAATGGCCGTTTAATCGAACGCCCGTAAATAGGTATCGAATAAAATACTTGAACTACGCGGGAACAGCGTGCGACTCAACGGGGAGTGAAAAAAGGTAATGGTAGGTATACAGGGTGTTTCTTTTAAATTGGCCAAAAGGGAGAAATCCGAATCCATAAGAGATACGGGAAAACTTTCGTAGTAGAAGTTGGTCAAAAGTACAGTAAAGTTTCTTATAACAGCATAAAGTTTATCAGTAGTAGTCAGTATTTCATTAGATTTGACCCACTTCTGTTGCCCAGACATTTTCCTTCCCATACAATACAACGAAATGATCCTTAATAAACACTAAATCAAAAAACATCATAAAAAATATTAGTAATTTTGTCATTCATACATTTTGTATGAAAAAAATTTTTTACGAAATTTGACCAACTTCCGCCGTCCCGTTTTTTTTCTTCCGCTACAATGAAATGATCCTTACATGAAACTGAGTCGAACGGCATTAAAAAAGAAATTGGCCAATTTCACCCATTTCTGTGGACAACTCACACTTGACCAAAAAATAAAAAACGCTAAAATTGTCAACAGCAAAAAAGAGCTAAAGGTTCCAAAGAAAGTTTTCCTGTATCTCCTATGGATTCGGATTTCTCCCTTTTGGCCAATTTAAAAGAAATACCTACCCTGTAGATACGTCTTCCTACTGTTTTTGGTAGAGACAGCTAAGTATACCTACATATTATAATAGTGGACATAGTAGATTATGATTTTCAATAATAATTCTGTGTCTTTATTATGTGTACGTATATATCTACATATAAAATCATAATAACTCTCAATTGATAATAAATATAAAAGGTTAAAAAATTAAAACCAACAACCACCTCCTCAGCCTCAGCTTGACTTGTTGACTCTTCCATCAGAAGAGTCCTGTAATTTTAATAAAAAAGGTAAAACTATTTTTTTTTGTGATGAATTAGGTTCAGGCTTTGGAAAAATACTACATAATTATCTAAGCCACAGTTTTACTAACCATTGTTATCACAACATAAGTTTTAAACAATTAATAAACAGAATTGCGCACTCAAACTTAGAGGATTATTCTTCAATGGTTCTCCTATTAGGTAATAGTATAGGTTTGTCTAGAAAGGACATAGTGGATGGTGTGGACACCTTATTAAAATTAAACATAGGAAAGCTGATGTTGTGTGCTTTTCCTTATTCTGACAGTTTTAATGATCGTGAAAACAACCGTATATTTATGTTGAACAGGACTATTCACATGTTGACATGTCGTCATAGTGACAAATTATTGTATTTTGAGTCTAACAGATTTGTTAGTAGTTTTGTATTAAGTCAGGGAACTTTATCTATGTCCTTGAAATGTAGACAGTTGATTGCTATGTTGATAGCATACAATATTAACCATGTTGTTGCTGATTTATTTCACTGTAGGTTAAGTAGGATAAGTAGTAGTTTAAGTGACGAATCTGTGTTGTTAAGTTGCCCTAACAACATAGTGATACAGTGTTCTGTACCTGCATGCTGTACGAAGGAGGGTCTACCTGAAATACCACCAGCCTTGGAGACCATTACTAGTCAGGTTGGGTATGACCTCCCTGCTGGTACACTGAATGGTTCTGTTTTGGAGATCACTCCGGATATTACTTTAAACTAGATTGTAAGACAACAGAAGAAACCTCAGTAATTAGTAACTCATTATCAGTGAACAATAAACAGGTTTCTTCTAGCAAATTAGTTAGGTATAAAATATCAAGTGGAGAGCAACACACTTTAAAATTGTTTAATCAGAATATTCAAGGGTGCTCTTCTAAACTACTGGAAATAGAAATGTTTTTGGAATCAACCAAGTTTGATATTGTTTGCCTTACCGAACATTGGTTAAAAGATCATCAAGTTATGTCAATTTGTTATGATAATTATTGTGTAGTTAGTCATTTCAGCCGCAAACGTATGTCACATGGCGGATCTTTAATATTAATTAAGAAATCAATTAAATCTAAAACTCGAAATGACATTGTTGAACTGTCAGTTGAACACATAATTGAATTGTCCTGTGTTGAGCTTGATAGGCATGTTATAGTCTGTGTATACAGACCCCCAAATTACCAGACTCTTCCTATATTCGATTCTATAATGGAAGATGTGTTAAATAAAGTATGTAGTAGTAGTAAATCTATCATCATCTGTGGTGATTTCAATGTTAATATATTAGAAAATAACTCCAATAGTATAAAATTGTTGAGTCTTTTTAAATCATTTAACTTGTCACATATTTTTATGGAACCTACCAGAGTGACAGCTTCTTCTGCCACTTGTATAGACAACGTTTTTTCGAATTGTGATTATTTGCATAAGGAAATTATAAATAAATTGCCATCTGATCATAGTGGCCAGACAATAACGTTTTGCGCCTACACACCTACGCAAAAAACCCAAATAAGGTATAGGCCAATTACATGTAAAAATTTAGAAAAATTTAATGATACACTAGCAAGTAAATTATGTGATCAAAATATCTTTAATAATAAAAGTGACCCAAATGAGTTTTACGCCGAGTTTTTTGCAATTTTAAATACACAATTTACTCACACGTTTCCAGTAAAAACTAAAACTATCGTTACAAAATTCTTATTTAGTGATTGGGCAACACCTGGAATTCGTAAAAGCAGAGAAAGGCTTTTTGAACTTTATGGTCTAAAGAAACACATTGTGAATGATACCTTTCATCAGTATGTTGCTAAATATTCAAAAACTTTTAAAAATGTGTGTAAAACAGCTAAAGCTATTCATATTAGTAATAAAATTAAATCAGCCGATGATAAAATTAAAACAACTTGGAAAATTATAAATAATGAGACAGGTAGGAATAAACAGCGCAATAACGAATTTAATTTAGAAACTGCACATGGCCCTATAAGCACAGACGTAGAAGTAGCTCAGGAATTTGAAAAGTTTTTTTCGAATATACCTCTTAAGACGACTGCGTCTTTAGATTCGTCACCCGCACTCTCTGCTGCCTTACTTAGAAATAATGTAAAGGCCTGCCCGACGGAGTTTAGGTTTCGGCACACAAACCCCCAAGCTGTGATTAAAGCATTCAAAGATCTTAAAATTAAGTCAACAGAAGATCTCTGGGGAATGTCTGTGAAGGCCTGTAAATCCATAATAGAAACCGTGGCACCTTATTTAGCTTTTATATTTAATAGCAGTATAGACCAAGGAGTGTTTCCGGATCTCATGAAGCATAGTAAGGTAGCTCCACTTTTCAAATCGGGTGATTGTAAAGAACCTAACAATTATAGGCCTGTGTCAATTTTGCCAGTTTTCAGTAAAGTGTTTGAAAAGTTAATGCTTGCACAACTGCTATGTCACTTCAATAGAAACTCCATCTTTCATGATCAACAGTTCGGTTTCACCAAAGGTCGTTGTACAACTGACGCCGGTGTTACCCTATTGAAGAACATTTTTAACTCCTGGGAGGAAGCACAGGATGCCATAGGAATCTTTTGCGACCTCTCAAAGGCATTCGATTGCGTAAACCACGAAACGCTTTTGCTGAAGTTAGAACATTATGGTATTAAAAACAAAGCCCTGGATTTACTAAATTCATACCTAAAAGATAGACAGGTTAAAGTTCAGATAAACGGTACAAACTCATCGGGGGCTGAAATGACTATGGGAGTGCCTCAAGGTTCTATTTTGGGTCCATTCCTCTTCTTAGTCTATATTAATGATTTACCTCATTTACTAAAAAATCAACCACAGATGGTGTTATTTGCTGATGATACATCTTTAATTTTTAAAATTGACAGACGTGCACAAAATCTAGATAATGTTAATGACTGTATTCTTAAGGTTCAAAATTGGTTTACTGTTAATAATTTAGTTCTTAATGAAAAGAAAACAAAATGTATTAGATTCACTTTACCAAATGTTAGAAGTAGCGAATGTGACATCTTATTGAACGGAAAAAAAATGGAATTTATTGATCAGACAGTTTTTCTAGGAATCACGTTAGACGACAAATTACAATGGGGCCCCCATATAGCATCTCTAGCAGGGCGACTAAGCTCAGCCGCTTATGCTGTTAGAAAGATAAGGCAGTTAACAGACGTCGAAACTGCGCGTTTGGTTTACTTCAGCTACTTTCACAGCATTATGTCATATGGCATCCTATTGTGGGGCCGGGCAGCTGACATTGAATCTATCTTTATTTTGCAAAAAAGAGCTGTCAGAGCAATTTACAATCTACGTCGTCGCGAATCTCTTAGGGAATTATTCAAAAAGATTAATATAATGACAGTGCCTTGTCTATTTTTTTTTATGAAAATATAATGCATGTTAGGAAAAATCTTCATCTTTTTAACAAAATAAGCGACAGACATAATTTTAATACGAGAAATAAAGATAAAATTGATCAACCATATTTTAGATTGTCTAAAGTACAAAAATCTTTTATGGGGTTCTGTGTTAAATGTTACAATAAAATCCCGAGTGAAATCTTAAATCTAAATGAAAAAAAATTTAAAAGTTACATAAAAAGCACACTTAGTAAACAAGCATATTATAAATTAGAAGATTATATTCAAGATAAAAATGTTTGGAAACATGCTGGTCCTGCTCCATAGTACAATGTAGGGCTTAAACAAAATCAAGCTGGTTGAAATTTGAATGCTCACACACTTATATTATATTTGTAAATTGTGTAATTTCAATATTTTGTTAAAATGGGAACGCCATGTACCTTTTTGCTTTTTTTATTTCTTATTATTTTTTATATTTTTAGTCTAGATTTTCAAGGTACATTGCTTTGACATTAATATTTCAAACGCTGTTAAAAAATATTGTAAAACATTTTTTTAAAAAGAGTAAGTATGGAGTTTCTTGCCCATTCTTCTCCATACAACCTACCTTTGCGAATGGGTGTAGAATCAATCCCATCCCATCCTATTTCCTTAATTTTAATATTCGACGTTTAAAAGTGCCTCTTTGATGGCCTATTTGAAATAAATGATTTGACTTTGACTTTGACTTTGAAAATGTTTTTATTATTGCATCAACTTAAATAAGCATCTACTAAAAGTGGCTCACACATTTTATGAAATACGGACTCGGTAAAATGTCCATTACATCTAACTTTTTTAACCATTACGTATATAAGTATTTAAACTTATAATAAAGTTATAATTTATGGTTCTGGAACGTTATCATAAAAATTTAAAGTAAAATTTTACAGAAAAAAGTATAACAAGCATGCAATGCTATTTAAAATAAGCATTCAATGATATTTTTTCTTTCAATCTAAAATAACAAACAGAACATTCTACTTTCCATGGTGTAGAAATGTGTCAGTTTGTATATAAAAAAATTACATCATACTTGTTCTATTTTTAAACGAAATGTTCTCAATGGATGCCCTAATGAACGCTTGTCAAAAGGTCGACGACACGGTTTTTTTTTGTATTTGTAAACAGTGACTGCGATTGCGTGCATTCTGCCACATGCGGCGAGTGTTACCAGCTGCGAACTTATAATTTTATTTTAAAAGCTTTTTTTACTAAGCACCTACCGTGTCAATGATGGTGATCAATATTTTCTGAGATTTTTTGTAAGATTTGGCTAACACTGTAGGATATTTTCCATACCTATGTTTCCCATAGGATATTTTTAATTCATTCGTATTCCTCATTTGATAAGTATTAATCAAATGAGGAATGTACCGAATGATAATACAGCGCTAATAATTACGTATCAATTTTAGTATACTCTACGGTTACTCAAACCGTACGTATAACAAGAGTATCATTATAGTTACGATCCTTTGCAAATATTTTTTATCCGTTATTAATGGCGTATTGTCATGTCAACCTACGCTGCAGAATCCATAAAATGACATAATTATTGACACCTATGTTATTCAAATGCGCAAATTGTCCACATTGTCACACTCAGCCACACATCAAACAAGTACTATTTTAATTACTAAGTATTTGACGTCAATAAAATGCGAAACTTTATGAGTGTTTCTGACGCGTCAAAAAGTGTCATCTCGTTTTAAGTATTCTATGTGCGTATAGTTTCTAGTAACTTATTTTTCTTTGTGAAAAGTAAAGATCTCATGTACTACATATTTTATCATTTAAAAATGTAGCATCTTGCACTACTAGAATTGAAAATTTAATTAAATATGATTTTTGACCTTTATGATTTGGTTTGTATACTTATGTTTAAAAAAAAAACTGTAAGAAAAATATACGGTTACTTAGTTGCTTTAACACCCGAACTGTAATTCCTAAAACAAAAATGAAGAAAATATTCCCACATGTTTTTTTGGTGGCAACCCTTAACGCGACACTGTGGGGTCTACCACGTGTGTTTCATAAATTATTTTTTACCTTTTCGGCGTTTGAGTTCGAAACTGATAATCTATTTTTAATTATGTATTATTTTGAAGTTTATTTTTAGCAAAGCTTTTCGTTCAATGGTGTCTGGTAAAGCTACTATACTGTACATAATTGGTATCTGCCTTCACAAGTAATAAATAAGTACTATTTATTAAAAACCAAATTCAAAATTTCTTTGTATTTATTTATTATTAATTATATTTTATTATAAATAATTGCTATCTGCCTTCGCAAGTAATATGTAAGCATTATTTATTAAAATATCATACCTACATTCACTATGACAATACAAACGATTAATAAAATCCCCGCACAACGCGGAGGGTGATGAAAACATACGGTAGGTAGGTAGTAGGTACCTATTGTTTATTACATACAATACGCCACAATACGCTAAAGGAAAGTCCTATTTACGGAGAACTTTCCTCCATTTTCGGTAAGTAACAAAAATTAGGTACCCATATATTGAACAATTATTAATTACTAGCTTCTGCCAGCGACTTCGTACGCGGATCCTGTTGCTTATGCCAGCGACAATGGGGTCGTCAAAATCGAAGATCTGAAACGTCTGATGTCGAATTCTTAGAGCCTGGGGACGTGAAAACAACGGGACGCGCATGCCGATTCCAGACGATCCAGATCCTTAATTTTTGTAAGTCATCAGGAAATGCCCATCAGACTAAACAACTCTTGCTAAGATATTATTCATATTTATGTTATAGTGTAGCTGGGCTCTTGGAATTCCACATCAGTTGTTCCAGATCTCAATTTTCATACGTCAACAGAGAATGCTCATTAGGCTGAACAACTCTTGCTAAAACGTCATTCCTATATATGTTATAGTGTAGCTGGGCTCTTGGAGTTCTACATCAGGTGTTCCAGATCTTCAGTTTTTATACGACAACAGGGAGTGCTCATCAGGCTGAACAACTCTTGCTAAGACGTTATTACTGTATATGTAATAGTGTAGCTGGGCTCTTGGAATTCCACATCAGGTGTTCCAGATCTTCAGTTTTTATACGACAACAGGGAGTGCTCATCAGTTTGAACAGCTCTTGCTAAGACGTTATTACTGTATATGTAATAGTGTAGCTGGGCTCTCGGAGTTCCACATCAGGTGTTCCAGATCTTCAGTTTTTATACGACAACAGGGAGTGCTCATCAGGCTGAACAACTCTTGCTAAGACGTATTACTGTATATGTAATAGTGTAGCTGGGCTCTTGGAATTCCACATCAGGTGTTCCAGATCTTCAGTTTTTATACGACAACAGGGAGTGCTCATCAGGCTGAACATCTCTTGCTAAGACGTCATTATTGTATATGTAATAGTTTAGCTGAGCTCTTGGAATTCCACATCAGGTGTTCCATATCTTCAAATATATTTATTTCTCAGCAGAAAGTGCTCATCACGTGGAACATTTTTTGCTGTTGCGCTATTTATGTATCTCTTATAGTTTAGCTGATCTATTGCAGTTCTGCATCAGGTGTTCAAGTTTCCAAGATAAATTTTTGCCTATATGTTGCCCAGACTTAATAGCTACATCAAAAAAAAAAACAATCAAATCCGTCCAGTAGTTCCGAAGATTAGCGTGCATGGAGTAACTTCTCCCGTTTTCCTAACATTTCCCTTCACTGCTCTGCTCCTATTGATTGTAGCGTGATGAAAAGTATTCTATAACCTGCCCAGGAGTATGAAAAATAATTGTACCAAGTTTCGTCAAAATCCGTCGAGTACTTTTTGTTTCTATAACGGTTATACAGACAGACAGACAGACAGACAGACAGACAATAATTTTTTTAATTGCATTTTTGGCATCAGTATCGATCCCTAATCACCCCCTGATAGTTATTTTGGAAATATATTTCATGTACAGAATTGATCTCTCTACAGATTTATTATAGATATAGAATAGATATAGAATAGATAGATAGATAGATATAGATAGATAGATATAGATATAGATAGAAGAAGATTAATTTTATAGCTGTCATCCTAAATAAAGTAAAGTTAAGGTTTTCTGTTTTATAAATATTATTTTTATTTAATTTCTGTATGGTTTATAATAGTGTTTTGGTATAATTATGTAAATAAGTTAGTATATAGTTCATTATATTATACTAGTTTTATTCAATCAAATTATTTAGTCCATATTTATATTAAAACAAATATTTGTATGACCTACTTGTATTTGTTCCGGGTCTGAGCGCTGGTGTATGTGATTTTCTTGCAAAATAATAATTATGATGCTGAATGAAACGTAGAAACCGGGTATTTGATTTAATTTATAATCAATTCAATAATGTGTTAAACGTTTTAATATAATTATAACAAGTAACAGTTTAAAATTGTTAATTAATTAAACATTTAATGAAATACATAATATTTATTAATCACTAATTTACTAACAATAACTAGTACTTGTGAAGATTGCAATTATTATTATTATTTTGTAATTAATAAATAACGTTAAGTGTATTTAAAATGTTTTACTACAGATTTTCCTGAAGCCATTACATTATAACTGATATTTGTAATTACATAGATTTAAAACAACTGTAAAATAATAATTACTAACATATTTTTTTTTAACTTACTTGCAATCGTTGTTTTTATACATACAATGTTTACCAATTTGCTGTGAAACTATAAACTAATATGAAGAATTTCATTATATATGTATGTGGAATGAGTACCTAATGAGTAAAAAGGAACGTATGCATAGGTGTGAATGAAAGGGTATTGGAGTGAAAGAGAGAGCGTTAAATTGAATATGGCGGATGTGCCTACGACGACGAACGAGCTCAACGACGTTTTTATTTTGTTAAATTGTTTTATGTGAAAAATACACAAGTTTTCGCAAGAAAAGCTGCTTTATTTCACCATTCGATCCCACAAACTTGGGGGCTCGTCCGGGATAGCGGTGAAATAAGTGGATTAAGTTACGATGACGACGAGGTCCGACCAGGAATTTCACGATGCGGCAGCGACGGCCTCAACACAGACGGCACATGGCGACATGTTGCACCTCACGGAACAGCTCATACGAAGATTCAGTGCACAAGACGAAACGCACACAGTATCCATGTGGATACGGGACATCGAAGAAAATGGCGAAATATTCAAATGGACGCCAACTCAACTGTTGTTGGTAGCGCGACGTTCGCTGACCGGCACGGCAGCACTATGGCTACGCAGCGAGAAGGTGTTTAAATCGTGGGAGGAGTTGAAAGTAACTATCAGCAAAGAATTCGCGGATACCATAGATGTGAAGAAAATACATGAATTGATGAGTGCAAGACGAAAGAGGAAAGACGAATCGTGTATTGACTACATGCTAGTCATGAAGGAGTTGGGCAAACGCGGAAAAATACCGGACTACGTAGCTATCAAATATATAGTGGACGGTATCATAGATGACGAAATAAATAAGATCATGTTGTACGGTGTCACAACGTACGTGGACTTGAAAGAAAAACTAAAGTTGTACGCGACGTTCAAGATAAATTCTGCTAAGGACAGTCGACGTGGTAAGCCGCATAATGACACACAGAACGGCGGCAATAATAAGAGAAACACGGCTGCAATCATGCGATGTTTCAACTGTGGAGAAAAGAGTCATGTCTCGGAAAATTGTCCCCATCGGTCGCAAGGAAAAAAATGTTTCCATTGCAATGAATTTGGTCACATTTCATCAAATTGCCCAGTGAAAAAGATGGCGACCGTGGAGGTTGGTTCGAAGCAAACGGCGAGTACATCTACGTCGTCGGGAGATCGGCAGACTTCGGGCACGATCGGAGGACACGAACGAATTCCGAAGGTTGGCACCACTGAACGAGAACAGCGACGACCAACCAAAACCAATCAGACATTGTCGAAAGAAGTGTTCTTCAACTTGATGCGGGAGGGCGCCACCAGCAGCGTGAACGAGAACGACGAAGTGCAAAACGAAGTTCAGGGCGAAGTTTTCATAGGCGCGACGACCGATGTGAACACAAGCGCAAACGATTTGTGTCACGATGTTGGCATGAAACAACCGAATCAGAGTGGAGCAGCGATTGTCTGTGGCAACGGCGGCCATATTGACTTTGACACATATGATGTAAATAAACAAAACAAGGAACCTGATGATAAAATACCGGTTGTACGCCTGATACGTCGTATAAAACCATTAAAATCAGTGTTTGTGCGCGGTAAAATGGGAAGTGCGTTAATCGATTCGGGCTGTGATGTGAATTTGATGTCAAAGGACTTCTACAACGAACTTAACAGGTTAGACTTTATAATACTGTGTAATGAAAATAACATTACGTTAACCGGTTTAGGTTATTCACAAGTAAAGTCATGTGGTGTAATCACGTTAGATATAACGATTGATAACTGTCTATACCGTAATGTAACATTCTATGTAATGCCTAACGACTCTGTGCCATTCCAAATGATTATTGGTAATGATTTTCTAAGAAATGTCATGATGTTTATGAAAGATTGCATGGTTTGGTTATTGCCGAAAGATGATTGGATGAACCCAAACTATGAATGGTTGAAAGATGTTGCATGTTTTTCTAGTCCTGTTGATTGTTTAGCTCACGTCAGTAATCCTGCTGTAAAAGAAGAAGTAACAAGGTTAGTGACAAGTTATGTTCCGCAGAAAATTAAAGAAGCTCCAATAGAATTGAAGATTGTTCTTAAAGATGACTTACCTGTGTCTCAGCGGCCACGACGAATCTCATTCAAAGAGCAAGAAGATGTGGATCGCCAAATCCAAGAATGGCTTGATGATGGAATTATCAGGGTGAGTTACTCAGAATATTCGAGTCCATTAGTATTAGTGAGGAAAAAGGATGGTGGTTTAAGAATATGCGTTGATTATAGAAGGATTAACAGTAAAATGGTTAAAGATGAATACCCACTCCCTATTATAGATGACCATATTGACAAGTTGTCCTCGGCTAGAATATTTAGTGCATTAGATTTAAAAAATGGTTATTTTCATTTACGCATACACGAAGACTCAATTAAGTATACTTCTTTTGTAACGCCTACTGGACAATATGAATTTTTACGTGCACCTTTTGGTCTAGCAACTTGCCCCAAAGTTTTTACCAGATTTATCACCATTATCTTCAGAGAATTGATCGCCAAAGGTATTGTTATTATTTTCATTGACGATATTCTAATTCCAGCGCAAGATGAGTATCAGGCTCTTGAGCGCCTGAAGGAAGTTCTGAAAACTGCATCGGAATATGGATTAAATATCAACTGGAAGAAGTCTCAGCTGCTAACCAGGAAGGTAGAATACCTAGGCCACGTTATTGAAGGTGGTGCAGTAATGCCATCGCCAGGGAAAACAGATGCTGTAACAAAATTCCCTGAGCCCCAGAATTTGAAGCAACTGCATAGTTTTTTGGGACTGTGTTCCTACTTCAGGAAATTTATACCTAGATATGCCCTGATAGCAAAACCACTCACAGATATGCTGAGAAAAGACCGGAAGTTTGAATTTAATGATGAACATAGAGCTGTTTTTAACCAATTGAAGATGAAAATGGCTACTAAACCAGTGTTGAAGATCTATGACCAAAGAGCAGAGACGGAGCTCCATACTGACGCATCAGGTATTGCTTATTCAGCTATTTTAATGCAAAAAGGTGATGATGGGTCTTTACACCCGGTTCATTATATGAGCCGAAGGACTACAGACGCACAGGCCAAATATACAAGCTATGAGCTTGAGGCACTGGCTATAATTGAAGGTGTGAAGAAGTACAGACACTACTTATATGGAAAATTCTTCAAGATTGTAACAGATTGTAAGGCTTTTCAAATGACACTAAACAAGAAAGATTTAGCATCATCAACAAGAGTTGCTCGATGGATTTTATTTTTACAGGATTATGATTTTACAGTAGAACACCGTGATGGTACTGGGATGAGGCATGTCGATGCATTGAGCCGAAACCCATACGTAGCAGCCATAACGTCTAGCTTGCACCAGGATATAAAACGTGCACAGGAGTGTGATGAAGGCCTTAGTGCAATATTAAAAATTTTGGAAGAAGGAAAATCATTTAAAGATTACTATCTCAATCAAGGATTACTTTATAAAGGATCAGAGCAACAACTAGTTATACCTTCCACAATGGAAAATGAAATTATACAGAGGGCACACTGTAACGGTCATTTTGCAAAGAAGAAAACCTTAGATCTCATTAGCAAGGATTACTACATTGAAAATATAGGAAAGAAGGTTGAAAATTACATAGCATCATGTATACCATGTCTACTAACAAATAGAAAAGAAGGAAAGCAAGAAGGTTACCTTAATCCAATTGAGAAGGGAGACACTCCGCTGCATACACTGCATTTAGATCATGTTGGACCCCTGACAGAGACTCATAAGCAGTATAATCATATACTCACCATAATTGATGCTTTTACAAAGTTTGTATGGTTGTTCCCGTGTAAAAGCACCACAACTAGAGAAGTGTTGAATAAATTGGAGATAATACAGCAAACCTTTGGAAATCCAGAAAGATTCATCACAGATAGAGGTACTGCTTTTACTAGCAACGAGTTTCGACAGTACTGTATGAAGGAAGGAATAGAATTATGTCATATTACTACAGGAGTACCCAGAGGCAATGGTCAGGTGGAAAGGGTTCACAGAACGATTATACCAGTACTTACCAAGCTATGTCTTGAGAGACCAGGATTGTGGTATCGACATGTAGGAAGAGTGCAGATGGCGTTAAACAGTACTTACCAAAGAAGTGTGAACACCACTCCATTTGAAATGCTAATTGGAAAGAAAATGAAGAGACAAGAAGATATAGAAATATATGAACTACTACAACAAGAAGGACGGGACAATTACATGGAAAATAGAGAAGATTTGAGGAAGAGAGCAAAACAGCAAATACTAGAAGTACAACAAGAGAATAGGAAGAACTATGACAAGCATAGAAAGGATAGTACGAAATATGAAGAAGGTGATTTGGTGGCTATAAAGCGAACCCAGTTTGGCCCAGGGCTCAAACTCAAACCTAAGTATTTGGGACCTTATCAGGTCACGAAAACCAAACGACACGATAGATATGACGTACAGAAAGTAGATATGATGGCAGAAGGTCCAGTCAAAACCACAACATCTGCTGATCATATGAAAAAATGGCCAGATGACAAGGAGTAAGAGTAAGAGCAAGTAAGTATGTGAGATAATGAAGTATGTTTGTATGTTGACTGTATGAAAGTGATGAGTGTTAAGAAATGTATTTTGTTAGTGTTTTCTCTACATTGTCATGTTCTGGATTTATAACCACACAGAGTTGCTAAGGGTAAGCATGACAAGTAAATTGTAACCGGTCACATTGTGTGTTAAGGTGTCTTGTATTTTTTTGTTATGCAAAGATGTATTAAGATCAAGCTTAAACTGTAATCTCTGTTTGTAACTAAAGTCATGATTTTTTTTTCTTTTTCTAATGAAAAGAAATAACAAAATGTGAATTGACTAGGTATGTTATTCAGTAAAAATATGTCTCTATAACTTCAACTTGTAAAGTAAATGTTTGGTTGGAATTATATTGTCAAAGATTAAACTTTCATAATGTTTCTGTAACTGTAATGTAATGTAAGTAAGTAATGTAATGTAACTGTAATGTAAGACAACTGAGTGTTACGCATTAATTAAAGTTTATATAAGATGTGTGCATGAGGTTCATGATGTGTTAAAATTGTCTGAGGGCAGACATTGTGTAGGATGGCCGAGTGTGGAATGAGTACCTAATGAGTAAAAAGGAACGTATGCATAGGTGTGAATGAAAGGGTATTGGAGTGAAAGAGAGAGCGTTAAATTGAATATGGCGGATGTGCCTACGACGACGAACGAGCTCAACGACGTTTTTATTTTGTTAAATTGTTTTATGTGAAAAATACACAAGTTTTCGCAAGAAAAGCTGCTTTATTTCACCATTCGATCCCACATGTACAAACAAAAATATTTATTTTAAATACCGGTATGCATCTAAACGTGTTGTATTGATTGAAATAATAAATAAGCAGTAGGTATATCTATTTATACAAGCGTATAAAACCAATTCACAACATTTAAATTTTTGGCATGTTATTTTCATAAAACTTTTCACTGAAAACGAAACTTTAATTCATCACTATAAAGTTTAAAATGGAACCCTCTGATTTTCCTACCGAAAATAAATCAGCCCAATTTATTATTACTGGCAACATTATATCTGTCTTCGTTGCAATGAAACGGGAGCCATTTTTGGTAGTCAACTTATAACGGCTATGAATTTTTATTTTATTCGTGTCCGACAATTAGTGGCATCCGTTATAGGTGCAATATCAATTAATTGAATAATTTATTCGAATAATGAATAATGAATTCGAATCGTAAGAGGCTCGCTGAATATCAATGTTAAACTTGAAAGGTCCAGCCTGATGAAGTCTACGCTCCGACCTACTCGGCCCCATATTCAAAACCCCGAAAGCTTTCAACTCGAGCTCTCTAATCGCTTTGCTTGCCTTGAGAACTTAGTGTCAGTGGACGAGATCAACGACGGGCTAGTGGAAACTGTCCGCACGGTAGGGTCTAAGTTTTTTAGACCCTGTCGTAAAGATAGACCCCAGAAATTGACCGAGCAAACCTTAAACCTCATGGCTGAACGACGTTTGCTACAGTTGCAGTCTTCCGATGACGCGAAGTCATATAGGCAGCTCAATAGACGGATATCTAAGTCCTTGCGACATGATCTGCGTCTCTTTAATACGAATAGTGTTAAAGAGACCATACAGCGAAACCAAGGCTCTAAAGTGTTCGCAAAGGACAAGTCTATTGGGCAGAGCCAGATGACAAAGCTGAAACGGGAGGATGGCAGCATAGCGTCGACCAAAGCAGAGGTTTTAGGCGAGATCGAGAGGTTCTATGGACAGTTATACACTTCGGTCGCAAAGCCCGTTGACCGCTTGGTAGGAGATCCCAGAGCCAAGCTGTCCCGACATTATACCGAAGATATCCCGGACATCAGTCTGTACGAGATTAGGATGGCCCTGAAGCAGCTTAAGAACAACAAGGCGCCGGGCGAGGACGGAATCACTTCAGAGCTTCTGAGAGCGGGTGGAACACCGGTACTTAAAGTCCTCCAGAAGCTCTTTAATTCCGTCCTCTCTGAGGGCAAAACGCCTGAAACATGGAGTAGAGGTGAGGTGGTGCTGTTCTTCAAAAAAGGTGATAACAGCCTATTGAAGAACTACAGACCCATCACGCTTCTAAGTCATGTTTATAAGCTGTTTTCAAGGGTTATCACGAACCGTCTCGAACACAGACTTGATGACTTCCAGCCTCCCGAACAAGCCGGTTTCCGAAGAGGCTATAGTACCATAGACCACATCCATACGCTGCGGCAAGTTATACAGAAGACCGAAGAGTATAACTTGCCATTATGCTTAGCGTTTGTGGACTATGAGAAAGCCTTCGATTCGGTGGAAACATGGGCGGTACTTGAGTCACTCCAGCGATGCCGTATTGACTATCGGTACATCGAGGTGTTGAAGTGCTTGTATAATAACGCCACCATGTCGGTCCGAGTACAGGAGCAGAGCACGAAGGCGATTCCATTGAGAAGAGGCGTAAGACAGGGGGACGTTATCTCCCCGAAACTGTTTACTGCCGCAATGGAAGACGCCTTCAAGCTCCTGGAATGGCAAGGACTTGGCATCAACATCAACGGCGAATACATCACTCACCTTCGGTTTGCCGACGACATCGTAGTCATGGCAAAGTCGATGGAGGAACTCAGCATGATGCTCGATGGCCTCGACCGAGTTTCACAACGGGTGGGCTTGAAAATGAACATGGACAAGACGAAAATTATGTCAAATGCCAATGTTGTGCCCACCCCAGTCTCTGTTGGAAACTCGGTACTCGAAGTTGTTGACTCATATATCTACTTAGGACAAGTAGTCCAGTTAGGTAGGTCCAACTTCGAGAAAGAGGTCAACCGCCGAATCCAACTCGGTTGGGCAGCGTTCGGGAAACTACGCAACGTCTTTTCGTCCGACATACCTCAGTGCCTCAAGACGAAAGTCTTCAACCAATGTGTGTTACCAGTGATGAGTTACGGCACCGAAACGTGGTCTTTCACTATCGGCCTCATCTCAAAGCTCAAAGTCGCTCAACGAGCTATGGAGAGGGCTATGCTAGGTGTTTCTCTACGTGATCGAATCCGAAATGAGGAGATCCGTAGACGAACTAAAGTCACCGATATAGCCCATCGGATTAGCAAGCTGAAGTGGCAATGGGCAGGCCATATTGCTCGCAGAGCAGATGGCCGATGGGGTCGAAAAGTACTAGAGTGGAGACCACGGACTAGCAAGCGCAGCGTAGGACGTCCACCAGCAAGGTGGACAGACGACCTTATAAAGGTCGCCGGAAGACGCTGGATGCAGGTCGCTTCCAACCGGTATAAGTGGAAATCAAAAGGGGAGGCCTATGTTCAGCAGTGGACGTCCTACGGCTGAGATGATGATGATGATGATGATATAAGATTACTATTAACGAAGTATCTCAATGACCTTAGTAAGCACTGATAAAGGTAACCTTAGGGTCAACGAATTTAAGGCATTTGACAGTCATAAAGTGACATATTATTTATATTTTATGCTCGTCTGGTAACTAGATCTTTCGATTAGTAAGCTAAACGATTGTTTGCAGCACTGCTTTTAGCAAGTTCGATTCTCGTGCGTAACAAATTCACGGCACGGATGGCGCAGTGGCTGAGCGATCGACTGCTGTGCAGCAGGTCGCGGGTTCGATCCCCGCACGGAACAAATATTTTCACCTCACACGCTCGGAAAGATTTTATTTCTTATTCAAATCTGAGCGCAAAACTCCATTTTGTGCTCTAGAGCACAAAGTGTTGTTTAAAATTCGAACACGTCTTGTATTCAATCAATTGTTTTCTACACTGACAGGCGAGCCGCCCCCCTACATTTCCTCGCTGTGTGAGGTGAAAAGTTGTGTGTTGCACTCGGCAGCAAAGTTTTTCTATGTCTCGTACCTTTGAAAACTTCGCATCGCTCAGGATTCTATATTTGAACCGCTCGTTTCTCTCGCGGTTCAATCTTAGAATCCTTCGCTCTCTCAGTTTTCCATTCAAGTACTCGCGCCAAAAATCAACTTTGCAGCCTTGTATAACAAATAACTATTGTATGATCTACAACAAATAGTTGTTTCGTGTCTGGGTGTTTGTGTATGTGAGTTTCTATGTTTGTAAAAGCACCCACGATACAGGAAGAAACTCCTAGTGTGGGGCCACATTAAAAAAAAAGGAATTGAAAAAGGAAAAAAATATTTTTACGGCCCGTAGATAAGTTTCTGTACTAGCTGTTTGTATATTAATTGTAGTTTATTACATGTTGCTATTAGAGGGTACGACCAAAAATTAGATCATCCTATTATTATGTACACTTACAGGTGACATTCCTATTTAGGAGCCAAACTATAAAAAACTGGATAAAGCAATACCAAAGGAACTACCCAAGCCTTGCACTCAGTAAGAGTCTAACATTCCCTTCACTTAACTCAGAGCGGGAGGACGCATTTGATGACTTCTAAAATAATGGTTAAGTATATGTACAACCGACAATTAGGCAACACCACACTCCTATTCCGAATATGTTTTTTGTATCAAGTAAGATAATTACAATAAAAATTACTTACAGATCAGAAATAGAGGAACATCGACACCGAACGTCCACCACAAGCCAGTTATTGTCCAGGAGCTAGACTTAGCTGACTGCGACTCCACGTCTCTTCTCTGAAACAAAGACAGGTAATTATTAATAAAGTTTTTTTTAATGTATGATGGGTTTGTTCTTCACCTTAGTCTAGGACAAGGTCGACGATGGAGCGAGCTTACCCAGAAGAAGCCTGTTCACTCTAACTTTGAAAGATTAGGGTTGCATGCGTTCGGAAACACAGACGCAGGCAGAGACGGTTTCGATAAAGGCCATCTGATATAGTTATATTTTGTTATAAGAAGTTATATAATTCTAGCTAAATGACAGCTTACATAGGAACATACATAAAAATAAATGTACTTATACACAAGTCATTTACCAATGAGGGTGATAAAGACAATATAACGCCATTTATTCATAAATTTTCGTTTCGTATAACAAACAAATATTATATAACCTTATTGGACAACGGTTTAAAATGTTACCAATTAATTATTTATCATCATTATCACCTTCCAAAATGGTTAGAAATAGTCACAACAATATTAGGTACCTACTGAAAAACAATTCAACAGACTTTCAGCTTCCTAATACATTTTCATACCTTTCAACGGCTTGTCCGACTAACTCATTTACCTAAGCTCCTAAGCCTGAAAACACGAATAACAAGCCCAAATCTAAAACTTTCAGAAAAAAGCTTAAGCCTAAAATACTTTCTCGATAATGAATAAAAGAAGGAGTCTTACCTATTTAGATAATCCTAAGTGGAATTCTACTAAGTCGAGCGTAAAAGTAGGATTACCTCAGAGCCTTTGAGAGCAAGGTCGAAACGGTTCGACCTTGCTTCTGTGACCTTCGAAGGTCGGATGGCCTTACACGTTTGTGAGGGTAGTGACCTCTACTGAAATAGGGGAACACAGAAGGCTAAGTCAATGCTATTTTAGACGGAAACACAGGACTGCCAAAAAGTATGGCAGAAAATGGTATGAGATTCGAGCAACCAAAATAGGGAAGCCCTATATTCGGTTGTGGTTGATGAAGAGATGATGATGATGCCTTGTTTGCCCGGGCCTCCTCAGTTTGCTGACAGTTCATTCGAGATCACAACGCATTGTCGATTTGGAGTTAGTCCTTGATCGAACGGTGAGCTACCTATTACTCGCCGTCCGCAAGCCTGTGTCAGTTAATCCTAGTTTTCAAGTTGGTAGTATGACCTGGCTAATATTTAAGTGTAACAAATCTTCTGATCCTCTAGTTTAGTATCTCCAGTCCAGTCTATCTAGTATTTACTCAGGGCTAGCTACAAAGAGACTGAATTAGCGTATTTTGCTTACATTTGCGGTTCGGTCCAGTGTATATTTAGTACCAAAGTAAACCTAAAATTTGGCATTTAACTAAAACATTTCAGTGGTCGTTTTGTGGTCAGCAGATTTAAAATTAAATGTATTTTCAGTTGTTTGTTCAGGAGGTTTAAGCGCATTTCACACAGAGAGCGAGCGCGGGTCGGGCGCGTTTCGGGGCGGGAGTACGGCGGGTCTAGCTTCACACTGAAAGCGTGCGCACGACCCGCCCGCGCCCGACCCGCGCACGCTTTCAGTGTGAAGTCTTCCATTTAAATACAAAGAACTAGACCCGCCGTACTCCCGCCCCGAAACGCGCCCGACCCGCGCCCGACCCGCGCCCGCTCTCTGTGTGAAATGCGCTTTAGAGATGAAAGCTGCTGAAAATAGGGCGTTTCTTTGTGCCAGTTTAGGCCCAGTTGTTTATATTCCCTTTAGACTGAATCAACAAGTCTGTGCTAGATACAACCTTATTTGAATTTTGTAATCTTTGAGGCAGACAGCGTAGCGTTGTTATGGCTTCTAATTCTGGGCTAATCGGCTTGTTTGGTACCCTTGTTCTAATTACTGTTTTTCTACCTAAGTTTTACATTCTGGTGGGTTATTAGGGTTACATAAATTTTATGTCATGATAATGATCATTACATTAATTTGGAATCTTATTCATATTAACTTATAGGTGACATTTTGTCAAATAGATAGTATCCTTATTATTTGTTACTCTTTCATGCAAAAACTTCTGAACGAATACTGATGATTCTTAACAGTAACATATTATCTACAACAGGGTAAAGAATTAACGCGGACGAAGCCGCAGGCAAAATGTAGTTACCTTTTACTTGCTTCAGAAGGGCTTTGAGTAAAGCATGCTTTGAAGCAAAACGTGCGTATTCTAAAATTTCCTAACCATACAGTTATATTTTTTATACAAACGATGGCCCTTTTGAAGAAATCTTAAGTTAACATCATCCGGACATAGAACCCGGATCTTTACGATCCACGAGTGTCGTGAATGAAGAAAATAGAAAATGATGGGCGCAATACACCTACATTATGTGCTTCGTCTGATAATAATGAGTCATTACTATTTTGTTGCAGTTTAACTGAGAAATCAGTTGTTTATACAAACGTCTAGAAATATCAATGCTAATGCCCCAGTGTATTACTTTTTCTATTTTTATAGACTATTATGATGTCAAAATAACAATAGTATCTTGTACTTGAGTACAAAAGTCTATACTCTATGTATACCTACTTATACAATTTTTTATCCATAATAATTTAATTCATGTACTTTTCTATATACATACAAATATAAGAAGAGAAATATAAGAAATATAATCACTTTACATAGGTACAGCTAACTCCGGTCTAAAAATGAAACGAACAAACATTAAACTTTTAATGTCGTCTCAACCTTATGTCAAAAAGTTAGTCGTTCAATTAAACTGACAGATTTGACACTTTACAAACTGGTTAACGACTTAACTTGTCTTGTTACGTTAGGAAAAGTTGACTTGTTAGCGATTACTAACATGACGTATTGACAAGAGGATTAATCGATCGATCAATTAATGTGTTGTTAGTTAAACGTGTTTAGTAATTTATTTACTTCCCATTCTCACATAGATTTGTTTAGTTTAGAAATTGTTAAACCTTTTAGATATTTTATGTTCAAAGATACTTATATCGATAGACTTTTTTTAGATCGAGCAAATGTCTAAAATTCACTGGAGCAAATAAAAAAATGCCTAGAAGTTAGGCATTATTAAAAATGTCCTAAACCATAGCATTCTCTACAACATTCGATGATTCAACGCCCTGAACAATAGCAGTTTAACTACATGTAAGTACAACTTACTTAGTATATTAATCGGGCTTAAGGCGATGTCTTCAAGCCTTTTCAGTTTATCGTTTTTGCGAATACTTGACATGTAAAACATGTCCAAAATACTGTGACCCTTGCTTTTAACATTGCCAACTTTAAATGCAAAGAAATTAGATTCACTTTGTGGTGCAGCAAGTTCTTAATTCACTGGTCGGTAAAGCGAATCTTCCCGAGTTTGTTTCAGGATTTTGAACTTTACTTGACTGAAAATGGAGTATGTTTTTGTTTGTGTGATAATTGTAAGATTCAGTTTAAATAGCTGCCGTTTCCTTGCGACCATGAACTCCTTGACCGAAGCGTGACATCGTAAAAGGTAGAAAAAGTCTTTAAATTCCTGATTGAGTACGCTTAAATGTGGTTTAGTGATTATAATCTTAAATTATAACAGCTTTTGTTCGCGGAATCTGTAGCTGCACAAAATGGTGGACAGCTTTTTTTTATTCAATTTCAGTTAAGTACTCGTTTAAGAGAAATTTTGAACTTAAACGGCTACAATGTGAATGTTTTGCAAACAAAACGTTATTTTGGAGGGTGCGTCTCATTTCATATAAACTTATTTGATATATTTTCATTTCAATAACGTTCACATGATATAATCAACGTGAGATATATGTACCAACGGTTGATATAATTTCTTTACACATAATGTTTGTGTTACTCTAAAACTCATTTCATATCATTTTATTTGATATAACGTTTATTTAAGCGAAGATCATTACATATAACATTTGAAACATATAATTTAACGTTTAAACTATTTTCTTTGATGACTTTGGCTTATTCCTTTGAACTTTGATTGTTTGCCTTCACGATTGCTATTGTTATTAGAAAAAAATAGTATCCAAGAGCGAGCGAAGCGAGCTCGGGACTTGGGACACCCCGACACGGACAGGTTAGGTTCGAAGGGGATGGCGGGGTCTGAAAGACCCCGCCATCCCCTTCTGTTAGGTTACTTTAAACCCTGTACGCAGAAATAGGAGCCCCGCGAAGCGGGGCTCCGTCCAACATTCATGGCAGGTGGTACTATTACTAGGCACATCAGTGTTAAATTACTTTCCAGGAAGAAAAAAAATTAGAGCAAATAAGTTTTATGTCTTTTGAGTGGTATACAAAATGAATTTATATTCATTGATTGTTATGCTTTTAGAAATTAGTCATAATAAAATTATGTCAATCGTTTATTATATTAACAGATCGTTATATCAAATAAAATTATATATTCAGTTGTTATCTCTTGTAAATTTTAGAGATTTTGTAGTTATATCATATATTACTTACCCTATTTTGGAATATTAAAAACTTTTTACTTTACTTACAACTGCCTATAGGTAATTATAGGCAGCTTTTAGTTCCTAGTGTAAACTAGGAACTAAAAAACCGGCCAAGTGCGTGTCGGGCAACGCACAGGGTAGGGTTCCGTAGTTGCCCATCAAAATACTTATGCGAACTAACTAAACTGATTCGCTGAATTTAAGTTTAAAAAGAAGAATTGTCAAAATCGGTCCAGGCGTCTTTGAGAAATCGGGGAAAATACATTAAAAAAAAAGATTACGACGAATTTAGAACCTCCTCCTATTTTTGAAGTTACTTAAAAATAGTTGACAATAAAAACCTACCTATCCCCAAAACATACCCACCTACTATAGCTGTAAAAATAAAGTTGACAAACTTACATTTGCAGTTGAAGAACATGTTCTCCGATACATTTTGTTTAGGAAAATATGTTATCCAAGTACGTTTTATAAGTTGGTCGATTATTACTCGTAAACTTGTAAAGCCTACTTAGTCATGATAATTTTCGTTTAAACTTCGTTATATATACTACTATTGTGAATTTTTTCACACCCCCAAACATAACCGTTTAGCTGGTAGAGGGGGGGGACACTCGAGTCGAGCAAAAATTAGCACTTTAAAGCTTAATATTTCACAAACGAATCTTTTTATTAAAAAATTGTTAATGAAAACTATCAATATTTTTTAAAGACCTATTTAATGATACCCCACACTAAGGGGTACGCGAGAAAAAAAAAAACATCCCCACTTTACGTGTACAGGAGGTACCCTAAAAAAAAATATTTTAGGAGACTTTATTTTACCACTTTTTTGGCGCAACAAATCCGTATATTTACACCAAATTACAGCTTTCTAGTACTGTGCGTCTCTGAGCTAAACTGCGGACAGACGGACGGACGGACGGACGGACATGGCGAAACTATAAGGGTTCCTTGTTGACTACGGAACCCTAAAAAACGTTTCCTACTTTTTAGGGTTAAAAGGAAAAACGGGACCCCTTTATTATGGATCCGTCTCTTAGTCTGTCTGTTTCTAAATATTTTGTGTAAAATAGTCAATAGATAAAGTTATTTGAAGTGAACGGGGATAACCTTAATGACGTCACACAGGATATGAATCAATGTAGTGATTTCGTAAAGCATTTTTGATAACGAACGGATAATAATAATTATATTATGAGGAAATTACCGCGTCATACTGTAATCTATTTTGGGCATATATTTAAGTACCTATATCATCGTATGAGTATTCAAAGGGTGTGTCTAAAACACTAGGGTAATTTTTTGTTGTAAATTATTAGCAAATTATCTTGCTAATTATTTTTACCTTGTGTCATGAATGTTATGTAGCTTGCTTTAAAACTACGGAACGGATTTTAATGAGGAAGGAAATAGTACATTATGCAACGAGTGAATAAAGAGCGGATTTAAAGCGAGGGCCTTATATATGAATCAAGAGCAAGCGAAGGATTTTAATGACTGAATCACGACCGCAGGGAGTGATTCAAGTATTTAAATCCTGAGCGACGCGAGTGATTCAGGCCCTCGATTTAAATCCGTTTTATTCACGAGTTACATACGATACTTTATACCATGACCACAAGAAAAATAATAACTAAGCGATAATAGATAGGTATTTAACGAAGAAAAAAAAAGACAAAGGTGCGTTTACAAACATCTAAATTCACATACACAAACACCCAGATCCGAAACAAATAACTGTAGATCATACGAAAATTTGCTCCGTGCGGGAATCGAACCCACTGCACGCGACGAAGTAGTCCAATCGCTCGGTCACTGCGCCAACAAATTGACATTAAACTCGGAACAATGTTTTAAATTAAGAGTAACATTATCCTAACAACACGAGGGCTGACGGGGGTGGACCGCAGCAATGTGTTCTAAATTCAAACACCAAAACAGTGAGTAAAAGAGCTTTTTACTCACTGTTTTCAGTGAGAAAAAGTAACTTTTTAAAGTGGGAATGGTATAAATATAGTTTATTATCTGAATCAATCCATATTTCTTATCCTGGTTAGACGAACCCGTAAGAAAATAATTATAACTGAACCTCACGCGGGTAAAGTCGCGTGGCTCTTTTTTTTTTTTGACGTGGTAAAATCATCAAATGAGTCCGCACCCAGGGTAGGGCGGGAGGGACTGTCAGACTCGTACTGACTAAAATCCACGGTGTCCTTCAATAGCCCTTTACGTTCCAGGGTCACGGTAATGGGATAAGACCCACGACCCCGGCAGGCATTGGCCCTCTAGAGGGGGGCCCCGTCACTATGCTCTTTGAGGCGCGCGTGGAACACAACGCGCCGTCGATCCGGGCATGGTCCATGGTCGGACAGCGAGTTCGCCGCCCGCATGCTCGCGCCTGCGGTGGCCGGAGATCATCTGCCGACGTCGCGTGGCTTTATAAATTTTTAGCAAAAATTTTTTTAATCGTGATTTTTCGACGATACTATAAGGGCAGCCGCATGTTACTTCAGTTTTTTTTCCGTTCAGAATTCGAAATGATGAATGAAATTGAACAACACACACAAAACATGTACACACATTATTGTATGAATTCACTGTGTACGGATAGAAAACGGACCAGGATATCTGATCAGGAAAACTGATGTATGCGGCCAGGCTAAATCAAACTACCCATGATACAAAGAGTGAAGGGCAAAGTATGAAAAATCCTCGATATCAGCTGAAGTTATTCAGTAACCAATGAATGACAAATCACTTGTATCAAGTGTTAATAATAGTAGCACTTGCTAATTGATAGTCATTCAATAAATGATTAATAGCTTAAATGGGTGAATTGAATTGTATGGACATTATACTGTCACACCATAAAGATTCCACGGGAGTGCGACGCTTTACGGCACAATTTACGGCACTATTCACTCAGGTGGCCTACCATGATCTCTTAATGCGATCCAGTTTTGGCTGTGGGAAAGAGATGGCATTAGACGACTTGTATAGCTCTGCCTCTTTTCCACACTGCAATAACTCTCGCTTTAAGACTCATGGTCAGGGTTGAAAAAAAAAACAGTTTTTTTTTCAAATTCATAAAACGAACAGTTCAAAATGTTTTAAACAAGTGTTTTTTTGTTTTTTTTTTAGTTTCTTTTTTTTTTTCAAGTTAATGCCACCTTGTTTGTTGCAGTCTAAAAGTATAAATCAATTATGTTTCGTTTCTAGACTACATCTTTTCAAATTCGCCCTTTGTAATAATAATAATAATAATCTTTATTGACATAAAAGTAAGTTACATTATTATATGGAAACCCTGACTCCTGCGCTAGGTTGTAACCTGTGTTACAGGAATCAGTGTCTTCTCCCAGTAGTTTTACACAGAAATTATGCAATAAGATTTAAACAATTTTACATTATACAATATCTGCTTATGGCATATGGGTGTGTGTGTGGGTCTGTGTGTATGTGTGTGTGTGTGTGTATGTGTCTGTGGGTCTGTATGTATGTATTTGTGTGTGTGTATGCGTGTGTGTGGTGTGTATCGTGGTTTATTTATTTATCATGCATGTTTATAATGGGAAGCGCTAATTGCCGGGTTTATGTTATTAATGTAATGTGTGTATGTAATGAAATTTTTACGAAAAATTATCAATGAAAAAAAAAACATGTGATGTTTTTTCTCTAATAATTTTATGTATTGTTTCATTACAATACCAATAAAAGTTAAAAATATGATATAACAATGACATTAGACTCAAAAGGTTTTATGTCAAACTATTTAGACTCCTGAATATTAATTTATTTTCATTTTATATGCATTCATCTGCCTTGAAAAGTAGTTGAAACGGGTAATAAAAAACACTGTTTAATTTCAAACTGTTTTAAACAGGTGTTTTAAAACAACTTGTTTTAATCATGCCAACCCTGCTCGTGGTAGGCCATAGTGGACTCAAACACGTCCAAAATGTACGCGAACATTCTAAAATTGTTTGCGCACTCCTTAATACTTCAGTGCGTGCACTCGTGAGCAATGCACTCGTTATTTGTGCACGCACATAGTTAGACTTTAGTTTAATGAAAATGAACACTACAGGTGTGAGATTCTCTGTTCTGTTTGATAACGATAAACGCAATTATTCAGTTTATTAGCACAAGGGCATGAACACAATTGCAAACTATTTATCTGAAGAAATATTACTTTTTATTTGTGAATATATATAGATAGATAGATAGATAGGGCCCATAATGGTGACCTTCTGTCACTAATATTATCAATGGAAGAATCGAAAATATCTATATTTGCATTGCGTTTTAAAAATATTTAAAATGTAAATAATATATCCTATCATCATCATCAGCCTATAATGTTCCCACTGCTGGGACACAGGCCTCCTCTCTGTGAGAGGGAGTGGGCCATAATCCACCACGCGGGCTCAGTGCGGGTTGGCAGATGTCATAATATATGTCTTCGAATTTTTGGTTCTAGGACATGCCGGTTTCCTCACGATGTTTTCCTTCACCGTTTTGAGAGCAGTGATGGTGATGAAATAAATTGCACAAAGTAATGCGCCTGGCGGGGTTCGAACCCACGACCACAACTCATAAGTCGGGACTGACCACTGGAGATTCGATTTCTGGATTCAGAAATTGAGATGATGAAATATGAAATGTAGTAAACAGCTTTCATTTACCTCCACAGATTCATAAGACCGATATAGCGGCATATTTTCAAACTTCACTACGCACAAAATCACAAAAAAAAAACACGTTCACAAATGAAATAAAATCACTAACTATAAGCTAAATGGAACATGTTGACATATCGACACACTATTTGCAACTGATATGAAATCTTCAACTGACTAATTTTAACGCGTTTTCACTTAGATAAGCCTAAGTAGGTATTTCTGTTGTGGTAAAAAACCGGCCAAGTGCGAGCTGGATTCGGAAAGGAATGACTCCTTATCTGGGGGCACGGCAGTGCCCCCGCCAAGACGTAATTTTTTTTTTCCCAGTAAGGCAGGGCGGGAGGGACTGTCAGGACGTATACTGACTAAAATCCACGGTGTCCTTCAATAGCCCGTTACGTTCCGGGAGACTTTGGTCCTCTATAGAGGGTACGTCATAATGCTGACACTCTTTGAAGCGCGCGTGGAACACAACACGTCGTCGATCCAGGCATGGTCCATGGTCGGACAGCGAGTCGCCCATTACTCGCCGCCCGCATACTAATGGTGGTATGTAGGTGGGATCTTCCGGAGATCGTCTGGCGACGTTCGTCGCTGTGGGTGTCTACCACTGCGATGACTCCATATCATGGCACAATATTAACATGTGTATTTAAATTTATTCCACACCAAAATGAACACACAGTTTTAACCTTTGTTTATTTTTTAACTTTTTTTGCGTACATTGTTAGAATCTGTTCGCACTAAGACACGACGCGTCTAATTGATTATGTGTAGTAAATTAATTTATACAAAAAGTAAATTATTTTTATAAAAATGTGTGCGCACCGTCGCGTTTCGGTGTACCTAAATTGAGCCTAAAACACCCTCTGTGAAAATTGGTAATATCTACCAATTCTGGCTTTCAGGAGAAACAGTGTAATAAGAATAGTGTTGTGGGCTGCCTGTGTCGGACAGTCGGACGGATAGCGAAACCTTTATACCTATTGGTTACGGAACCCTAAAACGTTGGAAGTTTGTCTATCTATTGTTGATTTAATGAGTAATGAACTGAGCCCTTTTGAGTGACTATACATTAAGGACTGACGTATCTTCATATCTATTTGATTTCATTACTGCGTTCGTTTGTTTACGTTGTCTTTACGTTGTGAAAGAATTGCAAAATTTCATCACTTTTTCCTTTTTATTACCAGTTTTGGTAAAGAAAAAAAAATACAAAATTGATACAACAAACAATGGAAAAATATATGCTTTGAATTTATTTGCATCATAAAATCTGAAACGAGGATATTCGTCAAACAACCAGAGCCAAGTTGAAGTCACATGGTCAGAGGAATCTCTCAATCAAAGACAATTTCTCTTTGCTCTCAATGAATTAATAACTGAAAGGAAAGAAAAGTTTAAGAGTTGCAGAACGGACTGATAGACCCACTAGGTGGACCGACGACATCGTGAGAGTCGTGGCACCCGAATCACGCGACAAATGCAAGTTGCGAATTGTCGTTCGGCGTGGGTGATCTAAGGCCTTTGTTCAGTGTATACATCTTGTGACTGAAGTTGATGACGATTGACAGCATTTTTAAACGCTTTAAGAAGCCCTAAAAAGTTCTTATTACACGTAAATACACTTTGAAATAAATGCAAAGGGATTCCCGAAGGACTTTTTCCCAAAAGTTGCTAGTATTTGACGTAAATCTTTCACCTTGACTAAAGGTGATGCCCTGAAATGTGACGTCACTTCCTTTGAGTAACTAGGTCACAATGACTAGGCAGGTCTCCTCGATCCTACATCATTAGAAAAACCACTGAACCTGAGGAAAACTTGGAATGGAAACGTCACAGGTAGCGTAATGCAATGGCAGACAATAGGAGACTACACACAATGTTTTGTTTGAATGTCTAGTGCGTCAACTCTTGAACATACGCACGTGTGTTTGTAGAGCTATGCATAAATTGAATGTAGATAAGGCAAAAATAGTCCCTTTTAAATCAAGAACATAGCTTGGTTCGTGATGATATGGATAAGTCTGTTATTATTGTAAAGTAAATAATCGTATCTATTTAATTTTTTTGCAAAAATGCTGGATATGCATTCGCTTTTGTGTAGCATAATTATGTCAATCCAATAAACTTTAAAAGCCTTAATTAAGTTGATTAAACAAATGCCGCAAAGCTTGCATGCAAGTTGTTGCATGTCTAAATGGGGCTTTAGACTACTTATGCATGAAATTGCATGAGACTTGCAAACAAGTTTGACTACATTGCGCTATTTGTTTGATCAACTGAATTCATTGTCAGTTCACTAATAGTCCGCAATGTATTCAAACTTGCAACAATTTCTTGCAACTTACCAAGAAATTGTTGCAAGTTTGAGTACTAACTACATAATCAATAAGAATTAGCGTTTTTAGCATTCAAATTTTTACAAGTGTAGACAAGAAAAGAACTCAGCCCGCCTCACAGCACATTAAAATATCGATAAGATAGTCAACTGATAAGAACCCTTTCCATGTACTCAAATTCAATAAATGGTGACAAACCGATAATTCCACAAACGTCTTTACACAGATAAAATTTAATATGAATTTTGCAGACATAACATTTACAGGTATCAATCATGATCAAGTTTCCCAATACATATCTAATACCTATTATGATTGTAAAATACGTAAAAGTGATTCACAAGAATTTATTCCGATAATGCAATCAAATTGAAAAAGTGCTCGTATTTCGTCACTATAAAAATAAAAAATTCGATTCGAAACGAATGTAGGGACTCTTAAATCTAGCTGTTCTCATTTCTAATCACTGATTTTTGGGCATCGTTCTTTAAATCACAAAATTTTCATAGTAAAGATAAAATAACGCATTATGTCACAACACAAACTGTAGTAACTTTTACTGCAAACTTACAGTGTTGTATTTTAAAAATATAACTCTGTAAAAAAACGTCGCGTTTTAAAAGCTCACGTGTGCTGAAAAAGTTGTTATAGTGATAGGTAGGCGATAACCGTTAAATTCAATACAACGGTTTTAAAACGGACGTTTATAAAGCTCTTGTGCGATCGAGGCTTATAGTGTTTTTTACATCTTTACGCAATACACTCTCTTGTTTACACACTTTCCTAGAAGGGATTCCCGTTCTACCACAATAATAATATCAACCACGTACTCAAATTAAAACTGAAAAACAAACCTCTTTCCTCATGTTGGCAGTGATTGAAGCTATCCTTTTAATTTCTTGGACACTCGTACGCAACGGTGAAGCTGGCATTTTGAACAAACTTAATTCACACTTTTGAAGACAAAATTGTTCACAATAACTTGATTTCAATACATTGAAGCTTTATTTCTTTAAATTATTAAAAATCAATTAATTACTCGTATATTTTAATTAATTAAAATCACAAATCAACCCGCACAAATGGACAGTTCAATTATAACTGAAAGTAATACGTGACTACAGTTAACAATTGCTGTGACAATGAGTAAGTTTAAGGAAAATCCTGCGTTACCAATACGTCACACTGTATCCTAGTTAATATATTAATTAATAGTAATATCACATTTTTTAATAAGAACTTGGTACAGTTAACAACAAAAGAAGTGACACTTTAACTAAGAAACCGCCCTTATGTAGTTGTTCCACAACCAGTGAGTAAGCGAATGTCTTCTATTTTCTCGCGCAAAAAAGTACAATTAGATAAATATTCCATGCAAAAATAAAATAATTTTAGGCTGCGTTTCAACTGAGGCGGAGTGAAGCGGTGCGGAGCAGAACTGATGCACATGGCCAATCAGGCACATGTGGATTTCGAGCCATGTGAGTGGTGAATCGCGGCACAACTCGTCACCGCTCTGCTCCGCTCCACCTCAGTGGAACCTCAGCCTTATAGTTTGTTGCTGACTTCAAAGATAGAGTGTTCATCGATACTCGTTCAGCGACACTCGCTTGGCTGTCAGAACTCATCCCGAGAGACGTATCACGGGCATTGCTTTGCAGCTGAGTAGCAGTGACATCCCAGAGAGCAAATTATTGGAACTACACACGTGCTGCTCGACAAATTGGTTTTAGTTGCTCTGTCTACTCGCTATTCGCTAATCGCTGGCGTTGGAATAACTGCCTTGGCTGCCTGTTCTCCGGAGCGGAGCGTGGAAAGGTTGCAGAACGGAAAAACGGAGAAATGAAAACAATTGAAATGCAGTAAATCTCCGCCCCTCTTTAGGGGCAATCCTATTGGTTGATATTTCTCCACTCCGCAGTCTCGCTCCACTCCGTCACTCCGGTCCTCTGAACACGCATCCGTTGCTATGAAAAAACCACCACTGCCCTTGTTATGAAAGACAAAGACAGTAGTCATAATGAATTGCTAGTTTCGGTTAGTTTACTGACCCACATTCAAGTACAAGCTTACTAGAAATTGGTTAACGCGTCATCAACGGTGACGATTTTTGTTTGAGGTAGGTTAAAACCCTGAATTTGCGGTTTGTAGTAAGACATTCCCGTGAAAACGGTAACACAAACTGTGCCAACTATTATGTAAAGTCTGGGTGACGTCGCGCTGTTGAATGAGACGCTCTGTTCTGTGAGAGGGAGTGAACCGTTTTCCTCTAGTGAGAACTAAATTACACTTATTGTTGTTCCTGTAAGGGTTTATGAAGTCATGAAAATGTTATCTTAGAACATTCCTCCATCCTTCCTTCCTTTCATCTTAAAACGTCTGTAAAGGTAAACGTGACCCTGCGTCGAGAAAAGTAACTGAAAAATAGTGGAAATTGCACCCCACACATGTCGGGCTCCTGTCCGTCTCATTAGATGATTTTACCGTACGGACCGGATAATAGTATTGTACCGTCACATTAAAAACTATTTGACGAAGAGCAAGGACATCGCCGAGGGGGGCAGGGGGGGGCGGGCAGTTGCCGCCTCCTAGAGATCAAATGTAGCTTGCTGCTACACAAAAAAGACAGAAGGAAAACGGTAAGTTTTATAAAAATTTTGTTTAAACAAAAGTTGTAGATAATTTTGTAACAAACAACTTTCTCATTTACATTATTGTAAAAAAATTAATTTTTCCTAGTGAAAATGGCAAAGAAACACTTTTTTGATCCTTTAGCGCCATCTACTTTTTGTATTTCAAGTCGGATGACGTCACACCAATGACAAAAAATGTAGTTCGCAATGACCTCTACATTTTTTATTTAATATACTTTTCGCTAAAACCTATACTTTCTGAGAAAAATGCGTTTCAAAATTTTTTTAGAATTTCTCAAAATCTGCATGCAGCGCGACTTTCATAATTTTACAGTAGGCTCCTGAGACGCCCCCCTAACGATTTATAAGGTCAAATGTCGGTTTGTCATTTTTCGGAGCGTAAATTGCATATTGACTGTACTATAAGCCACCAAAGTGCGAGCAATACTTCCTTCCTTACATAATAATAAATTCCGCATCGCATCAAAAAACGTAAATAAATTCACAAGGTTTAGTGTATATTATAGAAAGTATTGAAATATTCAGAAAAATTTCAATATTTTTCAATATTCAGTATAATTCAGCCCCATTGCCCCCCCCCCCCCCCTTCGTCATAAGCTGGCGACGCCTTTGACGGAGAGTCAAGTCACCGATACCTTACGACTTTGGTATCCCGGTGACTAACCATCCATCCATCAAAAAATCCCTATAAGTTCGTACACAGGCACGCGGCAATGGATACCAAAGTCGTAAGGTATCGGTGACTTGCGTCGCTTAATGTACGAAGGGGCTTACAACCGCCCCAGTAGGATCACTCAGTCGTCACCTCCAGGTACTATAGGAGCCTTACCACGAGCTCTTAATGCGATCCAGTTTAAGCTGTGGGAAAGAGACAAAGCTATACAAGTCGTCTAGCGTCATCTCCCACAGCCTAAACTGGATCGTGGTAGGCCACCAGGTAGCAGTGGTGACGTGCAGAAACAGGTGGAGGCGGATCATCCGCTCCAGATACAACTCCGAAGCTGACCACGATCCTCAGACGAGAGGAACCGACTACAGAGAGAGAGTGGTGCCATTGCCCTCCATGATGGACCGTTAGGCAGTGATGCTGCATTGAAAACCAACTTCATAGCGAGTCTATGCTATTACATAAAGCAAGGGAATAAACTTCAATCGCGTGCCTACTGTATCTTATGACTCAGTTGAAGTCTGGAGGAAAATTATAATTGTTGTGGTCAACTTTATCTTCTGACGCGTGACTCGTCACCATCGGCTCCAACGTCCATGGGTTGGTGTGAAGCCTTATCCATCCTCCCATACAAATATGTGTTTATTTTTAGGTTCTTCTCGGAAAATAACTAGAATTGACATTAATAAGGTGCATGTACATTATGTTCTTCATTGTAATTATAAATACGCAATTCAGACGGGTTGTAGACATCAACCTAATTTATTTAAATAAAACAGTAGTTTATTAAATTGTTATTCAGCTTATTGTGTCTGCAAAAGTCTTCATTCTTTATATCAATTTAAATCAGAAATCTAATTCCAGTCATTATTTTTGTAATCTGCCATGGCATCTTCATGATTTTTCAGGACGTTATTGTGTTATACAAGTCAATTACTCATTGAAGTTGAGGCAAGGATAAATAAAAATATGAACAGGAGCGCTACGTCAGCAAAACGGTAGTTTATAAGTCTACTATCGACGCTGTGGGCAACGCTGCACATAAGCATGTATCTTTAGAGAATATAAGAACTGCAGAGCCTACCATTTAATCTGGACATATTTTCCTCCATGACAGTGATCTTTGTTCAGAGTAAAGTCATATCATGATCATCCCAGGCCCTTTCCATATTGGAGTCGGCTTTCAGACTAATTATCTGATCCAGCTGAACGCCATTATTCTTCATAGAGCGCCTGTCAAGATGAGTTCCACAGCCCAGTTAATGGCACTACAAGTAATTTTTAAACATCCCTGTGACTACTAAAGTCAGTCCAAAATTTTGTAAAGTTAGTGAGAACCATCTGCAAAGTAAAATAATATAATAAATTCATCGAAACAAAGATATCTTACTTTATAATGAATTCGTTTCTAGTTGCAGTCGCCACAACCGGCTGGCCGTCTCGTTGAGAAACACTGCACCGACTACAAATAACAGCAAATCGAATAGAAATAAATTACAAACGTTTATCTATGATCATTACTCTGGACACCTAGCCTTCGACAAATAGATACTATATTTTGCCCTCTTTAGGCTATTTGTAAACGATTTTTTATGGGCTCCATACTCAAAGGGTAGTGACAAAAAAAATGTGGTCGCCGCAGCCGAGAACAGCATGGAAGGATTATTATTATTGTACTCAAAGGGTAAAACGAGACCCTTTTGCTAAAATTCCGCTGTCCGTCCGTCTGTACATCTGTCACCAGGCTGTATCTCAAGAACTGTAACTAGTTAGACAATTGAAATTTTCACAGATGATGTATTTCTGTTGCCGCTATAACAACAAACTAAAAAACAGAATAAGTCAAATATCTAAGCCTCAAAATCTTCGGAGTGGGAAGCGGTCGCCTCCTTCTGCGAAGCAGTAATGCTCGTGAGGAGGAGGCGGGCCGCGAGAGAGAGAGGACAGCGTCCTCCCTCCGCCCCAACCGCAGTGTTAGACGCCGGCGGCGTCGGACGTCGGCAGACGATCTCCGGCCACCGTAGGCGAGGGCATGCGGACAGCGAGTAAAGGGCAACTCGCTGTCCGACCATGGACCATGCCCGGGTCGACGGCGCGTCGTGTTCCACGCGCGCCTCAAAGAGCGTCAGCAAAAATGATGGGGCCCCCTCTCAGAGGGCCAAAGCCTGCCGGGGTTGCGGGATTTTATTTCCTCACCATGACCCCAGAACATAAAGGGCTATTGAAGGACACCGTGGATTTTAGTCAGTACAAGTCTGACAGTCCCTCCCGCCCTGCCCGGGGTGGGAGGACTCATTTGATGATTTTACCACGCTAAAAAAAAAATGCCTCAAAATCTTTGTGGCTCATTATTACAGTTAGGTAAATAGCTACGCGATATTTTCTTCGGTATATTAAAAAGCATATTGAAACTATGCAAATAGAAATAAAAACATATATTCCATGATTATCATTTACAGCCGCAGTCAAAATATAAAGAATTAACAGAAATGTAGGATTCTTAAACCCGAAAACATGAGCTTCGCTATCTATTTTATTTTTAGGGCAAGAACTAAGCACAACTTGCATTATAACCATCACCACGCTATAAAGTATCTCAGTGTTCGTCTGCACACGCCCTTATGCACAATAAATAAGGTAGGTGGTGATAAATAAAAGCTTATTTCACCGCGGCAGCCGGTCACAGGTCGAGCGGTTATCTGTTATATCTTGGAGTGAAAGTCTTTATTGGCGACGGAACCAGGAATTTCAAAGTCAAAGTAATAAAAAAATATATAAATGTTTTGAAGTATTGAACCCTTTTTTATGTGTAATGGGTTTGCTCTTGACCTCAGTCGAGGTCAGGAGTGACTAAGACAAGGTCGACGATGGAGCGAGCTTCCCCAGAAGAAGCCTGTTCAATCTAACTTTGAAGAGCGGGGTTGTATATGTTCAGAAACACAGACGCAGGCAGAGAGTTCCACTCCTTCGCAGTCCGCATTATAAGACATTTGGATAGCCTTAGTGCGAATTGGTGGTAAATCAATGAGGTAAGGATGGTAATTTGCCGTGCGTCTAGATGTGCGATGATAGAAGGGGGCTGGTGGAATGAGGGCGTGGAGTTCTTGGGCACACTCGTCGAAGTGCAGTCTGTAGAGTATCTGTATCCCTAAAAAAAACAAGTAAGGTTCTCGAACGGAGAGCACGCACCGGCAAGCGAAGCGTGTGACGTCCGCCTGCAAGGTGGACAGACGATCTGATGAAAATCACAGGATCGCGCTGGATGCAAGCCGCTTCCTACCAGCCCTATAAGAAACCTGTGGGGGAGACTATGTTCAGTAGTGGACGTCCTACGACTGATATAATATGATGATGATTGAACCCCTCTGAAAGTTACCAGAGAACGTTTTCAAAACATACAACTACTTCCACAAAACCTTATAGCTTGTTGTAATACTCGTTATATTATAAACAGTCTATGTCTACTATAAAAATAATATAATTATGTATGTATAAGTAGAAACGAAACGGTTATTTAAAAATTCATAATTATTGCATATACTTACATAAAAAGACTCGAATTCTCGATAATTTCAGTTTATCTCTCCGTCATTGCATTTGCTACAGTGTTAAAATATTTAAAAATCAATCCAAAAAATAAATTTATACATCTCGTTTTATCTTTAAATGCTATCATTTTATGTTAATTAAAAATAAATAATTAATTTCACTTCCCGCCTATACTCCTACATAAAGCCATCCACATCTCAAGCGCCGCCCGGCGGCGCATAATTCAAGATGCAACGGATAATCGAAGCGAAGCAGAGAAGTGATAGTTTTACTTTACTTCATCGTCGGCTCTCGCGGTAAATATCTCTATTGTTTATGTAATTTATTATACAAACAACTTTGTTTTATTATTAACCAATTTGATCGTGATTGTACATTATAGGTTAGTAATGGATAGGGAAAAAACGGTAAATTATTGTCAGAAGGGTTATTTCAATATTCATACAGTTGTCTTGGTTTTTGCAATATATTTTATTATACGTATCTGATATTTCCACAAAAGTTAATTTACTTAGCAATTAATAATAAAGCTTGAAATAAACTTGAGTAATTTTTAATTACGAAATAAGTGTTTTGTTATAATATCTGATTACGGTAGCTACCGAAAGCTCATCAGTAATTTTAGAAGCGTGAAACTAATGAAACTTAACACTGTGCAAAGCTAATTCTAATTAGCTACCACATAAGAGTTACATTTAACTGTTACTGTTATAATACCTGCTGAACCATTTAAGTTATAATGTTATTTCTTCCATATACTTGATAAAGCTAAACATAAACACAACCATTTTCAGAAACTTCATAATCGTCATTATCGGAGACAAAAATAAATCTTACAAATTTTGATACAGCGCCATCTGTTGTCGAGTAGAAGAACTTTTTTTTGGAAATTTAATCGCTTTTCTTTAATTTTACTACCAATGATATCCTTATTTGATGAATTTTAGTAGCCATCCACTATCGGTAGCAATAATAGTTACGTAGACACAAACTTTATGTAAGTATTTGAATACCTCACTAAATAATGTTAGCTACATAATCTCTTGCCAAATACTCGTATTATAAATATAATTATTATAGTAATCCTCCGTAATAGCCCACGAAATTTAAATTTTCATGTGTTTGTCGCAATTTGCTTATCAGTGACACGTTGTAACTTGATCAAAATATGATTCGCGACAATAACAAGTAGGTATAATTTATTTTAAATATAAGAATGATCAACACATTCGCTCCATTCGCTCTCACAAAGATTTGGGTAAAGTTAGTAAAATTTTCGAAATCTAAGCAAATTGCAAAAAACACATGAAAATTTAAATTCCGCGGGCTACTACGACCCACCCGGATTCACATATACCGTTACTTTTGTATAAGTTGTTTATTTCATTCAACATCCTAGACTAAAAAAAACAACGTTACTTACAGATTTTCGCCAAAGTCAACGCATCTACGAGAATCATGCACCAATTCGAAGATTCTTAGTTATGTTCTTAGCTTGAAAGTGTGTTATTGTTTGTTGGGTACCTACTATAATTTTATTAGGAAAATCGATGAACCATCGTTTTAACGGATACAGCTGAAGGATACGTGAGAAGATAATCAGTTGAGTCAGAGATACGTAAATACGAGTAGTGTGGTAAAGTTGGTTACAGTATCTTTGAAAAAATAGGTAATAAGTATAAAAAGTAATAAGTTTTTTTTTAAACTCCTTTTATTTAATCCAATCTGTCCTGGGACATTCAGAAATGGGTGTATGATGGTTCCTGATCTTGCACAGTATGAAGGTACTGCCTCATCCGATCGATAAGACGACTCGTATTTAATAATAGGTAAAATTTTGTATATTGTTCTTGCACGCGTAGCATGACCACCGTAGAAACGAGTTATATCGACGGGAGAATCGACAAACTGACAGATTGAAGAAAGATCTCTATCGTCCTAAGCATGGCGATGTTTGCAAGTAGAAAAGAAATGTTTCTTCTCTACGATAGAAAGAAGTCTACAACGTCGAGCATGGCGACAATATTTTCTCTACTTTTGACACTTGGGGGAAGACACATTTCTTCTGTACAAGAGAAACTTGTCTGTAGACAAGTTTCTCTTGTTCAGAAGTCTACTTTGATGTATCAAAGCAGACCTAGACAAGATTCTTTTTATAATATTCTTGGTGTTTATCAACTTAAATTTGTTTTAAAAACAAGTAAGGGTCCTCCCAACTCAATCGCTTTAGTTTTTAAGCTTTATAGAATAAAAATTGGCTGAATGAAACTTATTAGGAAAGTGCATCAAACTTTTTTTAATACGAGGTCCATGAAAAATTATAAAATGAGAAACTTTCAGTGAAATAATGCAGACAGCTAATCTGCCGCGCTAGCGATATTAGCAGTAAGTGATTTTTTTTACAAAATGAGTTAAATATTGATCCTGAATCAGCGCAATGAGCCCTACCAGATGTGCTGACACCTGTTTTGATAGCTTATCGGGAACCAGTAAATTTCGTTAAGGATAAAGGCAGTAAGTCCGATAAATTACAAATCTTCCTTACTAAAACAACAGTAAGTATAGTTACTCCGGGTTATTAAGTAAAGCTCTATCATTTAGGTTTTACTATTACTTAACTTATGTGCAGTAACTGTGTAAACTGTCGATGTGTAACTGTGTATACTGTCGCGGTGCACGACGAAAATTATATATTTAGATAGAGGATACTTAGACGAACAAAAACTACTTTGTACATAATATCCTAAAGCATCAGGTTTTAAAGTTGTTCACTGATATAAGTCGATAACTGATCCTAAACCGTAACCTGACGCTTTAGGATATTATGTCCGTTATATTTATTGTTCCTCTAAGTGACCTCTATCTAAATATATAACTTAGGTTGTGCACCGCGATTCTAAAAAAAAAAAACAATATGGCGAGTGACCGATAAGGTCACCCTCCATACTAAAATCCGCTATCCCCTTTGTTTAATAGCTTATTTTCTTAAAATTTTATTATTCTCTAATAATGAAACTAGTGAACCTCGTTATTAAATATAAAAATAATACGTAAGTTAAGAAATATTAATAAACATGAACGTTTTTATCTTACACTCCGTTTTTATTCCTAAGCAATAACCTAAACTTAGTATGAGTTGCTTATAATAACAGCAGTAACTTAATACTTACTGTTGTTATTCTATGCAATTGATATTTCAGTTGCTTCAACTAACACTAGATATGAAAGGATTTTCGTCATTTAAAACTATTCTAATATAATTATAATTTTATTGAGTGAATAGTATGAAAGCGCTTTATTTGGGCTACACGTTTCAACCATCACAATAAATATAACTTAGAAAAAGAAGTCTGGAAAAACAAAAAATGTAACAAAAACTTTGCGGGCCAATTACTCAAAACTACGCAAATCATACTTACTGCTCTTATCGATAGCGCGGCAGTAATCTTTCCAATGTTTTATTACCTACTAGACAAAAATATTTTAATTTAACAAGAATCTACGCGTCATCAGTCATAGACATGCAGCATGGACCCAACATTATCTGCCTAAAATTTTCATAATCATAATTTATGATAATTATAATAAATATCTGTCTTATATAACACATAGATAATGTTCTACACTTGTTTTTCTTTCTTTCTAGAAAGTATGTTAATTTTATTTGACACTTGGCTAGGAAAGACTCTTGTCCATACTGTGTGTCTATGGTGAGGAACCTTTTTGCGTTTTGTTGTCTCTTTGATTTATGTGCAAAAAGTTTTTTGAAATTGCAAATGAATACACATATTACTAGAATTATGGATAGTTCTTTCTGATTCCAATAAATCATTTTAATTGTATTGAAAACTTGAGAATTTTACACGTTTTTTCGGTTAACTAAACGCTTTAGTTCATTCACAGTTCAGTCATTCGCCGTTGCTATGGAAAGAAAACTTATGTCTTGTCTTCATAGAAACGCGAGTCTACAAGTCGCGCCATGCTCGGGCAGAAGACATATCAAGTGGGATAGAAAGAGCTTTGTCTTTTCTTGGTAGAATAGAGATAGAATCGCCATGCTACGCGTGTTGGAAAGGTATG
Organism: Agrotis clavis; assembly: GCA_954870645.1. NCBI lineage: Eukaryota > Metazoa > Arthropoda > Insecta > Lepidoptera > Noctuidae > Agrotis > Agrotis clavis. Next base: position 20,792,903 of record OX940932.1, on the reverse strand, counting down.
ATTTGAAATAGGAACAGTAGCTATGTGAGAAAATAGGCGACGTAATTTATTATTCTTTTAGACAGGTAAAATGTGTATGTTTGATTCGACATTCGAGATTCGCATTACATAACAATACACTACCTCCCTGACTGACGAGCATTCGCGACATTTAGTATAGATTTGATACAAGGTGCGCATTGTGATGCTCGGTTCTCCTCCTTCACTGATGTAAACTCGTTTTGTATCATTTCAAGTTGCGCAATGTGATGCTTTATTTTGCTCCCTCACTCACGTTACAGATTCAAGTATTAATTTCATTTATGATTTTTTTTTACAGGCGAAAGCTCGCGGTGAGGGAGCGCCTTTAGGGTGTTTAGTTCAATTTTCTATTCTATTTAATTCGAAATCGGTGAGATATCGCAACATTGTTAAACTCGCGGGATCTCGCTTGACCCCCAATCTCATGAGATTTACATTCCCTAGTTCCGAAGAGGTTACCTCATGAGACAGTCCAGCGACCTACCACAGAGTCCGCACAATGGCAATCATTAAAAGCTACGCAAAATAAAAATCCACTTCGTTCAACAAGGATCTATTAAAACAAAACAACATCCCATGGTCACACAATCGATTAACCAGCCACACGTATCATGATCGTCTTGTAACCTAATCGGTATGTAATAGCCGTGTCAATTGAGCCAATGAGGCTAATATTAGCTTTAATAGTCCACGTGGATTCAGCTAGCCTATCAGGTTATACCTTGTTAGCCTGTGTCGCGTGGTTAATTGATCCCTTTCATAAACTAAAGGGGTTTGCCTAACTGGGATATTTGTTGTATACAAGACGAATTCTATGTTAATAGTGCTGATAGGTAGTCTATTTCAAAATATGCAGTTTGTAGGTAACCTCAACCAATATAATATGTATAATAATAGGCTTGCTCTTAAAGCCGGGTCCAGACTAGTGTAACGTGTAATGTAATCCACCGTGTAATGTAACACGAATTCAGGAAGTACAATAAAGAATTTGAGTTTGAGTGTGGAAGGCACACGAGCGTTACATGTAATGCTCGTAGTGCCGTCCACACCTAGAATTCTATAATTCTGGACCCGGCATAATGTGTGGAAATTAATTAAATACACACAATAAATAAAAAATACATACACGCTGTATCACTGGCGCGTTTGCAAAAAACCTCATAAATTGTGTATTTAAACAACAAAACTTGGAAATATTTTTGTTACTTCTGCCTCCCATCTATTTTGTCAATATCAGTGTCAGTTACAAACTAAAATGATGTCTCTAGCTTTTCAGGAATTTTAGTGACGTTTTCAGGACTCAATTGTCTGAAATTAGGTTTAATTTTAGTGCGTCTGTTGTGTTAATGCGTGAATGAGTAATTTAATGATAATCCGTCAGAACGCGGCCACAGGATAAATTGGGATAAATACATTTGTGTGTATTTTAGGATTAAATTTACCTACTCCAATTAATTTTAAATTGGAATATTGATATTACGAATGAATGGCTTTGTGTTTTAATTGTGGAATAATTCATTTTATACATTGCAGACCCGTCAATGAAGAACGGGAAAAGAAAATTAATCGGGTGTTTTTCATAAAAATGATTTTTTTTTTAATTATTTACCTTCTTCAATTAATTTTATATTAGACTGTGCTTATTACAGATTTCACTTTGTTCTTTTTTAAACGTTAACTAATACCAGAATGATCGTCCAAGTAAACAATCAGCGAAAAATGCTGAACCAAAAAGAATTAAATGTTTATGGGGACCAAACAAATAAAAATCATACAAATCGGAACAAACCATGGAGTACCTAATAATAATTGCCTTGAGAACCTCCTCCCTTTTGAAGTCGGTTAAAACAGGGCCGCAGTGCTATCTTTAGTACAAATGAACCGCCACTTCCACGCACAATGACCCTAATTATACTTTTTTGCGATCATTTTATGCAAGACCCGCATTCAACAAATTAGGGTAGTGACGTCATCAAAACAACGGCTACAGGTACATGAAATTATCAATTAGTTCCAAACACTGCACACAGTAACAATGATAAAAAACCGAGAACAATAAAAGTCATACATAGTTTTTTTTTTGCATGGTAAATCATCAAATGAGTCCTCTGGGTGACCAGGGCAGAGCGGGAGGGACTGCCAGACTTATACTGACTAAAATCCACGGTGTCCTTCAATAGCCCTTTACGTTCCGGGGTCATGCTAATTCGTTAGTCCGACCAAGATACATGGTTTACGAAAAAAAAAAGATCACATACTAGGTATTATCGTATCATGAATAAGCGTAAATTCTTGTTTATTTTGTAATGTAATTAAAATGTAGGTAAATAGCACAATACATAGACTTTATGGGCACGTAATTGCGTGACAGCTCGATTGTGCGTGATGAAATCATCATTGAGATTGTCGGAAAATCATAGTTATTTCATAGTGCTCAAACAGACTGCGAGCCTAACGCGGTGGCGGCGGCGGGCGCGATAATATTGAATGTATGAAATCGCCGCTCGTGGCCATACTGAAGTGACTAAGGCGGGGGCCTAGCGCGATGGCTACAAGCGATTTTGCGAGCCTAGGCGTTGCTAGGCAACAACAGATATAACGGGTTGGTGGCAGGTGTAGCAAACCATTTCGGTCTTATAGTCAGCGCCATCTAGTTATCAGGACATGCACTAAAATACTACCATAGGAGGTATTTGTTAATATTTAAATTATTTTTACTGTACTTGACTAGAATCATGTAGAATGGTTGATAATTTACATTATATCCAATCCTAAACAACCTATAAAACATTTTAAAATGAATTTCTTTAAACATAGATAAACATAGATTTATAGAAACTACGTTGTACCACCGGTTTGCAACACTTGAAATCGCCTCTACAAAAACAAAATGCTTGATCGGCAGTATGGACACAGACCGCGCCCGCCGCCCGTCGCGCCCGCCACCGCGCCCGCCGCCGCCGCCCGCCGCGCCGTCGCGCTAGGCTTCCAGTGTGGACACACACATAGACTAAATATTGTGGTTTTTAAATCTGGATCCCAAGTCTTATCAAGCGGTTTTGTCGTTGGATTGTGAAGGTACCTACGTCAGTCGCTCCATGTTAAATACCTACTGCTACCTACTTTTTTTTGAAATTCTAATTTTCTGACTTCAGCAGAATCATCAAGGTGGTTGGTAATAGCTATAAATGAGACTATGAGAGTAGACGCTTAAAAAAAAAATCACGTCAGCGTTTTCTGGGCAACTCTCGGCAATGACGCCCATCTTCTGGCGGGACTGCGTGACGAGACGACTTTGGCCTATTGGGCCTGATGCATCCAATAGACATGGCCTGGTCAATCCCACGATATAGCATTCGTCTCAAGTTGAAAAATCCCGAAACAAAATGGTCAGAAAGCTTAAGTCCTTATTTGGTTACACAACGGGAACTGAGAAATTTAGACAAAATGACTCACATCTCAGGATAATTGGATGTTTTATATGGTATCCTGAACCGTGAGAGATTTAAATAGTTCAAGGAAAAGGCAATTTTTAGTACCAAGATGACTAAGGCTTGAAAATTGCTTTAAGAAAATGTGGTTTTGGGTAGGTAACACGCGGTTGGCCAAGAATTTGTAGCTGGAATCACTAACTTAACCATAAATTTGATTTGAAGTGTTTAAATTCCTCTATAGTTTATACGTACCTATATAAACTCTATAGTTACAAATAAATCAAATGCAAAAATTTGGATAGAGGGATGTTTGTTATTTAATCACGTCGGAAGGTCTGAATGGATCTTGATAAAATTTGGCTCAGAGATAGGTTATCAATTTAAAAAACACACAAGACAGTATTACGTTCCTTTTATACAATATTCGAGTAAGACGCAGATGAAGCCGTTGGGCAACAGCTAGTTTGCATACGATCATTCTTAGCATCAGGAGATGCCGAGAAACAAACAAACATAACTTTTTAATTTAGGTTTTCCTTTTTATGTAAGTAGATCATTTATATTTTCTACTTTAATCTGCCATTCCTAAAGTAATATATACTATTTTTAAGTCGTACATAGACGACTGTAAGTCCATTCAGTTTAACAGTACCGGTTTTTAAATGGAACGCACCTGGTCTCTATAAAACGACTTATGAATAAGATTGGCGTAAGTACCTACATAATATCTACTTGTCCTTTTAAACAGTTCTCTGCCCTCTGCCATATCCGCCTTATGATTTCTTTTGTAAATCCCCTTTATATCATAGGTACAGACGCCAGCACATCAACCTATGTCAATCTATCAAACTTTAATAGATTTTTAACCTTAAGACAATAGTGGAAGAATAATGTTCTATTGGTACAATTGGACAAATTCGCTGGCGTCTGTACCTACATTTAAAAATATACAATATGGTCAATAATTAATTGACCCGTAATAACTTCAGTTTTGGGAGCAGTTGTGGCCCAGTGGTATCGGTCCCGACTTACGAGTTGTAGGTCGTGGGTTCGAACCCCGCCAGGCGCATTAGGTACTTTGTATAATTTATTTCATCACCACTGCTCTCAAAACGGTGAAGGAAAACATCGTGAGGAAACCGGCATGTCCTAGAACCAAAAATTCGAAGACGTGACAGCCACCAATCCGCACTGGGCCCGCGTGGTGGATTATGGCCCACTCCCTCTCACAGAGAGGAGGCCTGTGTCCCAGCAGTGGGAACATTATAGGCTGATGATGAACTTCAGTTTATCCATGAGTATATCTCTTGAAACTGTGCCGAAATATATTGGAAAAACTATAATCTTCGCCAAATTCATATCGTTTCATCTTCTAATTATTTCTTTTCATTCCATTTATTTCTTATAATCAACTTAATACACAATTGAACATAATTTTAATTATTTTGTAATTTTTATCTATTTTTAAAACGTTGCCCCACACTAGATATGAGCGCCGCGCCGGCGCGCCGCCGCCGCCGCGATTCCCCCCGCGCCGCCGCCGCCGTCCCCAGGCGCCGGCGCGCCGAACCCGAGCGGGAGGCGGCGTTCAGTTTAATCTAGCACGCTGACCAAACCGAACGCACGATAATAAATGCTGGCGAAATGGCGGCACTAGACGTAGACGTTTATAAAACACCCTTTTTGAAGAACTACAGGCCAATCTCACTTCTGAGCCGTGTATACAAGCTGTTCTCAAGAGTCATTACGAACCGTCTAGAAACGCAGGTTTGATGACTTCCAGCCTCCCGAAATAGCCGGTTTCCGCAAAGGTTTTTAGTACTATAGACCACATACACACACGCCACCAGATTGTACAGAAGACAGAGGAGTATATCATCGGCCATTATGTTTAGCGTTTGTGGACTATGAAAAAGCCTTCGATTCAATCAAAACCTGGACCATTATCACGAGCTCTTAACGCGATCCAGTTTAGGCTGTGAGAAAGAGACAGAGCTATACAAGTCGTCTAGCGCCATCTCTTTCTCACAGCCTAATGACTCACGCTTTAATAGTTCATGGTAGGCCACATGTGCAGTATTGCAGTCCGTCCAGCGATGTCATATCGACTATAGGTATAACAAAAGTGTTGAAGTGTTTGTATACAAACGGCACCATGTCGATCCGACTTCAGGAAGAGAGCCCGAAACCAATCGAATTGCAGAAAGGCGCGAGACAGGCAGATGTTATTTCTCCAAAACTGTTCACGAACGCGAGCGTTTGGGAAGCTACGCGATATCCTCTCATCGAGGATCCCACAGTGTCTTAAGACAAGGGTGTTTAACCAGTGTGTGTTACCAATGATGACATATGGCTCTGAAACGTGGTCTTTGACTGCTGGTCGTTTAGAGAGACTAAGAGTCACTCAACGAGCAATGGAAAGAGCTATGCTCGGAGTTTCTTTGCGGGATAAAATCCGGAACATAAATATTCGGTGAAGAACCAAAGTCACCGACATCATCATCTGCCTAGCCTTTTCCCAACTATATTGGGGTTGGCTTCCAGTCAAACCAGATTCAGCTGGATATCAGTATTTTACATGGAGCGACTGCCTGTCGGACTTTCACAACCCAGTCACTGGGCAATATTCATACCCCATGGTAAAAGACTGGTTGTCAGACTTTAGAGCTTCTGACTAACAGTAACGACTGTCAAAAACCTACAAATGACAGCCAAACGGCTTTACGTGCTTTCCGAGACACGGAGAAAACTCGCTATGACAGATGGCCACCCATCCACAGACCAACCTCGGCAAGCGCAGCTTAACCCGGTAGATCGGCCTGTGCGGCTGTATTTATTTAGCTACGAGCTCCTAACCAACCAGAGTCACCGACATAGCTCATAAAATTTGCAAGTTGAAGTGGCAATGGGCAGGCCGCATCGCTCGTAGAACTGACTACCGATGGGGAACAAAAGTTCGAGTGGCGACTACGGACCGGAAGACGCAGCGTAGGCAGGCCTCCTACTATGTGGACCGACGACATCGTGAGGGTCGTGGGCAACCGAAGGATGCAAGTAGCGAATTGTCGTTTGGCGTGGCGGTCTAAGGGGGAGGCCTATGTTCAGCAGTGGACGTCTTCCGGCTGATGATGAAGCACCTTGAGTTTCAGATGTAAGATACTGTCCTTTTTGATTATTTAATAGTTTTTTTTTATATAATAACGTAATTAATGCGGTTTCACGTTTCCTAATTTCCTGTTGGTTTACAGATAACTTACTAAATAACACACTATTTTAATGTTAATTTGGTTCTCTTTTTTAGTTTATCTTGCCAATTAAATTTGTCTCGTCAAAATTATAATAAATCTTAATTATACGTAAAATATTGTTTTATTTCTTCTCTTAAATTAAAAAGTTAAATATTGGTCACGCCGCGCCGCCGACGCCACCGCCGCCGACTTCAAAAAGTCGGCGCGCCGCCGCCGACAGATTGACCATCGGCGCTCATATCTACCCCACACTAGGAATTTCTTCTGTATCGTGTTTTATTATCTCCGAAATGCCTATAAGAATTGATTCCTGTAAATGGATTCCAAATTCTTCCATGAAATGACACGCATGGCCGCATCTCACATAATCAGTAACACTTAACTTTTTTACTGAAACACATGAATTATCTCGCTATCGATGACTTCTCTACCATTCCTATCACTCACGCGTAAAGAAATTAGAGATTTTAAACGTAAAAAAATCTTCGTAATACGATGTAGGAAAATATCGTGAAAATTGAAGACATCTGTAACATCCCAACGAGCTATGGAGAGGGCAATGTCGGAGTCTCTCTGCGTGATCGAATCAGAAATGAGGAGATTCGTGGACAAACCAAAGTTGCCGACATAGCCCAACAAATTAGCAAGTTTAAGTGGCAGCGAGCACTCAGCAGGTCACATAGAACGTAGAACTGATGGTCGATGGGACAGTAACTGTGGAGTTGAATGGAAACCACGCACCGGTAAGCGCAGCGTGGGACATCCACCCACAAGGTGGACGGACGATCTGATGCAACCGGTCCTATTGGAAATCTATGGGGGATGCCTATGTTCAACAGTGGATGCCTTACGGCTGAAATGATGATGTATGATTCAACTCTTCAAGATTGTGTTTTTGATTAAGGTCGGCCCGTGGATAAGTGTCTATCCATCACATACCGAGTTTCCTCCGTGCTTCGGTGAGGACGTTAAGCTGTTGGTCCCGGCTGTCATTTGTAGATCTTTGACAGTTACGTTAATGATTCGAAAGTCTGACCAGTTTTAAGGCTTATCCAGTAGTAAATAGGCTGTGGGCAGTCAGTATGTAGGTTCAGATCTGCTCCTGTCATCATCATAATCATTTCAGCCTATTGCAGTCCACTGCTGGACATATGCCTCTCCCAGGCTCTGCTCCTGTAGCATCTGTTAAACTGGGTATAGTTTGAGGACTTCAAATTGCTGTTTTTTTTTCAGTAATTATCTAAGTGGTTTCATAAAGCGAGATACACAGTTTCACAGTCTCTAACTTTCTGATAACTATTGTACCTATTTGTTTTTTTTATGCAAGTGTTAAGTGTCTTTGTGACGGCAAATATTTTTTCTTTTGTTAAAGGCTGAAACTGAAGATTTTCTTCGAAAAACACGATTGTTCCGATAACGGTGCTGTAAATATAGCAAATGTTATCATAACAAGTATTGTTAGAATGTCATCGCCAGCCTCGTCATCCAATCTATACAATATCAATAAGACTTTCTTTTCAATTAGTAATCCTGCTAGCTGAATAAACAAATGAATTTAATAAAACAATTTTCAGGTAAAGAATACCTATAATATTTTACACATCTTTATAGATTTACACTCGTATTTCAAGGCCCGTCTCAAATTAATCACTCAACTCAGACGAGACACGTAGCCATGGCAACGCAACATTTCAAATTAATTTTTGGAACCTAAAAGAATGATAATTAGGAAACTCTCTTATTATGGGCTAAATCGCCTATTTAAAAGTTACTATGGCTTTCAATGTGTTAAATAGACCGATTTTGAAGTGTGAAGAGTTTGACTTGAGTTGAGACATTTTATTCTCAGTCAATTTGATTGAGCCTAGGAATGTAGGGGCTTACAGCTTTATGTACCACTTATATCCAATTTTCTCAGTCAGTTTTGCATTAGTATATATTACTTAAACAATAAGTAATATAATGAACAGCTATTTATAACAGATAACGAATGACTAACGCCATTTAAATTATTCATAAGCCTTAAATATAAATCAGAACAAAACAATTTGCATGAGAACTGTTATGAAAAAAAATCTGTGTGTGAATTCAAATTATCTAATGAAAATAGGGCAGTGTAACAGTGGAGCGTGGACTCACAGCTTTATCACTGGATATTTTGATAATATTTTGCTACAAAAGCGTAGCGTCAGCTAAGCACATTGCCTTTTATTCTAAGTTTCAATTTGACTTGGTCACTGACACTATCAACAATTTGACATACTCGTAGTTATTTAGAGAATCGGCCAATCAGAGAATTGGGCTCTTTGAGAAATAGGATTTTAGAGAATTCTCCATTTTGAACTAGGCTTTTACAGAATTTGGCATTTTCAAACATACTCCCTTAACAAAATGTTTGCTATCTTTAAAATTAGGTCTAAATCAAGAACGTTTGGCATTAAACTGGCTGAAGTAGTGTGGAAATAAATCGTGCTATTAAACACATTGTCTCTCGCACTAGTAAACAGGAAGAAAATGAATGAATACGAGTAGTTAGATACTAGAGCGAGATAAAGGCATTATTAAATCAATGCATGCTGCATATTAACAATAAAAATTAATAATGAATCACATCATTATAATATAATGCTGGTGCCGTCGGTAGCTGGGCGATTAACTGCTGCGCATGCCTCGAGTATGATCCCCGCATTGAACAAACGTGCCTGCCGGGGTCGCGGGACTGTCTTATCAGGTAATCGTGACCCTGGAACGTAAAGGGCTATTGAAGGATCACTGTGGATTTTAGTCAGTACAAGTCTGACAGTCCCTCGACCGTCTCGCCCTGGGGCACGGACTCATTTGATGATTTTAACACGATTAAAATAAAATGGAACAAAACGTACTTTTATTATGATTTTAGTAGTAGTTCCGGCTGTATTAATAGGAATTTAATTTCAAGAAACTAATCAAGAAAGTAACCTCGTTCCGTGATTAATTAGGACTATATCAATCGTTATCTGTAATAATCAATTTTGATAACATTTTTGCCCAAGACTGTGAACCAATTTCCAGTTCCAAAACATTCATCAAGGCTTCCAGCTGCTGTTTTTTTTTAATATTTTAGTCATGACCGCTGGCCAGGTGGAGTAGACCTGCAAAAGCTGGTAGAGAATGGATGAGGAAAGGTCAAACCGGGTTCAGTGGCGTACATTGGGAGGGGTTTATTTCCAGCAGTGAACGAATGCAGGCTGATGATAATGATGATGAATATTTTTTTTAACCTTGTAAAATCATCAAATGAATCCTCCCACCCAGGGCTGGGTAGGAGGGACAGTCAGTCTTGTACTGACTAAAATCCACGGTGTCCTTCAATAGCCCTTTACGTTCTGGGGCCACGGTTACTCGTTAGTCCCGCGACCCCGTCAGGTCAATCTTGACACTTGACATTTTCTCTTTTCTATGAACACTACGATTGTTCTGTACCCTTAGCACGAGTTTTCAGTATTTGAGACGTAAAGAACTTGAACTTTGACAATTTCGAATTGACAATTTTGAAGGAAAAAATTAGTTCCTTCTTCGCACACCAGAGGCGCTGTTCCATTTTTTCATACAAGAAGCGCTGTAAAGTAAAAAAGTGAAAACTCGTGCTAAGGGTACTGATCTGTTTTGCCGTTTACATGAAACCAACAAAAAAACTAGATTATCCAACACTGGACCGCTCGACTTCTTCCAATACCCCCATGCCTCATAGTGACGTCAGTAACGAACCGGTTTAAAAACCGGTCCAACTAACAGCCCTTTTCAAAGACGTGCAGCTGTATCTGAATAATGTATTGAATGCAAAGATCAGAATTGCTCAAGGATGATGTACCACCTATTATGGTCTAACGACTCAACAATAACCTCCTTGATTACTGTGTTTTCATTGCTGGGAAGTTTATGTTATTTATACACTCATCATCATTATCATCATCATATATCAGCTGTAGGGCTTTCACTGTTGTACGTACCGTACCGTACCGTACTAAACCGGTCCAAATGCAGGAAATCTATGGGGAGGCCCCCCATAGATTTCCATTTGGTTTGAAGCGGCTTGCATCCACTTATACCACCACTTCATTTTTGCATCTACGGTACTTTCACAGTTTTTATGTCTTGTGACTGGGACTGTAGCACCATAACTTTTCAGTGTTTAATACTTAATATTCCTTTAGTTGTCTATGACAATTCAAAAGTGCCTGTAACTGGCCTACTTGAAAAAAAAAAAAAAAAAAAAAAAAAAAAAAAAAAAAACTTCCACTTATTCCATTATACAAATTTTCGCCATGGCGCAGAGGCTGATTAACTGGCAAAATTGCGTGCCGTGGGTCTGGTGCGCAGAGAACAAAATATTTGTATCATCTACAGTTGTTGTTCTGGATCTGGGTGTTCATGTAAGTTAGATTAAATGTTTCTAAACACAACCACGATACAGGAGACATTCCTAGTGTCCCCCCACACTAGGAATATCTTCTGTATCGTGGTTGTAATGGATTCGATCCCCGCATGGAAAAACACGCTGGACAGCAATCGTTTGCTCAGCCACTGCGCCAACTTAATCTTCAATTTTGAATGATTTACGTACGAATTACCATGCGATTTCTCATCAAAACACATTATGATATAACCTAACCTCGCTTTACTTCCGTTTGACTTTCGAATTCGCATGCAATGATGTCCATAAACCGGTTTCTTTATTCCTTTTTCGCACAAGGAAAATACCTCTCAATATTAGCAATTGTAGATTTGTATCTTCATGCAGAAGTAAGTAGAAAGTGAACACAATAGCAATTTGTACTAAAGCCTATTGTCCGATATGACTATTATTTACCGTTAACTAAATATGGCATACAACTTCTTTCCAATTTTGCACACTGATATGATTCAACTACAATCACTGAGGACGAAATACCGTTATTTGCCATTTCTTCATTGTAACTTGTATTTTTGATATTTTTTCATTTGATAGGTAACTCACTAGATTTTATCAATTCGGCATCAGTCACAAAAATCAAATCTTTATACACCGCGTGAAACCGGTTTTTCCGAATCAGATTATTCTCAGAAGTATTTATGACTTCATACAGGAAGGTATGAATTACTGCCTTTCTCTTTCTTTAGCCAACAACTTTATCCAAGTGATTATTTCTGAAAAAAAGGACTTAGCTGAAGATATCAGGATCCTCCTCGTCATACATCCTTATATTGTATCAGTATAATTTGAGACTTTTCATTCAGAAAAACCCGGTTTTCCAATCCTTAATTCCCACATTGACACGTCGAGATCCGTTTAATGTTACTGTCAATCTGACAAGGATATTAAAGCGGGAAACAGATAAACTCTATCTTATCTATGACAAAAGTTAAAATAAATATCAAAATAATATCATAGCACAACATTTCGCGGGTAATTCCGGAAATGATAGACAACGATGAACTAAAATTACACGTGTGTTGTTCACATTTCACTAATTAAAAATACATGTAAACTTACCATAGTCACAGTACCACTACTCCCATTCAAAGTTTCATTTGAATTCGTATTTATCGTAAAAACCTCCGTACTCTCAGTAGGCGATATTTTACTCGCATTCACACATTCGAACACACCCATAGTTTTCAAAAAAAGAACACTGGCACAGATAACAAAAAACCGTAACTATAAATACACACTATTTAAAAAAAAAATTTAAACATGGCCGATTTTTTTTTAAGTTATAAAACTTATTTCTCAAGTGTTCTAAGTTGTGATATCGCGTCGACTGACAGCCACTACGGGTAGCAGCGTGTGCGCACCGGTGAACGCTCGTACAGCGATATATCGCGACTGGATGGCTTATGAGCGTAGGTGGTGTTCTTAAAGGTCAATCGGTAGACGGGTCTAGAGTGAGATGGAATGTAGAGCATGGGAGCTCCTTGGAATTTATTTCTTCTATATTTTTTGGGTAGGCCTTTGAATTTTTCATATTTTTTATATGGATTGTAGGATTGGTCTTGGATATTTTTGAGTAGGTAAATTATCTTCTATTTTCATTCACCTCGTTACATGCAGAGAGTAAACTTATTTTTTTTTTGTTTTTTCATGCTATTCACACTTAACGCATTATGTTTTCGCATGCGTCATTATTACATTATGCAGAATATAGCGTCCTTGCTAAAACTGGACACTTACAGCTGATTAAATAACACCACGTCAAAGGTGAATGCCAAAACATGATTATAATATTCAAAACAAATTATATAATTAATTAAAAATATTTTTAACGAATGCTTTTGTTAATGATGATTCCAACTCACGATATTATAAATTATCTAGTGTTAACGTAACTTTTTATTATACTTTTGTACTCAATATTATTTCAGTCCATAGTGCCCCACAGCTGGACAAAGGCCTCCCTCCACTCTTTCCACTTCTCATGGCTTTCTGCGACTCTGGCCCAGTTCTTCATGAAGCGGTCCAAGTCATCTCAAACTTGTGATCTCTAACATCTCACAACCACACTTGTCGGATAATATTAATGATCTTGTCATTCCTTATGAGTCATTTTAAACAATAGGCACCATTTCACTATTTGCCGAAATATAATAAAAATAACAACATAATATAAAATCATATTTAGGCAAATGATATCATGTAACACGATAAGATACAATATTATGTACAATCAACAAAAGAGATACATGCAGCTCGCGTTTTACATTATTTGCGCCTGGCGAGGTATAAAACAAACTAAATTATCTGGTTCATTAATATTCCCTCTCTTTAAATATTTAATTTTAAAGGTATGTGTGAAGGTTTGAAAAAGCCTTAAACACTTTTTTTCGAACCAATCAAATCGCATCTTTAAATAGGTCTACCTACGTTCAAAACCACTTCTGCTTAGAAAGCATTTCTGTGTTTAGAGATAATTGAAGAAATATTGAGCAAATTTTCATTTTTTTTTTTCTCAAGCACTTTTCCCAAATTTCAAACTGCTATTATTAGCCATTTGTATGGAGACAGCAAGTTTGAAACAGTTTTCCAATGTGCTAAGGTTTCTTTCAATTTGTTCGCGCACCAAAGTCTTTTGTTGTATGAAAAGTGCATACATACAGCTTATAACATAAGTACCTAAAATCGATCCTTTAAAACTTACCGTATACATAAAATATCTCTTTTGCTGACCATACCATAAAATGTTGAATGGCGCCAAAACTACCTAGGTAGGTATTTTTTTGCTTTCATTTTGGACATTTTAAGTATTCGATTGTGAAAAGTATATCAACCTAGGGCTGGTTTTTCAATAGTCAGATAACCGTTAACTGAGGAATAAAAATGGCGGTTTGACAGCTTATCTATGGAAAATATGTCATACCGTTACTTTTATTCCTCAGGTAACGGTTAACTGACTATTGAAAAACCAGCAATTAGTCCTATAATTATTTTCTTGACAGATGGCAATCTGACATTGATGCATTATCGAGACAGATAAGTTAGTCATAACCTAACTATCATAACCTGTGTGTCAACACACAAACGGATAATGACAAATCGGGATTACAATCGACAAAGTGGAATTATGACCTACCAAGCTTATTTTCCTACAGAAATACAATTAGGTCCACATTCGCGTAAACATACTCGTACATATCCATGGTAACGACTTTGATCTTTGTCAATTTGACGGATTCAAACGATTTATTGTCAAAATGGGTCATAATTCCACTTTGTCGATTGTACCTATCTACTGATGTAGTAGAGGCTGGGGGTCTACTCTCTAAGCATGAAACCCGTGGTGTCCGGCATAAGTGACGGACGTTTTGACAAAAAACATCCGTCACCGATAACATATCCAGCGGTAATAATCAATGGAACGAACACAATATCTCCATCGTGAATCATTCACGTGAGCGAAGTGAATACTAATGCAAACGATGTTATGTCAGTTTGTGGGTCATTCTGTACCTACTATGTACAAATTGTACAGTAGACAGAGAACAACAATAGAGGAGTCAACGATAGTTTATACTCGCGGCCTCGCTCGTGCAATGTTCTGTCTCACAAAATCTTGCTACCCTGAAGTCGTTTTTGCTTGACAGAGTTACAACCGACCATCTATTCATATAATCTTCACACCTTTGGGATGGCTCAGCTAAATACCAACTTGACGGGCTTGGCTCAGTGGAAAAGAGAGCTAAGAGGCTTATTGGCCACGTAATCACTGCTCTCAGCGCTACTTTCAGAATTCCTTTTAATACGTTTTCAATTATTACATACCCATCACCATTCACATAGTCCATCCGTCGTTTCTTTAATCTTCTCATTAAATATAAGTTTTTAGACTGACATGGTCACAACAACTAGTATTTAGATTTAAAACGGTAAATATCCCGTTTTAAATCTAAATACTAGTTCTCATTAAATAGCGCATATAGTCATCGTTTTATTATTTAGTGTGTTGTCTACTTCCATTCTCTATTTACAACACACACAGTTTCTATTGTCATATCGTCAGTCATCATTTATTTTTCCATTCTTCTTATATGTCATCCTTAATTTCTTGTCTTACCAGCTGTTCTCACACAGTCTTGTCTATAACTATTCTTGGTCTAACTACTTAGTGCCTTGTCGAAATGTGTAACTTTGTCAACAAAATATTGTACTAGTACAATATTGCATGGAACAGTTCCGGCTCCAAGATACCACTTAGTTTGCGTAACCGTCTGTCGCGTTATCAAAGCGGTGAATGAAGAAGCTTCCGCTCTTTTTCTCAATGATTGGTGATCTCTAACCTATGAGTGTGTACTAACGATACCTATCTCAATTAGTAGGGTCAGATGGCAGATGGTCTATTAAATAAATATGCCGATAGTCAGTTGCGTATTACTATATTCTTTTTTTAGTTCTGATAACTTAACGTCTTTTTTATGGGGTTTTCTTAGAAATTACAAGACCTCAAACTGTTACAACCATTGCTGCCTGTTATGATTCTTTGGTTTGCAGTATGTCTTTTTCTCTATTACTCGTCATATTATCAGCAGTCACCTCCATTCTAACCATATCATTTCTCATACAGTATACATGATTCTAAAATACTCAGAAGCTATTAATTTTTGTTGGATAAGTTTCGTGGTGTTTCTCTGAGGGGTCGAAGTGATCCGACAGATAACGAAAGTGATTGACATAGTCCACAGAATAAGCAAGCTGAAGTGGCAATGGATCGGCCATATTAGTCCTAGTAACGATCACCGTTGGGGACTGGGGTAGAGGTGTTCTCGAGTAGAGATCGCGACTCAGGCGTCCAATATAAAAAAATCCATAAAGCTGTTAAAAGACGAACAAACAAACAGACAATTTCTAGGACCAACGGGTGTAAAACAGTAGAATGGAATATTCTATTCTATTGCACGAGCAATAAAGTAGAACATAGATAAAGAAGAATTTGCAACATTGCAAAAGAATAACATAGCCAAAGAGGTTTATTCAAAACAGGTGTTTCTGAATACATTATGTGCTCGCGCGTAACCGGCGTCAGTGCACATTCCTTCCATATTTGAATATTGTTTGCGGTTGCTGCCGTTGCGCTTACCCAATGCAGTGACACCAGTAGGGGACGACTTTACGCTTCTGTATGGGACCTTTTTGACACCTTTATTCAACTCGGCCTTTTGTTCCACTTCAGGGCAAATGCCTCATAAATTCCTTACCATTTTATTGCCATTGGGGCTCCTTACTTTTGCCTTCGACGGTATATCAGTCTAGAATGTGTCCATTTTCTTAGGCCTGTCTTGTTAATGATGCCTATTTTCAGGCACCTACTGCGTGACAATCCTGGTTCATAATAATAATTATTATTGTCTTTATTCATTCCGGAGTTATGAGTTATGACCCATACAGATTTTTTTCAAGAAACTTAGTAGAAAATGTATTATGAACACCTGTTTTAAAATAAGTTGGTTGACTATACTCAATAGGTACTCACAATTACGAGTTCTCTTATGAAATCTGTTTTGTCTGGTATTTCTGACTCATAATAAAATAAATAACTAAAGCCAGATAAATTACTGTAAACTGTACTTAGCACAATGTATGTCTTTTCAGTTATTTACATAATTAAAGAACATTTGTGTCAATATTTTCAGAACGGTGAATCAGTAGTATACAGTCAACATCGTCGAAGAGTAACAGTTCAAAGGGTAACATTAATTTTTGAATATGACTATGATTAACTAGCGACCCGTCCCAGGTTCGCACGGGTGACGGTGAATTTTCCACTTCCACAGTTTATTTAAAAAAAAAAAAAACTAGTTGTCTTCGTAGTCGAACACAAATAAAAAAAATGCTCACAAAATAAAACGTACGGCCGTGTACAGTGTCGTAAGAGCCAACTGACTAACTGAGGTACCTACCAGAACAATAATTATTCTAACTGACGTAGCTAAAATGGAACAGGGCGAGGATGGGCAGCTCAGCATCCTCGTCGCGAAGCTACGTCTCTGTGATCGCCACCACGCCTGCCCAACGTGAGCAAACCCCCCTCAAAATGACTGACACCAAAAAGACCAGGCCCCCAGTTCCCGGCAGCACCGCTATTCCTGGTTACGGTTTATAGGAGAGGCCTATGTTCAGCAGTGAACGTCTTACGGGTGATATCATGATGCCGTGTCACTACTATAAGTAACAATAATTGAGCAAAGTAACTTTTAAGGTGTGCGGTCTTTTCTCAGTATTGGGTGAAATAGAGCTACCAATGATAGTGATGATGATGATGATGAACCCTCGATCGACTGTAATTATAAACATAATTATGATAACATACTATAACTGAGCAGTGGTATCGGTCCCGACTTACGAGTTGTATGGTCGTGGGCTCGAACCTCGCCAGGCGCATTACTTTGTGTAATTTGTTTCATCACCACTGCTCTCAAAACGGTGAAGGAAAACATCGTGAGGAAACCGGCATGTCCTAGAACCAAAAATTCGAAGACATGTGACATCTGCCAACCCGCACTGGGCCCGCGTGGTGGATTATGGCCCACTCCATCTCACAAGAGAAGAGGCCTGTGTCCCAGCAGTGGGAACATTATAGGCTGATGATGATGACTATAACTAAAAGGAATTAATAACTAAGATGACGATTGTTAGAGATGTAAGTAATACATAAATAAGATTATAGCAGAATGATTATCATGATGATGAGCAATATTTAGCTAAGGAAGCTAATGTCCGATAAAAAACAGCAGATGAGTCGTTTTGTGCTAACATTTATAAAACAAACACCACTAGAAAAATGGCCACGTGTGAGTATTTCAAGGTTCGGTTCCATTAAAACTTTATAGTTTACCCTCTTGTTACTTGCCAAACATTATAGATACCCGGTAATACGCGTTATGTTACATTTCAAGTGGGGGTCCCACTATAATGGTCTAAAATGTGGTGGAGGACTTTATAAATCCATTAACAAAGGTTGTGAAAACAAAAAAAAAATACGTGTGGCACTCGGGGAATTTACATGACTCGTTAAAGTGTAACAATGTGTGGTGATTTAATTTGCAAACGCGACAATTTGACTTAGACGAGCAATTAGCGACTCGGTGTTTTAAACTAAGACAGTTAATACACGCATTGTTATCCTTCACACACTTATATCGCTGTTGTGGAGTCATTCCATTAAAATCAGCGCACTTAAATAAGTGTTGATGCACAATATTAGCGCATAGGCACTTACACGCGGGTTCAACCGTGTTTACATATGTTTGACACTTCGGCGGCGAAGCGGCATTTAAACGCCGATTAGAGTTAACCGGACGCTTATTAGTTGAAGAAGTTGGCTCAGTACGTTCTAACACTTTGGCTCGATTTGAAATAAATTCGACTAAGTTATCAAAGGTAGGTATTTTTGTTGAGTATTTAATTTCAAACGCGCGGACGGTCTCAGGGTCTATTTTCTGTAAGGCGATATGAATTAGAATTAAATCAGTAAGGTTATCCATTTTAAGGTTTTTTAAAGCGGCGACTGCGCTGCTGAATTTCTCAGTAAATAAATCAAAGTTGGTTGCTGAAGCGCATTGAAAAGTTTTAAACTCGAACATTTGATTTAGATACGTAGAAACCAACATACGCTTGTCGTCGTACTTTCGGTAAAGCTATTGCATAGCATTTTTTATCAACTTATGCAATTTTTTATTCTCCTTTTTTAAGCTATGGTCAGCCACGTCAATAAAGAGCAACGTCAAGAAAAACAAACACCGTGCCGAAGTCTACCGAACTGAAACGACGTTAGATGATGCGGGGTGTAAGGTTTATTTTCGTTACGTAATTTCTTGATTCGGTCGCCGCTTTCAGAGCCCGCGATAAAAGCTATGCAATAGCTTAAATTTGCTTAATTTCTGGACTGTAAAGCGTGCTCAAATATTTAACTTTGTGTTCTATTATTTACTCGAAAATTCACATGATAGCTACCTACCTATAGTACCCAAAGAATTTTAAAATCAATATTCTATCTCTCTTTCTCTTCTCCTAAATAAAATCTTTCATCTCGTCAAACAACATTGTTTTAAGCGAAGGCTTCGGCAGAGGCAAGCAGAGGCATACTCGAAACAGCCAGCATTCCTAAGAAGCCACGCATGACTCATACTATAAGTATATTACTTTCGTGTTGACGCATACAAATGTATTATGGTATAAGTACCATAGTCGCGACCTGCGCTCGCGCCGAACGATGAGTCATTTACTACTGGCGCTTAGGACACACCGTAGTAGACGTGGTTCTGGGAATTTAAAAGCAGAGGTGAGCTAAGTACATTCTTAGTGCAATAATGTGGGTCATGTTTAATGTAGCTTCATGGTGATATATGGAGGAGGATGAAGTTTATACTTAGTTGTAGTGCTTCATAGAGAGCTTCATAGAGAGCACTTCAATTTATCGTTCCCAATTGAAAAATTAACTTTCTACTTTTCTGATAAAAGTTGAAAATCTAAAGTGCCAGATAGAGCTAGGGTGATGTACTGGCGTCTGTACATTAGCTAATTATGATTTTTAAATCACATCCATTTAAATGCCTCAGCACCCAATTTCGCTGTCAAAAAGGCGCCTGCGCGCTTTTCATCCGAATGTCCACGCCCTTTCAAAACGGGTGGCCGCGCACTTTTCACCCGAAACGCGCATTTATTACAAAAATATCACTCTTGTCCTCGCCCCCCTTTCTACGCGAAAGCCCGAATGTTTTGTACAATTTTATTAAAAACTTAAATCATTGATTCAGTAGAAAAAATGAAATATACTTACAGTTTGCGATTCAATCCATATTGATGTTATTAAATTTATAATCACACAACAAAGTAGAGATAAATACCCACTAATCAGGTTATTGATTGATAAGATATTTAAATTCAGACACCTGCATGTGTAGGTATATCTATCAGGTGATCTTATGTTTTAAAAATATCTCCTTTATGATACCTACCTACTACTAAAAAATTAACTACGTCAATTAGAGGAAAACAAATATCTAATTAATCCTTTCCGATTTAAGATAACACGATAATTGCTTTTGCCGCATTGAAAAGATTAGCCAGATTTAGAAGGCTAATGCATGCCTTGGCCACGCATCACGCGACTTGTAAGTGCTGTACGCTATGTGCGAAGTCGGTGGTGGCGAATATCAAAACGTTCGCAGCGCGCGATTTGACAGAGATGTGAATCAAAGGGCGCATCCGCGGAATGCAGCTCGTGTCAAGTTAAATAAAGCCGGAAACACATTATTTAACACGCCACGCGACGCAACGTGTCGACACCCGATATGCAGTAGCGCGTGTCGTCGCGTCGGGTGTTCATAGTGTGATTCTGGTCATAGAAAACAATACCTACATTTGATTTGACTCAACACGCATCACGTTTCGTCGGGTGGCGTCGGGTGTTAATAATGTGTTTCCGGCTTAAACACCACTAATGTTTACTTGAACGATGTAATTACCTACCGGTAATCGAAGTACATACTAAGCGAAAAATGCTCGTAAAATAAAGGTAGGTACTCTAGGTACTGAACAAACTGAAAGAAATTTTCATGTAACTATACTATTGACACTCATCTTTGATCTACAAACGCAATTTAACATAAACGCTCGTGACAACAAACATGTACTTCGTTATGTAAAAACCTTCTATGTTGCTGTACATGGCATATTTCCCCATGACTACGGTAAATTGTACCTAATAAGGAAAGTTGAATAATAAAATTTAAAATAATGTATTGTCGTATCAGCAATTGGTGTGGTTTGTTAACGTATTACATGTAGGTACACCAACCAAGGAAATACATTACTCGACCAGTAATATATAAAATGGTCCAGTAACATAAATTCATTGACCATTAGTACCTATTAATGACAGTGACGTAAATCATAATGACTACCCACCCCTAAACTTTTTCCCTAGTAATAATAGTTGAGCCTGTTGTCAAATGCCGCTAATATCCGTATAAGGCAATGGTTGACCATGGTTGACCATGCAATCATCATCTGCCTAGCCTTTTTCCCAACTATATTGGGGTTGGCTTCCAATCGAACCAGATGCAGCTGGATATCAGCATTTAACATGGAGCGACTGCCTGTCGGACCTCCACAACCCAATAACTGGGCAATACGACACCCCATGGTAACACTGGTTGTCAGACTACAGCTTCTGACTAACAGTAACGACTGTCAAAGATCTACAAATGACAGCCGGGACCAACGGCTTTACGTGCTTTCCGAGGCACGGAGGAAACTCGCTATGACAGATGGTCACCCATCCACAGACCAACCTCGGCAAGCACGGCTTAACCTGGGAGATCGGCCTGTGCGGCTGTAATTATTTAGCCACGAGCTCCTCACCATGCAATACTGTCATCCAAATGTCAATTACGATAAATTATTTTTGTGTTTTCGACAATGACTTTCTAATATACAGATAGGATATACACTTACAAAAAAAATAAAAAAAAAACTGTTCCGCGCCGAGCGGCAGCACACATACACACTTTTTTATTCACACATTACATTTCACTACGTATTACACACATATTACTAGTAAAAAGGATGATAAAAAGGAGCTTGATAAAACGCTATAAGAAAAAAAGTGACAGCTAGATAAACAAACAGCGCCACGCGTCATCAATCCCCCCGCATGTCGGTATAATAGACTAGCAAATTGTCCCACGTAGGACATTTTCTGGTCTTCACGTTTTGCGCGCTCTTATCGTATCTGTTTATTATAATATCATTGGTTTTCAATGTACGTTTTTTTTAGGTTTGAACCCCTTAAAAATGACGCCTGGATCGTGGGTGCTTTTACAAACATTTAAACTCACAGATACAAACACCCAGACACGGAACAACTACCTGGAGGTGTAGGTGATACGTGATACCCGTAACAAATAACCCGCGACAAACAGCGCAGTAGTCAATCGCTCAAACACAGCGCCAACTGTGCCGTCAAATTCGTAAAATATCAAATTAGATTTTAGATCTGTTCCTTGTTAAATAAATAAATAAAAAGTAGTAAATATTCAAACTCAGTAATATTTAATTTTGATTAAAAACTTCGTGACACAATTTTAAAATAAACTTTTTACAAAGCCGTTGACAAAAAGCACATTTTAAAAAACAAAATCCTGCCACAATGACGTGACGTAACCAAACCTTTTGTCAACGCACAATATTTTCCAACAAAAAGACCTCGACGACTTCCGTCATGAACATTCCCGAGATAAAATCTTACGAAGAACAGGCGATTGACACCGTGGTATCTATCATCAATCGGGCGAAGGAGAAGCTAGGGCTTCGCCTATCGCTTCGACAACTAGCCAGTGAGTACAGCACCACGGTTCAGGCTATGCTGTTGTATCTTCAAAAACGCCTGTGCTGCAATTCTGCTGACACACAAAATACGGTACTGTCATATTCTCAGATTTTGGTTTTCTTGCACTGGTCTTAGGCGAAGGTCTATTTGAATCTGAATATGTTAAATGCTCCAACTAAAGATACAATGAGCGGTTTATTCAGAAGAAACGTGGCGAGTTTCCTGGTGACGAAGTAAAGTAGCACCGGAGACTGAAAAGTTTTTTGTTGTATTCGATTGTCATGTTGTGGACATACCGAGGAGTGAGGGTGACAATGCAAGAAAGAAAGTATAAATATGTAATTGTAGAAGAAGACTATCAGTGAATGGACTGTGTGAAGGATGATATCGCTACGAAAGAAGTTATACTGCTAAAATGAATACTAGATAATTGTATGGAAGGATAAAACATCCTGCGCAGACCGCAAATAAATTCGGTTTCCGGAACTCATTGCTCTATTTGCGACCTTCAGACATTTACTCAAACTAAAAATCGTTTGAAGCTGATGCTTCCATTTTCTCCTTTGCACTTCTACACATCTTCAGTGTCATGAAACCATTTAAAATGATTTCCCTTATTCTGAATGACTCGTCGTAATGATATGCGTCTAGACTCAGATCTATCCACCTTATCTGATTTTCTCTTGGAAAATTCTTAGTTGCAGCGTGGTGATGGAAGTAGCGCCCAAACTAGTGCATCTGGCACATGGGACCATCATCAACCATCTTCGAAGAGCTTTGGCTGCATGACAGCATTGAAACCTCTTCATAACCCTTTTGGCACAAGAGGCATGACCCTTACGTATGTACCATTTTTTTTTGTCCTCTCAAGTTTTGACATGCTCTGCCAAAATTTGAGCAGGTGTTAAAATCTGCAAATCTTTTGGTTTCAGTTACCGGAAACATCACGTAGAGGTTGAAATAGTCTTATCTACAGACAAAATTTTCTCAAAGTGATTGTGGTCACCGAAATAATGACTAAAACCTTACGCCAAGAATACGGTGTCCCAAAAACTGTAAAATAAATACAAAAAACTATCAAGTAAGTCACATTGCCGATTCTATAAGGTTCCAAAAATACTTTTCGAATAAGAATGGCCATCTAACCACAATCTAACGGCGTAGTTATGTAATTCTTTACATCAAACTTAATTTCTTGAGGAATGGCTGTTGAAGTCGAATCGAAGGTTCCTAATTTATGCTTAGTGAAAGAAACTAGAATTAAACTTTTTTAAATGTCATCTTCAAACGAATTTTACGCTTTGCATATTATAGCTTTATATGCCTATCAATCCCCAGTGTGAGACAAGCCATTTGATGAGAATGTGAAAGTACTACTTTCACAATCATAGCACATCAACGTAGTGTTCATTTAGCTTTTATTCATATTTGTACCTTTGCATTTGTGCTTATTTAGGAACACCATTATTATATCAGCCGAAAAACGTCCACTGTTGGACATAGTCCTCAACCAAGTGACGCCACCATTGACCAGTCTTGTGCGTCTCGTATCAAGCAGGTTTCAATGGTTTTTACCAAGTTTTTACCTTGTGAGCGAGATTTTTGCGCTAAAATGTATGCGATCGTTACTCCAGAATCCTTTCACCTTTGGGCATTCTGCAAGTAAAATTATCTGCCCTCTTAAGTTGGACATTATTTCTAGCTTGAATATATAAAACTTGGCCGTGATCGATATCATAACTTTTATTGTATTCCATCAAATTTCAGCTAGTCGTGATTTCGCCACCAATGTCAAACTTTCTTTGAATCCCATCAAGCCGCCCTACGCTATCACCAGTGAGAAGTTTATCAACAAGACCATCGAGCATGATTGGAAGCTAGCAGACACCTTCAAGTATTACGTCAGATACATGGGAGGATCTAGGAATGAAGTATCGCAGTATTACTACTTTGAGGTAAGTCAATACTATCAAGCAATGCAGTGGATAATTATGATACGGATGAAACTGATACTAGTCATAATGGAAAAAGAGAAGATAGATGCATAATAGCTACAGGTGCTCTATAGATTTTGTTGTTGTTGCCGAGTTCTAAGGATTTTCAAAAGAAACGCAGATGTGATTCTATTAATTTCTGTTTTTCTACATTTAACATATTTATTTAACAGTTGAACCAAGTACAAGGCACTAGGCCTTGTACTTGGTTCAACTGTTAAATCTAGGGACTCGCCCAAATATAAAGAAAACTAAAATAGATCGAATTCTTTAGGAGTATATTCAGTGGCGGATTAAACGTTGAGAGCGCTGTAGACAAGCATCTCATCGGCGCCCCTATATTAAAAATAACTCGTAGATACTATAGTTTGACCAAAACCGATGTACCTTAGGAAAACGCGGTGAGATGGGGGCTAACAAAAAAAGAGCATCAGTTTACATGAGATCGATATCTGTCGAACAGATCTTAAAAAACGACTAAAATAAATAGGAGACTGTAACGCGTTGTTCTAACACTGAAGAAGCAGCCAGTCAGGGCCCCCATAAGGGCTATAACTGGCGCCTGTGTGCAAAAAAGGATTTTGGCGCCCCTTAAAGCATTTTGAATTTTTCTTTTTTTATGGTAGGTAGGTCAGTGGTGTATTTTAAAGTTCAGCGCCCTTGGGCTGTAAAGTTTGCCGCCTCGGAACTTAAACACAAAAGAAATCATCAAGTGCTACTCAAACTTTACACCCAGAGTGCCATACCATCTTAGAGAAGACAAACTTAAAATTTTGTAGACCACAACAAGATTAAACTAGCTTAGGAAGCATTTATTATTTTAAAATGAGCTATCAAAAGGGAGGTCTAGAAAAGCGAATGCCAACCATACTTGAAGCGCGAGCGAAGCGAGCGCGAAATTTTTTTAGGTTTTTGGAATAGGACAAGGTAATATTTCATAGAAAAGCGAACGCAGTCAGCTCTAGTCAGCTATTAAACGTTTCCGGACTTCAAGTTTTAATCTAAAAGTGAGATAAAATATTTGAAGTTTTAGTTGCTTAAACCTAATCCTATATACTCGTAAGTTCTCAACTCCTATTTTAGAATTATTTTTGGTCAGTATCTTTTTTTCTATTTTTTTTTTATTTGTGCCCTTGGCTTTGGCGCCCCTGTGCATTGCACACTTTGCACATAATGGTAGCGGGGGCCCTGCAGCCATTGAAGTAGTTCATCGTATTGTACTTGGAGCGTTGAATAGTTTTTAGAAAAATAAAATCAAAATCTCACATTGCTTGTTATAATCAGTCATAAAAACAACTTTTTAACGAC
Source organism: Agrotis clavis (assembly GCA_954870645.1). Classification (NCBI taxonomy): domain Eukaryota; kingdom Metazoa; phylum Arthropoda; class Insecta; order Lepidoptera; family Noctuidae; genus Agrotis; species Agrotis clavis. The sequence continues at coordinate 20,767,059 of OX940932.1, read as the reverse complement.
TGCTCCCAGGCGCGAGCGCCGCGAGACTATGTGTAATGACAGCACAATTTAGAATGCTGCGCTCATTTTTAGGGACTTTTTTAGAAGTTGAGTGTGCATCTTGTGTTTTTATAAAATCAATGTTAACCAACGACAAAAAAATTGAAAGTCCGTGACACTCTCAACTCATTCGTTCGGGCCTGATCGCTTAGCTCCCGCCCACGCGCCGCACTCTCGTCCCCGCAATTGTAGAAGCAGGAACGTCCGAATCCGTCTGATACTCACTCGCAAGTCGCCGTATGCTCGCAGTCGACGCGACGAACATTGCAGTCGTATCTTTCCAACTTCAATCAGAGATCATGTTGTTTGTAGGCGTAAGTTTTAGTCAGTTCCATCTTATAATTTATCTTTTGTTATAAATTGAAGCAAATTGAGATTGTATGCAAAAATAAAAGTTTTATTGTCTAAGTGGTGGCTTAAATATTGACACAATTAATTTAATGCTATATTGTATATAGGGTGACTGGTAATTAGTGAAAGCCGAAATCGTGAAAAAAATATCAGCTGTTCAGTACATTAGGCAAACATAAATGTACTGAACAGCTGATGTTTTTTTCACGATTTCGGCTTTGCTCCCATAATAAAAATTGTTTGTTATCATGAGCACAATCACGTGTTTAAGTATCGTTCACTAATTACCAGTCACCCCATATATTTTCTTTATTTTACAATTCGGCCCGCGCGCCCCTTTGTACCTTCGCGCCCCTAGGCAGATGCCTAGTTTGCCTTAGGGATAATCCGCCTCTGAGTATATTGAGAAATACAAGTGCAGAAGAATTAGTTATAGGGTGAATGGTAATTGTAACAAATCACGTGATTGTACCTATTAGGTCATGTTTGATGCTGCCTGCCCACAGGACCGGAGAAACGGGGAAATATTAACCAATATGATTGCACCGGATCACCACTCCTCGACAGGACGTGGTGCAAACCTATCACTACACTCCTCGTCTCCTCTGTCGCTTGTTTCTGTCTGTTCGTAATAAACTCAAAAACTACTGCACCAATTTTCATGCTCGTTTCGCAATGGACAGAATGGTTCTCGAGAAAGGTTTTAGTATACAGGGTGAATTTTTCAACTGGGCGTGGATGGCTATCTTGGAAACTATGAGGAACATTGAAAAACGTTGAAAGGAGTCTCGAGGCCGATTTTGACAAAAACTAAAACTGCATCGTTGGATTTTAGAAAATTCAATAATCCTGGCCAGGAATAGAACCCGCTGATTTTGAAAAAAAAAACACAACCTGTATTATTACACCATTCGATAGTGTTGCTAATAAGGATCAATTTCTGGGAAGTAACCATATACGGCAAACTTAAGGAAAATGTCTAATTATGAAAAAAACTGATCAATCTCAAGGCAATGACTGTATTCGAAACATAGGTTTATCGTTTCTTCTTTGAAATAATTTTATTTTTTGTTCAATTCAATAATTTCGTATTGCTCAATAAAGTGCAGTTGTTGAGGCGTCAAATCCAGTGAAACATTGAAAACCACGAAATTTTGTAATTTCGAATAGAATTATGGCTCAGTTGAAGTAAAGTGACATAGAAAATAGCAATTTCATAAAAATATGCTGTTTCCTTAAGTTTGCCGTATATGGTTACTTCCAGTTCCCCTATAATATGTAAGGATTTTAATTGCAGGCTATCTTCAGTCAGCCGACAGTTTCGTTTCCAATACCTCAGGCCACGGTATCGGTGTTCTTCACGCTACAGGACAAGCACATTGATCCTCCGGAGGAACGAGGAGTGCCTACAGTAAGTCGTACAGTCAGCTTCAGAGAAAATTCACCCCCTTTAGTAGTGATGTCACTAACAAATGGGGTGAGATTTCTCTGAAGCATACCATGCATTAAGAATGCAATAAGACTAGGTCATGCTCTCGGTTGCATAAATGCATTGAGAGGTTCAGGGATTCCCGGTTGTTCGTGGTATTTGTCGAACTGGCATCATGGCTTTAATAATATCTCAGTTGAGAGCCGCTTTGTTGTCGCTTTTGTGTTGAATCGCCTACCTAGGACACCGCTTTAAACAAAGTAAGGACGATGATTATTTGAGTAGTTAAGATAATTTTTAACTGTTCTTTTATAAAATATAGTATTTTAACTAACATAAAACAACTGCACGTAAGCGGTATAGGTCTATGTTAACATCATTTCTTGTAGTTATAACAGTTGGTATCCTGATTTTTTGCCAGCAATGACGAAATATATGGACGTACATAGAACAATTACGAATTATCTACATTATTGTATAAATAATTGGTTTTAAATGGTTTTTCTAGCCACACATACGGATATGAATAATAGAATAGGTTAAAACCCACTCTCTGATTTGTGGTTTAATTAATCATAAATTATAATATTATATTCTATAAATGTTAGGTTCAGAGTCGCCTGTCTTAACGATAGGTACCTACCTGAAACAACATACACACGGCTAGGTACGCATCAAGCTATGCAAAACTGGGATAAACTTTCCGTCTCTGCCCGGAAAGAACATATGAAGTGAGGCCAAGCAAGATAAACTAGTATTGTATACAGCTTAACGTGTTGCCGTATGTACTTACATCATCATCAGCTGTCTGGCTAGCCTATGTTATTTACGGATGTGACTAGCTGTTGGCCCCGCTTCTAATCGTATCTAGGTTCTAGCAACATTCATCCAAATTGGCCCAGCCCTTTTGACGTTAATATGGGACATACATTATAAACGAGCATACGTACTTTAAAAATATAATCATACAAAGATAGAAATAGCTACTTGTATATCACACAAATGTATTTTTTCCATGTGGCTTTTTTTTTCTCCCACAATGGTTTTGTAGCACTAAACGATTTTGATCATATTATTATGAGTTCACATTGTGAGAGCTGGTGCATGATGAAGGTTTAGGAAAACCCTGTGTTAGGAAAGGTTTTTTTTTTTTTTTTTGCGTGGTAAAATCATCAAATGAGTCCTCCCACCAAATGAGTCCTCCCAGTGTTAGGAAAGGTAAAAAAAAAAAAAAAAAAATATATCCACATTGTGACGTAGGAAGAATGTTGATTATTCTTAGTAAATAGGACACTAAAATTCTGTAATTGCGGCCATACCAACACATCATGCCCATGTGACTTCTGTCTTAATAAATTATTATAAAATATAATATGTTACGTAAAATTAAAACAATAAATTCGTCTAAAGCGACGTAGTAACGCAAAGTGGCGTAATGCCAGAAAACAATATAAGTAGGTATTAGCTAAAAATATTTCCTAACAACGAACTGGCACAATTTGCTGAAAACTTATCACCCAGGAGGGCTCCTGGGTGATAAATTATAAAAGTAATCGGGTTAAAAAAAAACCTATGAATATGGAAGACAATGGAGAACGCTCAGGCGCCATGGAGAAATTTCATAATTTAGTCGATCAGGTAAAACAGTAGTTATTTTGAATCACATAATCCAAAAACATAACCCTCCTGGCGCAGTCGGGTAAAAACATGTTTTTTCAAGCATCTTCCTTTCATAAAACAAACATATTAACTGTCTTATTTATAATATTTATAATTTAACAATAAAACTGGTACCCTAGCTTACATTTCAAAATAATTTCATAAACTACATTACAATAGATTTTTACAAAATCGTGTCAGATTTCAACCAGAAAGTTACTTAAATTGCTCAGCCTCCTTTGAAAACATTTCATCATTATTGTTTTTTTTTTTTTATATTATTAAATAATTTGTCGTGATGAAAGTCACGTTTAACTATTACATTTATTAAAAAAAAAAAACATTTAAATGGCTTGGGTTTCCGCAATAGGTTAATGGTTTTCCTTAGATGTCTGTTCGAAACCACATCCAAAACCTAATGTTAACAATTATTATATAAATATATAATATTACCTACAAACTATTATTGTGAAACACTACGTTCATACTGAATTACTGACGTATATCATTATGCGTAATTAATGCATAATGTTTTTTTTTCACATTACTCCATAAAAAGGCAATGTAACTGTTTCCGTACAGGGTGTTTAGCTTCCGGGTAAAGGGAATATTATATACCCTTTTTTGTAGAAAAACTACTCACTAGGAATTACTCCTGAAATGTGGATGTGTTTCATCATTATAATCATTAGCCTATATAAATGTTCTAACACAGGCCTCCGCTAGGAGAGGGAATAGGCCATAATCCACCACGCGTGCCCAGTGCGGGTTGGTACTCGTAGATGTCACATGTCTTCGATTTTCTGGTTTTAGTATCTAGTATCTGCATGCCGTTTCAAAAATGTGCCTGGCTGGGTTCGGGCTCATAATCTACAACTGTGTTTATGAACATTTAAATGCACACCCAGACCCGGAACTATTATTTAATTAGATCATACAAATAGTTGTTCCGTAAGGGAATTAAACCCGTGACTGTAAATCGCTCAGCCTCAGCGCCAACCGTCCTTTGAAGCTTTAAAGCGCTTTTTTCGCTTTCAGATGTGGTTCAGGATAGAAGGTCATCACACGAACCATGACATGCGCTATGTAGCGCTTCCAGCGGACTGGATTCTAGCCGTCATCAAGATGAAGATCAAGCTGTTTGCGAGGATTGAAGCGATCAGAATGTTTTAAGTTTTTGTATGGCTTTGTAGAGCTAGTATTTTTTTTTAATGAAGTTTGGAGATCTAAAAATTGACTAGTTATGGGACTTATGGATGCAGAAAGTAGTGAGTCGTATTTGCAAATTTTTGATTTTTGTTTGCAAATTCTTTATATTGGTTCTTTATAGACAACTCACACATTTTTGGTATACAAATTGGTACATATATTGAAAATCAATATAAGAAGAAATCATTAAAAAACTTGTTTCAATTCTGTCTTTAACTAACAGGAAAAATATTGACATCCTACTAATATTATAAATGCGAAAGTTTGTGAGGATTCAGGATCTATGTGTGTATGTAGGTAGGTATTTTTGTTACTCTTTGACGCAAAAACCACTGAACGGATTTGGCTAAAATTTGGTACACAGACCTGGATTAACACATAGGAATTTATTCCGATTTTATGTTCCCGTGGGATAATTTTCGAGTTGTAGCGGGTGAAGCCGCTGGCAACAGCTAGTATTTAATATTTTCAAGTTTAAAAACATACCCACATAAAATATTAGGTAAGTAGGTAATTTATTTAAAAAAAAGATAAAAATCCAAATAGTCACCAAAAACATTTTACAATAAAATACACGTTGGGACAAAATAAACGACTGAGCATCTTTAGATGTAATCAGAACAAATTACAACATTATGTGGTTTCCTATTAAATCGTGAGAGAATTTTCAACGAAATAGGAATTCAAAAAACTGGCCAAGTGCGTGACTAACACGCACACTAAGGGTTCTGTGCCAGCACAGCGTATGAGTTGGAACACTGCACATTTTTTTTAGTGATAATTTATTACATTCGCCTTTAATTCAAAACAAACAAAATAACTAACACTGCACCATACAATTCTCAATATACGTATTGTAGTTAATTTTAACAAGGCGTGCACACGATGAAAATAACGTCGTTTTTTATTAAATCGGCTATACCAATTACTTACCCAAATCCAAAAGATTCAAGTGTGTAGGTACTTGTATCCATGCCATGACAGACCGAGCTATAGTCATGGGGTTCCTTTAGCAACCTTTAGGCAAAGAACCCTAAAAACGAAGGCTATATTTATTACACATCAAAATTCCTCGATGACTCATTCATTGATAATGCTGGTTCTCAGAAGGACGTATGTTAATTTTGGATCGATGCTATTTCGCAATACATTGCATTCACGAGCTTAGAACCGGTTCTGAAGTGTCTGCGTGCGATTCACGGAGTCACGGCGGTATCGATTTGATTCGTTTCAGTGAGATAAATCTCGTTCGACACTCGTTTTTTAACAGAGTTCTAAAATAGGAGATGATTCTCAATTTGTCGGTACTTTTTATTTGATTTATAGTCCGTCCCCCATTGGACGAGGTCGCCTGGACCGACTTACAAAATTCTTCTATTGTTTAAAAGGGTGGTCCTATGATCATCAGGTCATGATCTAATGATGGAATCTTGGAGCAATCGAGGGAACTCTTCAAAAGCAAATCAATTTTTTACTGCTAGGTAGGTACCGCATATCTATGCAATGTTTACGCAATCACACACCATCACCACGCCTGTACCCACTAAAAAGGATAAAGTGTAAAGTTTTTATAGTGAGAAATTAATTATGTTTTATAGCCAGCATTTGCGGTTATTATTCTATTTCCGCATAATCCCAGTCTCCGCATTTTAATACTGAAATCTCAACAACACTGCCCTAAATGTTAAGCAAGCTTGGGATTCCACGCTTAGCAGTTAAGCTTTCTCACAAGTCACAATATCATGGATTTTTAATGAGATCACTGGTTACCATTTCTTTTCCTTTTCTTCAACTGTTAGCCACTCAATGACAGCTAGAGAGATTTGGAAGAGACCTAAAGGTGCGGCGTTCGCGCGCGAGACCGCGACAGGAGAACGCGACAGGAGACTGCGACACTTCTTAACATTAGGCAATGACAAGTGTCGCGGTCTCCTGTCTCGGTCACCCCTGTCGCGGCGCGAACCGCCGCCTGTGCAGAAGAGAGCGCGATAAGTGTCGTGGTCTCCTGTCGCGTTCTCCTGTCTCGGTCTCCTGTCTCGGTCTCCTGTCGCGGTCTCCTGTCTCGGTCTCCTGTCGCGGTCTCGCGCGCGAACCGGCACCTTAAGTCTGTTTCTATCTCTTTCTTTGTAATCGCATCTAACTATTCTATGGCCACATTGTGCCATTCTCAGCCGCTGACATCCAGTTACTTCCAAGTTCTCACCTAAGTTCTATAGTCCATCATCCACTAACATCGTTTCTCCAAAGTCGTATTTCAATCGTCCGCACCAAAAATCAACCAAAATTATCTCACACCGTTTTGCAACTTAGACCATTTCTAGGTATCGACCGATCAGCTCATTGTTTCCTATGAATCATTCACCGGTACTTGCGATCAATGTCCTTGCGCAAGCGCAGCTACTTTCACTTGGCAACACTGAGATTGTATAGCTATGCAAATGCTGAGATTTGCACGCAACCATTAACTGTGTTGCCAGTTAACGAAACGTGTTTGAGGGATAAACAAAGAGGTTGATAATGGGTGTACCTGCTTTCTCTTACGTTTTATTTTTTTAATAACTATAGGTTAACAGTTACGATTGTTCTTGAATATTTTTTAGTTGGAGAAACCATCTGGCGATTATATTAATGTTTTATAAAGAAATACCTACTTCAAAGGTATTCATTCATTCACTGATCGATTATGATTATCAATCATCTACATAAACTAATCTATCTATTATTTATACAATAAATAATTAAGTATTAATAAAATATTACACAGTTATTTGTAAGCTTGTTTATGGGGGGTAATGTCTGGAACTACAGAACCGAGTTTTGAAAAGTCTTTCACGAGTAGCTACGCTATTACACAATATATATTTTATTGTTTTCAAATTGCACTTGTGTGAAGCCAGGGTGATTTTGTATTTACAATTATTTCATCCAGATCCAGAGAGGCCTGATTTTTTATTTGTAAAGCGCATTTTTATTTGCGTTGCTGAAATCCTGTTTATCTTGGTCAGGGGGCCGATTCTACTAATTTGCAAAATTACATAGCCTATCGCTATTACGCAACGGTACCATTCCTATCGCCAGACAATGGTAACCTAAAATGTTATTCTGCTATTTGTTACGTTAGACCGGGAACGAAATCGATGCGTAATCGTAGCGGGAATTTACGACTGTGCTAGAAACGTTATCCTGTGATACCAGCATGACGAATAGCATGTTTTAATGATACCACAGTATAAAATATGAATGCTACTAAATAGAAACAGGTGCCGCTTACGTGTTTTTTAATATTAATTAATGGTTCAAATGTTATGACAAAACATTTTACTGATACAATGATGGAAAATATCGATGGTTAAATAATAAATTCTTTGGAGAACGTTCCATTTTAATTCTCTTGCAAGCCGAAAATGTGAAACGAAACGTCTTGGTAATGTCAAATGTGATCCAAATATAAACATAAACAAACAGCGTAAAGCAAAAACTTTTGTAGAGAGTTCACTGTTCATCAAAAAGACTGATTTACTGTGAGTATTTGTTTCATTTTATACTATTACATAATGATTTATAAAGTCTAAAATGGCACCATGACCCAATATTTTTTTATCATAGGAAATGTTGTGCGATAAGTCCTGAAAATTAACACATTTACGACCCACTTGAGGGTTACGGTCACACGACCCAAATCACACTTTCATGATATGACTTAGAATATAAAATAATAATCATTATGTGACAACTTCCAGATTGGTGCTTTCTAATTTCTGGCATATCTAATGGAAGGGCGAAAGACAACTTCATTTCGACAACTTGAACTTCTGCTTCTTCAAAAATCTTGCTGTGGGGCAAATGCGGTCTAAAGAAGGACGAGCCACCTTAGCTCTCTTATGGAACAGTATGCTGTAATTTTAAATACTGAAGGTGTTACAAGGACACCCAAAGATTGGTCTAAGGTATGTTTACAAGTAAAAATTATAAAATGTAATCATTACATATAAAAAGTAAGTTGACATGAAAAAAAATTAAAATATTTAGCAAAAATTTATATCTCTTTTAGTTTTGGAATGACTACAAATGTTGAGTGCACGCTAAGGTCACTGATATCAATAGAGGTTTCATCGCTACAGGGGTGGGACCGAGTAGGGAACCAGTTTTAGCTCGGAGGAAAGTGTGGCTGCTAGCTGCTCTTTTAGGTAGAGATGTTGGCCGACTTACTGAAGTCCGTCAAGATTCAGAAATTTAGGTAAATTGATGTGCTGGTGTCTCTACTTATTGACCATAAACTTCCTTTAATTTTTAATTAATTATTTATGAATTGTTTCAGAGATCTTCTTTAACTCAAGAGAATGCTGGTGCCCTGTAAATATATCCCCAGATGTCAGCAGTAGGACGGCAACACTGGAGACACCAGCAGAATTTTATCCATCCAGAGTTTTATCCCGGTCTGGTTGTTTGTGAGTTTCTATGTTTGTAAACGCACTCACGACACAGGAGAAATTCATAGTGTATGGGAACCTGAGGCAGCGACAAAAAAAATATCAAAAATAATTATAATTAGTATGTAACCAAAGGTATGAAACCACTGCACACAGTAATTGCAGTGTCCAGTGGTTTTATTTTTATTGCCAGTTTTGTGAATGAAGTACTTATTTAAAGTAGTCAAGTTCTATTAGTGTATTTAGACATAAAAGAAGACATGTAAGACATATTTTTTGATTTAATCATGTAGAGAAATAAAGATTATAAAAAAAAACTTTTATATTTTAATGAAAATATTGTTTGCAGAGTTATTTTTAACAAAAGGGTACCTATTTTTTTCTGTTATGTTTAGTGATTTAGTTTATTGTTTAAAGTGTATTTCTTTGTTTTGTAAATATTTAGATTTAATTAAGTATGAAAGCTCAGGACGGCCTTCATCAGAATTATTCATCGTACAGCGTGGGTATGTGGGTAGTCCAAGTAGGGTAATTCGAATTAAAACCGTTGTCTTGGTAACTTAAACGATTTTACTTGAAATAACACTGTAATTACGTAACAATAATCACTTAGGCTCTAATTAACACTCAATCACTTAGAAAAGAACTTTGATTAAAACGATGGATAGCGATTCGTCGAAAACGTGGTGCGCTTGCGACCGCTCTGTGGCATCTGCCGTACCAAGATGGCCGCCCCGCTACCATCGACTCGACGCTCCGCTAGAGTGACAGTGACAAGTTGTCACTCTTGACATTGGCATCTTAATGTGCGCCGACACGGCCAGACTGACATACGACCGTCCTCGGGCGTTATTGTATTCCTGGAACAAACAATGCTTAATCACCAAGACGTCCGCTCGTCCATCCTGCTACAGGATTTCATATGGGTTTTCGATTGTACCATCAAACACAGAGTCAATCATAACTGGAAATTGAAATGAACAAGTGCATCCCTTCAACCAGCCCGTAATGGATCTGGCCCGGACGACACTGTCCCCATCGACTCAACAAGTCGAACAACTGCAACACGTCTGGACCGGACGAGTGCATCCCTTCAACCAACCCTCTATTGGGTGTGGCCCGGACGACACTGTCCCTTCGACCAGGATAGACTGCAAGGATATCACTTCTGGATCGGACGAGTGCATCCCTTCAACCAACCCCACTGGGTATGGCCCGGACGACACTGTCTCTCCGACCAGGATAGACTATAAGGATATAACTTCTAGATTGGACGAGTGCATCCCTTCAACCAACCCCCCTGGGTATGGCCCGGACGACACTCTCCTTTCGGCCGGACAATTCCGGATTGAATAATGCTTACAATAACCAACAGACAAATATAAGACATAAAACCTACCTATGATTGCGGAATATCCTGTTCATCCCAAATTTCGACTTCGCCATCTACATCCCATGTCTCAGGATCAGAGTGTGCACTGAGAGTGTCTGAATTCCCGGTAATAGTAGAAGAGGCGGCAGTTATAGTGTCAGAGCATGCAGTCAAGGTGTCACTGTCATTCGTGGACAACAAATCATTCCCAGCATCTACATCCTCTGGCGCCGACTCGGCCTCATCATAATTCAAAAGGTTAGAAGCGATCTCGAGCAAACCTTCGTGTCCGTGAGGTACTGAGCGTAAATTCTCGTGGGCATACTTATAAATTCGATGAGAGCTACCTAATCTTTTTAATTCGTACCGATCGTTGTTTAGTACCGCCGTTATAACAAATGGACCCTTAAACTTTCTGTCCAATTTTGTCTGGTTTCGTTCACTGCTTTTGAGGAAAACGTAATCACCTTTTGAAAAACTTTAATTTTTGCACGGCCTTGATTAAATCGTTTAGTTTCGTTTTCTGCGGCCTTTTGGACATTAGCAGATGCATCATTCCGCACAGCATCGAGGTTAAGACGTTCTGGTTGACCATGGGCTTCTGAGTTTAGCTTCGACATACCTAACGACTGAGCACGAATACCTAACATAAGTTCTGTAGGGGAATACTTGGTTACGGATGATCGGGTGCTGTTAAGCGCGAGTTGAATATTTCCTATTTCATCTCGCCACGTCTTATTCGGGTCGTTTTCAACAATGGTTAACAGGCTTTTGAGGGTCCGCATAACCCTCTCGACCTGGCCATTAGCCCGGCTAGATCCAGTCGCAATTAAATGGAGATCTATCTTATGTTCGCCGCAAAAATTCTTAAAATCGGAACTTACGTAACAACGACCCTGATCCGCTATGATCCTTTTAGGCGCACCAAAAAGGTGAACTGCTTTTTGCAACGCGTGTACTGCGCTTCTAGCGTCAAGAGAAGCAGTATGCTCTAGTAAAATGTACTTAGTAAAACCGTCGATAATCACCGAACAGTATTCTTTTCGATCACTTTTCCCGCTAAGCTTTCCCGTAAAGTCAATATGTATTGTGTGCCATGGTACCGAAGCTTTAGGGATCGGGTGAAGCTGAACGGGTTGAGCTCCAGATGGACCCTTTGATGCCTTGCAAATAATGCACGAGTCGATAAATTTACGCACGCATTTTGACATTTCGGGGAACCAATACTGCTCATAGAGCTTATCTAAAGTTTTATCCTTGCCTAAATGTTGTAACTCATTATGAACATGGTTTATTAGTGTCCAAATTAAAGAACGGGGAACTACTGGCAACCAGGAGACTGTTTTATTACGAACGATTTTCCTATATAGGATACTATCTCTTACATCATACGTTTGAGCTACAGTATCGGGGAAGCTATTGCTGTCGTGCTTTGAGATAAGGTCTTGTATTTCACTGTCACGCTTTTGTTCGACCGAAAGCCAATCGTTATGTAATTCGACATACTGAACTTGCTGAGTCAGCGGGCTCCCGCAGGCTATGTCACCGTCATTAACATCAGGAAGAGGATTACGCGAGAAATAATCCGCATGCTCCATTCCGCGACCTTCGCGATAGATAATTTCGAAGTCATAAGCCTGCAAGATAGCCCACCACCTATGGACGCGAGGAGTGAGATCTTTTTTTGATTTGGATGCCTTGAGTGAATTACAGTCCGTATAGACCTCGAAATGACGACCGTAGAGATAATGGCGAAAGTGCTCAACCGCTCGTACAACTGCCAACGTCTCCAGTTCGTACGAGTGGTATCGAGACTCAACATCTGAGGTTCGACGACTATAATACTCCACGACGTGCGGTGTATTATATATCCGTTGTATGAGAATCGCTCCGTATCCCTCAGAGCTAGCATCGGTGTGCAACTCTACTGGCAATTCCGGGTCAAAAATAGTTAAAACTGGCTCAGACGTGAGTATGCGTATTATGTCGTTCCTTATTTCTTCATGCTTTTGAGCCCATGTAATAGGTCCTCTTAGCTTTGTTAGAGGGTATAATGGTCCCACAATACGTGTGAAATTAGGAATGAATTTTCTAAAATACGAGGCCAACCCTAGGAACTGTCGAACCTGAGTAGCAGTTTTTGGTTGAGGGGCATCTACCAATGCTTGTATTTTCCGAGAGTTAGGTCTTACCTCGCCAGATTGAAGGGAATATCCTAGATATTCTATTCTTTGGGTCATAAATTTACATTTTTGGAGGTTAAATGTAAATCCAGCCTCCGTTAAGGCACTTAACACGTTCACTGTGCAGCTATGATGAGAGTGACTACCCCCTAAGTGCAAACGAAAATTGTAGATAATATGTTTCGCTTGCTATAAAAATGATATATTATAACATTATTTTTCATTTTTTGTAACCCCTTTATAAAATAAAAACATATTATCTATTGACCCACCCGTGGGTCATACACGTGTGATCTCGTAACTTCATGCCCCAGCCGTGTGGCATGCACGTATGACGTCTTTGCATGCCTTTGTCTCTATAATATACGGTGTTATCTATGGTTTACATACACAAAATACTTGACAAGAAGTAAAATTTTGATTTGCAATGTCAATGTCAAATTATATACAGTGACGTCAATAAGTTAGAAAAAGTTTTTACAAAGCATTAAACTTTGTTTGGTTTGTATTACAATGAATCGATCCAGACCGATGTCTAAACTTACTGATGAGCAGTTATGGAGAATTTTAGAAGATAGTGATGGAGAAGAAAATATCGTAGAGGCTTTGGAAGATTCAGAGAGTGGTGAGTTACCTGAAAATGTTGAAACTGTGGAGAATATTATAGAATATATAAATGATAATAATGATGTGCAATTGCCTGTCTTGTCGCCTACTTCTACTGCTTTACAAGAACCTTGCATGTACTCGCCTGAGCATATTTTCCCACCATTGTTTGATGATGAGCCTGCTGTGTTGCCATTACCAACGCTTGAGGAAGCTACTTTTGATCAGCCTAGCATACACGAAGGAGCTTCAACGCATATGCTATCCAACGATGCGAGACAATCTCAAATCAATAATTCTCAGCTATTGCCTACTGCATGGTCTTTAGAAATACGGCCTTTGGAAAGGGAGGTTTTCACAGGATATGACAACGGCAAGCGGCAAAATCAATTTTTTGGAGAACATACAGAGTTGTGGACCATATTTCGTTCACTTGTAGATGACGATATGATACAATTGATGGTAACTCAGACAAATATTTATGCCGCACAATTACAGCTTTTTGCTACATTGAAACCCAACTCGCGCATAAAACGTTGGAAAGATGTTACTGCAGAGGAAATGCTAAAGTTTATAGGAATTTATTTGTTTACCGGACTTATTGATTTTCCTACAACAGAATGTTATTGGAAGAAAGATAAACTATACTTCCATCCACTTCTTCATGAGGTTTCAATGTCTTACGACAGATTCTGCCTCATCCTAAGATGTTGGCATTTTGCAGACAACAGCGCTGATCGAACTGGAAGACTGTACAAAATACAACCTCTTATAGATAAAGTTATAGAAAACTCGCGTAAAATATTTACTCCAGGAGACACCGTTGCTGTCGATGAATCGATGGTCGGGTTTAGAGGAAAACTGAATATCCGAACCTATAATCCTCAAAAAAGCAGCAAGTATGGCATGAAAATTTATAAACTGTGTACGGATACAGGGTATACATGGAGCTACAAAGTTTATTCAGGAGAAGATAGAGCCGTCGAAGGTCTTGATAAACCAGGCTCGGTGGTCGTTGCACTGGCGGCAGATCTTTTGAATGAGGGCAGGTTGTTGGTGACAGACAATTATTACTCCAGCGTCCCACTGGCCCGATATCTAAAAGAACGCAGAACAGACTTTTGCGGAACCGTGCGTAAAAATAGACGAGGTCTTCCTCTAGACGTGATCAATGGGACCCTAAGGAAGGGTGAAATTGCTGCCAAGCAAAACGATTTCCTCACGTTATTAAAATGGAAGGATCAACGTGATGTACTGGTGATGTCAACATGCCACAATCATCAAATGCAGATGTCAACTGGATTCAGACCAATTTTGAAGCCAAAAATAGTATTAGAGTACAATCGGGGCAAAAAAGGGATAGATGTGGCTGACCAGCTCGCCAGCTATAATTCACCTGTCCGCAAAACTTGTTTTTGGTATAAAAAAATTGCGGGAGATCTGATGTCGATTTTTGTCATCAACGCAATATTGATATATAAAGACCTAAACATACGCAGTAAAATGAGTGTACTAAAAGGCCACGAAATAATCATTAAACGACTACTGAGCCTCCAAACTCCTACGCCTTCTACAGATCTGCCTACACCGCGTTCTTCTAGATCCAGCCTATCAATTGAGCAGGCTAGAATTTCTAGATCCAGCCATTCTCTCACCAAATTACCGAGACGTGACCCAAAAAGAATATTTAGAAAACGTTGCTCTGGTTGTTACAAAATTTTAGTTGAAGAAGGCCGTACACCAGCGGAAGCAGCTCGCAAAACCAAAAAGACGGATATGGAGTGTCTAGCGTGCCAAAAAGCTTTTTGCCTGAACTGTTTCAATACTTCCCATTGAAATAAATATAATATTAATACGTCTTCTGTTTTATTTATAACCCAAAATTAACTCATTTTTGATAATGGGGTACTGGCAACTCTATTAAAAAAGTTCGTCCGGTTTTCAAGTAATATTGATCCTTATGTCATTGTTGACACGTGTGAATCGATAAAAGTGGCTAAACTCACACGTGTTTGAGGCTATGAGCCTTTAAATTTGCGAACAACTCATGCCCCACCCATGGGTCATGCACGTACGATGAGCAACTCGATATGCCCCATCGGTGGGGCATGCACAGTGAACGTGTTAAACTATCATCTAGACGCTGCAAACCTTCAGTGATGCCAGTCGAGTAGCATAAAACGTCATCCATATATATGAGTGGTTTGTCTTTCAAGTGATTCAAAGCCCTAGTTATGCATCTCTGATATACTGAGGGAGCGTTCCGCAACCCGAAGGGCATAGCAAGATACTCGTATTGCCCCTCAGGTGTAACGAATGCGGTCTTTTCTATGGAATCAGGGTGCATCAAAATTTGGTGGAACCCTGACGCCATATCGAGAGAGGAAAAATAGTTAGCCCCAGCCAGCTGATCTATCTGCTCCTCAATACGCGGCAGAGGGTAGTGTTCGGGTCGCGTATTAGAATTTAATTCTCGATAGTCCACACACATCATATACGAGTTGTCCTTTTTCTCAACTAACAGTATTGGACTAGCAAACGGGGAACAGCTTTCGCGAATGACGCCAGCGTCAAGTAATTCCTGAACCTTTTCCCTGACTATAAGTTTTTCCGCCGGCGCTAGGCGATAAGGACATCGTTGTACGGTTTTGTGAGGATCTATCAAATTAATTTGACATTCGCCTGTCGTTACTCTACGGGAAGGAACACCTTCGGTAAAATAATCAGAATATTTGTTTAAAATCGATATTAGCATTTCCCTATTCTGTCCTAGCAAATCCGTGTTGATCTTAGTAAAATCCGACTTATTTAGTTTTAAATCACAAAAGTGGCTCGTTTTCTTGGAAAAGAACATGAGATTATCATTATCGATTTTAACACACAACCCTTGGTCAAAAATATCCCTCCCGACTATGATTGGATCAGAAATGAGCCTCTCAGGAACTACGTGAAATGTCAAAGTAACTGGAAGTTTATCAATGACCACATCGCTTTGAATTTGAGTGGTACATTGAATATCTTCACCGCCTATGCCACTCAGATAAACGAGGTTTTTACGCACAGTACCCGCAAGCTTGTCACAAAAACTCTCTTTTAGCAGAGAACATGATGAACCACTATCAAATAAGAAAGGAACTCGCTCACCAGAAGATGTCTCCAAGATGCTCCTGGAGGGGCGGTGCTGACACTGATGGACCTCCTTGACTGCAGCTTCACTGCCGTTCTTCTTATCTGGACAGACAGTCGCCACGTGCCCAGGCTGACCACACTTGTAGCAGGTCGGGGTCGTCCTTTTCTCCACGGCTCGCGATGAACTCGAAGTATCTTGCGTCTTCGTTCCAGTTTCATCTCGACGTTTTCTACAATCGGCGATACGGTGTCCGGTTAACCCACAATAGTGACATTTTCCGGTGAATTTCTCCATTACACGAGCACGTTTCGCTTCAGGTTCTTGGACTTCGGTGTCCATGCGTCGCTTAAGTGATACTCCACCAAGTACTCGAAATAACTGAGCTCGTGTCGTTATTGTTTGCGCATTTAACTCGCGACGTATCAAGCTGTCCTTCTGACACAACACAGATATCACAAATTCAGACGCAATTTCTTTAGCGCCTATTTGAAACCGTAACACTTCATCAAAATAGTCTTGCACAAGTTTAGGTTTTGAAAATCTTGCAATTAGGATTTCTTTAACTGATTCCCATGTAATAACGTCTAAATTAAGCTTCGTTAAACAGGCTGCTGCACTACCTTTCAGCGCCTCCGTCAACGCCATCAGTAAATTAACACCTTCAAGATTTTTATTTTGCACAATGAAATCAGTCACTTTACACCATCCATCAATGTCCGCGTCAGGCTCCTCCGGGTCAAACTTCAAAAGAATTGTACGATTTGTACTCAGCAGCGGTGTTTGTTGGGCTGCTAAAACTCGAGAAAGCAAAGCTTCCATGCTGCTTAATAGCTTCTCAGCAGTTCTAGGATCCGATTGCTTTGCTTCATTATGCTTTCCATCGCATCCCACTTCTGATAAAAGCTCAGGACGGCCTTCATCAGAATTATTCATCGTACAGCGTGGGTATGTGGGTAGTCCAAGTAGGGTAATTCGAATTAAAACCGTTGTCTTGGTAACTTAAACGATTTTACTTGAAATAACACTGTAATTACGTAACAATAATCACTTAGGCTCTAATTAACACTCAATCACTTAGAAAAGAACTTTGATTAAAACGATGGATAGCGATTCGTCGAAAACGTGGTGCGCTTGCGACCGCTCTGTGGCATCTGCCGTACCAAGATGGCCGCCCCGCTACCATCGACTCGACGCTCCGCTAGTGACAGTGACAAGTTGTCACTCTTGACATTGGCATCTTAATGTGCGCCGACAAGTATATTGTAGTGTAGTAGTGTGATAAAATTTACCATGTTCACTAATAGGTTTAATGACACATTGAATTTTGAAAAATAATATTTTTAAGATTAGGTATTAGTTTTATTTTATAACCAAGCTCAACAATATTGTTTAATTAAAACCCTTCCTTTCTTTTTCCTATATAACTCTATAAATCTCTATAAACTAAAATCACTTATAATCCTCCAACATGACAAAACTAAAAACAATAATTTGTGAGATACGAGTATACAATGTACAGACTTTTTCACTTTACCCCTATCCCCCAATCTACCCGCAGTGGTGGACGCCCACGGCGACGGACGTCGCAAGACGATCTCCGGCCACAGTAGGCGCGGGCATGCGGGCGGCGAGTAAAGGGCAACTCGCTGTCCGACCATGGACCATGCCTGGGTCGACGGCGCGTTGTGTTCCACGCGTCAGCATGATGACGGGGCCTCCTCTAGAGGGCCAAAGCCTACCGGGGTCGCGGGACTTATCTCATTTAACCGTGTCCCCGGAACATAAAGGGCTATTGAAGGACACCGTGGATTTTAGTCAATACAAGTCTGACAGTCCCTTCCGCCCTGCCCGAGGCGGGAGGACTAATTTGATGATTTTACCACGTAAAAAAATCCCCAATAATTTTTTCTTAACGAATATAAACCTTCAACTTGTGACAAAATTGAAAATCTGTAAAAAAAATATTATTCCGGTATCTACAACGAAATCTATGTAGAACATCATTAGTATTAGCTAAAAAATGAAAAAAGTTCTAGATCGGTCATTCGGTCCTGCAAAAGTTTCACTCTACCAACTTATTAACAACCGCTAATTTGGACAGATGAACCGTCCTACTTCAGTTCCGGTGCGATCGTAACAAGTGTCAAAATATTAGTGGAATACGAGAACATGTCACGCTTGCCTTCGACTGTGCTACGACTGTGCTAGCAGAATACGATCTAGCAGTTCTCTCGATCGATCGTTGCGTTCGACTGAACTGAAACTTATTTAGGGTCGTTATGCATTAGTAGAATGAGAAAACGTTAAAAAGTCGCAGTTCAGCCGCGGTTACGCTGCGATTGTGACAGAAATGAGTTAGTAGAATCGGCCCCCAGTTCTACAGCAGCTGAATTCAAAGATCTGAGAATAAAAAAATAACATTATGAGTTACAATGCATTAATTTGGCCATTTTTAGGGTTCCGTAGTCAACAAGGAACCCTTATAGTTTCGCCATGTCCGTCCGTCCGTCCGTCCGTCCGTCTGTCCGCAGTTTAGCTCAGAGACGCCCAGTACTAGAAAGCTGTAATTTGGTGTAAATATACGGATTTGTTGCGCCGAAACAGTGGTAAAATAAAATCTCTTAAAATATTTTTTTTAGGGTACCTCCTGTACACGTAAAGTGGGAATGTTTTTTTTATTTCTCGCGTACCCCTAAGTGTGGGGTATCATTAAATAGGTCTTTAAAAAATATTGATAGTTTCCATTAACATTTTTTTGATAAAAAGATTCGTTTGTGAAATATTAAGCTTTAAAGTGCTAATTTTTGCTCGACTCGAGTGTCCCCCCCCTCTACCAGCTAAACTTTTATGTTTTGGGGTGTGAAAAAATTCACAGTAGTAGTATATATAACGAAGTTTTAAGGAAAATTATCATGACTAAGTAGGCTTTACAAGTTTACGAGTAATAGTCGACCAACTTATAAAACGTACTTGGACAACATATTTTCCTAAACAAAATGTATCGCAGAACATGTTCTTCAACTGCAAATGTAAGTTTGTCAACTTTATTTTTACAGCTATTTAAGTGGGTATGTTTTGGGGATAGGTAGGTTTTTATTGTCAACTATTTTTAACTAACTTCGAAAATAGGAGGAGGTTCTCAATTCATCGTAATCTTTTTTTATGTATTTTCCCCGATTTCTCAAAGACGCCTGGACCGATTTTGAAAATTCTTCTTTTTAAAATTAAATTCAGCGAATCAGTTTAATTAGTTCGCATAAGTATTTTGATAGGCAACTAGGTACGGAACCCTACACTGTGCGTGGCCCGACACGCACTTGGCCGGTTTTTAAAAAGTGCGCAAAACGGGCCGTGGATTCACCAAAAGCATTATCAAAAATGTTAACAATAATCAGTTTAAAAACTCATTTGAGTATTTCTTAAATTAACTACCTAATAATAAAAATGTGATCTGGAAGAGGAAGATCGCGATCAAAGAAGTGCAGAGGAGCCAGGAGTGGTACAAAATAGGCCAGAGTAAAAAAAAAACCGAAACGTTTTCATAAAGCAAGGCGTGGGAATAAAAAACCGGTTTGAAATATCTTCCATTCTTCTCACCACCTTACAGCTAAGCACAAAAACAAAACAATGCAAAAAGTTTTATCACTGACCATCAAGTTCCGGATAACATAGACAAAAATCTACCTGGCCGCACCGGCTTCGCGCCATAATGACCCAAACTGTCATTCAACCGCGCATGCGCGCCGCGTTCGCACGGCCATCGCGTTTTACCGCCATATTTGATTTATTCGAAGTGTAAACACAACTGTTTTTGAATTAAAAGAGTGTTTGTTGTGCAAAAAAGTGAAAATGGTGCGTACTTTTAAACTAGTGGGGTGCTTTAAAGTGCCAAAACGTGGCAGTAAAGTGGTACCAGCGTCGAGTGGCGAGGGGATTTTCACCATCGACATGTCGTCTACCTCCACATTGGATGTTGTCGTAAGTTAATTGCAAAATAATGACCTAATAAGCAGCTAAATTAAATTGTTCAATTTGTGAAGAAATATTTGGTTTGTTATGACTTTTCGATAGTGTCAAGTTGTGTCAATTAACAGCTGTTTTGGTGTGACGTCATGACGAATGTGACTTGATCGTTGATTTGATAGGTTATTTGGCCGAACTTTATGACTAACCTTGTGAAATATGCTTAATGACGTGCTATTAGGTCATAATTAATACCACAGCTAAGTTATTTCTAAGTTAACGGCTACTTTAGAAGTATTTTAAGAATTGAGATAAAAATATTCTGAATCTGTTAAATACCATTCCATTTTACATATTATATTTTCAATTCATTCATAGCCTTTTCAGCTCATCAACCTAATAATTTCCAACGTTCAGTTTTGGTCGGCTTACTACATATTAAGATGACGCTGAAATTATTAACACTTATTTATTGGAGGCCACAGCATGTTTCGGTAATAAAATAGAATCATGTGACTGAGTCCTAACCTGCATGGTGGAATATGATCCACTCTGAGGGGGTTCTCAGGCGTGGGAACGTTATAGGTTGATGAAGATTTTTGAACTGGTTGTCCACACTTGAGACTATACAAGGTACAAAGTCAAGGCTCAAGAATTTTGACACAATGCCACAAAATTCCTGATAATGTCTTGTCAAGATACAGTAAAGCGCACTTAAGCTGTAAAAAACATTACCTGTACCTAACTGGCATCTTATTCTATACCCAAGCTATGTGCAAAATCGGTAGTGGAAACTGTCGAAATCGATCGCAGCGCTCGTTGTGGCAAAGATGTGAACTAACTCGGGACTCTCCTTGGCAAAAATTCGCAGATCTTATGTCCCGAAATAAGGTAGTCACTAGGAGGTGCCGTCACTTATGGCATGTATCAAGAAACGTTTTTCCTTTCATCGCACGTTTTTAAACTCCTTACTATGTAGGCGAGCCTACGTTTAAAGTGCTGCAAATATCACCGATGTGCGGTCAACTACTAGGTACCTTGATGACTTGACAGGTGGTTATTTCACCTTTTAAGCCGTTGCACGTATCCAGTTAAACATGTACTAGTTTCCTTTTCCTTGTTAAATGCACCTGTAATAATTTTGCAAGAACGGTAAGCTTTGGCGTTCATAAGACTTGATTTCTAGTCCTTTTTTGTGAAATTGTGTCACAGTCTAGGCACAGTCATGTATGCTGGAAATTAATAACCTATCTCGGTTGTTACCTTAATTTCGATTATCATCTGTAACCAATCAACGACTGAATTTGCAGCTGTCAAAAACCAATGAACGTTTTTTGAATTGAGATAGATATTCATTATGGGCATTTGGCACCTAGCATGCCAGAGATATTAATCGATAATACCGAAAAATCTTTTCAAAATGTGAAGATTATTTTATTAGCTTTTAATCGTTACGAGTACTCTTTTGCCCAAGAAGTCTTCAGCGCTTTCAGTTTCTTAATTGTGATTTGCATTTGCTATTCAGTCGTTGGAGAAAGTTAGCATTGTATTATCAAGGCTAAAACAACTCTTAAAGTAGTACAATACTTCTGAAGTATTGTTGGTTTTATGCAACAGATAAAATCTGTAATGGTACATACCATCATGTCTTTTGATGCTCGTTGGAGACCCGATTCGAAGGACCCAGAAACCCAAAAATTTTATTCCCACTAAAAAGATCTTCAGAATCGACAATATTTTTCTTGGTCAATTTCTTGGTCAAAATCATAAAATAGGAGTCGTCAATAATCATCTGAAAAGAGTAACTGCACTATTCAGATTTAGCAAACGCTTAGGCAGTCTTGCTTTGGATACCACAAATAATAAGTATCATGAACTACACAGGAAAAAAGTCCTGATGCTGGTAAAACAACGAAGCAATATTTAGACCCATAGAAGACCATAGACGTAAGATAAGATAGACAATTTCAACAGCATAGCCCAATCATTTGCATTTTAAATCACATCTATTGTGTATTAGGAAATGCTGCGCCTAGACATGCAGACGTGGGCACAGGTGGGCTCATTATACTAATGAAATTCGTCTAACTCTTCAATCCTTACCTTATTACGAAATGCGTCATTGAGATTGTCATCGACTCAGCATCTAAACTAGATATCCTATCTAACTCTCTCTTGATTAAGAGAGAGTTAGATAGGATAATTATCTAGTTTATACATACAAGGCTTCTTAAAGAGATGTCTTTAAGAAGCCTTGTATGTATGTTTATTTTAACGATTCTGTTTGACAGCTAACTGAAGTAATTAGCCTTTAGCTTCACTAATCGGGTTTTACGATTTGCCTTTAAAACTTGAAGACCTTTTGCAATTAGTGGCTTCACTTAAAATGGTATTTAACGTTATTGCTGCGTGATGAGTAATATGAAGGTTGTCTCCTGTTATGATTTTATAGTTCCTTATTTTGGATACATTAAGCAAAGTTTTTTCTAGTCTTTGTTATTTAAGTAACTTAGTTTATTGCAGTGCCTTGCTCTTAATATCTTAGATTTAAACTAATATTATCATTGTCAGAGTATTCATTTTATCCTTTACATGCAGTCCATCCTATAGCTACAGATTTCCGCGAGGAACAGCGTTTATACCGTTTTATCATTTTCTCTTTTGCCTTGTTCGATAGAACATAATTGTCCACATTGTCTGTTACAAAATGTGGAAATAGGATATTACCGTCTGGTTGCACTGTAAAAAAAATGGTACCTATTCGTTCATCTTATCAAAATTTTCATTCACAGAACTATCTTCTTAAACAGTATTGTTTACTACAACCTAAATATAGAGCTTTATCTTTTCAAGACGTGTCTCGCAAGTCGCAAGATTCGCGTTAATTTATATTAACAATACAAATCCCATTTGTGTGACAGAGTTATTGAGTTGGCTGATAACACACGAACTTATGTAGCACTAATTGATTCTGTTGGTGCAAAAATATGTTCCTGCTTCAACATATGCAACTGAATATATTATCTGGTTGTATGTTTACCGTATGTCTGGACTATGAATAAGATCTCTGTTCTACTTTTCAAGCAGAGTTATTGTGTCCCCAAATGCTGCTTTCGCTTTATCTAGAGGGCACTTCGTTGACCAACCTCATTTCTTAGGTGCATAGCTGCAATGCAGACTAAGTACATAAATATTTACTGCTCTTAAACTGTTTGTCCGTTTTCAACCATTAAAACTGATTCTATGGCATGCTTTTCTGCATTGCTACTAGTTCTTTCAACAAGTTCGGTTCATATTTCATCTGGAACCATTATCACAACAAAAAATTTAATTAATTGATCCTTCATCTTTGACAAAATTTTCAATTTCGAGGATATAAGAAAATCTTAGCAATACCAAACATTAAGAAGCAAGATTTACTACAGATCTTTAGTATTGTAGAACGTTATCGGCCATCGCAGCCAAACTTAGAAGAAATAAAGACATTTATGCGAGAGACTCCACTTTCTTTAACCTGACTTATAACCGACACGACCGGAGAAAGGAAGAGCATTACACAGTACCAAGAAGCTAGTGAAATTCTAGACCTTTTTAATATAATTTGAGAAAGACCTAATCAAGACGTGTGTACTATGATTGATTCCATAGATACTCTAGCTCGTTCCATTAGTTTCTGAGAAATACAACACACAACACAAATCTATATTAAAGCGAATGAGGGTGAAAGCAATTTTAATGTTCTTAGGAAATGAGCTGTCGTTTGTAATGAGCTGTTGTGATCGATATGTGTATGTTAAAATGTGATTACTGCACACAGCTGCAGGTTGCGATAAAGCTGTATTGAGGACGGTGTTGACCTTCAGAGAGATTGTATTTATTGTATCTGGGAAGTCTACAGTACTTTTGAGCTGGTATTTTGATTGTTAATAACTGTAGGACCCAAGTGTCTATCGAAATACTATAGGAATTTTCCAAAAATCTCAAGTCATTGTTTAGAATGAAATCTTGTCTCTCTAAAAACTATTATCTTTGGTTGTGTAGTAAGCCGTCTTACGAAGAGAACAAGAGAAATGCGCCAGTTTTTGTGCATTTCATTCGTGCAGTGCCTACCTCTTAGTTCTGCTTCTTCTTCAATCACGAATCACCATGATTGAAAAACGGAAACTTCTGAGCAACAAACACCCTCTTCCTTCCGTCTGAAAATCAAAAACCTGATTAACAACTCTTATAAAGTTGCATTAGGTACACGATGAGGTCAGATTTCCGCTGCGTATATTTTACCCAGAACGTCACCATAATTATAACTTTTTTTTATTCAATCAACCTGTTCCTTTAGTTGTCCTTTGCGTTCGAATACCACGGTAACATCTTGGGTCAGTCTCGCGACCCTAGCTGGCGGCTATTTATTATAACTTGTGCGTAAATCGATAAATTTGCTTGGCTTTTTTTTTCATTTGCTTGGCTATATAAAGTAGTTTTTCTTGATCTACTATCAAGAATAGTACATTATGATATAAGTGCGGTAAGTTGATAATTACAGCTGAGGCGATATTGCTAGCACGAGCCGTAAGGTGAGTGCTATAAGAAAGCAGAGGCTGTAATTATCAAACCGCACGTATGTCATACGACGTTTTATAACACATTTGTGAGTAAATAAATATTTTATTTATTTCTTTTTGCTGTAATTATTTTAATTACAGCAAAAAGAAAAAGCACGCAGAATAATTTTTACTTTTTCACAAATTAGGATGCGCGCATCAGCGTCTTTTGTTTATGGCAACGGCACAAAAACAGCCAGTATTACTAATAAAGTAAATTCATACTTTTGTGTTTTTATTACAAATAAATGGTTGTAATTAATTGTCAAAATTAATTAAATTAAAGAATAAAATGTTTATTTATTATATTTCATCTCCCAAAGTTAATTTTATTCATAAAACGTTGACGACTTTTCGGACATAAAAACTCTTTGCTAAGATTTAAAAAAGTACCGTTCGTTTTAGACGGAGCATCTTGATAAACCGTGCGTTTTACTTTACCATTACGCACTACGCACTAGTTCGTAATAAGATACATTACGATACTGAAATAGGTGCAGTAAGAGACCTTTTACGAGCAAATGTGTTATAAAAACTACTTACATAACTGGGCTTATTGACATAAGCCTTAACTGATGATGATGTAATAGGGCAAGCCACCTGCGCTAGATTGACTTTGTCCCGGCCATGGACCAGATTCTTGCCCTAATTGGGCCATCATCAGTAATCAATTATTTTTTTTCTTAAAGCCTCCACACTCTCATACCTCTTACTTCTTACGAAAAAAAAAATGAAATAGAATCCTTAGTTATACTACGTTTCTTAAAACAGTTTGCAGTCGTACTTCATTTTATCTTATCTTTTCTGTTTGGGGTGCACTTAACAGACAAATAGTGGACTGATGTAAGATTTGTGTATTAAATGATAATGCGCAAGGGCGTCGCCAAGGGGGGGCAGGGAGGGGCAGCTGCCCCCCTCTAGAGATTCTAAAAAAGTTACCAAATATAATGCAACCAAAGTCCTAAGTCTTTCAGTTGATTTGCGTGAAGTTCATGCCTTGAGCACTAATTCCCGTACGTCGAAACTCGAATGAATTCACCAATTCCACTCCTAATATTCCGTACGCTCAACTACACTCTGCCTGCTCTACTCTATCGTTAAAGCGGGAGAGGGGGAGTGGGGAAGCAACATGTAAGATATCGCGCGGCGCCCGCGCCCCCCGCACAGCCGCCTTCAAATTCCTTTTTATTCTAATTTTTTAATAAATGTTCTCTTTCTTTCATCTGAGTAAATGTTATTATAACTTATTTACAAGTTTTTTATTGCATAGTCAAGAGCTCGTGCTTGTGTAGCTTTACACATTGGACTCTGTACTGTCACAGAATATATATGTATATAGCACTAAGATTCTGTTGTTATTACAATCGCTGTAGATGTGAGGCTCGTAGTACAAGTGAAAAGCTTCATGTGTTGTCGACTTTACCTACAAATCATACCTATTTTTCTCATTCATAGAGAATGAGAAAAGTATGATTTGTAGTAGGTAAAGTCAACTTGCCCCCCCCTGCGCCATCGGCTGGCGACGCCCTTGATAATGCGTCTGTAGATAGAGATTTATTTTTTACTGCAAGAGATAATGTGTAACTGATATGGGGTAATGACAATGTAGCAAAAAGTTTTTTTTATCATCTGTTATTTGTGATACTTTACTGCTTGTGTTTTTATCACCAGATTACAAAGAACACAGAAAGATGAAACATATCGTAAACTTACTCCAAGATCTAACGACATATTTTGTACTGAATTGGAATATGACAAAAGCTTTACAGTTTTACACCTTCTCTGGCAAGATTGGCATGTTTGGCTACTATTACCTTGTTATCGCTTAGTGTGAAATAATAATTACGATGTCTGTAGTCAATACACCAGCGCATTAAATAAGAAAAAAAAACAATTTATCACAAATTGCTCCGACCGTTGCATATTTTAAAATAAACCTACCAAGTTAAAAATAGATTTATCAGAAGCCTTTTGTAAAGCACACAGAGAGATTCAAACAACGACGATATAATACTAGACTCGTAATAACAGGCGACCGATGTCTGCCAACACATTAGGCAAAAAAGTCTTATATCCGTCTCATTTCGACCAATCCTGTGAGCCGTAAACATACGTTGAGAAAGAACAGACCTTGAGTTAGCCAATCACAACGCAGTACCCCGCCCCCCTCGCTTACGTAGTACCTCAGCGAGTTGGCAGAACAGTTTTGTTCGTAAGATCGTGCAATGCGTAGTCTAGTATTATATCGTCGTTGGATTCAAATAAGTCGTCTTAAATTTTACCTGGGTGTTAAATGGTTTATTTGCTGCTGTTGTAGTTGTACATTAAGTTCTATCTCAGTTTGATAAGGTGTATTATTGTTTGTTTGATTTGTCAAAACGCTTGTCGGAAATTCCTCGAACGGAATAGCATTGGGAATTCCTTTGTGGATGTTTCATAGTTTGAGGTATACAATATCATTATGAGGTAGAACCTTTACGGTAGTACTGTGGTTATTTTAATATGATAGTCACGTACGGGAATACAAATAGTTGGGCACGGCAGATACCTAATTGATTCAGAGAATGACGAATAATCTTTAGGAAAAAGTGTTAAGAAACTACTGTAAAAGCAGGGAATTTTTGAACTGGTTAAAATTCGGTGCACGTTTTCAGTATCAGCTGAGGAAACATTTAAAAGTACAATTTTGAACACAAGGGCTTTTCCCAGACCTGACACAATCAGCGAAAAACCACACGTTTTCGAAAGCTACTATTGTCATACCTGATTGAATGAAGTAGTAGTGGTAACAGGCCCTATTATAAAAACGGACAAAGAGAATGGACCCAATAAGGATGTAAGGACAATATTATTGTAGTCAAAGGCTTTAATCAGCTTTTGTAGTGATGAGACTGGATTCCCAATAAAAAGGAAAGAAAAACGGTAAGTAACATTTTGTTTTCTTTCTTCCTGTTCGTCAAGTTCAAAAAGCATTATGCGCTTTTCAGACGACACCGTGCTGGTTCGCGCGGTCGAGCGGTGAAGCGGATCACACGTCGCTAGTGTGAAATCTGTTGATGCCTCTCATAAACCGTCGAACCGCGCGGACGAGCTTATCATGTTTACCGCCTGTTCCAATATCTTGGCTCTAACCGTCCGTCCGCGCGGATGAGCGGTGCCGTGTAAGAATAGCTTCATTCAGTGCTAGCTGATGCTTGTCTTCAAAATTAAAGTCATCAATAAATCATTTAATTTCACATTATCGGATTTTTTTCCCAATTCGCCACCTATGGTGACAAAATCGATGGTGATAACTTGGAATAGACACCTATAAGGCACGGGCCACACGGAAAAGACGTAAGACTAGGACGCGGCGCGAACGTGCGAAAATGTATGAGAGAAGCGTCGCGACGTAAAACACACAGAAGACCGTCTCTTCTGTGTGTTTTACGTCGCGACGCTTCTATACATTTAGTATGAAAGAGACGCCGAAGAGACATTTATGTCTCCGCCCCGTCTTTTCTATGTCGCCCGCGCCCAGACGGAGCGCGGGCGCGACTCTCATACATTTTCGCAGGTCTGCGACCGACGGCGACGCGTCCTCCCTCGTCTTACGTCTTTTCTATGTGGCCTACGCCTAAAACAACGCCTTGTGAACGCCTATACACAAAGCTACACATCAAAGTAATACATAACCAGTTTGTCTTGGCCTCCGTTTGTATTAGTTTCTTCACAATGAACGGTCAGCTTATACTAGTTTGTTATAGCTCGATGTCTACCGATGCGTACATCACGAGTGGGATAGAAACATCAATATTGGAAATTACTTGGAAGCTAATATCCGGTACGATTAATCAAATTATGCCTTCATTACAACTTAATCGTTATTCTTACATTTTAATTAAGATTGAATCCGGGTTCTATCTATACATAAAAAACAAAGTCCCCAAAAGTTGTGTCTAGGGATATCTCATCAGACATGAAGTTTAATAATAATACGGAGCGCAGTTGTACTATAATAGGTTTTCTTGCACGAACGAGCGGAGATCACAGAGCGGGCTTCTTAAGATGGCGGATCACAGATACAATAGATTCATAGCATTATGGCATTGACCACAGTTTCAATTTCGGTAACTAGCGCCACCCGGTCGCCTCGTTGGAACTATTTAGAACAAGTTGTCTGTTTATGTGTAATTTTTTTCTCGAAAACTACTGAACGGATTTTTACGGATTTTAATGACTATGCAATTCTTGTGGAGTATTAACGGAAATAGTACAGAAGCCAGCAAATCAACCAACCCGAATCTGTCAAATACCAATCGAATATTAACTTTCCACTATTGTGATAAGGTTGAAAAATTGAGGTAGGTTGTTGTGCTGGCGTCTGTACACTAAATAAAATAACTAAAATCACAGACGAAGTCGAGGGCAGAGTGCTAGTGAATAACAAAATATACCTAAACGTTTTTCTTACAATTTATTAAAGATCTTCAAAAGTTATTACTTAGAGGAAACTGCTCAGCATACTAAGCGATGATGTAGCAAATTGCCCACGTACAGCAATCAGCTCAAAGCCTAGCCTAGGTTATTACAGTAGCCGGTTCACGGCGCCAATGTGTAGCGGTATCGTCGGTAAGGTAATGATAGGCTACGGGTTTAAATAGTGCTATAAAGATGCCTTCATCATGAGAAAGAAGATTGAGTTTTCTTTGAAGAGCATCTAGATGTAAGCTAGCTTTTTCCTGTGGTTTCACCAAGCGGGACGAGGCAAAAACTATCTCACGGGAACAAAATATCGGCAGAAGAGGTATCCTTGGGCTAGGTGTTAATTTAGGTTATAAACTTAGGTATAAGAATGATTACATTCAAATCTGCCCAGTCGTTCTTGCGTTTTAATAAATGGTCGATATCCGATTCCATCTATGCTCACATATTTACGCATTTATAATTTACTAGCGACCCGCCCCGGCTTCGCACGGGTGCAATGCTGATACTAAATACACTACAGAAAAACTGTGAACGTTGTATATAAAACATAGCGGCCCGCTCCGGCTTCGCACGGGTATAAAATATATAGCCTATGTGATTAAAATCGATCCAGTAGTTTTGATTTATTCATTACTGCCCGTGGCCCGCACGCGTTAAATTTGGAGTAAAACAATCCCCCTTTCCCTATACCATGAAGATTTCCTGCTATCTTTGGAATATCTAAATTCATACACTACATATTTACTTACTTATTTACTTTTTACATTTTTAACTATTTATTTTATTTTTACAACATATTACAGAATGTCTTTATAAACAACGTTCACAGCTTTCTTGTCATTAGACAATACAAACATGTTTTCTCTGGAGGTCACTCTTGAAAGAGCGACATCAGTTGTCCATGTGAAAAACAGTCAACGCTCAAATCTAAGCCTGCAACGTTGAAGGTTTGACCCTGCGATTTATTTAATGGTCATTGCAAAAGATGTCTTTACCGGAAACTAAAAACGTTTAAATTGGAAGGGTAAATCCGATGGTATCAGAGGGATTCGGGGAATCAATACATCTTCTCCGGTACCACATCCTGTGAGTATTGTGCACTCTATTATGAAAGTTTTCAATGATTTTACCAGCAAACGCGTGCCATTGCAAAGTTTAGGTGGATTCAGGTTTCTTAATAAAATAACAGGACAACCTACTTTCAACACCATTTTGTGAGGAGGGAGTCCAGACGGGTTCAAAGAGTTTAGAAATTCTGTAGGAAAATGAACAGCTTCTTCCAAATCGAGAACAGTATCGACCGAGTAGTATATTTTCGTCGGCGCATCAATCTTTGAAAGAATCAAGTTATTTACTTTATCTGCTTGTTCGTTAGTTGGTGACAGAATCGCTCTTTCTTTAAACCAAGATATCATAACAGTACTTCTCCACTATTTAATACGTATAAACCTTCCTCTTGAATCACTCTATCTATTAAAAAAAACTGCATCAAAATCCGTTGCGTAGTTTCAAAGATTTAAGCATACAAAGGGACATAGGGACAGAGAAAGCGACTTTGTTTTATACTATGTAGTGATAGTGATTAGGTGTTCTCTGCCGTCCCGCTGCAACTGCTTTTTTCTTCAAAAGGGGCCCCTTTTGAAAAAAAAGGCAGTTGAAGAAATACAAAACAAATAAAAATAATCAATTCGAAATTCATCATTTTTAACCAAGTTGGATTCAAATAAAAAGATGACCGCCACATGTCCCCATGATTCATAGATTTACACCGTGATTATTCCATAAAACCACATTGTTCAAGAGTTGCATCGAAACACAAACGGACAAACAACATCACAAAAGACCATGTAGTGGGTCATCGCTTCCTGCCATTCATTTTCTAACACAAATAGGTTTGTTTTGTTTAGGGTTACCATGTCAAAATTATGTAGTAATTTTTTTTATGTAGTAATATCATATTCTGTGGTATGTAAATCTTGACTAAAAGGCGGATTGAAAATGGTCTGCACATTTTATTTTCACCTTGTAGTCTTTATATAAGCTGTATAATAATTTTGATGCATTATCATTGCAACCCGCTCTGCCCTAGGAGGACTCATTTGATGATTTTACCACGCTAAAAAAATAGCCGAACCTGTTAACCAACTTAGCCAAATCCAACCTCGTTTGCTGTTGACTCTAGTAGACCAGATCAGAGGTAGCAGAGACAAAGTCAACGATGGAGTGAGCTTATCCAGAACAAGCCTTAACTTCAGTGGTATTGGCGTTTGCAACAGTGCAAAATTGGAAACAAACAAGGTAAGAATCTCATTTTAAGATCCATGGATACAGGACAGGATCCATTAGTAACATGTCCAAAAATGTACAGACGCTTGCGTCTGTACATTTCATAAGCTACCAAAATCTGTAATGATGGTGTAAATACATAATGCTATTAATCTATTTCCTAAAGTTTTTCGTTTCTCTTAAAAGAGAGCCTAATAGAAAAGGATACAAGACATACGTGGCCGGACAAAGTTGAACAGATCCGGCTAGACAAATCCAGGTGGTAACCCTAGTCCTGTTTCGCTCAATAGCTGCAGATGTGTTTCACTAGAATAATTTCAAAGGTCATTTAAATAATTACGATAATAATGCATTATCTGACGTGAACAATGTTTTGTTAAATGGAACACTTGATGTCCGTGAGTTATTCCAGGTTCAAGGTTCATTTGGAGAGATAATTTGACATAACACTTTATTTAAAAATCTTTTTTTACAAATAAAGGAGACTAAATGAAATAAATAGTTAAAATAGAGATACTCGTACTCTGTGCTGCCTATCAGCAATTTTGGTCGATAGCAATATCAAGTATTGGGTAATATCTGAAAAAAAAAAACAAATTGGAATTTACTACATTACAAACAATTTTTCAGGATGCATATTATGTACCTAGTAGAAAAGCAATTTCGCATATAGAACGGTCTACAGGTTCGACAAATCTAAGTCTATTTTAAGCTGAGTACTAATACTGAGTACTGAGGTTCTGGTCTCTGCAAGGGCGAAGTGTTATCGGCTTCTTCCACCAGAAGAAGCACCCTGGAGTCGCAGTTTGTGCCTGGTTGATGGCAATTAGGACTCAAATGTAACTAGAGTAATGTGAGTGTAATTATATAGAAGCCAGTGACTTATTCTTTGAATATAAACGGTATAAAAATATAGCCGTCTTAGCAATATTTCTAGGACTTCCACTGACTCAAAACTTGAGCTCCTCAAATGAAGGAACAGATACTGTAAGTAACTATCTTAAACGAGTTAAACGAAACGTTGGAGTTTCAACTAACAACAACGAAGAAAAATGACAACATTAAAGATACTCATAATTCAAGGCATAATTTATTTGAAACTCTGTGGTTTTGCTTTAGAGAAAAATTGCAGTCTACAAAGTCATTGACTCTTTGGTTATGGAGGATCTTGCGGAGTTGTGGTTCACCGTAATTATCGAGAAATATTATGTCTAGTGAATGACAATACGTTTGTTTTACCCGCATTGCAACTTATTAGAGACATATAGGTTCAATTTTATGTACCTGTCTATTCTATACTATCTACTATCCTCACACTAACACACCTAAACACACACACATGTACTCACTCTCACACTAACACACATTCACACTCTCTTATTTACCCAAGCATGCTGTTCAATCTAAATCTAAGTTTTTTATTTATTGTATACTGATGTAGAAAAGCGGAGTGTCCTAATACAGGCATTACTTGCTTAAAAGGAGGCTCCAATCACCAACATAAGTAAAACTTTTTTTTTGATAAAGAAATAAAGATTTTTTTTTTGTACTATACTTAATAATTATTATCTATTGCATATTTAGGTACAATATTTTTAGTTTAAATTCATCATTGAAATAGCCTTTCCTAACTGTTATTTCATAATGATGTTTAGTCAGACTTCCAAGCAAACCAGATGCAACTCAATGTCAGTATTTTACATGGAATGACTGGTTGTTAGACTTCTAGACTTCTGACTGACGTAACGACCATATTCCTTCTATTAGACCCTGGATTTTTTCTTCAGGGTAGGTACTTTTTAGTCCTTAATACCTATATCCTAGTTCTAGTCCTTAATAATTTATCGACTACGGCAAGCATGTTTTTACTTAGCTGGGAATTTCCCCGTTGATATCTATCTACCTCATTTAACTACAAAATCGTGAGTGATATCAGAACACGCATCACGACATAGAAGACCGGTACCAATTCATAAACATTGATGGTAATAAACGTGACTCTAAACACTGGAAATGATATAACAACCTTTGTACGCATATGCGTAGTAACATAAAATAACACCAACACCACCATGAGGTTTTGCCGGGGTCGCGGGACTGTCTCATCAGGCAACCGTGACCCTGGAACGTAAAGGGCTATTGAAGGATCACCGTGGATTTTAGTCAGTACAAGTCTGACAGTCCCTCCCGTCCAGCACTATGTAGGAGGAATCATTTCATGATTTTACCGTGAAAAAAAAGCATGAAGTTTTCTTTTTGATAATATTATTATAGGTTTGCTCTTGACTCTAGTCTAAGAGATCAAAGGTGACAAAGACAAAGTTGAAAATGCGAGTGCTTACCCAGACGAGGCCTATTCACCTATAACTTTGAAGAGATTAGGATTGCATGCGTTGGGAAACACAGACGCAGAAAGAGGGTTCTCCTAAAAGTAGGTAGGTACACCTACATTTCACTAGTTAAGTTTCATGAGGAGTTGCTACTGAGTTAATCTTCTGATGGATAAAACCCAGTAATAATTTATTTATCCAACAACTTAACTGCTAGACCAACGTGTAGTAAGTAGAAACGTTAACACGAGTACTATTGAAATAATACGAATTGCAATATAAACATTCCATTGTATTTAAGTTATAGTCAAAACAAACTTCAGGTGCTTTCTATTTGGTCATATCATAGATATATTATAGAATAGTCCGGTGGGTCATATCGTATTAGGTCTACATAGTGTGCCACGACACCGCTTGATCGGCTGTCGATCGATGCGATGTAAAAACTACGATAAACTTCGCCTGATCCGTTCTGTTGGTCAATTGGGGTGCTTTTACGCAGCACTCCAATTCTGACGGTGTATAACTAAATCTTCTTAAATGAATGAAAAATAACTAGCTTTGATCTTATAGTTCTCAAAAGATAAACTTTGGATGAAAAACAAACCCAACGATGGTGTTTTCTTGTAAGTCGTTAAAGTTTTGCTTTTAAATGACTTCGCCCTCGGTATGTGAACTTATCGAATCACTCTATAACTGATTTAATAAATATATAAGTTGCATAATAAAGTGAACTGATTGTATTAAAATCAATAATATTTACTGCTTCGTCATTTGTATCACTTTCTTTAAAAGGAATGGTTGACTAATCAATGATGGGGTCGAAAACTTGAAACCATTTTTTAAATT
The DNA here is from genome assembly GCA_954870645.1 of Agrotis clavis. Taxonomy (NCBI): domain Eukaryota; kingdom Metazoa; phylum Arthropoda; class Insecta; order Lepidoptera; family Noctuidae; genus Agrotis; species Agrotis clavis. The sequence continues at coordinate 20,732,158 of OX940932.1, read as the reverse complement.
TCACAATGATGAATGGGCGCTTATGTTCATGCTACACTCACCATTTCTTGTGCAGACACAACACTTTGTTTATAAAATGGCACTTTTCCAACTGGTAATGCATCATTCACTTATACTAACTTGGCAACAATATTAATCATGATTAATGTATGAAGGTTCTTCGTTATTGTCATGTGTTTTGATTCATACAACTTAGTTGAAGGGGGTGTCCTTGTAAATTATCATTAATGAACATACCGGCTTCATTTTTTTTTTCATCGTTAGGTACAGCTCCTACTTTTTCTTTTTTCTGTTTGTTTTTTTAAGAATAATAGTTACATACTTGGTTGAGGAGTTTATTCTTTTTTGCTAACTGCTAACTTCTACACAATCCTTACTCGTATAATTCTTTGACCACTTAGTCACCAAAAATCCTTATGCACTTTAAAAGCATTTTCATTTAAAACATGGCCATTCATCATTCGTACGTCTACATAAATCTTCACCGAAACACAAATAGTTTCCGAGTAAAAACCGTTCGTTTACGGAAACAGCGTACGTAAGGGGGGGACAATGTGTGTTTTAATGGTTGCTGCATGACTCATCGAAAATCGAGGCTCTGGTCGGTAGCAGTCTGTGTTTAACCTGGCGTTATCATTTTGTACATGTTTTGAATATTTTAAAATAATGTGTGTACCTTTAGTTTTGAAGATGGAGTTAAAAATCTTAAGTTTAAAATAATGCGATTGAACAAAACTTCTTGTTCGATTGATGTTACCCGACTAACGCAACTTAAAACTCAATAAGTAAATACAATAAGTAACGATCTTTTGCATCAATTTTTCCTTAGCATACAGCGGTAATTTTCATCATCTACCTATGTTTTTTCCAATTAGGATTGCAGCCGGCAGATGAATATCAGAATTGTACGTGGAGCGACTGCCTACCTGACCTCCACAACCCAATGAGTAATATGCAACTTCTTGGTAAGACTGGGTTGTCAGATTTTCGGGCCACTGCTGGCTACTCAGTGCCGGTTTTAGCACTACCAGCGCCCTTGGGCGAGATTTTCTACGGCGCCCCCTAACTGCAAGGGAGAATCCAGCTTTTACATCAGGGAGGGGTCACCATTTCGCAGGCAGCTTGTCTCCGTAGTCTAGTTCGGAATTTCGGATAGATATAGCTGTACTTTTTTTTTAAATCGTGGTAAAATGAGAGACTGTCCTTCAATAGCCCTTTACGTTCCGGGGTCACGGTAATTCGTGAGTCACGCGACCCCGGCAGGCTGTGGCCCCGTCATTATGCTGACACTCTTTGAGGCACGCGTGGAACACAACGTGTCGTCGACACGGGCATGGTCCATGGTCGGACAGCGAGTCAACAACGCCCGCATGAAAGCGCCTACGGTGGCCAGAGACCGTCTGCCGACGTCCATCGCCGTGGGCGTCTACCACTGCGTCTGGAGTGGAGGGAGGACGCTGTCCTCTTCCTTACGCGGCCCGTCTCCTCATTTGCGAGCATAACTGCTTGGCAGAAGGAGGCGACCGCTTCCCATTCCGTCTCGCCCCGCAGCATGGCCTCGACCAATGCCGGGCACGAGAGGTCTCCACCTATCGCCGTCATGACGACACGGCGCGCCGTGGCGAGCAGAGCAGGCGCCGCGGCGGCGGTGCTCTGCTAATAAATCACGTAATTTCGATAAAAAAGAAAACTGAAGACTTTTACTTCCGTTCGATCAAACAGAATGAAAAAGTTCAACTAACGTGACTCTCTGTTATGGATTTGTGCATGTTTGCAATGCGTTGCAATAGATAGCGTTTTACTCAATTGAGTGACGAAAAGCATGTAATTTTGCACAACGTTCCTTGAACTATGTAAGTTTGTGTTTTCTTTAGACGGTTTTTGGGTTTATCCCCTAAAAATGGGATGAAAGAAATTGGGAAATTTACGAGAGAGTAGGCCTGCGGCGCCCCTTCGTATTCGGCGCCCTGGGCGGACGCCTAACCGCGCCTTACCCTAACGCCGGTACTGTGGCTACTTGTAACGAGTCTCAAAGATCGATCTGGGAAAATCTTGCGTTTCAAGGCATGGTAGAAAATGGGAAAAGTGGAAAGTACTACACAAAACTGGAGATCAAAAGGGGAGGCCTATGTTCAGCAGTGGACGTCCTATGGCTGAGATGATGATGATGACTACACAAAGTTCACTTATCTTACATGAAGCAGACATACGAAAAAAACTCTAGTTTCGAATCATTATCATCACATGAAAGCAAGCTATGTAAAGCTGCAACAGTTTGGAGTCTTAACTATGATCCAACCACCATTCGCGATTTATGACATGGCTGACACAGTAATTTATGTATAAGTGATGACACTAATATGCTAACTTCTTGACCCAATAAATAACGCCTAATATAGACTGTAGACTTGGTCGTAGACAAATTGATAGCAATCTCATTACCATACAATATCGATTTTCATGGGATTTTATCGACAGATTTATTTTAAACATTATTTTAAATGACCACATAATTTTGTAATTAAGATGGAAGGCTTTGATATTAATGTTAATGCAGGTTGGTTGCAGATAAATCACAGATTGGTTATCTTTTGCAGAAGTATTTCATTTTGGTATGCATAATATTCTTGGCCATGTTTTTGATTCTTACTGCGACCTGCAATTCCTTTACTTGTGTAAGCCATTTATCATAACAGTTACAAAATACTTATTTTCCCGTGGATTTGTGGAAACAAAAATTGAACATTTGAAACTGCGATTATCCGATTTAATCTCTCGCTCGCTCTGCCAACCCAGGTAATAGCGGTCATACGTTTTCTTTCTTCTTCTCTGAGTGATGTAATTTTTCCCTTATCTTCCTCTCCTTTTTATTGCTTATAAAGTAAAATCTTTTAGCTTCTCTCCGCGGCTTCATCAACAGTTTCAACAACTTCTTCACCTTCATAGTACTCATGAGACAAATGAAATTGCTTTGCATACATACACCTGAATATACTCCGCTTAACTCACTAACATCATAACTACATGTTTCAATACTTTTTCAAGCTCCGTAAACTCTGATTTCTAATTCTCGGCTGTCAAAAGTGAAGAGGTGCGAACGTAAACAAGGTGTTAATTGTCAGGTTTTTACGACTAAATTATACTTATGACTCTAATTGAGTGGTTTTACCAATTAGCGTTAGTTTCAAGACTAATTGTCGAGATGGTTTCTTTTGATTAACTTGTTAGAAGACGGTGATTTACTGGCTAATAAGTTGTTATATACTTTCTTTATTTTTACGGGAGACAAGCAGGGGAAACTAGATTGATGAAACGATACTTAGATTATTAATTATTACTAGCTGTGCCCGCCAATTCGTTCGCGTGGATGTCGGAACTCAACAATGTATTAAAAAAAAGGATTTTTTCTAAAATAAAAGTAGCCTAAGTTACTCCTTCTTACATCAACTACCTGCCAATTAAAGTCCCGTCAAAATCGGCCCAGCCATTTCAGAGATTAGCCATTACAAACAGACATAAAGACAAAAATTGTAAAAAATGTTATTTTATGTAGTAAAAAACGGTTATTTCAAAATTACAAACAGATACTCCAATTTTATTAATGTGTATAGATTATGTAGAAAATTCGCCCGTCGGCACAGGGCCTGGCAGCGGATGGATGCAGAGAGACAGCCCAAAACCTCCCACTTTTGGCGCTCTTTGGGGGAGGATATTTTCAGCAATGGATCGCAATTATGTAGTTGACTAAGATGGTGATGATGACTTTAATTACAGATTACTGAATTGATATTAAGAATGATATAGAAGAATTAAGATGTAGATGCCATTTTGTCTGACTCACAGATCCTGTAATAAAATCATTCTGGAATCAGATTTGGTGTTGTTTGATTCACAAAAACTGTTCCAGTCATGGATGCACAATAAATTGTATTGTACCAAGAATTTTAAAAAGACTAGCTTTTGCGAGCGGTTTGCCGTGACCGAGAGGTAGTTGAATATTTTACGGAAACCGTAAAATTTCGGGATAATTATCTTGATCTCTATGCCAAACAAGATCCGTTCTTCCGTGATTGAGTAACATTCATCCAAACATTTGCATCCTACACTGACTACGAGTTTTATAATAAGGGAGAGTTCGTATGGTTGTATGGATGTTTATTAGGTACTCTTTCACACTTAAAATATTGAAAGACACAAGACAAGACAATTTTTGGAACACAGATCGTTTATAACCCGGATTAACACATAGGATATTTTTTATCTCGGTATGAACTTCCCGTGGGATAATTACTGAACTTCACGTGGTTATACGGCTGAGGCCGCTTGTATACGTCCGTTTTTTTCACCTGACATCGGCCCGTTTTTTTCGCCGGATTCGCGGTGGTGTATGTCTTATAATGAAAGTGTGTACATGCACCGGATATCTGTCCGGCGTAAATTGTTCACGTTGTTAAAAAAACGGTCCGTTGTCCGGTGAAAAAAAAAGAAGTATACAAGCTGTCTGAAGCAACTAGTTTTAATAATTATATTATGTATTAATAAGATAGTAAGATTAATTTCTAAGAAAGCTTTCTAATCCTTATTAGTTCACTTGTCAAGATATAGAACATTTTACGGCTGACGGAACCGGTTGCTGAAACCGGATCGTCAATACCAACCAGTATGGGTGGTTGATGCGTGGCAAATACTCTTTAATAAGTGTGTATTAACTTGGTATTAAAAACGTGATCAACCATGGATGAGTGAATTAGGTAGGTAAATAAGTTCCATGATTAAAAATCTAATGATAGGTTGTTTACTTTTCGATTTGCATTACAATGTTTCTTATGAGCAGTGGTGGCCCAGTGGTATCGGCCACGACTTACCAATGGTCACTGCAGGTCGTAAAACATTGGGTACGGTTGACCGATGCAATACCTGAGCATGATCTGAGCAGCACTTAAAGAAAAATGGCGAATGCTGAGTAGCATAGGCTGAGACAGCTGTCAAAATGCTTCACTCTCGTCTGAACTCAGCATGGTTCCAGTCGATAATTTAGTCAGCATAGGCTGAATGCTGTTCAGCATTGTCGATTTCTGTCCAGATTTTGTATCGGCTAACCGTATCCATTGTGAGGAAACCGGCAGGTCCTGATCACATTTAAAACTAGCTTAATTTAATAATAATTTGGATTACGTGTTTTACATTTTTTCTGCTCTTTCTAGGTTTTTGATTTTAAAAGAAAAAAAAATTAAAAAGTACCTATCCAGTTTTAATTAATTTATTTGGCTTTAACCAAAATCACCCACTTCCTATTCAATATTGGACATTACCTACTGCCTTTCATTGTATTTTAACGCCGATTCTCAGTATGACAACCTTTATTTTCGTTGTAATAAGGTCTATGTTAGCCGTTTAATATTTTAAGGGATTATCATCACAGGTGTGACGAATACGACAATAAGCAGGATTACCGTTATCGTTTTAACAATGAAATAAATATCTTAATTTTTTTTCAATCAAATCATTGTTCCGTGAAATCCATAAGCCCTTTTCGAAGTCAACAGACGTCGGTCGGTCGTGTCAAGGGACATTTTTTCAACCGACTTCGGACTATGATGAACTTCTGACTATGATTGAATCATAATTATCAACTCATGCATTATGATGAATAGTACTAAAGTAATGTACATCGTGTTAAACTTGACCTTAACATTTAAAGGTGTTAAGCCTCGAACACATTGGAGATGAGTAGTGTAAAAAGGTGAACGAATCAGTCTTATAGTTTTTTGCACACCAAATTTGTAGCTGCCGCAGCCTCATTTGAATCATTAGAGTTTAATGACTTTGGTTAGTCTAAGAAGTCAGGCGCTCAGATATCTCTCCATGTTTTTTATAGTAAAAAAACTAAAAATCTCTATTTATCATTTCTAGCCATAAATCATCCTCTGTGTAATATTTCCCCGATTTATTATTTGTGATTTTTAATTTTGCCTGTTGATCTCTAGTGGTTAGTGACCCTGACTGCTATGCGAGTTCGTGTGTTCGATTCCCACCCAGGACATTATTGTAGTGTAATGAGCACGACCATTTTGTTGTGTCTGGGTGTAATTTATCTATAATATTTATGTATTTAGAAATATATATATAGGGTGACTGGTAATTAGTGTACGATACTTAAACACGTGATTGTGCTCATGATAACCAACAACTTTTACTAGGTACGGGAACAAACCTGAAAACGCGAAAAAATCAGCTGTTCCGTACATTTATGTTTGCTTAATGTACTGAACAGCTGATATTTCTTTCACGATATCAGTTTTGTTCCCATAATAAAAGTTGTTGGTTATCATGAGCACAATCACGTGTTTATGTATCGTACACTAATTACCAGTCACCCTATATAAGTATGTTTATCAGTTGTCTAGTACCCATAACACAAGCTCTGCTTAGCATGGGACTAGATGGCATTGTGTGATAGTTGTGGAATATTATTATTATTATTATTTTGCAGCTGGCAATTGGCCCCCAGTAATACTAAATGATCATCAGATTTTTACTTGAAGCGACTTTGTACGAGGTCTGCAGAACTCAGTTACTGGGTGCCATGATGCCTTTGTTTCTTTGGGTAAAATCATCAGCCTCCAATGAATTCTCCCATCATGGATGGAGCGGGACTGTCAGACTCTTACCAATGATATTATAAATAAAACGAGGGACTCTTACTAACAAAAAAGCCACTGTTCCTTTAGTTGCCCTTTGCGTTCCAGGGTTACGGTTACCTTAACAGACGGTCCCACGATACCAGGACACGATGCAGTAACACTATTTGTTAGACATTCGGATTTCCAACTGCGAGTACCCGTTACGACTGTCAAATATTTACAAATGACTCTCGTGTAGGTACTATGGCTTACCGTTATTGTAGCAGAGAATAATATTACAAAAAATATTTACCTGGCCATCATAAAAGACGTTACTGAAGATAAAAATCTTCAACGGTTTAATGCCGATTCGAGACGAAGGTAATTAAAATTGGTCCAATATCAAAGGCAGTAGAAGCCGGGGTCAAAAACCAGTTAGTATTGAAATAAGAATTCAACCTTGAACAATATCGTGTTCCAAAGTTATTTAACATTCAAGATTATTCATAATCTTTCGTGGAACCAACAGACAGGCAGATTGAATTTATTTTAATAGCAAGGGATGTTAATTTAGTTTTGAATGAGAAGAAGATGTAAGATAAGGAAGTGTATTCCTAGAAAAAGGATGAGTTGTTTGTGTAACCTATTGTATTGTGACAATAAAATATGTAATTTAAACTCAAGGATTTATTTCAATTAAACCATTTAAGGCTCTTCTGGGTTGTTATGACTTACTTTTGATGACTTACTCGTAGTATTCACTATTTCCTTTGAAGTCAAAATAATTTCGATTGCTGAAGCTGCTTTTCACTCAACGACCGAAGGTATTGGTAAGATATTGATTGTATAAAAACTTTAAGTGTCTCGTCGAGCTATTATTGTTTTTTTTTAATGTTAGTAGATCACTTTTGTTTCTAGTGTGGCTCTTGCCCATTCTTCTCCGAAGAGATTATATGCCTTGGAATGGGCATCTACAGTATATTATATTTTGTGACTGGGACTGTAGCACCATCATTTATTTTTGTAGTATATTTATTTTTTTGTCTTTTGACAATTCAAAAGTGCCTGTAGCGGGCCTACTACTATAAATGCTTTAATTTCGCTACTAGTAACTAAGTAAAATTCATGACTTCATACAAATCTCACGTTAATTTTAAACAGCTTCATTTGGCGCGATACCCCACAAGCGAGCAACAACAATAACTCGCTAATTCCAAACACGTTAATAAAGTTTTCGTCACGAAACCAATCACGAATTAGGTTTAAAGATCGTAAATGTTAACTGGTAGTGTATATTTAACTTATTTATGAGTAGGCAATGTTTCTCCGTAGCATGTCGATAACCTAGTTACGTTTCGATTGTGTTTAGAGTACTATAAAATTTGTTGTAGCATGTGGAACTAAGAATAGTGCTTGCTATCTTGTTGGTTTTAAATTGAGGCGTAGCTAGATCTGCTTGTGTTAAGACTATCGTCTACCGAGCGCTCGTCCATACTAAAAGAGAAAACGTTTTCCTACCCCTAAATGTTATCCTATCTCAATGATTTTTTAGAATGCTTCTGACACTGTAAAAAACTAGGTTTATAGGTTTTCTTTTTTTTCAAAATGTATAATAGTTTGAAAGTAACAGGCGCCTAAAAGGGGTACATATTTGAATATCGAAGATTAAAATATCTACGCTTAAAATATCGATGTTCAAAATATCGAAAATGAAAATATCGAATGACCATAAAATCGAAAATTAAAATATCGAAAGTTTAAAATATCGAATGATTAAATGATCTACGTCCAATATATCTAAAATCTAAATATCTACAAAAGTTACATCGAAAGATCTAAATATCGAAATACAGATTATCTAATGTCCTAAATATCGAAGTACAGATTATCGAATGTTCGAAATATCGAACCTAACAAGGTAAGTCGACGGAGCCCCGCTTCGCGGGGCTCCTATTTCTGTTTGCAAGGTTTAAAGTAACCTAACACGAAGAGGATGGCGGGGTCTTTCAGACCCCGCCATCCTCTTCGAACCTAACCTGTCCGAGTCGGGGTGCCCCAAGTTCCGAGCTCGCTTCGCTCGCTCTTGCATCCGAAGTCCGTCCAGCTACCTTGTTGGGTAGTAATCAGTAATTTGACTAAGGACGCAAGAGCGAGCGAAGCGAGCTCGGAACTTGGGGCACCCCGACTCGGACAGGTTAGGTTCGAAGAGGGTGGCGGGGTCTGAAAGACCCCGCCATCCTCTTCGTGTTAGGTTACTTTAAACCTTGCAAACAGAAATAGGAGCCCCGCGAAGCGGGGCTCCGTCGACTTACGTTGGTAAGTGGTTATTTTTTTCGATATTTCAACTAGTAGGTATTTTTAACGTAGATATGATGAAATTAGATATTATGAACTGCGATGTATTAAACGTCGATATTTTGAATTTCGACATAACGTCTTTCGATATTTTGAATCATTCGACATTTAAGTCAGTCGACATTTTAATCTTCGACGTTTTAAGCGTAGATGTAACATTTTTCGATATTTTGTTATAATCGATATTTTAATTTTCGATATTCTGAACATCGATATTTTAAGCGTAGATATTTTATTCTTCGACATTCAAATATGTAAAATTAAAAGTTACTATTTTTATGACGAAATCTTCATTGAAGTAAAACCTTTGTATTTTAAAAACAAAGAAGTTTTAGAAAAAAAGCAAAACCTACAAACCTAGAATATAATATGCTGAAACGATTGACACTAGAATCTAAGAGATTGGACGTGATTTAGTATGTGAAAAACGTTTTCTCCCGAGAGACAAATTTCATATAAAAAATACTCACAGTCAGTCGCGAGCTGCAACGCTCTCTATCGCACGATCGGGGGTTTTTCAACGAGCGCGAGGGACAGCACGAGTTTTTCTAAATACCTATTTTTTGAAAAGGCAGCCGCTATACAATCCTCTTAACTGCTCTCCTAAAAACAAAAAAAAACTGCCACTAGTTTCATAAGTGCCATCTTTTGGACTGTATAAGTACGAGTCATCCTGCCAAATCCTACTTAATACGAGTATTATAAATGCGAAAGTTTGTGAGGATGCTATGTATGTGTATGTAGGTATGTTTGTTACTCTTTCACGCAAAAACCACTGAACGGATTTGGCTAAAATTTGGTACAGAGATAGTTTATAACCTGGATTAACACATAGGATAGTTTTTATCCCGATTTTATGTTCCCGTGGGATAATTTTCGAGTTGTAGCGGGTGAAGCCGCTGGCAACAGCTAGTCTAAAATATTTTTATTTTTGTGTCCGAACAAGATACCTAATACATGCATCATCATCATAAGCCTACAGTCCACTGTTGGACATAGGCCTCTCCATTCGCAAGCCATTTCACCGATTACCGGTTACTCTCATCCAACTTGACTAAGCTAAATCTAAACCTAATAATTACATCCATGTTTAATTCAGTTCTATGTTCATTATTAAGGAGCCAAACCGGCTTAGTTTACTACCCTAGCTTAGTACCAAATTAGATATTATCATTCACCTAAACCACATATTGGTTCGCGCCGTACTGAATCGAGAGAAGTTTTCAAAATCTTAACAGCCAGCCATCACAATGAAATACTTACATTTCTAACTAAACATTAAGTCACAGCTAAGCAAAGTGTACACGGTTACCTTCTAAGTAATTACTTACTTGAACAAATGAAGCGATGAGCGCACAAAGACTTCTGTTTAAAACTATTAAGTCATCATCGGTAAACTACTGATTAGTAAGTGATTATTGCCTTAGGACGGTTTAAAGGATATGGTTAAAATGTTATAACTTAGGAATTTTCTTTATTACACCTTTTAAGGATAAATAAGTGGAATTTGTCATGTTCCGGTTTATGCATTTTATAAGTACGGTAACTCTAAGATCGACAATAATAGATTGCATGCTAAGATAACCAGCAGGAGATTGAGTTGTATGTTGCATCTTAAACAGCGTTTGAAACACCTTCACATCCTGTTTAAAAGATATTTTTGCAGATCCTTAAAAAACGAGATACGTATTTCGTTGTTTAGACTATTCCGTTTGTTCAGTTTTTTTGAAATAATAACATACAGATTTTTTTGTATGGGATCAGGCCCGGTAATTGGGGTGTTGCACAGGGCAGTATTCTAGGTCCAATAGTTTTCGGAATCGTTTGGTTCTACAATCAAATGCAGGCTCCAAAATCTAGATATATATTATCTACTTAATCTAGTCACCTATTCGCTGATAAAACCAATTGACCTCATAACGGTGACGTTGTTGCTCGTCATCAATGTAGTATGATACGTCGATCAGTCATGATTTTTAATTTCATTTAAGTAAATAAGAAGAACTTTTTTTTTACATCCTGATTATTTCGAAATAAATATAAACATTGAAGGTGCAGAATGTGAATTATTTTACCTTTATTATGTTTCGCACAAGGTCCTAAACAATTAAAAAAAATAGACATTTAAAAGTCAAGTAGGTAGAATAATATCATACTTACCTAACTTCTAAATCTGAAAGTTTCTTTTACCGAATCAATATCCGATCCCTTCATTTTATTCCAGAACTTAAACCATTCCTTGATTAAGTATTACTTGGCCATGGGACGAAACACGAATTTTCGCTGCAGTGAAATTTCCCGTAGCCAGGTTTTTTTTTTAGTTACTCACGGTCAAAGCCGTAGCCAAAATTAGTACCAATAATAATTTATCAGTTCAATGTTAATCCTAATAAAAATTCATAAGCTCTTAGCTCAAGGCCAGACTAATTCTTGCAGAAAAAACGCGGTCCAATTGTCCGGATGATTTACTCTTATTAATGTCGTAAGCTAGGCAATTTGTATGGCTCCCATTGGTCTGGCTACTAGACTTTTCTGTAAGCATCTTTTATGGGTTGTAAACTCTTTGGTAAGATAAATATTATGACATTGTACGAACGTTAATTGCGTTTAAAACTAGCCTTGTTAGTAAGCAAAGGCAATGACGCAAGTGATATGAACGACTGTCGTAGTTGCATAATGAATAATATCGGGTTATTATTAGAGTCAATTAATAGCATAATAAAAAATTGGTTTAAAAATAATCTTGAGTCTTGTTGAACTTACGTGCTTAGCGCCATCTAGTATCGAGTAGCTGTAACTAAATCTATAAGCAATCTTGATGACATTAGTAGCGCCATCTTGTGACAAGTGGCAAAATTAAACTTTGCCGCTTTGTTTTCATAGGTATTTAGTACATTACAATGATTGCAATGCTTTCAGCTTACAGTAGTAACCCTTAATTTAAAACTTAGATCAATATTTCTGTTTTCCCGCTTTGTTTACATTCTACACGGAATGTTCCAAACATTAAAATTCAAGAACTTTTGTTTACATTTTTTAGCTAGCAATTTTTTTCTTGTCAACGTCGAAATTACAAACAGCGGGCATCCTTCCTAGGTAGGTACTGCGAAGCTGCGAAGTGCGTGTGTACCGATCCCTCCAATTTTTTAATCCCACACTCTGAACCACGGGTTCAGACCGCTATCGAAACGAAACATCGCGACCATCGCGTCAGTCAGCGATTGCCCAGCGCGCTCCACGAACGCACGACGTTTCCCGCGAACTTTCAAATTTCGAACGCGATCGAACATAGACACGATAAATTTTGAGTTTCTGAATTTTTTGTTTTTCTGAATTCGACCTATTTTATTCCTGTTTTATTTTTAAACGATTCTTTTTGAACAGTGACAGTGTTTAGTGAGGTGCTTTCTTTTTTATTTTGAGTTTTTGAGATATTTTTGTTATTTTTTCTAAAATGTTTGCGGATACGCTTTGCTGCATTATTGGCTAGTTAGCCAGTTGGAAAATTTTTTGGTAAGTAGAAATTCTATTTTTTAATATTTCAGCCTAAAAAAACATATTATTTTTCTTACTAGTCTATTGAATGTAACTTAGTTTCTTAGAAATTTTGCTAGAAACTTATCGGCTCACGTCTAAGTAACATTGTAAGGGGAATTGATAACAACAATAACTCATTAGATAATATTCTTATGTCTACATAATTCATTCTAATAAGCTAATAGATTATTGCATAATTGAACTGTCACCTTGTGATAAGTAACACACGCTATACTTATTACCTAGTAACATTACTTCTCTTTATATTTAGGTAGGCAAATTAATAACCAAAAATATCATGCAGGTAAATCATAAATTTAAAAAATATAATAATTCCAATTACAAGTAATAAACCTACATAATGGCAATAATTAGGTTATTAACAAGAAAACCACACCAAATAATTCAACCATGAAAATGTTAATTTGTATTGCAGATTCGTTTAAATCTTAGAAAGAAAAATAAATAAAAACATCGCAATTACAGATTGAGTTTTGCACTAAAGAAAGCATTTTTTTTTGGTCACTTACCTACCATTTTTCAGTTCCATTCACAATGCTATTGATTAGCCTCACTTTAAAAACAAAACACTATTTCAAAAACAAAATTTAACACACGTACGTACAACTACAATGGGGCATAATAAAAGTAAAACAAAAATGCAATTCGGATTGTTTCAGTGACATTTAAGTATAAAATTCATAAACCCTACAATTTTATACTAGTTAGAAACAAAACTGGCTTACCTGCTACTACTTATGACAGCAACTTCAAGTTCTGGGGGGTCCTGTCTCATTAACAGTTCATAAATTCATATTTTATGAGATAGCTAGACCTTACCAACCAGTAGACATACAAACCGCATTCAGATAGCGCATAAAGATAAATAAAAAAGACATTTTTATTTGCATTTTATAATGTAGTAACATGCAAATAATTGTAACTTCGTCACATAAATAAAAATGTCTAAAACGAATTCATACAAAATGCCATTAAATTGTATTAAATAAAACATGGCCTCAACAGGCGTTACCAACAAAAATGCACATACCTACCCAATTTGTTGAATTACATCCTAACAAATAACTTCAAATTACTGTTATCGATAACATCGCAACACTAACTTGAATTTAACGCCTCCCCTACAAAAAGTGCCCGTATCATAATGACCTAACATTTCTTCGTGATAAGGGGCACAAGGCACAACACTATGTTATCTCCGCCTTGACCCCTCACACACGTTGACTGACATTTGCCTGATATACGAACAAACAGTTCCGTATCACTCGTATTTTTGCGACAAAATAAATGCTCTTAATTATTATATTATGTGCAATGTTTTTTAGGCACAAACTAATTGTAGCAATTTTGGAAAAAAAAATGCTTTACTTTGCGTCATTCTTTTTCTTTCCCAACTTAAAATTGTCTAAGGTATAGCTGCCAGTGTATTTTCTAGCTTTTTCGAACAATTAATTTAGACTTTTGATTAGGGGAAAGCTAAAATACGATACTAAAAATACTATGCTGAAAATAAGGGTGGTCCAACGGTGTCCAGGCACAGGGTGCAGACTCTAGAGGGGCACTGAAATGGCTAGATTAGGACCACAATAGGCCAGACCAGAGTGCAGTTTAGGAAGCTCCTACTGGGCGCATAAAGGCTAGTTACTGCACTGCTAAACTATCTCTTCTTCCTTTCTTTTCCTCTATTAATTGCTTCCACCGCGCAATTAAATAACTTGAGTTACTCTTCTCAAAGACAACTCATCATCATTTAATCATTGATCAGACGTTTATCTTAATTAATTATAAATATTTTAAGAACTAATATTATGAAAACAATAAACATTGCATGTTGCTATGTTAAACTTACATAAATCGGTATTACCTACGTCATAATAAAACCTTTGAACTCTCGCGTGACACCGTTTTCCATCATAGTAACAGGTAAATGGGTTAAACACGTTTAATTATTAGTTGGAGAACTAAAATTCACATATAAAACTTTCTGAAAACATAATATCAAACCCAAATTTTCGAAGTCAGTTAAAAAAAGAATATTCTATTATGGAGCTCAATTAATATCTATAATAGACTAGCTAACCCGGCCGGCGGTTTCGCCACCAGATGGCTTCGTTTTATGTAACATTTCTGTATGTAAAAAAAGATTTTCCCGCTTTTCTGTTGAAATTTTTCCTGAATCTTCTTTGCTATAAACCTCACGGAGCCCGAGACCTTTCCAACGAATGCAAAACCGTGGAAATCGGTTCGTGCGTTCTGGAGTTATAGCGTCAGGAAGGAAAACCCGACTTATTTTTATATAGTAGATTAATTAAATATAGAATAATTTTATCGCAAATTATGATTCTGTTAAAATGGCTTATTAGACCTTCAAATCTACAATGAAGAGTAGAAGAATAAGATCATGATATCTAATAATTGCAAGTTATCAAAAGTGAATTTCTTACATTGAAGTCTGAATCAGGTACCTATTTTGTCACCTAACAATTTTTTGCCGTTCTTAATTAGAGTTTACGAGAAAAAAAAAAAAATCAAAATACCGTAAAGTCTTTAAACTGTAAAAATCTAACCATTTTAACGTTACTGCAGTGTTTTGGCTACATTTTTAAAACATAATTTTGGTATGAAAGGTCAAATTGTGATGATAATACCTGGAGTACCCTTGGTGGACTATCTTTAAACTATCCTATCTTAGGGTGAAGCCAAACAAGCGTAATTTTTGAGTCGTAAGTTGCAGAATTTCGGTTGCTTTCATTGAAAAGTCTTCCGCGACGCAAAAGCGACCGAAATTCTGCGACTCACTACTCAAAAATTACGCTCGTTTGGCTTCAGCCTTATAGAGGAGAGGAGTTCTATGTAGGTATCGTATTACTTTTTTGATGTTCATCAGGGCATAACATTGCAGGTACACCAGTCATAGGTTACGTGATGAATATAAAATTAAGAAATTGAGCTATCCAAAGCAAAAAGATTTTTTCAGATCCATCTGGGAGAATCTTAGCTGAACGCGTTCAAACAAATGAACTCGTTAGATTTATTTAATTCAAAGATTTCTGCTCACAATTTCGCTAAGTTAAATTATGTGAACATGTGCAAAACACATTACTGGACATGATATAATCAGTTTCATTGACTCTTACTACTTGAAATGATAGCACTTGAATGCTATCCATCAATACAAGACGACATGGAAAATTAATTGCAGTTCAAGAGTAAGCGGTTGTAATTGATAGATATTAAAATATCGTTTATCAAGACACTACTAATGATCTATGAGGAAGAGCTAGAAAAATCTTCCAAGAAGATTGTAATTAACTTTAATATTTACCTAACTAGCGGCGCACCCCGTCCTCGCTCGGGTTTCACCTACCCGGTAGATTTAAAAAAATACTTTGTTAAAAAGTTGGTACAGGCAATAACTAACAAACCAAAAACAATTATCCAATTTGGTGCAGTCGTTCGCGAGTTATATGCGTACAGACAGATTTAAACGACTTTATTTCAAACGAAATAATGAAAATTATTACTTATCGTAGACGTTTTTTTTTGGAAACTCCGAGATTGTAGCGTGATGAAAAGTACTATAAATTGGAAATGCTTAAACAAACTATAGTTTTGTAAAAAACACGATTATCCCCCTTTTTATTTTAATCCGTAGACCAGTAACAGGTTGTCTGGAAGATATCACTATTAGCGATAAGACCGCATTTGTCACCCTAGAAAAAACAATTAAAAAAAACATATGTGTAACGATTTTTGTGTACAATAACGTATATAAATATTCTATTCTATTCTGTCCTCTTGATTAATCTTCTATGCATACATCTTGAGAGCTGGGCACTTTGACAAAGTCGTAAAAAAACAATATGAATAAGTCAATCACAATCACTTCGTAAGTTAGAAAACATTTCCGCAATAAAGTTGCAAATAACAGGACGCATTTCGCAAATTCCCAGGGCTGAAACCTGTTCGGAAAGTAATAAAAACGTAAATCCTTTTAAATAGCTGTAATAGTGTTACATGGTTTCTGTTACAAAATACGCTTAAAATGTAAACTAAAAGATTGTTAGGAACCATTTCCCAGTTATAATAAAACTAGCACGGAAGTAGCAACAAGTTATAATACGTTATTGTTTTATAGTAGAAACCAGGGCCGGATTTAACCTCTAGAAGGCCCTGGGCACTAGGGAATCGAGAACCGGTCCTTGTTGGAAGACCCGGGATTTTCGGGACAGGCGTCCAAGGAACCGTGAAATCCCGGGATTTTCGGGACTTTCGGGACAAAAATGCATTTTTTCCATGGCATTAGAAAACAATGAAAATAATAAGATAACTTTAGGGTATAGTATTTATTCTGATTAAAATCATACAGTAACCAACTTATTCGTCGGCCTCATGGACATGGGTTTGCTCTAGCCTCTTTTCTATTCAGAGGTGGCAAATCTATTCACTCTAACTGTACTAACTATGGAAACTTGCAGTTCATCTAGATGTCCAATATTGGACATTAGATGTAATGCAAGTAGGAGGTTGTAGAATTCATGAGTTTGACCTATTTTAGGTCTCAGGTTTTTTTTTCAATAAAAAAAAAAACGAAAAGAGAGTAAGCTTGCGTCGATGAGATGAGCTAAGCTGTAGAGTAACCATCCACCAGTTTCACGTTGCCAATTAGTCTAAGGAGCTCTGCGTTCCACTGGGTCTAGTGCAGTAAGTTGTATTTATCTGAGCCATCCCAATGATTAAGTTGAGTAAGGTTGCTGCAATACTCCTAAGAAAAACATAAGAAACTTTGAATTTCGCGGGCTACTACGACGCAATCACCTTATGCAGAAATGGGCTTGCACATAGGCTATCCAGGTGTAAGGTATCGCTTCACTCTATTTAGGATGCCCACGTCAAAGTTGACACTGGATGTCAGCTCCATGCCCAGAAGCTCAAGGTCATCAGTTACAGAAACAGGAAAAATAGGAGTTGGTCCAAATTACTCTATAAAAGATGTAGTTTCGATTTACTCCTACTTTACTAAGAAAATATACGCCTGTATGTTGGTGGCGTTAAAAGAGAGAAGTTTCTTGTTCGCTCGCTGGGATACTAAGTATCAAATCTGTTTGCTCTACCATGGTCTTTCTGAAGCAATGAACTTCATCCCCACTGGATTTTGCAGTAGGCAAGTATGTCACTGAAACAGTACTGTTATCTACCTATCCAACAATACCAGGCTGAAGTGGGTAAGAAATGTGCAGCAAAATAAGAGTTGCAAAGAAAACAGATAACTGTTGAACTCCAGAGTCAGTAACCAAAAGCTCAAAGGATCAGTCATCAACGACAACTCTGATTGATCGTTCACTAAGAAAGTCTGATATCCAGCTACAAAAATCAACTGGGATACCAAAAGCAAGGAAGCTTTTTGACTCGAGACCCTGTCAAAGGCTTTCGAGATATAACCAGTACTACATTATCAACTTTTCTTCTCTGTCAACCACACCTGTATCTGAACATGTTATTCCGTATATAACGACGAAGTGAATAAATACCTTACATCCGATTTGATTATTTTGTTCTATAAAAGAATTAACAAGTTTAAACAAATTATTTATACCATTTTTTCTGAGTCCCGAAAATCCCGCATTTCCCGGTTCTCAGTCGCATGTCCCGGTTTTTGAAATATACTTCAAGAACCGGGAAATCCCGGGATTTTCGGGACCGGGATTTCCCGGTTCGATACCCTACTGGGCACATTGGGACTATGGGTAAAAACCGCAAAGACCATCAATGAGCGCTTATTTATAAATAACCAGCTCGGAACACTTTTGGAACCTCTATGATCATATTTTTTTTGTGTTATGATGTTTACAGTAAATCAGGGTCCTCAAGGGTTACAGGGCTCTGGGCACATGCCTAAAGGGCCCCAAAGAAAAAAAAGTCCTGAGAATAAATATTACCAAGCTATCAACACCCGGTACCCAAGCGTGAATTCTGCTTTTACTAAACAAACGTTTTCCATTATGAAATGTTTATCGCTTGTGACTTCTGAACTATTTGTTTGTAGTTTTTTGCGGCGGCATAGTTTTAAGTCGGTAACAATAAAAAGCACAGATAAGTTATTTATGTAACTCAGTGTATAAGTATTTAAAAGATAACCTAGTTTACATAGGCTGAAAGACAACGATGTATTCTTGTGTCAATAGATTTTATTGAAGACATAATATTTAATAATGACGCGATTTAGGTATTGAATATTGACAAAAAAAGATCAGAATCTAATGTGTCTGATCAATTAAATTCGTCAACTATTAATTAAAGAAGAATCTAATCTGACAAATAGTCATTATTGTTTAGTTGTAGTATCTCTAGAAGTAGATAATTTACAGTCACAGGATATGAAGAAAGAAAAAACACATAGGTACACATACTTTTGTGGGGATGAATTTGAATAGAAGTGTAAACGTAAACTACCTGCTATCAGATTATCTCGCTGAACAAAAACTATAAAAATCTCAAAACACACATGAAAATGCGAAAGCAAAATATCACGCGGAAATACACGCTCTGTTATTTGTAAATTCCAATCGATTGTATTGGCTTCGAGCGATACGGCAGCCGATGCTTTTGTAAACTATTTAAATGTAAGTCAAAGGACGGGAAACTAAAATATTGAAGGAAATTAGAGAACTAAGTAACTTAATTAACAGTAATTTAAATGAATTGGGATAACGGCAGAAGAATGATTATAAAACAACTTGAAAAGGAACAGACAAAAACAGAGGGTTTGAAGAAGCTAAATTAGGAAAGGAACGACGTCATTTTCTTTAATAACTGGATGCAACTGAACAACAGTATTTAGTAGTCAATACCTCATCATCTTCTTCCTTGATAACCTTCCTTCATTTTGCTTGGGGTTGGCACAATCCTATTAATATTATAAATGCGAAAGTGTTTATGAGGAACTGTGGATGTAGAGTATGTGTTTGTGTATGTAGGTATGTTTGTTACTCTTTCAAGCAAAAACCACTGAACGGATTTGGGTAAAATTTTGTACACAGATAGTTTATAACCTGGATTAACACATAGGATAGCTTTTATCCCGATTTTATGTTCCCGTGGGATAATTTTCGAGTTGTAGCGGGTGAAGCCGCTGGCAACAGCTAGTAGTAAATAAAACTGGTATGAAACATTACTTCTGACTCCATTCCTAACCAAATTATTTTAAAGAGTGCCATTAAGCCAACGGATCCAACTATATAAATGTCTGCACCGACTATTCGTCATAAACTTGCATGTAACCGAAGCAGAGCGACCTAATTAGTGTTAATTTCATCTTCTCACTCGATAATGTGTCAAGTATCGCACTGGCATTTTAACTACTAGTAGGGTCAGCTGTAACACTTGGGTTTGATGACTTTAAATATTTTAATTATGCAGTTCTTTCTGTTGATGTTAAATTTAAGATTAATGATAATTTTGATCAAATAAAAGTAGAAGTATTTTTTTTTTTTTTTTTAGAACATGAAAGTCTAATTGAATACAAGCCAATAATACTTCGGGCACGCCGCAATTGCGGCGGTAAGACCCCTCTTTGAGGAGTGGCTGGAGAGAAGTCATGGCGTCCTTACTTTCCGCCTGACGCAGGTCCTCACCGGGCACGGATGCTTCGGGAGGTACCTGTGTCTAATGCGGAAGGAGGAAACGCCTGGGTGTCACCACTGCGAAGATCGCTTGGAGGACACGGTGGAGCATACGGTGCAGGACTGCCCAGCTTGGGCGGAGCACCGACGTGTCCTCACGGCTGCGATAGGCGGAGACCTCTCGCGCCCGGCATTGGTTGCGGCCATGCTGCGGGGCGAGACGGAGTGTGACAGCTTAGTAGAAGTCTGACAGTCCCTCCCGCCCTGCCCGGGGTTAGAGGACTCATTTGATGATTTTGCCACGTAAAAAAAAAAAAACCAATAATACTTGATACACAAGCAAAAACAAATCCACTAGTAGATAATAAATTGACCGATAAAAATAATATTTGATGGAACGTCTGCAAATTTATCAAGAATCGATCAATCAATTGCAAAAAGAATCGAAACCAATCGACTAAAAAACTAACACAAACTGGCAAGCTAGACAACAGAACAAAAAATAAAATAAATGAATTACTTTTGAATGAATTGCAATTGGCTATGGATGAATTGAAGGCGATGACCTAAAATATAATGTCTGGGTCAAGAGACTCTATTATCTAGAAATCCAAACATGGCATAGTTAATGAATCGCAAATGAGATCCATCATAATAATCTTCGAATTTATAAACCTGTCTGTAAAATTAGACAATTTACCATTCTATAAATTGTATCTTTTTAAAGACCTTCACGTGTGCTTATAAAAACTTTTTGAATTGAAAGTATTTCAGTTTTTTCCTTATTTCTTAAACGCCAGTTTTTCATGTTTCTTTTTTCTTCTACCTTTGAATGGAAACTAGCATCGTTACCAAATCATGATTTTGGATTAGAAAAAAGCACAATAGTAGTTACGACACGTTCCCATAACGATTGTACAAGTCTTGCCGTCAAGTCGAATGGAATTCGATTCCAATGGTTAATGAACTCCTATAATTATTTTTGCGTGACCAACTTTTACGATTTCTACATTGATTTCTTCATCTATAGGTTTATTTTCACATTCCTTTCCTCCCAACATTCATCTTCCTTTCATTCCTTAATTGATTCATACATTTAGTCTCTTGTCACTATTACTTTAAGTGTTTGTTGTTCTAGTTTTATCGCTTCCTGTATTTATTCTTTTCAATTTTTTTTACTTTACGCCATTTATCTCTTATTTATTTTTTACATTGAAGTTAATCTACAATGGTATTGCTACAGTCCCAGGCGAAATTCTCATCATCAAAGCATTCAGAATAATAAACTCATTTTGAATCATCTTTACAATCAGCTGCTATTCATGTTAATGCTCATACCTCTGTCTAAATAATAACAAAAAATCTTTTATAAATTATGCATTACACAATCCCAGCAATTAAAGCAGTCCATCCGCATATTCCGCAACTCAAAGAAATAAAACTAAAAAAGTGTAACTTTCTCACAGGTTTGTGGTTCTTACTCGTTACGAAAGGGCATTGTCTGTTTGTCTTTACACTTTAATCTCTTCAACGGCCGCGTTTCACGGAAGCTGTGGTTTATCATGTGGAACGTTTATGTGTTTGGTTACGATCTACTGTTTGACTAGTGCTCTCTTATTTATTAGGAGTAGTTTAGGCATTTTGATCGTTCGGATTGACATCATGAGTATCATGACAATTCATAAGTATCATAATTCTACACTCTTGAATGAAAACGTCAAATACTATAATTTTTTAAGAGCCTGATTTGTTCTACCGCAGGGCAAAGGACTCCCTTTAATATTCTCACCGTTCTCTGTCCCTGGCTAATTACCGTTTTTAGTAAAGTGGGTAAAATTACTCTATAGTTAATCAGCAGAGCACTGTCTATACAATTTTTTTTTAGAATCTATTAGTATGCTCCTACTATCATTATTATCATCATCTAATGTTCTTAATGGCTGTGCACTGTGCAGTAGCTACTTTTGCATTATGTTATAATTAGTTTCAGTAAATTCCTTATTGCACTATTGAGGAAGACATCCGTTATTTTAATTAGAGTAATTTAGACTATTCGGTTTTTTTTTATATTTTCGCTTTAAATTTTTCATATTCATATTCATAATATCTTATTCATAATCTTTATTTGCATTCCATAATGTTAATTTTACAGATCTTTTATTAGGCTTAAAGCTAAATACAATTTTGGACCCTGTAGGGCACAGCAAAAAGTATAAAAAAATTGAATTTAACATAAGTATGAACTTTTAAAGATTTTTAATTCCTTTCATCACTGTCATTTTTGTTAGTAGTTATTTAATCTTTGTTCATCATCACAAGTAATTGTTCCTGTTTTCTTTTAATTTATACAATAACCTGCCTCTAACATATGGTGGTCTTAACGAAAGATAAATACGGTCTCGTTAGCCATGACTTTAAGGGGAGCAGCAACCATCAATTGATGAAGACGAGGTGTATTAGCGCCCCCTGTCGAAGGGGCGATGAACTCAGCAGATGTTTGAGAAGGGAAGCTGAAGTGATGAGTTTATTACGGAATTGATTGACACTTATTCTGTCGTTTATTACTTTTCAAATTAAGTTTGGGTACCCCAATAAATATTCTCCAGGAGACTGAAGGGAGAAAAAGATGTGGCATTTTTTGTAGCAATCGACTTCAAGATATTTGAAATGGTTTTATTGACTATTCAAGAATTCATCTCAATTCTCCTTACAAAACTATCTTTGCGTTTAGATTAAGAATCAACTTCATTTTATTTAGTTTTACATTTCACGTTCATGACTGTCTTTTACTGGCCTAATTAAACTAACTTTGAAAAAAAAAAACAAAAAATATACGCGGCTTTGTTCAAAGAAGCCGCACTATTAACTCCAGTATCGTGTCTACAATTAATTTTATAACAAATGAAGAAAAAGAAATAATTGGAACAAATTACTGTAGCTACTGACATACATTCAGTTCATTCATACTATTGCAAATCATTGTCATTACTAGACACATTATCCAGGAAAGTGATGATGTTGCGGTAAAACCCCAGTTGCAGGTAATTAGTTTAGCGGTTACATACCGCAAAAGTAATCTGGAAGAAATTGAAATACCCAATGGAAAATTTAATGCAATAGTGCAATAGACCAGCGATTCCCAAAGAGGGTTCCGCGGGAGCTACGGGTTCAATAGAATGTCGACAGGGTTCCGCGAAATAAAATAAACTAAATAATATTTGTATTCAACGGTTCCATAGTTATGTACAAATATAATTTTAAAATTGCGCAAATATGTATTAAATTTTTTAATAATTATGAAAATAACTATACCAAGCTAATAAATATTATATTAATTAAATACTATATTTACTATTAAAAATTTATTCCCACATAGTATTTTATTACAAAAAAAAAAATATTTTCAACTGACAGTTGACAGATGCATGTCCAATAATGTCCATTTACTTGGGTTCCCAAAAATTTGGATGGCATGTTATTAACAAATGGCAATCGGAATCAACGATGCTTTTCTAGACATTGAGACCTTATACATATAATGTAATTAACGAATGTGTGAATACAAAAACTATAAATCCAAATGTCAAATTACAGTGTCTTCAACGCCAGTCAATATTTTATAAACTTTCTTTTGTTTTGCAAAATGTGTCAACGAAGAATTCCCACGAATGTTTAAAAAAATATTTACGGTGGCTTTGTTTGAAGACAGTTGCCATATTATACAGTGATTCATTGCGCCACACGACACCTGTCTTCAAGAAATGATTAATAACTTCTTTCATAAGATGTGCAAGATATATGATGTGCATTGAATGCATTTTTAACCGACTTCAAAAAAAAAGTAGGTTCTCAGTTCGACCTGTATGTATGTATGTATGTATGTATGTATGTATGTATGTATGTTTGTCCGCGATTATCTCGCGTTTGGCTGAACAGATTTTGATGCAGTTTTCAGGAAAGTGTTCTCTACATTCTGGAGAAGGTTTTAGTACATAACACTAATAGATATCCCGTGACGTTGCCCGCGTGGATCCGTTTTGCTTACTTGGATCGTAGATTTTCAGGGACGATTGCATGTTTGTCCGCGATTATCTCGCGTTTAGCTGAACCGATTTTGATGCAGTTTTCAGGAAAGTGTTTGTTACATTCTGGAGAAGGTTTTAGTGTATAACACTAATAGATATCCCGTGACGTAGCTCGCGTGGATCCGTTTTGCTTACTTGGATCGTAGATTTTCAGGGACGATTGCATTTTTGTCCGCGATTATCTCGCGTTTGGCTGAACCGATTTTAATGCAGTTTTCAGGAAAGTGTTTGTTACATTCTGGAGAAGGTTTTAGTATATAACACTAATAGATATCCCGTGACGTTGCCCGCGTGGATCCGTTTTGCTTACTTGGATCGTAGATTTTCAGAGACGATTGCATGTTTGTCCGCGATTATCTCGCGTTTGGCTGAACCGATTATGATGCAGTTTACAGAAAAGTGTTTGTTACATTCTGAGGAAGGTTTGAGTATATAACAATAATGGATATCTCGTGAAGTTGCTCGCATAGATCCGTTTTTGTTGCTTAATAGGATTGTAGATTTTCAAAGAAGCCGATTTTATGAAGATTTTTGTTGAATATCGCAACTAAAAAGAGAGAAATAAAAATCTTTTTTAAAAAAAGGGAACCGACTTCAAAACCAAACACAAAAAAACGATAAAATAACTTTTCTTTCGGAAGTCGGTGGCCATAACTCAATGAAATAAAAAAACAAAGCCACCGACTTCCGAAAGAAAAGTTATTTTATCGTTTTTTTGTGTTTGGTTTTGAAGTCGGTTCCCTTTTTTTAAAAAAGTTTTTACTTACATTAATTTTTCATCGCGTACATTCTTTTAAGTATTGTTTAGAGATTGTATCAGCATCGTTCGTAGGAGCAATTTGTCTCTGACCAAATGGAAACATCGTCATCTCAATTTGTATTCCATTAATTGTAAATATCTTTGATATTTTTATGGCGCATTCGTTAACTTTTGAAGCTGATATTATATGAAGTGCTTAATTTTACAGTAGGTACGTCATTTTTCCGGAAGTCAATAGTACTCGTAAAATTTAAAAACCCACGTTTTAAAATGTCCTAAAGATAAGAAAATAACCCTACGGGGCTGAGAGAGGGGCCACTCAAAACGTGGGGGCGTATATTATTTAAGGGATTATTAAATTCATGGGATATATTTACATGACGTGTAGGTATAGATCGTGGGTGTAACTTGCAAAGAACGTGGTAATAAAAGTCGATTTTTTTTTGTTTTTTGTCTTTGAAGATATATGGAAGTTTGTATGTTAAAGTGCCTGTTGTGTGTATCTTCAGTTAAACTAATCAAAACTACACGTTTAAAATAATCATCTCTTATTTCATAAGTCAAGTCACTTTTCCATCTCATAACCAGTTTCATCTTCAATTATCTTCCCTAGTAAAATAATGTTCACAGTATATCAAGTGTCAGATCTTTGTCTATGCATTTGACCTCAAGGTGCTAAAGTTCCGCTAGGTCTTAGATGCGAGTATATCTTAGCTTGATTATTATCTAGGTATTACGTCTTGGCCACAACATACACGTTAAAGCGACTCGCATTTAGTGCCTACCGAACACTAGCGGAGCTTGCACAGGCGACAATCGAGAAACAAATGAAAGAGCGTATTTAGAACCTCCCATTGTCACTGCATTGATGCGGTTTCCGCAGCAATGATACTCGCAACAACCAGAGACGCGCACGCGATTTTAGGAAATCGTTGCACCTGAGGATGCGCACCGGGGCTATAACTGATAAATATCTATGTGTTAGATCTAGGATTCTAATATCTACTTTCAAGATACTCGACGTTTGTATACAATGATGGAGTAGATAGCTTCAATTGCAACTGTGCCTTTAGAAGTTTTCCTTACAAAGGTTGGCACCAATTCAGTGGTAATAAATAATAATGCTGTTTAACGTCCATCAACTCTGCCTTTAATTCGGTGCTGCCTCTGAGTGCACTTGTGTGCAGGGCCGGACTCGGGAAGGCAGATAAGTAATGTAGTTTATTACTATCAAAAGTAGTATGTTTGTTTTTTACATTTTATTTTTTAACATAATTATGTGCACACAGTAGAAAATATAAAAAAATACGATATGAGTACTTGTCTTAACAGAGAAGCCTGAGAAAAGATTGTTTTTTCTCATTTCATTTTTTTTTTTTAATAAATAAACCGTCGCGTAAAAGATTTTCACCTAGTTACTAAGTTATCTTACGTTTGTAGATGAATTATAATGTTCTAAAGAGAAGAATTATAATGTTCTAAAGAGAATTTTGGTAACTATTACAGGTTTTGATAAAAATACTGATAGGTACTTGGGAATTTAATTACAGACAGTGGTTAATTATTCAGAATTTCAATAGGTCCCATCAATAAATCCTGTACAAATGCCATTATAACAAGGTGTGTTAGCCAACAAGATGTCACAGAGTCAATGTAATTAAGCAAAGCAATGGAATTCCGTAACTAACAGCTAATAATTTACACCTATTGGGTAAATATTGGTTTTCAGCCGTTGTTCCAAGGAGATAACTGTTTTCTTCACGCTCGTGTCAGCTTACATTGTAACGAGAACTTGCAACGGTTTCATGATAATAATAATAACATATTATTGAAAACTGCAATTTGTTATTCTTCTTTGCGTGTGCTCTGGCCTGGTTAGTTTATCTGAGGACTTTATGTTAAGGAGTATTAAGTTGAAAATATATTAAAGACTACAAAGTATTTTTGTTTATCGTTTGCCTCCGTGTCAAGATCCTCAGTATACACAGTTATAATGTTTGCCACAGATTACTTAATATGGTTACTACGTGTTTGCTTCATCCAAGCTGCAACTGTTATCGACGTTCCAATTTTCAATGTCAGCGTTAATATTTTTGATGTAATTTATCTTGTTAATAAGTGGAATGTTTTGTTTATCAAACTGAACTATTAAGTCTACTAATATGTTTATTCTTCTAACTTTAAACGTGATTGTTAGTCAATAATCCATGTTTATGCTCACCTAATTAGAACAAAACAATGCTGTCAAAAGGATATTTATTATCTAACGTCCTATTCCAATGTAAATATTTGAACATTCTTTCACTTAATGTAAGCGACAAGTGCAAGGTTTGTTTATTTAGGCCACAGAGACAAAATAAGCCCTTTATTTATTTAAACTATACTTAACAAGAGATACAAAGGCTGACTACGAGCAAGTTACTTGGTTAAGTGTGCAAATAAATATTATCAGTTAAAATCCTATACACTTTTAACCAAATAATGATTAAAAGTTGTATAGAATTTTAGCTATGTAGTTGTTAGTTAAACTAATTATCATAGAACTGACTCTAAGTGTCTTAGGCATTCTCTGCCAGTCAACTAGGTGTCTCCAAAGTTAACGTACAAGATTTTTTTATATCTTTTAAAATGTTACAGTTAGATAATGACATGTTACAAAGACACATTTTTATTTTCTCTTCCCGGATATCAAGAATATTAAAGTCTAAGTAAATATTTATGTCACCCTAAATTCTTTGAACTGAGCGCAGACAAACTGTCTTCTGTTGTCAAACAATATTATCTTGTACATGGATTTGTTTTTATGCGACCGCTTTATAACGTTGATAAACACTCTAATCACAATAAATAAAGATCTAACAACGCATTTTGTTTGTAAACCATAAAAGCAAACAAATGTATATTGTTCCAGTTCTTGAGTAGAAAGTTTTTATTGATACAAAAACCCAATGTAGAAAGAATTTATCAGTATGTGAGGAATTTATGAATTATACTGTCAGTTACAAATGGATTGAACAGGATTTAATATTTTTGTATATTTATTAAGTTTATACAGTCTGCAAAAAAAGGAAAAATGCACATGTCCATGACTTTACTCTTGGTATTATAGTTATTAGGAATTTAATACCTACTTATTATTGGCTAAAATTAAATGCGCATCAATAATTCTTTGTGTATACCAAATATACTGAATGTGCACCAAATCTAAAACTCGCTTTAGCAAGATTTCAGGGTCACCCCGAAGTCCGGTTTGGTTAGGTTCCTTTAAACCTTGTACACAGAAATAGATGACCCGCGAAGCGGGGCTTCGTCGACCCTGCTTAGGTAGATTTTTTTTATTACACCTCGTTATGACATATTTTAATGAACATATTTTGGTGCACATTCAGTATATTTGGTATACACAAAGAATTATTGAACACAGGCAAAATTAGGTAAATGAAA
Source organism: Agrotis clavis (assembly GCA_954870645.1). Lineage (NCBI taxonomy): Eukaryota > Metazoa > Arthropoda > Insecta > Lepidoptera > Noctuidae > Agrotis > Agrotis clavis. Next base: position 20,703,711 of record OX940932.1, on the reverse strand, counting down.
TGGGAATAAATTGAAGTACTTTTAAATACCATCCCTTATTATTAAATTATATTTTATTTTGTTAAAAATAAACGTTGCCGCCTAAAATTGTCTTCTTTAACGTGTGTTCAATTAAAAATCATTTAAACTCATTTACCTAAAACATTTAAACAACCATACCCGGTCCAACCACCTAAATTGTCAAAATTACTTATCTATCGCCCGTCCCTGCGGAACTGAACTAACCATCTGTACCTAAAATGACAAAATAACTTACCTACTTCCAAAAAGTGCAACAAACCTAGCCTCCGAGTCCGGCCCTGTGCCATCTTACATCTTTATACACATAATGGCTTGTTCAGCTGCACCGCACGATCGCGACGGACGCCATCAAATAATGACTTTAGAATTTAGATTATTGATTCATTGGCGCCATGGTAAAGATCATTTATTTTCTTTAAATGCCAATGCAGCCTTGGTTTCGAAAGGAATACTTGTAGTTAGGTTAGAATTGCAGAGCTTAGTTTGGTTTTAGAGTTAAGAAATTGTAGTGCTAAAGTGAATGTTTAAGTGTTAGAAAACGTACTTCTTCAGAGTACGTATATTATATCCCACCAAAAACATACCTGTTAAAAAGGGGGCCAAGTTCCTATCGGCTAATTGTTCGCCTAAAAAAGGGTTGAACTTGAAATCCAATCCAATGCCAAGTTTGATAAGATGCACTTTAAAATCGAGTTCTTAATTTAAACTTGGCAGGTTTTCGTGCTGTATGTTTTTGGTGGGATTAAATGGGTCAGAGCCCATTCGTACCCTAAGATTCGCACCCTGTGCCCACTCGTACCCTGGAAGTTTTGAGGGGCCCACTCGTCCCCTGAAGAATATTTATTTTTATTCATTCTTCTAATATAAGTACATGTACATGTGTATACTGCAGCTTGGTAGTCCTGGTACAGTCGCGCAGAAAAGGGTAAAATAAAAAATATAGTAATTCGGTAGATATCATGTTTATTTCAAAAATCAGCCTTGATTGACCATCATTTAAATCAACATTAAATATAAAATATGAAAAAAATAAAACACATATCAAGAGTAAATCATCACTTCTTATTTTTTTGTATATTTACCAACTACATACATGCAAAATCATAATAACTTAAATCTAATTTGCTTGCGCGCAGACACTCTGATTAAGATTACCCCTACCGCTTTAGCATTCCACACCTCGCGCAGATGGAGAGTACTTACCAATTTTAACGCAATTTTTGGAGCAAAACAGAATTAATGTTAGAACGTTGATTATTTTTAACCGACTTCCAAAAGGAGGAGGTTCTCAATTCGGATGTTTGTGTTTTTTTATGTTGGTTCGGGCATAACTCCGTCGTATAGCAACCGATTTGAAAAATTCTTTTTTTGTTGGATAGGGTATACTTATTATACCGGAACGGTCCCATTAAAATTTTATCTAAATCGGACTAGCACATTTTGAAAAATCAACAAAAACCTAAAAAGTTTTCAACTTTGTCTACACCGATTACTCCGAGGTTTCTGGTCCAATTTCGATGATTATTTTTTTGTTCGATATACGTAGTATATCTGCCATTTAGCCCCATAAAATTTGGGTTGAATAGTGAAACTAAAAAGGATAAAATAAAAAACTTAAAAAAAAAAAGTAAGTAACCGACTTCAAAACAACCACAAAAAAGTTCAAAATAACAAAAAGTTTATTTCGTTAGGCGAACTTCATTTAATAAAAGACCAAAGACACATTGAACAGTCTCGTATTCGCAGTCACTTTCAAGAACCAATATGTCACCGAGGCAGCCACAACATACAAACAAAACACCTTATCTAATTTTGTAACCCGTTTTTTTTAACAAGCCATATAATATTATTATCATGACGGATATCATTCATCATAGCTCTTTTTTCAATGAGCTGTTATGATTTAGTAAATTAATTCCGTTAATAAACTGTTCACAAGTGTACTCTGTTAACCGTTTCTTATGTAAAATATAGCTAATTTTATCTCAGGGGACCAATAGGCACCTGAATAGGTGCCGAATCTTTAACTTATATTGTATTATATTAGAGGGGACGAATGGGTACCTTAGAAATAATATTTTTTATTAAAATATTAATTGGTACCCTACCAGGAGACCAATGGGCACCTATATAGGGGCCGAATCCACAACTTTTATGCTGGGGTACGAATTTTAGGGGACGAATGGGCTCTGACCCATCAAACTACTCTATTGCTCGAGCAATAAATAGAAGCTTCTATAAAGGAATCATTTTATCGTAATAAGATTCTGCTGAAGTCGAATTCTCAGATCACCTGTTAGTTTTACGTAAATCTAATATTATTTCTTTTAAAAGGTTGATGTTTACAAGCAAACAAAGATCCCAGTCCTTGACCTATTATGAACATTTGTTTGACTATCCAAAAGACGCTTTACAAAGCTAGGTTCCGCCCTTTACGCTCAGGGTCGTAAGTTCGATGGCCGTGCAAGTCAAATATTAGTTCGGCCTTAGAAATATGAGTCTAGTCAAGTAATTTATCTGTTTGACTATGTAATGGCCCCCGTCATTTATGTATTTATTATTTGTTTTACGTGGTTATTTAAATTATTTACTTGTGTCTATGACGTAATAATTAATATTTAACATCAAGAAATTCCTACTTTATTTATTAAGAGTGTGATTTTGTTTTAAAAATAATTTGAAAATTATTTATTTGGTATAACATTCTTTACATAAACTTATGATCTACATGAAACTACTTAATGTCACATGTTTTTTTAGTCTGAACTTCATTATATATACTAACTTCGGCGTCTCAACTCGACTATATTCTCCTCCTTACATCTTTTTTTCTAATTTTAATGTTTAAATAATATATTATATTAGTAGGTATGTTAATCTATCACGTCAATACATTTTTCTTTTATAAAATCGTTTACCCCTATCATTATCTGCACAAATCTAAAAATAGTGAACAAAACAATGCATTGAACTTGAACTTCATTCAATCGCAATGATTCAATAAAAGGCTTGATTGATGGACGCTTAATGATTCATAAATGAGCTGATTAAAGCTTGCATTGTTCCTTGAACTCTTTGAAAAACAATTGTATCGTTCTTTATGGTGTTATAATTTATTAAAACTGTATAAGTTTTAAATTAACTGTTTTTTTTTCGGTTGCAGCGTGTGAACACTGCTTTAGTTTAGTTTTTGATTACATACATCGCTCCTTTGTTGGTTGTAGATCAAATATTAGAATTGTCAAATGTGTCCTCCCTGGGTGGAGTGAAAGGGACTGTTTGACTTCTATTAACTAAAAACTATCCTGTTTTTTAAAGGGCATCCTTTGATTGTCAGCACCACGGTGCCTTTCAAGACGGTCTTAAGACCATACGTCGCTCCTTTAATTAAAAATCAAAAATAATAATATTATATTTTATAAATATTATGCGTATTAACTCATGCGTCACTAATTTCGGAGATTGTATTATTTTCTATTATCCTGCACGTGGTTAATTTTTTTTTTATCATAGAAAATCTTTAAAATAATATAAGTTGTAATTCAAAGGTCTTTAAAAATTACCCCATACTTGTCATATAAAATAAAAACCGACAAATCGATTGTTAATTAATGTCAGTGCAGTTGTTCAAACATTTTTATAAAACATTTGTTATTTGAACAGTTTTTTTTATACTTGACGTGAAGCATCAAACACCTTTTGTATTGGCTTAACAGTAGTAAAGCAAAATTGATCCCACCGCAGCATTCCCAAACCACTGCAAAAAGCCAGAATCAAATAAAAAATAATGACCGAATTGAGAACCTCCACCCATTTTTGAAGCCGATTAAAAAAGAGTGCCAAAGTAAATAAGCCCGAGTAAGTAAGCTCTGGAAAACGAATTTAATTGTCTTGAATCCCACTACGAAATGAATAACAAAAGAATAACGGAAGAGTAGGAAAACCACACAATTTTCAAATTTCTTGCTGGTCAGTTACCACCACAACCGTTGCGAACTCTTTTGAACTTGTTGAAACCTTTATGTTTTCAAAAGTGAAGACATCATCGATTCCTGCCCTTATTACTTGGGTCGGCGCAACACGTTTTTTCTACTTCCATTATATCCTAGCGTGATCCTGTGGTCTTCATAAGTTGTTTACTGCATTTTCAACCCTACTACTCATATGTTTCATATTTTTCCATTCCTTACTTCTTAAGATTGAAATACTGGCTTTTGCTGAGTAGTTATTTCGGGAAATTAAACACTGATTTTTTTACCGACCTCAAAAAATGGAAGAGGTTCTAAATTCGTCTTTATAAGCCTTCTTCTTAATTAAATTAAATGACATCAAAACCAACTGCGATTGCTGCAGTCGAAAATGCATTGTTTAGAAAATAGTAACTTTTAATCAATATATTTTTAATCACAGTATTATTGATACGTTGGAACAGTTATTGATTGGGTACCAAGGTTAAAAAAGTTGATGTTTCAAACCTGTCCATTTTCCCACCATTGTCTCCGAGTCCCTCCCAGGCAAGCTTGACGTCATACAATAATTGAATTATTATACTCGGGAACATGCATGAAGTGCTATTAAAAATAATTTCTACGTCATGCAAAGCGACTTTGAAAAAAATATCAAACATTAAGTCACAAGTGAACAATGACTCAGAGCAAATCCACCATAGTCCATCGTAAGATAGTAGATCACCAATCACAAATGATAGCACAACAATTTCAAATTTGAAATTACGCAGAGATTTCCAAACAGCAACAATATCAGTGAAGAGCTTGATAGAAAACAATTATAATGAAGCAAATGAATTTACTGAAAGAGACCTGAATGAAATAGAGCAATCCACAATGAGTCTACATGACTATGAACCACCAAGTATATCACCTACAGCTAAGGAAGAAATTCAGTGAAGCTAAACGATGAATAATACTCAAAAGGATTCAAAATTGATCACTGCACTTTCATTCAAGAAACTAAACGTACTCACAAGCCGTAAACAATTTCTATCACACCTTTAACCATAGAGAATTATATACTGAAGCTTCCATTTATAACTTTCTTAGTTCTATTAATACCTCCTCTAAAATCAGCACGATTTATGAAAGATAATCACTGGTTGTTACTACCAAAAGATTTAGTTTCCAACATTACTCGTTGATTGCTTTAATAGTCTTTTCAAATCTGTGCATATAAATCAAAGTAATGAACTTATGAGCTATTCATAGTCCCACACTTTGAAGCTACGGTCTTGGCGCCTATGGAATTTGTCAATGTTATATTTACGTTTACGAGCAACCTTATCTTTGTAGTAGTAAGACTTAAAATAGCATTTCTTGATTGCATCACTACGTTGGTCTATTCAATTGACTTACAAACTGCATTGTGCAGTTTTCATTGACTCTATTGCTTTTGAAATATGGCTTGATTTTCATTGGTTTCTTCTTAGTAGTGCGGTCTTAGGTTAATTGCAGTCGTAATAATGACTTTGTAATAAAGCTTGTGCATTGTTAGTCGTTGCTATGGTAACCGGATCTTTTTCATTTCTAACTTTGACCTTTCTATTTTTATGATGTATTGCGTGTGGAAGTTTCTTCAACTTAATTCTTGCTGAAAATATTTCTATACCTTCTAATGGTAGCCATACACCATCCTGCCTATCGAACGATCGATTTGACGCTTGCAATTGTTTCAAATTGGCAGTTCGTCCATATACACCATACACCATACTGCCTATCGTACGATCGATTTGACACAACTCCAAATCTGCAGCAGCGATGCCAACTTAGCAATTTTATAGCTAGATCTAGCTATTATTCGGTGACCGATAGCTACAAATGTATAAAATTGTAGCTATCGTCACCGAATAATAGCCAAATGCATCACTGCTGCCGATTTGACGTTGTGTCAAATCGATTTGATGACCTATCAAATTGGCATGTCATGCCATCAAATTGGCATTTTTAAACAATTGCAATTTGAAACAATTGCAAGCGTCAAATCGATCGTCGATAGGCAGGATGGTGTATGGCTACTATAAGATATAATCATCTACATCATGTTCGTCCTTCGTTGATAAACGGCTTTTAGTTTAAAGACCCCTCGGTTCTTAGCTATAAAGTTTAGTGTGACCTTTCCTTATTATTCCTTGATCTTTGCACTAGCCACGAACACCTCAAGGGCTAAAGGGTAATTTTTGACATTTCAGTATTATTTCTTTTTAAAATTATGTTTCTTTTTGTCTGAGGGCCAGCCTTTTGTATTTAAGGCCAAGGGTTTCTGCAGTTTGGCAAATATTTGTATGGCCCTCAATTATTTGATTTAAGTCGTTTGTGTGGGCAAGTCAATAAGGTCGGCTTCGTAATAAAACAGTTAGTTCAATATTATTTTTTTTGTTTTCAATAACACAAGTCAGTGCTTAGAGTTCAAATTCCACCGTACTTTATTTAAGTCTGTCTTGATCAACAGTGAAATCGAAACAATCAAATACAAAGCAATTACTTATCCGACGTATGTCAAAACAAAGACTTTCTACCTTTGCACTGAAAACAGCATCAACTGACATTTATTTCTAAAAATAAAACACTTATACTGCACTTGGAGCATTTACATCTAAAAATAAACCGTCAATTCTAAAAGTACGTACAAACAAACATTTTATTACATAAATAAATCAGTTAGTACATCACTACTAGAACGCCCACTTGCTCTTGCGCATCTCTACGATAGTACCACTAAAATAGATACAGAAATTCCACTCCTTACATTGACCGATTAAATGCCCGTTGTACTTAAATAGAAAATGCTAAATCTAGAACCTGTCAAGAACAAAAATGTTCCGTTCACCTTTCGAGTTTAAAATTCAAGTATTCTAAGTTTTTATCATTGCTATGATATGACGAGATGCGTAAGCCCTTTTTGAAGTACCAGCCGCATATCGCGCCATCCCGTCTGGGAGGCAATGGGTTTCACTCAAAAACTCCGTCCGAAGGCATTTTCCTGGCTTCTTTAAGGGAGGGAATACTGCATTAGGATCGAGACTCCTCAGTGTAGCTTTCGGCTCCTTTTAGACATGTCCATCTTCACCTGATATTACAGGATTTCTTGCAAAAAACGTCTTAGTACTGAACACACAGTTGAACTTTATTTTTTTCATATAATTCCCTATACTTTACAAAACTATTGTGCAGACTTTGTCCCTTGGTTGATGGCTTAATCCAAAAACTGTTTGCATCACCCTCATCAGCTAAAACATAGTTTTAATTGTTTAAACAACATTTACCCCTTGTTAGGATTTTTCCTGCATCATGGCAGCGTGGGTGTCTTCACAAAGTTGATCTTCTGTCTCTCCCTTTTCATTTGCCCATGTCTTAATCACTCCTCTCGCCCACCGATCGCGCGTTAGAGCGTTATTTGTAAAGTGACATTTACATTAAATTGTACACATGTATGGTATCATACATTATGCATATATGACTGATCTTACAAGACCTCTGAATAACTTGTAATGGTTTTTTTCATTTACTTTATGTACTGGTAGAGTGTGAACAATCTACTGTTTGTAAATGTGAGGATATGTGTGAGGCTGTGAGACCACCCCTTAGTTTTTTATTGTAAAATACTTGTTCTTATAACAGGAAATGAATTCCACACACAAAGCCACAGTTCCAAACAGTTTTCAGACTACATAGGTAAGTAGCTATGAAGATACTTCAGATAGTTTCATAGAAATGGCACGTAGAGTTACTACAACTTACCTCATTCCTCAATACGCGCAATCATTTATTGCATTCGTACATTATGTTATTAAGACATTATTTAAATGAGAAGAAACCATTATGGGCTCTGCCGACATATAGCAAGTTTAAAAAACATTAAATCAGAAGAGTTTTACGAAGAACATAGAGAAGAAATACATCTAACATAAACGTAAGCCTTATATGCTTTAAAGTGGTATAAAAAATAATAATATGACATATTAATTAGAGCAATAATCTCAAGAAACTCCAAGAAAAAAACGAAAAGAAATCGCGGAAACCGACAATCTTTCTAAAGTTTCTAAATGCCAACTTTTTTCCGCCATTTCTAGACAAGTCCTCATTAATTTTTCAACGTATCGTCAAGCAGCTTTCCTGCAATATTTTCTCACCTCATCAACTTATCACCTGGAGTCTAGGCAAAGTGAAAGGGTCCTCGAAAGTGGCTCTGGACAGGTGAAGGGCATGCTGTCAGGGGTATCAGACGTAATCGGCTGATGGACGAAGGTTCTGACTTTCATTTTCAATCATTTCGTTCGAAAATTGTCGGGTGGAGATATGATAATAGGAGCGGTAGTAACGACTGGTTGGTGCTAGCAAAGTTGAAGGTTTCACATTCCCGAATCTGATGGCTTTTTAGATAGTAATGGGATTTGTATTGATGTGTAATAATTGACCAGAATTTTATGACCGTGAACGAGGCGAAAGGGGAATTTGAAGATGGCTGGCAGGTGGCGTTTTCTTTGGCGAGTTTCTATGGGAGACATAATGTAAGTTTATGTCAACTAAGCTTATACAAGTTAGCAATTGATTTATACATACATCAAGGCAATTACGCAATGATATTAACGCGGTGTGAAAGAGACACTAGATTTCTAAAAATTTTTGAACGAAAATATTATAATTATGTCATGTCAATTGGAGGTTAAAATTGGTGCTAGAATCCGCGCCTCCTTTTGACGCGTGCACGAGTTGTGGCGTGGACTCTACTACATTTTTTTACAAGCAGTTTGATGTACCTAATAATACTTTGAGTTGCATCAAAAAGACTTCAGTCGTGGCGCGGACTGTCACTGCTCGGAGGACCATAAACAACCCTGCAATAACAAAATACATGAATATTTTCGTTGTGAAACTAGTTTTTCATTGCATATTCGATCCTTACCTTCCGTTCCTTACGTATTTACCTGTATTTTTATTTAAGTATTGAAAAATAATCGTGAACAGAACGCATAGGAAATTTCAAAATAAAAATGTACCTAGTTTAAGTACACAGCCGTTTTAGTACATACGCGTGTAAATTTGGTGAAAATTCATTGAGAATTCCATTGAAAACTACCATAAAGTTTTCATTCAGTATTTTACGGTCACGTTTTGGTAAAGTCATGCGGGCTATAAATAAAATATTTTATTATCCGGAAATATATTACACATAATAGTAAAATAATAACATATTGCTATAAAATATTGTTACATTTTGTTGCAATAAAATCTAATGTGGCTGAAAGAAAACCAGTTTTCTCGCTTGCACTAGACAAAATTGCAGATAAAATTGGTGGTTTTATTGTAGAAAATTCATATATTTTTACCTCAATGTACTGTTTATGGGGGTATAAAAATATATACTGTAGGAGTGAAAGATACTATATTATCTAAGGCTATGCGGGCATTACGACCGGGCACGCCGCAAATGCGGCGGTAAGACCCCTCTTTGAGGAGTGGCTGGAGAGAAGTCATGGCGTCCTGACCTACCGCTTGACGCAGGTCCTCACCGGACACGGAAGTTTCGGGAGGTACCTGTGTCTGATGCGAAAGGAGGAAACGCCTGGGTGTCACCACTGCGAAGATCGCCCGGAGGACACGGTGGAGCATACGGTGCAAGACTGCCCAGCTTGGGCAGAGCACCGACGTGTCCTCACGGCTGCGATAGGCGGAGACCTCTCGCGCCCAGCATTGGTCGCGGCCATGCTGCGGGGCGAGACGGAGTGGGAAGCGGTCGCCTCCTTCTGCGAAGCAGTAATGCTCGCGAAGGAGCATTAGAAGGAGCGAGAGAGGACAGAGTCCTCCCTCCGCCCCATCCGCGGTGGTAGACGCCCACGGTGACGGACGTCGCTAGATGATCTCCGGCTACCGTAGGCGCGGGCATGCGGGCAGCGAGTAAAGGGCAACTCGCTGCCCGACCAAGGACCATGCCCGGGTCGACGGCGCGTTGTGTCCCACGCGCGCCTCAAAGAGCGTCAGCATAATGACGGGGCCCCCCTCTCAGAGGGCCAAAGCCTGCCGGGGTCGCGGGATTATTTCCTTACCGTGACTCCGGAACAGAAAGGGCTATTGAAGGACACCGTGGATTTTAGTCAGTAGAAGTCTGACAGTCCCTCCCGCCCTGTCCGGGGTTGGAGGACTCATTTGATGATTTTACCACGCTAAAAAAAAAAAAAAAAAATGAGGGCATTACGAAATTTTATATTGCGAAATTAAATAGCAAAGTACTTCCTGAAATCACAAACAATTTATTTTCAGAGTGCGCCGATTGTTGCACATTTCTGTTGTTCACAGACTGACGATTTTTTTCGCAATTTTTTTTTTTCGTATTGCTCGCTTAGCCTAGATAGAGTAGAGACGATAAATCTCAGAAAAATAACTTTCACCCTTTCTCCCTCTTGTATTTTGTCAAGGAATTCTTTTTAGGAAAATTGTCTACTAAGAATCTTTGGCCAGGCGTTAATCGGTTCAACATTGCGCGGGTTAATGCGTATAAAATAAAATAAATTAGAACTTTCTACTTAAACTGACCTTGTGTTCTAAAATGAGACAAGCTTTAAAATGTCTACTGCACTGTGTAAAACAATGACACTTTCGTTGTCTGTATGCTTAAATCTTACAAAGTTTGCAACGAATTTATGTGTATATGTTTTTTATTAGCAAACATGCGAAGCGTACTTTTAAAAAAAAACATTGGAACAACGTTTACAAAATCGATTATGACGAAACGGTCCCCAACCCTGTATCTGCCATCACTCATTGCATTTATGTAATGTCAATGAATTGACACTACTTATCAATCAAGTTTAACTGGTGCACAAAGATCTTTTGACCTATGGTCAGAATCGGAACTAATCGCATCATCAATAACACCCCCTGTTAAAAGTCACCCCCGGTGAAAACTATCTTTGTAGCTCTGTAATATAAAACACCCTATTCTTTGTATGATTATTATTATTTGATAGTTACAAATCAATTTTAAACCTAGTCTGTTACCAAGTGATTGATCGAAAAACTTTTATAACGATCATAAAACATAGTGAGGCGCACACGATTTTAATTTAAACGTAACGGTCTACTATTTCATCTCCCACTGCGCGAGCGCACCTTATTAGAACAAAAACGTTGCGTCTTGAAGGGTCACACGGGTTCTGTTTTTTGTAATAAGATGTTATTCCGTGACATCATGCTCTATTTTTATATTAAGTCACAATACCACCCTGTTTCACGTCCTTTGCGTTCCTGTGCCCTATTAAAACAGTCCTGAGACACCTACAGGCATTTGGGAATAAACGGTCAAAAATTAAGAGCTATTGTTATAACAGCGCCTTTTGATCAGCGATAATGATGATTTTAAAATTAATATCGTATTGAAATAACGGCTACTCTATGGCTTTTTTGTTATTATGTAGTGTACTTTTTGTACACTACTAATTTAAAATATTTTGATTTCGCGTCAGCTCCACATCAATTTCTCACGTTCCACATCAATTAACTGTCAGTCGTATTATATTTTTATTTATATTTTAGTATACTGCCGTGCCGCGTCTGTAACAATAAGGAGCTACAGTTATTCATGGTTTATTCAACGCAGTCAGTCAGTGAACACCCTATAAAGAGATTTAACAGAAGGTTGAACTCTGAGCAAACTTAACTATTGATTTCATTACCTTTAATTTTATTGGAAGTCTTCGTTTTGTTGTTGATGGGAGATAAATTAACATACAGTAAAATGCTGCAACCTTGCCATGATGCTCAACTTCGACGTTTATTGGTCATAACTCGGCATTCACCCGTGGACCACCTGTCGATAGGTGGTCCAAAGGCGGACTCCGCGTTTTCACCAATAAACGCGCGCATCGTGCGTTGAAACTAAGAAGGCAAAGATGGACATCAGGGCAAAGTTGCAGCATTTTACGGTACTGAAATCATTATCTTTCTAGCCTTATCCCATTCTACTTGTAATCGGCGCAACACTTACTTTACTTCATCCATTCACCCCTGTCAGACGTCACGGCATCATTTACTCCTTTTTCGATCATAAATTAATCCTCACACAGTCCATGAAAACCTTAAATCTAAAGTCTCAGTCCTGTGAAATAGGTAGCCCATTTATAAATCTTCTTTTCACAATATTGCGTTTGTCATTTCCATACTTTTATTTTTCATTCACGTAGTCTATTGTGTTTCCATCAATTCAAAGTACAAAACAGGATTTCATGGCCAAAATATTCCGGGCTCGCGGGACTGTCTTATTAGGTAACTGTGGCTCCGGAACGTAATGGGCTATTTAAGGATAGTGTGGATTTTAGTCAGTACATGTCTGTCAGTCCGTCCCGTCCTGGCCTATGAAGGAGGACTCGTAAAAAAAAAATGGCTAAAACATTAAATACCTACCGTGGTACCACAAAAACTTTTAAACGTCTGTTAAACACTTGTCTAAAAAAATGTCAGATACGTCAGATACGTTGAAATAAGGTCCGTTTTGCAGTCACACTTTTTTTAGACAAGTGTTCAACAGATGTTTAAGTTTTTGTATAGTAAGGCTGCTACAGTTTATTACAAATCCATACTTCGCAAACCAGTTCCAAAGGTAAATCATACGGAGTATCTCATAAAACCTGACTGGCCTGTTGGTCTAGTGGTTAGTGACCCTGACTGCTATGCCGGAGGTCGTGGGTTCGATTCCCACCCAGGACAAATGTTTGTGTGATGAGCACGATCATTTGTTCTGTGTCTGGGTGTAATTTATCTATAATATGTATGTATTTAGAAATATATAAGTATGTTTATCAGTTGTCTAGTACCCATAACACAAGCTCTGCTTAGCTTGGGACTAGATGGCGTTGTGTGATAGTTGTGGAATATATTATATATTATTAAAACTATGTATTACCAATTAACATGCCCGTATACTATGTTATTTACTCAAGAAGTTGGCATTACCTAATAATTAGCATCGATTAGCGTAAACTTTACGCTAACACATACTAATCATGTTATTAGAAACAGTCTTGCTAGTATTTACGATACGTTTCAGTTATATTAAGGAGTATTAAATGCTATCGGTTTTGTTTGAAAAGGTTGCCAAAAACTTTAACATTTTCTTAACACGTAGATGGAAGTAATTTATCCATTTTCACTAAGACGACACCTTAATGAATCGTCTCAAAACTGAGTATTAAATTGCAACAATAGCCAATAATATTTCAGCGTCAATTTTCATGGTACTTTGAGTAAACAGGCTTCTTCTGGGTAAGCCACTCTATCCCATGCATGATATTAGAATGAGCTTCCTAAACCTTGTTCGACAAAATCGTGAGGGAAGCGTCTGTCCTATGCTTTGTCTCTGTTCAAGATTAGAGTTAGACGCAAACCGATGACAAAAAAAAAAGGTCCAAGAGTGCGGTTTTTAAACTTTAACAAACCGTGAGACATCATTCATTCATTGGAAAAATTGTTCCGAATACATTTACATTTTTTCACTGATGAAAATCTACACTCTTAGCGATTACTGAATGATGAATTTCCTTTCATACAAAGTCAGGGACAGCAGCTAACAGATTATGTAATACAAATAAAAACTTGAAAAAACATACTTTAGCTTCTGCATCTTTTCTATCATACGCCCCATACAATAACACAACGTAATGTTATACAAATATGACATAAAATAAATAAACACGCATAGAATCTGATTTGTCAAACCAACAAACATTGACGTTTCAGATCAACAATAACACATCAACAATTCTGAAGCTGTTCAAGAATCTCTGTCTCATTAGGATATGACTGACGGCATTTGAATGCACCTTTTATGCTGAAGCTTTTGTGTGGGCGAAAAACATAACTTGTAAGACGGTGGCCCTAATAGTAGTTTGCCAGTTGTCTTTTTAGTGGAGTGCCGTAAGGCGTAAAAATAGTAAAACCTCGGAATCCAAGGCCATAAGTTGTTAAAAAAACATTTCAAAAATTTATACGAAGATTCATTGACTAGTCCTGGATTCCGAGGTATAAACCTTACGGCACTCCACTATTTAGTCTGATATAATAGAGTGTGATGCCATTACCACCTACCGGGCCAGGTCTAAACTCCGTGGCTGCTACTGAGAAGTTATTAATGCGAAAAACCAGTAACATTTGGTCCGAATCGAACGACGAAAAGGCCAGCAGACAAAGACCACGTTTCAGAGCCATAAATCATCACTGGCAACACACACTGATTAAACACCCTTGTCTTGAGACACTGTGGGATTCTCGATGAGAATCCACTGGTGATGAGAATACATTGGTGGGCACACTAGGGTGGAATCCACCTCCTAGCAGTCCACTCTGGGCACCAGCACTAAAGGGTCCCTGTGGGCCACTGACAAAGGTAGGTCTCACTCGGGCTTCCTGGCTCGCGACCATCTTGTCGGAGTCCGGCACCAACAACAGTTTTTATATTCCTTCGGAGCACAGGAGTTCTAGTTCTCAATCGGCGAGCTCGTTACATCTTAGGTCTTATCTTTGCTTATGAGCTTTTTTGACAAGAGCCAGTGGCTTTTCATTGGAAATAAAAAGCCCTGTCTCATTAAGATATGTGTAGACTGAAGCCATTTGAAAGGACCGTCAATGTCCAAGCTTTAAAAGATAAATATTTTGATAATAAACCAGTTGTAATCAATCTTTACCGTGTTAGTGTGAGCTGTGATGAATTCATCTTTGATTGTCATGTTGATTTGTTGAAGACAGGTGTGTGGGAACCACAGCTAAGGACTTGTTTTGATATTTGTTGGAAGAGAAATATTATTTCATGTAACGACGAATGAAAGAAACAAACAGAAATGATTTACTTTCACTAAGTCTTCTGCTGTACTATAGTCATTTTTATGGTCTAGCAATGCTAATATTAAAATTATCTGATGAGCACTGCACTCAAAATTATTTCTTTGATAACGCCATCTTTAATTAACACAGGTAGTCCATACCCAGAAGAAGTCTAGGGCTTCTATCGAGGCAGATCTCAGAGAGCTCATTAAAAGAGTCGCTGCATGGTAGAACTGACAACCGATGTAATAAAAAAGTTCTGGAGTGGCGACCACGAAAGATATAGCCTAGGCGACTGCAACTAGGTGGTCAACAAAATCGTGAAAATCGCGGGCAACCGGTGGATGTAATAGACCGGAAGCCAGACCAAAATATCGTTAGTGATTTCTTCTCAAGCCATAATTAGTAGACTACATAAGGGAGTCGGATCATAAAGATTTGTGGAAGTCAGCTGCTGTTCCGTTGGTGGGATAAGCAGCAATAGCCGTTCAAACACGTAGAAAAAATAATATTTTTTTGTCATTTCCTCTCAACTGAAACCTGGTTTATATTAAAGATTACCTTATATCACGAAGAATAAAACCAATCAGCTGTCTGTAACATGGTGGAATACACGTCTGCTGGTCACTCGAACATGTAATTTTTTATATTATTTTCAGTGATTTCCTCTCGACTCAAATTTTACCTGATGAAAGTTTACATGAAGATATGGATAAAAGCAAACGTCAGCTGGCTGTAGCTCGGTGGAAAGATCGTAAAATAAAATATGAAGAAACAAATATTTTATTAAATCTGAATAACTAAACGTAATTTATTTGCAATATCAAAACGGACATAAGGGAAACGAGTGTCTGTCATAATGACACATAGAAGAAGCCATAAAAAAAATATTATTTGGAAAAAAAAACTTGTGTCATCCCTAATGTCTAATCTTGTCAAATCATTCTGCTGTCATAAGGTTTCAAATCAATATTAAATGATTTTGTTGTTGTATTTCGTTATTTTGTTCAAGTTATGGAACTGTTCTTACTGGAGTGAATAAGTAATTGACACCCTGATCAAGAAGGTCCGTTAACCGGTTCAACAGAATCAGAAGGATTCCCGCACGATCTTCAATGATGAGACAAGGCTCTCGCTTGGAGATTACGTGAAGAGCTTCTCGATCCGGCTTGCATTATGCAGAAATTCCTATCTTTGAGGTCCGAACTAGATATCCATTGATATTTGTTTCATAACAACATGTTTATTTTGTATTTTAATTGTTTTATATGTAATGTAAATGAAAAATGTAAATGACAATAACATCAAACAATGAATCAAGCAATGATTGGGGGTTTTCTTTATAGAAAAGCTTTTTATTTCTTATACTTTTCACTAATTGAGAAAATAAATCAATAGACCCATTTATACGTTTTTTCAAGAGTTCATTATGATTGTTTTGCATATTCGTGCAAAGAATGGGCAGAGAACCTTAGGCCCATCGCATACGGCGTATTCTAAACGCGCAGAAGACGCGCGTTTCAGGAACGCGCCTCTTCGGCGCCGTAGACGCTGATTTGTTATTGCGTTTGGATTGATGATACAAGCGCGCGTATAAAGAAGCGGAGTAGAGGAGAGAGTCTTATATGTAAGAGTTATTAAGTAATCGTTCAGACATAACCGCGCGGTTAGTCAACCGCCAGAAAATAGAATCGCGCTGCTCCCGCGCGTTTCTATTACTATGGAGTCTTTACTTTGCGTTCAGTTGCGTGGCGGATGCCGCGCGGTTAGCACATCACAGCTCGTGAGTTTGGCACGGTTCGTTTCGACACTGAACTGTTTATTGATGAAGTGGAGAAGAGAAATGCAATATGGGATATTCAGTGTGAGGATTACTCAAATAAAACTATCATAACCAAGCTTGGCAAGAGTTAGTGGAGATATTTGGAAATTGTGAAAATACGTTGGAAACTTGGTTGGTTACTTCATATTGGATGCACCCATTTGCATTGCATACCGCATTTTTCTTATCGTTTTTTTAAGGAGCAAAAACCACAGTAAATCGATTTTTCGCTGACCTCCTTTTTCAAACGGACGTTATCCCTGTACGATAATCACATATAACCGCCGGAGTCTGATTGCATAACAATTTTGCGGTTTCGAACCGCGCGATTCATGAACGCGCGGTTTCCGCAAGTCTGTACTAGCCCTTAGTCCTGCTTGTACAATAATTTTCAAAGTATCAGCTGAGGACCTTTCCACCGAGATACAGCCAGCTGACGTCTGTTTTTAGCCATATCTTCATGTAAACTTTCATCAGGCAAAATTTGGGTTGAGAGGAAATCACTGAAAATAAAATAAAAAATTACATGTTCGAGTGACCAGCTGACGTGTATTCCACCATGGTACCGTCGGCTGATTGGTTTTATTCTTCGTGATACAAGGTAATCTTCAATATAAACCAGGTTTCAATTGAGAGGAAATGACTAAAAAAAAATATTTTTTCTACGTGTTTGAACGGCGATTGCTGCTTATCCCACCAACGGAATCGCAGCTGACTTCCACGAATGTTCATGATACGACTCCCTCATGTAGTCTGCTAATTATCGCTTGAGAGGAAATTGGTCACGGACATCTGTTACGGGCTCCCGCTCTATAAGTGTAACGTTAGCGTTCGGCATAGTGGTTTAAGGAGAAGCTTTTGTTAATCAGTAGACTTCTTCAATTCCAATGATTACACTAAAATAAATTAAAGAAACTAAAACAAGTATTGTCTGGTCAACTCTCAGACAGGCATTTCCGATAGCTCATTTACTTTTACCGTAACACTATACTGGTATCCAGTCACCCAATTTCACTCATTCCCATGCACATTGCACACACATCCTCATTAAATGGCGCTTCGCAGTAAACCACCAGCTTATTCATGAGTCTAAAAATAAATAGCTTGAGTCTATAATTAGATAGCTTTATCTCTTACAAACGTCTCAAGTGCAAGGCCGACGACACACTTCGATTTTACCCTCGCCATTTGTCCGGCGCCAATAGGATATTTTACTCAAAAAATTTAATTAGAATCATGGAATATACAACATTATTTTTTGTTTTTGCGAAACCCGATACACCTGTCCAATATTTTTGTGTAAAGAATTAATGTACAGACGCCAGCACATCAAGCTACCACAATCTGTCAGATTTCTTTAATAGAATTTCAACCTTATCACAAGAGAAGAAGGTTAATGTTTTACTGGTAAAATCTGACAGATTCGGGTAGGATGACCTGCTGGCGTCTGTACATAATTGTTGTCCGTTCAAAAACTTACTCATTTCGCGGTACACCCGCGTAAACCGCGTCTCCTGTGATAAACACTCATGATAATAGTTTGGCAATAGGTACCTAGCCGTACGGTGATTGTATTGTAATTAACTGGTAATAAAATTTAATTAAAATATTTTTGAAAAAAAAAATAACATGGTGTAAAAATTATTGGAATCGAATCAGTTACCTACTGATTCTGAAAAAAATATATTCAGGTTTCGCATATACTAAAAATAATGTTGTATAATATATTACGGAAGATAGATTATCAAAAAATATATGACCCGTACTTTTTCTTTTATTACGTAAAACAAAATTGACGGAGATACAACGCTTCGGCCGCACTCGGTCGGTATAATTTTACGGGCGTTATGACGTCACAGGCCCTCACTCCCGAATTCCGAAGCATTTTAACTTTGTTAATATTCGTTGATTAAAAAAATATGTGTTGAACTTCTCTATTCTGTGACGTTAGGATATGTATGAAAAACACACACTGCGAATAAAAAAACGCACGAAATGTTCAAGTTTTGCAAATTAAAATCGCATTGTGTTGTCGGCTTAACTTTCTGCTAACTAATGTTTGTCTACTTAGTAACTTGTAAATGTCGAATTAAGAATGCAATTAAAGATAAATTCGTTTGAATTACGATGTTTGTACTGTTAGTGGGAAAACCCTTCTCATGGCTTTCCTTGTTAATTATTTTGTTTGCTGTATTTTTTGGGCAATGGCAAATGTAAATTTTTATGCAGTTATATTTTTATCAGCCGTAAACTAAATCCTATCTTCGATGCTAATGTAAGTTTCTTTGTTACATTCATGATCGAATTTTTGCATATACGAGTACAATCAGGTGTACAGAAACGGACACGCCTTTAATCCCGAAAAAAAACTTGGTAGATAATAACCTATTATGATTCTGCTAAAGCGGCCTATTTGGGCCCCCCGATCGACACGTAGAAGGGTCGCAGGACTGTATAAAGAGATAACCGCGCGGTGACCCTGGAAAGCAAAGACCATATTGAAGGAACACTGAATTTCAGCATATTTCATGATTGATCATTAAAGAGAAAGTCCATGTAAAAGTGGGTGAAACCTTTCAATAATTCATTTGTTCAAGAACTTATTGTTTCTTGTTAATCTCACTGTTTCATGTACGCAGTAAACCTACTTTATAAACTCTCTCGACTAATAACAATAACTAGTACCTAGTTTCCGCTTCATCAAGTTTCTGGGGTAACTTTTGTTCAAAGTTTTAAAGGGTGTTTCACTAAAGTAGGTAAATGGATAACTCGGCTATAACCCAAAATTGAACAGACCCTGTATATAGCCTTTGTCGAGAATTGGAGGCTTAAACTAGTTTTCTTTGAAAAAATGGGGCAATAGGGTACCCTTGAAACACTGAGATGAGTATTACGTAATTTGTTTTATATTCAGCAATGAATTTTGCCAGGAACGTGACTTTTATACTGCCTCAAGAGTATTTGAAAGCCGATTGGATTATACAGTTGTTACATAAAGTTGCTGATAGACTTGGGCATTCACTTGCGACAGAGCATCGAGTATTCGCCATTATTAATTTTGCCGAACAAAACCACGAAAAGAACGAGCATAGAGCCAAACATTTTCGCGATCTTTCTAGCGAACGCTCTAGTCGGTTTTTTATGAAGATGTCAGACTTAACAGGTCGGCTTGACAATAAATCTCGCCAGAATGCAAGAATGCTCGCTAAAACGCTCTCTTTTTTTTGTAATGTAACATTCGCAAGAATGTGCCTTACAGTTGAAAGCTCAAGTTTATAGCACCATAATTATAATTTCAAGTGCATTTGACATTGTATTTATTAGATTGTTTGAGTTTTTAACTCTTAAAAATACTTACATATTTATAGGAACTTGACCGTTTGATTAAAAGTAATATAAAAAAACATAAGTCAAAGATCCAAACCTAGATATATCAATTACTTAATAGCGTCCCAACGGTATTAAGGATGGAGACACAGAGGAAGTTACCTCACAGAATTGCATATAGGCTAATTTTTATGCCAAACAGATAACATCCCTCGGGTTTTGTGAAGAAACGTTATCCATTGATACTCAATGAATGACTATTGGAGCTAAAAATATTGAATAGTTTTTTATTTTTTTTTAACAAACAAGTTATGTGGCTACCTGTCAAAAATATACCTAAGTATTGGGTCATAGGTAAATATTAAAATAGCAAAAGATGACAATGTTTTAGAAAAACTTTCCCAAGACATACAGATTCTTTGAATGTATTAATCTAATCACCCAGAAATTCTAAATGGTTTTCATCATCATCATCATCATCTCAGCCATAGGACGTCCACTGCTGAACATAGGCCTCCCCTTTTGATCTCCACAGATACCGGTTGGAAGCGACCTGCATCCAGCGTCTTCCGGCGACCTTTATAAGGTCGTCTGTCCACCTTGCTGGTGGACGTCCTACGCTGCGCTTGCTAGTCCGTGGTCTCCACTCTAGTACTTTTCGACCCCATCGGCCATCTGCTCTGCGAGCAATATGGCCTGCCCATTGCCACTTCAGCTTGCTAATCCGGTGGGCTATATCGGTGACTTTAGTTCGTCTACGGATCTCCTCATTTCGGATTCGATCACGTAGAGAAACACCTAGCATAGCCCTCTCCATAGCTCGTTGAGCGACTTTGAGCTTTGAGATGAGGCCGATAGTGAAAGACCACGTTTCGGTGCCGTAACTCATCACTGGTAACACACATTGGTTGAAGACTTTCGTCTTGAGGCACTGAGGTATGTCGGACGAAAATACATTGCGTAGTTTCCCGAACGCTGCCCAACCGAGTTGGATTCGGCGGTTGACCTCTTTCTCGAAGTTGGACCTACCTAACTGGACTACTTGTCCTAAGTAGATATATGAGTCAACAACTTCGAGTACCGAGTTTCCAACAGAGACTGGGGTGGGCACAACATTGGCATTTGACATAATTTTCGTCTTGTCCATGTTCATTTTCAAGCCCACCCGTTGTGAAACTCGGTCGAGGCCATCGAGCATCATGCTGAGTTCCTCCATCGACTTTGCCATGACTACGATGTCGTCGGCAAACCGAAGGTGAGTGATGTATTCGCCGTTGATGTTGATGCCAAGTCCTTGCCATTCCAGGAGCTTGAAGGCGTTTTCCATTGCGGCAGTAAACAGTTTCGGGGAGATAACGTCCCCCTGTCTTACGCCTCTTCTCATTGGAATCGCCTTCGTGCTCTGCTCCTGTACTCGGACCGACATGGGGGCGTTATTATACAAGCACTTCAACACCTAGATGTACCGATAGTCAATATGGCATCGCTGGAGTGACTCAAGTACCGCCCATGTTTCCACCGAATCGAAGGCTTTCTCATAGTCCACAAACGCTAAGCATAATGGCAAGTTATACTCTTCGGTCTTCTGTATAACTTGCCGCAGTGTATGGATGTGGTCTATGGTACTATAGCCTCTTCGGAAACCGGCTTGTTCGGGAGTCTGGAAGTCATCAAGTCTGTGTTCGAGACGGTTCGTGATAACCCTTGAAAACAGCTTGTAAACATGACTTAGAAGCGTGATGGGTCTGTAGTTCTTCAATAGGCTGTTATCACCTTTTTTGAAGAACAGCATCACATCACCTCTACTCCATGTTTCAGGCGTTTTGCCCTCGGAGA
This sequence comes from Agrotis clavis, assembly GCA_954870645.1. Lineage (NCBI taxonomy): Eukaryota > Metazoa > Arthropoda > Insecta > Lepidoptera > Noctuidae > Agrotis > Agrotis clavis. The sequence continues at coordinate 20,681,883 of OX940932.1, read as the reverse complement.
GGACGGAATTAAAGAGTTTCTGGAGGACTTTAAGTACCGGTGTTCCACCCGCTCTCAGAAGCTCTGAAGTGATTCCGTCCTCGCCCGGCGCCTTGTTGTTCTTAAGCTGCTTCAGGGCCATCCTAATCTCGTACAGACTGATGTCCGGGATATCTTCGGTATAACGTCGGGACAGCTTGGCTCTTGGATCTCCTACCAAGCTGTCAACGGGCTTTGCGACCGAAGTGTATAACTGTCCATAGAACCTCTCGATCTCGCCTAAAACCTCTGCTTTGGTCGACGCTATGCTGCCATCCTCCCGTTTCAGCTTTGTCATCTGGCTTTGCCCAATAGACTTGTCCTTTGCGAACACTTTAGAGCCTTGGTTTCGCTGTATGGTCTCCTTAACACGATTCGTATTAAAGAGACGCAGATCGTGTCGCAAGGACTTAGATATACGTCTATTGAGCTGCCTATATGACTTCGCGTCATCGGAAGACTGCAACTGTAGCAAACGTCGTTCAGCCATGAGGTTTAAGGTTTGCTCGGTCAATTTCTGAGGTCTATCTTTACGACAGGGTCTAAAAAACTTAGACCCTACCGTGCGGACAGTTTCCACTAGCCCGTCGTTGATCTCGTCCACTGACACTAAGTTCTCAAATGGTTTTAATGAGAATTAAATAATTCAATTAATTTCCATCTTTATGCAAAGATCCAAACTTCCAGAGATATCCTGGAATAAATCCAGGTACATGCATTTGCCAACTGACAGCTGTCTTGGTTCTGCAGGTGTCTTAAAGGCCGTTTGCTGGACACCTGCAAACCCAAAGCGATTGCCAACAGGCAATTGGTAACACTTTGCATAAGGTGAGGCCGTCAGCCTCTTTGTCAGCTAATAACATTGCTTAAGCAATTCATGCATAGTTTTTGTACCAACGGAAGAAAAGGAACTAAACTAAACAAAGAATACATTGATAAAATGATTACGAGTACATAGGGTATTGAATAAATTACGAAAACATCGACTCTCATCCGAATGGGGATGCCCAATGTTCGTCTTAGAATTATTACAGGCAATCCAACTCAGATTTGACTACTCCGATAAATCCACTCACTTTTTACAGTGCTTGAATATATTTTCAATTTTTTTTAATATTATTAAGTACCTTCTACAAGTTTTTCGGCATTTATTTGCGATCGGCAGAAGATATTGCATTCTGTATCCTAATCTGGTTCACGTTACTTTTTGGTTGCCAATGAGGTAAATTAATTTAAATTTTGTTACAAAATCAAAGTTCAAAGACCGTCCCACTTAAGCAAGATCCTAACTGCTACATTCTTGCACTTCTTAAAATAGCTCCTCCCTTTATAGGTCTCAGGAAATGCCTAATAAGAGCTCATATTTACGACTTGATGTGACCGTTGCAGGCGCCTGCGACGCTTGGAATTAATGATGATAGGCAGATGTCTGTCCAAGGTCAGTGCAAGGCAATTAGACTAAAAGGGTTATTAATGTGCAAATATTGCTGTTTTTAAAGCCAATTCAAAGTGATTTTACATTATTACTAACGGTTGCCTACATTGTTTTGTAACTCGCTGCTGTACTTTTTAAGGAAAAAAATGATTTTTTTTGTATAGTACAAAGCTCCAATATAAGTAAATTCTGTCAAAAATATTGCTTTACAATTTTTGTTTCTCCTTTCATTCATTTCTGAGATTTTTCTCTGTATAAGCCCTTCAAAGTGATATTTTTAACTCCTTCAAGTACTCTCAACCTACGAGTATCTTCTCGTATCTATATGTCTGAAACTATCACAGTACTCACCTCAAAATTCAATGCCACAGTTTAGTAAGTAAACTTTAACAACTAAACCAGTTTATAAAACAATTTGTATACATCAATACGTGTGACGCCAACTAATTCAAAGGTGTTGTTTGAATGCAAAGCGCAGTAAATGAAGAATTTAGGGCGAATGTTAAGGGTCTCCTAATCGTGCAGACGTGATGGGATTTCTTTGAGTAAAGTTGTGACAATGTGGTGTAATAGTCGACCTTTTTATGTCTTTTACTGAAGTACACGGAGTTTTGTAGTGCATCAATAAGGGCAGCACGTTTAGGATTATCCCCAACGTGCTTTTAAATACATAAATTACATGTTTTATGAATATTTTCTAGTTATAATAGCAACCTGAAGGTATAATTATCGCATTCCTTTAACAATTTAAAACACGGTTTTCGGTGGCTAATGTCAATACAATAAATCTTTGACTTTTCCATTAACTTAAGGTGTTATTTGGGCTAATATACATATTTAGACGCTAACTTTACTCAACTCAAGTCAATCTCAATTCTTGACCAGCAAGTCCCGCCCCAATTGACAGTTATAAAACAGTATTAATATTTTGTGATATAGTTTGATTTATACGGACAAAAACACGTACGAGAGCGCTCATTGCAGCTAAGAATACGATTTATTGGGTTATAACCGCTAAGCTGAGCAAATTGAGTTGAGATAGGTCGTGGAATATCAATTTTAGTTTAACATGAAATCCAAAAAAATAGTGTCTTAGTATTACAAATACAATTATATCTTTTATAGTACATTACTTTCTGATAACTAACTTCCGAATGCCAACAACTTTACTTCATAACTATTCAGAAAACAGGACCAATACAAGGTATTAGCATACGTTATTCAATTATGTGACAGGGAAGCCCCCGTTGTGCTTAATACCAGCTTACTTAATTGCTGGTTCGAGGGGACTTAGTGACAGCGGTTTTGTTCATAGGACTAGCCCCCTTGACAACTGACCGTAACGTGTTGTACGACTTCAGCTGTAAATTAAAAGCTCTGTAGTTCTTTAGGGGCTTTTGTTAATAAGTTCTGTTTTCACAAAGTTTGAAGGGGCTTTTATAAGTTTTATTTTATTAGTAGCTAGTTCTTAGAGCCCTGGCTCTGGATGAAATACCTGTATTTCACCAGTTATAACTTATTAGTGAAAGTCTCATTTTTTTACTAATACATAGCTCATTCAACAACTGGTTCTTAGTGCAACCAGCTGATAGGCTTCGAAGTGACGCCTATTTCTATTTTAAAGACTTAGCTAAGTTTTTATAGGTATTTAAAGAATGAGCTCATGGTACACTCCAATATCCTAAGACCTAATAGCTGATACAGTCTACTTGACTGCAAATGAAATATTTATATATTTTTTATTTTTTTATTAAATGTTTCTGGATAGCTACACTGCAGAGTTAGTAGGAAAATAGGCAAAATTAAAACTATAAATCCTGATATGTTTTCAAGACGGCAAGCTTCATACACACAAACATGAAACCACCAAAATTTCAAAACACCGAATCGTAACTCATAAACCACAAATAAACTTCAAATATAAACCAAAGTACATTCGCGCTCATAATTGTCCAATAACAATAATAATAACGCTCATTACAACTTCAAAGTGTTTGTTATCGTTTATTCACGAGAACATAAATAACAAAGGTCGGGAGGTGAACGAGACTTCGGTCCGTGCGACTGTACTCGCAAGTTCAGTTGTAGTATAGTAGTATTTTTTTGTGATATGAAATAGTTTTGTCTGATCAGAATATGACGCGCAACGATGCCACGTGATAGATTGTAGCCTAGTCCCTCGTTGTTGCAATATTCAGCATGTTTCATTCAATTATATAGATAAGTGCAAAGATAAGTATCTCTGCCGTCAAGCAGCCTTTTGTATGACAAACTTAAATACAGATAAACACACCCTACATTACACACTCTTCACAGACCCCTTTTTTTGGTTTTAATTTTTCCTCTCAGCTTTTTTTCAATGTATATATACTAAATTAAATGTTCATAGTCTTAATTTTTTACATTGATCCAAGAAGGTGAGAGCCGGGAGATCTGTCATACAGGTCCCGTACCCACTATAGACTCCAGCTCTCACAAAGGTTGCTCTGACTTAACCTTAACCATGAACCAATAAAATTATTGTACCTTTTTCTGAGAGAAATAAATAAATATTGTATTGTATTGTAGATAGTTAAAAGAACACGAATCATTAGAATTTCGTCACTGGGCAACGCATCTGTAATGCCTCTGTACTTGCAGGTGTCCATAATGTACTACACACAGAAATAATTATCTTCACTGATCACTAAGAAATGCTGAAATTGTAATATTTATTTTAGTCGTTAGAAAATGAAGCAGATAAAAAAATAAAACAAGTTGGGGTGAAATATGCGTTACATGCACGGCCAAATTATCACCACTCAACATAATACTGTGACAGTAGTCAAAACATAGCCACAACACTGGAATTCAACAACACCGTGATGACGTCAACCGGCGCTTGTTTGACATCCATTACCACAAAAAGCAAACAGTTTAGAATGCGACTGTACTTCGTTTTTATAGCTTTGTCCGGACTTGAACTTACATTACTTACGCAACTGTTAAGTAATAACTTACAGCCGGTTTAGATAAAAGAATGTTGAAGAATCATACATGATGAATGAAATTACTGCTTTTAATTTGATGCGAGTTTCAAAAGCGGAACGATTAATTATTTCTGGAGTGCTTGTGAATGGACAAAATAATGACTAATTGGTTAATGTCAATTTTGAGTACACTATTGATCACTAATCATCTTAGGCCAATTTTAAAATTGTACTAAAAGCTAAGACATTGCAGATTGCTGGTAGGACTCTGATGATTTTTAGAAAAGGTTAATATCCAGCAGTGCTTTTGGATCTACCGGTGAATATGATGATGACGATGATGGACCTTCCCAAATCCTACATAAAGCTACTTTCACTAGCAAAGACTTTAAAGCAACATTATTAGACCAAAATTGGAATATTTTTACGAGAACACAGGAAGTTTGCAAAGGTTTAGAAGAATGGAATCCTCATGGCATCGATAAACGTCAGCTTAAGTAGGCACCTCAATGACCTATCATCAATGTACCCGCATACCCGTTACAAAGTGACGGCTCACACGCGCCAGCTATTCAAATGTCAATCGTACATACACATAAATTCAGTATTCTATTACATTGTCTAACCTAGATAAAGCGTCATATTGATGGCGCCTGCGCCTGCGGCGCGATGGTTTGAAAGCGTATCGCTAATAGACTCATTAGCCTAGTGAGTGGTTTCTTCCTGAGTTTTTGCTGGTTGGTGACAGGTTCCGTTTTGAAGAAAGGTTTTAGTCAAACAGTAGAAGAGGAAATGGTGAGGATCTGTCTGACTCTAGATTTTTGTAAAACATGGTCGGCTTTCCGTGTATTCTTCTATGTCTCTTTAAAAACTGAAGGCAGAATCTATATTTGCAGAATGTGAAACGATTCGTCAATGCCAGATTCCAATTTAGAGAAAGTTCGCGATGAGATAAGATTTAGTTTAAGAATGTACGGAATTTTGAATCTCGTCTCGATTGAACAAAAAAAGATATAACTTAGCTGACGATACATACTTTTTCGAGAAGAACTCAACAGAACTCGATTCCTGAACCCTAAACAAAATGAAAAAAAATACTTCAGCGAGTTAGTTGTATTTTTCATCAATCTAGAGAAAGCTGAAAGTAATTTAAGAAAATGATGTAACATGAATATTAAAATCACAGCTGTGAGAAACTGGAGAAACTTTCAAGCTGCTGCGGTATTGTTATAGAGAAATTGCAATAAATGTAGCAGTGTGCAGTATCTAAATTAGTATAAAAGTTCCACTCAGAACAATCCTTGGCGAAAGATTGTTACCGCAAAATGTCAGTGCGCAGGTGTTGAGCCAGCAAGTACTCAGTAGTCTTTTCCTAGGAATCATTATTTTGTGCCAAAAACTACAAGATATTTTTATAGCTTCAGCAATACCACACCAATATAACCATTTATGTTCCGCGCTTCCCTTCACTCGCTTTCTACTTCATGAAATGCTTGATTCAAGTATCAACAAAAGGTACTCGTGAGTTTCTCATCTTAAAGTTTGCCTTCTGCAACTAATTTAATGGCGTGGACAGCAGCTTTCGATCGTTTTTTATGGTGTATTAGGGCATTTGGCACGTGCAAGATCATGACAGGCCGTTATAGCTCGGATTTGCGCTTTCCAATCATATCTGGTCAATATTGAATGTTAGGAAGGAGCTGGCGCCATTCGTGGTGGATAGTAAATTTTAACGGCTTCGAAGCGTGTCGGATTAGTAGATAATCGTGAGTCTGGGCTTTGGAGTTGGTGCTGAGATTAAGTTGTGATTTATATCAAAGTTTGAGAACAGAAGCAGCTTTTTATTTATTATCGTGATATCGTTGTAAGTGCACTCACTATTCTACTGCTGAATAAAAATGGAATAGAATCATCCAAATTAAGTAAAAAATGAAACGTATTGTTATTAAGGGCAGCAGTATCCTGGAATCCCAAGGTTTGTCAAAATATTATTCTCATTCATAGAACTATGGACACTCGGACGCTATAAATCTCACCTGCTGCTATTATTTATTTTTTATCAACGAAGACATCGAAAACCAATATAGCCTACGATCCAACAATCCTTATTTTATTTTTATTTTTTTGCCTTTTCTGTACAGAATAGGGCAAGGGATCCTTCCTTGCATGGTCCATTTTTTATTGGATTTTTACTATTTCTCTTCATATGCTATTAAAAAAGTGAACATACATATTTATAAAATTCAATTGTTTTCATGTGTTCAACAAAGTTATCAGATAACGTTTCGTACATTTTGCGCTTTTATTTGAGTCAGAGAAAGTCAAACGCTGAACAAAATTATATTTTATATGTAAATCTGGGTCAAGCTTTAAAAATCTTCAACAAAGTTCTCACTAATTCAATTTAGAAAGACCATTAACATTTACCATTTTAAAATAAGCACGCTATCAAACATTACCGTTAAACAAATCGCTTGCAAAAACTGCGCAGGATGAAATTAACATTGAATAGGAGACATTTTTTTTGTAACGGTTCTCTTACACTTATCTATTCATCATTTCACTGTGTTACAATAACATTGCCTAGTTATTTAACCGAGTCATCTATTTGTCGGCACATACTAGCTGTGCCTGTGGTTCTGTCTGCGTATTCACCATATTCATCAACAACAACTTTCTTACCTTTATCTTTTCATCAACTTTGTTACAATATTATTGCCTAATACCTGAATCAGTCTGTCGGTTTATCATCTTCATCATCAATAGCGACATTCGCCTTTATTATGGTCACCTTGTCATGTATATTTTAAGCATTGCTGACTAAAATTGTGTCTCTCGTTTTTTTCTTTTTACATAATATCTTCTATAGAATCGACATCAGTTTTTCGAAAGCTTCTGCCAATCCAAACATTTTTTGGCTTTTCTTCGTTTTGACCGACATTATTATTATTATAAGGCTTTTCACTATTTTATAGTTTGTGCCTACTGAAAAACTATTCGTCTACTTAGATCAAATCTTAGATTTTTACAAAACTATTATTGGTTGACAGACCAATAACTTAAAACTGCTTTAACTTCAAATGTAGGACTCTAAGGTCCGCCATAATCATTGTAATATGCCTTCCGATGCTTATCGATCAGCTTATAAATAATTTGATAAACTTCAACTACAAAATTAATTCGTCACACAAATAAATACAATCTTTTATTCATTGATCCTTACAGGTCACACAATTAGCATTTCACGCCAGTATTTATTTGCGTAGGACTTCCAGTAATCCTTGAAACCACGAATTAGTATAAGTAGGCCAAAAGTACCATAGGTGCAACCTTAAATGCTGTGTGCACTAATACCTGAACATTATCATAGGAATGTGAACCCACGGATGGCGCCAACATTGGCTGTCTGGGGCCAACGTGGAGCCAAGTAGCGCCAACATTTGAATGCATGCCAGGATTATCGAATAGACAATTATTTACATAAGAAAGTGTGCAAATGGCTTCTACGAGTATCTATTGGGTTTTAAGTGTAGTTTTCTGTTTCGTATTAGCAATAGAATTAAACATGATCTTAGCAGTGTGCAAGGTGTAGTAAGAGCTGTCAAAGAAACTTGATTTTAGTAGTGTGCGGAATTTAAATTTCAGATTTAATTATTCAATTACTTATTATTGTGCATGTGACCCTTAATGTTGTTTGAAATTAAAAATAATTTATTAGAAAATCCTTTCCATATGAAGGATTTTAATATTCCCTGCGCTAGTATATATGTATATTTAAAAGTGTGAGGAGTGCACGAGTTGGTATTTTTAAATAATTCGATTATAAATTAGCCTATCTGCTACTATTTTACACCTAACTTGCTGAATCGCTGTTTATAAGAACAATAGGTACACATCTGATAGGCTAAGTAATGCTTGGGTTTTGAATAATTGTTTTAAGAGTAATATTATTTAAATTGGTCTTTGACTGCTGGCCTTTTAGAGAGACTAAGAGTCACTCAACGAGTAATGGAAAGAGCTATGCTCGGAGTTACTTTGCGGGATAAAATCCGGAACATGGATATTCGGCGAAGAACCAGAGTCACTGACATAGTTCATAAAATTTGCAAGTTGAAGTGGCAAGGCCACATCGCCCGTAGAACTGACAACCCATAGATATGGGGAAGAAAAGTTCTCGAGTGGCGACCACGGACCGGAAGACGCAGCGTAGGCAGGCCTCCCACTAGGTGGACCGACGACATCGTGATAGACATCCACTAGATTCCGACGAATTGAGAACCTCCTCCTTTTTTGAAGTCGGTTAAAAAAGGAAGAAAAGTTATTAATTAACCTTTTCCCAATAGTAAATTGTAACAAAATAACTGACTAAAAGACTACTTTGATCAAACATTTGTCCAAATGTTTGCCCCAACTGACAGTTCAACAAGTAATGACTAGTTTAATATTAAAGGCCAAACACAGAGATTGGCTCGATATCAAAGCAATAAAACATTTGTCCGGGAAATTGGCGAAACCTCACTCTTTGAATTGTAATTTCTATTGGATTGCTTTACTAGGGTTTTATAGCAATTTAGCGACTGCCCCCACTCCAGGCTCAAGTGCAATAATTCACTTTCCTCCCTCACAGTTTCTTAATAATTATGTTCTTCTTTAGAGTCCTATCTATCTCAGTACCGATATTTACCAAAACCGGTCCAGCAGTTTTGACGAAAAAACGAAACATACAAACATTTTTGTTTCAAGAAAAAACGTTGCCCCACTATAGGAATTTCTCCTGTGTCGTGGGTGCGTTTACAAATACAAACATATAAACTCACATACATAACAATAACACTTTCGCATATAGAACGAAGCCGGAATATATTTTGGTTTGTTACTTACGAGTACATCTTTCTACTCGGATGTTTGATTGATTAACTAATTACTTATTTGATTTGAAATTAATGGAATTTTAATTTACAAACCGTATACTTATGTATTTATATTATTATTATAATCTATCATCACAAACACCTGTTTTATTCCAATCAAATCAAATCGGTTACTTCAAAGAGTAATCAATAACTAATAAAAAAATAATAGATCATAAAATAATTACTTATAAAACCAGTACACAACAGTTATAATATTTTTTATTATTCATCTAACAAATGTAATTAAGGCGTGCGTTTGCGCAGCTCAAAGTCAATGACAGTTTGACGGCACACCAAATATGGCACTGACGGCTACTGTCAAGCGATCCCCGGTTATAGGGCTGTCAAATTTAAAATGTTCTTTTTCTTTTTCGTGTGACACTGGCAAGATGGATGATCGAAAATAAAAATAATGTTCCATTTATGGTATTTCCATGTCAAAAACAAAAATGAACTCTTGTGTTATTTTGGATGAAAAATAAAACGATATTTTGAGAGTTTCTGAATGTTCTGAAGCTGTGAAATACAATGCTTTCTTCTTCTATTGTCTATGTGAAAATGGCATACTTAATTTTTAGGTAAGTATAAGAAAAAGTAAAGTTCGTACTCTGAATAAAGTACAATTTTTGGCAGATTAGAGACAGATCAGAGGGGCAGATTCCTCCCATCCAGGGCAGGGCAGGAGGGACAATCAGATCAGAATCTGTACTGACTAAAATGCACGGTGTCGTTCAATAATCCTTTACAGTCACGGTATCTCGTTAGTCCCGCGACCCCGTAGGTAGGTACTTGACTAGGGATATTAATAGTAACATCATACATCCTAATTAATTTTTATAATCAGATCGGTATTTCTATTTCCATGTCCAAAAATGAAAAGGAAATTGAATACAATGTTCCCAATCAACCTAAATGTATGTTAAAATATAAATCCACTGTTTTCCTCACATCCCGAAAAAGATCGATAGGTACACACGGCTTCACATCAAGCTATACAAAACCAGTATAAGCTGATCGTTGTATGCGCGGAATGATCATACAAAGCGAGACCCCGATAAACTGGTTTTGTATAGCTTTATGTGTACCAATTATAATGACAACGATTAGAGTTAGGATTTTATGACTTGGGCCAATTATTAGATCAATAGTTATAACCAGCCATTTGTTGAATCCTGTATTTTTTAACAATTTGTAAAAAAAATACTTAATACGGAATTTTAGCAATAGTTAGTTTAACTATTGATCTGATAGTATAAATACCTACAGTTTTTTTTTAACTAATGTTTCAAAATTTATTTTTATTTATACAACGTGTAACACCAAATGCGCAAAACCTCTCGTGGGGTAACTCAGCCCATGTTACTGAACAATTTTTGTTCTAAGACTTTTGGAAATTCGCAAAAAATAAAAAAGATTTTTCATACAGATGGGATCAATTTCTTATTTTTCATGAAAAGCCAATTTTTTTTTGCGTATTTCCAAAAGGTTTAGACCAAGAAATTTTCAGTAACATGGGCTGAGTTACCGCACGAGAGATTTTGCGCATTTGGTGTTACACGTTGTATATTTTAGCTAATATGGCTAAGAGGTACCTACTAGAATATTAATATCCGCATTAATGTAGGTATCTATCGCAATAATTGTATCATTCCTGTTACCAACAGGTTTTCAAATAATGAGCAGGAACCTAGAAATAAATTTTATTTTATTTTATTTTATTTTTCCCTACCATTAACGAATTTCCTGGATTTTAATTTAAATGCTATCGCGTGCGGTTTTCCTGTCAAATTAATTGTTGCTGCCTGCTTTAGACAATTTTTCATTGCAAGAAATAAGTATTTGGTTTATGTGCTTCCAAGTAAAAAGATCAAGGTCCAGAATTTGAAGTAACAATTTATAATTGTTTATTGCATTGAGAAGATTCAAGTTTATAATTCTGAGAAATAAATCACCTTCTGCTAATATCTATAATAAAGACAGAAAACAATGATATTTTGTTGTTTATTAGCTGTTGCTAGCGACTTCAGCCACGTGTTTGTCAAATATTTATCGTGTTAGTTAAATATTATCCACAGAAATTTCCTACTTATCTCTGATCTCTGAGCCAAATTACATCTAGACCTGTTTTACTGTTCCGTCGTGATTGAGTAATAAACGCCAATCTAATCATCAAATCTCCGCATTTACGAGTGTAATACTAGTTACTGATTCTCATTTCTTTACTTTTAATTGTGTCCCAAAATTGCCTTGTCTGCCACTATAATATTGTATTGTGTTCCTCGATGTCGGTGTACAAGTACATACTTAACAGAATAAAAATGTAAATGGCGGAGATCCTGGTGTCCTGAAATACAGACCTCGAGTCTAGTTTAGGCACCAGTCTTCCACAATATTAAATATCGACTGTGTATTTTCACACTAGGTACTTGTAATTACTATGTTTTGTTATATTGTGGAGAGAGAATAAATGATTATTATTATATTATTATTATTATCACACAAAGAATTAACCTCATAACCGTAACATTGATACACATTAACGTCAATCACGATTTCACGAAACGTTTCAAGTTTGCCAACCCTACCGTTAGGCCCATACCTGGCATCGAATCGCAAATTATCAATCCACCTGCCGATTGTTATTCCACAATGACCTCACAATGATGGGCACAGAATAAATATTTTTAATAGACATAACATCTAGACAATAGCTACCATCATTAAACTACAATCTTTAGCTCCCGTTATAATCGGTCTCGTTAAACTATGGTTAATTTTTACCCTAACCACGTACGCTAATAGCCCGTTAATCATGGTTTAATACATCACCGTCTATGGGTTAAGTAGTGGTTTCAAGAAATACTTGAGCGTCTGATGTGATTCAATTGTTTTGCAATGCACGGTTGCTTCGCTGGGTTGCTGTGTGTTGCGTGTTTGATTCTACAAGAAATTGTCCCGGGTTTGATTGTATAAGTAAGCGACTTTATAATATGATTTTTCATTACTCATACTCTGAAAGTAGGTCATTGCATGTCTGATTATCCGTTTGAAAGTTATCCATTGCAGCCCTAGGGAGAATCGCTTTCAACTGACAGCTGCAAAATTTAAGAAAAAAACTAGTTATATTTTGACATTTCTTTTGAACCATGTTCAAACTTTTTATGCAGCAACTAAATTACAGAGAGATTTTAGATGATGGATAGATGATGATAGCACAGTGTTTACCTCGGCTAAATTACTTATTTAGTCTCTTGAACTATTAGCCCCCTCACTACGTTACGGGCGCCAAACCCCGTCTCGGAACGTCAATATGTAATTTTCACGCCTTGGATAACAATGTACTATTAATCGCGCCCACAATACAGGAGAAATTCCTAGTACGAAGGCAGTTAGCCCAAAGGAACCTATTTACTAAATGATGACTTATTTTTGGTAACACAGGTCATTGTGCGTCATTCAATAAAAAAGTTGTGCCAAAAATAGACATATCAATTCTATTAGACTCGAAACAGAAATAGAAGGATATGAATCCATAAATAAGGCTGACTCCACCATAAAGAGTTAAACAATGATTTAATCTACTGGTTTCGATTAGCGTCAACAAGAGACTTAAATGTTATGAAGTAGGTTATTGACACTGGTCTAGTCAGTGTGTATTGTGCCTTAGCTTGATTTATTTATGTCTGAGTGATTTGTTGCCTTTATTATGGCCACTTCAGTAGTTTAGTGCCATTCAGGTTTGCCACGGACCTATTGGTTGGAAGTATTAAGTATTATTTAGGTTCAATACGGATAGATTAGAATCAGTAGTTCTATTGCTGGTTTACGTATTTAATAGAAAATCATATACATTTATTAACTTGCATTTTAATCAAAATAGCTTTATCTAGAATCAAATCTTTAATAGCCTATGAATATTTAAATTCTTAGATTTTATACTTGAGCTTTAGAACGGATTTATTTTAACCAGGTCTGTCCAAACTTTCAAGCTTTAACCTATTTGTGTTAACCACAGTTTAACGTTTGTAGCGTTAAACTGGGTTTACGATAGTCCGCGACAAATTCTTTTGTTATACTGTGACCCACCCAATGTTGCCAGCACTTAATATTGTTTAAAGCGACTTTTGTTGGCAACAAGTTTATGAGCTTTGAAGTACCAGTATTCTAGTTTACTAGGCGACATATACTTCTAATTCTATGTATTCTTCAAAAGATAACTGGAAAAACTGCTTCGTATCGTATCGTATTTAACTTACAACTTATATAACTTTCAAAGATTACCCCTGAAATCTACAAATATGTAGATGTTTAGTGTCGCGCTGGTTATGTATGTGGGTTTAAATGTACAAAAACGCACCCACGATACAGAAGAAAATCCTAGACATTTCTAAAAACATTTGTTTAGATTGTTTTCGTAGATGCTTATTGTTTTTTTTAACCTCAGCTAATGATGTTTGTCCTTGTTACAGACCGCGTCGGAGCAGCGAGCGTCCGCCCCCGAGGAGATGCAGGCACGGCACAGCATATTGTGGCACCTGCTTATTGACCTGCCTATATTGTTGTTAGGTAAGTGTTCATTTCATTCATCTTACACATAATCATGCCGTAGTAGGCAAGCCTCCCACTAGGTGGACTGATGACGTCGTGACATAGTCCGATGGATGCAAGTGGCGGATAAAACAGTGACGTATAATAAAGTGACGGGTAAGACAGTGACGGATAAGACAGTGACGGATAAGACAGTGACGTATAATAAAGTGACGGATTGTTGTTCGGCGTGACGGTCTAAGGGGGTAATGTTCAGCAGTGGATGCCTTCCGGCTGACGATGATGATGATGATGTTATCTTAAAGAGCTTCTGTCATAACTGTCAGATATGATGCTGAACATTTTTTTTATAGTCGGTTTGCTATTTTTGCATATTACTCGTAAACTGTATCTTTTGCGACTTATTTCCTATACTAGCATTTGCCCGCGTCTTTGCTCGCATTAATTCAAATAACGAAAGGCACTTGGCGCCAATTATTCTCGTAAGAATGATCTTGTTGTTTATGTTTTCCTCGGGGACAATACCTATCTACTTTTTCGGGATGAAAGGTATACTCTGCGTCTTGACAGTGACAACGTAATATGCACAATTTTCAGGATAATCGGTTCTCTGAAGAGTGATAAGTGATAACGTCATAAGAAACAAACTTACTTTTGCCTTTTTTGTAATTCATCATCATCATCAGCCTATAATTTTCCCACTGCTGGGAAACAGGCCTCCTCTCTGTGAGAGGGAGTGGGCCATAATCCACCACGCGGGCCCCGTGCGGGTTGGTAGATGTCACAGTCTTCGAATTTTTGGTTCTAGGACATGCCGGCTTCCTCGCGATGTTTTCCTTCACCGTTTTGAGAGCAGTGTGAGCACAGGGTTGGAACCCACGACCTAGGTACAATTCGTAAGTCGGGACCGATACCACTGGGCCACCACTGCTCCTATTTAGGTCTGAATATGAATTATTTTGGTCACGGTAAACAAAATAAAGGATGTTGGGCAAATGCGTGTTAGACCGACTACCAAGAAAACGATTAGCATTTATTCGAATTACATACATCCTTCCGTTATTAAAACTATCAATGTCTAGCTTATTGCCTCCTAATACCGCTAATAATAATAACTTTCTAAAATATTGCCGCTGTAAGGTAAATTATTTATAACCAGGCTGTATAAAGTGCATTTAAAACTGTTAAGGACCGTTTCCTTATCATGGCGATTTTATTATTTTATGGCTTTTGTATGATCCTTGTGAGTAACGGGATTAGAGTTACCGTTTGAAGATAATAAACAACTTAAGTATGGATTGCCTTTGGCTACCAGTGAACATGGCCAACACTAATATTATAGCTTCGTAGCCTGTGTCTCTTTCCTGCTCTGATGTCATTCCCCTGGCAAGCTTTTTCAAAATTAAGGACACGGAGCTGTATTCGAAGGACACATGGAACGCCAAAAGCTAAGGTGTGAAGGAACATCGTAGATTTTAATTTCACTAAAGTGAGAAAGAGACTGACGACAGCAGTGACTGTCCCTTCCGCTCTACTCAATGAGTCATACAGTGCCTGGGAAGACTTATTTAATGATTTTATATCCCAAAAAAAGTATTAAAAAAGAGTTTGCAAGTCGCTCCATTTTAACAATGAGAAGTTTCTTTTTTGAGTAATAAAAAAAAGTAGTTTCCAAGAACTCTGTAGATGGCGTCGAACTGACTACGTTACTTATAGGTGCCAAAGCAAAAAAAAATGTATGCCTTCATTTTTGCACAAATCCACGAGGCACAGACTTCTCTTCTTTTTCTCTTGGGACATTTTCTTTCTGGCGTGGAAAACTCATAAATTAAAAAGACTGGTAATATGAATATTTTTTTCTTTTTCCTTCTTGTTAATTATTTTCAAAATGTCATTGGTGTGATGTGATGTGACTGACAATGACATGACATGTACGTTTCGTTTTACGATCTCAAAATTATATCAAAGTGAAAAAAATCAAAAAATGACGTGACGTTCCGGTCATGCCAAGTTCAGCGCCATCTATCCATCGACTAGAGAAGAGTTTAAAAAAAATAAAAATAAAATCCCTCATTCGAAGGCATGTGACATATTCTACAAACCTGTATTGGGCTCGCATGGTAGATTATGGCCTGTATCAGTGGGAACATTATAGGCTTATGATGATGATGATAAGATATTTGATGAGCATATCTACTGCTAAACACGAGCATCTTTGGTGTACAGACGTGTGCTCGTTAACAATATTTAATTAACGCAATAATTGTGACCTTCTTTATTATTTTGCTTACTCCGACTTAAATTCTAAGTAAATTAAAATGGAAACATAGACAAAGTGAACAAGTTTTGATTGAAAATGGATAACAGCCCACGTAGTCCAGTGCAACCATCTACCTCACCAGCAAAAAACCGTCAATCTGACTTCTCTATAGAAGTTGCGTCCACGCCCGAGATACAAAAATGGATGTCGTCTATTGAGCAGCAGTTAAATGAAGTTTGCTCTATTGCCACGGATGGCAAACTCAATTCAGAGCAGAAATTGAAAATATCCAACCTAAGCCGTAAAATAGGATCAGGCGTCTCGCAAATGGCAGTTTTATATCAAGACCTGAAGCAAAAAGCCCACCAAGCCATGAATATCATTGATGAAATGAAAGAAAAGCGCGACCTATCTGAACAAATTTTGGAACTGAAGCAGACGATCAAGACCTCTGGTGTTACGGGGAATGCTTCATTTGCTGACATGGTGAAGAAAGGATCAAATAGTTTTGTGCGACCGAACAATCTGAGCGCTATTGCTATTTACCCAAAAAACGCATTAAAAACAAGTGACGAGACAAAAGTTCTAGTACAACAGATCATACGCCCTGATGAAATGAAGCTCCATGTACGTGGAGTCCATAAAACAAAAAATGGGGGTGTCATAATCAGCACTGAATCAAAACAGGATATTGATAAAGTCAAGGAAGCAGTTCATCTGACGTTGTCTGCTGGACTCACCGTAGACGAACCTAAAAAGCGCCAACCACGGATTGCAATCGTAGGAGTGCCGACTTCTCTAGCCGATACTGACGTTTTCAAGTGCATTTTCGAGCAGAATGTAGCAGATATGTTTCCAGAGATGTCAATAGAGTCCTTTTTATCAGTTGTAAAGTTCAGCCATAAATCCGGGAAAAAAGATGCATTGACCTGTAACTACATCATCGAAGTTCCAGCCAAGATCCGTAAATCCCTAATAGCTCAAGGAAGGCTTTATATAAATTGGACTTCCTGCCCTGTCAGAGATTTTACGCTAGTTACTAGATGCTACAATTGCCAACAATACGGTCACGCAGCAAAAACATGCAAAGAGGGCAAGTCATCGTGTGGACATTGCGGAGAAGTGGGACATTCCAATACTGAGTGCGCGAAAAAAACCGAAGCTCCTAAATGTGCAAGTTGTTCGCGATTTAATAAGCCCAATAATCATAAAACGGGAGATGCTGAGTGTCCTGCTAAGAAAATAGCAGAATACAGGTATATAAACTCAATTGACTATGAGGGCGCATAGAACGTCATACTCTTGGTCAAACTTATGAGTTGATATAGGTACCTTACCTTGCACAATAGTTGCGTAACAACAACAAGGTGATGTGCTAGCCTACTTAACGTTTTGTTGCTGTCTAAGCATGTGACTGTTGCTGGCTATTGAAAGAACAAATTACCAAGTGCATCTAATTTAACCTAGTTTATGTTTCTGCTGACGCTTATAATTTCTGTCATATTACATGTTTAGCTCTAAGTTTTAAGTTAATTATTATTTTAAGTATTTAGTTTTATAATAAATACGTAATCATATTCTCAGGGCTATTAGATATTGTTAACAAAACAACTTTTGTCGTACAAATAGAATTAGAGTTCCATTTCGCCTGTGATACAGGTTTATCCTAGTACAGGCATACAAATTTGTGAGATCTTCATCGTAAAATTAAGTTTAATTTTGTATTTTACCTTTTATTTCTGAATAAAGATTATTATTATCTTATAACGTCTCTTCTTCTCAAATCGTTGACTCGGACCGTCAATTCAATTGCCAATCACACAATGTTCTTTTTTCTTTGAAAACACTTCCTTATTCGCCATAAAACATCCCAATTGGTTTAATTAAAGCATTCCAGGGTTGCCTCAAGGTTTTCAATAAATTCATTACCTAACTGTTATATCAACAACAACACCTGTTAACTCCGATAATTCATAATGGCTAAGAATAGGTTAAAATCTCCATGTTGTCTACCGAGTACGTTAAATTAGTCATATCAGGGTTCTATGTTCTGTAATGGATGTCTCCTGTTATTTATGTCGCGCAAACGACTCTTTCACTTCCTTGTAACTAAATATACGCCTTTAAAATGCTCAGAGATAAGACTCGGCTTATCATACTTAACGGGTTAACACATTAGGCCACCCTGGTGATGATAATACTGAAGATTATGGCCATAATGGATACTTAACCTGTTGTTGTCAATCCAGGTGTTTCTAACGTTGAAATGTTTTGTAGCAATTAAGGCAGTGTGTATAATAGGACTTATTAAAGTAAGACTAGTAGAATGTCATTCTGACCGACCGTTGTAAAAAACCATATATTTAAAAAGTGTTGAAAGATTTATCCATGGATCAAAATGCCATTATTAGAATTTTATAACGAATTGTAATAAATTTTGCAAAAAATATTATATTCTATTGCTCAAGCAATAGGTATCTAGAGTAATTTTAGTGTAATTCGTCTTCTAGTTCTGCTAAAGTGGCTTTTGAGATCCCCTCTTCACGTATGCGTCTCGATACCGAAAGATCTAGGCAAGGCGATAATGATCGTGGGTCAAATGTCTTGGATTCAAATCCTGTCCATAGTCTTTGTCGGTGTAGTTGAAACGCTTTCAAATCATTCGCCACTTGTCTAGACCTACATAATAACTGGGTGAGAGGAAACACTTGTTGGTCTACTAAATAAAATACCAATTTATTTGTATTTATAAATCTAAATTGACGTACACATTTGACATGCTCTACATACTGACAAAATTCGATATTTCGAAAATTATATACCATAGTGCAAAATTATAGCTTTTCTAACTTTCAATTATAAAACCTAGTTCACATTACAGACATACATTTTCAATTTATAAAGCCTAGTTCTCACGTCTCTCTTACATCGGACTAACGGGTCAGTGTGTGGGAACCGCTTTTTGTTGGACTCCGTCTGTCAGACTACGGTCCTAACTGGTTAAGAATTCGGATTATCGGACGAGGTAAACCGATAATTACCGATTAATGCGTTATAAATAGTTGTGGGGTATCTAAAGGTGCTATAAAAGACTTATAACGTAGCAAAAGAGTTATTGGTTTTGAAACTGGTTTGAAACTGAGGAGTTATGATGCTGTTACTGTTATGCTTAGATTTAAAGCGTGGATTATTCATTAGGTTTACTTATTAGTTCCAGTTATAAACATACAAAACATGTCTAAAGTACAAAGTAGCATCGCTAATCTGAACTTTGAAGAACTAGCCGGCAACATGTAAATCTTTTCCTGAATAAACACATTTACAAACATCTTCAGTCGTATTTTACTACTTTCTGCTAGATAGGCTTTTTTTTTAGCGTGGTAAAATCATCAAATGAGGCCTCCCACCCCGGGCAGAGCGGGAGGGACTGTCAGACTCCCACTGACTAAAATCCACGGTGTCCTTCAATAGCCCTTTATGTTCCGGGGTCACGGTAATGAGTGTTACCTAGGCTAGCATTTGTCTTTGGGTTAATAATTATCCGAACGAAAATTTAAAAACAAAATAGGCGGACCTCTAAGCACGACAAAACCTTTTTTGTTCCACATACACAATATACACCATACCTAATTTAATTATTTGGAAATTAATAGAAAAAAGATGTTGATAAGTGATGCATCCGATACCGATACCGATATATCGGCGATACTTCGAGTTAGCCGATATATCGGTATCGACGATATTTTTATGACCAATTCAACGATAGGCCTACTTTTTAATTTAAAAAAATCCTAATTCCAAAAAAAGTTTCCAAATGAGTTCTGTCGCATTGAAGAGACTATTTTTCCAGCGCAGGTCTTATTCAAACAGACAAACTTGCGAAATCGCATTTCTCCGAAAAATTTAAGATTACCTACTTTGTTTTTTAAACAAAAATCTTATTAATGTTAATTTTAATTAGGTACTTAAAATGTTTAATTATCTAATATCAACCTATGTAACTACTTTTTATATTAATAAAAAAATAATCTGACTTGTGATTTATTTATTTTATCTTATTTTTTTTATTCACATTAAGCGTATCGGTATCGGTATCGCCGATATTTTTATAAGAGTATCGGTATCGGTATCGTATCGGTGAAAAGGCGTATCGATGCATCCTTTGATACCAATCTACGTCATTAACTTCTCAAATAACCCTTTATTTTATTGCTCACATATCTAATTCGAAAAGGATCAAATGTAACAAAGCCGTAATTCTACGCTTATTTAACCGATTTGGGTGCAGTCAGCTATATAAGGTAACGTGTCACGTGGACACAACCTTGTCATTCGATACTGACAAAATCAATCATTGTATGACTTGCAAGGGCTCTATAATTAATGCGCATTGCCCTTTGAAATTTCAAAGTAAACAAATGTGTGTTGTTTACATTTAGGGCAAAAGGTTAGATTGCTTAATTTTGATTGTCATTTGTCATATCAAATTTAAAGTTACCGGAACAGAATTATCCGGAAAAAACGTAGCTTTACTAAACTGCTTGCTGCTCCCGCTCCTATAGTGCCAAACACCTGCCGGGTAGAGAAACTGTCAAAAAGAATGTAAAAAGCTCGGGTTAATCTCAATTGATGATTTTTGTCCATGAAAAAAGGAAATAATGATGCAGTTCAATTCCAGATCTGGAAATGCTCCATCAGGAGTAAATGACTCCGAGTTAGAGAATTCCTGTTTTATTCTGCCAAAATGACAAAAAATAATAATAATTTATTTAAATAATTGTCATCTAAAAAGAATACTGTAGGATGCGAAACATCTTACCTACCAAAGGAATTGACGCAATCGTGAAATGCTATTGCAATGTAATAATGAGGTTAATAAACTACGCACAATTTTTAAAACAATGCGTTTCATCATCGTCTAGCTAATTCAAATTACTCGGAGTCATCGAAGTGTTATAGTAAACACTAAACATGCTCTGTGAGAACTTTGGTGCAGTCTCGCCCAGGGATTCTCAATCTTTTATTTGGGCCTACTGCGTGTAATAGAACTTTTGTAAAGGACTGTACGCTTCATCCTTGTTATGCTGCATTGTTCGAATTTATACTACGCTGTTTTCTTTGTACTGACTACACTCGAGGAGCTCGTGGCTAAATAATTACAGCCCTAAAAGCCGATCTTCCGGGTTAGGCCGCGCCTGCCGAGGTTGGACTGTGGAAGGGTGGCCATCTGTCATAGCGAGTTTCCTCCGTGCCTCGGAAAGCACGTGAAGCCGTTGGTCCCGGCTATCATTAGTCAGAAGCTCATAATATGTCTGACAACCAGTCTAAACATGGGGTATCGTATTGCCCAGTTACTGGACTGTGGAGGTCCGATAGGCAGTCGCTCCATATAAAATACTGATATTCAGCTGCATCTGGTTCGACTGGAAGCCGACCCCAATATACTCGTAGTTGGGAAAAGGCTAGGCATAGGCAAATGATGACTGTCTATTGACTACAAACTCTATCTCCAGGTTGCCTATATTTTGTATTTTTATAACAATCCATTCACTCGGATAATTAATTTAACAGAATAAAACATATAACCAACAAAATACAAAAGAAGCAAGAATAATAGAAAAACCTAGTACAAAGTTAGATACTGGTGGATTAAAAAATAAATAAAAAAAAAACACGTAGATCGAAGTTATTGTACGACGAATTGTAACCTATGTACTGTAACAATCATCAACCAACGTGATGAAAATAATGCTGGACTTTTTGTAATCTTTGTATCGACCGCATTTACGGCTAGTTAGTAATGCGTATAAATCAATAAAGGAAACCTTTGCTATCCAATTTCGTGACAGAAAACTGACATCACAATGTTTTAAGCTTTCACGGGATATCTTCCGTAATTGTTTTCAGTTAAAAATAATTGATTATTTATAATAGAAGATATCCCTTAAGTGACAGTTTAAAGTTGACATCATAATTATGTTTGCGTGACAAAATAAAGTGATCAAACAAAGGACTTTGAGCATCTCTGTCTCAAAACTATAACGTTACAGTTTCATGTGAACACAAACAATTATACACGTGTGGGTGTATCTTACACGTGAATATGATATGAGAGGGCATTGTTTTTAAAGTCATCGTCGGCAAAGAATGTCAACATCATTGTAGGTTCCCGAGGCCTCGTGATCTACTTAGAGTCGCGATTCTCTGAGAAAGACCACCTTGGTGTGTTTACAAGAAGCTTAGTTGACAAGGAAGTACAGTTGAAGCGAAATTATGTTGTGCCGAATGTAAACTTAAGGTTTGGAATGTGAAACGGTAAGGTTATACCGTACAATGTATGAGAGATACAATATCCTTTCTGTGAACAAAGAGAACTAAGAGATGTGAGATTGAGTGAAATTGTTTTTTAACAATTACTGTATAGACGAAGTACTTGAAGTACTAAGCAGCTTAACTTCAGTGGCAAAACAGCAATTGCAGTTACCGTGTCTTGTTGTTCTTTTTAAATTACGATTATTAATTCCAGTCAGTAAAATGACATTTGTACATGAATGAAATTTACAATATTTCTTTGTTTCAGTGACAATTGCACTGTCATTTTACTGACTGGAATTAATAATCGTACTTTAAATAACTTGTGTCAAATACAAATAGCTAACAATTTGACATATAAAAGTAGGATGATAAATTCCCCATAATCTTCCCAATTGTTTCAACAATTTCTCACACAGCTACCATATTTGTTCACCTCAATGCACACGTCACATGCTATTTGTCTTAACGGCCATAGTCCTTTAACGTACAACTATCTGACTGCTGCAATCTATCCTCAACCTTATTGCAACGAGAATGAAGATCTCTTTATTTTTGTCAGACTTATCAGTGCCTGCAATCGACCAGCAACTTTATTTCTATTGGAGTAAAGATCGGTTTAATTTTGTCAGAGAAACAAAGTTGAAGGCAAAATAATCATGAAAGAACTTTAATGATGTATGCTCACGCTATTTCTTTTCCTAACACTACTTGCTAGCTGGGTGGTCAGCAGTGTCATGTGATACCTGACACTGTTGACACAGCGGTGACACTGCCTTGACATCAGTCACGAAGTATATTCGCCCACACAAGTGCATTTAGGTAGACGTCAATGTAAATTGATAGGTGTACCGCATGACATACATTATGGGATTTTCTTATTTTTTTCAAGAAAAAAATTATTTTATGTGGGTTTATGGTTGTTTCATGTTGATTATAATTAAAATTATTCGTAAATAATTTGATTTGAACCGAGTAATAACTGCGTTACATTAAAAATTAATTACATAAATTCATTAAATATCCACTGATTTAAATATCATTAATTACCAAAATGATTTAGTAGTCCTGTCACCTATGTTGGGTTTAATTTATTCAAAATATACTACAGAATAAATATAAACATAAATCTGTATGAGAAACTTATAATTAATTTGATTTTATTATCAGAATTTTTGCGAAATACTATTTGACTTTTCCTGGCTAAGGTTACAGTATGTAATAAAAATAAAACATTTATTTATCCATTATACTTATACTAAGTATGTAGCATTTATTTAATGTTTTATTTTTATAGCTATGATAACATTCTAGGTACTACTGATTGAATTAATTAGCACATTTTTTTTAGTAATGTCAGCCTGTCTTTAATCAGTGATTTACAAATTCACTATGTGTCAGACAAACATTTTAAAAACTTAAAAATAACTAAGTTATTTATATAAAATAAAAAGTTTACAATACAAAATTCCCTATTCCCTGACCTACATTACTCTGAGACTGACTATATCACTTTCAAGTTACATAGTTCTTCGTTAAACCCTTTAACAGAAAATATATTGAACTTACAACACAATCAATTAATTAACTCTAAACTCCGTTCTAATTTATAAATTCCTTTCGATTCAACTTAACGGCTTAACCTCATTCTCTTAAATTAATGTGCAGTAGATTATACGTATACTTACGAAACATAAATATCTCGAGAAAATTCTCTAAAACTTGAGATTTACATCATCGTTTCCCTCTGCCCCATGTCCCCATCAATAATGTTCTTTACCAGCTATTTTGCTGACAATGATATTTGATTACAGGTTATCTCACTCACTCTTACTGAAAATCGTATCTGTCATTCCTTAAAGGAATTATGCAAGCTCGTTGGGAATCATCTAAGGTGAAGGCACATCTAACGTTTTAAATCTTTATCTCAAACTATGAAGTACAAAACTGTAACTGGATAGACCGGTGTTAGATGACGAATTTGTAATGCATTATTGTTCAAGGATTTTCTTTAAAAACCCTTTTAGATATTTTTAAAGAATGCTCCATGTAACTTTGTTTACCTTATACAGTTTTACTGACCCAGTTCTATACAGTATCTAGTATATTCATGCTTTATCCCGTTACGGTGTGGGCAGATCACTACCTAAATGGTGACACAACTCGTCTTCTTGTTGTCCCACAGAAAATATTGTGTTGAATTAATTTTGTGATACAAGAATTTCATTTTAAGAAACAAGATGCGTCGTTTTTCTTTCGTGGTTATTACTGTTGCTGACTTTTTAGATCTTATTTTTGACTGTTTACTTAAAATATTCACGACAAATAAAAATCAGACAACACTGTACCATTCTACTTACAATAGGCAGAAAATACAGAATGCCAGCTGCTGCGTTCTGTACAAACTCTTTTCGTCTCGTAACCGATCTACACATGGTCAGATACATGCACCTTGCGTTAACCAATAAACAACAAAAAAAAAAAACATAAACAAAAGCGCCATTGTCAGTGACTGTACAACGAAGCTAACTCACGCATATAAAAAGCTCTGTGTACAAGTGCGTACACAATGCTATCGGCCACTTTATCGGACACGTAACATCCGATACCCGATCTAAAATCATGTCATTTTTTTCCCCATGAACTTACAATGTCAATGATAACGTGTATGGTTGCTTGAGAAAAAATGTTGTGGTTGATTGGTATCGTCATAATTGAATGTTGTTAACAGGCTTCATTTGACTGGGCTTATTTTGTTAGTGCAGTGAAATACACTAGCTAAATTCAGAAAAAAAAACATATTTGTTTCTAAAAATTTGCTAATGATATTACCAATTATTTACACAATATTTTTATTTTGTCACACCATTTTCCTAAGACGCCTGAACGGATTTGAAAAATTTTTCTTTGGTTTGCAACTGTATCAAGTGAAAGCCAATGAAAAAAAAAAGTCACCGACTCCCGAAAGAAAAGTAAAAGTTTTTTATTTAATAAATGTAGTCCAAATCAGCAGAACGATTTGCAGGAGCTCCTTTTCTAAAACTATTTTTATACCATAATATCTCCTGCAAAGTTACCTTTACTAATAAAGACACACCATATGTTTCCTCAAAGCACAATACTAACCCATATCCCATAACCGGATTATGCTACATCCTACATCCACGAAGTTTACGGCGATAGTACAGGAGCCAGATTTTATAGCCGTGGCCGGCGTTTACAGCCGGTTGCGACAGTTCGGACGCTCAGTGCATCTCGGCCTTATTTATTAAACCTTTAATGCTGGGTGTTGATTGAAGTGACGGCTATACGGACGTTTTATAAGAGGGCAGGTGAAAAGGGGCTAATAGGACTTGTTGACCGATTCGCTACCGACGTACAAATTTTATAACCAGATGTATATGAACGTGAAAGAAGGAAAGGCATATGTAAGGATTGGCAGATATTCAAAGTTAAATCTCTTTAAAGTTTAAGTGTGCAGGCTTCTTCTGGGTAAGCTCACTCCATCGTAGACTTTTATCTCTGCCATCTTTGACCTAGACTGGAGTCAAGCGAACCTCAAATAAAAAATAAAAAATATGGCGTTCTGCGGGTTTGTTTCATGAGAAAAAATATTGTGTTAGTTTCACATTTGTAGGTAAAATCAGTGTAGTACAGCTTGGCAAGAAAGAGTCTGACGCGGTGACAGTTGAAACTACGAAACGTTTTTTGTGAAAACACTAATAAAAAAGTCATCTACAAGTAGCTTAAAAAACAACAACATTGCGCTACTTCACTAGGTACATTCTACATTATTTCGCAGCGATCAGTGCATAATAATTGTTTATTCATAATGAAAAAAAATACTAGTAGCGACCTCATTTTTTCCACACTCTTTTTTGCCAAGATATAATTGGCTAACGTTCTTGAATTCTCAATTTACAATACCTAATTATTTTTTTCAATAAAACAAAATATGTTTTTCTGGAATTGATTGTACATTACACCTTTTTTCCAATTGGTAATCTATCCAGCTGCGAATCTGTTCAGTTGTTACCGAGGGGATTTTTCTAAATCTTTCCGAATACAATAGAAAAGTGGGTTATGCAAGTGGGGTGCAAATTGGACGGCAATCATCTAATTCTGTAGTATAACTTTTCTATTGTGTAGACATTGTTGACAAAGAAAAGGAGGAATCGCCGTGTCATCATCAATTTAGTCACAATGATGACAATAGAATTGGTTCAGTGACAGTGTGTTTGGTCATTTTGGCCAATGTTATCTATTTTGTGGTTTTGCTTTCGACACCGCGAGTTCGACACCCTCACGAAATATTTATGTGGTCCTCAGATAATTATTGTTCGTCGATCCATTCAAAATACATGAAAAGTTAAATAATTATTATAGTGTGTGAAAGAGTACAAATATTCAAATTCCACTAAAGATGAAATAAAACTTCATAGTACGCACGTAGCGTAGGTATATCTGCAACTACATAGTTGTTCCGAGTCTGGGTGTTTGTGTGCGTGAGCTTCTATAAACACTCATGGTACAGTAGAAATACGTATGGTGGGTCAAAGTTTAATGAAATTAAATGATATTTATTTGCAATTAGGTTAATATCACACACGTCGTCTTTTTACAAACTACATGAAGCCGTTGTTTCGTACCTGACTACTCTGAGAAGAAACAGTCGAAACAATCTTTTAAGCTATTGTCAAACAGACAGGCGTTGCGAACGCGAAGCGAGGCGTTTTTGTTTGTAATGTATGTAATTGTTTGAAGCCAGTCACATATAGACTATCGGATCGCTTTCGCTTTTCTATGTGACTGGATTCAAACAATTTCATACATTACAAATAAAACACTTCGGATCGCATTTGCTTCGCCTGTCTGTTTGACAATAGCTTTAAAGTTCAGACATTATATTGGTCAAGTCATACGAGGACCTTAAAAAATTAATCCACTCCTCAGCTATATGTATTAGGTATGGAAGTTTTTTTTTCAGGTAGGTAAGAATTTTTTATTAAAATTTCTGTCTCCATTCCATCCATGATTTCCTCCACCAAAATAGCCCTCAATGAAATCATAATGCGAATACCACGCGGTTTCGCCACTCACAGGTGACAGTTGCTATGCGCCCTACCGGAAACTCTCCATAACAATGAATGAACGTGCGCCTGCGCCGGCTAATCGTATGCTTGCTTAAATGGTCGCTCATTGAGTAAAAGGGATTGGTCACTCTTCTTTTAGGCAGGGAAAATGGTGAAAGAAAAGTTGTAGATATCCATGATACATTCACTTGAAAAGTATTGTTTTCAATTTTATTTTTTAAATGACAAATTAAGCAGTTTGATCTAAGAAAAAGGCAATACGCAAACATTTCATGTAATTTCACGTCCTTATGTTCCGGAGAGGAAAGCTGAAACTACCTTATATTCAAACCGTATTCATAAATCTGAAGTAACTAATTAATATAAACGCAGTAATTTAAAACCAAAACAGTAATTAATCACTTTATCGCCTTGAGCCATCTTGTCACTTGTTGTCCTTAAAAAGGTATATCTTTAAATCTTACGTTAACAGGATATGGGAAAATTACAAGAGCTACCAAGTACTTAAGTAGTTTTAATTTGTTTATGCAGATAATTAGAAAGTCTTAATCCAAAGCATACTTTGTCGACAAAATCAAGAACGATTCGATCAACAGACTTTGTGTTGTCAATTATTATTGACAAATCATGACATATTTTTAACTTTTGGCGCGTATTCAGAACTAACGCCGCCATCTTACTTTTTTTTACGACAATTCCACAGACAATTTTAGTCATTTTTATCAACTGTATTCTCCTGTCAAAGTCATTCAAATGACAAAAGAACCATAAAGCATTTTATCTACCAAATATTTTTTTTCTATCAAATGTTTGACCGTACCTTAACAATCGACATTTATCCATATTTTTCTATGACGTCAGTATCGACGCAGTTTAAATTATTTGAGTGGAAATAGCGTCATTCTTTTTCTGATGAAGAATATTTTATAGCAGTGTGAACGTTTCCTATCATTGACATGATATCCGGCCTTCTAATAAAGTGGAACCAGCCTTTGTGATAGAGGCTATGCAGTTGCTAATATGGGTTCCCCTTTTGGTGAGACTTTACTCAATAGTACATGAATAATTTAGTCCTTCATAAAGTACGTCATTGGTCCAGTCGTCGCTAGTTCTTAGGTAGAGCAGGAGGCCCTAGGTTCTATTTCAAGCTCGGGCTAAGAAAGTGTATGAGACTTTTTTTCAGTAAGAGCCCATTTACTAGATTTTGAGTTGGTTGGCAATATATTATTATTAATGTTACCACTTCCGAACTCCTCATTTTGTTAATAGTATAAGTACCTTATTAGGGCTTGCAAAATCAACACGTAGTTAAACAATCTTTTAAACTACATAATGATATTGCAAAAAAATGACCACTATTAAGCTGTTAAGGCTGTTCCAGTGCATGAACAACTGTAGTTATATTATGCAGTTCTAACAATAAATTCCCGCTATAATATTTGCAGGAAAAGAGACGTAAATATCGTTGTAATTTTATACCTCAAGAACGGGCTCACCTATCCAAACCAAATGTTTAGGCTTTGTTGGACTATTTAGTAGATGGTTTATGTGAAGTTTGCACAAAATCGGTCGAGCGGTTCTTCATTTATCACATTTTTTTTGTGACAAATGATGTAGTAGTAGTAGTATTGGTTCTGTGGCGCTATGAAGTTCGCGGGGTCAGCTAGTAGTTAAATAGATTTAAGTAAAGATATTTTAAGGAACTAAAAATTCAGCTGTGAGCAGGGTTCGAACCTGCGTCTTCTGGATAGGTACCTACTCTATCTTTGCAAAGTCGCGACGCGAGCGATATCGCGTATAAAAATATAACTTTAGATTTAAGTATTAAATTCGCGTCTTTGTTTTCAATATTTACACTTCAATCGGATGTCTTTTACGACATTTCATCAATGTGATTTAGATCTTATTAGCTTGTGATTTTACCCATTATGGAAATGGAAGGAGGGTAATGCATTTGTGTAGGAGTCTTTATTTGTGTGTTACTTTTACTGGCCTTCAATGAAACGAGAATAGAACTGAATCAAACAGAACAACGTAATTCGGTACCGGTTCGTTTATGCATAAAGGCACAATTCTAAAAGCGATCGCATGCCGCAGCGGCAAAGGAATAGAAATGCGTGTGTTGTAGTAGCGAGTCGTATGGAAAAATGTGGCTATACATTTTTAACTATCATCATCATTTCAGTCCAGAATCACCAACTGCTGAGTATTATAATAGGCCTCTCCTTTTTTGCCCTATTTCTCGGTTCTGTGAGTCCCTCATCATTTTTTCCCCGCAATCTTGACAACAATATAGTCAACACTACCAAGTTTTTAAGTACACGCTATATGATCTTCTTTCTTATATCTACAGGAAACACCCAATTGCAGTTACAGACCGTAGGCTCCTCCACAAACAATGGTCACTCAATATCGTGTGCTGTGTGTCCAGTCCATTATAAATTATAGGAACTGAAGGTAGCTTTCAAAGGTGCTTAACTTGTGGCTCATTCCTGGGCCGATTTCATTTAGATTACCATCAAAACTCTAAGAAGGAATTAATTAATGTTAAAGTTGCCGGACGAAACTGGATAGCCATAATACAAAACCGCCAGAAGTGGAAAGAATTGGAAGAGACCTACACTCAGCTTTGGGTGACTAAAGGTTGAAGAAGACTATGTAACTATGAAAAAAGACAACAAGCAGCACTATCACCTTCTACACATCCAAGAGTAACATGGAAATAGAAATCAGTAGTGTCGCTCCGGTCAATACAGCTTTGCCGTTGCGGTCACCGGGCGGCGTTCGATTGCCTATGGCATCGCACCTTTAAATGCACTTTAGAACGTTAACAAATGGAATTAAGTAGTAATAATAAAATAATCATAATGCTTGTTCAGAAACACCGATCAGATTAAACCTGGTATGTCGAAACCCAGCCTAAGGCATGCTAATATTGTACTCTATTACTTAACGACGGAAATCAGACAAGAACACTGCATGTTGCAAAATGTAACTAGACAGGACTTATAAATTATATGTCTAGTTTAATATAATTTATTAGGAAGATGGAAATTATGGCTGTATTTCTATAATTTAGCTCCTATAATAAATCTAGTAACTTGTGATTTGCAAGACCTCCCGGTTTGTAGGATTGGTTATCTATTATTTAAATCTATGCTGTCATAACTTGTGATAGCTGATGGTTGTTGTTAATCAAACTTACGACAGCCATTTACTAGGTATTAGATTTACTAACAGAAGCAAAGCTCCTTAATGAATAGTCTCCTGGGTTGCAAACTTGTATGTCAAACCTCTTTTGTAGATACCCAGCGCTCATGGCCAATTTACCACCATGTTTATTCAAGGCCCCCGCTACCTTAAGTGCAATGTGTGCAATGCACACGGGCGCTATCCTTTAGGGGCACCAAAACCAAGGGTGGGCCCTTGGCTGAAAAAAGAAAAGAAAAAAAAAAATTGTTAAAAGAAAGTTGAGAACCTAACTAGGATTACTTTTAAGTACCTACTAAAGACTTCAAATATTTGATCTCACTTTTAGATTAAAACTTGAAGTCCGGAAACGTTAAACTTTTAGAGCTCACTGCGTTCTTCTATGAAGAATGCAGTGAGCTCTAAAAGTTTACTTTAGAGCTTAAAGTAAACTTTTAGAGTTTACTTTAAGCTAAATAAAGCTCACTTTATTTAGCTACCTTTAGGGATAGGTTCCATACCCCTTTAGGGGAACCTACCCCTTTAGGGGTAGGTTCCATACCCCTAAAGGAATAGGGGTCCTATTCCTTTTTGGAATAGTACCCCTTGTCCTATTCCAAAAAGCTACAAAATTTCGCGCTCGCTTCGCTCGCGCTTGAACTAAGGTTGACATTCACTTTTCATGGCCTCGCTTTTGATAGCTCATTTTTCAATAGCAAATGCTTATGTTAGTTAATCTTGTATTGGCCTACAAAAAATTAAATATGTCTTGATGGTAGATGGTATGGAACTCTGAGTGTGAAGTTTGAGTAGCACTTGATGGTTGTTTTTTGTGTTTAAGTTATGAAGCGCAGGGCACTGAAATTTAAATCACGCCACTGACCGACATAGAATCAAAAAAAAAAAAGATAATTCAAAATGCCTTAAGGGGCGCCGAAAACCTTTTTTTGCACACAGGCGCCAGTAGACCTTACGGGGGGCCTGTGTTTATTATCTACATACAGTGCCGTATTATCCATAAGGCACTTTAGGCCAGTGCCTAGGGGCCCACTGTGACCAGGGGCCCAGAACTCAAAAGCCCCTATTATAAGAGTGACAGTGGATGTCTGAATTTTCAAATTGTATTGAAATTAATCTAAGTAATTTTTTTTTGTATTAGACACTTTTATTCATTTAGTAACTTGTATAACTTAATTAAATGACAGATATATAAATTTGAAATCAGCAACTCAAGTGTGGGTATTATTGACAGCGCAAAATGGTATCAGAGGGTCTATTATTGACAAATTGCGTTGTTATGGTATGAAAAAGGGATTGAGGGCCCAAAAACGAGCTGTGCCTAGGGGCCCCGAGATGGTTAATCCGGCCCTGTCTACATACTTAGAAAGTTAGCTCTGATTAACAACCTAAACTTATATCACATAATTATTCGTTCACCTATATTGCCGTTTTCGCTTACTTTTCAAACATTCTTTTTCGTTTCTCTGTAAAATCTGTCAAACCAGCATCTTAATTTTTAAAATTGGCCCTGCTATGGACACTAATTCTGCCCTGATAATAATTGTAAGTGCAGTAATCGTCATTTTTGCGATTTTCACTTTTTTGCAAAAATGACACCTCAAGGGGCTAATCTATACATAAAAAAATAATTTTCATGTATTTTTAAATTATAAACATGTTTTTTATATAACAAGATACGCAGTACTTGCACCAAATTATTACTTTTGCTAACAGGATATACAGTACTTAGCATGTGCTAGAACGTTGTGCAGTAGCTATGGTTACTACAAGTACTACTAGTAATTCGCAACGTATACTAACAAAAGCTTAACGCAGTATTCAACATGTTAGGAACACAACAGGAAGGGTTATGTTCAGATGAGAATAACTCCAAAAATACTTAACATAGAGAGATAATTTTGATACCATTTTATAGCCTGACTCAAATACCTTCAATTTAATGAAAACCTAAGCAAAATACCGGTGTACTTTCGAACTAGAGTATAAAATGTGAAAATATTCAGTATTTTTTATTTACAATTTCGTGTTTGCCCGAGTTTTTTGGTTCATTTTACATATTATTTAGAAAGCTTTTGTAAGTTTCTAAAAAGCCTCAACGTTTAACTTTACAATAAAGTCATTTGCATGTATGTAAGTCTCTTGGATTCAAACATATTTGCATTTTATTGTACATACCCCAGTTTAACCGATCAAAAAACTAAAATGGCTGCTATTCGCGAGGTGTTGGAGTAAGATTTTTTTTTAAAGCAGTTTTGTTGATGAAAATGAGTTTTTAACTTTCCCTTTAAGTATCGCTAGTTCAAAACCAAAAAAAACTGTATAGTATCTGATAGCTGAAGTAAAAGGATAATAAATCTTTCAACTAGTACCAGGCATCATAATACGAAACGATTAATAAATAGAAACGCAGTATTGAACACGTGCTAAGTGATTTTGCAGTAATGAACACAAATACTGCCTTTGGGCTTAGTGATACTGTCATGTTAACAAGTCTAGATGGAAGAACAAAATGCAGTAATGCGCATTTTATCCAAAAGAAATAATAAAGGAAAGAAAAAAATACATCAATACAAAGTTTTATTTTTCTGGTATATTTAAATAAATATTTAATTCTGACTTTTTGTGTAGATATCACAAAACACGTTTACCGCGTATATCTCGGAACCGCCAATTTGCGAGTACTGCATTTACAATTATCAGGGCAGAATTATGCCCTGTTTTTAGTGAAGCGACTTTTTATGACTGTGTGAGTGAGCGCGACGCACACTTATTTGATGTTCACTTGTTTTACCTACGTAGGAATCGAACGACGTCGGGGCTAATTTTTCTCCAGTTTTTTTACTTCAATACGCAGCGGCCTACTAGGAATTTGAAACATTCTATAATCTAAAGCTGTAAATTAATTAATGGCCAATACATAGAAAGTAAAATGAAAATGCTCTAACACGTTTTACCCTCGCACTCAATGCTAAATCTTGTGCTCAATTTCAAGAACCGCCATTTTACTTTAAAATTAAGTACGTCGAACTCCACCTGCCTATTGTTATTTATAAGGCTCTTGTTCATTAAAACACTAAACATTGTTGAAAGGGTTAGCCTGCAGCGCTACAGGCATTGTTGAGTTATAACTAGAGATGTGAGCACAGACCGGCTGCGGGCGACGTGCCCTAACTACATAGGTACGACTAGATTTATGATTCTAATTAGTGTTTTTAACATTATTCTTGCTACTGATAGGAAGGATAATAATAAATCTTCGTTTCTTAAAGTTGCAAATGATACAAACAAAACAGATGCAGTTATTCTGCCTATAGCATTTTCGCAAAGTTGCCCCAACATAGTTGGGTCGGAACACGGAATCCACTTCAACTCGAACCTATTACAAATGAACACCTATCAGTTTATTATATATGGTACGACCGCCTAACTGACCTCCACAACAGGGTGATACGATACCACTGGATAAGACTGGTCAGCCTTTAGAGGTTCTGAATAACAGCAACGACTATCAAAGATTCTACAAATGACAGCCGGAGGAAACTTGCTATGATAGATGGTCACCGATCTAAGGACCAGCCTTGGCAAGCGCCAAATTTCCTAAGGAAATAAAACAAAAATAGATGCAGCAGGAGATTAAAATAAAAGAGAGAAAACACGTCCATGACGTCCATTCATCATCATGTTTTTTCAAGACAAGAACAAGACAGGTTCATGATTTCAGACTTATAATAAATCTAGGATTCCTCACGATATTTCCCGACACCGACGTCAGTGCCTTCCAATATAAACTCAGAAAATAGGAATTATGATACTGATTAAACAATAAACACACATTTTAAACAACAAACCCGAAGCCAATAGCGACAATTTTGAAATATCGATAAAATCGACATCCATGACATGAAAGAAGTGACAGTGGATATCCGTAAACTATGTTACAGTTTGTCTATAATTATTATATTGAGGATGTGTAAAAATAAGCTTATCGTATGTGCACATTCTAGCACAAAAAGAAAATAAAAATCACACAGGATGTGACAGTACTCTAGTTTAAACTAAACTTTGGTTGACAGTGACATTCAGTCGAATTGAGAAATACTTGCTTTAAAAAACAAAAATAAGTAGCCCTAGCCCAAATTATACGTTTTTGACCATACTTCGTAGTTGAATTTCGTACGATGTAAATTGTATGGAAAATGAAAATGCACTTCTAGTTATTTTTTGCATCAAATTAACGTCAAACTACCCGATTACTTTTCTTCACAAAAACTTGAAAACTCGTGCTAGACCCTCTGGTTCCCTTATGTAACATAATCTCCAAAATGTGTAAGAAAAATGAGATAAGCAAAGTGTTAAAATAAAAATTATTTGATAATATTATTTAATGATGTGCCGACATTTTAAATGAGTGACAAGCTGTTAATTGGTCACCTGTCATCGTTAAACTTGATACGCTTATAATTTATCTCACTTTCGCAAAATTAATTATATACTAGCTATTGTATAATTTATGTATAAGTTATTTATGCAATGGTGATGAAAAAAATCACTATCTGTCAAAATCTGTCTGGGTTTTAATCCCACAACCTACGACTTGTGAGTCGGACCCTTTCCAGTGGGCCACTATTCCTCAAAGGCATCAGTAATCCTTCTAAATTGACAAAATCATAATTATATAACTCTAAACGCCTGACCAAGAACCTTCCAGGTTCCATTTCAAGTACAAATCCGTAGTTCTAAATCCATCTCATAGTTCTAAACCTAGCTGTCTATGTGCAATGACCCCAAAGTCGCTAATTACTCTGAACGATAAACTACCAACATTACATTTACCGTCGCATACATCTTATGTGTTTGTGATAAGGTGGATATTTCTAAAGGTGATGCTTTTATAAGTTGGTGAACCAGAATAAGGTCAGTGGATGCAGTATGCTAATTTAATAAAAACGGAGTTGTTTTATGTTTATTTGTATGTATGTTTGTAAGTGTGAATGGTCTTTGTGCGGCCCAAAATTAGTTATGCGGTCTAATAATTTTATGGAGTCTGTAATTCTGAGTTGTGAAGTGTTTTATGTGATTTCATTAAGCTTTGCTTGCTGAGCTTGATTCAGTAAGTTATTTTGAATGATCCTTTAACGTAAAACGAATAGGTACGAAATAAAAAAAAAACTGCATACTCTACCAGTGCTTACGAAAAAAAAACCATATATATATAAAAGTAACGAAATTCGTATTGAATTTAAGCAAACAAAGAAATATTTTGTTATACGCTATCAAAATAAAATTTAACTATCCAAAAACAGTGGTATTACCTAGTCAAGCAATCACTCTTTCAGATATAATTTCTCACAACAGGGTTGACATAAAATTTTCGGTGTCTTCTGTCACATATGTATAAATATTCTATTGTCCTTTTGCATAGACCCCGCAAGTGGGTACTTTAACGAAGCAACCCATTATAAAATATTTATGCAAATAATCGGCCAGTAACAAATGCAACGGGACATCAAACTGTCAATGCACAGGAAACGGCAAATGGCCGCCTGTTTTTCACACTGGCAACCCTAACAATAAGAACTTATTGCAATATTACGTGTAAATTTTGTGCATGCAACACTGGCAGAACACGCGATGTGACCGTTATATAAAATTAAAAAGAAACTAGGTATGTGAAAAAAAAAAATTACTTGGTATTTTATGTTTTCTTGAATTAAAATGGTTTTGTTTCAAGCCAGGTCAAAGTTCTTAACCTGGATTAATGGTCATAGTTCGTCGCTTTTTAAATGGTTACCATTTCCGTTCTTAATTTGAAATTAGTTTATTACTAACCTGCAGTTGGTTTCAAAGCGTGGAAAATGGCGAAAATGTCCTATATTGCATAGGTTCACAGAGAAGAAACTGTATTCTCAAAATATCGTGAGGTAATCGGCATATCCTGCACGCATAGCATGACGCCGTGGAATAGAGTTTTGTCAACAGAAGAGTAGACAAACTGAAATAATGATTTACTAATGCTTTTCTTTTTTCGAAATGAAGCCGTGGGACTCCCCAAAAATTCGAAGACGTGTGACTTCTCCCAATCCGAATTCTAAAGATTAAGCCTATGTCCCAGCAGTAGGCACATTTTAGGTTTATTTAAAAAAAAGAGAGAGAATAAATAAAACCCTAGCTTTCTAATCCTTCAAGTCACCACAGTAATTTTAATTCACGGTGAAAATTATACTTACACCATCTTCTCTCTCACTTGAAAACCGCACACCGAGATCCCAAGTAACTTACTACTAATGACAAATGTGGCTATTTATCATAAATATCCGATAAATTAATCAGACAGAGATACAATGCTAATGCAAATGTTTGAAGTAAAGTTTTTTAAGCGACAATATGTTTAAGTGACATTTTGATTTGTACACTGTACTTTGTTTGTGTCAAATTATGTAGCTTTTTAGATCTTGATCGCTGATAGTGCCAGTTATCGAGACAACTTTCACCTTAAGAACATTATAAACGTACTATAACATCACGATCGTAATTCCCAAAGGGTTGAACGGAGGTGTGCCTCAGTAGCTACACCCACATTTCGCCAGTTATCTTCAAGTGCTAATATGGAACTAGCCCATTTATTCAAATACAAATTATCATTTATTGCAAGTAGGCCAGTTACAGAAACTATTGAATAATCAAAAGGCAAATATATATTTTTTTATAATGAAGCTACAGTCCCCCCTGTCACAAAATTTAAACTATGTAAGTAACATCAACCGCGCACATATCCAGATTCCAGACTGCTACCTACTGAGAATTTCCTAGTATAAAAACTCAATAATACTAGAATTGGAATACAATCCCAGGACCTCATTGCTCAGAGATAAGATTTGTACCATGATAAACGAGGCGGTTAAAACCGTAATCTAAGTAATAATTTAAGTATAGAGTAGTAGTATCAGTCTTATTTTTAAAGGAAACTTATTAGTCTGCCTACACTTGAATTAAGAAAGAAGCATACCGCCTACGACGTTTTGGAAAAGTCACTTTGCGGTTTTCGAAAAATAAGCAACAATGTTCCTTCAAGAAAAGTCAATAATTTGTAATAGTTATTTGTTATACAAGAGTGCAAAGTTGATTTTTAACCGCGTGCTCAATTTTGATGATCGAGCAAGCGAATGATTCTAAAATTGAATCACGAGTGCAACGAGTGATTCAAAAATTAGAATCATGAGCGATAGCGACGGAATCAAAAGAGCACAAGGTGAAAAATCTTTGCACTCGAGTGCAACACGTCACTTTTCATCCCACCTCAGCGAGGAAATGTCTAAATGCAAAAACAAAAAACAGATATACATTGTACAACACAAGATAGGTACTTTTATTTTAGTTTAGGTATTAACTACTACATTATTTTAAGTAAGTATTACAGTTTTTTTTTTTTATTAAAACAAAATAATACTTAGGTAGTAGTTTTCAAAGTTTCTTATTTTTATCTTGGTTTGTCATAACAATATGACGTGAAAATAAAACCGCACAAAGCTAATTAAAAATTCAAATTCAAGAAGGTTCCGAGTCTGAGATTTTAACAAAATAATAGTAGATTACGCTCCAAGGGAGGCTTATTGAATTCCGAAGCGATACGTAGCATTCTGGGGGTGAACCTGCGTAGCGCAGCGAGGAGGCTCTAGTGTTAATTCCCGAAAGAAACGAGGGAATAAAGTTAAACATCCTTAGTGTAGCGAGGGATTCAAGTTAGCCCAAGGCAACGCAGCTTTACTCCCGAAGAGCGTACTCTGTTTTTCACACTTAATGCGAGGAAATAAATTCTGTTTTTGAAATTTGATGTGGTACGACAACCTTCGAACGTGAAGTGGGCGCCACAGCAAGCGATCAGCTGTTGGGGTCAGCGGGCGCCATCACCGGTACAACTCTTTAATGCACATGATGTTCTAAATTCAATTTACTTTATCCACTAGAGGATAAAAACGGCTTTTACGCTCAGATATCGAAGAGAAAAAATAGTCTTTCCGAGATGGGGGGATGAAAAAACAATTTGAGTGCAGAAGAAGCTAACTACGTAGTGATGTATGTGCTGTCATTAACTAAGAAGATCCATCCATTTCTACAAGTTCTCATCATCAGATCCAGATCTGATTCCCTTTCAAGCAACAAATAAATTTCCCGAATCGGTTCAAGCGCCTTAGAGAAAGCGATTAAAAAAACATTTAAAAAAATATGTATGTATGTAATAATTATGTCCATAAAAAATCTTATTCCAACAATGTCGCTTGATCCTGTTTCTCAGTCGATGATTCATCGCTCTTGATCCATGAATGTCCAGTTCTCGGTCCCGTTCCGTCTTGCCTAACCTTTATTCTGTCATTGATAGACTATCATGCAGCAAGCGATAACCGGAGTCTAACCAGCCTAGAGGTCAAAGCATTATCCACTGCACTAGATAACCATCAGTTTCCCTAATAGGCTGACATACGGGAATATTTTCCGAAAGGTTAAGCGGCGCGGCGGTTAAAACAGAAATGTTGCGTTTTTGCACGCGCAGTGATTTCGTACTTAATGACTTGATTTTGTACAAAGAAATGTGTCATTCTATGCTACATTAAATTAATTTACGTTTTAAGTATTTAAATTAAAACATACATATCAAGATTCTAATTGCTACGTGATGATTGGAGCTTAATCAATTTTATTGAACTGAAAAAGTGTAGTACAACTTGTTTTTTAATTTCTACCTTGTGGTAATTGGATCTTTATCCATTTAATTGAACGAAAAGAATTTGGTTCAATTTGTTTCATAAAACTTTTATTTCCTTGTAGTTTATTTTATAACGTTCACTAATTTACAACTAAATTAGGCAATTCTCAAGCATCTGCCACATCGGAGTCTAAAAAACAGTAAAAAGAAATAAATGCCCACATAGATTTTACAAATGTGTCCCTTTTATTAAAATTAAAACCCGATCTGCATCTAAACGGTTCTCATTTAATTATTTATAACATAAATTATGTTTTGTATTGATTTACGAGACTAAAAACAAGAAATAATTGTCGCATTAAGGTAAACTTTCACCCGAACTTGAGTCATCTATCACCAAATTTGGTTTTTATTTGCATTGAAAATGAGCTAAGCGCCATCAATGGCTCTTGTTACATACCAAACTGGGGAAGACAACTTGCTTATGGCGCTTTTATGGTATTTGGCTACAATCAATAATGTTTTCAGAATACTTTATTTCTTTTTTCTGTCATTTATTGTACGGTACTATTTTGAAAGAAATTCTATCACAGTTTTCCGGTTTTTTTTTTTCGTAATGTCCCAATGAATGCAATGCGATCGAATAAGCCATAAATAAGCCAGTT
This sequence comes from Agrotis clavis, assembly GCA_954870645.1. Taxonomy (NCBI): domain Eukaryota; kingdom Metazoa; phylum Arthropoda; class Insecta; order Lepidoptera; family Noctuidae; genus Agrotis; species Agrotis clavis. The sequence goes on along the minus strand of OX940932.1, from coordinate 20,641,759 downwards.
TTATGGTTGAAAATTGACTAAATATTAAAATTTAGATAGTGCGTTTCTGTTACATTGTTAATGTAAAAAATATAGTTAGGAATTTGTATTCTGATGTAAAATTTTCATGTTTAAATTAAGTTTCAATTTATTCATTAATACCAAGTAAGAAAATTTAGGTTGTCTATTAAAGTTTATTGTATCGATTGTAACGGGGTCGTTCGTTTAGGGGTTGCAAAAGCTACTGCAGTGAAGTCCTTGGCATGATTCCCATTACAGGCTAGTACATAGGGTTCATACATCAGGAATTTCTGTTCACATGTGAACACCGCCCGGCAAGTAAGTGTGTAAAGTTGCTAGTAAATTAAGACAATACGCAAGTTGAACCTATTACGGATGTGTGTAAGCCGGCTTTAGGTAAGTGTTTGTGGTTACAAGCTATTATAGGGCTTATATTTGATACAGGTGAAATATAGGCGAAATAAGGATTATATATTAGGTATAAAATTTACAGTTTTTTTTCGATCAGCGTAGTACTTTCCAAAACAAAAAAAAACTGAAAATATTCCAGTTCTGGAAAATTTAAAACCAATCTCATGAATTTGTAATACAAGATTCAATTGGGCCCGTTCATGTTTCGCCCCCGTATGTTTCGGATCTCACCGCCAATTGGCCCGTCGAATGCAATTGCAGTTACAATTGCGCCGGCCTAGTTTAGTATCGTTTGCATTCTACGGGAAAACGTTCTACATCTGTCAAAAATATGCTGCTATTTGCGGAAGATGAATTATATATCAAGAACTGACATGTTTTCGATTCAAGTTATGCATTCTATTTAGGCTAATGAGTACCTATTACTTTACAAGAAAGATGTTTTTTTAAATTCTCTTTTAGTACACTGTTTTATTTTATTCAAAAGCAGCCTCAAAACGAAGTACTTTTTAGCTTATTTATAACCGACTTCAAAAAAAAGGAGGCGGTTCTTAATTCGCCCTTATTTTTTTTATGTTTGTTTCCTCACAACTTACGACGGGGTAAACCTATTTTGATGATTCTTTTTTTGTTAGATGTAGTATATATCTGTCATTTGATCACATAAACTTTCAGTTTGGTTCAGTAGATTTTATTTTATGAGCATTTCTTATTGCGTACTTGGACAATGTTATTACCGGTACGATTTTGGGGGTATTTGGAAAGACCCAGAATTTCTAACAAAATCATCGTTAATTGTCGGTTGGTAGGTCGAATTTATTTTACAAACTCTAGGAACACTTTGATAGTTTACGCTTACAATAAACAAACGTATTTGTAAAAAAAATCTTTCTTTAATATCCTACCAATCCCAAAAAAAACGGATTATTTTATGTGGTATTTATTGTATGTCCCAAATATCGATAGATTTGTTTAAAGTTTTTTTCAGCTCTTTTCTATTGCTGTCCATAATAGCCCCAAATATGCGATATTTGGGACAATCACATCTTTATTTATTTTTTCAGTTCCTGTTGTCAGTCGTTACTTCAAACGTATATCTGCATAAGTAATGGGTTCTCCAAGACCCATGTAAATTTTTTACCAAAGCTATTTATTTGATATAAACAAGATATGTGCTAAATTATATAAAATGTGTCCCGACTAATCCCATTTTACGGTATTTGACAAAAATGTGGGTTGAATATCTATGGTTATCAATCATCCTTGCATAAAATAACTGCCACAAACATTGCGGTTACTACTTTCAGCATATTTCAAAAATTTATAAATTTTGCCCTTTCTCGCAATTCAATGAAACATCCCAACAATTTGATTCACAGCATTTTCTCACCGGTTGTCTCACCTACCTACTTACGAGTATAACAACCTTCAATGGCCTTTCCCCGCATTCCGACTCAAACCCTTGACACTAAATGCATCTACTAATACGAAGAATTATCCACTTGTATGCAAATCCCTTGGTGAAACCTCTTCGTTAACTTTACGTACCAATAAAATCAATTAACCATAAAATTTCATGAAAATTTACATAATTTATACCGAATTTTCTTTTAATACTAACTCGTGGGGTAGAGAATTAGAGATGGGTGTATTTAATTATTAGAGATGGACTAAGTCGGCAAAATTTTTAGTAGGTTCGGCCAAGGTTATTGGTATGAAATTTTTACTTTTAATTATTGCTTCACATTTGTATCAATTTACAAATCATTCTCTTCCTTTGGTAGTCGATATTTTAACTTAAATCAAGAGCAATGGAATTTTGATTTCCATGACACCACAATGGTGGCCGTATATTTTTATTTCGTTATTGTGGTAAATCATCAAATGATTCCTCCCGCTCTAAATGGACCAGAAGGACAGACTCGAATACTGACTAAAATCCACCCTGTTCGTTAAATTGCCATTTGTGTTCCAGGGTCGCATATATTCTTTATACACTAATAGTGCGAGAGCCGGCTGCAAAAATACCTACCTTATCGGCTACCCCAATAGGCTATGTATAGATCGTTAACCGACACCTAAACACGTAAAAAAAATCAGGTCTGCCAGTGCCGATCCTGCCGGGTCATAGAAATAATCGAGATTTTTTGACGTAATTTTTTAGTAAAAATTACGTCATAAGATACCCGAATGAAAGTGCTGGCAGCAGTTAACCATTGATTAGTTATGTAAAAAAAAGTGGGTCTGCCATTGCGCACCTTGCCGGAAGTACTTGGCAGACCCCTAAAATATGCCCTTTTGAAACACTAAACCTACCTCATCGAGTACCCGGATGGGACCAACGCTAAATAATAACCAAGATGCCTCTGATAATGGATCAAAAGGTCTGCCAGGTCTAAGCTTGCCGGAACTTAGTGTTCAAAGCATTTGAAGTTGATAGGGAGCATAATTTCACCTGAAGTCAAAATAACATTTAACATTTAAAATAACATTTTTTAAACATTATTTTGTTTCTAATTTTATACAAATTTTTGAATATTAAATATTTTTTATCAAAACATTAAACAAAACAACAAGTGTAGAGATAAAAAATGTACATTCAAAATTTAGCAACAATCACTACGAGTTCAATATCATGCTTACAATTTATATACTTACAACTATCAAAACTTAGTTTAAGTTGGGATTAAAATTACCTGAATTCTGTATGTATATGTAGGTTTAGGGAACTAAGTAGGTAGGCTTCCGAGTGTAGAACCTGTTATTGCGTAAGTCATCGTAGGAACGCCGAAAGGTAGTCAATACGCCTAATCAACCTGACCACCACCAGGATCTTTCTCATCATCTCAGTCATAGGACGTCCACTGCTGAACATAGGCCTCCCCTTTAGATTTCCACATATATATAATATACCGGTTGGAAGCGATCTGCATCCAGCGTCTTCCGGCGACCTTTATAAGGTCGTCTTTCCATCTAGTCCGTGGTCTCCACTCTAGTGCCTTTCGACCCCATCGGCCATCTGCTCTGCGAGCAATATGGCCTGCCCATTGCCACTTCAGCTTGCTAATCCGGCGGGCTATATCGGTGACTTTAGTTCGTCTACGGATCTCCTTATTTCGGATTCGATCACGCAGAGAAATACCGAGCATAGCCCTCTCCATAGTTTGTTGAGCGACTTTGAGCTTTGAGATGAGGCCGATACTGAAAGACCACGTTCCGGTGCCGTAAGTCATCACTGGTAATACACATTGGTTGAAGACTTTTGTCTTGAGGCACGGACGAAAAGACATTGCGTAGTTTCCCGAACGCTGCCCAACCGAGTTGGATTCGGCGGTTGACCTCTTTCTTGAAGTTGGACCTACCTAATTGGACTACTGTCTTGTCCTAAGTAGATAATAATGTTCAACAACTTCGAGTACCGAGTTTCCAACAGAGACTGGGGTGGGCATGGCATTTGACATAATTTTCGTCTTGTCCATGTTCATTTTCAAGCCCAACCGTTGTGAAACTCGGTCGACGCTATCGAGCATCACGCTGAGTTCCTCCATCGACTTTGCCATGACTACGATGTAGTCGGCAAACCGAAGGTGAGTGATGTACTCGTATTTGCCGTTGATGTTGCTGCCAAGTCCTTGCCATTCCAGGAGCTTGAAGGCGTCTTCCATTGCGGCAGTAAACAGTTTCGGGGAGATAACGTCCTGTCTTACGCCTCTTCTCACTGGAATCGCCTTCGTGCTCTGCTCCTGTACTCGGACCGACATGGTCGCATTATTATACAAGCACTTCACTTTAGAGCCTTGATTTCGCTGTATGGTCTCTTAAACACGATTCGTATTAAAGAGACGCAGATCGTGTCGCAAGGACTTAGATATAGGTCTATTGAGCCGCCTATATGACTTAACGTCATCGGAAGACTGCAACTGTAGCAAGCGTCGTTCAGCCATGAGGTTTAAGGTTTGCTCGGTCAATTTCTGAGGTCTATCTTTACGGCAGGGTCTAAAAAACATAGACCCTACCGTGAGGACAGATTCCGCTAGCCCGTCGTTGATCTCATTCACTGAAACTACACACAAACACTCGTCTTTTTTAATTTATACAGTTATCGTACCTACTCAGGTATTGACAGTAAATGGCTAGTCAACCTAACCATTAACGTTTAAACTTTGACCTGATTTCGGTGGACTAGAAAGATCCTGGTGGTGGTCAGGTTGATTAGGCGTTGACTACCTTTCGGCGTTCCTACGATGATTTACGCAATAACAGGTTCTACACTCGGAAGCCTACTTAGTTCCTTATACCTACATATACATACAGAATTCAGGTAATTTTAACGCCAACTTAAACTAAGTTTTGATAGTTGTAAGTATATAAATTGTAAGCATGATATTGAACTCGTAGTGATTGTTGCTAAATTTTGAATGTACATTTTTTATCTCTACACTTGTTGTTTTGTTTAATGTTTTGATAAAAAATATTTAATATTCATAAATTTGTATAAAATTAGAAACAAAATAATGTTTAAAAAATGTTATTTTAAATGTTAAATGTTATTTTGACTTCAGGTGAAATTATGCTCCCTATCAACTTCAAATGCTTTGAACACTAAGTTCCGGCAAGCTTAGACCTGGCAGACCTTTTGATCCATTATCAGAGGCATCTTGGTTATTATTTAGCGTTGGTCCCATCCGGGTACTCGATGAGGTAGGTTTAGTGTTTCAGAAGGGCATATTTTAGGAGTCTGCCAAGTACTTCCGGCAAGGTGCGCAATGGCAGACCCACTTTTTTTTACATAACTAATCAATGGTTAACTGCTGCCAGCACTTTCATTCGGGTATCTTATGACGTAATTTTTACTAAAAAATTACGTCAAAAAATCTCGATTATTTCTATGACCCGGCAGGATCGGCTCTGGCAGACCTGTTTTTTTTTACGTGTTTAGGTGTCGGTTAACGATCTATACATAGCCTATTGGGGTAGCCGATAAGGTAGGTATTTTTGCAGCCGGCTCTCGCACTATAACGCAACCCTCGCAGGAGTGGTTGCTATCAAATGCTTTCATCATGTACTCATACGAACGACTCAGCTTAATAGGAAACGTAACGAACATTTCCGGTGGAAATGGAAATCTACCGACAGCAATTTATCGGTTTCCGATCAGTCGGACAGTCGGCTTATCGGCTCATCTCTCGTCATAATACGGCATCTCTTTCTAACACTTCATATCAGTCAGCCAGTAGCAAGATATTCATCGTTAAGTTCAAAATTCAACACTTTATAAGCAAGATAACTTAAGTTCCTATAAAAATATTATCTGATATGTCAAGCCTATTAAATCTATCTTTAAATCTGTTAAGCTTTTATGAATGGATACTGCTTCTGTATCTCGCATTCGGTATTCTTAGAAAATTGTTTGACTGGTTTTATAATGATGTTAATTAAAATATGATGAAGTGAAATGCGGAGAGGTCCTGGGGGTTTAAAGTTTTAACCTGGCCCTTTATATATTCATGTTGTTAGCTGTAATTAATGTGTTGTTTAACTTAATTATAATTATGTTCATCAAAGGCACAAGTTTCCGTATTTTATGGGTTTCTGCAGCCGTTCAGTCGTAGTTGCCAATCTTCGGTCTTTCTGTTCTGGTCGTCCTCTTCATGATAGCCATCAAGAACAAGAAGAATAGCTGAATGACTATTTTTTTATCGTGTTAAAATCATCAAATGAGTCCTCCCACCCCGGGCAGGGCGGGAGGGACTGTCAGACTTGTACTTACATAAATCCACGGTGTCCTTCAATAGCCTTTTATGTTCCGGGGTCACGGTAAGGAAGTAAGTCCCGCGACCCCGGCAGGCTTTGGCCCTCTGAGAGGGGGCCCCGTCATTTTGCTGACGCTCTTTAAGGTGCGCGTGGAACACGACGCGCCGTCGACCCGGGCATGGTCCATGGTCGGACAGCGAGTTGTCCTTTACTCGCTGTCCGCATGCCCCCGCATAGCTGAATGACTTATTAAAAGATTATCCAATCAACAAAAGAGTCATCACCATCATCATCAGCCTGTATTTGTCTCTCTAGATCCATTAATGAAATCACTGGCATTATGCTTAAATGGTAAATAGTTCCTGTTCTAATATAACAAGACAAGTATAAGAATTAAATTTAGCTATTATGTCCGCAATTACAATGATTTATGTCGACACTGTCAGTATACACAAGTGACATTCTGTTATCGACCTATCTAGGCTTACTTCGACGTAGCTCGTGCACTATTTAGATAATTTTAGAATATGGTACACGATTAAAAGTTTGTAGAACTAAACTAATATTCTAACTTTCATCGCCAGCAACACTCTGTCGCGGGTCTGTGTCATCAGGTACGAGACCCTGGAACGTAAAGGGCTATTGAAGGATCAACGTGGATTTTAGTCAGCACGAGACTAAAAAACCAAATTCGGTTGTTTATGAAATTAGAATTATCCAGTATATTGTGAACGCTTCTGAAACATGAAGGTTAAGTATTACTTTCGCTTGACGCCGTTACTATGCCAACCAATGCCCAAAGAAACGTTTATTTATCGCGAATCAGATACTTGGCTTCGCTTAGCTGAAGTAGAACTTTCTGAAGTACCTAATACTTTTGACAGATGCTTAGCAACGAGTATTCTGCATCTTTAAGCAAAAGAGGCACAACTGCGCAAAAAAAAATGCAAAGAAAAATAAGCCTTACTAACTAAAAAAGGACGTATCTACTAATGCTTATTTTTCCCTGTTCCCTTTTCTCCAGTTGTAGGTACCTTTTTCACTTAAGGCGGCAGTATTTATCTCGGTCTGAAAGTCCTTGCCTTGGATAGGAGGACTCATTTGATGATTTTGCAGCGCAAAAAAAACGCTAGTATCACTCGCTCTTTTTTTATCAATTTTGATCAAAAAGTGACTGTAAATGATAATTACCTTCATAGTTTACATTACCTATGCATGTTCTTCCTCTCAAATGAGCTTTACCAGTTAAATGCCAGTATTCTCTTTTTTTTTTTGTTTGTAGCGCAAACAGAAACACATCATCTGGTGTTTAACTATCACCGTTCATGAGATAAAGCCTGGTGACAAGCGGACAGACAGACAGACAGATGGACAAAGATTCATAGAGTTAGAAACTTAGGAGTAACGCATTCGAAGATAGCCAATTATATTATACAACAAAACAATAATGTTTAAGCTCAAAATACTTACAAAACATGGATTCACAGATCGTAAAACATCTAAACATAGTTTATTGAAAACACCCACATGTAGTATTTTAATCTGGAAAAGATAATATAGCCAATATCTAGCGAAAATGTTTTATTATACACCTGCTTATTATGTATTGTCTGCATTGGGACGTAAAGGTGATGCTACACTGCAAAGATAGCGATGTATGATAAAAAGAAGCGGTAGAAAAATATTGAAGGCATTACGTACACACGGCTACACATAAAACTATGCAAAACTAGTTTAAGCTGACCATGCAATAAGCGGGAAGATCATTGCATCGAGGCCAAGATAAACTAGTTTTGTATAGCTTTATGCGTAGCCGTGTGTACGTACACCAGCTGTACAGTCACATTTTTATGAAACTTCATAAAAACAATAGAACAAATACCATTTTATTTCCTAAGAAAACTCATCCTATATTTTGACAATTTATCTCTAAAACTACAAAAAAAAACTATTTACAAACTCAATTTTCTACTTAAAGCAGTAATTTTCTCTAAAGAAATTAATCAATTTTTATAAACTGACTGTGACTGACTGATGTAACTTTTTCTTTTAATCTACAAAAAGCCTTTGCACAACATTAAAAAGTTTCTAAATATTTATTTTACATCACGATTAGTTATCTTAATGTTATAGTATTGTGTTAACCACCACAATACAAAGTATTTCTTGTTCGAACTAAACAACTTGCGGCTTCAGTCCAGGTCAATTGAAAACCACCGACTTACCTTGAACAGGATTCCAAGCACATCGTGATATCATTTACTAGACTTACATAAATCTAAACACGTGTTCTGGACCACACGAAGATTTTACAGAACTTACAATGTAAATATCAGTTATCTAAATTGTTATAAGCAACGTGGCCTTTCTAACTGTTAATTTTTGCTCCTGACTGATCAGAATTGGATAAAATTGGACGTAATTACACTCATGATCAAAAACTAAAAGAATCTCTGACCAAACCCGATCTGAGGTGACTCGCCGTCCGATCATGGACCATGCAAGGGTCGACAGTCGCGTCGTGCTACACGCGTGCCTCGTAAGAGTTGGAAGCAATCTGACAGTGCCCCCTTAGAGGGCCATAGCCTTGCGGGGTTGCGGGACTGTCTCATTAGATAACTGTGAACTGGAACGTAAAGGACTATTGAAGGAACACCGTGGATTTTGATTTTACTATGATAAAAATGGCCCTAGCATGACTTTTTTTTGTGACGTAAAGTAAATGGGAAGTTTGACTTTAATGTGATTGAAAAATTAGAACCTCGTTCGTACACTCGAGGCTTTTCCAATTTTCTATATTTGAATAAAACTTCTACCCCCTTATTAATAAAACAAGAGAGAAGTAAAGGTTAATCCTTAAAAATGTATGGTTAGTCCAAAGATTATCCTGGTTGTAACTTTAGTACACGTTTATTAATAAAGGGGCTGGATATTATGGCTTCTCACCTTCATGCACAGGTAAGTATGCATTTACGCAAATCCAGAAATAAATAAGCCCTAAAGTATCTTGTAAAAACGGAAATGTAACATCTGATACAAGATAATCGCGTGCAACCTCTTTGATTACAAGATTAACTTCCACATCTTTAATTTTTCCATGCTAATCTATGGATTTAATAAGTGCTGGCTTAGCTTCTTATCTACAAGATGTATCTGTCAAATGCGACCGGTTGTCTCTGGTCATCAAAGTGCCATGCATAATTATGATGTTTTAATTCTATAACTTATTGCCTGAGATTCTTGTATGATGGCTGGTTTCCCCTAAGCCTTGGTATGGTCAGACAGGCAGGCTTTAGAAACTGGAATCTTGTCTTATCTTGCATTGAAGGCATTGATCCTACGCAATTCAATGTACAGGATTGCGATAGGATTTGTTAATTTATAGATATCGTCGAACTGTGGCAACAATTCTACTAAGCTAAAAAGGATAGATTGAATCATGGACAACTTTCTTTGAAAAGTGAAATTTTGATTTAAGAGCGCTTATTCTGAAAGTTGGCAACGTCACAAATGGCTGTCAAATATTTACAAGATTTTAATTAATTTTACAAATTTACTGTATGAAAATAAGAAATATGGCTCTGTTGTGCACTAAAAAATTGATTAGGGAATACAATCTATACATATAATAAAACTGTAGAAAAATAATTTTTGTACATTAAACAAAAACTCAAAAAATATAGCCAGCGTGTTTAAGGACAACCAATAGAACTCATTTCTAGCATTTTTAGAATATTTGTCTGTTTGTCTGTTTGTCTGTTTGTATGTTTATTTGTTCGGGCATCACGTAAAATGTACGAAAGCTATGTAGATAACTTTAATACATAACGACTGACCGTAACTTGAAGAAACATTTAGTTTTTGTTTCATTGAAATCGGATCAGTCTATCAAAAGATATTTGAATTTAAAGTGTTCCAGAAGTAAAATTACGTTCAGTTTACACCGAGACACGCAGCTCGCAGTTCAGTAGCGCGATCTAGCTTGGAATAGAAAAACAACATACCTATTCAAATATGGTGTGGACTGGAGTGGAGTGGTTTGGAGTGGAGTGGAGTGGAGTAGAGTAGAGTAGAGTAGAGTGGAATGGAATAGAATGAGATGGAATGGAAAGAAAGAAAGAAAGAAAAGGTTTTTATTTGACTCACATTAGAAAGGGATGGAATGGGATGGGGAAGCGGATGGAGTGGGATGGAGTGGGATGGAGTGGGTTGGAGTGGGATGGAGTAGGATGGAGTAGGATGAAGTGGGATGGAGTGGGATGGAGTAGGATGGAGTGGGATGGAGTGGTATGGAGAAGGATGGAGAGGGATGAAGTAGGATGGAGTGGGATGGAGTGGGGTGGAGTGGGATGGAGTGGGTTGGAGTGAGATGGAGTGGGATGGAGTGGGATGGAGTGGAATGAAGTGGGATGGAGTAGGATGGAGTGGGATGGAGTGGTATAGAATGGGATGGAGAGGGATGGAGTGGAATAGAGCGGGATGGAGTGGGATGAATTAAGATGGAGTGGGAAGGGGTGGGATGGAGTGGGATGGAGTGGGATGGAGTGGGATGTAGTGGGATGGAGTGGGATGGAGTGGGATGGAAAGGGATGGAGTGGTATGGAGTCGGATGGAGTGGGATGGAGTGGGATGGAATGGGATGGAGTGGGATGAAGTGGGATGGAATGGGATGGAATGGGATGGAGTGGGATAGAGTGGGATGGAATGGGATCGAGTGGGATGGAGTGGGATGGAGTGGTATGGAGTGGTATGGAGTTGGATGGAGTGGGATGGAGTGGGATGGAGTGGGATGGAATGGGATGGAATGAGATGGAATGGGTGCTCTAATCCAGTAGCAATTGAATAGTACTGCCTTTGAACGACAGAGGGCGTTTATTACAAACACGTCAAATATTCTTGAAAAATCTAAATAAATTCTAAATATAGGGTTTATATGAAAACGATATGATTTATAAAAAACCTGGCGAGAATTAAGCGCTTCGCACAAAAAAATACATTGTTAAATTCCGACATCCACGCGAACGAAGTCGCGGGCACAGCTAGTACTTAATAATTATCGTAACACCGAACGTATAGTTTTAGACGTAAAAAGCATTTGGAAACATTCCAAATGCCTTTTTTACACCTGAAACGGTTACAACATCAAATTCAGTGTTTTAATTGCATTCCTATATCAGTTTTCTAGTGCACTACAGAGCCATAATTCTTATTTCCATACAATAACATTGCCAAATTAATTAAAACTTGTAAATATTTGACAGCTATTAGTGACGTTGCCAACTTTCTGGTTATCGTTGTTGACGGCACGCTTGGCGCAGTGGCAGTGGTGCATTCGGTTGCAGCGCTGCGGGTCGCGTATTCGATTCCTGCACGGAGCAAATATGTGTACGATCTAGTTCGAAGATAGATTATTTCAATAATTATTTTTGACCTGTATTTTTTCTTTGTTTACATTAACCAAAATTGACGAAGATAAAAGTCACAAAACGTCACTCGGTCGGTATAATTTTACAGGCGTTATGACGTCACAAGCACTCCCGAATATCGAAGCGTTTTCTAGTTGTCAATATTCAATTATTAAAAAAAAGTGTTCATTATTATTCAATTACGGACTAAACAGATTTTCAATTTATTTATGCAATAAACTACCCTATTGTCGTCACAATAATGACGCAATCACACATTCACCGTTATGTTATCGCATCAAGAATGCTATACAAAGCGATAAACCTCCTACACTGGACAACTCAATGTCCACGCGTCACCTACGCGGGCTTTCTCTTCCGAAGTGACTGACCAATGTCTTACGAGCATGCATTAATAAATTCACAGTTCGTAATTATGCCTCTTTGTTGTCCACAGCTGGGATTTATAGTTTGTTTATAAGTTATGGCGGCATGTGTAGGCCACCTACTGATTATGATTATAAGATAGATGGTTCTTTTAATTTATGGGTATAATGTGTTGGCCTATCTATTGAAGTTAGACGTACTTACCGTGTTACAAAGATATTTTGGCGTTCGAACGACTTTGAGAAAGAGCATCCCTCCACCAAAGCGGATACGAGAGAGGAGATGTGTTTGAATAACCAATCAGATGTCGACTGAAGCTAAGCGGAGAGGAGATGTGTTTGAATAACCAATCAGATGTCGACTGAAGCTAAGCGGAGAGGAGATGTGGACATCGATTGGGTATTCAAACACATCTCCTCTCGTATCCGCTTTGGTGGAATCTGGGCCTTATAAGCTATTGGCGTGATTACAACGCCTCCTTGTAACCAATTCTTGCTAACCAGATATTTTGATTAACATTTCCGGATTGTTTTTCCTTAAAAATTGAATAAAACTCTTTATTACACTTAACACGTACATAATCGGGCGTTCCCCACCCCCGGGCATCCCCTGTTAGTTCGAATCTATGGGTACGGTTAGCCGATACAATATCTGAGCATGATCTGAGCAGCACTAAAAGAAAAATGGCGAATGCTGAGTAGCATAGGCTGAGACAGCTGTCAAAATGCTTCACTCGCGTCTGAACTCAGCATGGTTTCAGCCGGTAATTTAGTCAGCATAGGCTGAATGCTGTTCAGCATTTTCGATTTCTGTTCAGATTTTGTATCGGCTAACCGTACCCTATGTTACATCGCGAGCTGTGATCTATTTGATAGTTCCTACCAGCGATTTATTTCCTTACCGTGACCCCGGAACATAAAGGGCTATTGAAAGACACCGTGGATTTTAGTCAGTACAAGTCTGACAGTCCCCCCGCCCTGCCCGGGGTGCGACCGTGGGAGGACTCATTTGATGATTTTACCACGCTAAAAAAAGCGATTTTGCAAGCCAAAAATCTGCTTCATATTTTTGGTTAGGTGGTAAAATCATCAATTGACCTCGCCTACCCTGGTGGGTGCCCTTTGCATCCCAAGACTTTGGTAACCTCTTAAGACAATTTAGCAGCCTAAAATCCTGCTTCCCGATGGAAGAACAAGAGAGGTGAAATATCCAAAATATCTTTGTGCAGCTAAATCTAGTAGCTCGTATTAGTATTATTAAATTGTTTTAAGTGTAGTGCATTGGGGCACTTGTTTAGTACTATCATTACTTGGGTAATTGTAGAAAACGTTATTACAGAGTTTAATTACGAAAATAATTACTGGGAAAAATCGTGACTGCAGTAATGTAAGAAATAATTCCAAGAAGGTACTTGTTATAATTTCAAATGTTTCTAGCGCCCTGTGTATAGTAGCTTTTTCAATATTTTCCAAAGCCTGCCGGGGTCGCGGGATTTATTGAAATACCGTTACCCTGAAACTTAAAGGCTGAATGTGAAGTTAATTTTAGTCAGTACAAGTCTGATGCCCGTTTTCACCAACATCCCCTAAACTACCACATAAGTATGGGACCCCTTACGTAAAAGGTCCCCTAAACCAGCCCCTAAATAAAATTTCGTTTCACCATCATTTCAATCCCATAACTAGGGGTCACATAACTATGTGACGTATTTTTTTCGATGTGAGTGACTGTTTCCCTTCCAAACCTATCGATACTTTTAAACATTATCGTTTTTTATAAAATTCTCTAAAGTAATGACACAATTAGATACAAGCTATGATAAATAATGTTTTAATAGCAATAATAAATATAATTTCATTAATATTTATGATTAATTTTATATTTTAGTCTGTATATGCAAAATGAAACTTGCATATAATCTGTGGTAACTTGTGTTTGACAGTTAGCAGCTGTGCTATCACTGTTTGTTTTGATCGCCTCTCCGTGTTTGTCTCCGTGTTATTTTTACGATTGACTTAGTTTCTATCAATCTTTTGCGTTCGACAATCGTTTACTATACGTACCTATAGTAAAATGGTAGAAAAAAGGAAGCGTAGCCAAAATTTCACAGTGGATGAAAAAGATAAGTTGGTGAAATTGGTGTGTGTATTTAAAAACATAATTTTAAATAAAAGAACAGATGGTACAACCAACCAAGCTAAGAACGAGGCTTGGATAAACCTCTGTTCTCAATATAATTCAACGGGAAATATGTACAGGTTAGTTAACATTTTTAAATAAAAAATAACATGCCAAATTTTATCATTATGATAATTACCACATGTGCAACTATACCTACATAATTTTTTTTATCTTAGGAGTAAAGATGCTCTCATGAGAGTTTGGGAGAAAATGAAGAGTGAAGCAAAAATATACAACTCAAGAAACAGGAGTTGTACTAGTGGTACTGGTGGAGGACCCTCAACTACAAAAACAGACCCAATTTTAGAACAAGTCTGCGATTTAATGGGTCGAGGTTGCAGTGGTATTGCTGATGTTTTAGACTCAGACTCAGTTATCACCATACCAATTTCATCGGTCAATACACATGTCATAGATCCAGAAGTGACCGGTGAAGAATCACAGGATATAATTTTAGACACTGAACTGGTTACTGTAAGTACTGGCAGATATATTATTTGATCAATTTAGTTATATTGGCCTAGGCAATTATAGGATTGTACTATGTTAAAAAATTGTGAAAGAATTTGCCTATCATTTTGTTTTTTTCTTAAATTAACTTTTCACTCAATGCTCAAGCCGATCAGATCTTGACCAACAGGATAACTCATTTGTATATAAAAAGTACAGGCTACTCATGTTAATTTTATGTAAACAGACTGTATAAAGTGCTTCTTGTAATTACATTAATATAATTAAATTGTTTTCAGGACATGTCAATAAATGAAGTGAAGGAAGATGACCACAAGGAGGTAATAAACACACGAACATGTTCCAAGATAACTGCAACTCCACTTTGGAAAAGGCGTAGACCTGTACTCAAAGAAAATAACCATCCACAGTCGGAAGTTGTGTCTACTCTGTGTACAGGATTTCAAGGCATAAACAACAAAAAAATTGAAATTGAAGATCTAAAAAAGAAATTATTGGAAGAAGAAATAGAATTCAAAAGAAGCCTGTATAGTATACAATTGGAATCTGCAAGAAAAGACCTAGAAATAAAAATAGAAGTACTAAATCAAATAAAAGGTATATTGTTATATAACATTTATTAAAAAACTCAACAGTATTACTTATATATGTATACATTACATTAATTTATTGCATGTAACAAGTTTTCAAAATAATTAGTAATTTGCAATCGTCGATAACCATATGAGTTCTGGGATGTACTGTTGGTAATACTTGCTATTTGCCCATTTGAAATAAGTTCTTCTATATTAGGAACAATATTTTCATTGACTGGCTCATGTTCATTTCTTAAAATACACATATTGTGTAAAATACAACATGCAATGATAACATTTATAGCATTCTTCAATTCTAGTCTTATACCTATGGCTAATACTGGAAAACGTCGTTTTAAGACTCCATACTGCCTTTCCACCACATTCCTGGTTTTTATGTGAGCCTCATTGTATTTTTGTTGTCCTCTTGTCGTAGGATTTAAATAAGGAGTCAACAGATGATTCTGAAAAGAAAACAAATCTCCTGTTTTAAAAGTTCTTAATATTAAAATTTACTTTACAGGTGGGAACTTCAATCTGAAGAATTTATTTGGTGTGCCAAAGAATGACTAAATAGACCTAAGAAACTGTATTTTTTTAATAAATCGATTTGATTATTATACATGGATAGTATGTATTTTTATTTCTATAGATATATAGAATCTATTTCTATTTTACCTTCAATGGGTATCCACTGTCACCCAGTAAATAGCTGTTAGTGTAGTCTCCACTTTCAAATCTCCTGAACGTATTGCTATTTTGATAAATGGCAGAATCATGTGTTGAACCTGGCCAACGTGCAACAACATCTCTTATTAATAAATTGGCTGATGCTACTGTCTGAACATTTATGGACATGTATCCCTTCCTGTTTCTGAACAGCTCGGCATCATCTCCACCTTAAAATAACATACAAAACATCAAATTTTATTTTGTGTAAATTCCATAACATTTCAACACCTAGGTGTGTTTCAGAAAAATTCTGAGTTGTTAAACTAATAAAGGTTAGTCTTGAGGTTTCACCTGGTGATTGAATTTTCACATGTGTACAATCGATGCAGCCAAGAACATTAGGGAATCTGGCAATATTATAAAAGTCCATCTTCACTTTTCCTTGCTCCTCACTTGTATCAGGGAAGGTGATAAACTCTGGACGTAAAGTGACAATCGCTGCAGATACTCGCTTAATTATTCGACTGCAAGTAGCCACACTGATTCCACCCATGTCTGCTACAGCTAACAAGTGATTCCCCGTAGCATAAAACCTCAATGCTATTAATAATTGATTTATTGGAGATATAGAGTTATTTCTGAAATAAAATAAAAGCAAATGAAATGGGTAAGGACATCATGTAACTACACAAGTTTATCAGAAATATAGTCGCAGCGCCAACTAAACAAAAAAATATACCATGCGCATATGTAAAAGTACCTAATGATATAATTCTGTCATTGTATGCGCTTATGCTACCTACTTATAAAACCTTGTAATTAGTAGGTTGTACTCACCTATTATCAGGAAATTCTAAGGCATGTTCAATCTTTTCCAATAAAAACAACACTGACGATTTACATAACCTATATCTCCGAAAAAAATCAGTTTCATCAAAACTTTCGAAGTAATTTGGTCGTTTTCGATATATTTTTGGTCTACGGCGGTTATTTACGTCAAATATAGTAGAAACAGTCTCTAAATTATCCAAAAAATCATATAAATCACTATCCATGTTCGTTGCTTAGAAGATCACTCACTTATGTGCCGGTTTAGGGGCCAAAATGTCGACCACCTAAATTTAGGGGACCTTTTAGCGTTTAGTTGACCCCTAACAGCTGGTGAAACAGAAACCATCTTTTAACGGTCCCCTAAGCATGGTTAGGGGATCCCATAAACTTAGGGGATGTTGGTGAAAACGGGCATGACAATCCCACGCCCTGCCCGGGGTGGGAGGACTCATTTGATGATTTTACCAGGGGTATATAGCGGTCGCACGCACCCATAGCTCGATGTGCTATCTTAAGCTTACGAATGAGGCCCATAGTAGGAGACCATATTTCAGTGCCATAAGTTTTCACTGTTAACACACATTGGTCAAAAACTTTCGACTTGAGGCAATGACTTTTATAAAAAAAAAAAAAACTAAATAATGATCATCATTAAAGAAAGATTACCAGTTGACAGAAAACTAATGTTAACACCGACCATGTAATTGTCCCCAAAGCCTGGTTTCTTTGTACGGAATTGGAAAGTGGTACACTATGATTACTTGTCGTATTACGTCACAATCGATTGCTATTATAACTAAAGACCTTTTATTAAAAGGGAACTTAATGATCTTTGGATTCTCACGCTCTCATAATTGTATTAGAGTTTATTGCCATAAACCACGACTAATAACGACTTGAAGTCTCATACCATCTTCAATAATGAACAAAATCACCATGCACTCTCATCTTCCAAATCTCTTTAAATTGTAATTATAATCTACCTAGCCTTCTCCCAATTATGTTAAATTCGGATTCCAGCCAAACAGTATGAAGCTGAATATCAGTACATTACATGGAACGACGGCCTATTTGACGTCCACAACCCAATAACTGGGTAATATACCCCTTGGTAAGACTGATTATCAGACTTTCGAGCTTTGGACTAACAGGTATCTCTTATGATACTTTCTGACTACACAAAGTGTTCGTGTAAGAAACTTTTGTGTGACCTGCATCTAGAAAGATCTAGCAGTTTAGGCTCTGTGTTGTTTATCTCTGAATTGAAATTGTATGAAAGTACATTCGGAGGTCACTGATCTCTATCTAATCCTAAAGTTCAGTGAGATTTCCATGAAATGATGATAAGCCTCTCCAGGATCGGATTAAAATACTACCTACCCTCTGAATCATTCTTTATTTAAGCGTTAACCTCACCTAAAACTACCACTGAACTCCAGTTACATTTTAAATGTGCCTCCAAAAATAACTTCAAAGTGCCAATGAATATTTTACGACCAACCCTAACAGCTCCAAAATTCAGTAAATTCTACATCTGGCAACACGAACTATAATGAATTAATAATAGATACTAAAGGAGTTAAAAGTCTCTGAACTTCTCTAGAACAGGTATTTACGAAACTTTCATTCACCTTCGCCCTTTGACCTTCGAGTTTTAATGGTTGTTTGCCCTTGAAAGATATCAAGGTCTTCGAAAATTATACACGCAGCACCTTCTACATTTATTATACCTTTGATTGTATCTTAGAATAACAATAACACAACAACTATAATTACAGTCGCAAAAGTAAAGAGTTAGGTCTCCGAATTTCCTAACAACCTTTAATTAGGAAACTTTCTTCCATCTTCGACCTTTGACCTTTAACTTCTGAAGGTTGTTTATCCTGCCCTTGAAAAGCACCAAGGTCTCTGAAACTGAACACGCAAGCGTCAAGGACAATTTTCAGGGCCGGGTAGGCTTACCTCGATAGGATCGGAAGTAATTTGTCAAAAGCTTCAGAAGCTTTTACGAATGTAACCTAAATCTATTACAAAAATTTTGTTGGTAAATAAACGAAATTATTATTACTATTATAAAAACCAACCAAATGCGGGTCGGACTCGCCCATAAAGGGTTCCGTAGCAGCAAGTAACATAACATAAAAGTTCATGTAGTTGGTTGTAACTTTGAAAGGTAAATTGCGGTTTACGATTAATGAAGTATTAAAAAAAAACTAATTACTTGATCTCGTTCAAACCATTTTTAAAGACCTATCCATAGATACCCCATACGTATGGGTTCGGTGAAAAAAATATTTTTTAGTTTCAATAAAATTGTAAGTATGGGGGCAACCTCCAAAATTTGTTTTATTTTTATTTTTGTGTGAGAATCCTAATGCGGTTCACATAATACAGTCATCTACTTACCAAGTTTCAACAGGATAGCTCTTATACTTTCGAAGAAAAGTGGCTGTGACATACGGACGGACAGACAGACAGACATGACGAATCTATGAGGGTTCCGTTTTTTGCCATTTGGCTACGGAACCCTAAAAAATGTTTGCACGTGTTTAATTTCAGAACACTGTTCTTGTTTAGTGAAATGACAATGCTGTGCAAATCTTCCTTTTTATTTTCAATTTGTTTACCGACCATCATTAATGACTTTTTCAACACAATGGATATATTCAGTACTGATTGATTATGATTGAATACTTGGCAATGTACAACATTGATTGATTGTTTGAAGACTCACATTATCACCATCGTCTGTGCCATATTACTTCGGATCATTGTTTCTTTATATTTGCCCGTAGAGTTCTGTATTAGAATTTAGGTTACGATTTTTAACCACTATGTGATACTACCGGGTTTTCTTAACTTCTTACTCTGAGCTTTGACAACTTATTTTCGTTTCTTGTTGATTTCGAAGATAACATTTTGTGCTTAAAAAAAAATTATTTGTATTATTTTCTCAAGCTTCCAGACAACTTTTGCGCGACTGTTATCTTAGCAAAATTTGCTTATGCAAGCGCTTTGCTGCCTTGATAACTTGCAGTAATTCATAAGATGTCACTGTTGTCTATTGCTGTCTAAAAAGTTTCTTTGGAACCCATTTCTAATACCAATACATAGAAGCCACCTTACGAGTAATCCCATCTCTTACATAACCATCAATTACTTCAACATTTGTTCAATGAACACCGACACCTCCCGTACCACGGCCTATAAATAACCTGTATGATTACCCAATCAACAACCAATCATTACGTGGCTACTGTCTCACTAATTAATTTCAAACCGCCATGACACTTTCGTTATCGTCTGACGTTTTCCGTGTGTCAATTAACTTGGAAATCTCTGGGAGATTAGTTAAGTAGGTAGTTGCAGTGACGAGTTTTTAAAGTTATTGGACGTCATCAGCATATTGTATGGATTGACCTAAGTTTTACGGATAAATAAATTGTAGATGCAGCTCCGGACACGTAGATGCTGACATGATATTACACCAAGTAGGATCGATGGAAGTATCTTTCAATTTTTGGTGACTGCAGCCAATCAGTTACTTGTCTGTCATTTTCAGTTGCTCTAGATTTGCTTAAAAGATGTTTTTGTGTTTTTTATCTTTTCATCCGAAAACTGTACTTACGGAGTATTTTTTCTAGAGGGTTCGAAATTTTATATAAAAGACAAAATTTTCTGAAAATCGGGCCTTTCCGTCCGAACCCTTTTAAAGCGACTGGACGTCTTACTTCTCTTTGACCGCTAGAACTGCTATTAAAATCCAATAAGAGCCTTCAAGTTCTTGTAAGTTTTAAACCCGGAGTTAGCAATATTTTCTAACTGCCCCCGTCATCGCCTGCGTAGCATTTCTTCTTTTTTACTGGTTTATCTGGAAATATTTCTCCATTGCTTCTGATGACTGCAAAAACTGTTTCTGCAGCTTCAACTAAAGATATATCTGCAAAGCCTTTGGCTTATAAATCGTCGCAATTACCTACATCGTCACATACCACACTGATTTGACAAAGCACCTCATTATGCTGTCGCAGTCGATGGCCTCTAATTGTAGAATGATTGTTAATCGCTTTACTATTAAGAATGCATTTGTTGGATGCTTCTTTAATCTTTAGACCGCGATTTAATCGTCTGGCTGGCGCCTTGTTGAGTGCTTCTGTTTGGTCTAAATAAATGAGGTTATTTAATGTGACATAATCAACTTGTATCGTTTGTATACCTTCCCTTACTAGTATATAGGTATTATTCACTACTTTAATGTGACTATAAGATTTGGGGGTCACAAATTCTATTAGGTACCAATGGTAAGAATTATTGACAGTCATACTGGTTCATACCAGTCAAAGATCTTCAAATGACATCGGGAACCAACGGCTGAACATATTTCCCGAAACACTAAAAGACGCTAATATGGCATAGCTACTAATAACTTGAAATTAAGAATCGAAATTGAATCGATATTCCAAAATCTCAACAGGCACTTAATCCGGCTTCTAAACTATGTAGACCGCCAACATATTTCCATTATCTACATCAAAAGTTTCCTCCGCTAATAAAGTTATCTACATAAAAACGAAATCGACTTTTCCTAACAGTTGTCACTTAATTATCGCATTATTAGTCGATTTATGAGATATAAATGGCCCATCTCGATTGGAGATCGCGTAGGAAACCGGTCAATGAGTCCATTAGGGAGGCTGCACACTTGTTCAGAGAAGCTAGACATAAATGACAATCGCCAACAAACTACTTTTAAAAGAACGTTCCAATAAGAAATAGCTACATTATTTTTTTGATAGCTTATGCCAATACAACATAGTTTTGATTTATCTGCCATTTTATCTTATACTAATATTATAAAGAGTAAGATTTGATTGTTTGTTTGTATTGAATAGGCTCCGAAACTACTCGACCGATTTCAAATATTCTTTCACCTGTTGAAAGCTACTTTGGTCCTGAGTGACATTGGCAATAAGGAGAGGGTTGGGGTTTTGAGTGGGTGAAGCCGCTGATCGTAAATATAATAATGATAATTATTTTTTCCAAGACCACAGGTTAGCATGGCATAATACAGTACAACCGCGCGGCAAAATAGAACAAGAGTTATAATTATAAGTGTGGAAGAAGCAAACGGCTTTGCTGAAAATGTGCCTCACCGACCCGAACCACAGCTCAGCCAGTAAATGCCGAACGGAGTTTTCCAATCGGCACCAATAAAATCGGGTCGGCGGCGGCGGCGTTCCATTGCTCAACAATGCCCATCGAACAAGTGAGTAACATCCGTAAGATTGGCCGGCCGGAGCATTGATAAGGGCCTAGCCTAGTCCGGTACATAGAAATGTTTATATAAGACTTGTACGTTATTTACTATTTGCATGTTTTCTGCAAGGCTGTTTTGTAGGAAATGTCGCTATATCTTATCTGTTAAAAATGGCGATACCTAGGACAGCTGATTTGAGTGGGTTGACTCAATCTTGGAACCATAACTAAATGTGTAGGGAACAGTTAATTTGAGACGGGTCCGTTTTTATTTGTTTCCTCGAATTATGTAGGACTTTGGATACTTCAAAACAGTGCCACAAGGATATTATGGCGCTTGAATGACATTTAGCGGTCGGTGACTTGTGTTGACAATGATGGCGTATTTGAATCCATTTTCGATTGCTTTTAATCATGTATAAACCATTACTTTGACTCCATTCTTGAATAAATTGTAATGTCGAATTTTAAATACTTTCAGGCAGTATTTTTAAATACATAATAGTTTTAAACATTTTGTGCTAAGCATTCATAAGTTGTCATCCCAAGTAACACAAACGTGTCTAGAAACGTACTACTAGATAGCCTATAGAATTAAATTGAATTGTCTACCATAAGAATAAAATATCTATAAGCAATCTTCTAGAACGCTTATAGACAGAGTTTAGTAAAAGTGGGCACATTCTTGTACCCTCTCTTAAGAATGAGTTAAGAAAACATGACTAGATAGAGTTCAGATCAAATTGACTTAAGAGATGTTTCTAGTGTCTCTCTAAACCGTTTATAGACCGCACGTTTATCTAGTAGCGTACTAGTAGATAGTTTATAGATAGAGTTAAGACCTTTAAAGGAATCATTGCTCGTCAAGTTTTAAAACCAAATGATCTTAAGACTAACAACTTTAAGTAACATTTTACTAGTGACGCATAATGGCGTGGAACTTACAAGAGTTATTTTACTTAATAATATTTGCATCATGGCGTAACAAATTTATTACTTTTTATTAATTTGTGTTTTAATAATGGGTAAATAAGCAAATCAATATGCGATTGAAATTCTATCGTTGAATATTATGTAAAACTCTTGTAAAATAAGAGCGCCCGCTGTAAATGTAAGATTTAACATTATTTTTTCAAAATATGAATATTATTTGGTATAAGCAAATTTTCGAATTTACAGTTTAATGCTTAAAATACTCATTTTATTTAAAATATAGTAATTTAAAGCATATCAAATGTCTAATTAGACATAATTTAATGATAAAAACATTAAAATACGTAACAAAAATTATTTGAAGCAAAAAATAGGTAATAAAAATGGCGTCCAGATAAAATTTACTAGAAAACCGATTTCTATAGAACAAACAGTCTAGAGATTTTTTTTGTAGTATGGCTCTAGAATAATTTTACTTACTACATACTAAACTATCTAGTGAGAGAATAAACAGATTTAAGAGTGGTTTAAAATTATCTAGTAACTGTCACTCTGTATTCCTTTTTATCTTGTCACAGTATTTCTAGACGCTCTTCAGTGAATAGGTAATTTCATGTGTTGTGAACGTAAGACCATTTTATGCAGTAACAAACCAATATAATTAATCAATACAAGAGGGTACCCGAGTAAAAAGTATTTCTGATTTATTTAAGTATAAACAATGTGAGAAATAATAATTATAATTGTAATTACATTAGTACCCTTTCATTTGATACCCACATCATTGGGGTGGATTTCAAACAGCCAGTCCGCCATCTTGAATTTAAGTCACCTGACTATTTTTTTCGTATTCCTGACAGCAAACCTTTTCATTTGATACGCATATCATGGGGGTGGATTTTAAATAGCCTGTGCGCCATATTGGATTTAAGTCACGTGACAATTTTTTTCGTATTCTTGACAGCAAACCCTTTCATTTGATACCCACAACATTGGGGTGGATTTCAAACAGCCAGTCTGCCATCTTGAATTTAAGTCACGTGACTATTTTTTCTATTTCTGACAGCAAACCCTTTCATTTGATACCCATTTCATTTGGGTGCATTTCAAATAGCCTGTCCGCCATCTTGGACGTCTGCCATCTTGGATTTAAGTCACGTGACAATTTTTTTCGTATTCCTGACAGCAAACCTTTTCATTTGATACCCATATCATGGGGGTGCATTCCAAATAGCCTGTCCGCCATCTTGGACGTCCGCCATATTGGATTTAAGACACGTGACTATTTTTTTCGTATTCCTGACAGCAAACCTTTTTATTTGATACCCATACCCATATCATAGGGGTGAATTTCAAACAGCCTGTCCGCCATCTTGGATTTAAGTCACGTCACCATTTTTTTCGTATCCCTGACAGCAAACCCTTTCATTTGATACCCATATTATGGGGGTGTATTTTAAATAGCCTGTCCGCCATATTGGATTTAAGTCATGTGATTTTTTTTTCGTACTCTTGACAGCAAACCTTTTCATTTTTGATACACATATATGTATCATCAACAATTTTCTACGTTTTGGAGGAAGTTACTAGGAAGTTTCGATTCTTTTTCGGTCGTCTCTTCTTCATTTTTTAGGGTTCCGTAGTCAACAAGGAACCCTTATAGTTTCGCCATGTCCGTCCGTCCGTCCGTGCGTCTGTCCGCAGTTTAGCTCAGAGACGCACAGTACTAGAGAGCTGTAATTTGGTGTAAATATACGGATTTGTTGTGCCGAAAAAGTGGTAAAATAAAATCTCGTAAAATATTTTTTTTTAGGGTACCTCCTGTACACGTAAAGAGGGGATGTTTTTTTTTTTTCTCGCGTACCCCTTAGTCTGGGGTATCATTAAATAGGTCTTTAAAAAATATTGATAGTTTCCATTAACAATTTTTTGATAAAAAAATTCGTTTGTGAAATATTAAGCTTTAAAGTGCTAAATTTTGCTCGACTCGAGTGTCCCCCCCCTCTACCAGCTAAACGGTTATGTTTGGGGGTGTGAAAAAATTCACAATAGTAGTATATATAACGAAGTTTAAAAGAAAATTATCATGACTAAGTAGGCTTTACAACTTTAGGAGTAATAGTCGACCAACTTATAAAATGTACTTGGATAACATTTTCCTAAACAAAATGTATCGGAGAACAAGCTCTTCAACTGCAAATGTAAGTTTGTCAACTTTATTTTTACAGCTGTAATAGGTATGTTTTTACGGTATGTTTTTTGGGGATAGGTAGGTTTTTATCGTCAACTATTTTAACTTGCTTCAAAAAAGGGGGAGGTTCTAAATTCGTCGTAATCTTTTTTTTATGTATTTTCCCCGATTTCTCAAAGACTCCTGGACCGATTTTGAAAATTCTTCTCTTTAAAATTAAATTCAGCGAATCAGTTTAGTTAATTCGCATAAGTATTTTGATGGGCAACTACGGAACCCTACACTGTGCGTGGCCCGACACGCACTTGGCCGGTTTTTCTTACTTTTTAAATACTTGTGGATTTTTCGACGAAAACCACCAGATCTTTTAATTTGTTTCACCTTCTCCATTGCATAAACTCATCCAATTTAAATTTCTAGTGCAAATGCACTTAACTAAGCCACTTTTAAGGATAAAAACTCTAAAAACACGACTTCTCTATCAGTTTTCTAGACATACTTAAAAATATCTAGTAAAGTATTTTATCTAGACTGAAGCATCTATAGAAAAAAAAAATAAGAGTACCATTAGCTAAAATGGAATATCTGTAGAAAGTTTTGTCTTCAAATATATCGTTTTATCTATAAAACTACTTCAAAATAGGTACCTTTAGGCTTTTTTAACTATTTGTAGAGTATTTTATCTAGAAACATTCGTTATAACTATAAACGTACTTAAAATAAGTGTTCTATAGAACAAATGCTCTTAAAATAATAAAGCTTTAGATAAAAAACTCTATAAGATTAAATGTTCTTTATCAAAACCATCTTCAGAAAGCCCGTATCTAAAGATTAACCCTGAATAGACAGTCTATAGACAGATTGGTTTTAAAACATCCAGACTGTGTTACTTGGGATACAATTTTTTATTGGTTTTTCACATAGCTAATTGATATAAATTATGTTCAACATATCTACTTCTAAGTACTGCATAACTTGCGTCACACTATCAAATATTGTACTCATTAATCTGTACCTCACTCTTAAACATAGCCCTCTCCTCCATAATAATCCAACAACCAGATGTCAACAAAATATTTTAAAACTTCGTACAATCAACTGCCCATACATACTTATAACAACTTTACTCTGACAACACCTTAATATTCTAGGAGTTTCTGACGGTTTTCGTAGATCAAGTGACTTTGACGTGAGGTGTACCTGCTAAAAAATCTAGATCTCACACATAAATTAATGATCTAGTACCATCGACACGTATCCTTTTATGGTATAACACTAAACCAATATGGCGCGGATCTATTGGGGTCGCACATGACAGTATCGAACTAAAATATTGCCATAATAATGCGTGAGCGCAGACGACGACAGATTGATAGATTTTGTTATAAATAACTGACGAGATTGCTTCTACTTATATTGAAGTTTAATAGAATAAAAGACACAATTTTTAGATAGTTAGATTACATTCGGTGTTTTTTCGGCTTTTCAATAGTATTTTGAAATTTTACATTGAATTTGAGAATGCCAAAAAAAAAACACCTTAAATTTTGACAGCTCAAAAATATGTCAAAATTGACAGCGGTTGGCGTTTGACATTTATTAACATAGGTACTTACTTATCAATCACGCCCGCCTGTCAGTTTAGGCTCACAGTGGACAATACAACACAAAAATATTTTTTTCCTTTCGAACCAGTAGTTCCTGAGATTAGCACCTTCAACCAAACAAACTCTTCAGCTTTATACTGAGTACAGATGTGCACATATTATGGTACACACAGCAAAATATTTAAGTATGCAGGTCAAACAAGCATCAATGCAATCGACAGGTAACTCATTGATAGTTTATGCGCAATCATTATTAATACTCATTATTCTAATCTCGTGTTGGTTAGTTATATGATATGTGCCTTTCTAAGATTACAGCATATTTAAATTAGCCCTTTGCGTTCTACGACAACGCAGAAGTATTTTTTTTCTTCCTCCGCATCTCCGCCATAAACCTATGTTAGCTGTTCTTGGCACGCAATGGTGGACGCCCACGGCGACGGACATCGCAAGACGATCTCCGGCCACCGTAAGCGCGGGAATGCGGGCGGCGAGTAAAGGGCAACTCGCTATCCGACCATGGACCATGCCCGGGTCGACGGCGCGTTGTGTTCTACGCGCGCCTCAAACGGCGTCAGCATAATGACGGGGCCCCCCTCTAGAGGGCCAAAGCCTGCCGGGGTCGCGGGACTCATCATTCTCATTACCGTGACCCCGGACCATAAAGGGCTATTGAAGGGCACCGTGGATTTTAGTCAGTACAAGTCTGACAGTCCTTCCTGCCCTGCCCTGGGTGGGAGAACTCATTTGTTGAATTTACCACGCTAAAAAAAGCTGTTCTTGTTACTTTAGGAGCTCAAAAGACATATTGATTTATTTCAATTTTTAGGATTCCGTATCCAAAGGAGGAGACGGGACCCTACTATTACTAAGACTTCACTGTTCGTCAGTGTGTCTGTCTATCTGTCCGTTAATCACCAGTACCCTTATCACGAGTTTTCACTATTTTATTTTACAGCGTCTTTCCAGTATTTACAGCGTTTCCTGTATGGAAAAATGGAGCAGCGCCTCTGTTGTGCGAAGAAGGAATTATTTTTTCCCTTAAAATTTGTCGATTTGAAAACGTCATAGTTCCAATTTACTTTAGGTACGTCAGAATAACTGAAAACTCATGTTAAAGACCTCAGACTGTATTTCATGAACCGTGAAAGTTAGACAGTTGATATTTTACAAGAAGTATATCTGTTGCCATTATTATTTCAATAAATACAAGAAAAAACAAAATATACTAAATATTAGCAAGTTTTTGTAGTAAACAAAAACTTAAACATCTGTTGAACACTTGTCTAAAAAAGTGTGACTTCAAAACGGACCTTATTTCAACGTCATAATCTGAAATTTTTTTAGACAAGTGTTCAACAGACGTTTAAAAGTTTTTGTGGTACCAAGGTTAAGGTTTTTTTTCAATTATTGTTGTTGCTGTTTCCTCTGCCAATGTTATCTTCTGTAACTTTGCCGTCACTAAAGCTACAATAACTATTACTCTAATAGATAGTTTTTGTGCTAATTACAATACGTTGTAATCAAATCCAATAATTGTAATATTGTATTGCACGCGGTTTCACACCTGTGTTTGTAATCAGAAGACCGCAATCAGAACAATTGTAAGGAATATCTAGGGGCTAATGAAGTAATGATTAATTATTATAGTTAAGAACAATGATATTATAAATAAAAAGAGGTAGATATATCGCACTAGCACGCACAAATTGTTGAGAACAAAGTAAGACAATTGTTGCTCTTTGCTAACTGCTATCTCTTTCTATCTTAATACGTTCCGCATTATCTATCGCTGTCGTAGTTTTAAATTACTATAATAACAACGCAACAATATCTGAACGCCATTCAGTATGAACATGGCGTATCTTTCTTTCTTTCATTGGTTAAGAATCTACCGGCTTATTAGCTTAAAGAAACTGTTAAATTACGTTTCGAATAGTTTTACTGCAAGACGTAGTTAATAATGCGATCGAAATCTAAAAGGTACTTTTCTGTCTTTCAAAGTTGGCTTCGACTTTGAGGCATAGATCCACACTAGTCGAGGCTAACGAATGGGGTATTTGACACCACCAATGTATGGCAATAGCAAATTTTGACGACACTAATTTAATTATCTTAACTAATTATACTGATATCGAAAGCTATAAAAACCTGCATCGAAAAAAATATACCGATTTTGTTTCTTATTCCCTTGACTTTTCCCAAAATAATTATTTTTAGAGAAATTGTATTTTGGAATTATAGGTCATTTGTGTCAAATACATAATTAGCACGGCAAGTCATTAAAAAGTTTTCAAGTCCGCTATTGTACCTAGCTTATCTAGCTTGAACACAGCTCAGCGCTTAATAAAGCGGACACTGAAAATGAGTAATTATCCTGTTAATTACTTCACGTCTTTCACCATCATGCATCATGGCGGTCTCACTACACAATAAAATGCATACAATGTTGCCATATTAGGTCATTAAAGTTTTCTCTCACATTTTATGAGGCTTTCACGATGTAACTACTTGTCTAAGATGCGACTGTAGTTACTGCTTACTTGAGTACTGAGATATCTTAATTTCTTTATCTTTTAGTACCGTATAGTAGATACACTTCTATGATAGAGACACTTCTAAGATTATAAGATGGATAAACATTACCTTTTTTGAGTTCGATTGGACAAAATAATATCAATAGCAACCACGGAGTCAGAATAAGATAAAGCTATCCCGATAAGTGAAAAACAAAAAAAAATCAAGCTTTAAGGTGCAAAACTCAAAACTATAACTACTCATAACTCCACTCTAACTCGAGTTGTACCACTGTTCACTAAAGGTACAGATTTGAACCTGGTCGATTGCAATAAGAGCGCCCCCTTTTACATTGGAATACTGGCGAACTGTGGGTATACTATTAAGTACACCTCTGCTTGAGTTTTTGGGGATAACAAGCCTGATGTTATGTTATTGTGGTCAAAGTCAATATCATACATTTTGAACTAAATAATCAGTGATAGAATGAGACTCTTTGAGTTCACCTTCCGGAGAGCTCCAGTGTTAATCCGGAATAAAATATTGAATCATCAAAGTTGAAAGACAACTTCTTATATATTTACATCAGATTTTCAGACTTCATTCATTTTCTCTGAATATTATTACCATACAAGGCGGTCTTAAACTTGCATCAAAAGTACAATCATGCAGTAAAACAGATGCCGTTCCATCATGACTCACTCACGTAGCCAGTAAACAGCAGCATGACTTGTAAACCTACTCAGGGAAATTGATTTCTTGTCGGCACGACTGTACCATTTTATTGCAGCTTCGTTCTAGACAATATCACTACTTATGGCACCGCTAAGATGACTGTCCGCCCTTAAATGGTAAAATGGTAGGACCTACATGATTTTCATTTTCAACACTAAGTAATAATTTCCATTTGTTGGTCTAAATCAGGACAAATTAAATGTAACTAAGTTAAGGCTAGAACTCATGATTCATGATCGCTTATCTGTAAATTTTCTCAAGAAAATGGCTTTATTTAAGGCTCACTTTGAGAGTAGCAGCCTCAGCTTATGTCAAGGTCAAAACTCCCCAATTCAAACTCCGCTCCATTTAATACATTAACAGTTGTAGTTTGATAAAATAAATTGACAAAATCGCATACGAATCAAGATGGAGCCATCTGATGTAAAATAAGAGTAAGATTTGGAGAGCGTTTCGATACGTTGTCATGGCGACTGAGTCTAACTGGTCTAACTGAGCTGAACAATTGACTAAAGACGAATAGGTATTAGTGTCAGTATTTGTCGAAGGAAATAGATCGAAAGACTAAAGGCTGGTCCACATAAATGCAGCCATCGTAACATCATAGTAATTATTTCAACAATGTTTACAACAACTCTACAGAACTAAAATATCAATAAAGTTATTTTACAGCCACTCACAATACATTTTTATTGCAGGAATATTGTTATTACAGCATTGTGTTAATACGTAAATACACGCATCGATTTATTGATTACTTAAGAAAATTGCGAACATTTTACACTTGCAATTATGTTTAGAAATTGATTGTGGGTCTATACAAACATGGTCTATGTGACTTTATTTACCGTTTCTCAATTTTCATGATGTGTCTTCTACTATTTATCAATTGTTACAAAATAACGGTACATTTTATTACATATTTCATTTGATGTACTGTCGAGTCTGAGTATATTTCTTCTTTACTTTAAGAGCTATGTTTGCCTGATCTAAACACTGTATAATCTTCTTTTCTGACTCTTAATTATATATTATGGAGAGTGTGCCTATGTTTTCAAGAAATTTATTTCTTACCTATAAGTTTCTAAGCAAAAGTCTGCTCTGTGTTGTAGCTTCAAAAGTTCAAAATCATTTGTAGTAACTTAGAAAAGGAAATAATTTGAAAATGAACAAAGATGGATTGTACACGTACTGCTATTCAATTTAGATGAATCGTGCTTTACGATGACTTTCAACAGTTTACTTGTGAAAGTGAAATTAACAATTAATAAATTAAACCGACTTCCATATCAAACTATCCAATGCACAACATCTCATAATGCTTCTTATACAATGCAACTCCGATGACAAGTCCGTCTAGCATGTTCAAGTGACTTTTATTGCTTAACAAATAATAATATGGGTTCGCCCTTACCACAGTATAAAGAAAATCAGTAAACCAACGCGACCTGTTAGTGGAATCGATCAATATTAAACTAGTAGAATGTAAACACTTGTCCCTTTACGTGGTAAAATCATCAAATGAGTCCTCACACCCAAGGCAGGTTGGGAGGGGCTGTCAGATTCGTACTGACTAAAATCCACGGTGTCCTTCAATACCTAACCCTTTACGTTCCAGGGTCACGGTAAATTGGATAAGTCCCGCGACCCCGGCAGGCTTTGGCCCTCTAAAGGTCCCCGTCATTATTCTGACACTCTTTGAGGCGCTAACTTAAAACTAGCTTAGCAACTTGGTCCTATTTGGTATACTGTTCTTTACCTATTTATTCCATCTAGTTTTTTGTCAACTATTTGAATCGGTTTCCAGTCTAATCAAATACAGCTTAATATCAGTATTTTACATGAAGCGACTTTATATCTGACCTCCACAGTTCCAATTAGTGCTGAATACTAGGCATCCAAGACTAACTGTCAGATTTTCGGACAAATGACTACATGTAACGACTGTCAAAGGTCTAGAAATTATATCACTAACCTGTTGATCAGTGCTATCATTTAGTTCTAGAATTTTATAAAAAGGTTAGGCAGGCTTAACGAGCTTTTCGAGGCATGAAGGAAACTCTTTAATTGCTGGTCACCATTCCAGGGAGCGCGGTTTAACCTTCAAGATCAGCCCGTGTATCTGTCATTATATAGCTAAGAGCTACTCAATTGAAATACTGCTACTACGGCAACTATGACCTTACCACACACACAGGGCGATGCATCATTATGCCCTACCAGTAGCTGTCAAATCAAAGATTTGTATCGGTCGTACTAAATAGACGATAAGTTGCCCACCTGGTTTATGAGTCACTCGTGACAGCTACTGTCATATTGTGTGACGTGCATACCAAGCTTTATAATGGTCGGAAGTGTTTTGCCGTATATGGTGTTGGGCTGTTGGTCTTTTATGGTTATGGATTAAGTTTAGATAATGATTGAAGAAATTGATAATGGTTTGATAGTATTTAATACGATAAGTAGCTAAAAGGTTGAAGCAAGAACTCTAGGGGAAAATTGAATAGAAATGAGGGAAAATAGAACACCATTTTTTTCTTATCATAGTAAATAATTGTGGATTTAGGATTGAAAAACATTTGAATCGTTTGTGAAAGAAAGAATTTAATTTGTGTCTATATCCATACACCCGACATCCTGACTCTCAATCATCAAAATTAAATAAATGAATAATACATTCGTGTCAGTGAAAGTTATAGAAAATTATATTAAACAATTTTCGATCGATAAAATTATAATAAGAAATGTTAATTAATGATCCTCCTACCTCTCTAGCTATAATTTAAAATATCTTATTTATTGTTAAACACAAAAGCTTTTTGGTCTTTTATCATACTTTTTTGTTAACTAATTTCTTATTGATAAGCCGGAAATGAACAAAATACTTGAATAAATTAACCCTGCACCCAAAACAATATATCAATTTAATTTATTAACACCTTAGTAAGAAAACTCATTATTTTTTAAATATTTAACCAAATAATTTACGTGTAGTTCCAATAACCTATAAAAATACTTGATTTGATTCCATTGTCAAAAGGTTTATAGCTGATATAAAATTAAGTCTTTTATGTTTAACAAGTCGATAATAATCATGTCAAACGATTAAATCTGTCACGGGCATGAAAGCTAAATACTTATTTATATAACAGTTTTTTTTATGATTGTAGGTTTAATTGTAAGGGATGATTCAGAAGTAATGAAGACGTCAACTTTCGAAAATTTTAATCGTGTCGTTTATTTTGTCCTTGTAATGAAAGAAAGAGAAATGACAGACACATAAAACCAGATTCAGATCGAATATCTAATATCTTTAAACGAGCAATTTCTTGTATATTTGTATATAATCAGGATCTCGGAAACGGCTGCAAGGATTTTCATGAAAGTTACAGATTAGGGGTTTTTCGGCTCAAGGAATCGATTTATCAAGGTCCCAGGTTCGAGAAAAGCTCGGTTCCGAAGATATAGACATTTTAAAAACCGAGCGAAACTCGGTCAACCAGATATTAATAAAATTAAACGTGAATTGATTCGAGGAGGATTTTGGCTCAGAACAAGATCTCATTGAAGCTATAAGGAAGGGCTTTTTTTTACGTGGTAAAATCATCAAATGAGTCCTCCCACCCAGGGCAGGAGGGACTGTCAGACTCGTACTTACTAAAATCCACGGTGTCCTTCAATAACCCTTTATGTTCCGGGATCACGGTAAATTGGATAAGTCCCGCGACCCCGGCAGGCTTTGGCCCTCTAAAGGTCCCTTTCATTGTGCTGACACTCTTTGAGGCGCTAACACATAGCCCTCTCTGGGAGAGGGTTTTAGCCCAAGAAATCTTAATCAAAATGGCTCAGGCGCAAAATGTCCCTTTCGCAAAATGTCCACAGGCAGCAAAATGTCCCTTTCGCAGAATGCGTCCCTTTCGCGGAATGTCCCATTTCGCAAAATGTCCCTTTCGCAAAATGTCTTCTTCAAACATTCATAGACTTTTTGCATCAGAGAAAAAACTGGTCAAGAGCTAGGAGGTGTAGAGTACAAAAATCGGTACTGTTGTGATGTTTAAATCTGCTAAGAATTTCCTTTATGCAAGCTTTGCGTTTAACAGTCTCATCTCGATTTAGGCATCTGTCCTCTAATAAATAAATTGTACTAAAATTATATTAGTTTCATAACTGTCATTGCATTTGCACATTTCATCGCAGCTGAAGTCAAGAAGGCAAGTATTCAGGTCGAATCTTAGGAGTTATGATTAATAACTAGTTTCCATGTCCGCTTTGTGGTTTCACTACAAAATTATGACAAATTACTATGTTTACCTACATAAACTACATTTGTAATATGCGTACATTAATACCTACATAGCAATTAATGTAAAGGGTGCATTCAGACGGAGGTATGTCGTTGCGAATTCTCAGCATCGCAAATGTGAGGCACGTCCATTAAGCACGCGTAGTGCGGCATTTGTGTCGCGTGCCTCATTCTGTCTGTATGCGCCTTAATACCTGTGCTACATAATCAGAATATCAGGACAAGCCACGGTTTAACGACGATAGGTACTGGTCGTCCCGAAGTGTTTTTAGAGTATCATTGAAATCATGTTAAAGCCTGGATCCTGTTGAACTCCTTAAATGATCATATCTTAACATTCTTCCCTTTCTCTCTTTTTCAGTCACTTTCTACCTCGATGTCAGAAATCGATGAAAAAAGAGAGGATATAAAAACCTTTTTTGACACACTACGATACTATAACCATAGAATATAATATTACTGTGTAAAACAGTTCTGTAACAGGAGCTCGTGGCTAAATACCTAATTACAGCCGCACAGGCCGATCTTCCAGTTGAAGCCGCGCTTGTCGAGGTTGGTCTCTGGATGGCTGACCATCTGTCATAGCGAGTTTCCACCGTGCCTCGGAAAGCACGTAAAGCCATTGGTCCCGGCTGTCATAAGTAGATCTTTGACAGTCGTTACTGTTAGTCAGAAGGCCATAAGTCTGACAACCAATCTTACCATGGGGTACCTATCGTATTGCACAGTTACTGGGTTGTGGAGTTCCGATAGGCAGTCGCTCCGTGTAAAATACTGATATTTTGACTGGCCTGTTGGTCTAGTGGTTAGTGACCCTGACCGCTATGCCAGAGGTCGTGGGTTCGATTCCCACCCAGGACAAATGTTTGTGTGATGAGCACGATCATTTGTTCTGTGTCTGGGTGTAATTTATCTATAATATGTATGTATTTAGAAATATATAAGTATGTATATCAGTTGTCTAGTACCCATAACACAAGCTCTGCTTAGCTTGGGACTAGATGGCGTTGTGTGATAGTCGTGGAATATTATTATTATTATTATTATTATTCAGCTGCATCTGGATCGACTGGAAGCCGACCCCAATATAGTTGGGAAAAGGCTAGGCAGATGATGAGTTCTGTAACAATTTGGAATACAATTATTCTAACTACTATCTTAATAATATATCTATCCGTCTACGGTCATAAGCCCAATTCCCAAACTAAAAACACATGTCAAAAAGCCTAGACGTTAATTATACCACACTTATCTTGTGAACTAAGTGTTTTGATGGCTATGGGGCGGCACTAACAGATAAGATAATTGCAGTCTGCCTGCAACTCTGCTTGTGTAGAAAGTGTTAACTATAGCTGCGCCTAAGTAGAAATAATAGCAGAAATGAACAGTGGTTTTTGAAAATCGAGGAGTTTAACACTTGAAATTAGTAGGTAATCACAGTACATACAGTGCTAGGTTTTGTTAGTAGAGCTTTAAAAATTCATAGGACACTTATTACATGCTTGGTTTTTGTAAAATATACAAAAGTGTACTGAAATATATTTGAACACACGAACATTTAAAGACTATTATCGCGAAAATTAACGAGAAATGCTGCTAGTGTGTAAAGTAACACATTAATTGACGTAAACTTTTCGCTAGCCCATGTCAGTTTCCAAATTGCTTTTAAATCATTCAAGTGGCGTTCTTTGCTTAAGCCTTAAGCCTTTTCGAAAGACTTTATTATAAAGACATCCTCGATAAAGGAGCAGACAGTGTTAAAAAAAAAAAACCGAATTACCAATGTGCGAAACCTTAAGTTTCTACGTTTTATATTTCATTGCGTAGATTACAATAATATTTTCAACCGTTGCATTTCTGACTTGTTATCGCCTCATCCTTCAGTTTTCAATATGTTATGTCGGTCGTGTCTTACAAATTGCTGCCATTCATCTAAACTTAATGAGTTTCCGGTAAAAGCTGAGCGAGCATTGAATAACTTGAACTTTGTCCCTAGCAATAGAAATTTCTAGACGTTATGGCTATCTTTAGACATTTTCAATAATAATATAATATGGAAAGGCATGTTCACACTATGCTTGTTCTCTCCGAGTGAAGATTATAATTTCAGTTACGTTCTTATTTTTTTTCTTTGTGCAAAAAAGTGCATTTTGTAGCAAGATTAAAAGTTCAAACTCCGTTCAATTTTTAAGCATCACCACCATAAAAATTTCCATAAATTTTGCAAGCCTTGATAATTTACGGTCAATTTATGGCAAAATAATAAGAATTACAACAGAATAAATTTCATTGAAAGCAAAATTTATTTCATTTGTAGCAAATTTTGTGTAGGTATAGTAGTTTTAGCGCCCTATTAATTGGATTCGTCATCCATCGTAATTTAAATCTTTAGAGCAGTAAAATTTACTTACAGATACATTAAAAGCTACAGCCTACATCTCAGTCTTAAATCTAAGTCGTCGTCATCTAAAGAAAAACGTTCACAATAAAAGCTAAATCGAATAGCGTGCAACCAGCCCATTACACTTGCCTGCAGCCATTTGTGCAACCCATTGACGCAAGGATTGCTATAATGCAAAAGTAATTACAGGTTGCTAACCTTTTACCTAACAACTACCTGTACTTAGACTATTATTAATGCCGCAGGATGATAAGAAGCAGTTAATCATTTCTAGGTAGGCTGTAATTTGTTGGGTAGCCTTTTTAGATTATGCATTTGTTGTTAGAGATCGAATGGTCGAAGGAAAGGTTTTGCAAAAAGTAAAAGTACCTAAGTCCTTTAAAGCACAAGCACCTACGACGGACCCTATTGCGTGTATTTTTCTACAAAAACAAATCAAAATTGTCTTAACATATAACTTCTGTCTTAACCTTCTCTTTTCTTCTTCAACAGTTGCAGCAGTATGTATCCTGCTGGAAGTGGGCGCGCTGCCCAGCCGGCGAGCTGGCTTCACCTGCAATGATCCAGCGCTGTCATACCCTCATACCGGAGACACCTTCTCCATATCCCTGGTGGCAGCCATCACTGTCATTATACCTTATTTAGTGGTGAGTACTGAATCTTTCTATCTCGGTATAATGTTTCAACCCATGTGTTTGGACCCGGGTACGTCCTTAAACTACGTCCAGCCACCGAAGGACGGGCAGCAGCGTTCTTACAAACTTTCGGTGACCCTACTGCGATCCCCAAGCCGCCTGCCAAGCGTGGGGATTATGGCAACCCCCCCCCCCCCCATTATGATTGACAATGATAGCACACGGCCCCCAGTCCCCGGCAGCTCCGCTATTCCTGGTCTGGGTAGCGGATCGGGTAACGGCGGAGCAGGGGGTGCTAAGAATCCCCGGCAGATGCCCCGCTACCACCCCCAACGGACTTTGGCCCTGGCAACACACAACATCCGCACACTGAGGACCGATGAGAAGATTATCGAGCTGGAGGAAGAATTGAGCAAAATGCGATGGGATATCTTGGGATTATCTGAAATCCGAAGAGAGGGTCAGGATACGATAGTTCTAGATTCCGGCAACATGCTCTTCTACCGGGAAGGAGACCGTAAATCCCAGGGTGGTGTTGGATTTCTCGTCCGCAGGTCCCTCATCAACAACGTTATGAAAGTCGACAGTGTGTCGAGTAGGGTAGCATACCTTATACTCAGAATAACCAACCGGTATTCGTTGAAGGTCATACAGGTATATGCGCCGACCTCGACACATTCTGATGATGAAGTAGAGGCATTGTATGAGGAGATATCCGAGGCCATACATACCTCCGAAACATACTTCACCGTTGTTATGGGGGACTTCAACGCGAAGGTGGGCGCACGGAATGGCGATGAGTTGAGAGTGGGGCCATTTGGGTATGGGCAGCGAAACCATAGGGGCCAGCGACTGGTCGACTTCATGGAAAAGGAAGAACTTCATTTAATGAACTCCTATTTCCAGAAGCGGCCATCCAGGAAGTGGACGTGGATGAGCCCCGATGGTACTACCAGAAATGAGATCGATTTCATCATGACGACCAAGAAGCGAATATTCAGTGATGTCTCTGTGATCGCTAAGGTAAAAACCGGTAGCGATCACCGAATTGTCAGAGGCACACTGAATATCAATGTCAAGCTTGAAAGGTCTCGTCTGGTGAAGTCCACGCTCCGACCTGGTCCTGCCCACATCCGGAACCCCGAAGACTTTCAACTCGAACTACACAATCGCTTCCAGTGCCTAACCGAATGCGAAACTGTGGACGAGATTAACAATGGGTTAGTGGAAACTGTCCAAGCTGTGGGGTCCAAGTTCTTTAAGACCCCGCGCCGCAATAAACCTCAAAAGCTCTCGAACGGAACCATCAAGTTGATGCAAGACCGGACCGAGATGAGGCTGCAATCTTCAGCTGATATGTCGGAATATGGCAAACTCAATAGACGAATCTCTAAATCAATGCGACGTGACCTGCGGGCCTTTAGTGCGGCACGGATCAAAGAGGCAATCGAGCGGAACCAGGGCTCAAAAGTCTTCGCAAAGAATTCGTCTATTGGGCAGAGCCAAATGACAAAGCTGAAGATTAACGACGGCAGCATCATTTCGACGAAACCGGAGATCCTAAGAGAGCTTGAGAGGTTTTACGGACAGTTATACACATCAACACGACAACCCAGTGTCGGTACAGCTCGAGACGCAAGAGCTAAACTGACTCGACACTACACTGAGGATATCCCGGACATCAGCCTGTACGAGATTAGAATGGCTCTTAAACAGCTCAAGAATAACAAGGCGCCTGGTGAGGACGGAATCACAACAGAACTTCTGAGAGCGGGTGGAAAACCGGTACTTCTAGTCCTCCAGAAGTTATTTAATTCTGTCATACTCGAAGGTTCTACGCCAGAAGCATGGCACAGGAGTGTGGTTGTTCTTTTCTTCAAAAAGGGTGATAACACCTTGTTGAAGAACTACAGGCCAATCTCACTTCTGAGCCATGTATACAAGCTGTTCTCAAGAGTCATTACGAACCGTCTCGAACGCAGGTTTGATGACTTCCAGCCTCCCGAACAAGCCGGTTTCCGAAAAGGTTTTAGTACTATAGACCACATACACACGCTCCGCCAGATTATACAGAAGACAGAGGAGTATAATCGGCCATTGTGTTTAGCGTTTGTGGACTATGAAAAAGCCTTCGATTCAATCGAAACCTGGGCAGTATTGCAGTCCCTCCAACGATGTCATATCGACTATAGGTATATCGAAGTGTTGAAGTGTTTGTATAGAAACGCCACCATGTCCATCCGACTTCAGGAAGAGAGCACGAAACCAATCCAATTGCAGAAAGGCGTGAGACAGGGAGACGTTATTTCTCCGAAACTGTTCACGAACGCGTTGGAGGACGTTTTCAAGCTCTTGGAATGGAACGGACTCGGCATCAATATCAATGGCGAATACATCACTCACCTTCGTTTTGCCGATGATATAGTCATCATGGCAGAATCGTTGGAGCACCTCAATGCTATGCTCAGCGACCTTAGTATCGTTTCCCAACGGGTCGGCCTTAAAATGAACATGGACAAGACGAAAGTCATGTCGAATGTCCATGTGGCACCCGTACCGGTTGTTGTTGGGAATGATACTCTCGAAGTTGTAGACCATTATACTTACCTTGGACAGATTGTTCAGTTAGGTAGGTCCAACTTCGAGAAAGAGGTCGCCCGAAGAATCCAACTCGGATGGGCAGCGTTCGGGAAGTTACGTGATATCTTCTCATCGAGAATCCCACAGTGTCTCAAGACAAGGGTGTTTAACCAGTGTGTGTTGCCAGTGATGACATATGGCTCTGAAACGTGGTCTTTGACTGCTGGCCTTTTAGAGAGACTAAAAGTCACTCAACGAGCAATGGAAAGAGCTATGCTTGGAGTTTCTTTGCGGGATAAAATCCGGAACATGGATATTCGGCGAAGAACCAGAGTCACCGACATAGCTCATAAAATTTGCAAGTTGAAGTGGCAATGGGCAGGCCACATCGCTCGTAGAACTGACAACCGATGGGGAAGAAAAGTTCTCGAGTGGCGACCACGGACCGGAAAACGCAGCGTAGGCAGGCCTCCCACTAGGTGGACCGACGACATCGTGAGGGTCGCGGGCAGCCGATGGATGCAAGTGGCGAATTGTCGTTCGGCGTGGCGGTCTAAGGGGGAGGCCTATGTTCAGCAGTGGACGTCTTCCGGCTGATGATGATG
Source organism: Agrotis clavis (assembly GCA_954870645.1). NCBI lineage: Eukaryota > Metazoa > Arthropoda > Insecta > Lepidoptera > Noctuidae > Agrotis > Agrotis clavis. Next base: position 20,601,309 of record OX940932.1, on the reverse strand, counting down.
ATGATGATGATAATGTTTCAAGGACAAAATAATTATAACATCACGATTATGATACCCGAAGGGTTTGGGCAGAAGTGTGCCTACTAGTACACCAATATTTCACCAGATAAGCCAAGTTTTATCTAATAAGGATCAACCTTTTGCTTTCAACCGATCAGATCATGTGGGTTTTACTTGCAAATATTGAAGGAAAATCCAATAACACTTTTCAAAACCACTTAGGACACCAAAAGCAGGTGTTCAGCGATAGCACTTGTGATAAACGAGACTGACATAATAATTATGAAGGAAGGTATTATTCTAAATACCTGTACCCTTAGCACGAGTTTTCAGTATTTGAGACGTAAAGTAAACTGGAACTTTAACAATTTCAATTTGACAATGTTCAAGGAAAAAATTAGTTCCTTCTTCGCACACCAGAGGCGCTGTTCCATTTTTCCATACAAGAAACGCTGTAAATACTGGAGAGACGCTGAAAGAGTGAAAACTCGTGCTAAGGGTACTGTTGACCATCGCATAACATGTACTCGGGTAAAACTATGTTAACTTTAGAAATGAAAAGATTGATACAATGATGATGATTGACGTTAGATCGTGGTCTTGCAAGAACTAATTACTCGTATTACTTGTATATGTTTCTGAGGTTTAAAATTCATCGAATGAGTCTGCTCTGGGCGATGTGAAAGAATCTGTCAAAGACTTTCTGACTACAAAACACCCGTATACTTGCCCTTTACGTTCCAAGACCTCGTCGTTCCCTTTGAAGACACTCTCACGATCATTCACGCTTGCAAGCTGTCTTTAATAGAGCTTGACTGGGGAAACACGTTACGTTTCCTCAACTCACTCATTTTTCATCACTAAAGCAGCTGCGCATAAGGGCCTTATCATACTAGCGGATTGCGAACGTCCTCAAAGCGGAGCGGGTCCGCAACGAATTCGTTACCGGCACATAACGAACACGCTGCGCATGCACAGCGAATTCGTTGCGGACGCACAACGGGATCGCCGCGAACAGCAAAGTGGACGACATTGATAATTTGCTACAAACACGCGACGAAAACGTTACGTATTTGCCCCGCGTCCGCGACGTCCTCGCTGCGCAGCCGCGGCGTGTCCGCGACGCAAACGCTTCCAAACCGCTAGTGTGATAACGCCCTAAAATGAAAATGATTGTCATGCAAACGCTATTGTTATAGCCACAGTAACTAATGTATACAGGTGCACATTATTATACCCAGTTCTTGATGTATGGCTTATTACAATAAACCTAACGTCACACCAGACAGGTGCAATGCAAATGTAGGAAAAGACAAAGTTTCCACAGATTTTCAAGAAAATGTGGAATGTCAATATGAAACAATGTGTTATTTACTTATGTGCGCTTGGTTAATATTTAAACGGTAGAAATCTGTTTGTCGGTTTTACACTTCTCGGTAAAAACTATTGTGTTGGGTTTTTTTTTGGCAAAATGTAGCACATCAGGATCGAATTGAGTTATATAATGAAACTCCTATAGATTAATTATTTTAAACGCAATAACGCATGCGACGCGCATCGTTATAGTACATTATGATATAAGTGCGGTAAGTTGATAATTACAGCTGAGGCGATATTGCTAGCACGAGCCGTAAGGTGAGTGCTATAAGAAAGCAGAGGCTGTAATTATCAAACCGCACGTATGTCATACGACGTTTTATAACACATTTGTGAGTAAATAAATAAAATAATTACAGCAAAAAGAAAAAGCACGCGGAATAATTTTTACTTTTTCACAAATTAGCGATGCGCGCATCAGCGTCTTTTGTTTATGGCAACGGCACAAAAACAGCCAGTATTACTAATAAAGTAAATTCATACTTTTGTGTTTTTATTACAAATAAATGGTTGTAATTAATTGTCAAAATTAATTTAATTAAAGAATAAAATGTTTATTTATTATATTTCATCTCCCAAAGTTAATTTTATTCATATAACGTTGACGACTTTTCTGACATAAAAACTCTTTGCTAAGATTTAAAAAAGTACCGTTCGTTTTAGACGGAGCATCTTGATAAACCGTGCGTTTTACTTTACCATTACGCACTAGTGCGTTTTACTTTACCATTACGCACTAGTGCGTAATAAGATACATTACGATACTGAAATAGGTGCAGTAAGAGACCTTTTACCAGCAAATGTGTTATAAAGATAATTATTGAGGAAAGAAAAATTCAGTTGCAAGTGGGATTCGAACCCGCGTCTTCTAGATAAGCACACCAGTCGCCTTAACCAACTAGGCCATTGCAACCCAAACTTGAAGGTTGAAATAAATTCTCAACTCCTCGTTTGAACGTTTTCCGGTAGCGTAGCGCCATCTCTTAGATTAGTGTCTAACTACTTCAAGTCATTCGGGTTCGAATACCACTTGCAACTGAAATTTTTCTTTCCTCAAAAAGCATCCTAAAGAGTCCAAAACACTTAAACATTCAAGTCTGGGTTGTTTTAGGATATAAACGTGATTAGCGTGTAGAAACACCCGGACACAATAATGAGACATCCGCAATAAGAATAGTTTCTAGATTATAGCTAAAGATTTAATTATAATCATAATAAATATAACACACGAAACCAAATGAAAAATATGTTTTGTAACCAACAAACATTGAACAAGATGTTTCAAACAATACTACAAATAAAATAAACAATACTCTTTGAATCCTTTGAGAAAAATAAACAAAAACAAATGACGATTAAATATTTTCAGACTCAAAATGCTCTTTATTTGCATAAACTTTTAAAAACATAGTCACACACAAGATGTCAATAATATAACTAACAGAAAATAAAATAAACAATTATGTCCAGCCAGTCTTTACAAGCTTTTATTTAGTTTCATTTGACAATCGTGGTTGAAATAATCGATTGACATAAAAATGAATCATCAAAATAGACACACGCGTTTGGCCAATACAGTGCCAAAAAGAGGAGAAAACATAAAACTTAAATATGTAATAGTCTTCTTGACGATGTCGGCCATGCCGCGGCCGCGACCAATCTCAGCGGGTTTCCTTTACAGTCATACTTAGTCCGATGGGATGGTGTCGACGCAACCGGAGAGAGGTCGTAGGACCAATGCAACGGCTTAACATGCTTTTCGATGCACGGTGGTATCATACCGCCAAATCACAAACATTACTGAGAAATTTGAATAGAAAAACCCAAATAGCACTGTTTGCCCGAAAATTGGAAGGAGCTGATTCTAGCCTGCCAGATATTTCAGGTGACGAAGATTGTGATCAAGTTAAAACATTGAAAGAAGAAATTCTAATTCTCGAATCGAAATTAAACAGTGCTCATAAAGAAATAGAATTACTAAAACAGGAAAATAGTCAATTAAAATTAGCACATAATAATTTAAATAAGATGAATCAGACCCCCAGAAGGAACACAACAGCGAACCCAAGAAATCAGAGTACGCCTAAAAATGAAAAACCGACTGACAGAAAAACAAAGGCAATAAGCACTAATACTGCTGATGTTACGGACCAAAAAAACAAGTCGCAAAAAATAAACACTATGCCAGATCTTAATAAACCCGAACAACCTTCCAAAAAGAAAAAGTATTGTTTTCTTAGCACAGATCCGAATCATCATGTCTTAACTACTGCTCAAAGAGTACTAATAAAAGGTAAAGATGAAATATGTCATTACCTAACACCCAAGGTAGGAATAGAACATCTTTTGAGAGAAATTGAATTGAAATTAGCAGACTTTACAATAGAAGACTATTGCATAATACTTATAGGACAAGAAGACTTTAAAATAACAAAAGATTATCTCAAGATGATCATTTGCATTCGAGATGTTCTAAAAACAATTAAGCACACTAACATTATATTGTGCTCTCCTACATACATATTAAGAAGTCATAATAGCCTTTACAACGCGAGGATAGAAACATTCAACAATTTACTCTGCTTGGATTTATTAGTTCACGAACACGCCTACTATCTGGACTCCAATAAGAACCTAAAGGCGGATTTTAGTATGTTTAACAAAAGGACAGGGTTAATTAATGATAAAGCATTAAGAACAATCTTTGAAGATCTCAAAGCGTTAATTGATGACATAGACTACACGAACAAAAAATCCCTGATTGAACTCAGTGAAAATATAGATATACAAGATGGAACTGATGGAATAGATGAAAATGAAACCAAGACCTGTAATGAAAATATGACAGGGTTTTTTCGTAACTAAATTTCTACACCTAATGCATCAAAACATTGCGGGATTATTTACAAAATCTGATGCAATGGCAGTATGCTTAGAAGAGTTGGCAGAAAAAGGAAGCGCTGTGGACATTCTATGCATCACAGAACATTTTATTATGGAGGGCTTTGAAAAGTATTTAACCATACCCAATTATCAACTTGCAGCATGTTACAGCCGTAAAGAAAGTAAAAGGGGTGGAGCATACATACTAATAAGAAGTGGACACCAATTTACGGAATTAGAGCAAATTGCTAAAATATCAGAAAACAGGTGTTTTTGAGTGTTGCGCCATAGAGTTAATTAATTACAAGATAGCTATTGTTTGTATCTATAGAGTTCCAAAAGTTAATAATATTAGTACGTGCATGGATAAGCTACATTTAATTCTACAGGCATTAACTAAAAAATCTTTTAAAAATATTGTCGTCGCAGGAGACTTTAACATAGATGTCTTAAAAAGATCTTACCAAGCATTCGATTTTGAATGTTTGCTATTAAATTATAATTATCCGTGAAATTATCCGTTAATGAACCAACTAGACTTAAAAGTCATACATGTATAGATAACATTGCACATAACTTTAATAGACCCTGCAAAATACAAATACTAGAATTCGCATTGTCAGATCATACAGCACAATTGATAAAATTACCTGTACAAAATTGTTTACCTATTAATTAATATTGGCGTATAAAAAAACGTAATTATTGTGAAGAAAATGTTATTAAATTTAAAGATTGTTTACGTAGATTATCATTCTCAGATATTTATGAAACGGATGACCCTAACCTATCTTATAACGCTTTCATAGAAACATTTTCACTGTTCTACTGTTTATGCTTTCTTAATGAAACTGTAACTATACACGCAACAAAAAAGCCACCGTGGATATCGCGTGGGATCAAAGCCTGCAGCAAAAGGAAACGACAACTTTTGTGGATGTACAGAAGAATCCCTAACGAAACAAATAAAATAAAGTTGACGAAATACTCTAAACTACTAAAGAAAATTACAAAGCTGACACAATTTGCTCAAAACAGTTACAAAATAAAAACATCAGACAACAAATCTAAGACAAGTTGGAAAATAATTAATGATTCAAAGCAAAACGTCCCTAAAAATCCTATAACAAAAATAAAACATAAAGGTAACATTACAACAAACCCCCAAAAAATAGTGGATGCTTTTAATGGTTATTTTATTGACAAGGTTATCCCAATACCAGAATCGGGGCATAACGTTACGTCACAAATCTATAATAGTGAAAAGTCGTTTTTCATGCCCCCCTGTTTACCACAGGACGTATGTAAAATAATCAACTCTCTGAAAAATAAAAATAGCGTTGGTTATGACGGCATTTCTACAAAAATTCTAAAATCGGTTCCTGGAGAAATATGCATACATCTAAGTCATCTCATTAATTTGACCATAAGCACAGGTATCTTCCCTGATGCCTTAAAAAAATCAATAATAAAACCATTGTTTAAAAAGGGAAATAGAGAAGAAATGGAAAATTATAGACCAATATCAATTTTAAGTGCTATCTCCAAAATCTATGAAAAATTTATACATAAAGAATTAAGCAAATATTTGGAAAAAAATAATTTATTAGTAAACGAGCAAAAAGGATTTAGAGAACATCAAACCATTAATATGGCATTGTACGATTTTTTGTTTAGGGTTATGCTAAATGTTGATAAAACCAACCCTGTTTGTACTTTATTCTGCGATATGACACAAGCTTTCGATTAGGCATGATATTCTCTTAAATAAAATGGAAGCATACGGTATCAGAGGTAGTGTTCTAAAATTATTTAAATCTTATTTGGAGAATAGAAAGCAGCTCACGGAAATATCCTTAATAAATAATAAAACTAAGCATGAAGAAGTATTTCAATCACATGAACTTCTAATTAAATATGGAGTTCCTCAGGGCACCGTGCTGGGCCCTCCACTTTTCATACTGTATATAAATGACCTACCTAAATCAGTTGATCAACCTGTGACCCTCTTTGCCGATGACAGTACCATAACGATTCAATGTGATACCAAAGACAAATATAATAGTGACATTAATAATTCTCTTTCATCAGTAATACAATATTTAGACAACAATAATTTAAAAATAAATCTCAATAAGACTAATATTATGCACTTCAGCCAACGCTTACCAACTTTATCCGATGTTAAAGTTCAGTATAATAACAAAATAATTGAAGAAGTCAATACTGCTAAATTCCTCGGTGTAACTATAGATAAAAAATTAAATTGGAAAGCAAACATTGATATCTTATGCAAAAAAATTAGTAACTCGTCTTATGCCTTACATAAATTAGTTTCTGTGCTTAACACAGACGCGTTACTAACGGCTTACCACGGCTTAGTGTCTTCGCATTTAAGGTATGGAATTATCTTCTGGAGTAATTCGACTGACAAGGATATGCCTTTCAAAGCCCAAAAACGGTGCTTAAGGGTGATGTTTAAATTAGACTCAACTGACAGCTGTAAGCCTTATTTTATTAAATATAATATATTGACGTTACCATCTCTGTACATTTTCGAAGTTGTCATGTTTGTTAAATGTAACCGGCAATTATTTCCACGCATGGCAGACAAAGTCAATCGCGTTAGACGCGATGACACTCTCCTCTGCCTACGTGCTTCCAAAACTGCTTTAATGAAGAAAAGTGTATTTTGCATGGCGCCTTTAATATTTAATAAACTTCCAAAGGGGTGGAGGGAACTAAGCGCACATGTATTAAAAAAACGGCTAAAATCATCTCTTATTGGGAAAGCATACTACAGTATTTTGGAATTTTTAAATGACAGATAGAATATTATGTTTAAGTTTAAGTTATTATTATTAATTTATGCTTTGTTATGAATTTATGATTTTTAATTGTGATAATAATTTAAATGTCTTTTAATTGTTTTTTAAATATTTATTTTTGTATGCCTTAAAGGCCGATCATGATGGAACTTTTTATATGTGAACACCTTGCATGCCCTGTATGTATACTCATGCTTCTACAAATAAATGTCTTGTCTTGTCTTGTCTTGTCTTGTCTTGTCTGATGGACGTTTCGGAGCGTTAAGATCGTGGCCCAATTCTGGACGGAGTCAATTTAGATTCTCATCGATACGATAAGAAAAAGAATCGGAATCGAACCCGGGACCCCACGCTCATCAGTCGCACTTGTGACCACGAGACACATTACCCTCCGCCGTTGGGTAAAAAGACAAGAAGTTGTCATCATTATAATAATCTTTGCTTACAAGCTAATAGGTTGTCCAACTTGTCCATTACAATTACGACGTCGTCTGTCCATCATTAAGTGTCCATTTTAAAATATTCCACGTCATTAGGAGATGAAACATGTACTAGCGTATGTATAACTTGATGAGAGAAGATTATTAGGGTGACAAAATTATCCTTTGATAAATGTCTGTATTATCATTACTTTGATTGACCCGGAACAGTTACTGCATTGCCATCATCATCATTTCAACTTGGGACTATCCATTACTGGATATTCTGACATAGTCCTCAGTTATGTGCGTCTCTCATCCATCAAGAAATTAGTACTCAGTATGTGACCATAAAACACCTACCGCCTTAACACAAAAAGAAATACGTCTGTTGAGCGCTTATCAACGTGAAATATCATTTTGACGTTGATGGCTATCTATATAATAACCGTCTTACCACTAAAAAAGTTAAACAACTTGTCTAAAAAAAACTGTCAACGCCAAAACGACATAATTATATCATCTCCTTGATGGAAGGTTCGTTTTCCAGTTACACTTTTTAGACAAGTGTTCAAAAGTTTGTTTAATCTTTTTGTGGTAAGGCGGTTAGTGTTCAACAGATATTTATCTTTTTTGTAGTAAGACGGGTAACGTCTGAAAAGACTTATGATGAGGTGACAAAGACAAAGTCGACGATGGACTAAGCTTACCCCGAAGAGTATTGAAGAGTTGGGGTTGAATGTGTTCGGGAACACAGTTGTTCGAGACTTGCCTTGTTGTTAGGCTTGTCTCCTAGTACCATTTCTTAGTATCGATTCTTCTTTTAAATTTTTCCTCTTTTTAATTCACTCTTTTCTTTCCAGTTATGGGCAGTTGAAACAACGCTCCAACGCGAAGACGAGTACAACCTCAAGAAGGGTAAACTGCTCGACAGCGCCAAGACAGCTGCTTTCTTATACCGGGACTATATCTACGGATCTGTGGTCAATCTGACCATATTGGAGGTCGTCAAGTGTGTAGTGGGGTCTCCCAGGCCCACCTTCTTTGATCTGTGCCAGCCGGATAAGGCTAGCACTTGCAATGAGTAAGTATGCTGCTTTATATGAAACCATATTTTTTGTGGTAGTCTTAATCAAGCTTTTTTTTTATGAGTCCTCCCGCCCTGGGTGGGGCGGAAGGGACTGTCAGACTTTACTGACTAAAATCCACCCGTGTTCCTTCCTATGCCCTTTACGTTCCGGGGCCACGGTATCCTGGGTTAAGAAAAAACCCGCGACCCCAGCAGGCATTTGGCGCGAAACACGACGCGCCACCGACCCGGGCTTGGTCCTTGGTCGGACGGCGAGCTACCCATTACTCACCGTCCGCAAGCCCGCTCCGCCGCTGTGCCCTCTGCTATTCAGAGGGACACGCGTTGGGGCGTCCACCTGACAGGCTATTCGCATACGGGCAAAGAGACCCCTTAGGCACACAGTGCCTAAGGAAGAGTTTTTGCCCGCATCCCAGGGTGCACCGGCCCGAAAAACTGGTCTTCCCCCCGGACGTATCCGAGATGAACTCCAGTCCACGGGCGCACGTGGAGGTTTCCTGTCATAGCACCCCAGTCTTAATCAAGCTAATGTCAGAATGAAATATAAAAAAAACTTTTTAATAAATCTTTTTTTGACGACACGGCGGTTGGCGCTGTAGCCAAGCGATTGACTACTCCGCTATATTATAATGTCGCGGTGGTTTCGATTCCCGCTTGGAACAAATATTTGTATAATCTACAAGTAGTCATGCTGGGTCTGTGTGTTTACTTGAATTTAAATGTTTTGGACGTAGACACATTTTATCAGTAAAAGATGGCAAATTAATCATTCTGTACGGTACAGAAGTATTTTCTCAAAACCTTGTACTTACTAAATCTTCTCCCCAACAGTTCAGAGTACGTGAGCAACTACCGCTGCACATCAACGACGTTCTCTCGCTACCTGCAGATCGACTCCAGTCGCAGTTTCCCCTCTGCGCATGCGTCGCTCTCTGTTTACTGCGGATTCTTTCTAGCTGTAAGTATATAGTATTTTACATAATGTCTTTTTTAAAATCAATCAAATCACTATAGGTATCCATTAAAAGTCGTCGACAGAGATTATCAAACTTTTAGTACATGTACCTACCTTTGTATTTAAATCAATGAAAGTAGTAAATAAATTATTATCCTCTTTGGACTTAGGGCTAGTTGCATTCTGAAACCGTTTCCATTAAATTTTTCATCCGGTAAGTTCATAAAATTATGTTCTACGATCGATGGTGAATATCGGAACCTACAGCTCCTTTAGCCATAGGTAAATCTTATATCACCCAAATGAGTAGGTTCTGATAAAATAAAAATCCATCAACTAATACCTTCTTTCCTCATAGTGGTACCTCCAAAGGCGAGCCTTCAGCTGGCACAACCGCTCCGTACTACTGGTACCCCTGCTGCAAGTCCTCTGCATCGTGTACGCCGCGGTGTGCTCGCTGAGCCGGCTCAGCGATCACCGGCACCACTGGTGGGACGTGCTGGTTGGTGGGGCCATGGGGGTTCTAAGTGTTTTGTACACGGTAAGTTCTTATGCCAAGATATTTTTTTATTCAGGGTTCGCGAACATAGGGTCAATGAGTCGTAAGACTTTGAATTTTATATTCAAAGTTGTATGCCTGTAAGGTTTACATATTAAGTGATCTATTTCGATTGAAAATTTTAAAAGATGAGCAGAGAGTTTTTAAAGAAATCCCTGAAGATGAGATGGTGTTGAATTGACTGAACTGCAGATACCAGCCTCGTACAAAGAAAGATGGTTATGTTTTAGTGGTACGACGGATAATGTTCGGAGTATTTGTCAAATCCGTTATCCGCATTGAACTTTGGTCGTACATCCGTATGATTTTTTTTTGGCATACCACTCAATGCAATAGCGTTGATAAAGTGATTCACTTAGCTTAGTTGTAGTCTTAATTAATAGCATGTAGATAAGGTATTTGAGACTTTGACAAACATAGCCGACTATCTAACGCCAATCCTTAATCAGCAATAAACTCTTTATGGATAGCCATATTAGTACAAGAATTTCCTTCAGATTGCAACGCACCTTAATCCACACCTTCAATTTATATAACAAACCATGTTTTGTCCTTACGAATTATAATTAAATAAAGATTTTGATCAAACGTGTCGACATCTTTGCTAGTACCTATTTTATTCCATTCTCGCAGTTGATTTACGTCTAGAAGGCAATAAACCTCATTAAAGTCGAAGTGTATGTTAATGCAAGGTGCAACGCTGATGGAATCGTTTTATAGCGCCAAGATATTACCTCAGCAGTCGTGTTTACTTGGCTTGTGATTTATTATTTCAATGTAATTAGTGTCTTTAATTTCAAAACAGCTGGATGTAAATTACGAGGTTTTACGCCTGCTTCTCACCTTTGTATACACTTTCCCGGATTTTCTAAATCAAAGAAGAAAAGTGCTTAGATGCTGTACTGTGTTTACATTTTTTTTTTGTTGAAAAGGCTTGTGCCCAGCTCCGGCAATACTGTAGCGTTATAATGCAACTAATAACTTTTAAAGATCTCTTGTCTTTGGTGTTCCCAAAACGTTACTAGAGGGATTTCTCTGAAATCTTAATTCTGAGAATTCCACAACTTTAGGTACTATAAGTTTCTCAATCATAGTTTCAATATTCCTCACGCAAATCTAACCTCCTTTTCCTTTCTAGGTCCTAGTTCTCTGCAAGAACTTCTCGCAGCCAGCCGTTGTGAGCACGAGCGATATCTCCAGCAGTGACGGCAACAACCACCAATCAGTCCGACGGCTGCTGTCCAGCGAACCACACGTGGTCGTCCCCTAGCCTCAAGCTGTGTAAGCTAACAGCTTACGTGGTCCTGGTAACAAACTCTTGAAGTGAAGTGAGGTGGTCCTGTGGTTAATCCGGGTATGAAGCTACGAGTATGAACCTCATTTAGATCTAGATACTAGATGTAGTCTAAGATTTAGAGGTCTGAATCTCATTTGCTTTTTAAATTTGTTGATGCTCTGTATAGATTAGTTGCTGTAATGTAGATATTGTGCTAATTGATTCTTTGAACAGCAATATTGTTTTGTTAATCAGTCTTGTTGATTGGCAAGATGCTTTATCTAAGACCTGGATTTATGGAGAATTTTGAGATTGTCGTTATGACATGGACATTAGTAAGGAGATTATTATTGTATATAGAGAAAACTGAACTTGACGTGTTATCCTTATCTTTAACAGAGTAAGCCTCGAGCTTACTCGATTTCAAAGTTGAATGAGTCAAAATTTTGTTCAAAAAGTGTTTTATTTCGGTGACTGAGAATCTAGATATTTGGCAGACATTTTGAAATGCAAAACTAGACATTTTGAAATGCAAAAAAATACCTTTTTTTTTTTTTTTTTTTTTTTTTTTTTTTTTTTTTTTTTTTTTTTTTTTTTTTTTTTTTTTTTTTTTTTTTTAAATAGAAATTAAATTTTCTAAAAAAGTAACTCGGTATTTGTATTATAGTCGAGAGAGTAGGTAGTAGTAGAGACAGTTAAAAATTGTTTTGCATTAATATTGTGCATAGTAAAAGAGTTTTTGAAAAATAAAGAACTTGATTCTGTAGAAAATTAAGGTATTAAATGTAGGTGATGGAAAGTTAGATTGTTCAGTTGGCTTAGATTATGAGCATTGTTCAAATTATTTTCTTAGTGGTTCAAAATTGATTTAGTTTTAGTAACGTGGCGAGAGGACGAACTGTGTTGAATTGTAAATAAAAGTAGTTTTAAATTTTAAGTATTTTGTGCGAGTGAACTCTGATTAGGATTCTTATCTTAAAAGATGAAATAGAAATTCATTTTGCTTATGACATGTTCAATGTTCAATATCAAAAACACACTAGTGTTTAATATGACTTTGAATATACGTAAAAGTTGCAAATGAATAAAAACAAGACAGCTCGTAGACCAAAAAAATATTTGTCAGAAGCTGAAATAAAAATAAACTCACTCGTCTACTAAACAAAAATAACAAGTCTACGTAGGTACAAAGTGACACTAGTTCGTAAGTAACATAGAAATCCACTTACCGAATGAAACCCCATGAGATATTTTTTATCTTAATTCCCCTTCTTTTAATAGAAAAGGGGGTGTTGTCTTTGAAGCTACATAATTATTATAAAAGGGAACAGCCCCTTTGTTTACAAATGACAAATGGAATTTGTCAATCATTTTCTGAACAACACCCTTCAATTAAAAGGGAGGATATTTTTAGAAAAAGTTTGAGAAACTTCGCCATTTATTTGGGGATAAAAGTTTCGGAAACCAATACAGGGGTTAAAAAAACCTATTGGTTTGTAGAAGACACACAAAAAGTTATTACGAAATCAGCTTCAAATTCACGTAAATTCATTGCAGTTTTATTAGGATTTATGAATAGATTTTTGCGCCTAATTATAAATAACACATTGAGTCATTCGTAGTTGTATTTTTCATTATAATCAAATTATAAGTTAATTATAAAATGAGACCAGTGATATTGTAGTACTGATTTTTAAGGATTAATAATTATGGATATTTTTTTTTACAAATAATTTTAAAGTATAAAGCTAAGAAGGCAATGCTGCCTCGGGAAGCTAAAGTACTCAATAAGTATTTCGAATATGAGATTCCAATTTTCTCGTAATTCTCTAAACGGCGCGGCGTGAACATCAAGGAAATAATTAATGACCAACGGCAGGGTATTATTTTACTCCTTTAGCAATATTGCTTACACTTTTTGGTCGGTTTCCTGGCTTGCGAGGACAGCATTTCTGTTCTTCATAAACAAGATTTAAAATCATAGTAAAGAATTGTTTCTTGTTCATAATAATTATAATTACAATCATCGTGAATTTGTTCAAATATATCCATAATTATTTAATTTACTGGTAGATGAAAGCAACATTACTCAAAACAAAAAATGCAACGTAATAGAATGGTTTCACGGCGTAACTCTACTTACTAATTTATTAAATAGTTGTATTAAATATTATTAAAAAATACATTTTTAAATAATAAATAACAAAAATCGACAGTATTCACTGCTTAGTACCTGTCTAGTCGTAAGGTTATTAAAAAAATATATTTATTGTTAACATTCTTTCATAAAACCATGTGTAAAACCACCCACCTGTATTTATAATTAACATTAACAACACATTACCCTTTTTATTTTTACCGAAGTCGGGTAAGGTTAGTTTGACATATCAAAATTATTCTATAAAGTTAATGTTTTCTTTTTGTTAAAAATTCAAATGATTTCTATATTTTTTTTAAGAATTTGACATTCCTGTGCATTTAGTATACTATTAATTTTAGTTTTTTTTAATCTAAAAATTGTAAATATTCTTTTTAAGGCGTAGATGTGTGAATGTGGCTGTATGTACGTAAACATGTATAAAATAAATAAATTAAACAAATTTAAATTTGTAAATTTTATTTTTACTCCATCTACCTTGGTTAATTGGTAAAAGAAAGATAAATAATAATTCTTCAAAGTTTAAAGAACTTATGGTAATTAAAAACAATGAGTTTTGTACTAAAGTACCATCAGTCATTTAAAAATATTATTCAATTTCTTCAAACAATCAGTGTCCATCAACCAAGTAGTAAATTGCCTACTAACAAAAATTTATCACCATTCAAAAATATCAGCAGACACGACAAGTGAATAAAACGTCTAATTGGTTTGTTCTAATATTATGCGTACATAAACGGGAAAACATTTGAAATGCTTACAATTAAAATGTAGTAGCTTGGTCTATATGGACGAATTGCTCAATTAGACGTGATAAAAACTTACTCTTATAATATTTGAATGAATTGGAAACTACTCGTCTCATGTCCCGAAAATTAAGGCCTGGAAATGTTTTATTAAAAAAAAAATATGATTTTAGTGTTGTTTCCATAATTTCTTTTTTTTTTTCTTGGCCTAGACGTCTGCAAATTTAAACCTGTTGCAGTTTTGTGTGGAGCACAGGTTGCCTGAAAAACATTTTGAGAAATACTGGTCTAGCCATATCAGCAAACCAAATAGATTACATAATTATAATGACAATAATTACTTTCGTTGGTACTTTATAATCCTAATATTTTCCAATTCATCGTTTTCTCTTTATACATTTGTATATTTTTTTTTAGATTTTTTTATAAAAGTACGATTCTTAATTTTATTATTCATTCATGGGACATTTACACTTTAAACTGATTATTTGACTATCATTTACACTTTAGACTATTTAATTTGACAATAAAATATTTGTTATGTTCTAGAAAAATCCCGGAAGAGTTAAAAATAGACTCTAGTGTTGACAACTGTGATTTTTATGATAGTTTTTTAACATAAAATAATGGGGTTACGAGTGGTCTATTTTAATAATATCATAACATTAACAAAACTGCATTCCTCGTCAGTTATTTTTATACTTAAAATGTAAACATTTTCTGATGACTCTATCGCATTGAATATTTAAAAGGGATAGGAACTAATGAAAGATGAAGACGCAGGGCAAGATATTACTGTTTCGGATCTACTGAATGCGTAAGTAGAAATTCAGAATGAAACTTTCACAAATTAATATTCATCAGCAATATTACTATGTCTTTTAATCATTAGTTTTTATTTACTTATCTGTTACGTTTTTAAATATTTGAATATAAAAAATATCAAAATATAACGCTTTTTTAATATTTCGATATTTTGACAAGTAAATCTAATATTTAAATTTTTGTTAAATCTTCTAATTATTAAATAATACAGCCGGCTAAGTTGTCAGACGATCTTAAAAAAAATGGACGGAACAAAGTGATTTTCATGATACAAAACCGCCAAAATAAAAAATAATTATATTTTTAAAAATTGTGCCATGAGTGGAACTGACACAACATAGCTATGAGTGACTAAATAGTTAAAGAAGACTCTTTTCATCAACTATTTCTCGTCAGAGAGAAAGATTATTCAAATAAAATGAATATAAGTACCAAATGAAACATTGAAACAAGTAACTTAAAGTTCTGGCATGACTAGGGTTCTCTAGGGTTCTTCATCTCTAAAATTTGGAAGCCAGGACAAGACACGTGAAAGCCCCAGATTTTAGAGTCCAGAACCCGGACATGAATCGAAGTGCGCACCGTGGCAACTGCGTCTGGAGGGGTGGGGCGATGGTCAAGTGTGCGTGTGTCGCAAACGGCCCAAGACTTTAAATTTTTAAACCCGGACTACAAATGAAGCTCCCGCGGGTAGGTACGCTCCCCGAATGACCCGTAAGACAAATCCGAGGAAACCGAGGCGGATAACCAAGTAAAGAGAGGTTACATGCATGATAAACGTAACTACTAACTACCAAAATAGACACAAACTTTAGAAGTAATCACCCGTCAAGCTAAAAATTCATTCGTTTATATACATAGCTAAAAAGTATGGCCACAATTATAAAGACAACTTACTATACCCGCATCTTTCTCAACTGGTTTCAAATTGACTTTTTTAAATTAAGAAGCCACAAGGGGTCCTCAAACGTCTGTTATAACGAAAATGTAATGTAAAATACATATTGTAATGAATACTTGCCGTGCTCATTAAAAATAAAATAATTAATGTAAGTTTTATAAGTTACTTTCATTACTTAGTCAACATTTTTGAATGGATATCGTTAGGATAAGTAGAAAGTTAATTTTGTTTCTGAATGGGTTTTGAAATTAAATGTAGAGATTAAAATGTAAATAAACTGGGAACGAAGACTTTAGTCTGTGGCGCCACCTGTCAGGAATTTATCACAGATGATTTATTTTTGTTTTTATTGAATTCTTCACATTTCTTAATTTTACTATTTATGCACACACACAGAGAGAATATTAAAATATTGGAACACAAACATGTTTATTTCTTAAGAAAGATAGACTTTTGTACGAAGCCTAGCTTCTACCCCAACTTCCACCATATTACTTAATTTTTTGAAGCCCTCATAACTGCATAGTTCAAATTCACGAACGAAGGGCCATCATTAGTCAAGAACATTGTTCTTCCATTCATTCTCTAAGGTCTTTGCCCCGCACTGGGACAATGAAAATCCAGTACAAATGCATAGATTTTTGCAACAGACCTTAAAAAATTAAAGTAGGATTGCAACTAAAGGTGGCTTCGTGTGTTTTGCATGTAAAGTACTCAGCGCCGGGGACATAAATTAGTGAATGTTTTACAAGGTAAGGGCTGTCACGAAGACGATGGTGGAATTAATATAGGTAATACAATAGTTATTTTCACCTCACCCGCTCGGAAAGATTCTATTTCTCATTCAAAATCTGAACGCAAAACTCCATTTTGTGCTCTAGAGCACAAAGTGTTGTTTAAAATTCGAACACGTCTTGTATTCAATTGTTTTCTACACTGCCAGGCGAGCCGCCCCCTGTATAGGTCAATGCCCCCACTTCATTTCCTCGCTGTGTGAGGTGAAAAGTTGTGTGTTGCACTCGGCAGCAAAGTTTTTCTGCGTCTCGTACCTTTGAAAACTACGCATCGCTCAGGATTCTATATTTGAACCGCTCGTTTCTCTCGCGGTTCAATCTTAGAATCCTTCGCTCGCTTAGTTCTCAATTCAAGTACTCGCGCCAAAAATCAACTTTGCAGCCTTGCATAACAATAGTTATTTGTTATGCAAGGCTGCAAAGTTGATTTTTGGCGCGAGTACTTGAATTGAAAACTGAGCGAGCAAAGGATTCTAAGATCAAATATAGAATCCTGAGCGATGCGAAGTTTTCAAAAGTACGAGTCGCAGAAAAACTTTGCTGCCGAGTGCAACACACAACTTTTCACTTCACACAGCGAGGAAATGTAGGGGGGCGGCTCGCCTGTCAGTGTAGAAAACAATTGAATACAAGACGTGTTCGAATTTTGAACAACACTTTGTGCTCTAGAGCACAAAATGGAGTTTTGCGCTCAGATTTTGAATGAGAAATAGAATCTTTCCGAGCGTGTGAGGTGAAAACAAAATATTAGTAAGTTTGAAAATGCTTACTTAGCTCTTTTTTAGCAACCAACTTCGAAATAAGGAGGAGGTTATTTTTTTTTTTTTTTGATTCGATCATCAAACGAGTCCTCAAGCCCTGGGTGGTGTTGATGGGACTGTCAGACTTTTTTTCTGAATAAAAATCCACTGTTCCATAGGTACATAAAGAAATCTAAAAACTGCTTTGGATTTCTATAAAAATTCCATAGGAGAAAAATGTTGAACAGTCCAGAAAAATCTAGTACGTTCTGATATGTTCCAGTTTCTGATGTCAGAAGCAAAAAGTTATGAAAACCAGTCTTGCCAAGGAGTTTCGTATTCTTTAATATTACTACTATACTATAATTTAATTAGTCGTTCCAGTTTTTAGGTTTAGGAGGTCAGATAGGCAGTCGCTTCATGCAAAATAATCATATTATTATTCAGCTACATGCAATTTGACTGGAAGCCGACTCCAAAATACATAATATTATACCTATACTTAGTTAGGAATACG
This sequence comes from Agrotis clavis, assembly GCA_954870645.1. Taxonomy (NCBI): domain Eukaryota; kingdom Metazoa; phylum Arthropoda; class Insecta; order Lepidoptera; family Noctuidae; genus Agrotis; species Agrotis clavis. The sequence goes on along the minus strand of OX940932.1, from coordinate 20,583,241 downwards.
CTTAGCAGATGATGATGATTCTGGAATGTTCTAGTACCTTATACGGTCAACGTAATCCTGATTGATCCTGATCAAATCACACCTTCGAATCAAAATAAATATATTATGTATCTATGTAAAGTTTAAGCATTTACCACCACTTGCCATCCCTAGTACCAGCAAAAACAGGCACCTATCCTGTGCAACGTAAAATAGTGAATAAAAATAAACGAAGACGCAACAATCACGAATACTGGAGGATATAAATTTTGTCGTGACTAAGGACGCCTACAGACGAACGACACGAGCTGACGGTGGATCCCAAACGTTGCAGCTTGACGTACAATAAGTTAAATTAAAATAAGTGTGTACCTCCTACGCCAATCTGGGATCCTGGTAAGAGGTTGACCACACAAGGGCAATGTAAGCAATAAGTCTTTGCTTATTTATACTTTGTGCATAATATATGTCCATTCGTCCACTGCATTTAAATTTATTAAATGCAGTGGACGAATGGACATATGCATTTATTAAATGCATCACATTTTTTTAGACATTAATTGAAAGATTGCATGTGTCATTTAAAAAGAATTTGCTGTCCATAATAAATTGCTGAGGGTTTTCATTAGCTTGGGAGATTGTTCCACAATTTCTTCCCTGCCATAAACTTGGCAAAGGACAACCCTGGCGGGAGAATGACTGGTAAGTAAACTGTTGTTTTTTTCAGTCTCGATTTGATTTGAAAATGTCTAGGACAGGATAATATGACAAGACAAGCAACAAGAGCTTCTAAATATAACAAAGCGGACACAAAATTGGACGTAAGCGTTCTTTAAAAAAACGAATTTATAACAAGTAAGAAGTGTGTACGAGGAGCTTGTTTGAAATCCAGTACTAATCAGAGTAAAAAACATTTGGTCCACAAAACAGTAGCTCATAAGCCTTATAAACCTGTAAATGGCATTCGTCTCGCAAGACGTCACTGCATGGAACATAAATTACATTTCTCAAGGCATACGTCTCAAAATAATAAAATAGCAGCTGTTAATGGCTACAATCCATTACAAATACACAGCAATGTTCTATAAGAAGTCTTATGTTATTTGATAAAAAATACTTGAAACTAAGGTTTTAATGTTTTGGATGTTAATAAATTCAATTTCATTTGACAGTTAAAGATACTGGCAGTCATTTTTTGCCGCGTGTGGGTGTCAAAAGATGCGAGCAATAACAGTAAATTGAAAAAAAAAGCTATGTTGTGTGTTTTCTTTATCTAATGCAAGAGTAACGGAGGGGTAATTCATGATGACGTGGTCAAAAAATTGGTCAATGTTAAAGATTTGTGGTGAAACTAAGATAGAAGGAGACACGTGTCTCCTTAAGGCTTCCGTCTTCTTTTGCACAAAATAGAATCGCGTTCGGCCAGTCGATCGTACGTCAAATTTCGGGCTCCCTTCCCGCAACCCCCCGCATACATCCTGCCTACTGAATTATTATAAAACAATTTTGATGCGGTAAGAACATTGCTCTACTAAGGATTATTTAAAAGGAGTTATAGAAATTGTTGCTTAATAAGTAGTTTTAATATGACTTGGTTTGTAATAATACGAGTATCACACAAGTGTTTTAATAATAATAATAACAATCGTGTTTAACTAATTAAACCTAAAAAAAGGTCAGTGCAGCAGTGATGCTGGCGAAGGAAGAGGCGGGACGCGTGAGAGAGAGGACAGCGTAAACCTTACATCCCAGCCACAGTGGTAGACGCCCACGGTGACTCGGTCATGGTCATCTCTGGCCATCGTAAGCGCGTAATGGGCGACTCGCTGTCCGACCGTGGACCATGTCCGAGTCGACGGCGCTTTGTATACCCTTTGTAAACCGAGAACGTAAAAGGCTATTGAAGAACATCGTGAATTTAAGTCAGTACAAGTCTGACAGTCCCTTCCGCTTGGCCTGGGGTGGGAGGACTCATTTGATGATTTTACCATGATAAATAAAATAAATATTTAAAAAAACAAAAAACCCAACTGCGTAAAAAAACTAAAAAGAAAGAAACAAGCCCAGTAGTTTAGAATTCACTCATTCACACTCACAGTCGGGGCCCATTCAAATTATACCAATCAAATCTTCCCAACGGGCCCCGACTGTGAGTGTGAATGAGTGAATTCTAAACTACTGGGCTTGTTACTTTCTTTTTAGTTTTTTTACGCAGTTGGTTTTTTTGTTTTTTTAAATATTTATTTTATTTTACTTTTTTTAGTTTTTGTTAGCATCTAACAGTCCAAATTAAATTGAAACATATGTTATATATATATTTTGGTAAACCATTTTAAAAATCCTTTGATTTGACACCCCACTTGATAGAGTGTGAGAGATCTTAAAAAAATATTTTTAGTTAGGAACCCTTTGCACGCGAGTTCGACTCGCACTTGGCCAGTTTTATGTACCCAGTCCCAGTGACACTCTCACGCTTAAGACGAATCTAACGACACCTCTCAAGTTAAACTCCATCAAGCCGTTTAGGCTGCAGAGCAACACAAAGAAATATACATACATACATACACTCGAAAAACATAACCCTCCTGGCGCAGTCGGGTATAAAAAGTCCTGGGCCATGCCCGGGTCGACGGCGCGTTGTGTTCTACGAGCGCCTCAAATAGCGTCAGCATGATGACGGGGTCCCCCTCTAGAGGGCTAAAGCCTGCTGGCGTCGCGGTACTTATCTCATTACCGTGACCCCGGAACATGAAAGGGTTATTTGAAGGACACCGTGGATTTTAGTCAGTACAAGTCTGACAGACCCTCCCGCCCTGGCCGGGGTACCACAGTAACATCCAAGGACTGCACTCCTTACATTACCACCTGGAGACAGAGTAACCAACGCTTTTGTTCACTGCTGGTTTTTTTTTTTTTTTCCATTTATTATTTGCAATCGGTCGTGAGACCATAAGCGAATTCGTTCTTTGACAAATGGCGTTTTGGTGGAACAGCCAGTGCTGCGCCTCCCACTCATAGAAGGTGGTTTCTTTTCAATCTTTTTACCACCGCTGTCGGGTTTAACAAGTCAGTGACTAGTGCATTTGGATGCAAGTTCAGGCGTGCCTTGTGTTGTTTTTTGTATCGCTCGATTTCAGAGGTAACTGATGGTATTTGCAGATAGTCATGGATTTCGTCGTTCCGAGCAAACCAAGGTGCATTTGCATATTGATCTTAGGATACCATTTTGGACTCTTTGCAGGCAAAGTATGTTGGTTTTACTGGCAACGCCCCACAATTGGATCCCATAGGTCCATATGGGCTTGAGGACAGAGTTGTAGATAAGGAGTTTGTTGTCTACAGAGAGCACAGAATTTCTTCCCATGAGCCAATATAGGTTGCGGCGTTGCTGGATTTTAATGAAGGAGCAATGTTAGCGAACGTGAATGTGATACAATAACTTGCTATCGTTAAGCAATTTAAAAAACAGGTTCAAGCGATTTTCGACCTTATTGACATTTATGCAAAAACCGTATTTTAATGAAGGAGCAATGTTAGCGAACGTGAATGTGAGAAAAGCAAACCAAATTTTAAATGTTAATAAGGTCGAAAATCGCTTGAAGCTGTTTTTTTAACTTGCTATTGTTAAGCAATTTAAAAAACAGGTTCAAACGATTTTCGACCTTACTGACATTTATTCAAAAACCGGATTTTAATGAAGGAGCAATGTTAGCAAACGTGAATGTGAGAAAAAACAAACTAAATTTTAAATGTCAATAAGGTCGAAAATCGCTTGAAGCTGTTTTTTTAACTTGCTATCGTTAAGCAATTTAAAAAACAGGTTCAAACGATTTTCGACCTTACTGACATTTATTCATAAACCGGATTTTAATGAAGGAGCATTGTTAGCAAACGTGAATGTGAGAAAAAACAAACTAAATTTTAAATGTCAATAAGGTCGAAAATCGCTTGAAGCTGTTTTTTTAACTTGCTATCGTTAAGCAATTTAAAAAACAGGTTCAAACGATTTTCGACCTTACTGACATTTATGCAAAAACCGGATTTTAATGAAGGAGCAATGTTAGCAAACGTGAATGTGAGAAAAACCAAACTAAATTTTTAAATGTCATTAAGGTCGGAATTCGCTCGAACCTGTTTAGTTACTTCTCCATATCTCTGCTATATAGTATAATTATAATGTCCTCAGGACTACATTATGTTAACTTTATTTCAACAGAATCGGTTCACAACTGAAAATTCTGTAGGAAAATTGACAATTAATTCCTTTTTTTCTACCCATATAGGCCGCGTTTAGTTTTGATATTTAAATGGGACCAATTTTCAGATACACTACGTACAACAAAAAAAAAATGAATTTTTGAAATTGGACCACGTAAGAAAAAGTAATGAATGGTCATTAATAAAATCTTAATAAATATATAAATCTCGTGTCACAATGTTTGTCCTCAATGGACTCCTAAACCACTTAACCGATTATAATAAAATTCGCACACCATGTGCAGTTCGATCCAACTTGAGAGATAGGATAGTTTAAATCTCAAATTATAGTCGCAATTTTAATAATATTATAAAGATTGCACCCGTGCGGAGCCGGGGCGGGTCGCTAGTATATATATATATATACATGTCGAATTGAGAACCTCCTCCTTTTTTTCCGTCGGTTAAAAAATATATTTTAATTTAATCAAGTAGAGCAACCTGAGATGCGTAACTGTGCGTAATCACCGTTAGAGCGAGAGAAGGTGCGAGCGAGAGGGACCAATAAAAATTCGTCGTGGACCTCACGTCCGATCGCTCCGGCCGTCCACCGGCCACTAAGGAATTTCTCTTGCAATTCTCGTTTATAAACACTTTTTGAGAGGTTATTTGAGATATTTTTTATTGTTGAAATAAAGTGCTTTAGGTAGAATTTTTTTTTTGTATTTGCTTTATTGATCTGTCGACATCAAAATAATCTAAATATTACATACCTACGGTGCATAGTTCTTATGAAAAAAACTATTTATTGAGAGATAAAATCCGAGAATTTTGATAATATTCTGCCATCTTAATTTAGAAAATGAAAGATAAATATAAAAAACTAATCAGCGCAGTTTGAAGACAAGGATATTGCGGTCATTATGCGCTGCTCAGATTTTTAAATTAATTCTTCATTGTCTCAGATTGAGTGCACCAACGTAACTCGAAATGACGTTGGGCAGGAAAGAGCTGATTTGAACGCTTGATTTACCGTATATAATCCACTTAAATCAACTTAAAAAAAATAACTAGCTGTTACTTATATTATGGTTATTTATGTGCAATAATAATATTTCAAGCTATTGCACTATTTTGTTCAAAAATCACAAACAAAGTTACGCAAATAATTCGGCGCGAGTGAATTTTACAAGACCTGAGCCTTAAACCAGGGACAACTACGAGAATGAACCAATTTTAAAACAAGAACAATGAATTGAAATACTTTTATTTTATAGAGGGAATTTAAAAATAATATTAAAACTAAACTTACTTAATTAACTAACCTAATAACAATTAATGCGACTAACGAAGTTGTATGAACCACAAATGTAAATCATTTATTTCAAATAAGTCACCATTGATTTTGAAAAGTTAAACTAGTTTGCTGTCATTTGAAACAAGAGTGGCAACCATTAAAAAGCAGCGGAGCAATGAAGCTTGACGAAGTCCCGAAGAAAGAATTCAACTGGCTTATATCACAGTATAAATATCTACAGTAGTGGCTCTCGGCCGCATGATAGAAATAAATACCTACAGCCGCGCGGTACGTAAACATGCGTTAGGGCTGTCCGACGCCCGTCTCCAGCATTTTAATTACATTTGCCTACTTTCTGTTTCTATTTAGTGTTGTGATTGTAAATATACTTTTCTTATATTTAAGTAAACAAATAAAATACTTTGTATATTGAAAAGGAAGTGTTCAATAAAAATGCGTGTTGTTTTTTATTAATAAATTTAATTTAAAAACAAATGTTTGTTTGAAAAACAAATTGTGCTTATAAATTTGCGACCGAAAAATATTTGCGCCTTGACTGACTCGTACGAAATGCTTTATTATTGAATTTTAAAGTATAATAAACTCGCATTCTAATAAAAAGCTTCTCGCATTCTAATAAAAAGCTTTCTTCTTTTTAAAATTAAATTCAGCGACTCAGTTTAAGTTAGTTCGCATAAGTATTTTGATGGGCAACTACGGAACCCTACACTGTGCGTGGCCCGACACGCACTTGGCCGGTTTTTCTAGTATTATTCATACACAAAACACAGATAATAAACAAATATTACTGTAGCGCCGTTACGTAAAACGCACCCGTGACGATATAACAAGGGTCTGATTACGTCGTCGTGTGGATTCGCGTCAACCGCTCCACACGACGACGACGAAGGCAGTCGGCCTAATGCAACCGAGTGCGCACACTCAAACACGGAGCGTACTATGTACTCTTACGTTCCAGGATTCATGACTGTGTTAAAGTTTATGTAGTACACTGAATATACGTTGATTGTACACCGTACCGTAGGTAAATGAAGCTCACTGCTTCATTTCCGTGCCCGCCGACAATCCCACCGCGCCGTTACACCATGACTTTACTTTGAATAATACAAACTAATAAAACACACATGCACTGGAGTTTTAACACAAGAGTAAGTACCTACCGTATCATGATTCATTCAGAACCGCCTATAACTTAACTATTTAACTTGCCTCAGTAACTTTCCTTTACTTTATTCATTTTACTGTATTTATTAACCCAAATACCCTTTTTTTCGTGAGATAAAGAAAAATACATAACCATTAAAAAGTCACACATTATGTACCTACCTACTAGCACGGCTACTAGCTACTAGATTTTATAGTTAGTACTCACCTTTCAGAGGTTGCAGGTAATTTAAAAAAACTTATGTCTGGATGCGTTATTGTTGACGTTAAACACCCAAACACAGCACAATATTTTCTACTTGTCATATTTGCTAAAAAAAAACAACGCACCGTCCGTTCATCACTACGGTACGGCCGTGACTGTCTGCGCCCCGAGCGCGCCCCGACATCGAGGCGCGTAGGTATAGCTCGCGTTTCGTCCGTTTGTAGGGAGTCCCAATACTGTTATTACCGTGCTTATATCCCGCAACCAAATTAATTGGAAAAGAATAGCTTCGGAGTAGCTAGTCCTTTTTGCTGCACCTTAATTATTTGGAAATCTAATAAATTTTAGTTTGGAACTGATGTAACTTCTAACTGGCTTACTACAAAAGGGTAAAAATCTGTTGAACACTTGTCTAAAAAAGTGTAATTGCAAAACGATCCTTAAATCAACTTCAAATGCCGACACTCGACACGTAGTCGACACTTTTATAGACAGGTGTTCAACCGATGTTTAACTTTTTCGTATTAAGACGGTTAGTTTTTAAGACAAATGTTGAGAACCTCGGCCTTGTCCTAAGATAAATACAAAGATGTGTGTGCCCGATAGGTCTTAAGATAAAGATCTAAACAAATCGTCCGGTAGCCTGTCTTCCTTGCTCCGCGTGACAACTGCCTTGGTACATTGTGTAGGACTCGCTTTGTACTTTCTTTTTCTTTGAAGTAGGAAGTTTCTTATGTTGACTTTTTGGTTCAGTAACCTCTGTGGTCCTTTGAACGGGTCCTAATCTTCAGGTTTTTCGAAAGTTATGTTAGTTAATGGTCTATTAATGGTATTAGTTTTAAAAGAGAGATTTAAAAAATCCGTCACAAAATTAGGTAACATTTATTTTCGTTCCGAAATTTGTTTCCCTGAAAATTTAAAATCTGTGTTTTTGGGATGCTTTAATCAAAGCATTTTGTAAGTTTTAGTCCTGACGATTCTCGAATAACACCTTTTTTTCATCGTGTAAAAATCTTCATGGGCTTCCTCCGCTCGTGAAAAACGGAGTGGCATCAGACTCGACTAGAGATGTGCCGTTGCCGGCAATATTGCCCAAGGTGGGAATATAGGTGGAAATATTGCCGGCAATATTGCCGGGAGTGGAAATATTTGGGAATATTGCTTAATTTTAAGTCAAAGTGCGTGCGAAAACTATGTAACACACTTAAAATTAGCATTTACAGACCATGGTCTACATAATATACAAAAAAATTTTTTTTTTTGTAAAATTGCCAAAATTGCCGGCAATTTTGGCAATATTCCCGGTATTTTACCGGCAATATTGCCCATTGTTGCCGCACACGACTGTGAATATAAGAAATTACACATACATTTTAAGATAAGAATTGACGATCATTGTATATTGAATAAATATTGAATAAAAAGGCATAAATTCGAATAATTTATTTTAATGTTGTAGTTTAATCTACTCAACGAATGCTCAAAGCATAGAGGGAAATTCTAGAAACACATTTTTTACTACGTAACTTTGTTTGGACTAGTTAGGAGGTGAACATATATCAAAACCATGAGCTCTGGGGGGGGGGGTTGAAGGTACCATTTTTTGGTTTTTCGCTTACATCTCGGAAAACCATGCGTTCTAGCAGCACAGCGTGTGTGAACAAAATAAAAAACTAAATCAATTTTCCGTAAGTTTTACTCAGTAAGCATTTCAATATCTTGTAAGTTTTCGAGTTTTCGAGGTATCCGCTTTTGAAAGTCTGTAATTTAGGGGAAAAAACATTTTTAGTTTCGCGCATTTGGAAAGTTGTATTTGATATCGCCATAGATCCAGAAAGCAGTAGCAGTTGAGGGTGAATCTTGAGAGGCTAATTTTACGTTGTCCGAATAAAAAAACTACCCGTAGTATTTAAATTATAAACCAAAATATTTTTTTTATGCCACTATATTGTATGATCTTACTGTTGCACGATAGTTTTTGTGTCTAATTTGGTTCTAAACAGTCGAAAAAAAATCCAAAAGGCTTAAAAATTGATAACCCTGGCGCGTCCGCTGCACATTTCGCAAACAAAATACCAATAAAACTCTTACTTACGAACGTAAACAAAATAAACAGTGTGGTCTAATCGCTACCAGGATTGTTGTAGATATATTTAAAAAAGATACAGCATGTATATTTATGGTAGTTTTTTTTTAAATTACAATATAAAGTTTGTCCGAGACTAAACAGTGATTCCCGTGGCGCGTCACAAATCTTCGTTTAGCTTAGTAGAATTTTATAGAAGATTGTCTCCGTGCCGTCGCATGTGCGCTGCTGGTAGAGCTTCGTACGTCTTTGTGAAAGATTACGCCGCTCGTTGGTCCAGGACGAAATTATGAACATAAGTATTTGATTCCCCTGGTTTTGGTTTCGCTAGCTCGTTGATTACCCTGACCACGTTTTCAAATGCAATTTGTGAAATAACTATTTGTGGTCGGGTATTGAAAGTGATAAATTGTTAACGAGACTGATTAGTATTTTATAGGGGCTACTTTAAAATAGTAATAAAACTTTATTTTCCACTACCTTTTTTTGATTCCCCTGGCAAAAAAAAATTAAAACGCAATATATTGGGAACCATCCGGCCTAAAGTGATGCCAATTCGTTTAATGTGTTTATAATGAAGCTAAATTTTATATTACATTGCTAGTTACAAAAAATCTGTTTAAATAAATTTCGCCAAGGGAATCACCTAAATATGCCGAATCTCAGGATTCACCCTTGATTCAGACCCTCCCTTCACCACCTGCGATGAACAGAGCCAGCTTGCTGCATCTTGAGGTGATATGGGCCTCCAGATCTTTATCTGGAGGCCCACGGACATTGAGAGAGACCCCTTCGGGTCTCTCTCAATGTCCACCAGGTTCTTAAATTCGGTGACCACCATCAAGCTTGATATGTCTTGTCTTCCCCCATCGAGGGAGCAGTAAAAATTAGCTTAGAAACTCATTTTAAATTATACTAGGTACTTACAGACTAGGTAGGACTGTACTATGTAGGAGGAAATCCGCACCCATAAGAGATGCAGAAAAACTATCTTTGGAAACTCTAGTTCTTTTTTGTTGTAAACAATTTTCGTATATGTAGGTATTAATTTTTGGTCAAGTGTGAGTTGCCCACAAAAACACACGGAGGAGTAGGTACTACAGGGAGAGCCTGAAAAGACTGCTGCTGCTTTCTGGATTTATGGCAATATTAAATAAGACTTTCCGAATGCAAAAAGGTAAATATGGTTTTTTGAAAACTATACAAGATATCGAAATGGTTACTAAATAAAACTTATAGGAAATTTATTCAGCCTTTGTTTTATTCATACAAACCATGCCACTAGGATGCATGGTTTCCGAGTTATAAGTGAAAAATCAAAAAATGGAACCTTTAAACCCCCTCCCCCACAGCTCAAGGGCTAGTGGCGGGGACTTTTGATAATTATATTCACCTCCTAACTAGTTCAAACAAAGTAACGTAGTCCAAAATCGTGTTCCAAGAATTTCCCTCTATAACTGTTCGTTGAGTGGGCTACTAGTTTTTCATGCAAAATCACATAGCAAAAACGAGTATAAGTGCCTATATAATATGGAAGTATAAATCTCTGTCAAAACTACAAATAATCAACAAAAATAACATTATTTTAATGCATTTGTTTCGGTAATTTTTACATAATCTAGTAAATCACCGTTTAGAGTAGTTAACTTAGTAGTTTTTATAAGGCGGACTTAATGCCACAACGTATTATCTACAGTAATATAAACTGCAACTGCAGTAATAATAAAATATACTGGTGTTATTTGACTGGCAACTTTGGCAATATTGCCAAAGTTGCCGGCAATTTTGGTATTTTACCGGCAGCGGCAATATTGGGAATATTGCCGGCAGTGGGAATATTGCCATCAGGCACATCTCTAGACTCGACTGACTAAACATTTACCCCCTTATTAATAAACGTGGACTATAGTTACGCCAAGGTTAATCCTCAAAAAATGTATGGTTAATCCGAGGATTTTCCTTGTTGTAACTTAAGTCCACGTTTATTAAATAAGGGGTTAACGCTATAAAAGTTGTACTATGGCAAATGATTTATCGTTGATGGCATATGTCTCAGAAACGTGACACTTTAGATAATTTTTTGTCATACAAAACTCATTTATATTGATATCAGCTATATCAACAGATCTCAGTCGAAGCCAGAGGTCATAACATGGCTTTTCACGTTTAGATGACGTTTAGTAAACCGGAACTTAGACGTTATTTTGGAAAAAAAATATTTCCTCCTTCGTATACGTACTAAAGGCGCTTTTTCATTTTTCCAAACAATAATCGCCCCAAAATAGTTCTATTACTCTGTAAATAAAATACGGAAATATTGTGAAATAAAATGGTAGGAGTTAGGTAAGGTAAAATTTTCCTCATTTCGATATTGCTTTTCATAGAAAATATAATAATTATGTAGTTATAACGCCCTATAAGATACAGTCGTACTTACAGTTATTAGCGATGTAAATAATATTAATGCACTCACTTAGTACTTGTTCTATTTAATGCGTTTAGAAAGGGAACAGATAGCGCCACTAATGTTAAACATGGTCTTCTACCGCATCGAATGCAAAACGAAGATATTTACGAGATAATAATATAAAATATAACTGATTCTACTCCCTTTTATTGATTAATAGAAACTCAAACTCATACCAGGAAACAAAATACAAATAAGTTGGGAGAAACGGTCAGACCAGCATAAAAAAATGATGTAACAGACGTCCTTACCAGTTCTTGAACGATCAATGTGCCGACAGCTAGGGGGGCCACGATGCAAACACATTTCACTGAAACTATTGTTTCTGTAACTGGCGGAACAATTCTCCTCCCAATTTTATTTTCTCACCCTTAAAAAAGGCATGATAAATGAAGAATCAGCAACACGCACCTCGAGTGTTGCAAGCGTCCGCATGCATGTAGGCTACGGCGACTTGGTAGGAAATTATAACTTGGCTCTTTTTCTTATAGAGAGGAAATCTACAGCTTTGGAAAATGTAAAGGTTGATTATGACATTTCAAGTCGATAAATAACTTAATAATTGTCACAAAATCACAGATGGGTACAGATAATGGCATAAGGTTGGGTGTAAAGAATCTAACTATATGCTAGATGGATGGAAAGGCTGCGCGTATTTCGATGTTCCTGTGGCAAATTCGACTTAGTTACACACAATAAGTATTGTATTAACGACTTTAAAAACACTTCTAACGAAGCCGGATACTCGTGTTTCTTTACTTAAAAAAGCTTTCGGAAAACACTTATACTCAGAGCTACTTAGATGCTGTTAATACTGCCTCATCGACAGACCCGTGAAGGGGTTCAAATCCTGCACATCAAAGTTATTCACTTGGCGTAATCTTGCATTAACCTGATCACATAGGGGCACAGCTGTGTGCACATTCTTTATCGTGAATCACACATTTTCTGCGTCAGCAACTCTGTAGGTGCCAAACATTTCTCTGATCACCATCTTAATGGAAACAGCAAACTGCGAGGCATACCGTTACAATACCTTCTAACCTAAATGCGGGGAAGGGCTCAGTTTACTCTCAAAATGCAGGGCTGTCAAAAAGCCCTGTACATCGGGACATGAAGTCAAAAATACAATGTAATGTAGCACAGGTTTCTGACCTAAAAACTGTGCGGTGTCGCGAGTTCAATTACCGCACGGAACAAAAATTTTTATGGTCTACAGATCGTTGTTCTGGGTCTAGGTGCTTGTGTTTGTGAATTTAAATGTACTGCAGTTTGTAACTAATTGTTACAAATTAAGTAATATCCTGATTTGTTAGATAAGGTTACATTTACTGGCAAATGCGCTTATGGGGAGCGCATTTAGACCCTTCAAGATAGTCAGAATCCCCACAAATTAAATTTTGCTGGCCAGGTCGACAGAGCACCACAATTCGGGGCTCCGTCGATCGAGTGTCGCTCGGCCTGGTATGTCACACCAGCGTGATGTCGAACTTCAGTGTCGCAGAAACGTGCATTCGAACTATAGTCGCAATAATAATAAGTCGCACAAGCATCAATCGCACATCTTGTCGAGCTCACGTTCACTCTTTGGACAGCCCTAAGTTAGTAATATAATCAAATCTTAATAAACATCTTTAATTGGTATTAATTGCATTTCTCCGAACATTTTGTTTGTTTAATTACTTCTTCTTTCATAATTTCTACATGTGATAGCATACGGTATTAGTGTCTAGTCATTTTTAGGTTAATTACTTAGATATGTAGTTAAAAGGTTTTCTCGTAAGTATAGAATTACAGGTATTTATAAAACTACCTACCATAGAGATAACGTACTTCTCTATTAGAGTTTCTTGGTAAATTAAATTAAGAAATATTTCCAACTAGCTTGGTAGTAAGTACCTACATATTTTTTTTGAATTTCTCCTGTGTGCGTTTAAAATCTTTTAACTACAGAAATTATCAGATTCTGATTGACTAACAGTAATCCATACAAATATTTATTCCGGGAATCGAACCCGCAACACGCCGCGCAATAAGTAGGTAGTTGATCGCTCAGCCACTGCCCTCACCATGACATGTCATCAATGGTTTTTGGATTTCAAGGCCGTGACAAATCTTTAGCCAACGAGCTTTCAGCAACTAGAACCTTTAAACCCTTTTCTGCATCATCATCAGCCTATAATGTTCCCACTGCTGGGACACAGGCCTCCTCTCTGTGAGAGGGAGTGGGCCATAATCCACCACGTGGGCCCAGTGCGGGTTGGCAGATGTCACATGACTTCGAATTTTTGGTTCTAGGATATGAATTCCCTCACGATGTTTTCCTTCACCGTTTTGAGAGCAGTGGTGATGAAATAAATTACACAAAGCAATGCGCCTGGGGGGGTTCGAACCCACGACCTAACTCGTAAGCCGGGACCGATACCACTGGGCCACCGCTGCTCTCAAGCATGATTTTCTGCATGCTACAATGCATTTAAAATAAACTCAAATAAAACAAGGCAATAAAATCGAGTTCTGATCGAATTGATATCTCGATGCAATCTCAGATTGATATCAATTAACAACCTCGTTACCATGGCAACGGTTTTACGAACAACAATAATACTCTATTTGTCTCTTTCAACTTTCAACCTTAACTGTGCAACAAATAAAACTGAAAATGAGTTGCATAACGTTACAAATATATTTTTCTCACTAAGCTATTGTAAGTCTTAACTTGATTGTCATAAAGACCAAATTCGCTTACAAATTCTCTTTTAATAGTAAACTTGACACTGCGTGCTTCGTAGCCATAAGATTCACTTAACGGCATTTGAAGTTGCATTTTATTGACCAAAAAGGTGGCAACCCTAGAGGTTGCCACCTTTAACCTTGTTTAGTTAGGTAGTTAGTTAGTTTTAACCTTGGAGAGGTTTGAATCGTTAAAACGTTTCCTGTATACCCTCTTCAAGGGTGCTAGCGTGAGGATACAACATAATAGTAACAAAACAAATGAATGTTATCACACATTTAATCTAATTTGTGATACTTATTTGGGGCGATCTACTAAAGTTTTCAGTTATTTTTTTGTGTTTACTACACTTACTCGTAGGTAGGTATTTCCAATTATTTTTATTGTTTGGGGTCAGTCAATACAGGTCTGATTTGTGACTTTTTAGTGCTGGCTTTACTGATTTTCTGGAAAGTAAAACTTTAACATTATTGTTAATTAAAATATAAGATCGAACTAGGCTCAACTCAACCGGTATCCGATCGGGCCAATATGTTGTACAAAGTCGAAGGATTAGACCTAAAGAAATAATCTATTGTTAGCGTTAGATTACGTTTATTTGTTTAATATTTAATTTGTGATTATTTTTCACGGGGTGATATTATCGCATAGCGACAAAGTCCTCAAATAAAGAAAACAAAAAAAAGATCGTACTAGTGTGTGTTTTTAATATCTCGCATGTACCACCTAGAGGACGTTGTTTTTTTTTTAGCTTGTTAAAATCATCGAATGAGTCCTCCCACCGAGTTACTGTCAGACTTGTACTGACTAAAATCCACGGTGTTCTTCGTTAGCCTTTTACTTTCCAGGGTCACGGTAATGGAATAAGTCCCTCGACCCCGGCAGGCTTCGGCCCTCTAGGCCCCGTTATCTTGCTGATGCTCTTTGAGGCGCGCGTGGAACACAACGCGCCGTGTGTCGACCCGGGCATGGTCCATGGGCGGGCGGCGAGTTGCCCATTACTCGCCGCCCGCATGCCCGCGCCTACGGTGGCCGGAGATCGTCTTGCGACGTCCGATGCCGTGAGCGTCTAGACCACTGCGGCGGACTTTGATGCCTTACAATTAAAATACAGACTAAGTGACCACACGCTAAGGGCACTCCCTACGGGGAACCTCGAAGGGCGTCACTGAGGGAGGCAGCATGAGACAGGCTGGATCTGAATGTCAAACCAGTAATAATAATAATATTCCACAACTATCACACAACGCCAACTAGTCCCAAGCTAAGCAGAGCTTGTGTTATTGGTACTAGACAACTGATAAACATACTTATTTATTTCTAAATGCATACCTAATATAGATAAATTACACCCAGACCCAGAACAAATGATCGTGCTCATCACACAAACATTTGTCCTGGGTGGGAATCGAACCCACGACCTCCAGCATAGCAGTCAGGGTCACTAACCACTAGACCAACAGGCCAGTCAAAAGCAACTCTCTACATTATAACCAGCTATTATTATGAAAGTGAATCATTCGTTCCAGCCATACCTATCTATAAACATTATTATACGAATATTATTATTATGCAGTACTATGTAGGTCGGGAGACTGTTACTATTCATTTTGTTTGGGCGTAATTAACTGTCTGGTGTCCAAGTAATGAGATGACAGCGGACTTGGATTTATGCAGTGTTTAATTTATGAAGATGACTGAGAATAGACGAAAGTCGTTGGGT
Organism: Agrotis clavis; assembly: GCA_954870645.1. Classification (NCBI taxonomy): domain Eukaryota; kingdom Metazoa; phylum Arthropoda; class Insecta; order Lepidoptera; family Noctuidae; genus Agrotis; species Agrotis clavis. The sequence goes on along the minus strand of OX940932.1, from coordinate 20,567,368 downwards.
TTAGTCATACAATTTAATTAAAGAAAAACATCACACAAACATCTCTCACCCTAAACGCATATACCTGCTCCGATCCGTCGTGGGTAAAAAACAAGGGAACGAGAAATTCAGCTTTGTGAGTAGTGGTTGCGATGGCTTAGTTGGTTAAGGCGTCTGGAGCACCTATCCAGAAGACGCAGGTTCGAGCCCTGCTCACAATCTGAATTTTTCGTTTGTTTAAAATTTTCTTTGCGAAATAATTTAGGCAGGCGTTATTGCGTATAAAAATATAACTTTACGACATAAAAGTATACTGTTTATTTTTCCGGTACTGATTAAATTATAAAAGCGCCCCAAACAAAAACTAAACAAACAGCCTGCATTTTAACTTTATCCATAGATGTACTGACTCACAATATGCCTAGATAGTTTTCAGAACTTTTATTGCTTAACATGCAATTACTGCCGATGTTTTGTAAACATCAGTCTGTGACTTGGACCACAACAAAACAATAAAACATTTACAAGATAAGTACGGCAACATTTTCTATGATTTACCATCCAGTTAAAAAGTTGTAAGTAACAAAATATACATTATTGTGCAACGCAGTTATTATTATTTATTTATATTGATTCGTGCAATAATATATTATTATTACCACTATCATGATACTAGTTTGAAATTTTACATTTTTCAATATCTTGCTTATTTATACAGTTTGATAAAGCCATGTAGCGGTTTGATTTAATTTAATAGTTTTTTACACAAAAGGTTATGTTTACTGTGTAGCATATTTTGGAGTAAATTGATACATTTATATGAAAATTGAATTTATTTTCTTATAGTTAGTAAATAAGTAGGTACTTAGAAAGTAAGGCCCTAGTCGCATTGTAACGACATAAGTTTGATAAAACCTTTTAGTTTGCTGAGTATAATATTATTTACCCCTCCCTTAGTTTCGTAATGTAGATTTTATATAATTGATATTGATATTTTGTTGTTTCTTGTACTCGTATAATTGTAATAGTGTAAAATACCACGTTGTGACAAAGGAGGAAAATACCATGCTGTAACAAAGAGAAAAATACCATGATGTTACAAAGAGCGATGTAACAAAAGAACGATAGAACAATAGGCAAAATACCCCGCGCTATACATGTGTTTAAACGTCGAGCGTAGGCGGGCGAAGAGGGAGAGAAAGCGTGGGGACGAATCACCCCCACACCCTGCCTACGGGCGAGCGTATAAATATAGCGCGGTGGAATGTAACGGGGTAGTCTGGTGTCGCACGCCTCAAGAACAACAACAATTAGTGTACTCGTGAAGACACTGTGAATATACCGCTTCTCTAGCAACCTCAGTGCCGTTTATCTATCTGATCCAAATGAAACCCCGCGCCTGAATATTCTACAAGTTTGGTCCTTCGAAGCCGGATCAGGAAGATAGCGTGAAAAGCGAAAAAACGTGAAAATGAGTGAGAAAAGTGCCGTCACAACGAGAAGCAAGCTGAGGCGTTTAGAAGAGGACGTCCAAAGGAAGAGGGCTCTCGAAGCGGACTCCGGCGTACCCTCGGACAGGGCTCCAGGCTCAACGTCAACAGCGCCAACTCTACACTCGGAACAGACGCAAGTCATCCCACTGACAGGTCCCGGTCGAGTCATAGACTACCGGGATATGTCGAAGTCAGTGCGGTCGGTGACAGCGAGAAGAATAAGATCCGGTACCTGCGTCACCTCGTCAAGGAACAGCCAGAAGATCGCCGAGTACCTGCGACGACGGGCCGAGTATGAGGCTGAAAAAGAGTTGGTGAAAATGAGAGAAAAATTAGTGCAAAAGAAGCTAGAAGCAGACCTAGCAGCAATCGACGCGGCGGCCGAGGAAGATTTGTGCTCCGAAGCGGAACAAACAACCGCGTGCCGCGTAGAAGAGTGGGTCACGCACACGACGCCCGTCGCGACCCGTCAAGAACAAGTGTCGACGTGTCAGGACATGCCACCGCCACGGACACAGCTCCAGGTACCAGGGTCTGAAATATTAAGTGAAGTGTTCCAAGGCCCGCCCGCGCCGCCGCCACCGGTACAGCCCGAGCGAATACTAGCGCCTCCGATCAGTGCGCCCGCGTCCGTCCCGCACCGCGAGCCCGCATACCCAGCGACTCCGATAGTTAACGCTGGCACCGCACGCGCGTCGAATCGCGACGCACCCGAGTGGGACACGCGCGCCGAAGAAGTCGACAAGGCCAGGTCTACACGCGATGGAAAAATAGACCAGCTGGCGGAAGCAATCGCGAGCCTCGCGCGGCCCGCGGGCTCCTACAAGAACATGTACCACGACACGACGACGATGTGCGAGTTCAAGCCGCACGAGAATCTCGCAAGGTTGAAAACGTCGCTACAAGGCGAGGCAAGAACAGCGGTGGAAGACTTTCTTCGAGCATCGGCCAGCCCGTCACAGATCATAAAGACTCTGGATGAAGAATACGGGCACCCCAACCTCATTTTAGAGTGCGCGTTGAAGAAAGTACGCAAACTACCGAAAGTGACTGAAAGCGGCCGCGAGTTAAGGAGATTCTCAACAACAGTGAGAAACTGCGTGTTGCTGCTGAAGAGTGTGTGTGCTAACGAGTACCTGAATAACCCGCAGCTGGTGAGCGAGCTACTGAATAAGCTCACGCCGGTGCATCGCGCACAGTACGGAGACTTCGCGATGGGGATGGCGGCGAGTCAAGGCCTGGACATGAGGGTGTCTCCAAGTCTAGAGACGCTCTCAGAATTCCTGAGTAACCTGGCACGTGCGTCGTCATACTACGTGCAGCTGGACATGCCCGCGGCTGCGCCGAACAAACCGCGAGCAAGCGCGCCACCAGCGAAGATAGCCAAGAGCATACAGCGGCTGCACGTACACGCCAATGAGGAAGAAAACACGCGAGCGACCATAGAAGTTTCGTGTCATCTGTGTAAAGAAAAACACACGCTCGCATCATGTAAGCGGTTCAATGATCTGGACGTCAACGAGCGCTGGGCGTTCGTCAAAGAACAAAAGCTCTGCTATAATTGCTTGGGAGGCAGGCACTCGAAGAGAGTGTGCCGCAAGAAGAAATGCGCCACCTGCAACTTTGCGCATCACAACCTCCTACACGTCGAAAGGGAAAAAATACCATGTTGTAACAAAGAGAAAAATACCATGATGTAACAAAGAGCGATGTAACAAAAGAACGATAGAACAATAGGCAAAATACCCCGCGCTATACATGTGTATGTAAACGTCGAGCGTAGGCGGGCGAAGAGGGAGAGAAAGCGTGGGGACGATTCACCCCCACACCCTGCCTACGGTCGAGCGTATAGATATAGCGCGGTGGAATGTAACGGGGTAGTCTGTATAGTATTATTTATGTATACTTACGTCATCCATAATACTATCATACCATTCATCATTATATTATTTAAGATACTTTGGCGTAAAAGATAGCTGAAATAAAATGTTTTGATCATTTTCTTGTGACACTTATGTCAATATGTCAAACTGTCAGTGTCCTTTTATTTTTCTGTGTAGCTTAGTCTATGATGTTACTTTTTTATCATAATTATAATTTAGTTATTTTTAGCTAAAATATTGTATTAATCCTAATTTATTTTTTATAACGGTGCGTACAGACTATGTAACATAACATATATATTATGTTATATAACATTGTTATATAACATTTCTCATTGTGTGGTCATGTTATGGTCTATAATAATAATAATAATTCTTTATTATGCATAACATTTTACAATATTTGTGAAGCCCTGACTCCAGAACTAGATATTAAATATCTGTATTTCAGGAGCCAGTTTCTTCTTCCTAATAACATGGTGCTTATTTTATGCATTAATTAACCGACGAAAAAAAAAGGAGGAGGTTCTCAATTCGACATGTATATTTTTTTTTTTTTATTTTTTTTTTTTTTTTTTATGTATGACCACGCATAACTTTTCCTAACGTGGTCCGATTTCAAAAATTCTTTTTTTGTTGGAAAGAGTATATCTCAAAGTTGGTCCCATTTAAATTTCAAAACTAAAATCGGCCTCTAAGAGTAGAAAAAAAGGAATTAATTGTCAATTTTCCTACAGAATTTTCAATTATCAACCGATTCTGTTGAAATAAAGTTAACAATTGTAGTTCTGAGGACATTATTATATAGCAGAGATGTGGAGAACATAACATGATGGCGTCACCATCATCAGATCAACTCCAGATCCCTGTTATTTTGTAAAGTCAGTCCCAAGAGTTCCTTAACAATTAACAACAGCTATATCGTGTTTGGGCTCATTTCACTCAGCTTGATGAGAACTTTAGACCTAGCTGAGGTATCATTTGCCAGCGAGGGTCTGAGGATGGTGACGGATAGCAGGGGTAAGAGGTCCTCAACAGTTAACAGCACCTTTATCGTGTTTGGGCTCATTTCACTAGTCTTGATGAAAACTTTATACCTAGCTGGGGTATAATTGTCATCGAGGGTCTGAGGATGGTGACAGAGGGCAGTAGCAAGAGATCCTTAACAGTTAGCAGCAACTATATCGTATTTGGGCTCATTTCACTCATATTGATGAGAACTTTAGACGTAGCTGGGGTATGACAGTCGTTGAGAGTTTTTAGTTACATTAAATTGACACGAGATAGGAAACTCAAAAGTAAAAAATAAGTCCTTTTTAAAAAAAAATCAAACCGACGAAACATCGAACTGAAAAGCAAAAAATAAATTTTGAGGCGGCGCCAAAGAAACAATCAACGAATAGCTACGACGAGCTATTCAACCACGACAAGCTATACAACGAGCTATTCTGCTCTTCAAATAGTTAATTAAATTTATATGTTTGTTTGTTTGGCGCCGCCTCAAAATTTATTTTTTGCTTTTCAGTTCGATGTTTCGTCGGTTTGATTTTTTTTTAAAAAGGACTTATTAAGAGATTAACATTGATTAGGTACTGTTGATAAAAATTAAAAAATTTAATAAACAAACGTGACGATTAATTAAAATTGAAATTTCTGTACGCACCTTTATATGATTTTACTTCCACTACCTCCTGAGGCGACTACTGGGGCCTATCCTGCTGAGGCCATTACTGAGGCCTATCCTACGACGTCTACTTCTGCCGTTTCCTCACTCATCGAGTCTGCGAGCCACTACCTGCTGAACTTCTACTTCCTAAGGCCAATGCTGAGGCCTATCCTGCCGAGGCCACTACTGAGGCCTAACCTTCAGTGTGCTGTGAACTGTGTAGTGCTGAACTGTGTTTTATATCTTTCTTTGTATTTTTTACTCTAAAATAAATTTTATTATTTGTATTCTCAAATATAACTGTTACATCTGGTGTCGCACGCCTCAAGAACAACAACAATTAGTGTACTCGTGAAGAAACTGTGAATATACGACTTCTCAAGCAACCTCAGTGCCGTTTTTCTTTCTGATCCAAATGAAACCCGCGCCTGAATATTCTTACGAACGTTTTTTAGAAATTTGAATGTTCGTATCTCTTCGTAATTAATTTATGGAAAAAAGGAAAACATAGAGACATGCCAATAGTGGCCATAGATTATTTGTAAAAAAATTATTACTATACTAGCATTATCCAGGGAGCCAACAGGGTACTACGTTTGTATGGAAAAACGGCCCTTGTTTTTCCTCTTAAGGCCAAGAGAAAAAGCCCTTTTGAAAGTACTAAACCATGCCAAGCTATTCAGGTTACCATCTACCATTGCTTAAGATTTACACTTACAACTTCGCAACACTATTATCATCATTTGACTGTCATTACTCCGGAATGAAGATTGCAGCACTACGTTTATCCGACTGCGCAGGAGTGAGTAATGCGTTTGGAATGGTCGTGCGAAAGTGTCATGTAACACGTAATAGTTCTGCTAATGATCCAGGATTTGTTGAAGTAGGAACAGTTTCTATAGATGCTATAATTTATTGTGGTGTATTTGAAACTGTATTAAGTAAAAAGTAAATCATAATGTTTCGAGGACCCATGGGGGTAAGTAAAGCTGTTTTTTTAAATAATTGTATTGACTATCTGACAGTTTGAGTAAATTAATAAGCGGCCTACTCAAGTGTCCTTTGTATTGTTCGTAATCTTGTTGAGCTCTTTGAGATAAGAGTCGAGCTACATGATAACTGACAAAATGCTTTCACTGACTGGACATCTGGTCCCCTCAAATAGTGGTTCTTTTTTCAAAAAACCATTGCAGACATTAAGGCCTCTTGTACACAGTACGTACGTTGTAGCTTGTAGACGCGATCGTGCCTATACACGGCGTATTAACCGCAGATTTTCACGGCCGAAAAACTTACTGTGTACAAGAGGCCTAACCTGCATATTATGCTGATTTACTGTTTATCTTGACTTTAAAAGAGACTTCGACCTCTGCGTTTGTTTTGGCTGTTTCTTCTCATACTAGTCAGGTACGAAACACGTCGGCCTCTCCTAGTTTTATGAAAAGACATTTAAAATTGTTGATAATGAACTCACTCCCAGCAGAGAGTATAGGCTGTTTCAATGTCATCGTTTTCAAAATCCAATAAAACCCATATATGGTCACATTCTTGGACTCAAAAGTAATCAAGTGGTAATTCATGAACATTGTACCTACATAATTAAATTTCCCAATGAATAAATAAATGTTATGTTTGACCATAAAATTATCCATAGTTATCTCGGGTGTCATTTTTGTGGCAGCCAGCTAAGTAAATATTGGACACTGCACTTAGATGTAGGTATGTCATGTAAGTTGTGCAATGGTTTATAATAATATGCTAATCAGTTTGTATTGGGAAATTCTGTGGTCTGTATGGTGTGGTACTGGTAAGGGGAAAAGTGGCTCCGCTGATTTTTGGTTAATCGTAAAAAACTGTTGGACTTTTATTGTGCGCAGTGGAATTCCCTGCCCGGGTCTGTATTTCCCGACAGCTATGAACTTGAGGTCTTCAAGTCAAGAGTGAACAGCTTCAACGGCGACCACATCTTCACTTACCATCAGGTGTGGCATACTTAGGTAGTTGTCAAACGCAAACCTTGCATTAGTTTTAGAAAGAGATTCTAGGAGTAGACATTTTTTTTTCTTTTTGTCTTATCAACTAATCGTCCGTCAGATATCAGGTAGAATAGATACGATACAAACTCAAACGATGCATCTATTTGTTTAATAAAATAGTAATTTTACACAACTGTCAAAAAATTACAGTTGCGTATTTTTTTATCCTTAATTTTCCAGCCTATTCATGCATATGATTAGGTATAGGTATTATCGTTATCAAAAGTACTAGGTAATACAGTTTGCTTGACAATAATTATTACAACTTTGGAATTGATCAAACAACACTATCGGGAGAGCTTTCTAGTTCTTTGGATTTGTTTTTAACCTAATTTGCAACTTGGTTACTAAGAACTATTTATTAAAGCAAATGATATTATTAAAACATTCTCAATGCATTCAAAATTCACTGCTTTTTTTAATTTTATTAAAACACTCACAAAAAACACTCGCACTGCAGTGCTCATTTTTTATTTCAATTCAATACGCATTCACTTTCGTCATCACCTGTACTTTCATTTCAATCACTCTTGTAAATGGAGGAAGAGGTTTCAATGCAGTAACAGATACGGACACAACTATTGATATAACACTTATAAAGATTAGATAGACAACATGGCTTATGCCCTTTGTGGGATCTCAATACACTGGCTTGTGCAACCGGGTTCGCTTTATTGAATTAAGTTTTTATAAAAAATGTGATAAATATATAATATATAATATAATATCTCACAACTATCACACAACGCCATCTAGTCCCAAGCTAAGCAGAGCTTGTGTTATGGGTACTAGACAACTGATAAACATACTTATATATTTCTAAATACATACATATTATAGATAAATTACACCCAGACACAGAACAAATGATCGTGCTCATCACACAAACATTTGTCCTGGGTGGGAATCGAACCCACGACCTCCGGCATAGCAGTCAGGGTCACTAACCACTAGACCAACAGGCCAGTCAAAATGAAGTTCCGCTCTACCGATTTTGTGCAAACTCCACCTAAACCATCTACTGGGTAAATAGTCCGAACAAATCCTAAAAATATGCTTTGGATCAGGTGAGTCCGTTCTTGAGTTATAAAATGACAACGCAAAGTGGCATTGATTTATACATTTATAAGGATGATCGTGGGTACTCTGTATTTTATCATTGCAATATTGGATTCCCATGTTGACATGGAAATCAATCTGCTGAAATGCCGATTAATAGAGAAAAATAGACGACGCCGACGTCCTTTTTTAACCGACTTCAAAAAAAGGAGGAGGTTCTCAATTCGTCGGAATCTTTTTTTTTTTAAGTTTATAAAATCATCAAATAAATCCTACACCCTTTTTTGATTTACCTAGTAAAACCATCAAATGAGTCCTCCCACCCAGGTGAGACGGGAGGGACTGTCAGACTCGTACTGATCGACTATAATCCACGTGACAAGACAGTTTCGCGGCAGTCCTTCGCCCTGGGCCGAACAGAAGACACTGTCATTCACCATGTTCCTTCAATTTCCTTTGCGTTCCAGGGTCAAGGATACCCGTTTGGGCAGTTCCATACGACCCCGACAGGTTTTTAGGCCTCTATGGTACTCTCGTCAGATTCATCATCATCATCATCAGCCTATAATGTTCCCACTGCTGGGACACAGGCCTCCTCTCCACTTCCTCTCTGTGAGAGGGACTGGGCCATAATCCACCACGCGGGCCCAGTGCGGGTTGGTAGATGTCACATATATGTCTTTGAATTTATGGTTCTAGGACATGCCGGTTTCTTCACGATGTTTTCCTTCACCGTTTTGTGAGCAGTGGTGATGAAATAAATTACACAAAGTAATGCGCCTGGCGGGGTTCGAACCCACGACCTACCACTGGACCACCACTGCTCGTCAGATTGCTGACGTTTTATTGAGGCGCTGTAAATGCGCTATATCCCAAACATAAGGTATAATGAAGAAAGTCAAGGCTATCCCTTTCTTCAGGGACCAGGTGGCCTTACCACGAGCTCTTAACGCGATGCAGTTTAGGCTGAGGGAAAGAGACGGAGCTATACAAGTCAGTCGTCTAGCGCCATCTCTTTCCCACAGCTTTCGTTCCCACAGTGGGACTACTGACGTCATGGTAGACTACCTGCAAACAAAACGGAACCAAGTCACAGAACTAAGTATTTTCAGGTCAAAAGTCTGTTCAAAAATATTCCAATACCTACCTAATGCTAATATTATGCACATACATTGACAGACAGAAACTCTTTATTATTAGTTACGAGTAGATGTTTATTTACATATCTTTAGACCAAAGGTTATCAGCAGTATACCTACTGGCTTCTCACCATTCACTGAATGGGGTGTGGCGATTTATGAGAAAAAGAGAGCTTGACTGATAAGTAAGAACTTATCTTTCCCGTACATTAAGACCCACAGATCTCTTGATAAGCATGGATGATAGGCCTGTTGGTGTAGTGGTTAGTGACCCTGACTGCTATGCCAGAGGTCGTGGGTTCGATTCTCACCCAGGACAAATGATTCTGTGATGAGCACGATCATTTGTTCTATGTCTGGGTGTAATTTATCTATAATATTTATGTATTTAGAAATATAAGTATGTTTTCACCTCACACGCTCGGAAAGATTCTATTTCTCATTCAAAATCTGAGCGCAAAACTCAATTTTGTACTCTATAGAGCACAAAATGTTGTTCAAAATTCGAACACGTCTTGTATTCAGTTATTTTCTACACTGACAGGCGAGCCGCCCCCTACATTTCCTCGCTGTGTGAGGTGAAAAGTTGTGTGTTGCACTCGGCAGCAAAGTATTCTGCGTCTCGTACCTTTGAAAACTTCGCATCGCTCAGGATTCTATATTTGAACCGCTCGTTTCTCTCGCGGTTCAATCTTAGAATCCTTCGCTCGCTCAGTTTTCAAATCGTAGTACTCGCGCCAGAAATCAACTTTGCAGCCTTGCATAACAAATAACTATTATCAGTTGTCTAGTACCTTGTGTTATACAAGCTCTGCTTAGCTTGGGACTAGATGGCGTTGTGTGATAGCTGTTGTGGAATATTAAAAAAAAAGGACAATAGAGATAATTATGGAGAATGTAACCCGTAACCTTGCAGACGGTTACAGGCTACGTAAGGAGCTTTTTAAAGTGGATAAATCATTAAATGAGTTCACCCACCTAAGGCAGAGCGAGAGGGACTGTCAGCCTCGTACTGACTAAAACTCCACGGTGTCCTTCAATAGTCCTTTACGTTCCGGGGTCACGGTAGCTCGTTGGTCCCGAGACCCGGGCAGGCTTTAGCTCTCTAAGGCCCTTCGTACATTCGGAAACTCAAGTTTCCGATACCTTACGACTTCAGTATCCAGGCGACTCTCGCAATAGAAATGCATATACGTTCGTACACACGCACGCGACGCGCGACGCCAATCGCGCGCTACCTATCTGCTGACATCGCGGCGACTTGAGTTTCCGCGACTTTCAAGATGGCGGAACAATTTATTTACCATTTTTAATTTTATTCACAGAATAAAGGGTTCCGTAGCATATTCTTGAATCATTTTTGGAAAGTAATTATTTTAAAACGATAGAAAAATATTTACAATCCTCTATCAAATCATAATTTTGTATGCAGTTTTATTAAAAAGTTAGGAGAGATGGTTTTTTTTCTATTTTATTGAATAAAAATTTTAAATTATGTTATAGTATTTGGATTTGGATTAATGTTAGGTTCCCAGGAAATTAACTGTGAAGGACGGACTGTCACACGACTGATCTTATAAAGATTCCGTTTTTTTTGAACCTTCGGAACCCTAAAAAATATACTTTGATCGTCACAGTCATGTGTCAGCCATTTTATAAATTCATATTCTTGACCACCCATCATGACCTTTTGACGCGGCGCTAGTGTCTATGTCGTTACATCAAATTGCATTATAAAAATTTAGTACCTCGAATTTTCCGCAGGTCATGAGTAGTGGCGAAACTCTAGTATCGGAAACTTGCGTCGCCTCGTGTACGAACCTTCGTACACGAGGCGACGCAAGTTTCCGATACCTTACGATTTGGGTTTCCAGGCGACTATCGCAATACAAATCCATAGAGGCTCGTACACAGGTCGCGTCGCCGACATGCGTCGCCGACTCTAGTCGCTCGCTACTCATCTATCAAGATCGCCGATACCCAAGTCTTCGCGATTTTTAACCGACGAAAAATTTGTATCTACTATTTTAAAATTTATTATTAAAGTATCTGAGGTAGAAAAATATCCTTGTTTGTATCATTACAATTAATAATAATAATATTCCACAACTAACACACAACCCCATCTCGTCCCAAGCTAAGCAGAGCTTGTGTTATGGGTACTAAACAACTGATAAACATACTTATATATTTCTAAATACATAAATAATATATTACACCCAGACACAGAACAAAATGATCGTGCTCATCAAACAAACATTTGTCCTGGGTGGGAATCGAACCCACGCACGTCCTCCGGCATAGCAGTCAGGGTCACTAACGACTAGACCAACAGGCTTGTCAAATTCAAAAGAATATTCTAATAGATAATTAGCATGGAATAAGCTTTTTTTTTTAAGTGGTAAAATCATCATTTTAAATGAGTCCTCCCACCCCGGGCAGGGCGGGAGGGACTGTCAGACTCGTACTAACTAAAATCCACGGTGTCCTTCAATAGAACCTAACAAAACGATAGCGCGATCTAACTCGTCGACAGCGCCATCTATCGAGCATGGTGTCAAACTTTTTGCACTTATAAAAATTATTATGGTTTCGTTACAAACATTACTACTATAACCTAGCTTCGTCATGTACTTGCACATACGACAAAAATAAAGTAATTAAGAAAACGAAAACATTAAAAAAAACCTATTCAAATCTAAAAGGAGAATGGGCAATTTTGTATGGAGCTTGGGCGGTCAGCGGCCAAGAATGATTTTATCATATTTTAGTGTGCTTTAGTCCTACATTATTATTGTATTAAAGTTTTATCACTGTGGTGTACTTCTAAAACCGATTAAATACATTTTAGTTTTTGAACCCTTATTTTATTATTTTACTCACTGTTTTGGCTTATATCCAATATAAAAATACAAAAGTAAAGTGAAACAACAAATCTAGATAGTTTTAAAGTTGTTCATTAAAAATCATGAAAGTTTTATTAGTACGGGCACGCCACAATTGCGGCGGTAATACCCCTCTTTGAGGAAACGCTGGATAGGTGTCATTGCGTCCTTTCCTACCACCTAACGCAGGTTCTCACCGGACACGGAAGTTTCCGGCATTGATCGAGACCATGCTACGGGGCGAGTCAAGGTGGGAAGCGGTCGCCTCCTTCTGCGGAGCAATCCTAGCGAAGGAGGAGGCGGGACATGTGAGGGAGAGGACAGCTTCCACCTCACCAGCCGCCGCGGGAGACGCCGAGTCGCGGGGTGATTTCCGCCTATGGACCGCATGCGGACGGCTAGTTATGGGTGACTCGCTGTCTGATCATGGACCATGCCCGGGTCGAAGGCGCGTCGTGTTTCACGCGCGCCTCAAAGAGCTGTCAGCAATATGATATGACCCTTTAGAGGGCCAAAGCTTGCCGGGGTCGCGGGAGCGGGACTATCAGGTAACCGAGGTTATAATCCACGGTGTCCTTCTATTGAAGGTAGGTAGGTTTAATCAGTACCCGTGTGACCTCCCGTTCTGCTCTGGGCGAGACTCATTCGATGATTTTAGCACGTAAAATCTTTTTAAAGAAAAAAAAGGAACCGACTTCAAAAACACAAAAAAACGTAAAATACATTTTTTTCGGAAGTCGGTGGCTTTATTTTTTTATTTATTTAATCGACTTCCGAAAAAATACGAGACTCCCATAGTGATACATACAACACTGACGACCGTGCCTACACACGGCGAATTAACCGTAGATTTTCACGACCGAAAAACGTGTGTGTACAAGAGGCCTTATTTATTAAAACCTTCTCCGAGATGTAACGAACACTTTCCTGAAAACCGCATCAAAATCGGTTCAGCCAAACGCGATATAATCACGGAAAAACATACATGCATACATATAGGTCGAACTAAGAACCTTCTTTTTTTTTAAGTCGGTTAAAAAAAAGGCATGTTGCTGATGCATAATCCGCTAGCTACTAGATTGTGTCATTAGCAAGACAAAAACAACAACAACATTGCATATGAACATAATTATTGTGCGATATTGCTTCATGCACTTAGGTTATATTTACCCTCAAATATTTTTTTTCCTAAATGAAATACAGAGTAACGCCCATAGTAAAAGTTATTCCTAAATAACAGTACTTTCATTTGACACTAAATTAATTGATGGCCGCCGAACGCCCAGGACTGCCCATTCTCCTTTGAAACCACGGTCATCATCATAGCAGTAAGGGCGTCAGCGTTCCGGTGCAAATAAAAGAAAACTATACAAAAAAAAACCTAGAAAAAAATTGAATAAACCTCTAAAAAACAACTGAAACACGAAAAATTATATGTTTACCTGGGGATTGAACCCATGGTCACCACCTTGAAAGTCAAAGCTTGAACAAATCGAGCTACCTTGTAGCCGGTTGGCGCGGCGAAATTATGAACCATATTCTTTCTAGATTGATTTTTTTCCTCTATACGCGCCAATTTTGAATTCCAAAAATTTGAAATAGGAATGCGCTCGTCATTTTTAAAATAGAAGCATTTTAATTTATGTTGAGATGTACATTTTGTGTTTTGTACAATGTATTATTAAGGTTGAATATAGAATGGTGGCCGAATAGACGATTTGAGTCTTACGACTCGAGTCGCCGCTGTGTACGGATCGTGCGCTACTGGAGTCGCGCGACTTGGGTATTCGACTGGAGTATCGGATACCCGAGTCGCCTAATGTACGAAGGGCCTAAGGGGGCCCCGTCATATTGCTGACACCTTCTTTAATATATCTATGGCTGGGAACACAACGCGCCCATGGTCCATGGTTGGACAGCGAGTCGTCCATTACCTACTCGCCATCCGCATGCCCTACGTTAGGAGCTAGGGACAATTCAAAATGAGAGAATGGCAATACTGAAGTCAATGCGCAAATGCAGAGCTCCGATGCGAGCACCTACACATTCTGTGTCAAATGTAAACAATAACGATAAATAAATACTGCAGTTTATGGAACACTAAACTACATAAGGAATCTCACCGAATTTGGAGCAATCCATAATAACAGTTATAAACGCGATAGTAAGTCTGTCTGTTTGTCTGTTGTCTCTTGCTAAAGAAAGTATTTCATTCAAATTAGTTCTTCTTTATATTTTTTTCTTTCTGAAATCGATACTTATACAGAGTGAATTTTTCAACTGGGTGGGGAATTGTGGAAATTAGAAAGTATGAGGAATATCGAAAAACGTTGAAAGGAGTCTCGAGGCTGATTTTAACGACAACTAAAACTGCATCACCATTCGATAGTGTAGATTATCCATCCATCCATAATGTAGATATTCCATCGGAAAATTAACCCTGTAGGTATAATAATAATTCACGTCAGAGAGGATGCCTGTGTCCTAGCAATAGAAACATTATAGGCTTATTCTGCTATGCTATACTTTTCACGTGGGTTAATCTCAATCCTCACAGACAAAGCCGGGAACTAAAGCTCGTTTGTTATAATTTAATAAACAATGCTTGGGAGGATGGTGGAATAACATTTTAGGGTGAAAGGACTCATAAAGTATTCAATAAACGATATCCGGCGATGTTGAGAGGTGTAGAGTAAATTAAATTGTCTTCCCTCACACTTTTGTGTTGCTCTACACATAACTAAGGTGTTGTTGTTGCCTTGCAAATGCTTGTTTTAACATCCACAAGCGAAGCCTTATTCAAGCATGTTTTGTACAAAAAGAAACAGAAGAGTGAATTGAAAAATAAAATTTTAAAAAATCTGCGACACATCAAATTACGTCAAAGGCTAGGTTAGCTACAAAATGTTACCAGTTAAAGGCAAGTCAATAAAAATGTGTCCGTCAGAGTCACCTCACGGCTCAAAAATTAGTTTTGAGTCGCTCTATTGAAATGTGAGTGTAGCCAGTTTCAAGGGGGGTAACCACATTCATCGTGTCACTGCACTGTCGGCACAAGGACAGTAATTTACAGAAACTACAAAAGTTTAATTAAAAAAAAAAAGATCTGACCAAAACTAGTGGATTTTGATTTTAACCCACATTAATTTACCTTCCTTTTTGAAGACCCCTTAATGATGCTTAAAATTAAAATAAATTATGCTTAAAATTAAAGTTTTCTACCTAACCACTACGTAAAATCATAGTATACTTAGTCTTTGATCATTTGTTAGGTTTATAACAATGCTTTTGACCACGGAAGACATAATGTTCAAGTACGACGCAGGCGCCACGCAAGTGCGCGTTGTGTCAGTCACCGGCGCAAGCGCAACTTGCAGTCACAGTGCATAGTTCACAGTGGTGCAGTAAGCACACTTGAATTGGAATTATGGTTGGAATCAATTGAGTCATGCAAAGCGTTTACACACATTTATTTACCTATTTAAACACACACATTTACAGAACCCTGCCACAAAATTTGTATATTTTACTTACAGCCTACTTGAAGACTAAAGTGATAACAGCGTTTTATCTTTTACGTTCCAAGGTCATGGAAGAGTAGAACTTAGTCCTGTGAACCCGGCTTTTGGCCCTGGGTCTCCGCGCGTCACTCTGAAAGCTCCATAATTATGTATATTACGCGCCGTAGACGTCGTCCAGGATCACGGTATCCTATTACAAACAGGCCCGCGTTTGTTTGACAACCCTAAGGGCCTATGAACACCATGTTTTTAAACGCGCCATCGGACGGCGCTTTTTTTATCAAACAGCAGTTTGTTGTCGTTTGTATCACGTCAAACGCGCGGCACCGGCGCGTCTGTATCGCGTTTTTGTAATTTATACAGGTGTGCAAAGGTCTACAGACTGCGTCTGACTTGCGTGCGTATCGCGTCTGTATAGCTGCAAACGCGCCTCAAAAACGTGGTGTGCATAGGCTCTTACACCCGCATATGTGTTCACAAAAATTGCCAAGTTGGTTTACTGATTTTCCTCATACTGTGTCGTTATGTCAGTCGCCAGCTCCACGTACAACCACAGTCCACACTCCACAGTAAGTAAACAGACAGACGTACGGTTTCACCGCTCGCGCTAATCTACTGTGTTTGTATTGTTTCGTTTTTTTAACTCCGACACACGCATGTTGTTGGGAAAGGTGGAAACTGGTGGTTTTGGGAACTTCCTAATTCGATAAAATGGGTATTCAAAACCTTTTTCAAGATGGGTTGTTGTAAGTTTGCCACAAAGTTAATTCGCTACAAAAAAAAGTATGTGTTTTGCCACGATTCTATTTTGTTTAGAATATTTTCAAAATAATTTTTTTCTTATTGTAAATTCGCCACGATGCTTTCTTACGTACGGATAGCAGAAAAATCAAACAATAAGTGCGTTTATTGCCCGTGGTCCACCGGCTGTCATATATTATGCACATTTTTTTTTACAAATGCGACTTCTTGTAATTCCAGAGATTAAAAAAAAAACAAAATACTCTTAGTTTTATTTTAAGCTAGTATAGATTTTATCTCACAATAAATGTAAAGGAAGAGGAAGACCAAACAAAAGATGTTTAAAGACAGAAAAAAAAAAGAAAAAGAGTACCTAAATGTTAGGTACTTTGACGTCTGACAGAGGGGGAGAATGAAAATGTATTACGTCGACGCGAAGTAGAATGGAAAATCGGTAGGAAAATATAAGTAGGTATGTTTAAATTTTAACGTGTACTGATATAAAATTAGCAATATTAAAACACAGCAACCGATCTGGGATGAATGTAAAATGTTTATTTAACTATTCAGATTCCTGCACCATGGCGCAGAACTGTTCTTATTTTCTTAGAAATCTTGCATGGTGATTGAAAGCCAATACAGGTACCTATACGGACAAATTACAATAGATTCTGGCTAGGCTAACAATAGTGTGTAAAATACTTGTACAAGTCTAGGTCTGCGTATGCTTAAGTCTTAGTTTAAACGCATTAAATTACCGCTAGCTTCCAAGAACAGCTCCATTATTGATTTTAAATCTATTTCTATTATAGCTTTTAGAATTATTACAAAACTCCCACAGGTTCTTGAAACCCTTGTGTAATAAAACACTTCACCGAATGTTAATTTATTTAGAATTAACATTCGGTACGGTTGGCTGATACAATAGCTGAGCAGCACTAAAAGAAAAATGGCGAATGCTGAGTAGCATAGGCTGAGACAGCTGTCAAAATGCTTCACTCTCGTCTGAACTCAGCATGGCTTCAGCCGATAATTTAGTCAGCATAGCTGACTGTTCAGCATTTTCTGTCCAGATTTTGTATAGGCTAACCGTACCCATTGCCATACAACGTGGCAATGGTACCAGTCTTCTGGGCACGTTTGGATGACAGCAATGTTGAGGATTACTTGTTGTCTCTATTTTAAATTGATTTCATTTAGTCTCCTTTTTTTGGAAATAGACTACTGGGCTGTGACATAGATTCGTTCCCCGCGCGGTAAAAATATTGTTAGCACATCTAACGTTTTCGAGCAATTATTATTCGATCATACGGCATTCGATATCAAGTAGGGAACCCCAGGTAGTCGTTCCGACTGTTAACATGATGTCGTGAATTGAAATGTTCAATAACGCATCCAAATTATGCGGTTTAATATTTATTATACCTAACTAAACTTTTCAAGTATCCCAGGTTTTTCGCAAAATAACTAAGGACTTTTAATAAAATGTTCACTTGTGATCATTTTCCTAAAAGTCCAATTTTCTATTAACACCACAGCATACTTCGCACATAATTACACATACAAACAAAACTTACGGAAGTACAAACAAAGTATGTTTTTAAAACATAGGATTTTAGCCATAACCGGTTAATCTTTGTAAGGAACAATTAAACAATAAACAAACCGAAAGAACTTTCATTTCTCACGTAATAATCCGTTGTTGTGACGATCTTGAACGGTCAATGTTAAGTGTTATGGCAATATTGAAAAGCTGGGGAAATTCGACGTCTAAACACCGGAGAAAATATTCTGGTTTGATTGTTACTAAGACGTTGTACATGCAAAATGGTTAAGTTATGGAAGTGACCACACCTAACGACGCAGAGGCGTAGCTAGGAAAGGCCTCGCACATGAACAGGCCCCGCGCCCAGAGATAAAAAAATCACTAATCTACTTGCTACTAACCTAATCTATCTGCTTACTGAGGCCTTGCAAAGGTGATGTCACTCACTATCACATACAGACGTGTAGCTTTTACGATGTTCGTGCGAGGCCCCTAGTTGGAAGATGACTCGGTTTTATTTCTAATTGACTAGACTAGAAGGGTCATTGAAGCTTCGCAAAGCTGCTTTTTATCCTGAAGGAAAAGGGCCACCCAGATGCG
Organism: Agrotis clavis; assembly: GCA_954870645.1. Taxonomy (NCBI): domain Eukaryota; kingdom Metazoa; phylum Arthropoda; class Insecta; order Lepidoptera; family Noctuidae; genus Agrotis; species Agrotis clavis. Next base: position 20,548,820 of record OX940932.1, on the reverse strand, counting down.
TGTTGCCCTGTCCTAGATTCGGTCTTACTACGCCACTGTAACGACGCGGTACATAGAGTCCGCGCCATCACTCATGATCTTTTGACGCTGAGCTAGTTATGTCATTACATCAGGACATGCGGGCGGCGAGTAATGGCGACTTGCTGTCCGACCATGGACCATGCCCGGGTCGACGGCGCGTTGTGTTCCAGGTGCGCATCAAAGAGTGTCAGCATTATGTCGGGACCAGAGGGGTCCCGTCAATAGAGAATGTCCGTCAACTGCAGTGAATAGCCCTCTATTCCAAAGCCTGCCGGAGTCGCAGGACTAACGAATTACCGTGACCCCGGAACGTAAAGGACTATTGAAGGACACCGTGGATTTTAGTTAGTACGAGTCTGACAGTCCCTCCCGCCCTATTCTTTTCTGATTAATTTCGTTGCAAGATCCAAGACAGGTAAATTCATTCTTCAGGACACGTCGAGCTTCATTGTCTCGGCGCTTTTCTGGTGGTTGCCACTGTTGATTCTGGCTTTCAGGAGTTGCAGTGGTTTGGGAATAGTGTGGTGGGTTTGTCCCAACAAAAAAAAAGTCCCTCCCGCCCTGCCCTGGGTGACAACGCTAAAAAAAGAAGTCATTACATCAAATTGCATTAAAATATAGTGGGTACCTACCCCGAATTTTCTGCGATTCATGAGTGGTGGCGCGGACTCTATCATCTTACATATGCTATCTGTGCTACTTATTCTGTAAAAGTCAATTTTCTACGATGTTACCTACGACGACCTCGTCATCGAGACAGACAATCACTAAGCTACTGGCAGACGACGCTTAATATCTCGAGGCTACTGTCAGTAGCTTCGTGAATACGCCATACCTACTGTAATTTCATCCACGGGACAGAGATGCGAATCGTATCTATTGACAGTAACAAAAACAACCACAAAAAAGTGTAAAATAATCTACAAAATAACTTTTCTTTCGGAAGTCGGTGCCTTTGTTTTTTTTTCTTTTCATTGTCTTTTTAGCCACCGACTTCCGAAAGAAAAGTTATTTTGTAGATTATTTTACACTTTTTTGTGGTTGTTTTTGAAGGCGGTTACATTTTTTTTTGAAAAAGTTTTTATTTTACTCTTTTTAGTTTAAATATTCAACCCGAATTCTTGTCAAGAACATTATTCTCTTACATGTGCACTAGAATTTTGTAATCCTTCGCACCAGTACTTACATCACTCATGTACACATTAAGCTAATAAAATTCCATATCTCAAAAATTACTGAACCGATTTTGATGAAACTTGCAGTATTCTCTTAGTTAAATGATACCTAGTACAACAAAAAAAGAATTACTTAAATCGGACTTGTAGTTCCGGAGATATGCGAACACAAAGTAAATCAATCGATGCCTACTCCTTACTGTTAAGGAGTTGTACCTTCCATCATCAGGTCATCCACCTGAGATGATGATTATCAGATGCAAATACTTGAACAGCTTTAGAAAATATATGAAAATGGTAGCTATGTGCCTATAAAATTTGAAGGTTGCCCTCGATTTCTCTAGGATCCCATCATCAGATCCTGACCTGGTGATCATGGGACCAATTGGAAAGTATACCCTTTCAAACAAAAGAAAAAATTTCCAAATCGGTCCAGGCGTCTTCGAGAAATCGGGGAACATACATAAAAAAAAAAAAAAAAAAGATTCCGACGAATTGAGAACCTCCTCCTTTTTTTGAAGTCGGTTAAAAATGTTGCAATTTATTGGGGAAGGCAACTGTCAAAGTGACGCTGCTTAAGATGGTCCCAAAAGAACTGTCATATCAAAGAAATTTTCTGAAAAATAACGATTTATTGATGTAAAATGACTAGATGTTGTGTAATAGGCGTTAATAAATAAAAATGATGGAACATTCAAATTAAAAAAAAAAACTTGTTTGTTTTTTGTTAAGCTAGACATCTGACTTATGGACAAACGTACAAAGCGTCATCTACAATATCTTTGAGTTGCCATCCCCATTATCAGGTTTTTACGGCCTGTCACATCTTTGGCGTCATAATCTTATCAAACCTTTGAAAAGGCGGCTACATTTATAAACCAGTAGCATCAACCTGAAGACGTGTCGTAGATTATTATCATTTAGACATGTCCGCCCACAGGCCTAAAATAAATTAAGCACTTTACTATGACATCAGACATTAATTGGCCATTAAACCACTTAATTCTAAACATTTTTTTCAATAAAATGCAACCACATTGTTAACAGTATTACGTAACTGAGATTAACTAAATCTCATTGCGAAAGAGCCATAAAAACGTTATCACTGAAAACTCTTGGTAAACTAGTCTTCATTAATACTAATCCAAAGTGCCCCATATTATCAACACAGGTTATAAATTAAGTACCCGAGGTTAGCCAACATCCCGACTTGGACTTTTAAAGAGTTGCCGTGGCCACACACGGCGCAAGAAAAAAAAAAGTTTATTGACGCTTCGTGTGTTGTCTATGGCCATTACTCCTTTGTCCTGGAGATAAAAATTAAGCTTTAATGTATTCATTTCAATCTTGTAGTTGAGGATTTTTTATTTAGATACCATTTAAGAATTGAAAGAGCTATTAAGATAAGATGGGGACAAATTGAGGGCGCCTCGCGTCTTTAAAATGGATGCTTTGACAAGTTAAACATGGTCAAGTGGACAAGCAAGAATGTAAAAATAAACACAAAACCCAGTTGTTATTTACTTTTAACTAGGACTAAACTAAAAGAATACTTAATGGGTACGAATTTTGATGGATGTATGAAGAGGGAAGCCAAAGTGTTTAGTGGGGAATTAAATGACAGAAGGCAATGATAACAAAATGGCTAATAAATGAAAAAAGGAGAAATTCAGATCTTTTCACCAAAAACTGGCAATCAAACCGCATTTTCCCGCCTAACTAGAGACGACAATATACATCATCAAAACCATCAACTAACATGAGTACCTAGTCGATAGTATCGATACAATAGTAGGTACACCAAAGTGACATGGCATATATAATGAGCAAGAGATACAAACAATATCAAACGGCATTATCATTATTATTTTAAGACTTTAAAAAATTAATTGAATTGCCTTGTAGTGGAACCTTTCAGGTCCCTAATTAATGACAGTACCTAACTGATCAAATTAGTGTTGTTCGTGTAAGCAACATGTTGCTTTTATAAACTTGTAGGCACACCAATTTAGGACTGTAATTTTATCTCTGAGGGTTTCGCACGAATTCTGCGTAGGTACTTGACTATAGAATAGAAGTACGGTCTACTTATGTACCTACGACGTAAATTGGAACATGATAAAGCGCCTCTTGTGTACGATTATCCATCAAATTAACGACAAAGTTCACGTTAATTTTACGTCACAAAAGCATGAACCTACATTGTCTAGGTATTTTATTATACCAAAAAACAAGAAAACCATAAAAAACAAAGTTAAATGCAACAACAACAAAAAAAAACAAACATCCGCTACTTATATATTAAGTACCTACCTAAAAATAGCGTTACGAAGAATTTGCTTGTATAAAAATATCATAATTTTAAAATATTTCTTGTTAAAACGAAGAATATCGTTAAACTGGGGTTTAAATTATGATATTTTATATGAGACAGCTAACAAGCACACCTAGCTATTTTGTGTGCAATCTCACATTCGATTATATTTTATTGACCAAATGTAACGGTAAAACCATTAATTTTAATACGTTAAACAATGAATAACAATTATTGTTTATTCAAATTGTACATAGTTAAATCAGTTTCGGTTTGAATAATGAAAAGTGCTAACCACATGCGGAGTTCCTACATTTTCACCCATCTAGACTCCGCGCTGCGTCCATCATTGCTTAACTTTGTGATAGGTTGAAAACCGGAGTACCTAGACCACAGATAATCGTGCTAGATATGGCTGCTAACGAAAACAAATGCATACCTACAACAATTTCTAAACTATAATTTTTTTAGCGTGGTAAAATCATCAAATGAGTCCTCCCCCACCCAGCCTCACCCAGGGCAGGGCGGGAAGAACTGTCAAACTTGTACTGACTAAAATACACGGTGTCCTTCATTAGCCCTTTACGTTCCGGGGTCACGGTAATGAGATAAGTCCCGTGACCCCGGCAGGCTTTGGCCCTCTAGAGGGGAGCCCAGTCATCTTGCTGACGCTCTTTGCGGCGCGCGTGGAACACAACGCGCCGTCGACCCGGGCATGGTCCGTGGTTGGGCGGCGAGTTGTCCATTACTCGGCGCCCCCATGCCCGCGCCTACGGTGGTCGGAGATCGTCTTGCGACGTCCGTCGCCGTGGTTCTATCTAGCCTATGAGTTTGTTTGGATGAACACGGTTATTACAGGAACTACTGGTTCAATTTGGAAAATTCTTTGTGAGGACCCTTGTGTTGAATTGAATATTACATTAACCAAGGAAGGCTATAGGCTATAATAACATCACATCATCATCAGCCTATAATGTTGTTCCCACTGCTGGGACACAGGCCTCCTCTCTTGTGAGAGGGAATGGGCCATAATCCACCACGCGGGCCCAGTTCGGGCTGGCAGATGTCACATGTTTTCGAATTTTTGGTTCTAGGACATGCCGGTTTCCTCACGATGTTTTCCTTCACCGTTTTGAGAGCAGTGGTGATGAAACAAATTACACAAAGTAGGTAATGCGCCTGGCGGGGTTCGAACCCACAACCTACAACTCGTAAGTCGGGACCGTAACCACTGGGCCACCACTGCTCTCAATAACATCACGCTATGACCAAAAGGAACATAAAACCGCGAGGAACAACTAGTTTGTAGATAAAACAACAATGATTAATTAATACTTAGGTATCACTGGATTAATTTTTAATTACGGCGCGGTTAGCGCAGTGGTTGGATTGGATTGATGCGCAGCGTGTCGCGGGTTTGATTCCCGCACGGAAAAAATATTTGTATCCTACTCGTGCAAGTAGTTGTTCCGGGTCTGGGTGTTTTTGTACGTGAAATTCTATGTTTGTAAACGCACCCTCAACACTGGAGAAATTCCTAGTGTGGGGCAAAGTTTAAGAAAAAATATCTTATAAATAGCATTACGATTGAAGTAGTGTCAATCTTTTTCTTAGACCAATGAGTATTCTAAATCCCGAAACCAAGCATTTTTAGGGTTCCGTAGTCAACAAGGAACCCTTATAGTTTCGCCATGTCCGTCCGTCCGTCTCCGTCCGTCCGTCCGTCCGTCTGTCCGCAGTTTAGCTCAGAGACGCACAGTACTAGAGAGCTGTAATTTGGTGTAAATATACGGATTTGTTGTGCCGAAAAAGTGGTAAAATAAAATCTCCTAAAATAATTTTTTTTAGGGTACCTCCTGTACACGTAAAGTGGGGATGTTTTTTTTTTCTCGCGTACCCTTTAGTGTGGGGTATCATTAAATAAGTCCGTTAGATAGTTTCCATTAACACTTTTTTGATAAAAAAATTCGTTTGTGAAATATTAAGCTTTAAACTGCTAAATTTTGCTCGACTCGAGTGTCCCCCCCCCTCTACCAGCCAAACCGTTATGTTTGGGGGTGTAAAAAAATTCACAAAGTAGATATACAGGGTGATTTTTTAGTCACCATTCAAATTTTAATATACATATTAATCTTTGGCGTAAATCATTGAATACGTCTTTTTTCTTTTTGTATCAATCAATACAAAAATATCGAGATATCACGTCTCAATGTTAACTATAAAAAGTTGATGAATCTGGACACCGCGCTGTGATGTGTCGCTCAGGTGCAGCGGGGCGGGGCGGGGGTCGGCTGGGTGCGCTCTGTCCGTTTCATGCGTCGGCAAGTGTATATTTAATAACGTTTAGCTTAGTGACCACATAGAGCGGATGAGAAAATGATTTAATATGACAATTTGACGTATCGATTTTTTTTTTTCAAAAATTGGTTTAGTGATTGATACCTAATGCATAGAAAAATTTTGGACGGTGGTAAAAAAGTCACCCTGTATGACGAAATTTAAAAGAAAATTATCATGAAGTAGGCTTTACAACTTTACGAGTAATAGTCGACCAACTTATAAAATGTACTTGGATAACATATTTTCTTAAACAAAATGTATCGGAGAACTTGTTCTTCAACTGCAAATGTAAGTTTGTCAACTTTATTTTTACAGCTTTAATAGGTATGTTTTTACGGTATGTTTTTTGGGGATAGGTAGGTTTTTATCGTCAACAATTTTTAACTAACTGCAAAAAAAGGAGGAGGTTCTAAATTCGTCGTAATCTTTTTTTATGTATTTTCCCCAATTTCTCAAAGACTGGTGGACCGATTTTGAAAATTCTTCTTTTTAAAATTAAATTCAGCGAATCAGTTTAGTTAGTTCGCATATTAAGTATTTTGATGGGCAACTACGGAACCCTACACTGTGCATGGCCCGACACGCACTTGGCCAGTTTTTTAAAACTTGCACCGTCAGCATTACCAAAGCGCTCTATAGAAATCTTAAAAAAAAAACTCCCATGCAGCCTCTAACAATGCAGTTTCCTGGTTCATAACGTTCTTTGTTAACGCTCCCTGACATAATGGAGTATTGTCGTCGGATCGTGGGCGATGCGCCTGACATCAGATTTTGTCCGGAACCACGGCAATAATAAAGATATCTAAACATCTTATTTCTCGTTTGTGAAATAGAAATGTCAGACCACGTTTGCTGTAGGCGTTGCTTGTGTTGTGAAAGACTAGGTACCTAATAAGTAGATCGTTGATTGAGAGTGGTACTATCATGGTACTTTTAGAAACTTTTTTGAAAGCCTCTATGCATCGTTTGTAAAAGTAAAATTGATTTTCTCTCTATCTATGGCTTATAATTTTTTCCTACCCATCTATTATCATTTTTTTCCCCGAAAAAAAAATCTCAATGCACAATACTGCGTTTTTTTTTTCATTTTAATTTATGTATTAATATGTCTGGTGTGTGTGTGTATTTATTTCTTGATTGACCTAAGTTTTACAGTATCTTTTTTTTTATCGTGGTAAAATCATCAAATGAGTCCTCCTACCAAGGGCAGAGCGGGAGGGACTGTCAGGTGACTAAAATCGACGGTGTCCTTCAATAGCCCTTTACCTTCCAGGGTCGCGGTAATTCAATAAGTCACGCGACCCCGGGTATCTAGGTATCTTGGGGATTTATTCCCCAAAAAAAGGGAAAAAGGATCCCACAACCTCATCTTAGACCTTAGACTTCATACTTTTCTGCGAATTTATGTAAATTTTAAATAACTAGCTGACCCGTGCCCACTTCGTGGGGCGGTAAAAAAATTAACTTGTGATGCTATTATGGGTGTGGTTCGGTTAGTACTGAGTGCTATGATTTATTTCCTGACTGCCAAAAGGAGGATTTTGTTTTTATTGGATTGCTCTTGTCTGGGATGTCTGACGGGAAAGTTGTGATTTCCTTTTAGGCATGATAAACAATCGATGAAACTGTCCGATATCCCAAAAACATAAATACCACAGCTTCGAACTCGAAGAATGAGAACGCGGTAGTATAAAATTTGTGTTTTAAGAAACCGAGCAAAGTTGCCTCATGCGGTTCGTGAATGGACGGCGGCATTTTGCGATTTAGTAATTTTATATTATCTACGGAACTATTTAGTTGTTTGGGCAAATCGTATCTCTATGATGTTCTTGTGATCAATAATTTTTTTTTGATAAGGTTTAATATTTTGTTGTATAAAAAACGTCCAAAAGTAAGTACGTCGAAAAATACTTTTTTTACTCATAAAAGCTACTCTAAATGCTAAAACATAAAAGATAGAAATATGGTGTCGCGGACTTTATTGTAGAACTATTCAAAGTGAACATTTTTGCCATACATCGTTTTCAATTATATGTATAGGTACAACTGTTATGGCAGCGCATGCTAATTACTCTGTTGGAAGAGCTATTTTTTTCTGCCCGGCTAAACAAAACTTGAGATAGTTCGGCTAATATGCATGATATATCTTTTTAATTTTATAGCCTATAGCACTCATGGATAATGCAGCTTTCTACCAGTGAAATAATTTTTAAAATCGGTTCATATGAAAATTACCAAAAATAATTGTGAAAGTTAGAAAAGATTTTGCGAAAGGGCTCTCACACCACACGCTTAACCCTATCTAGTATGTGCGCTTAACTGACCATTGTTTTGAATCTACAATAGAGAGCGGTCAATTTCGTACAGGTATCACTCAGTTCATTTTATATATGCCTATGGTTTGAAACAAACTTCGTAAACGCAACGTAGTTGTCACGTTGTCACCATATCATTGTCACTGTCAGCTGTCAGTGTTGTACTGACATTGATAATTTCGTTCAAAACTTTCATTCAAAGAAATATATAATTTGATTTACAGTGAAAATAAACATTTCTCTAAAATAATAATATTTTTTTCGGGAAATGTGCAGTTTTTCAGAGATGTTCAGTTCAAGAAAAAAATTTAATATCAATGAGAATACTTAAAAAAAATCAATGACAGCAGAAAAGACACTACGCTCTTTCAGAACTGTTGCAATGAATGTCATTTCTGAAACGGGTTTTCCCGTCAGTTCCCGTTCCCATTCGATTTCCTGGTGATTTCCTATATACACCGCGCTAATTTTTCAGCACTGTCTTTTATTGATTAATTTTGATTTTATCAATATAAAAAACGTAATTTCAAGGTTTTTCATTTAAGAGATATAAGACAGTCACTTACTATCAGTTTTCTCTGGTAACTCGAAGGAAAAACACGTATTGGCTACGTTTCTAATTACGACTATATAAATCTAAGAAAATGAGAACTGAGTCATGAAATTAGTGATTTCCCGCGCGTGAAATGATGTACTAACGTGTGATTTAGTGCAGTGTGTCTCTAGTTTTGAAAGGACGTGCGTATTGTTCGAAAATGATGGACAAAATAAAGTTATTGTGGTCGAAAACCAACCGGTGGCACATAGGTTTGTACAGTTTTCTTTATAATAGATCATAAATTTAATTCAAACGTAAAATAATAAGGCTTGCATGATTACTTGGCTGTTGGTTTTTACTCAAACAGTCTGTGTTCAATTTCATGCTAAGAAGTGATATCATGTTGATTTAAATGTAAGACCTACTTATTTGGTCGCGGGACTTATCTCATTACCATGACCCCGGAACATAAAGGGCTACTGAAAGACACCGTGAATTTTAGTCAGTGCAAGTCTGACAGTCCCTCCCGCTCTGCCCTGGGTGGGAGGACTCACTTGAGCACTCGCAAAAAAAAAAGACCTACTTATTTTGCTATCAAAAATTAGCTGGTTCCTAACGTTACTACCTGGGACTTGGTGTCATTGACCTTCCTATTTCCGATCGGAGTCCTGTGAATCCACATCTCATCAGATCCTAAAGGAATGACAGTAAACTTTGAAATATTATATATATATTTTAAATATTATATTTATATTTTAAATATTATATTTATATTTTAAATGTTATTTTTATATTTTAAATATTATATTTATATTTTGAATATATATTTTTAGTCAGTATGAGTCTGGCATTCCCTCCTGTCCTGCTCTGGGTGGGAAGACTCATTTGATAATTACCACAGTAAAAAAAAACCTTGCTCAGCAGTCTGCTTGAAAATGCTTGACTAAGAAGACAATCTGAATGCTTTCTGCATTACTTTAATTTATACAGAATAAATATGTCATTAGAACTTAGCGTACATACTTCAAATTAACATATTTAAGTATTTTAACAAATACAGGGTGTTTGGTGCAACGTGTGCCAAATTGAAATGGTCGATAGAAGAGGTCATCTGCTATCCTTTCAGATCCCTTAACACCCCTCATGCCCTGTGGATTTTTTTTAATCGACTTTTTAGTGTTTTACTAAAAAAGACCCAAATTTTACATTCAAATACAATTTTCTTTTTAAATATGGGACGTAGACTCTGAATTTTAATTTTATTTCGAAGTGTATTGTTTAAAGGTAATTTTGAATGCAAAATTAGTGGCATTAGTCGACCAGTTTTTTTTTTTAATTCACTCGCAAAGGTAAAACATAAATTAAAGCTGTACATGTTACAGCTGTTTATATGGCTACAAAATAAAAACCAGAAGCGACCGGGATCTTCCAACTCCCTCATTAATTCTCCAGTCTTTTCCCTTGCTAATGATGTGCCACATGCCATAAAAATCTTTTAACAACTTTGTAAATTCGCTAGAATTGTGACTCGAGTCCCCCTAAAGCCTTAGGGGGACTCGAGTCACAATTCTAGCGAATATACAAAATTATGATTTTAATTTTTTTTTGCATAAATGATACCTTTCAAACCTATAAATCTTATCTTATTCGTATAAGGTAAAACCTGTCTCGTATCTCTATGTTTTAGTGGGATTTACTTGAAAAAAAAAAGCATATTTTTAACATTTATTTCATAAAAAAGCAAAATTTTTTTTTCAAGTAAATCCCACTAAAACATAAAGTAAATCCCACTAAAACATAGAGATACGAGACAGATGTTACCAACGAATGAGATAAGATTTATAAGTTTGTCAAGTTATTGTAATTGATAAAGCAAAAAAAAATAAAAAAAAAACATCATTTTGAATATATGCCTTAGGTGACTCGATTCACAATTCTAGCGAATTCACAAAGTTGTTAAAAGATTTTTATGGCATGTGGCACATCATTAGAAAGGGGATAGACTGAAGAATTAATGAGGGAGTTGGAAGATCCCGATCGCTTCTGGTTTTTATTTTGTAGCCACATAAACAGCTGTAACATGTACAGCTTTAATTTATGTTTTACCTTTGCGAGTGAATTAAAAAAAAACTAGATGACTAATGCCACTAATTTTGTATTCAAAATTACCTTTAAAGAATACACTTCGAAACAAAATTAAAATTCAGAGTCTACGTCCCATATTTAAAAAGAAAATTGTATTTGAATGTAATTTTTTTTTTTTTTTTTTTTTTTTATCTCTCTTTCCTTGCTATCTGTCTTGTCGACATTCAGCGATTGTTTTGGTTTTTTTTATTCGGTCTTGTACGGTGCGTGTCCCCTGACACGTCCGTTATCTCAATAATTGTCTATGTCAATAGATCTTGTGGGATAGTTCTTTTCAGTCTGCGAGGCAAAGTTAGGTCACTCATTAGGTTTTTGGCAAGTATATTTGGGTGTCGTCTTATTTTATCACTATATATTTTCATTCTGTCCTTAATTTCTTGTCTTACTGTTTTGATGTTTAGATCATGGTGGAGTCTATCATTTGTGATATACCACGGTGCATCAACTATCATACGCAGCATTTTTGATTGAAATCGTTGAAGGATTTCAATGTTAGAAGTAGCTGCTGTTCCCCACAGTTGTAGGCCGTAGGTCCAGACTGGCTTGATAACACATTTGTAGAGTAACAACTTATTTTCTAATGAGAGTTGGGACTGTCTTCCAATCAACCAGTACATTTTACGTACTTGTTGTCCCATTGCGAGACGTTTGGTAAAAATATGTTTCCTCCACGTTAGGCGTCTGTCAAGATACATCCCCAAGTACTTTACTTCGTCAGCTTGGGGTATTGGTACGTCATTTAGTGTTACGGGTGGGCAGGTATTTCTGCGAGTTGTAAAAGTGACTTGAACTGATTTGGATCCGTTTGCCTTTATACGCCAGTCTTTAAGCCAGATTGAGATTTCATTTAAGCTATTTTGCAACTTTTGTGTTGCTATGTCTGGGGATTCGTCCGAAGAAAGAACGGCGGTATCATCAGCGAATGTTCCTGTTGTTACTCCTTCTGTACAAGGGAGATCTGCAGTGTAGAGAAGATATAAAATGGGGCCCATAACACTGCCCTGCGGCACACCTGCTTTTATTGCATGCAGCGGCGTGACTTCTTCATCCTGCTTGACTAGGAAGTGTCTATCCTCTAGGTATGATTTGACGAATTGGTAATAATTGATTGGGAAATTCTTTTTTATTTTATACAGGAGCCCATCATGCCAGACTCTATCAAATGCCTGAGAGATATCCAAGAAGGCCCCTGTACAGTATAGTTTTTTTTCAAATACAGTATTTATAGTTTCGACGAGCCTATGGACCTGCTCTATGGTGCCATGCTTCTGTCGAAAACCAAATTGATGGTCAGGGATTAATTCCTTTTCTTTTATTATTGGCATCATTCTGCTCAGGAATAAAATCTCCATTACCTTTGACAATATCGGTAGCAGGCTAATTGGCCTGTAGGATGCCACTTCCTCTGGATTCTTGCCAGGCTTTTTAACCATTATGATTTGTGCGACTTTCCACTGTGCTGGTACAGTTGTTCTTCCAATTATGGAGTTATAGACTTGAGTCAAAAATAATATACCTTCATTTGGTAGCTCTCTCAACAATTTTGCCGTGATTAAGTCATATCCAGGAGCCTTATTCTGATCAAGATTATTAATTGCTTGCTTCTAGAGATGTGCCTGATGGCAATATTCCCACTGCCGGCAATATTCCCAATATTGCCACTGCCGGTAAAATACCAAAATTGCCGGCAACTTTGGCAATATTGCCTAAGTTGCCAGTCAAGTAACACCAGTATATTTTATTATTACTGCAGGTGCAGTTTATATTACCGTAGATAATACGTTGCGGCATTAAGTCCGCCTTATAAAAACTACTAAGTTGTTACTCTAAACGGTGATTTACTGATTATGTAAAAATTACCGAAACAAATGCAATAAAATAATGTTATTATTGTTGATTATTTGTAGTTTTGACAGAGATTTATACTTCCATATTGTATAGGTACTTATACTCGTTGTTTTTGCTATGTGATTTTGCATGAAAAACTAGTAGCCCACTCAACGAACAGTTATAGAGGGAAATTCTTGGAACACGATTTTGGACTACGTTACTTTGTTTGAACTAGTTAGGAGGTGAATATAATTATCAAAAGTCCCCGCCACTAGCCCTTGAGCTGTGGCGGAGGGGGGTTTAAAGGTTCCATTTTTCACTTATAACTCGGAAACCATGACTCCTAGCGGCATGGTTTGTATGAATAAAACAAAGGCTGAATACATTTCCTATAAGTTTTATTTAGTAACCATTTCGATATCTTGTATAGTTTTCAAAAAAACATTTTTACCTTTTTGCATTCGGAAAGTCTTATTTAATATTGCCATAAATCCAGAAAGTAGCAGCAGTCTTTTCAGGCTCTCCCTGTAGTACCTACTCCTCCGTGTGTTTTTGTGGGCAACTCACACTTGACCAAAAATTAATACCTACCTATACGAAAATTGTTTACAAGAAAAAAGAACTAAAGTTTCCAAAGATAGTTTTTCCGCATCTCTCATGGGTGCGGATTTCTTCCTACATAGTACAGTCCTACCTAGTCTGTAAGTACCTAGTATAATTTAAAATGAATTTCTAAGCGAATTTTTACTGCTCCCTCGGTGGGGGAAGACAAGACATATCAAGCTTGATGGTGGTCACCGAATTTAAGAACTACTTATAGCTGGTGGACATTGAGAGAGACCCGAGGGGGTCTCTTTCAATGTCCGTGGGCCTCCAGATAAAGATCTGGAGGCCCATATCACCTCAAGATGCAGCATGCTGGCTCTGTTCATCGCAGGTGGTGAAGGGAGGGTCTGAATCAACTGCTACTGCTTTCTGGATCTATGGCGATATCAAATACAACTTTCCAAATGCGCGAAACTAAAAATGTTTTTTCCCCTAAATTACAGACTTTCAAAAGTGGATACCTCGAAAACTATGAAAACTCGAAAACTTACAAGATCTTGAAATGCTTACTGGGTAAAACTTACGGAAAATTGATTTAGTTTTTTATTTTGTTCACACACGCTATGCTGCTAGAACGCATGGTTTTCCGAGATGTAAGCGAAAAACCAAAAAAATGGTACCTTCAACCCCCCCCCCCCCCCCCCAGAGCTCATGGTTTTGATATGTTCACCTCCTAACTAGTCCAAACAAAGTTACGTAGTAAAAAATGTGTTTCTAGAATTTCCCTCTATGCTTTGAGCATTCGTTGACTAGATTAAACTACAACATTAAAATTAATTATTCGAATTTATGCCTTTTTATTCAATATTTATTCAATATACAATGATCGTCAATTCTTATCTTAAAATGTATGTGTAATTTCTTATATTCACAGTCGTGTGCGGCAACAATGGGCAATATTGCTGGTAAAATACCGGGAATATTGCCAAAATTGCCGGCAATTTTTTTTTGTATATAATGTAGACCATGGTCTGTAAATGCTAATTTTAAGAGTGTTACATAGTTTTCGCACTCACTTTGACTTAAAATTAAGCAATATTCCCAAATATTTCCACTCCCGGCAATATTGCCGGCAATATTTCCACCTATATTCCCACCTTGGGCAATATTGCCGGCAACGGCACATCTCTACTTGCTTCACTTCAAATTTAGAAAACTTTTTTATTGGGGGATCCAATTGGTGGGTTTGGTTTAAAAAGTTGTTTATATTTCCATTCTGGGTGGATCCCTGATCAGGGTTCGGCGTGAAGACAGTTTTCAGGTGTTCAGCAAATGTCTGCGCTTTATCACTATCACTTATAGCCCAACTGCCATCGGATTTCCGTAAAGGAGGTCGATTTGTTATCGGTCGCTTCAGGTACTTCGTTGCCTTCCATAGAGAATAATCTGATGCAGCCGTAGTATCTAGACTCCTCAAATATGCTTCGACTTTCTGATTTCTATGTTCGTACAGTAGGTTTTTTAATTGAGTTGTCAGAGAGTTTAGAACCCTTTTATCCGCAGGGTGTCTTGTTTGCTGCCATCGCTGTCGCATTCTCCGTTTCCGGGCTACTAGTTCGCGTATATTTATCGGATACTCGTATCGACATGGAGGTGTATTCGTTGCTTCAGGAGTAGCGAGCCAGGCAGAGTGTTGCACGCAATGATTGAAGTGCTCGATAGCTTCCTCTATGTCATCATCCGTTTTGAGTGGGATGTTTACGTTTAATTGCTCAGCTACATATTCTCGAAATTTTAACCAATTTGTTTTACGATTATGTAGTCGGCATAGTTTTGGTTTTGTCTGTATGTTTTTCGACACCACTATTTCCACAGGTGAATGATCGGAGGAAAGTTCGAATCGTGAACTGCAAGTAAAATATGCATCAGCAATTCCCTTGACAACATAAAAGTCAATTAGGTCAGGGGTCTTTTTTATATCTGTCGGCCAGTATGTCGGTTCACCAGAGGAGATGACGGAGAGATTTAGTTTCTGAACAGCTTTGAGTAGCTGTCGACCTTTTGGTGTGATGATCCGTGAGCCCCAAGAAGAGTGCTTAGCATTATAGTCACCACCAGCTATAAATCGTTGTCCCAATGATGTGAATAATTTTTCATAGTCTTCCTCTTTTATTTTATGTTTAGGTGGGCTATATACAGCCGACACTGTGAATGGTCCAGTCCAGTCATCAACAACTATATTTGTTACCTGGAACTCGCTAGTACAGTAGTTCAAGGTCTCGTGGTGTCTGATGTTATTTTTTATTATCACTGCACTTCCTCCATGTGCTGTACCATCTGGGTGTGTCGTGTGGTAGAATTTATATTTGTCTAATGTAAAGTGACTCTTCTTAGTAAAATGCGTCTCCGAAATAAGTAGAATGTCGATGTCATGTAAAATTATAAATGATTTCACCTCAAGGGTGTGTTGTGTCAGCCCATTGGCGTTCCATGTGACTATTTTGAGGGAGTCGAATTCGTCAGTCTTGTCGTGAGGGTTAAAATTAGGTTAGTCATTGTAGTCAGCTGCTCCATCATTTGTTTGATCATTAATAATAACTCGCGTATTTCATTTGAGCTTTTGTCTTCAAAGGCTTCTACTTTGTTTTCATGTTTATTTTTAAGTAGTGCTTCCCTGTAAGGTGCGTCGTGAGAGTTTGTGTGATTTTTGTCGTGTATCGATTGATCCGTCAGCTGTATGTGTCGCTGTATAGTTGTTTTCTTAATTGTGTCGGGTTTTCTGGGCAATTTAATTTTTTGCAGCTCCCTGTAAACCTGACATCCTTTATAGTTGGCCGGGTGGTTTCCATCACAAAGTACACACTTAACTTGATCCGATCGTGTTTTCCGTGGGCATTCATTTGACAAGTGATCGCCGGCACATTTGATGCATTTGGGGTTTCTACGACAATACGCTTTAGTATGTCCATACTGTTGGCATTTTGCACACTGGGGTATCTCCCGCTTAGGTCGGGGGGGTTCGAAGGACACTCGACAGTTTAGGAGATAATTAATATCATATATGCTTTTGTTATTATTATTTGATTCTATTTCTACAGAGAACATAGGTAAAGGTTTATTTGTTTTTCTTTGTTTGATATTCCAAACATTAGTACATTTGTGGCCAAGTTCAGCCATGGAGTGGATCAATTCATCTACATCCGTAGAAGGGTGAATGTTTTTGAGTACCACTTTAAAGGTTCTGTCCTGTTTAGGTTTATATGTATAGAATTCTGTGTTTTTCATTTCCAATTGTTTTACTATGTTTCTATAAATATCTGATGTTTTTGGTTGTATTCTTACTTGGTCATTATTTAAAATTTTAAGTTCATAGTTGTCACGTGCAAATTCATTCAAGAGACTAGTGAGCGGTTGTATGTTCTCAACCTTATCTACATAGATTGGAGGGGGTTTCACAATTTTCTCTGTTTGTTCCTGAGACGATTCAATATCGAGTTGTGCGAAACTATTTTCTGTGGTGATTGGTTTTGTTTGTGACAGCCAGTATGTATTCAGTTTGGTTAGCTTAGATGGTGTTGTAGTATTATCTGGACTCCTCATTCGTTTTTTATTTAATACTTCTTGCCAGTTATCGGTATTTTTTAAATCTGTCTCTTCGTTTATTTGTGTATCGGGTGGTTGGTCCGCAGTTATTTGGATTTCGCTGATTGAGTTTGAGCGAGGTCTGTTCTCAAACATTCCTTTATGGAAGATCTGTTGGGTCAAGGTTTTAGTTGTAGTATTTTTATTAATGGTTGCTTGGTTTTTATCATTCATGATTGTTCCCACGAGTAGGGTCGATCTAACGGTCGCTCCTGGGGTGACGCCCATTCCCAGAGAGAAGGCTATTTTCAACGACGGTTCGCCCGTTCCGTCGAGATTGGTGCGCTAATGGCTGACTCACCTGCCAGTCATCCATCCCCTTGGCGCGCTCCGCACCGTGGGATTAGGAGATTTTTTATAGAGGTTACTTTCCTCGCAGTCCAAGTGGCGAAGCTCAGACCCCCGTTCCTGAGAGATTTGACCACAGGTTTACGGTCTTGGGGCGACCCTCTCGGGTCACACAGTTGTTTTTCTGTCGGGGTTGTCTCCCTTAGCTAATTGTTCGGTTTTTAGGCGCCGAAGGCTCGCCTTTGCCCTTCTTACTTTGCTGTCGAGATCAAGAGATAATGTGCAAGACTCGTTGGAGATCAAGACATTGCCCGGGGAGTGGGACGACCCACAAAATGTGGGTCCTCTACCAAACCGCGACGGCAGTGTGGTAGAGGCGGGGACGTGTAAGATAGGACTTTATGGTGCGCGTCAGGTATCCCAGTCTTGCACCGCTGGGCGTACGCTATCAGCTCTAACTCAGCTTTTTATAGATGTGTATCCTAGCGTGATACACACCACCGAGGCTAAACACCAACTTCCCCCCCTGTATGTAATGTAAAATTTGAGTCTTTTTTAGTAAAACACTAAAAAGTCGATTGAAAAAAATCCACAGGGCATGAGGGGTGTTAAGGGATCTGAAAGGATAGCAGATGACCCCTTGTATCGACCATTTAAATTTGGCACACGTTGAACCAAACACCCTGTATAACAATATTTGTTCAAATAATGGCATTATTAAAACTAATATATGTTTACATAAGTAAATGATTATTGTATTTGACATTGAGTACTTATTTGTAATGATAATAATTTATGTATTTAATATTTATTTATGTGCACAAATACTTCTTCATAAAAAAAGTAACTTCTGCGCACTTGGTACCTGAATAAAAGGTAAACTGTGCCCGGAAAATGTACCTTTCAAACAGTTAAATAATTTTAAAAATGTACCTTTCAAACAGTTAAATATATAATAACTAGCTTCCGCCCGCGGCTTCGCCCGCGTGGTGTTTTGATAAAAAGTAGCTTATGTTGTTTTTCAGATTTCAGACTATCCATATCCAATTTTGTAACAAACGGCTCAGCAAATTAGCCGTGAAACAAACATTTACACAGTTGTAGTAAATTAATTTGAATATTAGGGATTATATTAATGGAACGGTACCTATAGATTTGGGTATAGCATTTGGTTAAAAGAGAGTAGGTATGTTTAAAAAAAATATAAAATATCTGTTTACAGTAGGTTTAAGGTACCTATGTATTCCATGAAGTGGCAGTAAGTACCCAGGAAAATTTATTGGTCCCTTATGTCCAAGAGACACTTCCAGGGGCCAGCATCACGTTGTGTACAAAAATATTTTAAAATGACCTAATTTAAAACATTTTTGTACACAACGTTTGCTGTTTTGTTATTATTTGTTAAAATGAGGAGATTGTTTGGACTCGCCACTCGCGAGCAGGCCACGTATGTACAGTTGGCCATGCGAAAAACAGTTTTTCTCTAAATGGACACCTGCTACTTTAAGTGTTTGCCCTTGCGCTTTGTTAATTGTCATTGCGAAGGCTGATTTGAGGGGAAATTGGATTCTTTTAAACTGAAAAGGTAAATCTGTAGGGATCATGGGTAGGTATACAGGGAATTAAAACTTCTTCATCTTTAGCTATTACTGTCATTATAACTGCTCTAATAATATTGCGTCCTAGCTGCGTAATTTGCAATCGGGTCCCGTTGCATAGTCTCGGCGCTTCGAGATTTCTCATTAACAAAACTGGAACCCCAACTTTCAGTCTCAGCTTATGAGACGGCACTCCTGACAGCTCTAAAGAGTTTAGAAACTCTGTAGGATAAGATGTCACCTGTTCACTGTCCATGACAATATCTACTGACAAATATTCGACAACATCGCCTTGCACATGTGACATCATTCGTTCATTGATCTGTCCCACGATTTCATTGGTTGGTGCCAATATTGCCATGATGTTCCTAGGTTCAGTGGTTAAAATTTTGTATACAAAAAGTTTGGCTTCGTAGTTCCCGTTCCGAATCCGTTCCGTTCCGTTCGAATTTCGGGAATTCCGTTTGTAGAATTTCACCCCCACGGTGGTAAAAATTTCAAAATGCTAGAACAAACGATTTTAAATTTCAAAAACACTAGAACAAATTGTTATTTATTTCTTATCAAGTTCCTAAATATAAAGTTTCATGGTTTTATCCCCAGAAATGACAAAATCCCATACAAACTTTCAACCCTTATTTCACCCCCTCACTGGTCGAAATTTCAAAAACGCTAGAACAAATGTTTAAATATATCTTATCAAGTGCTTAAATATAAAGTTCCATGGTTTTATCTTTTAAAATTAAGAAATCCCATACAAACTATCAACCCTTATTTCACCCCCTCACTGGTCGAAATTTCAAAAACGCTAGAACAAATTGTTATTTATTTCTTATCATGTTCCTAAATATAAAGTTTCATGGTTTTATCCCCAGAAATGACAAAATCCCATACAAACTTTCAACCCTTATTTCACCCCCTCACAGGTCGAAATTTCAAAAACGCTAGAACAAATGTTTAAATATATCTTATCAAGTGCTTAAATATAAAGTTTCATGGTTTTATCTTTTAAAATTAAGAAATCCCATACAAACTTTCAACCCCTATTTCAACCTCTTCATCCCCTTTTTCGCAATAAAAGGTAGCCTATGTTCTTTCTCAGGGTCTAAAGATTGTCTGTGCCAAATTTCATCAAAATCGGTTGAGAGGTTTAAGCGGGAAAGCGTAACAGACAGACAGACAGACAGACAGAGTTACTTTCGCATTTATAATATTAGTTTAAATATATCTTATCAAGTGCTTAAATATAAAGTTTCATGGTTTTATCTTTTAAAATTAAGAAATCCCATACAAACTTTCAACCCCTATTTCAACCTCTTCATCCCCTTTTTCGCAATAAAAGGTAGCCTATGTTCTTTCTCAGGGTCTAAAGATTGTCTGTGCCAAATTTCATCAAAATCGGTTGAGAGGTTTAAGCGGGAAAGCGTAACAGACAGACAGACAGACAGAGTTACTTTCGCATTTATAATATTAGTTTGGATGGATTAAAAAAATGTACCTTTCAAACAGTTAAATGTTTTATGTAAAAATATAAATTAAGTGAAAGATTCTTTCTTAGACATATTTAAATCTTCAAATAATAAGTCCTATAATATCCTATCCTATGTTGTATTTTCTTATATAATTTCATAAAAATTATACTCCTTTGTACTTATTATTAGAATTTCTTATATGTAATAATAAAAATGTTTAAAAATACACCATGTCATTGTGTAATAATTATTATGTATTATACTTTCCATTTCTAAGCAATCCAGTTACTCATTGCCTATGACCTAAATTTTATTTGTTTTCATGAACAAATAAGTTTCTACAGTGTAAACTGAAACTCTTTGGCTTGGTTTTCCCATGTAGAATTAGTTACCAAGTAATTAAAACTCTTACTAATACTGCATATTATGTAGTTGCATATGAGGAAAACATTTCAAAGTGAGTGTTACTCTTTCCATTCGGCGGGCGACAGAGTGATTTTCAACTTTATGGTGTACAGTATAAAGCTGAAAATCTTATAAAGACTCAGTTTATCTTAAGAAGATGTCCAACTTTTAAAATACAGTATTTTTTATTTAATTATAGTCTTATAGGGAATAGCACTAAAGTGTAAACTATTTTTCCTATTCTCTGTCTTTGTAATAATCATGATAATTAGCGATAGTCAAGAACTTTTATCTCATTGAATCATTTCAATGCTACACCTATAATTTTGCTTACTCATAGTGACTTTGAGCTAACTAGTGTACTTTGGAATCATACTAGTTTTATCACTCAGTTGTAGAACAAGTATCTAATTTCTGCTAACATAAAATTTCGTTCTGATTGTCTATTCACATGTTGTGTCTGTCTATCCAGCAGTAAGTCGAAATTTTGGATTTGTAAGGTACAGTCAGCACCAAAAGTTGCTGACCATATTCTGATTTTTAAAATCGCCATACACCATAATAATACGAAATAATATGGTGTACAGCCATTTTGAAAATCTGAATGTGGTCAGCAACTTTCGATGCTGACTGTACTTACATAATATGTAGTATCAAGCTCCGAATGCTATTGTATGATATAAAAGACTAGTATTTAAAAAGGGGCCCGCAGGCTGGATTTGAAAGGTACATAATAGTTGCTAACTCCAAGGACTATTAGGCGATCTGAAAGGATAATAACAAAAAAAAACATAAGGGGCCCGCTAGCTAGACACTTCATCAAATCGTCATTAAATCAAAAACTGTCGAGGTACAAAATATATCTTATTTATTTTCATTAGGTACAAAATACTGTCTTTATGAACAGCTATCATCTGTTGATAAATCTCGATGGGGCCTGCTAGATAGACAGACACCCACATGTTTTGATAAGATTTATTAATTAATCGCTCGTTAGGGGCTGCCTCCACGAGCGAGAGAATCGCGACGAGTCCGCCCTTATATCGTCGGATAATCTCCACGAACGAGCGATAATTCCGCCGCGTATCGTCGCGAGTCGTTACGGTATCGCGGCGATTCCGCGGCGACTCGTAACGGTATCGCCGCGTTTCCTTGACGTCACGTTGCCAAGTTCGCTTATTGAGAGGCAATGCTGAAATGACGCTGCGTTTGACAGCGCGCCCGCCGCGCGCTCGTCGCGAGAGCGCCGCGAGCGCGCGGCGGTCGCGTTGCGAGTCGCGGCGGGCTAGCGACGATGTAATGACGTTTTGCGCGCTCGTTGCCACTCGTCGCATCGCGGCGATAATATCGCCGTGTGGAGACGGTTCCATAGAGAGTGTATAGAAAAACGTGGCACGGCGATAATATCGCCGCGATTCTCTCGCTCGTGGAGGCAGCCCCTTAGTCTCAATCTATCTCGCGACACTGCAAGCTCGAGAGGTTGCAGTCGATAAAAAATGTTATCGCTAGCCAAAAAATGCGGAACGCGACACGTGGCATTCAACCAATCACCGCGCAAGGCGATTTACAGTTTACAATCTCGCGATATAGGTTACAATTTACAAACTAGCGATGTTTGATAAACATTTAAATTCATATTAATACAAACAGCCAGTCTCGGAAGAATTCTTTCGATTATAGGTACTACCTAATTAGTTTCATTCACCGCGCCATTCAGCGCAGCAGTAGATCGTTCGAACACTGCGCCAACCTACAATCAAATCAGCTGTTGTCGTTTTTCGTTTGAATGTGTTATTGCGATGGGTAAAATTGCGACCTCCATAGGGACAAAGTCACGGACAAAGGCTAGTCGTTCCTAAATCTCGCGCCTTTTTACTGATATTTGATTATTTGATATTTTCTGTAAATAACTGTGATACTTTGTAAGATAACACAGTAGGTACCTAGACAGATAAGATATAACACAGCTGACGCTATAGATTATATTATTATACAATTACTTATTATGATAACACATTTTTGTGATTTCAATATCACTGTTTAAGTTTTCAACTAGTTCTTCAAAGAACTTTGTCCAGAAGATACCTGGCTCCAAAAGTACCCTTTCTATTTACCCAGGGTACCTACTTAAGTAGACTTCACAAGTTTCGCACTAATCTATTCTGTTGTTTATGAGAAATCCACCATAATCAACATTTGCTAAACTTCATTTCCAATAAGTAAACAAATCAATGTAGGTATTTTATCGTTTTATTAAAATCGCAACTGTAGAAGAAATACAATTTGTTTCCTATTTCATACCAACACAACTTTGTGCATTAGAGCTCTGTGTATCTACTATTGATTGAAAAGGAAAATATACCTATGTACCTATTTTAAAGATTTTCTGGCTTTTCAGCAAGATCTCTGTATCAATTGCTCGGTAACTAGGTAAATAGTTGTGCTGCAATCTTCTTCTCTAAAGTTAAACCTTTTGTGAAGCGTCGAAAAAACAGTCTGCTTAATTTTGAATACTATGATAGATTTTCAACTTGATAATTATGACAATGGGAGGCCCAACACGTTAGGGTTTGCATGATGGTTTAAACCATGCATGCATAACCGATAACTGTAGGTACAGTTTTAACACATATATGCTAGGGATTGCCTGTCGGTTATGCATGCAAGGTTAAAACCATCATGCAAATCTTGTAATTCAAAAACTTCTCGCGGGTCGCGGGCAGGACATGCAGAAGCTAGTATCATAATATACAGCCAACATTCAAAGTTCTCTCTCATTCAAAGTTCATAGCAGACGTCATGCATTAGTAATGCCATTAAGAACTGAATGGCATAATTATACAAGCTACGTAGGTCTCGATGACGTATTGAATAGCTAATAGGCTGCAAGGCCGTCTAGAACTCTAGATCAGTGTTTCCCAACTTGTGGTCCGCGGACCCCTGGGGGTCCGCGAGTATATGTATGGGGGTCCGCGGTATCATCTCTGGCCCATACATAAATGCTAATGTCTCGTAATCGCTACGCTTAGTTAGCACGGCGGTAAGCGAGACTGAACGAATGATGTGAGTGAGTGAAATAATAATCAGATTACAAGTCGAATCTGATTTGAGATTACAATAAAATTATTATTTTATTAAGGGGGTTCGTGAAAACTGTGCTTGATTTCCTAGGGGTCCGTGGCCGAAAAGGGTTGGGAATTGCTGCTCTAGATGATAGGTAACTAAGATAGATAGGTAACTAAGACTAAATTGCTTCCTCGTGAATTGATGGAAAGAAACATACCATCGAGATGGACGATGGTGAAAGTATAGGGGGACGTCCACTGATAGACATAGGCCCAGGCCGCCCCTACTATAGATTTCGATTAGATTAGAAGCGACTTGCATGATAATGAATCGGGGAGGCATGAATTCAGGAGTGGGGCAGTATTGACAAAATGATAATAGTAATAAAACTTGATAGCATAAAACAAGAGTGAAAAAACGAGAGGCAAATAAAAACTTGAGAGGTGTCAAGGGACACCCGGATGGAACGAAGTTACTGTATACACTCAACAAAAATAATCGTCGCGACTCCGCTCCACTCCGCTCCGCTCCGCTCAGCTCCACTCCACTCCGCTCCGCTCAGCTCCGCTCCGCTCAGCTCCGCTCCGCTCCGATCCGCTCCGCTCAGCTCCGCTCCACTCCGCTCCACTCCGCTCCGCACCGCTCCGCTCAGCTCCGCTCCACTCCACTCCGCTCCGCTCCGCTCCACTCCACCCCACTCCACTCCACTCTTTGAGCTCTAGCACTCTTTCGCAACGCACGATAAGGAACTTCGTTCCAAAAAGTGTCGTGCCAACTTTTCGTAAGATTTTTTTCCGTCTAGCCCCCTTTCACAACGCGCGATAAGGAACTTCGTTCCAAAAAAAGTTGCATAACGATCAGTCAAAACCGTCTCAATAAGTTGCCAACTGACTGCAGTTTCCAGACATTTCAATTTTTTAGCAGATATGTCAGTATGACTTGTCTGAGAAGAGATCGCAACTTTTTTAACCAGACCCTTAGTTGGGCCCACAGAGTACTTTTATTAATAGGGCATAGAGATCTAACTTCACGGGTTTTTCGAGCAATGGACAACAGCGACATCTAGTTTTCACCGACGAAAACTTTTCTGTATATAGTTATATAAATATAGGTATATACAAAGCTTGCTCATTCCTTTTAGTGTTTTGATTGACTCATGGTATATGGATTGACTATTAATAACTATATGCCTACATTAGTAAAAAATAAAACAAATTTGTTAAGTAATTATATGTATTTCATCAACTATGACGCCTTTTACAGTGTTTTTACAGTAATTTCTAGCCATTACTTGATATTTATCGGTGTCACTGATAGTATCTTGCTTTCCAGTAAGAATTTTATTAGCATGGAAATAACACACGGATACACTACTTTAGAATAGCACCAAAAGCAGAAAATGCAGGAAAATAACGAACCGCACCAAACGAGAATCAAATTTTTTCAGCAAAGTGCAATGTGACACTGACATTTTAAACCCCTTCTACACGGTCAGGTGGTCAGGTCTGACAGAGGTGACCTTGGTCCGGTGGGAATGAAAATCTACCGTGTAGACGTTGGTCGTGCGACCAAATATGGGCGGAGTCAGTCGAGCCTTGGTCGGGAGCGCATCCGTCCCGACAGGCCGCGTCCGCGGTCGAACCCGACCGTTTGGAACGCCGTCGCACGACGGGACCGCGTCAGTGTGCAGTTGTCAGTCAATGCGGGTGCACGTCGAATTTTGAAAACCGGCCAAGTGCGTGTCGGGCCACGCACAGTGTAGGGTTCCGTAGTTGCCCATCAAAAATACTTATGCGAACTAACTAAACTGATTCGCTGAATTTAATTTTAAGAAGAAGAATTTTCAAAATCGGTCCTTCTTTGAGAAATCGGGAAAAATACATAAAAAAAAAATACGAAGAATTGAGAACTTCCTCCTTTTTTTGAATTTAGTTAAAAATAGTTAAGAATAAAAACCTACCTATCCCCAAAACATACCCACCTATTATAGCTGTAAAAATAAAGTTGACAAACTTACATTTGCAGTTGAAGAACATGTTCTCCGATACATTTTGTTTAGGAAAATATATTATCCAAGTACGTTTTATAAGTTGGTCGACTATTACTCGTAAACTTGTAAAGCCTACTTATTCATGATAATTTTCTTTTAAACTTCGTTATATATACTACTATTGTGATTTTTTTCACACCCTCAAACATAACCGTTTAGCTGGTAGAGGGGGGGGACACTCGAGTCGAGCAAAAATTAGCACTTTAAAGCTTAATATTTCACAAACGAATCTTTTTATCAAAAAAATGTTAATGGAAACTATCAATATTTTTTAAAGACCTATTAATTGATACCCCACACTAAGGGGTACGCGAGAAAAAAAAAAAACATCCCCACTTTACGTGTACAGGAGGTACCCTAAAAAAAAATATTTTACGAGATTTTCTTTTACCACATTTTCGGCACAACAAATCCGTATATTTACACCAAATTACAGCTTTCTAGTACTGGGCGTCTCTGAGCTAAGCTGCGGACAGACGGACGGACGGACGGACATGGCGAAACTATAAGGGTTCCTTGTTGACTACGGAACCCTAAAAATGGTGAACGCCGGACCGAACTGACAAGTTTTCCGACCGTAGCGCATCCCTCCCGACCGTCGACCGGACCGTCAGCTGACAGGCTGCGTCCGCGGTGCGCGGTCGACCGGACCGTCGTCAGCCGACAGCGTTCCAGACGGTGGGGTACTGTGACACGACCAAGGTCACCTCTGTCAGACCTGACCGCCTGACCGTGTAGAAGGGGTTTTATTGACGTATTGAAAAGACATCGCACCTTCGGTGCAACAAAGTCACTAATAGCCAAAACTGCAAAATCGACCTAAGTATGCCAAATTGTTTCTAACGGTCAGCTCAGACCGAGACGTGACGCTGCGCGCACTTTTCAATAGAGTTATTCAAAATGTAACTCTATTTTAAAAAACAAAAGATACACCTTTCGCAACGCAGCTCGACGCCGCGCTGCGCAGCGCGGCGCCGCGCACGTCGTTCAAAATCTGACTTTGTTTAGTAGAAGAAAAGATACAAATTTGAAGTATCGTTGCGTCACGTCGCTTCGCGTCGCGTCTCGGTGTGAACTGACGCTTAATCATGCCTTTACTTGGGGCAACAAAGACATCCGCGAAAGTATCTCGAAACTACACTAGATGGCAGAAGTGCCTTTGTGGTTATTGGCGGTTTTTCCATGCGTTTTGGGCCGACACCGTTTCATTGTAAGTAGTGCCCCCTCGCCCGCGACCTTATATTGAGGTCTTTTTTCGCTCAAAATCTTGGAGCAACAAAGGCATAAAACATAACAGTCATACAAAAAAAAAAATACAAAATAGTTTATTGTCTCAATAAGATAATTTTACATGAGTCGTGTTTGGAGCCCACCTTTAGGCAAACAATTCCTGTATTAGAGGACTCCGCTCTTTCATACAATTATTATTGTTACATTATAAACTACATACATGGAATGCGGTGTAATGTGCGTGATGTGATGAGATGGGTGATATGTGGGGTGTGTGGTGAGGTATGTATGGGGTGTGAGGTGTGAGTTGGAGTGTTTAGTGTGTATTGTGATGTGGATTAAGTCATAAAACTAAATAACTTCTGGTGCAACAAAGACACAGTTCAGGACATTTTTTTTTTGTTATGTCTTTTATTAGGATTTCTTTGGCAATTAAATACAAGATTTTTACGTATAACTATAGCCAACTAAAAAACAATTAATTAAATGTAAAGATTTCAAACCTTCTTTAGATAGTTATCCGGAACCGAGGAAAAACATGCAAAAAAAAATTTAAAAGTCTTCTCCTGTAAAATTTCAAAATGAGCTGTTACGTCTTTGTTGCACCAAAGGTGCGAATGTGTGAAAATTAAAGTTACCAGTAGGTAGCCCAAATAATTATAGAATTCTATTAATAATTTGGGAAAATATCGAAATAGAAAAACATATTATATAAATATTGAAAAACGACACAATTAAAAAGATAATTAAACATTAAACTAGGAACGTAATAAAATACATGATAAATAATAGTATTTTTGGTATAGCGACATCTCTATAGAACAGATCGAAACTCTCGTATTATAATACTACTAAATTAAAAAATACATCTCTAAGAAGATGTATAAGTTACATTTGGTACTCCACAATTTTTTAGTATAATGATCTAAGTCGTGCCAGGCTTTTAGTTAGAAGATTGATGACCCTGGTTGGGCCAAGCTGTTACTTATTCCAGGCTAGGTAAGACGAAGGTGTCACAAAAATTACAAAAAAATCGTTTACGGTGTTACGTTTATTATTTTAAAATCTTGTTGTGAAAATCCATTTACCATCTGATGAGTCTAAAAGTCCAACTTCTTGCAGGCTAAAAAACGCAACTGCTTTGCTATTATAGGAAAAAAACGTGAGGTTATCGACCTTTGATCTTGAAACGCAGATGCTGTGATTACAACGTCAGTAATTCAAAGTTTCTAAAGAATCTTCACGCTTTGATTGCGTGGTTCTTGAAGCGTCACCATGATCTATTATCAAACAAATGTATTTCAAGATTAAGTGTGATAGTAAGCATAGTAAAATGAGTGTAGATATGACATACCTATTCAGTTTTAAAAAGTCTTTGAAGTATTTCATCATCAGTAGCCAATAAATGTTCTCACTGCTGAGACATAGGCTAATCTAAGAGAGGGAGTGGGCCATAATCCACCACGTGAGCCTAGTCCGGGTTGGTAGGTGTCATAATTGTGTCCTCTTGGTTCTAGGTCCAGGACATACCGGTTTCCTCTTAATGTTTTCCTTTAACGTTTTGAAGACAGTGGTGTTGAAATAAATTACACTAAGTAATACGCCTAGCTGGGGTCAGTGGGTTCGAACCCACGACCTACATCTCGTAAGTCGGGGCCGAATACCACTGGGCCACCATTGCTCTCTAAATATTTACCTAGATATCAAAATTTCCCAATAATTTAAATTTTTATATCGTGTAACTTGCGGTGACGACTCGACTGAACGACCAAAGAATCAAACTGAGTTTCGCATTACTCCACAACACCAAACCATGTTCTCATCACCTAACATCCACACTTATTAGCTTTATCTAAGTTCCCAAAAGTGGACAACGGCCTCTCATTTTTCCTTCAAAACCTTTCTATTGTCTGCGATCTCTAGAAGTCCACCTTTTTTGTGGTGCAATAGTCCTGAAATAAGTCTTCCCGCCCTGAGTGTAGACTTTCAGACCCTTACTGACTAAACCACATTGTTCCTTCACATGCTCTTTCGAGTTCCAGACCCATTAGTCCATCTTCGATCACTAAATATTCTTGTCCATCTGTTCCAGCGTTCTTCATCTTCACCGTGGTCGAGTTGAGGGTCTTCTCAGGAGGTCAGCTTGGTTTCCAGTGCAATGATCCTGCGTTATCATACCCCTTTACTGGGGATACTATCAGCTTCAAATTCCTGCTACTTACTACCATGCTGTTGCCGTTAGCTGTTGTAAGTATAATCTGTTTATTCACAAAAACTTTTTGCGCATGCAAAGAAAACACTGGCTGGTACAGACTGGGTGCGGAAGGCAGAGGACAGGGTACCTATGTTCAGCAGTGGACTGCGATAGGCTGAGTTGAAATATTGTGCAATGATCTCAATGCCTCAGCTATTATTTATTTCGCTCTAGTCAAGGATATTTCTAAACGATAGAAAAGGACAGTGATAATTCTGTCAGGCATCCTGGTTCACAAAAGTCAACTTTGTAGCACGTATAGCACGCACGCGTGAACGTAGATGACGCAAAAAAAATAATATGTCGCCTTCAGCAAACGAGAACAAACGCGTGGTTTGAAAAGCAACAAAACCCGTCACCCTTAGTGGCGGGTATCCCTTCAATGGTCCTTCAAAGGTCCGAATGCCGGGTGACCATCCACACGCATGAGTTAAGTAGCCTGTCTGCGTTTCGTCCGCGTATGTGGGTGACCCACTTCCTCTTGGAGGATGCAACGCGCAACTATACCTCTAGTGTTGCAAGCGTCCCTAAGCTACGCTGACCGCTTTACATCAGGCAGGCCGTGCTAGTTTGTCACCTTAAGGTATAAAAAAATCCGTGTCGACGACGCGTCGTATTCCACGTGCGCCTCAAAGAGCTGTCAGCAGTCTGACGGCGGCCCCCTTAGAGGGCCAAAGCCTGCCAGGGTCGCGAGACTGTCTTATCAGGTAACCGTGGCCCCAAAACAACTTAAAGGGCTATGGAAGGACACCGTAGATTTTAGTCAGAGCCTGACAGTCCCTCATGTCCTGCCATGGGTGGGAGGACTCATTGAATGATTCAAAAACGTAAAAAATTGGTATAAAAATTAAAACATTTATAAAATGGAACCCATTACTTTTCCAGATGTTACTAGTAGAGAAGCTATACCACAGCGACAAGACAGTGAAACACAAACAAGCAATGTGTTGGTACAGAGAGTACCTGTTCGGGATCGTGGTCAACCTCGTCATAGTGCAGACTTTGAAACTCATTGTGGGGTCGCCGAGACCGCACTTCTTTGATACCTGCAGCCCTAAGGAGGCACTGACTTGTGAAGGGTAAGGCTATACATTAAACTTTAAATTTTATGGGCAGGAGACATAAATAAGAGTCAATGGAGCTTTTATTGGAACCGCCACACTATTCCCAAACCACTGTAACTTCTAAAATGCATTCAGGCAATGGAGCTCGACAACGTCCCGGAATGATTATAACTTTTTTAGCGCCTCAATAACGTGTCAGCGCAATGACGGGGCCCCCTAAGAGGGCCAAAGCCTGTCGGGATCGCGGGACTAACAAGCTACCGTGACTCCCGGAACGTAAAGGGCTATTGAAGGACACTGTGTCACTGTCAGTCCCTCCTACCCTGCCCAGGGTGGGCGGAATCATCTGATGAACGACTCTTTAAAAAAAATATAATTTCCAGCGATATTAAAAGCAACTCTTGCCGATGTCAGTTTCTGCATGAACGGTTACCAAGCATTACACTCCGAGACTACGGTACCACACGGTACATCGTACGAGTCCACCTCTATTGTCATTTGTCACTTGGCTGGCAGATCTTGATTTAACGATAAGTAAGATAAGCTCAAAGCGTGACAACCAAGGGGTATCAGTGTCCCAGTAACTGAGTTGTAAAAATCGGTTAGGCTGTTACTAAAATGCTACTATTTTAACAGGTTGCTCAGACTCGACCCCAACAGAATTTGTAAAAAGGAATATTGCTCCTTTTGATACTACGATTAAAGTCGAAATTCTCTTTTCTAGGAGTGAATACGTATCGACCTACACATGTACGAAGGCGCACTGGTTGAGTCAGTCGGACAGGAGCTTCCCTTCAGGACACACGTCTCTTGCAGTGCATGCGGGGCTGTTCTTAGCTGTGAGTATTACTTGCTATTATCAAAAGAAGCCTTCAACTTTGGCAGAAAAGCAAAATTAGTGGTCATGTAAATGAAATGAAAATGGACGTACAGCCCGTACAGGGTCCATTTTCAACCTTCTTGCTTGTGCGGTGTTTTTCTTAGACGTAACAGAAGCACTAGGAGTTTTACACCTCCCTCTTTCTGCCCCTCGGGACGGGGCTTGCAAGGGATCTGCCTCCGACGCAAATGTGCGAGAGAACATAGGTGGTTCATCACTGGTACGAGTCCGACAAACCCCTTCACTCTCGCCAGGACAGAGGATATCCATTGGGGATTATAGCACCTCGAAAGAATAATGCACTTCCTAATGACCTCGATATTTCGGGAATTTAGATCTATAAATTTTCATGGCTACTAGATGTTTTGATAAGCATTGTCGGCTTGTTTTTTTTTTATTAAAAATTAGCTAAAAGGAAATGGAACTACTTAAAAAGATTGTGGTGCTTAATAGAGTTATTTCACATCTGTGCAACAACGCGCTGCGATCAATTTGACAGTCCCCACCACCTAGCTCGCAAGTAGCGAATACCCTCAAATAGGAGGGGAACTATCGTTTCTATTATTCAATGTAGGTATCATATTCTACGGATAGCCATAAACAAGCAGAAATCTTAAATATACTTTTAACTTTATCAAAATAGAAGAAGGTACAGAGCCTATGCACACCACGTTTTTTAAACGCGCCGGTGCAGCGTGTTTGACGCGATACAGACGCGATACGCACGCAAGTCAGACGCAGCCTAAAACAAACGACAACAAACTGCTCTGATGAAAACGCGCCGTAAAACTGCGGCTCCGGCGCGTTTAAAAAACGTGGTGTGCATAGGCTCTGATGGGGTTTTATACATTTCGGCAGGCTAAAGACAAATATCCTTGAACTAAAGTAATAGTTAATGAGTATTTCATGTTCTATTGTGCTAAAAAAATCGAATGATATGCTAATAAAAAAGTGACTCAAGGTTTTTGTTAAGAAGAAAAACGAGTATTTATTTGTAGCAAAGGGATAACAAAAAATAAATGACTTAAATATACTATAAGAAAATAGCTCCTATATTAAACAGGTATCTATAAGCTCAGTTTTCTTTACCAGGAATTAGTTTAACTGGAACACAGTTCCTCTCGTTTGGAGACGGGCGTTGGCAACTGCACCACAGATTTAACTTTTGCAGCTGCCATCGTTTACATCTGTTTTGTCTTAATGTTTTTGTTCCAAATAAAAGATTTTTGATTTTGAATTTCTCATGGCTTTGGTGTATATTAAACTTGATCCACGTCACTACCGTGTCCCGAGTTATTTCACATCTCTGCCACATCGCGCGCTGCGATTGATTTGGCAGTACCCACCACCGATTTTTTTTTATGGGATAAAATCATCAAATGAGTCCGGGCGGGAACCCTGGGTGAAGAAGCGGATGGGACTGTCAGACTCGTACTGACTAAATGCACGGCCTCGTCAGGAATTTAGCCACCTGTAGGGGCCCGTCAAATATGACGTTGTGTAATAGTTGTAAAATATTATTATTATTAAATAGCTGGATATTTCTTCGCGCGTAGAACACGACGCGACATCGATTCGGACATGGTTACCTAATGAGACAGTCCCGCGACCCCGGCAGGCGTTTGGCTCTCTATGATGTACCCCGTCAGATAGCTGACAGGGGGGGTATTACAACGTCTTGTATAGCTCTGTCACTTTCACTCGCCGGAATAAGCCTGGTTTTAAGACGTTGTAATACCCCCCCAGGTCTCCGAGGCGCGCGTGAAACACGCGATATCGACCCGAGTACGGTCCATGATCGGATGACGATTCACCCATTACTCGCCGTCTGCATGCCCCAGCGCGCGCTTACCCTATCTAAAAAACGACTCGCGACGCCCGTTGCCGTGGGTGTCTCCCGCGGCAGCTAGGTCGTGAGGTGGAGGCTGTCCTCTCCCTCACGCGTTCCGCCTCCTCCTTCGCTAGCCACCACCGAGTTTTCAACCACCAATTTTCTAAATAAACCTCATCATATTTCAGTACTACCTCCACCGTCGGATAGGTCGTCCTACTCCCACCAAGGTCATCATCATCCAAGTCCTGTGCGTGGCGTCAGCGGTAATATGTGGCGTGTCCCGCATGACGGACCATCGTCATCACTGGTGGGATGTGCTGGCGGGAGCGGTCATAGCAGCGCCCGTCTTGTTATGGACTGTGAGTACCTATATTACCACTTCAACATCATCATCATCATCATCAGTCGGAAGATGTCTAATGATGAACAAAAGCCCTCTCCTCAGCGCCCTTGCTCATGGCGCTATTTGACTAATATGCGTCGCCGACCAACTATAAACGAAAATCATCCTTACCACTTTTTTACGTGCTAAAATAATCAAATTAGTCCTTGTCCAGGGTGGGAGGGACTGTTGGACTTGTACTGACTAAAATCCACGGTGTCCTTCAATAGCCCTTTACGTTCCGGGGTCACGATAATAAAGTCTAAAAGATTAACTTTCAAGAAACTCTTAAATTACTTTTTATTCTTAGCTCTGAAATCAAAAAATATTAAAATCATTGGGTTTGTCTCCACGGATCCCGGTATCACATTGAATTAGCCACGGATCACGGCGACTTGTATCCACCGATACCGTGATCCGTTTCCAACGCAAAAAATAAAATAAAATGTTGCCACCAATCACGGTATCCGAATAATAAGACTTTTTTTTAAAGTATAACTTCTTTTGATTTGGGAAATTAGATAAAAATAAAATCAGGTTGAAAAATAATCCAGCACTGGAGTCTAAGGATGGAATTTAGGAAGAGTGTTGCACTTGATGGACTGCACTCGTTTGCCAGAACTATCAACTCATCCACATAATGTAAATAGATAATTATTATTATTATTTATTTATTTCAGATTTTAAATCCATATTTTGTTAGTAAAAATCTTAAAACTAATGTTAGTAGACACCAAAATACATTATTCACAAAATTCAAAACGACTGAGTACACCTACGTGTGCAGCCGTATCCAGTGAGCCAGCATGGGGCTGTCCCACCTATCGCACAAAACACTCAGGATGCTGTGGGAGCTACCACGTATTCTACCGAGAATGGATAATATATATGGATAATGATTAAAAAAAAATTCAAATAGAAAACCTTAATAAACAAACCGAAGAACTAAAAACCGAAATACTGAAACTAAAATCTGAGAACTCTCCTATAATTAAACAAAACTCTGAGGACGATGATAAAAAAATTGTGTTGTATGGACTAACCGAGATCTACAAAGAGCCTGAACAAAACCTACACGAAAGAATTAGAGCTATATTCTGGGACATTCTTGGAATAGATATTTTAGGCTACATAGAAGAAACTCATAGGATCGGAAAATATTATAAGCATCGAAACCGACCAATGGTCATTGAACTTATGAGCAAAAGACTATCAAAATATGCAATAGAAAATAGCCAATATTTCCAGGGAACAGGACTACACATTTCTAAACTTTTAAGCGTAGAAGCAAGAAATGAAAGAAAAATCTTGCGGGATAAAATGCTCGTTGCACGAAATAAAGGCCAGCGTGCTGTAATCAGAAATAATCGACTGTATATTGAAGGGGAACTCACTAATTATGAAGACGAAATCAAATCGTGCCATCCACTTAGTGAAGAAAAGTTAAACAATGTAGATAGACAAAGCGAATCCTATAGAAACCATACATTTCGAGAATACGAGGAAGACAACACTTTTCGAAAACAAAGAAAAACATTTTAGTGTTTTATTTCAAAACATCCAAAGTCTATATAACAAGCAACATGTGATGGAAGCATTTGTTAACGAGAAACAGACGTATCAAGCTATATGTATTTGTGAAACATGGCTGTCAAGAGATAAATTAAGCATGATCAACTTTACCGGCTATAAAGTCGCAACATTCTTTTGTCGAGAAAATCGCGGCGGCGCGCGGCGGAGATTGCATATTACTAGAAGAACAGAAGGACTTTATAGAAAGATCTGATATAAACGACATGTCACTTGAGTATATTTTGGAAGTTTGTGCTATTGAAATACCTAGCGATAACTTGTTGTTGGTAACAATGTACTGGAATAGAAGGGAAGAACATGTCTTTTATAACCAACTCAACAAAATTTTAGCTTATATAAACAAAAAATACACAAAATTAAAAACAGTCATTGGCGGTGACTTCAATATAGATATCCTTAAAAATAACTCCAAAGTCAACACTTTCTTAGACCTTATGTCCGAATACAGATACACACAACATGTGAAACAACCCACACACATAACTCACACATCGTCAACGTGTCTAGACCTAATATTTACAAACTTTAATACCGGAGATTTATACACATCTGTAAAAGAATTAGGTTTTTCAGATCATTGTGGTACAGTTATAAAATTTAAAGTGCCGCAGTGTCCAAAGCAAACCACTTGGTATACTGAAAAACGACTTTACACTGAAAATAACATTGAAAATTTCAAATCAGAATTAAAATCAGTAGATTGGAAAAATATCATTGTAGAAAATAATGATGCAAATCAAAACTATAATGTCTTTATTGACTTAGTAACTAAAATATTAAACAAAACTATACCAAAAATAAAAACCAAATTAAAATCGCATTATAAAAAATATTGGTTAACTAAAGGAATAAAGATATCATGCTTAAACAAAAGATTATTAAAAACTTTGAGTATAAAGTCTGACAATCCGATCATCAAAAAATACTATAGAAAATACGAAAAAATATTAAAGCAGGCGGTCATAACATCTAAAAAGCAGCACTTCATCAAAAAAATTAAAACGTCTCAAAACAAAATCAAAGCTATGTGGAGTATAGTTAACGAACGCACCAACAAAAAAATAGCTACAGGGAAACATAATATCCAATTACAAATAAACAATACTTTAATTTCTGATCCAAAACAAATTGTCAACAAATTCAATGACTTTTTTGCATCAATTGGCGAAGAGACCGCCCGCCCCGTAGGTAATGAGGCAAAAGGCCAGCCTGTTGTCAACCCGTCTGTTAATACCCTTTTTCTTAGACCTTTAGACTTTCGAGAAACACACCGAATAATTCGAAACTTAAAAAACAAAAAAAGCCACGGAATAGATGAACTGCCGCCATTCCTTATAAGACAATGCGCAGATGAACTTGCTGGACCTTTCTGCGTTTTAATAAATCAGTCATTTGATGAAGGTATTTTTCCTGACCAACTTAAAAAAGCTATAATAAAACCATTATTTAAGAAAGGCTCCAAAACAGACCCAAATAACTACCGACCAATAGCTCTTCTCCCTACGGCCTCAAAAATTTTCGAAAAGGCTATGTGCGACCGAGTATATAATTTTTGCGAAAGATTTAAAATCTTTGATGAAGGTCAAAATGGATTTCGGAAACATCGGTCAACAACTCTAGCTACCTATAAATACATGCAAGAAGTAATTAATGTTATTAATGAGAAAAAATATGCTGTTGGTATACTAGTGGATATGACCAAGGCTTATGATAAGGTCCAATTTAAAATCCTACTAGATAAACTTTACGGCATAGGAATTCGCGGAAATACTTATAAGTGGTTTGTCTCATACTTAAAGGATAGGGAACAATATGTGCAAATAGAGCATTACAGTCACGACCAAAAACAAATACTACAAGTAAGGTCTGATAGGAAAATAATAAATGCATCAATTCCACAGGGTAGTGTCCTTGGATGTCCCCTATTCCTCATCTACATCAACGACCTTCCCAAAATTATGGATGAACCTTGCGTACTATTCGCAGATGATATTTCCCTGCTGACCACATGCCAAGACAATAGTCAAGTTAACGAACAATTAAACACTATATTAAATAAAACAACAAAATGGATGGATGATCACAACCTTCAGATTAATTATAAAAAAACAAAACTAATGACTTTCAACCCCCCGCAAAAATCACCTTTACCCATCAATTTCACAACAAACGGCATAAAATTAGAAGTAGTTAACGAATTTACACTACTAGGACTTACAATAGACTCACATATTTCTTGGAAACCTCATATTTAAAAAGAATACGAGCTAAGCTGTCTAAATTTACTTGTGCACTACGAGAAGTAAAAAAAACCACTGATTTACAAACTGCTTTAACTACCTACTACGCCTATGCTCATTCTTGGCTCAGTTATGGCATTATAATGTGGGGAAATAGCACAGACTCACAAACACTTCTCATTCTGCAAAAGAAACTAATCCGTATCATTGTAAACATTGACCAAACAGATAGTTGTAAGCCTTTTTTTATAAAGCACAAAATACTAACCTTACCATCTCTCTATATACTGGAAATATGTAAAGGATGATGCCAGGGCTTCTATGAAATCTGGTACCACCCTCCAATAGCAACATGTAATACGTCATTGGATAGGTATTTTTAAGGTGAACAAAAAATATTATGGGACCAAGTCTGAAATATTAGTCCGTTCTGAGATATGTTTGATTGAATGTGGCAGTTTAAGATATAACCAAATAATGTTTTTTTTCCTTACATATTACATTTTGGTGCAGAGGAGGAGGAGGAGAAGCTCGGTTCTAAATAATGACAGCCGCACAGGTCGATCTTCCATGTCAAGCCGCGCTTGCCGAGGTCGGTTTATGGATGGGTGACCATCTATCCAAGATTTCTCCGTGCCTCAAGAAACACCTAAAAGCCGTTCCTTACGGCTGTCATTTGTAGATCTTTGACAGTCGTTACCTACTGTAAAAGCTCGCTTTGCCGTTAACCACTTCTAACGGCAGGTTGAAGAGCGACTTTAAGCTTTTACGCCAAAGATATTTCAACAATGCGTTTACACATAAGAGCTAGAAGGTTTTTTTTTTACATGGTAAAATCATCGAATGAGTCCTCCCGGGGCAGGGCGGGGGTTCTGTCAGACATGGACTCACTAAAATCCACGGTGTCTTTCAATAGCCCTTTACGTTCCGAGGCCACGGTTACTCTTTCGCTTTGGCCGTCTAAGGGGGGCCTTTTTACATTAACGAATGAGTCCTCCTGCACAGTGTGGAGCAGAAGGAACTGCCAGACACGCTCTGACTGAAATCCACTGTGTCCCTTCAATAGCTCTTTACGTTCTAGGGTCACAGTTATCTGTTTAGACAGTCTCGCGACCTCGGCAGGCGTTTGATTCCCGTCAGATTGCTGACAACTCCTTGAAGCTCGCGTGGAGCACGACGCGCAGTTGACCCGAGCATGGTCCATGACGGAGAGTCATCCTTTACTCGCCGTCCTCATGCCCTCTACTACTGTGGTTCAAAAATCGCCTCGCGACGCCCAATACCGTAGGCGTCTCCCGCAGCGGTTGTGTCGTGAGATGGAGGCTATAGTCTCCTTCACGTATTCCGCCTCCTCCTTTGCTAGCATCACTGCTTAGGAGGAGCAGGAGGAGTTGATTACTTCTTAATAAACGGTTGCGTCTGGCTCCGCAGTGGTGCCCCGCCCAAGCTATGCATACCTTCACTGTATGGTCGATCGTGTGCACCTCCGGGCGATTTTCGCAATGGTTACACCCAGGCATACCTATTTCTTACCGCACAATTAAACACAGGAACCAGCTCCAGAAACATACGGTGTGGACCTGCGTCATTCCTCAAAGAAGGGTTTTACCGCCGCGGTTGCGGCGTTGCCAACCTGGGTTGCGACAGTCGTACCCTCCATACCCCATGAGATTACGCCGGAGCTCTTCCTGCAGCGCCTCGACTTGTCAGAGGTAGCGGAGATACGCCTCGCCATTGTGCTTCCGCTCTACACGCCACTTATAGTGCTGGAAGGCTGTCGCCTCTAGATCCCATGACATACGGTATGGAATCTGACCCTAGGTACCAAAGTATTGACACAAATGATGTGCACAGGTGCCTTCAGAACAACGTCGGGTCTTGCAGGTACAATAGCTTTGAATACCATAGTTTGTGTGAAATAGTAAGTCATAGTTTGTGTGAAGTAGTAATTGTACCTAATAGCTCTTGTATGATTTAACCATGTAAAAAAAAAACCTTCTAGCTCTTATGTGTAGTGACTGAATGCGACAAGACATTGACGTATTGTTGAAATATATTTGGAGTAACAGCTTAAAATCGCTCTTCAACCTGCCGTTACCCATCTCCGTAGTGGAGGTGGTTAACGGCAAAGCGAGCTTCTATAGAAGGTACGTAATCAAAGGCTTATAAGTTCTTTCTGAGGCACGGAGAAAACTCGAATAGATGGTCACCCATCCATAAACCGACCTCGGCAGGCGCGGCTTGACATGGAAGATCGACCTGTGCGGCTGTCATTATTTAGAACCGAGCTTCTCCTCCTCCTCCTCTGCACCAAAATGTAATATGTAAGGAAAAAAAACATTATTTGGTTATATCTTAAACTGCCACATTCAATCAAACATATCTCAGAACGGACTAATATTTCAGACTTGGTGTCATAATATTTTTTGTTCAGCTTAAAAATACCTATCCAATGACGTATTACATGTTGCTATTGGAGGGTGGGCCCAAAAATTGCATCATCCTTTGTTAGGAAATATAAAAACTTCTTTATTACCCGCGGTGAAAAACATAGCGAACGATCTATTAGATTTAAGAATATATTATGATAATGTTACCGTCATCGCGCATGAAAATGCACTCCAATAGCCCCTACGTAATGTCTATAAAAATATTTAATAAACTACCAGACGCATTAATGGATGAAACTTGCAATATAAAATTTACAAATAAACTCAAGCAAATACTAATTAAAAAAGCATACTACACCATAAACGAATACTTAGATGATAAAAAAATTATTTAATTCAAACTGACACCATACACCTACCTTTAAAGTTGGTTAAAATTGACATTTATAAGTATTTACAGGCGACAATTAAAAATTAATATTCTGAACAATTTTTAACATTATATAATATTATTTTTAATTTAATTATTCCTAATTATGATTGTTTATTAATGTTTAGTTTTAAGTTTTCATTTTTGCTGTGCCCTACAGGGTCCATAATTGTACCTAGCTATGAGCATTATTATTTTAAGATCTGTATTGACATTATGGAATGCAAATAAAGATATGAATATGAATATGAATATGAATATGATTGAGGATAACCCAAGAAAAAAAAACCGGCCAAGTGCGTGTCGGGCCACGCACAGTGTAGGGTTCCGTAGTTGCCCATCAAAATACTTATGCGAACTAACTAAACAGATTCGCTGAATTTAATTTTAAAAAGAAGAGTTTCCAAATTCGGTCCAGGCGTCTTTGAGAAATCGGGGAAAAAAAATACATAAAAAAAAGATTACGACGAATTGAGAACCTCCTCCTTTTTTTGAAGTTAGTTAAAAATAGTTGACAATAAAAACCTACCTATCCCCAAAACATAGCAACCTATTAAAGCTGTAAAAATAAAGTTGACAAACTTACATTTGCAGTTGAAGAACATGTTCTCCGATACAATTTGTTTAGGAAAATATGTTATCCAAGTACGTTTTATAGGTTTGTCGACTATTACTCGTAAACTTGTAAAGCCTTATCTTAGTCATGATAATTTTCTTTTAAACTTCGTTATATATACTACTATTGTGAATTTTTTCACACCCCCAAACATATACGTTTAGCTGGTAGAGGGGGGGGGACACTCGAGTCGAGCAAAAATTAGCTCTTTAAAGCTTAATATTTCACAAACGAATCTTTTTATCAAAAAATTGTTAATGGAAACTATCAATATTTTTAAAGACCTATTTAATGATACCCCACAATAAGCGGTACGCGAGAAAAAAAAACCCCACTTTACGTGTACAGGAGGTATTCTAAAGAAAATATTTTACGAGATTTTATTTTACCACTTTTTCGGCGCAACAAATCCGTATATTTACACCAAAT
Organism: Agrotis clavis; assembly: GCA_954870645.1. Taxonomy (NCBI): domain Eukaryota; kingdom Metazoa; phylum Arthropoda; class Insecta; order Lepidoptera; family Noctuidae; genus Agrotis; species Agrotis clavis. The sequence goes on along the minus strand of OX940932.1, from coordinate 20,507,733 downwards.
TACAGCTTTCTAGCACTGGGCGTCTCTGAGCTAAGCTGCGGACAGACGGACGGACGGACGGACGGACATGGCGAAACTATAAGGGTTCCTTGTTGACTACGGAACCCTAAAAAACAACAGGCTTGAAAAACATTTTACTCTGTTTCTTGTCTCTGCGCATCGAGATCAGTTTCCAAAAATAATACAATTTATATCTTGTAGCCACGATGATCGGTGATCGGTGGCTACATTTTTTTTTTTTTGTGTTGGAAGCGGATCACGGTATCGGTGGATACAAGTCGCCGTGATCCGTGGCTAATTCAATCTGATACCGGGATCCGTGGAGACAAACCCAAATCATTAAGTTAACTGGCCCTGTAGCCAAACGACAAGCTATATTCGTAAACGCTCAAAAGTCTCTAATAGATTTTCAACTTAAATAAAATCCATGCATTTAAATTTGTAAATTCATTAAAGACTGCTGAGCGATAGCGAACGGAACGAACAAAACGCTCAGTAATCTTTGATTTTTAACTTTATGCGCTAAGGTATAAAGTTGAAAATCTATTAAAGAATCCTGAGCGTTTACGTTTATCACTCTCCGTTCGTCTAGGGGCTCTGGTTCGTGTCGACACAGTTTTAATATCCTCACAAAAATGATGGACACTTGAAATAACAAGACGTTTAAAACCATGTAAACCTCTTTCCCAGACACATTCCCTGTGCGGTAACTTCGAGTGCACCAACAAGGCATTTGGTACAAACGACCCGACGAGTATCGACGCAAGCATGGCCGAAGTACCCTTCCTTGCCGATGAGACGTAACTAACTGTTACTAGTATTACAAGTAAATACGCTAGTTGTAACTGTTATTGTTACCTCAAACATCAGTAATACTGGAATCTATACTTATATTATAAAGCAGAAGAGTTTGTTTGTTTGGTTGAACGTGCTTATCTCGGGAACTACAGATTTGAAATGAAAAAATATGTTTGTGTTGGATATTTCATTTATCAAGGAATATAACTATATCCTACTAATATTATAAAAGCGAAAGTTTGTGAGTATGTATGTATGTGTATGTAGGTATGTTTGTTACTCTTTCACGCAAAAACCACTGAACGGATTTGGCTAAAATTTGGTACACAGATAGTTTATAACCTGGATTAACACATAGGATAGTTTTTATCCCGATTTTATGTTCCCGTGGGATAATTTCGAGTTGTAGCGGGTGAAGCCGCTGGCAACAGATAGTAAATATATACATAATTATATCTATTACTTTTGCAATGGAATTGAATATTCCATTTCACAAATTTCATCACAAAGTATAATACAATTCTGCTAACGGGCTCTAACACAAACGTAAACGCTCTGTAGTCTTTATTAGACTTTCAACTTTATATGCTTGCGTATAAAGTTGAAAATCTAATAAAGATTACAGAGCGTTTATGCCTACTACTTGCTCCAAAAGGGCCAGAAAATATTGATAATCTGCCGATTAAAATTAACAGTTTGTGACAACACTTATTAATTCATAATCATATTAATTATAAAAACTGTGATTCGTAACATTTTTATAAACATAACACACCAAAGTATAGTATTTTTATATATTTTTTACACAACGGGTTTAATTAGCAAAATCTTATTGCAATAATGATAATGATTATTTTTAGTTAGGTCACAAGGAAGAATGATAATCTCTAATGGTTGTCAGACACGTTCTGACAAAAACCACATTGTTCATTCAGTTGCCGTTTACATTCCAGGGACGCGGTAACCTCTTTAGACCGCATGACTTTCCTTTACGCAATATTTAACTTATTAGAAATAAATAAAATATATTTATTGTACAATGCTGGTCATTGCGTTCTTATATTATTTTATTTAGTATGTAGTATGCTCAATTTCTACCAAAGCGGAGACGAGCGAGACAACACAGAGAGTAAAAGAGAGGGAGATATATCAACCAATATGGCTGATCAAGTCTCAAGTCTGCATCTCGCCACTTCGCTCGTTTCCGCTTATAATAATCGGAGGTGCTATATACCCAGATACCAGCACATCAACCTACCCCAATCCGTCCAATTTCTTTAATAGATTTTCTACTTTATTACAAACGCAGAAGGTTTATATTTGATGGGAAGCGGTCGCCTCCTTCTGCGAAGCAGTCATGCTCGCGAAGGAGGAGGTGGACCGCGTGAGGGAGAGGACAACGTCCCCCCTCCGCCCCACCCGCAGTGGTGGACGCCCATGGCGACGGACTTCGCAAGACGATCTCCGGCCACCGTAGGCGCAAGCATGCGGGCGGCGAGTAAAGGGCAACTCGCTGTCCGACCATGGACCATGCCCGGATCGACGGCGCGTTGTGTTCCACGCGCGCCTCAAAGAGCGTCAGCATAATGACGGTGCCCCCTTAGAGGGCCAAAGCCTGCCGGGGTCGCGGGACTTATCTCATTACCTTGACCCCGGAACATAAAGGGCTATTGAAGGACACCGTGGATTTTAGTCAGTACGAGTCTGACAGTCCCTCCCGCCCTGCCCGGGTGGGACTCATTTGATGATTTTACCACGTAAAAAAAAAGGTTTATATTTGATTGGGAAAAATTGACGGATTGGGGTAGGATGTGCTGGTGTCTGTTCGAATGCATAAGGTAAACGTCTAGTAAATACTTCGAGTTTAAAAATGAAAAAAGTCTTTTCCTGCCTAATATTTTTTTTATATCGATGAGGAATACTAATTGTTGGTTTCGTCAAAAATGGAAACCTGAATGTTATAGATTCTATAACATTCAGGTTTGTGGTTATCGGCGTATTTACTTTACGTTTACGTCACACTTGCTAGCGCCTCTACGGCATTACTGTCTGTTCATTACGGTGGGGGAAGGGGGAGATCTGAACCACAGAGTACTTTTATTAATAGGGCATAGAGATCTAACTTCACGGGTTTTTCGAGCAATGGACAACAGCGACATCTAGTTTTCTTCGACGAAAACTTTTCTGTATATCTATACATATAATAAATTTGTAGAAAAGTGGTGTCTGTACAATGGAAATATACAAAAAAAAAGTAGCAGGGGTTGTTATTTTATCGATGCCGAACCCGAAACTGTAATTAATTTTTTTTTGTCTGTTTGTCTGTTTGTCTGTGTGTTTGTGCACGCTAATCTTCGGAACTACTGCACGGATTTGAATTATTTTTTTTTGTTGTATAGGTATTAAGTTCGATTAACATATAGGCTATAATTTATCTTGGAAACTTGAACACCTGATGCAGAACTGCAACAGACCTGCTGAACTATAAGAGATACAAAAATGATGCCATAGCAAAAATTGTTCCACGTGATGAGCATTTTCTGCTGACAGAATAAAATTGAAGATCCTGGACACCTGATGTGGAACTTCAAGAGCCCAGCTACACTATAACATATACAGGAATGACGTCTTAGCAAGAGTTGTTCAGCCTGATGAGCACCTTCTGTTGATGTATAAAAATTGAAGATCTGGAACACCTGATGTGGAACTTCAAGAGCCCAGCTACACTATAACATATACAGGAATGACGTCTTAGCAAGAGTTGTTCAACCTGATGAGCACCTTCTTATGATGTATAAAAATTGAAGATCTGGAACACCTGATGTGGAACTCCAAGAGCCCAGCTTACACTATAACATATAAGGCAATGACGTCTTAGCAAGAGTTATTCAGCCTGATGAGTACTCTCTGTCAACGTATAAAAATTGAAGATCTGGAACACCTGATGTGGAACTCCAAGAGCCCAGCTACACTATAACATATAAGTGAATGACGTCTTAGCAAGAGTTATTCAGCCTGATGAGTACTCTCTGTCAACGTATGAAAATTGAAGATCTGGAACACCTGATGTGGAACTTCAAGAGCCCAGCTACACTATAACATATACAGTAAAGACGTCTTAGCAAGAGTTGTTCAGTCTGATGAGCACTCTCTGTTGACGTATTAAAAATTAAAGAACTGGAACACCTGTACCCCTAGCACGAATCACTTTCGTAAAAGCATTCGTATCGTCTTGGAAAACATTTTGTATGGGAACTTGAACAGCGCCTCTGGTGAGCGTAAATTAAACTAATTTTCAGAACATAATACACATAATTAACAAAACTAATAGTTTAATTTACGCTCATTAGAGGCGCTGTTCAAGTTCCCATACAAAATGTTTTCCAAGACGATACGAATACTTTTTCGAAAGTGATTCGTGCTCGGGGTACTGATGTGGAACTCCAAGTGCCTAGCTACACTATAACATATACAGTAAAGACGTCTTAGCAAGAGTTGTTGAGCCTGATGAGCAACCTCTGTTGTCGTATAAATATTGAAGATCTGGTACACCTGATGTGGAACTCCAACAGCCCAGCTACTTTATAACATATAATAGGAATGACGTCTTAGCAAGAGTTATCCAGCCTAATGAGCACTCTCTGTTGACGTATGAAAATTGAGATCTGGAACACCTGATGTGGAACTCCAAGAGCCCAGCTACACTATAACATATACAGTAAAGACGTCTTAGCAAGAGTTGTTGAGCCTGATGAGCAACCTCTGTTGTCGTATAAAAATTAAAGATTTGGTACACCTGATGTGGAACTCCAACAGCCCAGCTACTTTATAACATATATAGGAATGACGTCTTAGCAAGAGTTGTTGAGCCTGATGAGCAACCTCTGTTGTCGTATAAAAATTGAAGATCTGGTACACCTGATGTGGAACTCCAACAGCCCAGCTACTTTATAACATATAATAGGAATGACGTCTTAGCAAGAGTTATCCAGCCTAATGAGCACTCTCTGTTGACGTATGAAAATTGAGATCTGGAACACCTGATGTGGAACTCCAAGAGCCTAGATACACTATAACATATACAGTAAAGACGTCTTAGCAAGAGTTGTTGAGCCTGATGAGCAACCTCTGTTGTCGTATAAAAATTAAAGATTTGGTACACCTGATGTGGAACTCCAACAGCCCAGCTACTTTATAACATATATAGGAATGACGTCTTAGCAAGAGTTGTCCAGCCTAATGAGCACTCTCTGTTGACGTATGAAAATTGAGATCTGGAACACCTGATGTGGAACTCCAAGACCCCCAGCTACACTATAACATATATAGGAATGACGTCTTAGCAAGAGTTGTTCAGCCTGATGAGCACTCTCTATTGACGTATAAAATTGAAGATCTGGAACACCTGATGTGGAACTCCAAGATGACGTCTTAGCAAGTTGTTAAGTCTGATGGTCATTTCCTATTGACTTACAAAAATGAAAGATCTGGAACGTCTGGAATCGTCCCGCGCATCCCGTTGTTTTCCCGTCCCCAGGCTCTTAGAATTCGAAGTTTCAGATCTTCGATTTTGACGACCCCGTCGTCGTTGGCATAAGCAACAGGATCCGCGTACGAAGTCGCGGGCAGAAGCTAGTAGTTATATAAATATAGGTATATACAAAGCTTGCTCATTCCTTTTAGTGTTTTAATTGACTATTAATAATTATATGCCTACATTAGTAAAAAAATAAAACAAATTTGTTAAGTAATTATATTTATTTCATCAACTATGAGGCCTTTTACAGTGTTTTTTACAGTAATTTCTAGCCATTACTTGATATTTATCGGTGTCACTGATAGTATCTTGCTTTCCAGTAAGATTTCCAGTTAGCATGGAAATAACACACGGATACACTACTTTAGAATAGGACCAAAAGCAGAAAATGCAGGAAAATAACGAACCGCACCAAACGAGAATCGAAATTTTTCAGCAAAGTGCAATGTGAAACTGACATTTTATTGACGTATTGAAAAGACATCGCACCTTCGGTGCAACAGTCACAAATAGCCAAAACTGCAAAATCGACCTAAGTATGCCAAATTGTTTCTAAACCATGCCTTTACTTGGGGCAACAAAGACATCCGCGAAAGTATCTCGAAACTACACTAGATGGCAGAAGTGCCTTTGTGGTTATTGGCGGTTTTTCCATGCGTTTTGGGCCGACACCGTTTCAATGTAAGTAGTGCCCCCTCGCCCGCGACTTTATATTGAGGTCTTTTTTCGCTCAAAATCTTGGAGCAACAAAGGCATAAAACATAACAGTCATAAAACAAAATAACTTCTGGTGCAACAAAGACACAGTTCAGGACATTTTTTTTTTGTTATGTCTTTTATTAGGATTTCTTTGGCAATTAAATACAAGATTTTTACGTATAACTATAGCCAACTAAAAACAATTAATTAAATGTAAAGATTTCAAACCTTCTTTAGATAGTTATCCAGAACCGAGGAAAAACATGCAAAAAAAAATTTAAAAGTCTTCTGTTTAATTTAAAAATGAGCTGTTACGTCTTTGTTGTACCGAAGGTGCGAATGTGTGAAAATTAAAGTTACCAGTAGGTAGCCCAAATAATTATAGAATTCTATTAATAATTTGGGAAAATATCGAAATAGAAAAACATATTATATAAATATTGAAAAACGACACAATAAAAAAGATAACAATAATATAGGAACGTAATAAAATACATGATAAATAATAGTATTTTTGGTATAAAGGCCTCATAACCACGCCAAAAGCTTTCAGAAAAAATATATAAAAGCTATAGTAGCGACGTCTGTAGTCGTCTGATCGAAACTCTCGTATTATAATACTACTAAATTAAAAAATACATGTCTAAGAAGATTTATAAGTTACATTTGGTACTCCACAATTTTTTAGTATAATGATCTAAGTCGTGCCAGGCTTTTAGTTAGAAGATTGATGACCCTGATCTGAACTCTCTCCTTCCTCCTCCTTCCTGTCATTTATGCGGTAGTTGCTATAGTTTGAATAATTATTTTTTTAGGAATTATCTGGTATTATTTTGTGATCATAAAACTTGGTTTTTAGAGATTAATTTATTGTAATAAATACATGAAATGTGTTTAATGAGTATGAATATTTATTTTAATATAGATTAAGTGGTATTTAGTCACTGCTAAACGTTTGTAGCTTTATCTGCACTAGAACACTTACCGTGGTACCACAAAAACTTTTAAACATCAGTTGAACACTTGTCTAAAAAAGTGTCAAATTATGACGTTGAAATAAGGTCCGTTTTGCAGTCACACTTTTTTTAGACAAGTGTTCAACTGATGTTTAAATTTTTGTAGTAAGGCTGTTAGCATCTATCATCGTAATATTTTTAGCTCGAGATCTATGAACGTTACTTGGTCATGACAAATAAAACTTACACTCATTTTTTACTTTTTTGGCTGTAAATATCATCAAATGACTCCTCTCGTCGTGAGAAAAGAGGGGAGAGTCTGACAGTCCCCTAACTGACAGACTCTTACTAACTTATATTATTATTATTATTTTATAACTTAAAAAAAAGGATTGTGTGGTTTTATGAAACCACGGTAAAAGTGAAAAATTTAAAAATAATATTTTAAGTCGTTATTATGACGCAAGTAGTTAGAAACACCCTTGTCTCATAGAAAATGGAGATGGAATGATCAGCCCGACTATTGCGCTGGGTAGGTATACTCTACAGCATAATACGTTAACATTTTAACAGGGTGTTTCATATTTCTAATGTAAGTACCTGTTTATTAATAATAAAAGTTATTATTAACGATTAAAAAAAAACCTTGCCTATAGATATTTTAGGTCGGATACATTAAGTGGACCGCTTTTGTAAGACGACCAAAAAGTCACGGTGTATAAAACATTAAAGTAAATTCAACTTACGTAAATAATGCAGTAAGTAAGTAATAAGTATTTAAACCAATTTACGCCAAATAGTACATTCAATATAAACTAAGAAAGCAATGATAAATAATTATTTTGTATAAGATTTAATGATTTATTTTATATCATGTGTGTATTAAAGGTGGTTTATTCGTAATCTCGTGTTTATTTTATCATTCATAATATAATTAATCTATATTTATAAAAATCAATGCCACTTTTCGTTGTAATTTCATAACTCAAGAACGGGCTCACCTATCCAAACTAAGCGTTTAGGCTTTGTTCGGACTATTTATTAGATGGTTTATGTGAAGTTTGCACAAAATCGGCCGAGCGGTTCTTCATTTATCACATTTTTTGTAACAAATGATGTGGTAGTAGTAGTAGTATTAGTAGTGTAGTAGTATTAATTCTGTGGCGCTACGAAGTCCGCGGGGTCAGCTAGTTAAATAATAATTTATAATATGCGAGCCATAGACGACTGAAATATAGCAAACTTTTTTTCTACATTTTTAACATCCTCATGTTTAGGACGATATAAATCCTTGTACATTTTGACAATTTTTCGTCGACAAAACCCGTTTCGACGGTGTCATGCTACGAGTGGATATTACTTAGTTAAGGGCTGATTTTTTAATAGTCAGATTACTTTTATCTGAGGAATAAAAATAGCGGTTTGACATATTTTCTATAGATAAGCTGTCAAACCGTCATTTATAAAAGATAAAAGTTATTTGACTATTGAAAAATCAGCCCTTATTATAATAAAATTACTCCGATATCACCTTTAAAGTTATTTGACGTGTTTATTTAATCTACCTACTTATTTAAATAGATATACATTATTATCATTCGCCAAGTCTTTTTTTTAACTTTGCCCCCACTCTTGTTATTTCAAACATAACTATGCAATATAATATTTAATGTTCAGTTTCTGCTTTAATAACGGCTACAGTCACAAACACTCATAAATTACTAATTATACCTTAGCTTCAAAACACGAAATACAGTATTTAATTACGTAAACTCTACTTAATTATCCTTTTTGTATATAATTACATGTTCAAACAACCCATAATTACGGTTTCGAATCAAAACTCACCATTTCTTCGAGATCTCATTAAGAATGTATGCATCGTGTGCTCGCAAACATCTAGAACAACCGTACGACTTGGCTAAAGCTTTCGACACTGTTGACATAAATAATTTTCCTTAATTACTATATAAAGATCGCTGAAATCAGTTACGATTTACTTTTTTTTTGTATGTTTAAGATATCTAATATGAAACCACTTTTTCGGGCTTTCTTTTTTGTTTTTATTCTGTTTGAAAAGGGGGTGTACGCCAAGGATCCATCTTGGGTCCACTTTATTAAAAGCTATGTTCAGAATGAGGGCAAACCTACTATTTTGATTTTAAGCGACCTCTGCTGGGATAAAAGTAAGTGGCATTGTAATTTTATAATACTTCAAATGCGTTCCAAATATTATTGCACTTTGATCTGAAAAATATTTTAAAAGAATTTCCAAAAGATTCTTTAATGATTTTATGTATTTCCAGATATTATTGTAAGTTTGGCAAATGAAATATCGAAGATTGGAAGCAGATCATCGACATCATTGAATATTGACTCCAAATATTATTATCACGATCTACTGTATCTTGTTGATCTGGACTGCCCAAGTGCTGAAAATGTCATTGCTTTGGTAAGTCTTGTTATGAAGTTTTAAATGATTTGCAGAGTAATTGTACAAGCTGTGCCCGTACACCTCGCACTCGTACGTCACATTATGCTCGCCAATATGCGGATTTCAGTTCCATCGATCATCGGCTACCAAGTTTACATTTATCATTATTTTTAACCGACTTCAAAAAAAGGAGGAGGTTCTCAATTCGGTCGGTATGTTTTTTTTTTTTTTTTTTTTTTTATGTATGTACATCGATTACTCCGAGGTTTCTAGTCCGATTAGTGTCATTCTTTTTTTGTTCGATACAGTATACTTGCAGTGTGGTCCCATAAAAATTTCATCCAATTTGGTTCAGTACTTTTTATTTTGTGAGCATTTTTATTGATTTCGGCTACTTGGATGACATTACTTTTTGCGTGTTTGTTACGCGATTACTCCGCCAATTGTGGACCGATTTTCAAAATTCTTTTTTTGTTGTACTAGGGATCGTTCACCTTAGAGAATACTGCAAGTTTTATCAAAATCTGTTCAGCAGTTTTTGAGATAGGGAATTTTATTAGCATGTGTACATGAGCGATGTTAATACCGGTGCCACGGATTACAAATTCTAGTGCACTTGTAAGGAAATGATGTATTTGACAAGAATTTGGGTTGAATATTTAAACTAAAAAGATTAAAATAAAAAACTTTTTTCAAAAAAAAATTAACCGACTTCAAAAACAACCACAAAAAAGGGTAAAATAACCTACAAAATAACTTTTCTTTCGGAAGTCGGTGGCAAAAAGACAACGAAATAAAAAAATAAAGCCACCGACTTCCGAAAGAAAAGTTATTTTGTAGGTTATTTTACCCTTTTTTGTGGTTGTTTTTGAAGTCGGTTAATTTTTTTTTGAAAAAAGTTTTTTTTAAGGCAACAAAATGCAATCTGTTTCGTTCACCGTACCGATGGCTGGTCATCACCGCTTGGTCGAAGCACTCAAACATGGCCGCGTTATGGAACAGCCCAATATTGGCAGATAGTGACGTGGTACTCGCCGCGGGAACTGACAGCTTTTTAAAACTAACGGAACGTGAGTAAATTGTAGTAGTTAATTTGTATAGGAATTCGTGGTAGGAGTACCTGTTATACCCAGTTTTGTCATCAATAAACGTCGCATGTTCTGGTTTGAAATTGTAAGCGGTATTATTGTTACTGTCGAGTTTAATTACTGACCAATAAGTTCGTGTTGCCTAGCTTTTTTGGCGTTATTGGGCGGGTCGTCCCATGGGACATTAACGTCTAACAAATTTTGGGTCTACTATATGTATACCTAAGTTCACCTCTGCTTAAATCTTTGGGAAAAACAGACATAACGTGATAGGTGGTAAACAAAGCTACAGCTGGCTTGTATGATGGTTAGTGACTAAAGTTGCTTAAGGACATCTGAATCACCACAAACCAAATTCGCTAGCCATCCCAGTGACAAAATAATCTGAAATATCTATCTCATGTTCACTCTTCCAACAGCATGAATGGGTATGGTTATAGAATACTCCTAAATAAGCTCCTTATTACAATTTAAACTTGCTACTAGATGTTCGGTGAAGAAAAGTTCTCGAGTGGTGACCACGGGCCGGAGGACGCAGCGTAGGCAGGTCTCCAACTAGGTAGACCGACGACATCGTGAGAGTCACGGGCAACCGAGGGTTGCAAGTGGCGCAATGTCGTTCGCCGCGGCGGTCTAATGGGGAGGGCTATGTTCAGCACTGGACGTCTTCTGGCTGATGATGATGACTGATACTTAACTGCTAATCCTTTCATTTCTGAAGTCCACAAACCTTCGCCCAACGGTTCCATGATATCCACCGTCCGCGGCTACTATAATGGCAGCCTGGTGGACGAACGAGCTCATCGGGAGCTGTTCCGAAGACGCCGTGACGTCATGGGACATACCATCACCATGTCTGTCGTTATTCAGGATAGCAACAGCACGCAGTATCATTTGCTGATGGAGGACAGACTGTGAGTACCTAGATGAGATCCTTTTTAATAAGGTTAAATTGGCATCTCACTTTTTTTACTGCTTGTTTTTCATTGTTCTTTTTGATAGTGTTTGTACTTTATTACCATTTTGTTTACTTGTTTCTGTTACTTAATAAATACTTTTTCTCTCTATACTAAATAATATAGTTACACGTTATCGATGCTCATATTTTAAAACAATAACTTTCAATAAATAGGGAACCCCAATACGACTCCATAGCCAAGATCTGCTGGATGAACGTGAAGCTAGCGTTCCAGATGTTAAACGCTACACCTGGGCATGTGTTCAGTTACCGCTGGGGCTACAAGGTGGATGGCCAGTGGTCTGGCATGATTGACGACCTTTATTCTGGAAGAGCGGATTTGGGTGAGTACTTCTCCTGTACAGCCTGTATCAACCGACGCGGTGAATTTAAATATTTGGGATTGATTTCTGCCACTAATTCTCGTTTTTTTGTAAAAGCATTACACTTTTTAAGGGAATATCTTCTGTGTGGTCTCAGTCAGCAGGGTACTTTTTCTGACTCTTGCATAGTAAGACCACACTGTTCCTTCTACTTTCATGAACCCATAAGATTGCACATACCGACGGCAATAATCCTACAACAGCACGTTCTTCATTCAGCAGTTGCCTGCCTCTCTATTAAGGTCTACTTGGCTCACCAGGGTCGCGGGACTTACGATTTACCGTGATCCCGGAACGTAAAGGGCTATTGAAGGACACCGTGGATTTTAGGCACCAGCCGCAGCCAACTCACGCTGTTGTGACAAGCTTGCGAGTCACTCGATGAGTTCTGTCACTTTGTGCAACTACTTCTCCCTCTCAAATAATCTTCACGAGGCAAATAAGGGAACAGTGCAAAAGTCGGGGACGCGGCGTATGATGGGAAAACACCGAAAACACACACTTAAGGCAGACATAACACAATAGTAACGTAACGCTACCAACCATCAGGACGCCATTTGTTATTGGCCCCTATTTATCTAGGCAGCCAGTAACTTAATTCGAAATTACTTGATTTTATTTTTTTTGATCGAAAAAAAAAACAACATTAAAAACCAGAGCTTAAAATTTCATAATTTTCAGGCACAAACTGCGTTGTATCTGATCTAGAGCGCCTTGACGTGGTCTCCTACACGGATAACCTAGCCCCATTCAGGGTACGGTTCATATTCCGCCAGCCCCCGTTACCGTACGTGGCCAATATATTCTCCATGCCTTTCTCCACAAACGTCTGGATAGCCATGTCTGTGTGTGCTGTGCTTTCCACGGCTACTGTGTTTCTGGCTGCGAAGTGGGAGGTTACGGAAGGGAAGGTAAGATAATTTAGTACTAGATTTTTTTAACTGCCTCGTTAGTCTAGTCGCGAGTGCGACTGCTCAACAAAAGGATTCTGATCCTGCGTTAGATTCCAGGGTCAGGCAAAGTGTCGCGGGATTGTCTTGAAAGGGCATTGTGGTTTGTGGCCCTGGAAAACAAAGGCAATCAAAAAAAAACAGTGTGCATTTTTAGTCAGTACGAGTCTGACAGTCCATGCCCTAACATGCCTGGCGAGAAAAATAAACTGATGATTTCAACGCCCCCAAAACATATTGCCTTGATTTATGCCAACGACGATATATATACGACCGATGTCTGCCAACACATTAGGCAAAAAAGTCTTATATCCGTCTCATTTCGACCAATCCTGTGAGCCGTAAAATACGTTGAGACAGAACCGACCTTGAGTTAGCCAATCACAACGCAGTACCCCGCCTCCCTCGCTTACGTAGTACCTCAGCGAGTTGGCAGAATAGTTTTGTTCGTTAGATCGTGCAATGCGTAGTCTAGTATTATATCGTCGTTGATTTATGCCTAGGGGTAAACGTAGCTAGTGGTAGGCGCCCGCGGCGTCGGACGTCAGCAGATGATCTCCGGCCACCGTAGGCGCGGGCATGCGGGCAGCGAGTAAAGGGCAACTCGCTGCCCGACCATGGACCATGCCCGGGTCGACGGCGCGTCGTGTCCCACGCGCGCCTTAAAGAGCGTCAGCATAATGACGGGGCCCCCCTCTCAGAGGGCCAAAGCCTGCCGGGGTCGCGGGATTATTTCCTTACCGTGACCCCGGAACAGAAAGGGCTATTGAAGGACACCGTGGATTTTAGTCAGTAAAAGTCTGACAGTCCCTCGACCGCCCTGCCCGGGGCTGGAGGACTCATTTGATCATTTTACCACGCTAAAAAAAAAAAAGGGGGTAAACGTAATAAAAGGGTTATGGAAAGTGCACATTCTACTTGCAGGGTCCAACACAATTGGACAGCTTAGGAGACGCGATGTTGCTGACTTTCAGCGCTATTGGCCAGCAGGGCTGTGTCATGGAACCTAGGAGGCTATCAGGTCAGTTCTTCGGGTCCAAAGTTGTTAAAATATATCAATTTTAAACGCCACGGACCGTTGACGGGGCTTGCGACCAAGGAAAAGGCTCGGGTTGACGGCACGCAGTGTGCCACAAGCGCCTCAAGAAGCTTTCAGCAAAGTAACGAGGCCTTCAAAAACCGGGGCGTCTGTCTAAGCTTTACTCTACCGTGGCCCTGTAACGTAAAGGGCAAGTGAAGGAACACGGTGGATTTTAGTCAGTACGAGTCCGACAGACCCTTTCGTGCCGGCTAGGATGGAAAGTTTCAGTTACCACCTATAAAAAGGGGTATATGCTATCTTGATGTATTACAATATGCAGGTCGTATGATGGTGTTCGTGCTGTTCACGGCGCTGATGGCGCTGTACGCGGCGTACTCTGCCAACATCGTGGTGCTGCTGCAGGCGCCGTCCGACTCCATCCGCAGTCTGCCGCAGCTCGCCGGCGCCAAGATCACGCTCGCAGCCAACGATGTCGATTATAACCATTTTGTTTTTAAAGTGAGTGATAAATCATCGTCATCATCATTCAGAAGAACGTCCATGGCTGGTAATCTTTCCACAAGCTTGGTCACTTCGACCGGTCGACGGAAAACATTTTTTGGGTGAGTGTAATCCACCTGCTAAAGGTCCACACCGCGCAATGGCACTCTGGCTATCTGTTACCTGCGATGGAGGTATTCCACATGTGGCACTTTCAACCCGCGAAAAAAATTGACAGAAGCCGTATGTGGAATAGTTAAGGTGCCAATAACTCAGGTGTCGTTTGTCGGGAGTGCCGAATTTGGAATACTTCCTGCGATGACGGCTATCGATATCGATAGGCGGTGCTAGGCCTCACCAGGGCATCCTGTCTCAAGGCCACCATCCCAACGGAGTCTGACGCCAAACAGTTTTTACTGCTTTCCGTCGGTGCTCAGGAGTTCCAAGTTCCTTCTGCGTGAGCTCGGTCCATTTAAGGCCTCATTTTTGACTGTTGGAACTCAGAAATTTTAGAAATTTCGCATCCATACTATTCTGTAGCCAGTAGGTACCTATATTATGCGACTTGCTTAGAAAGAACTATCCTAAGACGTTAACCAATCACTATTAGTCCCAGTCAGTCTTCATAAAATTGTATAAGTATTATACGAAGCATGCAGCATGCTTCGCGAATTTCAAAGCTTTTCTATAAAAAATCGACGCAGACGCATGAACCTCGCGGTGGCTGGGTTGGAAAGAGCGTCGGATGTACTGAATTTGGAGGTCGCAGGTTCGAATCCTGCTCTTTTTTTTTCCATGCATAGAAAAGTTTCATAAAATTGGTCTACTATCTGTTGCAGTTGTTCAAAGATCCGGTACGTGAATTGGTGTACAAGAGAATTGATCCGGAAAAGGGGAAAAAACAATTCTATGATCTCAATGAAGGAGTTGAGAGAATCAGGCAGGTCAGTAGGATAATAAAATTTGTGTTTAGCAACTTTTACAAAACAGGGCAACCCGCCAGCTGATGCAAATCAAAAAACAAAACCACCCCTATATCTTATTACTGTATCTGACCGTGACATCACTTTGCGCCCTATCAGAAAACCAGCGCTGTGACGTTTTTTTTAATGTCACAGCACATGCTGTGACAGGGGTCTTTTGGCCTCGTACAGAACCAGAATTGATTTTTTTTTTGTTTCTTTATTTTCTTTTATTTTTTCATGATTTCGTTTTTTTTTTTAGTTTGTTGTTGTTCTCTCCTGTGTGAGTCCAATAAAAACCTTTTCTTTCTGTTCATTATTTGAGCATCATTCTCATCCATCACCCAGGGCCTATTCGCCTTCCACTCGATCGTGGAGCCAGTGTACCTGCGCATCGAGCAGACGTTCCTGGAGATGGAGAAGTGTGATCTGATGGAGGTAGACTTTCTGAACAGCTTCGATGCCTTCGTACCTGTGAGGAAGGATTCGCCTTACTTGGAGCTACTGAGAGTTGCGTGAGTAGATGTTACCTTTAATCCTTCTTTCGATTCATGCCTCGTTGGTTGGCGCTATACTACAAGCACTAGGAACTGCTTAGTATGAGGTTTATAGTTCAGCCAGTCTCATTACGGTCAGGTGGCCTACCATGAACTTTTAAAGCGTGAGTCTTTAGGCTGTGGGAAAGAGATGGCGCTAGACGACTTGTATAGCTCTGTCTCTTTCTCACAGCCTAAACTGGATCGCGTTAAGAGCTCGTGGTAAGGCCTCAGTTCACACAAGGCGCGACGTGAGGTAACGATACTGCAAATGTGTATCCTATTGTGTAGTAAATAAAGTTAGATTTTGAGTCGCTATTAAATACAGCGCGGCGCCGCGCTAGGTTGCGGGTGGTGTATCTTTTCGTGTAGGAATTAGAGTTACATTTTGAGTAGCTCTATTGAAATGTGCGCGCAGCGCCGCCTCTTGGTCTGAACTGACCCTTAGGTTTTACCATTAAGAAACTCTAACAGCCTTACTACAAAAACTTAAACATCTGTTGAACACTTGTCTAAAAAAAGTGTGACTGCAAAACGGACCTAATTTCAACGTCATAATCTGACTTTTTTTTAGACAAGTGTTCAACAGACGTTTAAAAGTTTTTGTGGTACCACCGTAAGTTTTTGGAGTCTGAAATCACTCGATGGCAAATAGTCTTTTGTATTGAACTAAACTATACGTTCAGAGTTCAAAACAGTCCCCATCTTACGCTTTCGCGAGACCATCTGTAAAGGTTACCGTGACCCTGTAACGTAAAGGGCAATTGTGAGAACATGGTGGATTTTTAGTCAGTAACAATCTGACAGTCCCTTCCGTCTCATCTATTCTTTTTTAATTTCTTTGCAGGATCCCAGACAGTTAGGGTGCTTGTACACGGTGCATGTAACCCGCGCAAGTAAGGGTGCGGGTTACCCGCACGAGTAACATGCGCAAGCTACTTGATCAAGTTACCCGCGGGGTGCTTGTACACGGCGCATGCAACTCGCGCAAGTAATGGTGCGGGTTTGCGGTTTACCCGCGCGAGTAACATGCGCAAGCTACTTGATCAAGCTACCAGCGGGGTGCTAGTACACGGCGCATGTAGCCTGAGCATGTTGAGGCACTTGCGCGGGTTACACGCGCCGCACACTGGGGCAAGATTACTTAAATCGATACATTAAATGAAATATTTTTTTTTTGCTTTTCCATATTTCTGTTTATGCTGTGGCATAGTCAAGTACATGTGGCATAACAGCGAAGGTAAACGGACGCAATCCACTTAACCCCCGCTCCTTATCACGCCCTTAAGTCCTAGGCGAAAACTCGTGGAGCATCCAAGTGAATTCGTGCGTTTGCGCAATAACGAAGTTACACATAGATTTTTAAAATACTTGTGATTAAATCACCAGAAGTTTTTATGGAAAGGTCAAGTTCAGGTATGTATCTTATTATTCCACACTATGTTTAAATTTTAATAATTGTTTTAATGGGTAAAATTGTGAGTCAAAGATTGCATAAAAAAAGAAGAAGTCAGAATTAAAAAACTAATAATTCAATTAGATAATTAATTAGGTACCGGAGCTGATCGGGGTTACGTTTAGAATTTTTTAGTACCAGTAGCTATTATAGTTTAAGATTATTTCTTAATTTTTTGCACATATTTGCCCGATTTGAAATAAATATGTTCTGTGTCTGGGTGTGATTTATCTATAATATGTATGTAATTAGAAATAAATAAGTATGTTTATCAGTTGTCTAGTCCCCATAACACAAGCTCTGCTTAGCTTGGGACTAGATGGCGTTGTGTGATAGTTGTGGAATATAAAAAAATATAAATAAAAATAAAAAATAATAAAAATAAAAAAAAGCTTATAAAGACAATATTCTTTTTTATTTCATCAACCTTATCATGTCACCATCGAAATATCGACTCCAAATCATCATTCTGAATTAACGACACATTTTATTAATCCTGCCCCAGTGTGCGCCGTGTACAAGCACCCTTAAATTCTAGCTTTCAGGAGTTGCAGTGGTTTGGGAGAAGTGCGGTGGGGTTGTCCCAAAAATTGCCCTTTCCGCTTCACAGAGGGCAGCAGAACTTGATTGATGATTTTACAATCCAAAAAAAATCTTAGTGACGCTGCAGGCTTTTTTGTTTTCCATAAAGGACCTTATTGTCGTCCAAATAAGGCTGATTTTTATTTTCAATTTAATTTCATTTGGTTTGAAATTCTATTTTCGTAGGTTCAAACAAATCCGCGAGTCCGGTATCCAGTCAGCTGTATCAAAGCGCCTGCAAGTTCCAAAGCCGCACTGCACTTCCAAGATGTCCTCGTTCAGCAGCGTGGGCCTGATGGACATGAAACCGGTTCTGATCTTCATGATGTATGGCGTCTGCTTGTCTGTGGCCATCGCTGTGGCGGAGATCGTTGTGTTTAAGTTGTGAGTTTTACTACGATATCTCAACTACGGGAGGAATAGTACATTGTTATCCAAGGGGTGAAAATTACTTATTTGGTCCCGAGACCCCCTCTCGGGACCAAATAAGTAATTTTCACCCCTTTGGCGCCCGTGAGAGCGCTGATAGTTTGAGGGAATAAATTAGTCTAACCCGAGATAAACACTGTGCTTTTGATTGTTACGTGTTGTCTCTTTCTAGAAATAACTACTAGAGTAATTAAGAAATATGGAACTGTTTTTTTCTGACATCGATTCAAAATACAATAGGGCAAAATTAATTAGTAATATATCATAAATTATTTGTTTTTACAGGAATCCGCACAGAAAACCCTCCAAAGTAGAGATTACGGATTCGGATGTATCAAACTCTGCTTGAAGACGCAATAAATTGTGAATTAAAGATTTTAAATAAGTTATAAAACTATTGTCTAAAACGCGATTACATTTTATAACATTGTGTGATCTGTTTATATCATTCAATATTTTAGTAAACAGATATGTTATGAGCGCGCAAACGCATATTAGAATAATAATATAATTGATATCATTATGAATGGTTTTTTATTATTTTAGAAAGTGTAATAAATAAAACAAAATACAGACGTGAAAAGGTAATTTTATTGTACAAAGCTAGGTTCAAAACATTTTAAATGCTTATTCATAAACCTAAACCGTACATAAAAGCGAATTGCACACCGAACCATCTTCCTTTTGGGATACCTTCACAGAAAAATAAGCACTAAAATTAAGTGACCTGAAGAGTCAAATTCGCGTGCAGCCAGCGACCGAAGATGGTAGTCAAATCGGCATTTGTATTGTTTAATATCATAGAAATAAATTATTGTTTTAAATATAATACTATTCTCCGCGGAATTCTCTAACATTGTGATTACAAACTTTTGTCTTTGACTGTTCATCGCCTGATAATATCCTTCTTTTGAAAGTCTGTTAAAAAAATATACTATTTTAGGCTATGGTTTCGGTGTGCACATTATTAGAACTTTTGAAGTTGACAAGCTTAAGTTTACTACTCAAAAATAAATTACTACGTGTTGGAAAGGTACCGAATATGTTCATACATAATATCCCACAGGTATAATGTCTAGCTCGGAAACTAGAACAAAACTTCACTCGAAATAAAAAGTTCCTAACCTAAAAACCCACTGCTTAGGAAAGGCCCTTATATAAAAATGGTAGAAAATAAGGATTTTCTACCAATTTGGTAGAAAAACAAAATACAATTTAGAACGATGAAAAATCCACTTAGGAATGAAAAAATCTTTATCTACTCTCATATCGTAAAATTCGAAATACAAAACTCAAAACGATTTTATAATGACATACTTTATACCATAGAGTATCGTAATGAAATTAAAAAAATAAATTATAACACTACTTCTCTAACAAAATAATGTTATAATAAAATTTTTTTTCATTATGATACAGTTTACAGATCATAGATACATCTATTTCATTTTTTATCTGTGGCTGCGCGCGCTCTAGATGGGAATGTTGGAATTTTGACGTTTGTGTTTCGGTGGATGACATGGTGGATGTTTATTAGTGTTTATTAATTTTTATCTTTTATTTGATATGTTCATGTTCAATGAGAGTAGATAAAGTAGTGTATGTAACTGTACATAATTAGGTATTATACCACTCGTGTGATACTATTAAAAAACTCGCTTCGCTCGTTTTTTAAACTCACACTCGTGTATAATACCCCTCATTATGTACCAGTTACATAAACTACTATTTCAATGCATTTTTGAGTCGTTAATTTGCAATGTTCAAGATTTTGCTGGGAATATTTTGCCCAGCAGTGTCAAATGCCAACATGAAACTGAAATTAGATGACTTACATCCTATTTAAAACTAACGTAGATCCACATAAGAATCTAGCGTTCTAAATAAATAATTGAAAACATTTCAGATAGTTTACATCACTGTTGGAACAATACTTTTATTTTTCTTCCCATTAATTTATGTTTTAAACTAAAGTGTCATTTTTGAATCGTTCATCAGTCGGGAATATCTTCAAGGTTCTTTGTAATTAAGTATTTAATGTAGGCCTTTAGATTTAGAGCATCAATTATAATATCTTTTACTTTTATTAACCTAATCAAATATTTAAATCTTATTTATAAAATTTCCGTGTCACAATGTTAGATACCGTACTCCTCCGAAACGGCTCTACCGATTTTATATTATCTCTGTCACACAGCTGTGATTTGCTTTTGGCTGGGTTATCGATTTTAGTGCTTAGTGCGAAAGAGACAAAGTTCCAAAAATCGATTATCTCTTTCTTATGTGGAATTCAGAAATATCGGTGTCACCTGTATCTTATTGCCACATTGTTTTTACTGTGTGCCGCATTTTTGTAGAAAATCAAAATGGCGATGGGGATACTATGAAACCCTTTTAAGAGCCTGAGGTACAGACGCCAGCAGGTCAACCTACCCGAATCTGTCACATTTTACCAATCGAACAGTAACCTTCTACTATTGTGATAAGTTTGAAAATGTGTAAAAGAAATTTGACAGATTGAGGTAGGTTGACCGGCTGACGGGTTATACGAAACCTAGTAACCATAGTTTGTACATATTTGAATGTTTTATTTTGTCGTGTGTATGTATGCATCTTCTCGTACGACACAAGACGCCACGACAGATAAGTTTGTTAACTTACCATGGATGACAATTACAAACGATTCAAAAACTTTCACTTTTTTTCAACTATCTACTTGAGTAATTCACTGTCTTCGGACAGGGTCTTGTCCCTGACGAGTGTGTTGAGATGGTCGATGAGTCCCTGCACGGACATCTCTCCGTGCACCTTGTTGTCGCGCGTGCGCACGTTCACTGTGCCGGACGTCTTCTCGCGGTCGCCGACCACTGGGGATAAATTTTTAATAAGGATTATTATTAAATGATGAATGGACTGCTAGTGCAGTTAGTCAGTGATCAAAATACACGAGACTGCTTGAGCAGTCAAATTCAACTGCCTGTCTCTATCAACTGCTTTCAATTCCTTTCGATCGCTCGCGCTGGCCCTATCACCAAACGGCAAGTGACAATCGTTATCGCTCAGCAGTCGCTAATACATTTTCAACTTTATGCCTCAGCGCATAAAGTTGAAAATGTAGTAAAGACTGCTGAGCGATAGCGAAAGAAACAAACGAAAACGATCTGTAATCTTTGATAGATTTTCAACTTTATGCCATTGATGGCTTGCCGTTTGGTTATAGGTCCAGTTCCGTGTAAGACTATTTTATTATATATTGACTAGACTTTACTATGCAGTCACAGCTTGATTCATTCTGCTCCAAAATGAGTCCGATCAGAGACACTTATGTCATTTCTAGAGTAGACTATTAGATTTCTTATGTCTGGTCGTCGCGAGGGTAATTGGTGCCAACCCATTGCTTACCATCAGGCGAGATACTGGTCAAAACACGAACCTACCATTATAGGGTTTTGAACTTTTTTGTATGGGCCGTGTACCAGGTGCCATCCGCCATTTTTTTTTTCAAAACGGCGTACACAAATGAAAATTGATAAATCGATAGATCACATCAATACAAACATAAAATGTAAGGGGCAAAACCTCGTAAACCGTCACGTTTCCATCAACGTCAACATCAAAATATTAAAAACATAATGTCGCTAATTGTACATTTTTGACAGCTCATAACTCGGAAACGTGACGGTTTACGAGGTTTTGCCGCGTACATTTTATGTTTGTATTGATGTGATCTATCGATTTATCAATATTTCATTCGTGTACGCCGTTTTGAAAAAAAAAACAAAATGGCGGATAAGGAACTGGTACAAAATGCACAGAGCCCTTTAAAAAAAAACAATCCTGTCCTGTGTTTATTTACCAAGTGATACAAATTATAATTGGGGTTTTCGTGAGTCGAGTTCAGACTTCATAGGAGCGTCACTGTAAATTTTATTTATTAATTCGGAATAAGACCGAAATCTTACCTAAGATGTAGTTGAACTGCGCGAGTTGCGCATTCCGTACTTTCTTGTTGAGCGTATCACCCGCGTCTGTGTCCACTTCTGACATGAAACCTGCCGCGAACAGCTTCTCGTTCACCTGAAACAATAGTGAACTGATATTAGAATTGGAGGATTTACACGTTCTAGAACAGAGATATTTAAACATTTTTTCGGAAAGGTAAATTCGACTGCGAGGATTCGAACCTGCGTCCTTGTGGATCACTCCAGACGCTTAACCAACATGCAGGTTCGAGAACTGTATAAATAATTATAAAAATTTAGAGGTATTTAAATCCTTTTGTGGACAATTTTGCGAAACTGACATAATATATAGGGTGACTGGTAATTAGTGTACGATACTTAAACACGTGATTGTGCTCATGATAACCAACAAATTTTAGGGAACAAACATGAAAACGCGATGAAAATAAGGTGTTCAGTACATTTATGTTTGCTTAATGTACTGAACAGCTGATATTTTTTTCACGATTTCGGCTTTGCTCCCATAATAAAAATTGTTTGTTATCATGAGCACAAATACGTGTTTAAGTATCGTTCACTAATTACCAGTCACCCTATATACATCAGCATAGTTATATGTATTTTTGTGTTTGTTAAAACCTGGAGCATCATAATTATTAGAAAAAATTATGTTAGTTTTTTGCATAAAAAAATTATATAAAACCTACTGAATTGACTAATCCTCTACCTGTGATTTATAGCAAATGAAAAAAAGACCACTTCATTTTTATAGCAAGTTATGGGAGATTTCCGATTACTCATAAAGAGATATTTACCTGCTTAGCATAGTCATCGAAGTGCGGTCCCACAGGCACGACGCAGACCTGTCGCGGACTGAGCCAGAAGGGCCACTTGCCGGCGTACGACTCACTCAGGATCGCTATCATACGCTCCACCGAACCTAAAATGGCGCGGTGGATGATCACTGGACGTTTCTTGTCGCCGCTCTCACTGGGAAATAGTAATATAGGTTTAATAAGACAATCCCAACACACTACAACTCGTGAAAGCCAGAAACGATGTATGTGGCGACCAGCAGAAAAGCGTCGAGACAATGAAGCTCGATGTGTTCCGGAGAATTAATCATAGAGAGAGGGAGAGATAAAAGTAGAGTGTCAACCATGGGAACGACGACGTACTGTTAATCCCTCGCTGCGCTTAGGATTAAAAATCTCTTGCCTTAGTTGTTTGCTCCCTTGATAAGTGGAAGTTGGTGTCACTTGTTAAAAGTAGGAATTTATACTGATATTGTCAGCCTGTTTTATCCCTCTGCTGGACAAATTTAAAAAACTGGAAGTCATGAGGATGACTTCCAGTTTTTCAATCCAGATCCCAAAGTGTACCAGTACCCAGTTTTGAGTACCAAGTTTTTCTAACCGTCTATGAAGTTTCGGGCATGCGGACAGCGAGTAAAGGGCAACTCGCTGTCCGACCATGGACCATGCCCGGGTCCGGGCATGGTAAAAAAAATGATGGGGCCGGGTCTCAGAGGGCCAAAGCCTGTCGGGGCGCGGGACTTATTTCCTTACCGTGACCCCGGAACATAAAGGGCTATTGAAGGACACCGTGGATTTTAGTCAGTACAAGTCTGACAGTCCCTCCCGCCCTGCCCGGGGTGGGAGGACTCATTTGATGATTTTACCACGTTAAAAAAAAAACCGTCTATGTAGTCTGTACGAATTCTGTATTTCTGTTTGATACCCAGATCTGGCAGTTTAATTAAGACTTTTCTAAGTCCAAATTTCGGCCCGAATCATGCTATGATGTAAATTTCCCAAACTCTTAGAAAAGACGTATCTCACCTGACGTAAGTAAGGTTGAATCTCTCAGGCAGCTGGAAGTCCAGCTGTATGGTGGCACACTGCAGCGACCGTCGCAGCGCGTCCTGTATGGTGATGTCTATCTTGGGCCCGTAGAAGGCGCCGTCGCCCGGGTTCAGCTGCCACGGCTTGCCGAACCTGTTCAGGGAGTCGGCGAGAGCCTGTGATGGAAAATATTGTCAAAATGTGCAGTTTTCGTGTATTGTGACCAATGTAGTATTATGTAGCTGTAAAAATGCTGATAAAATAAAAACTAATGAACTAAACTGAAACAATTGATGGAAACAAATGACAAATATAGTACATCGAAAGAAAGAAGAATCATCAATATTGGTTCACACAATCGCATAAAAAAATACGAATGGAGAACCTCCTTTTTTTAGAAGTTGGTTGAAAAAGAAAGTTAGTTGGCTGCAGTAGTTTTAGTTGTTCCATTTAAAAATGATCTTCAGCCAGAAGATACACGATTCATTGATATAAATTAAAAAAAAAATAATAAGTGGTTTGGTTAATAGTTTCGCTGGACAACATACCTTCTCAGCCTGGTCCCATGTGGCGAGATCTCCGAGGTACTTGTCCGGTCGCGTGGAGAGCTTCAACTGGAATGTGAACCCGAAGGTAGTGTTCACGTAGTTCAGAAAGTCTAGACACGCGAGCTGGGGACAAACAAATGTGTTCAGGTTATTAAATATAGAAGCATAGAATCGGTTGAAATGCCCAATCTATGCCCAGTGCTGGCCCATTGCCCAAATGTCACTGTCGGCTGTCAAATCTAACAGACAGAACATTATTATATAATTTTTGACGTTTTGGTTTGGGGTCAAAAGGTCATAAACGCCACTGGGAAGTTTCCCAGTGGCGTTTAATAAAGGCCTATCCGCACACAACAGTGCCGACACGTTCCGTACCGTACCGTTCCGTGACGTGCTGTTCATATATAGGGTGAAAGTTAATTAGTGGAGGATACACGTGATTGTTCTCATGATTACAAACAACTTTCCCAAAGAAACTTTTTTTGTAAACTCATTCCGCCTTATTACAAAACGAGGTCTAACTAAAAACCCAGGTTTAAATCACGTAAAACTATGGTTTACACAAAAACGTTATTACAAAACGTGGTTTTGCGTTAAACCGTGGACTAAACCAAGGTCTAACTTTAAACCCCGCCGCCCCCTAGTTTAGCAATGGTCTAAGTCGTCGCTGTCAAAGTTGTGTCAATTTTTCATTGCATATTTTTCATTGTGTTGTTGTTTTTGTGGTATTTTTACCTAAAACATGATCGACTTAATTGATAATGAGGATATTTCAATATCCTCATTATCAATTAAGTCGATCATCGCCGGCGAGTTGTTTGAAACGTTACGCCGACACAACAGAATCATGTTCGAGTCAATCCCTTCATGGAATTATATCCAATAGATTTCAGCAATAGTATAGCTTTAATAAACGCCTAGCAATAAAATAGTGTACTTATTAAGAAACGATTCAATATGAAATGCCCTGTGTCTCCTAAAATACACCTACAATATGTTTCTTTTGTTGCTTCATCTACCATCACAACACATCTTAATACTGATAGTAATGTATCTGTAGGTTTTTGTGGCTGAATGTGTGGATGTTTGTTACTATCTCACACAAAACTGCTGTTTAATTACATATTTTATATCCTAGATCAAGATTAGCTACTTTTAATTTCGATATCATGTTCCCGTGGTATATTGCCTGACATACTTATCCAAAACATACTTTATTTCGGCATACACTGGTAATATTAATATTATTAAAGAAGTTGAAATTATTAAAAAGAGGCAAATGTTCTAAAAATACTTAAAAACAAAACGAAACTTCGTATTAATTCCAAAAATAATTAGTACACTTGTCATGGTATAAATGACGCGCTAGAATGTTACGTTTCATTACGCGCTTTAGATGTTACGTAAGAGAAGAATCCAATAAAATAATAAATACTTAAAAATCAAACTGCAGTATTAGGAAATGACTTATATTTAGATCTATAAAAATACCGATATATAATTTTTTTTAACATCTCTAAACATCAATTAATCATAAACAATTATCAATAAATTCTATTTTCTGGTAAAACGGAACGTTGCAATCGAATGATATCATGGTGAACGAATGAAATTTGTATTAATCTGTGGTTGGTATTTGGACCACGGTTCAAAGGACGGTAGTAAGAAGTCTGAGGTTTATTTATGTTTTGTAATACGGATAATTTTAAACCTTGGTTTTGCACTTAAGCCTAGACTTGATAGTCCTGGTCTAAACCAGGGTTTTGCGTTGTTTTTGTAATAAGACTGATTAGTTTTATTTTTATCACTATAATAAATTAAGGGCGCGCGTACTAAGTTCAAACTACGCGCGCGCACCGTCACCCGATCATCTGTTAGCGGTGGGGCCCCGCGCCCGCGTTGGCAATGACTTAGGCAGTGCGCCTACATGTTTCGATAAAGTAATATCTAAGACTAGTATTTTGGTACATTACTTTATAAACACATAAAATACATAATCTTTCTAACTTAGACTCCACTTACAAACTAACTACTACTACTTACAAACTAACTTCAGGAATTGCGTTTGTTTTTATTATTTAAAAGATGGATGTTTAGAAACGGCTTAAAAGATACCACTACATTATTAACTGACTCGATACCTACTCGAGACTGGGCATGATTCAAGTTATTCTAAGTTTCCATCACACTTATCTAGGCTTTGAACTAGCAGTCTACAAGAAAAACTTGGGTATATTATTATTACTCTCGTTGTTTTAACTTCGTAAAACTGGTGTGTTTAAAAAAATGGTATCAACTTGACTATTTACTCATTATGACTTTAATCAACTAAGTTTTAACTCACATTAATTGTTGGATGTGTCCGCCTTGCGCTTGTGAGCCTGCACTCGTCGCAGTGTTAGTGTCACTATTCACTATTTCGAAACACTTTTCGATCCTTTTAGTTCATCGAAAGTATTGACTGGCCCATCACAATACACTAGGTTTTTCACGAGCCCGCGGTGGCCAAGCAGCTGGACCCCTTCGACTTAATATCCACCTGTCTTTATAAATAATTTATTTATTTATTTTTATTTATCTTTATTTGAACAGACTACAATGATCTATATAAATAATATAAATAATACCATTACTCCCTTCCGAATCACCATCACTGTACTCGCGGTGTAGTTGTACGGCATCGCGCGCGGGCGGGGCGTCAAAAAAATAACAAAACAATGCGCACGCGACACGCTTCCCGGAGCAACTGCTGTACTGCATGGCACGGGGCGCGGTGCGGGCGGGGGATAAGGGGCGCGGAGCGGGGGGGGGAGGCTCTCCGCTAACAGCTGATCGCAAACCGCGCGAAGTTTGAACTTATCCACGCGCGCACGTTATAGTTTTATAGTGATAAAAATAAAACTAATGAGTTTACAAAAGTTTCTTTGGGAAAGTTGTTTGTAATCATGAGAACAATCACGTGTATAAGTATCCTCCGCTAATTACCTTTCACCCTATATACGAGTGAACGAACATCACTGAACGGCACTGACACTGATGAGTACGGATAGCGTCGTACAAAATGTATGGCACAATATCATATTTCACTCACACTGATCGATCACGTCACGGAACGTGTGCGGATAGGCCTTATGAACTCTTGATAGTTATGACAACTATTTGACTTTTGGAGGCAAATGCCCCCTTTGGCGTTTCAGTGGCTTTTCCTCAAGCGTAAGACATTTTCGGGTCAATTTTGAACGACCAGCAGTTTTATTGACTGCTTTTAAGCTGCTGATGATGATGATGACACCTACCATTTCCTGCTCGATCTGCTGCGGCGTGCAGAAGATATGCGCGTCGTCCTGCTGGAAGCGCCTCACTCTCGTCAGTCCGGTGAGTGCTCCGCTGAGTTCGTTCCTGTGCAGCACGCCGAAGTCCGCCAGGCGGAGTGGAAGCTCGCGCCAGGAACGGATGCGATTGTCGAACAAGAGACTGGAGAAAAAATGGACTTACTGGAGAAATTACACAAGAAAAAAAAAAGGTTGCACTCCAGGAGTGCCGGTAGAAGTGAAAACTTTTTTGTTACTATGTTTTATTTTAAAACTGGAGTAGTACAGATATGAAATTAACTAATTTGAATGACGTCTTACTCATTTTCGATCAGGGTCACGTGACCCTGACGCGAGTTTTAAATTTTTTACCCATTACAGAAAAAGTGTACAACGCCGCTAAAGAAGTTTTCACTTCAAAAATACCAAAGGAATTAAGAATTTTGAAATCGGTTAAAAACACACCGACATACCACAAAAAGATAAACATCCTGTTGAATACTTGTCTAAAAAAAGTGTAACTGCAAAACGACCCTTATATCAATGTGAAATATCGTTTTGACGATGACAGTTTTCAGACAAGTGTTCAAAAGATGTTTATCCCAGACTACTATTGAACCCTTTCCAGGGTGAATTATCAAAAACTCTGACTTCATTAATAAAGGAAACTATTGCTTAATATGATGGATGCAAGTGGCGAATTGTCGTTCGGCGTGGCGGTCTAAGGGGGAGGCCTATGTTCAGCAGTGGACGTCTTCCAGCTGATGATGAGATGATTGCTAAATATAGCAAGCCTCTAGACCCAGACGATTTAGGCAGTGCGCTCTTTGTTAGTAATTGAATTTCAAATTTTTAGTAGATAAACGTAGAGTAATTTAGATATTTATAAGTTTAAGCTTGTCTCTTAACATACTCACCAGTGTCCCGGGCAGTTCATAGGTTTGAGGGCGAAGGTTTCCTTCTCGACGTCAAAGGAGAACATGTTTTCTGCGTAATGAGCCCAGTGACCTGACGTCTGCCATAGTTTAGCATTGTACATGTTCGGAGTCACCACCTCTTGGAAACCGCGTTGTCTGTGCAGAAGAAACGTTACAAATGGCAATATTTGGGTTTCTCCATCTAAAATTGGTAATAAGAAAAATTTGGAATAATTCAACATAATTATAACTAACACATAGGTACCTGTATTGTTCTCTAATAAAGTTGACAAGTGTGTTGTATATGTGAGCTCCGCGCGGCTGGAAGAAACACGAGCCGGGCGACAGCTCGTGGAAGAAATATAGCTCTTGTTCCTGTAACAATAAAAGCCAAATTAGCGTGTGTCCGGGCCCCTTAATATATAGCAACTATATTTCCACTAAGGAAAAATAAATAAATTACATATTACTATTACAGTAGTACGACGGTAAGAACTGTTGTCGCGAATTTCTAAAAGTCTTAGAACAAATATTGTTCAGTAACATGGGCTAAGTTACCCCACGAGAGGTTTTGGAAAAAGAAATAAAATATAAAATGGTTTTTCATACTGATGGGCCCGGTGAATTTCTCATTTTGTATGAAAAACCATTTTATTTCCAAAAGCCTTAGAACAAACATTGTTCAGTAACATGGGCTGAGTAACCCCACGAGAGGTTTTGCCCATTTAACGTTACACGTTGTATATAAAAATCAATGCCACTTTTCGTTGAAAGTTTATAACTCAAGAACGGGCTCACCTATCCAAACCAAATGTTTAGGATTTGTTCGGACTATTTAGTAGATGATTTATGTGAAGTTTGCACAAAATCGGTCGAGCGGTTTCTTCATTTATCACATTTTTTGTAACAAATGATGATGTAGTAGTAGTATTAGTAGTGTAGCAGTATTGATTCTGTGGCGCTACGAAGTTCGCGGGGTCAGCTAGTACCTATTTTATAAATATTATACGCATTAACGCATGCGTCGGAAATTTCAAAGCTTTACTTTGGAAAGAAAAATTTGAACCGCAAGCAGGATTTGAACCTGCGATCTCCGGATGTACTGAAACTACATCAGACGCTCTTTCCAACCGAGCTATCGAAGTTTATACCTACTGCGTCAAATCGTTTCCAATCCATTTCTAACGTCTCCTTTAGTACTAAGCGACGTTCTGTACCCTTAGCACGAGTTTTCAGTATTTGAGACGTAAAATAAACTGGAACTTTGACAATTTCAAATTTACAATTTTCAAGGGAAAAAAATTGTTCCTTCTTCGCACACCAGAGGCGCTGTACCATTTTTTCATACAAGAAACGTAAATACTGGAAAGACGCTGTAAAGTAAGAGTGAAAAGTCGTGCTAAGGGTACTGTAATTGGATAAAATACTGCTGATAAATGTCTTGTGACATACCCTGCCGATCTTCCTGTGGTCCCTCTTGGCTGCCTCCTCCTGTATATGCTCCCACTCCTTCAGTTGTTTGGGCTCCGGGAACGACACGCCGTACACGCGCTGAAGACTCTCCGCGTCCGCCTTACCCTCCCAATACGTGGCCGAGTTCTGAAAAAAAAATTGATTAAGACTGTACTGTTGTATACATATTTTTAAAAACAAAAGAAAAATGCAAATCGTAAGGGTGATCTCGAAAGATTTCGTACGATTTTCTTGTTCTTCGTGATTCGGCAGAAAATGTCTAGTTCGATTTATCTGCCGCGATTGTCCAGAATACAGGTAAAGAAAGAAAATACTCGCGAGTAAGCACGTTCTATTTCTTAAATTAAAAATCTGGTCGCTATCTTGATCTGGATTTTTGTCTGTAAAAAATCAACGACCGTATTTGCCTATCATAGAGATGTCCAATCATGAGCATCCGCTACAGAAAACAGATCGAGATTTCGATTTAGATAGAATATTAAATCCGGACGTAAATTACTATTAAATACAGGGTTTTTTTTCTTTTTTAGCCTGCTTTGTCTCTTGGCCAAAGACACTCTCCACTTCTTCCCAACGCATGGGCTCTTTTCTGACGCTCTTTTCTTTTCTCTACGACGCCAAAACAAACTGACTACCTATCTCTTTTTAAAGGCCAATAAGCAATATTTTTGATAACTAGAATTAAATAACAACTTACCTTAGTAACCTTCAACGCCTTAACTTTCCCCGTATGTCTAACATGGGGTCCCCTACATAGATCAATGAGAGGTCCACATCTGTACACCGTGGTTTTTGGTGTGTTCACCTTCTCCTTCAGAATGCGCACTTTAAAGGGGTTGTAGTCAAACATCTCCAGTAGTTGCTCCTTGGTAAGCTCTAGGCGTTCAAACGGCTGCTTTTCTTTTGCTATTTTCTTTACCAGGCCTTCTAATACGTGGAAGTCCGTTGAGGAAATCTGTTGAAGAATAATAATCGGCACTTAGATATTTTGAATTATTTTACGAATGTGTCCGCAGAATTTCAAAGATTTCCTGTGGAATGAATAATTCGAGTTCGACGCGGGATTTGGATACTATACATCCGATGCTGCAGTTTATTGTTTTTTTTTTTTTAACGTTGCCCCTCCCTAGTAATTTCTCCTGTATCGTGGGTGCGTTTACAAACATATAAACTCACATACACAAATGCCCAGACCCGGAACAATCACTTGTAGATCATATAAATATTTGCTCCGTGCGGGAATCGAACTCGTTGTTGGTAATGCCCTTACCAACAACGAGAGTAAATTTGGTTTTGCCAAAAGAAGGTTCATATACGTGTTCGTAATTCGCCATGCCATTCCATGAATTGTTCGAAGAGATGTGAAAACCAAATGAGGTTTTAGGGTAATGGTTTCCAACCAGTGGTCCGTGGACCACCAGTGGTCCGCAAAATCCAAAAAATAGTCCGCGAATGATTTTAAATTTAGCCTAAAAAAGTTAATCTTAAAAATATTATCATTACTTTTTATGTAATTTCATATTAGGTTTTTAATTAAAGTTTCAGTTTGATTACGGTTTCAGTTTGTTTACGGTTTATTTTTCTTACACCTAGATAGTGGTCCCTGCTAACAAAAATAATGTAAAACTGGTCCCTGACCAAGAAAACGTTGGGAACTCCTGTTTTAGGGTACCCGAGCGACCGTTTACGCATTCGCGTCTATTGATATCTACTCTAGTTTGACGAAAATGACAGACGAGTTTATTCCAGGGGCTTTAAAATGGGTGCTAATTAAGGCAGCTTCTTTAAAATGTCATTCTCGTCTGCAAATATATTTAGTTGTCTAATGAATTAATAGGTCAGCGACAAACTTTTAGCGTCTAATAAATGGTTTTTAAGCGACCATTTATTGTAAAACAAGCTACTGTTAATATGACGCAACATGGTGATAATTCTTAAGCAACTAAATTTGTGATATGTCTACTCATTGCCAGCTTCTAATAAGTGTATCAACTTCATCTATAAAATAATATCAACGTACTCTAATTTCATAGAGTCACCGTTATATTTACCTAATTTTGTCTGTGTTCCACCAAATATACTGAATGTGCACCAAAATATGTTCATTAAAATATGTCATAACGAGGTGTAATAAAAAAAATCTACCTAAGCAGGGTCGACGAAGCCCCGCTTCGCGGGGCTTCTATTTCTGTGTACAAGGTTTAAAGGAACCTAACCAAACCGAACTTAGGGGTGTCCCTGAAATCTTGCTAAAGCGAGTTTTAGATTTGGTACTGATTTGGTACAATATATAAAGTAGCTCACTTACAACATTAGTCGCTGAGTTATCAAATCAGAAG
Source organism: Agrotis clavis (assembly GCA_954870645.1). NCBI lineage: Eukaryota > Metazoa > Arthropoda > Insecta > Lepidoptera > Noctuidae > Agrotis > Agrotis clavis. The sequence continues at coordinate 20,475,049 of OX940932.1, read as the reverse complement.
TAAATATATTTATCGGTAGCTCGGAGTCATATTAATTTACGCTCGTAAATTGACGCTGGTTTCTTGATATTTTGTTGGAATAGTAAAGATGATGAATTAATATAATTGAAGCTGTTCTATTAACTCGTCGCTCACATATAAAAAAAGACGCTAGGTTGCAGGTGCTAAAGAAAACTTTTGTTGCCGCACATATAATTTCCCCTTTAAAATTGCATTTACAAAAACTTCTTAATGCAGGTAATACTATATGCGAGCAGCGAAGATAAGAACCACGAGTAACAACAAGTTTATAATATTTTTTTTTAGGTGGTAAAATTATCAAATGAGTCCAACTCAGGGTGAAGACTGACTCGGGACTGTCAGACTTGTACTGACTAAAATCCACTACAGTGATCCTTCAATAGCCCTTTACATTCCGGGGTCACGGTTGCCTAATGAGAAAGTCCCGCGACCCCGGACAATGTTAGTATGGATTACTATTATGATGATGATAATTCTATCGATTTGTTTTTGTGATAACTGATAGCTATGCCCTCTAATTTTGTCATCACTGAGTCACAAGCCTCCTTTCTATGAAAAAGAGTGGGCTGTAATTTACCACACCGTGTGCACTCAGTGTGTGGGTTAGTGGGAGATAAATTGATAACACAAAATGAGTTCGTATTTCTTTGTTTAGAAAATGCAAGTGCAAAGCTAAGTGGATTAGTGGTTTAGGCGCATTTGGGCTAATTCTCATTTGGGCAACCTACTCCATAATGGACTACTTCTCATTTGGGCTAATTCTCATTTGGGCTACTTCTCATTTGGGCTAATTCTCATTTGGGCTACTTCTCATTTGGGCTACTTCTCATCTGGGCTACTTCTCATTTGGGCTACTTCTCAAATACTGGGGATGTTTATTAAAATAAGTACTGTCTTTATCTATATAAACATGTTTATGTGCATTTTTCAAAAGTAAAAACTTTATAGATTCCAGCTATGCTTAAAAACTGATAGAATGTCACTACCACAACCAGCAAAAGTACTAGGCTAGTATAAGATCAAGGTTGTTTTGCACTCTGGCGCCACGTGCCACGCTGCGCAGGGTTAAGGTAACTCTAAATGGCCTGCCAAAGTACTAGGCTAGCATAAGCTTAAGGTGGTACGTTTTTCAACGGGGTCAGCGAAGTTCATTTGAAAAGCGCTGTGATGCCACGTGACAGGGGGGAGGGGGGGGGGGGAATAACTCTCAAGCGCATTTCACACAGAGAGCGGGCGCGGGTCGGGCGCGTTTCGGGGCGGGAGTACGGCGGGTCTAGTTCTTTGTATTGAAATGGAAGACTTCACACTGAAAGCCCGCGCACGACCCGCCCCGCGCCCGCTCTCTGTGTGAAATGCGCTTTAGAGTTACTTCCCCCCCCCCTGTCACGTGGCATCACAGCGCTTTTCAAATGAACTTCGCTGACCCCGTTGAAAAACGTACCACCTTAAGCTTATGCTAGCCTAGTACTTTGGCAGGCCATTTAGAGTTACCTTAACCCTGCGCAGCGTGGCACGTGGCGCCAGAGTGCAAAACATACCATCTAGATCTTATACTAGCCTAGTACTTATGCTGGTTGTGGTAGTGACATTCTATCAGTTTTTAAGCATAGCTGGAATCTATAAAGTTTTTACTTTTGAAAAATGCGCTACATGTTTATATAGATAAAGACAGTACTTATTTTAATAAACATCCCCAGTATTTGAGAAGTAGCCCAAATGAGAAGTAGCCCAGATGAGAAGTAGCCCAAATGAGAAGTAGCCCAAATGAGAAGTAGCCCAAATGAGAAGTAGCCCAAATGAGAATTAGCCCAAATGAGAAGTAGCCCAAATGAGAATTAGCCCAAATGAGAAGTAGCCCAAATGAGAAGTAGTCCATTATGGAGTAGGTTGCCCAAATGAGAATTAGCCCAAATGCGCCTAAACCGGATTAGTGTGTATTAAGGTGGAATTTATCGGATCGTAATGAACTTTTGCGTGCTGTACGAGTTTCAACTTTCGTAAATGAGTAAAAGGTTGTTATTTCAACAACTTCCAATATCGAAATTTGCTTGTGTTAGAGCCCATGGCTAACAGCTTTTACGATTGTTAGATAAACCAATCATCGAGTTGATATGGGATTTAACAACCAAATTAGTCTCGGTGAAAGGACGGCTACGATCTTGTACAGTCACCATATAAACTAAGTTTTGCTTAATGGCAATTAAGTGCCATTGTTCAGCAGATAATAGAACATGCTGATATTGTAATAAAATGAAGGCAGTGTTTTTTAATATGAGGTATTATTTCAGCATAATTATGAAAAACCTCTCCCTCTCTTTAAGGCTGCCTGTCCATTGATGCGGAGCGAGCTGGCGGAGCGGAGAAACGAGGAAATATAAACCAATAGGATTGTACTAAATCTCCGCCCCTCTTCGATGGTGCAATCCTATTGGTTAATATTTCCTCAGTTCTCCGCTACGCCAGGGGGGGTATTACAACGTCTTAAAACCAAGCTTGTTCCAGTGAGTGAACTAGATGGCGCTAGACGACTTGTATAGCTGTCACTTTCACTCGCCGGAATAAGCCTGGTTTTAGGACGTTTGTAATACCCCCCCAGCTCGCTCCGCATCAATGGACAGGCAGCCTAAGAGCAATAATAGGGTATTTTATTACTACATAAATAATTTGAAAATCTGTTTACCTAATCCGTCAGATAGAATATTGAAAAATAATGTACACGTATTTGTTGTTTTTTTAAGAGCAATAAATTTTACCAAAGATAAAACGCTTCCTAATTCGGGAATGAGGGCTTGTGACGTTTTATCGCTTGTAAGGCAGTGGTCCGACCAACGGCGAGAGAAGGAGTAACTCTCGGCGATTTTCTCTCTCAATAAGAGTAATAGTTGCTCTCTGACTGTTCACACTGCCGGCGACGACTAGTTTTACTCGTTCTGTCGCTGAGCGACGAGCTTTCAAAAATTAACTCGCTCAGCGATACTCGTTCAGCAATGTTCGCTCACTCGTTGCTCGCGTTCGGTACAGTGAATGAAATGTCACATAGCGCGACCGCGGGCGAGTAGCGCGAGTAATCGCTCGTCGCACTTGAACACTCGCTGTCGCCCGGCGACAAAACTATCGAAACTACACTCGCTTCCCGCCGATCACCAACTCTTTTTAGAGTGCATAGTTCTACTCGTTACTCGTTCATCGTCGGCGGTCGGACCACTGCCTTAAATTGTGCGGACCGAGTAACGTTTTGTGATTTTTAGAACGCTGATAAAAATCACAAAACTTTACTCGGTATTTTCGTCAATTTTGGTTTACGTATAAAACAGTTTTCTTACCCCTTTTTCAGGATAATACATGTCGTAGTAGAAGCCCTCTTCAATGGGAGGACCGTAGCAGAGGCAGCCTCCGTATACCTGAGGGAGAAGAAATTATGATTAGAAAAGATATTATTTCTTTCAAATATAATAAATAACAGTAAAACTTATATGGTTTGCGGAAGTAGATGTTTTTTTGTTTGATTTTATTACAATTAGTTTAAGATCGCGGTTTTGTCTATGTTTTGATCAAAAATTTATTCCATGGGAATGTTTTGATATTCAATTGATCTGATTTTTTAAATTGGTGCTGGACCGCAAAGGTCCTGTCAAGGAAAAGAGTGAATGTAGTATCACAGTCTCGTCAGCTTCCAAAAAGCAATTAATTAAAAAAAAAAATATGAACATTTCCGTTGGACATGGAATTCCCGGAAAGATAAACAACCAGCAAGTTACATCATCAGACAGATAGAAAAGACAGCTGATAAAGATCTTGATTATTTTATTAATAGCTGATTAGGTATACCACTCGCCAGAAATAAATGAATAACTTTTTAAAATTACTTTTTGTTGTTTGTATTTCAAGTTTATCAATATGAAAATCATTATCATTGCTTTTGGAAATTTCATTACAGTCATCTAAGTAAACACCCTATTTGCAATTTATTCATTTAAATCTCATATTAGAAACTCCTATTGCGACACGTAGCGCAAGAGTCCATCGCTAAGCAACTGCGCCAACCCTACCAACCAGTCTATTACTAACAGCCCTAAATAAAATAAAAGACCAACTCACCCTCTCCAAAGCTTCACCCAGCATATGCGCAGAAGAATGCCAGAAGACCGCTTGAGCATCCGTGTTGTCCCACCGCAGAAGTTCCAGCTTACAGTCACCTTCCAGCGGCCTGTCCAGGTCCCAGAGCTCATTGTTCACCCGTGCGATGATGGTTGCATCAGCCAGGCCCTGGCTGCGATGGAGGACAGTCATCATGAGGGTCGGATGTGGAAAAGCAGGGCGGAACTGGAGTGGCTTTTTCCTGGGATCTTTCTAAAGCTGGGCTTTGGTTCAGCCATAAGCGCTTTGTAACCAACTTCAAAAAAGGACGAGGTTATGAATTCAACAAGTTTTTTGATCTTATGCGATGGTTTGACAATATTATATGGTTTTAGGGTGGTTAAAATGCTAATGATTATAGATATACTTTGGTAATATCTACCGATATTATGATTACCAGTCAAGAAGCATTCTTATATGTATAATGTTATATTATATTTATTATAAACACCAATGAAGCGCAGTAGGTATATGTATATTATACAAACATGCCGCACATAGCCAGTACATTGTTTTAAACATGCTTTCAATTATTATATTACCCACATAAAAAAAAAAAAAAATTATGCTTGTATAGCTTTTAAAGTGCTGTAATACTCAATTTAATTCACTCTGATTTTTTTTTCTTATATTCATACATAAAAATTCTCAACATTAACCATGCTTTACGTTTAGGCAATATAGACATTTACCAGTTAAAGCCATCTCAAGTCCACCCTTAATTAGAGTACTTACTATTCTCTCCACCACTCGCTTGTGTGCAGTAAATATAAGTAATTAGTTATTATATACATTGATCTAGCAGATTCACAAAATCATATGACCTATAATATTTCCAATGCTGGGACACAAGCCTTGTGAGTGAAAGCTGGTCAACCAACATGAGCCCAGTGTTGGTTAGTTTATAAAAGGTCCAGCAATCTGCCCTGGTTTTATACAGGTGCACTTTGATAATTTAATAAAATAGCCTATGACTAGCCTCAAGAATAACGTAGCTTCGCGAAATTGAAACCAATTCTCAAAATTTTAATTTTTTATTGGTTCAAAAACTAGTTCCAGAAATTAATTCTTACAAGACTTGAAATTATTTTATAAAGATTAGATTAGCCAATTACAGATGACTGACGCAGTGTGCAAATATTTTCTCATCAATGTGACATCATCATTCAAATGCCAACTATCTTTAACTCCAGATTTTCAAGATATGAAAAATGTGGCCCTAAACTTAAAAAAGTTAACTAAACATCATCTCAGACGAAATCTCTATTGAATGCAACATTATCTACAATGCAATCACAAATAAGTATTGTTATTGTTGTTGTATGTAATTATTTTGATTTGTTATTAATTAACATAAACATAACATAAACAAGGCTTTAAAACTTTATTTTGCTAAATATATTGCAAAAACAGAATGTCATTACTATTTCCTTATATTGTTTGCATTTTGTATTCAAAACATGCAATGAAACTACCACCAAGATCATTTTATCATAACTTTCTATTAAAATATTTAGTTACATATAGTCTTATCAACACTTAAATATCTGTAAAGAAAATCTGCATTTGATTGTAATCATTAATCATACCACTTACAATATCAACTTGAGGAAAACACTATACTATACAAAGTGCGACATTGTTATGACTCATTTCCTATGAAAGAGTTTGCATGATGCCATAGATGCACACTATTGCAATTGATTTGCTTTGCAAGTAAGACTGTAGTAAACAATGCAATTGCAGTTTTGTTTTGTCGTGATATAAATAAATTTCGATAAGACTAAATTCTTGTATTTATAATATTTATTATTCCTGTCTATAGGGTGATTGTATTTATTATTATTCTAAGTATTTTTTTTTTATTTCAGGGCAGTGCTCTCAAACTATTGTCTGTGGTATTAGCAATTATCACTAAGAAATTGTAAATTAACAAAGATATTTATTTAGTATCCTAAATTATAATTTGTTAAGGATATTAACTTTTTACTTTACAGGTATGGCTCACATAACTTTCCATGGAGGTAGGAAGGGACTAAAGAATGCCTGTTTACATCTTAAAATATCCTTATTCATTTTAAATACTAAAAATATTATTCAAACTCACCTAATTCCTTTAGCAACATCATATGGGCTAGTTTTCCATGCTTTAGCTTCTACGGTTTTGCCATCAGGCAGCGTGACCACTATGCTCATATCTGGTTTACTTGCTAATTCTTCATTGTACTGGATTTTGTACTTATCCCAGAGATCAATGCGCTTTTGGATGAATTCAGGCCATGGATTCAGTTCCGCAGCACCTCCAGACCCTTCATCCGGTTTTTTCTTTTTCTCCTTCATTGCTTTGGTCTTTGACTGCAAATTGAATTAGCTGGTTAAAATTTAATATCTTTTAGAGGATTTTTTGGGCAGCATGGTGTTTAAAATTGTGCTTAGTTGATAGGGACTTAAAATTTATCAAGGTATATCTTCTTAACATTCCAGGAGTACAAGTGTAATATTTTGGTATATAATCATGAAAATATTTCTAAGTAGTAGGAACCTACTAACAATTTACTACAATCACAAGTCAGGTGGCCAAGTACGAGTGATTATGACAATAATACTTCACAATAATGGCATCTGTGAAGAGGTTAGTAAATAATAACAGGGAGATAAGGTGTTTATGATAGCGAGGTTTATTAGTTCCATGAATTAATGACACAGTGAACCAAACACTGATTAATAATCGAATTCCAATGTAGCACAAGGACACTTGAGTAAACATTGTCACTATAATTGCGTAAAATCGTACGAATTACGCAGATGTGTGTGACAATAATGTTTCGCTATAGTAACCTATTGTCTTTGATTATATTTTAATCCAAGCCTATTGTATACTTTATAATTCGATTTATATGGCATATGTGGCACAGAAACCTTTAAAAACGGGCTTATTCGTTGTCACTAGCACTTTCGCACAAAAAGAACAACAAAAATCAATGGCTAAAATACAGAAAAAAATAGATAGAGGCAAAGGAAACGCATGATATCATTCCAGCAAAAAACGCTGATGAAAGTCCTACAGACCCATGTGGCATACGCGTAGTCCTTGCAGCGGACCACACAGCCTCCACGGATGCCAATGAACTTTATCATGACTTACATAACGTACAAATATACTTTCTCAAACTAAATTATAATGGATAAAACCCTGCCTTTGCGTCAATGTTTAGTTTTTGGATTTCTTCAGCCGCAGTGTCACCCATTGCAAAACGTGTGTTTCGAATTTGACAGCCGAACTAATGATGTTGCCAGCGTGTGGAAATGTAATTAATAATTTATGTTTCGTTTCACGAATTATATTATTTTAGATGTAGTGAAATAAATTGTATCTTTGCCATGTCCGTTCTAAGAGAATACAAACTATTAATGTATATATTCTATATTGCTAGCTAAAAGGTTTTATAGATACCTCATTCCTGTTTTATTGTAATACTAGTGGCCCGTCCCGTCTTCGCACGGGTGGACATGATGATTTTCGTCCTCTATAACCTGGTCCTGATGGTAACAAACACAACAAAAAAAGTATTTTCCGAATCGGTCCAGCCGTTTGCAAGTTATGGGCTTAGCAACACATTTAGCGACCCATTTTTATATTATATAAGAAGTACTTGAGCGATGATAAGGCAAAATGTTTCAGTTTATTAACTATATGCTTTAATTAAAATTACAGGCGCTTTTTCACAGATACTTTTACTATGTTCGAAAAATCCACTATAGGTTATGCAGATATTTATAAGTTTAACATCAGGTGTGTTACTATTGCTTGTCCTGAGCGACCCAGAGCGAAAGACAACTATTTTGTTACCTACTTATATGTAGCTTAAATAAACTAAAACTAAGGCCACTTCCCGGTGCTTCGGGCTGAGTATGCTGCACGGCAAATTGATTTCTCCGTTTATTGGCGGCATCTACCACGGCGACTAACGCTGCTTCCTGTCGTAGGTAGGTAGGTAGGTACAGTTTTGTTCAAATACTAACCTACTATCAATTAAGTATTGTTTTCTCTATTTGTGGTGACCGCAGCATCCAATATATGTATCGCAGCGCCTCTAAATATCAAACAAACGCTTGTAAATCTGATTCTCCTTTACATCTCTCTTCCTAACACTGTGCGTCGCCTATGTTTGTAAGTATGCCGATGTACCTACCGCTCGACGCAACGCATGTCCTCGAGGAAAGAGGCCTAACCAAGTATCTACTTAGGTGGAATAGCCCATCGATAGAAGGAGTTCGAACTGAAGCAAAAATATATTATGTTTTTAAACTACCTAATTCTTTTTTCCAATATCCCTGTGCATAGCATAGATCACAGTAAAAATATGATTGACAGGAATCATTCCTGATACTGTCTACCTGATCCAATGTCACAAAATGACAGCTTTGAGTAAAACAAAATTCAAAATTATTACAAAACTAAATTATAATAAAATTTTCTAGTTCAGACAAACCAGAATTGTAATAAAAAATGTGTTCACAGAAAAGTCGTCCAATAGACGCTTTTCAGCGTATCATGAATTCCTTCAAGCATTTTGAAAATAAATTAGACAAGTTACAGGAAGATGTAAGTCATCACGGAAAGACCCTTACAGACCTCCGTACCATGGTTACAAATATTTCAGGAGGGACTGTAATAGCTGCTGACGGTAAAACTACAGATTTTAGGCGTTCTGTAAACAAAACCACAGGTATACAATTAGAAGACAAGGTATATATTGATACCCCAAACATAAAAAGGACTAATTCTGTTCCACCGAAACTAAAAACGAAAAGTTTCCAAAGACAGAAGCCTAAGATCACTCCACAAACTTCACCCTTTCAAGTACGTGGTAATAAAATGGAATTAGGTCCTAAAGGCAACGGTGCCAAACATGCTCAAAGGCACAAAAGAGCGGACGGTCAACGTAAAACGAATACAATAAGGCCAACCCAGAAAAAGACTGAAAAGAAACGAATAATACCGACAAAGATGGTTTTATCTTAGAAAATGAATTTCTTCTTTGATTAAATAACTTGAATAATGTAAATTTTTGTTATCTAAGAGGAAATAAAACAAGAAAGCAGCCTATTGTCTATTTAATCGTTTATTAAATTTGCAACTTTCCATGTAACATTAGTTAAGAAGCATGTAATGCCACCTACTTACAATGTTTTGCTAAAATTTCATAAAATAAAAGCACCTACGTATCTGTATTGTATATAAATATTTATTGGCTAATATGGTATGGCTAGAATACAATATCATAAAATATTGCATAGCACTACCATGTGCAAGACCCAAGGTACTCCATCTCGAGTAATTCTAGAATTATTTGAAATGGCAAGCATAGAATAGAAGCCTAGAGCAGCACCCAACGACAATACCGTTGTTTTAAATACTTTGTTGGTAACAATAAACGAGCATACGGCCCGTGGCCCGCCTGATAAAAGCGATCGCCGTAGCATACGAGCAGCAGCAACATACGTGTAGTTAACGTAAGGTCTTTATCATTTGCACTTTCGACGTCTTTTTGTAACGGTTTAATCTGAAACAATAGAACACTTAATTATTCGTAGTCTTTCTCTTTCTCCATATTTTTGTTCCGGGCTTCAGGCTTCAGAATAGGTATCCACTCAAAGTCCGTGTTATTAATTATTTATCTAATTTATTATCTTCCCCGCTTTTTCTTTTTTATTGTCCTTGAATGAACACTTCCACAAATATTAACTGCAATATTAATGCCTCTAGTACTTTATAATATAGTAGGCTCTTGATGGGACTCGCAAACCAAATCTTAAAACTCTAACACAAAAAAATGCTTTACCCAAAGACATCTTTTCCAAACTCACAGTTTATGCACAGCGATCTCTCCGATCGCAATAGCCACGGAAACTGCAACGCCGTACAGCTTGAGGATCAGAACTGGTCTCATATCCATGAGACCCACGCTGCTGAATGATGAGATCTTGGTGATGCAGTGCGGCTTCGAGACTAGGTAACGTTTGCGGATTGCTGATTGGATGCCGGACTCACGGATTTGCTTGTGACTGTAAAGTAGATATGAATGAACTATTGTGTAAATCTTGGTTATATCAAAAATGATAGTTCCATAATTACAGAATTACAAACGATAGCCAACAAATAGCCAATAATGGCCATCACTGGTGTGAGTCTGTGAGTAGACCGGCCTCTCCTTAGATAAGCTCCGCTTTGATGTGTTAAGACGAAAGCTTTTTGGAATATAAATAACGCTGTGCAGTTGAAGCAAGCTGGCTTTAATGGCATCAAATATAAAGCGTATGAAACATTTAAAACAAACACAAGACCAAACATCTCATTGTAGTAATATCCAACTAAGTAAAAACTAACACGACTCTAATCAACTCCAAATAAGGCGATCCCTTCCTGACGGGAGTGAATGAGTCGAAAGTGACGAGATAGTCCACTGTCGCGATGTCACACTTCTCACTCTCGAGGAACGTGGCTTCGATCTGACGGTAGACCGGCTCAGCCACGGAGTGGAGAGCGAAAAGACCCTGGGAAGGAAGAATGTTATCTAGAGCATTTGAACTGAATCATTTTGCCTAGTGATAGGTTTCGTAAAGCAAAACTGTTTGGTGCATAATGCAATATTTAGGAAGTGGTTACCTACTGTGGATTGCAGCATAATAAAATTATGGAACTGATTGCTGGAATATAAGCATGAACCTGTTAGAGGCAATCGAATCATCAACTTTCGAAAGCAAATACCAAACAACTCGTTCATGCGAGCCCAGTCCGTGTTTTTCGATTTAGAAATGTAGGGCCTTCTGATTTCCTCAAAAGTTTTTGATGAAATGCTAACCATTAAGGACAGTAGAATTACCTTTCGGATTCTCTCAACGCCATCAGCAAGACTGTAAAGTTTTGCCTTTCCATTTTCCGGAAATACTCGATCACGGATTGAAATGTAAAGTGGCTCTCTGCTTTGATTCTGAAAACGATATAAAATTGTATAAGTAAAGGGTCATTAATTCAAAATGTACCTAATTAATTAGTAAGTAATGTACGTAGGATCTACATGACATACAAAAACAAAATGGTTATAATCGACATCGTTGGCTGCGAGCGTGATCTTGGCGCTGGCGAGCTGCGGAAGACTGCGGATGGAATCGGACGGCGCCTGCAGCAGCACCACGATGTTGGCCGAGTACGCCGCGTACAGCGCCATCAGCGCCGTGAACAGCACGAACACCATCATGCGACCTGCACATTGTGAAAAATAACAAGGCATCACAACAATAGCATCTTCACTCCCTGGTGGCCTTAAAGTGAAAGTGTGTGGGAACAAGATGGCGCTAGACGGCGTGTTGTTCCTGTCTCTTTCCCACAGTGGAACTAGTCACGCTGTAAGACGTCAAGGAAGGCCCACTGGTCCATGGAGGATGGTAAAAATAGAATGCTAAGTACTAGGCATTTCATTTAGGTACTATTCGTTATACCTGGAGCTCTTCTGGGTTCTAAGTAACATCCTTGCTGAGTAACAGCACTCATCGTCAACAGCAGAGCATCACATATTCCACCATCCAGCTGCTGTTGAGTCGAAGCCTGTAACAAAATAGTTTTCTTTTTGAACCGTCTCCCTCACTAGGAATTTCTCTTGTATCGTGGGTGCGTTTACAAACATAGAAAATCATAATTATACACAAACACCTTACGGTCTTTACCCATGGCGCGACGCGATTGCAATTCCAACTACCAGTGAAAATCAACCTTACCACTACAACATAAGACGTAAAACACATTGTTATCTACGAAAAACAAAACACGATCGCCACGACAACGTCAAGTCAATCGATTGCTTCATTATTTCTTAGTAGCAAGGTTGATTTTCACTTGTAGTTGGAATTGGTTGATTTGCGTCGCATCGCGCCATGGGTAAAGTCCCTTACTCATCCACTTTCGGATAAATCACCGATTTTAGCAGTGAATGGAAGAAGAAAAGTTCTACTGTTACTGTAGAAATTAGATAAAAAAACGTGGGAATAAAGGATAATGTGATGAAAATCACAAGATCGCACTGGATGCAAGCTTCCAACCGGTCCTACTGGAAATCTATGGGGGAGGCCTATGTTCAGCAGTGACCTACGGCTGATATGATGATGATGATGATGATGAAAGGATAATCTATCTAAAGGCTTCTTTCAATAATCCCTACCTTCGTCAGCACTTGTTCCACCTTGCTAGCCAGGAATATGGTAACAGTAGCAATAGCCGTACACACGGCTATAGTCACCCACACCCTAGTGGAGAAGGGCAGGTAGAACACGTTAGAGACATAGGCCAGGGGAGGCTGTCGGAAGATGAACAGCATTCTCATTGGAGCCACCAGGTCAGTGTAGGTTACTACGTCGAAACGATCTCGGAATATGACGCAGTTTGTACCTGTAAAGAAACAATAATTTTTAAGTGACAAAGTCCCTCTTGACTCTTGAGAGAGCTTACTAATTTGATGGCATATTATTCACACATTGCACGGCACCGCGAACCGCCGCGGAGGGCGGTGGCGGTAAAGCGGATTTCGTAGCGGTGCCCCGCGCGGTAAGGCGGCAGGGCGGCAGCGCCTATTTTGACCAGTTTGATCAAAGACACTGGCAAGTTATGCGGCGCCCCGCGTGTGAGGCGCCGGCTCACCGCGCGGACGACGGCAGCCTGGATGGGCGGTGGCGGTGAAAGCACCGCTCGACAGAGCGGCCGGGCGGTGTACGGGTGTTAGGCATCTACGAATTTATACGAATTTATTAGAGACCATTGGGACATGAGGTCCGCTTCACCGTCGTGCCGTGTGAGAATCGCCAAGTATCATACGATGATCTACTTACCCACATCAGCTTTATTGTTATACAAATCAGCGATCATACCGGACCACTGTCCGTTCACCTTGTAGCCATATCTATAGCTGAAGATATACCGACCAGTCGCGTTTATCATCTCGAAGCCAATCTTAGCGGCTGACCAGCAGGCTTTTGTGATGGAGTCGTATTGGAGTTCGCTGGAAAGGAAAGCATATTAATGGAGCTTTAGGCTCGCCCAGCTAAATTCCAAGGGGTATTATGCCCGCAGTGGTAGACGCCCAGTCGCCCACGGCGACGGCCGTCGCCAGACGATCTTCGGCCACCGTAGGCACATGCGGGAGGCGAGTAATGGGCGACTCGTTGTCCGACCATGGACCATGCCCAGGTCGACGGCGCGTTGTGTTCCACGCGCGCCTCAAAGAGTGACAGCACAATGACGGGGTCCCCCCTTAGAGGGCTTTCAAAGCCTGCTGGGGTCGCGGGTATAACGAATACCGGTCATCCCGGAACGTATAGCGCTATTGAAGGACACCGTGGAGTCAGTACAAGCCTGCCCTGCCCTGGGTAAGAGGACTCATTTGTTTTGCCACTCTAAAAAAAGGGTCTTACACCACCACATACTTAGATTAACATGACAATTCATGAATATTTAGTTTCGGAAGCTCCAAAGTTTCTTTTCACTTTGACTCAAACACATTGTGTATTCGAGTACTTATTCCATAAAACAAGAAGAGATATGAATGGTGGGTTAAAAGACTTGGGTTAACGTCACAAAACTTATAACGAAGAATTGAAAGAATGAGTAGTATAAAATCTTACAGCCGATCTTCTCTTGGTAGATGCAACCTCGTAGTGTTACTGTCCTGGATGACATTGGACATAATTATGGGATGTCCCATCATGTTCTTCCGTCTACGGTACAGCTCCCGATGAGGACGTACATCTACCAGGCTGCCGTTGTAGTAGCCGCGGAGGGTGGATATCATGGTGCCGTTGAGACCTGGTCTATGCACTTAGGAAAAGTAGTCGTTAACAGTTGGTAACTCAAAAGTATATCAGTTTCAAGACGCTGTGAGCTTTGTGTGTTTCTTTCTTACTGTTTAATTTTGTGACCTATATCTAAATGGTCAAACGCTTTAATCACAACTTTAGATTACTTAGTTCGTAACTGAAGTAATTCTGTTTACAATCTCTGCTTATCACTTATTACTGACCTTACGTTTCGTGGACCTGCTCGTGGACACCAAACAGCTCTAACTCCACACATTACACATTGCGCAGCTACCGTCGCTACATTGGCTGGAGGCCCGTGCTCACGCAAGAAGGTACAGAAGAACACAGAATAATGTGCCGCGAAATGGCAACGTGGCAACGTCGCATTGATATTGCGGTGTATGACAGACGTAACGACAGTGGCTGCAGAGTGTTAAATTTTTCATAGGTGTGGACAGCGTCACATTGCAGGACATCATCGTCATATCAGCCATAGGACGTACACTGGTACAAATAAGCCTACCCCATAGATTTCCAATAGGACCAGTTGGAAGCGGCTTGCACCCAGCGCCATCCTGTCATCTTCATCAGAACGTCTGTCCACCTTGCAGTTGGGCGTCCCACAATGAGTTTATCCTTTTATAAGCGTAGGTACTTACAAGGGGGGTAACCCATAATTGTAGTGTCTAGATGACACATCGTGTTTCTCTCGTTTTATTCTAATTTTATGAGGAATTAATGCACTTATGTTATATCAAACTCCTGTTCTATTAACAAGTGGTCGAAAGGCATAACTTACTTTCCACCATCTTGAACTTGTCACCAGACCTCTGGGCGAGCACCACGTCACTATCAACTAGCACTGGACCGTTCTCCATGAGGGTCAGTGTTGACTGCTGCAGTTCAGGAGTAGAGGTCAGGATCAACCAGCGGTACGTGAATTGGAACAGTTCCTTAGATAAGGCCTGGACAAGATGTACTCGTAGATAAGTTAAATACACAGAACAGATAAAGGAGTTATTATGTTCTGTTGCTAAATACAACACAACAAGATGTAGAATAAGAACCAGTTGTACCTACTCTATATTTTAAGCTAATAAATTATATATTCTTTTTCTTATGGGTTTTTGCAGTTGGAGCATACCAACACAGCAAAGCACGCCGATAGTTGTAGTTGTACCTACCTATATTCAGCAGATTTGGTGTATCTTTCTAAACTTATGCTTTTTTTTTAATATCTTTTTTAGAACCTAGAACAAATCTTTCCACCTTGAATCATCCCTAGGATCCCACTATTTTATGTATCGTGGGTGCATCATTTGTTCTTTCTCTCACCAGTAATTTCTCCTGTATCGCGATTACATTTACAAAAATTTAGAATCGCAAATCTAGATATTTTATTATACACCCAGAAGCGGAACAACTTCTTATAAGTCAAACTAAATACTCGTAGGTATTAGCTCCGTGCGGGAATTGAACCCGCCGCGACGTCATAGCCAAGCACCATAAGGCAGTGGTCCGACCGGCGGCGAGAAAACGAGTAACTATGCGATTTTCTCTCTCAAGAAACGCACAATAAATGTACATTCCGTGTAAACGAAAGATATGCATATGTTAATAATTACTCTCTGACTGTTCACACTGCCGACAACAACTCGCTTTATTAGTTTTGTCGCTGAGCGACGAGCTTTCAAAAATAAACTCGCTCAGCGATACTCGTTCAGCGATGCTCGCTCGGCTCTCTTGATCATTTCTTTACAGAGGACTGAGCGACCGCGGGCGAGTGGCGCGAGTAATCGCTCGCGCGAGTAAAGCCCGGCGACAAAACTATCGAAACTATACACTCGTTTCCCGCTGATCGTCAACTCTTTTATAATTTCTAGTTCTCTTTACTCGTTCATCGTCGTCGGTCGGACCATTGCCTAAAGATGAAATCATCTTTCAATCCAAAAGTATGCAAAATCCTACTCACATAAGAAATAACAGCTCTCGACTGAGCACAGTCCAAGTCAGTCAGATACATTATAGCGTGGTCTTGGTACTTCGACTTCGGTTTAAAAGACGCCGACGTTCGCACTCCTATGTTGGACAGTTCCATTACAAACTTATTTATTACAGCTGCAATTAAAAATAACTATATAGTTAGGTACATCACCATCATCGTCTGCCACGCCAGCCATTCTCTATAAGAAATCTCAACGCTGGACTCTACGACGTGCTTTTCGACGAGGCGGCTTTGAGATCGTCCGATCGTGCAGCGCGAGCGGTGAGCGCTGTGTCTGCTGTCAGTGGCTTAGTGAATCACTTACTCTAGGGAAGGTTCATATCTGACGGAACATCCGTCGCGTATTATCGGTTTCGTAACGCCAGAACAGAATGTATACTTTCTACAACAAATGTATATTTTCTGTACATTTGTCTGTTTTGGCGTTACACTTAACCGTTCACACTCAACCGATGATACGAGTACGTTAGTGCGTCAAAGAAAATTCGATGATACGCTCGACGGATGTTCCGTCAGAATAATGAACCTTCCCTTAGGCTGCGCTTCCACTGAGGCGGAGCGGAGCAGAGCGGAGGACGATTCACCAATCACAAAGCTTGAAATCCACATCTCTTTTCCACTCAAGCCATGTGATTGGTGAATTGCACTCCACTCTGCTCCGCTCCGCCTCAATGGAAACGCAGCCTCAGTCGTGCCTTAGTCCCAGCGTGGCGTGAGCGCTGCAGCAGCGCTGTGACAAGGCTATGTTAATAGAGAATTGCACTACTGTACGAGTAGCATAACCAATTCTATTTCTATTCTACCAACAGTAGACAAACGGCAGTAGTCAATAGCTTGGAAGTGAAAACTATGATTTTTTCTAATTCTCCTCTATTATTTTCTGACTGAGCTTTATTGTCTTGCCGCTTTTATGTTGGTCGCCACTGTTGATTCTGGCTTTCAGGAGTTGCAGTGGTTACAGAATAATGCAGTGATATAATCCCAAAAAAATAATCTCTAAACCACTGCGCTAACCGCCTTTCCTTAAGTGGCACAAATTAAATAATATAGGTACATTGATTTGAAACTTACGCTTTTTCCAGCACAGTCCACCATAAATAACATGAGTAGGTTTCTGATCATTCTGGATGAACAGCTTAATAAAATTAATTGTGGTCTCATCTTTTGCTTCAACAAAATTTTGTAAGAACAGCAAAAATATGAACGAAATTATTATATTCATGACTAACATAGATTTAAGTGAATGAAAAACTAACAAATTATGGACATTAATTAGTCTGAATTATAGGGATTTTATCACGTACAAATTTAAGTACTTTGGGACAAAAGTAAAATAGGAATCGGAATGGCTCAAGACACTTCAGTTGAAAAATGTTTGAGGTCTTTTTCTAAGTAAACTAAAAAGGGTTTTGTTAGGTTGAACATGAAATGTGATGTCAGCAGTAATTGAGACCAATTTAGAGATGACAAGTCTTCAAACAAAGACAATTTTAGATAATAATCCTAACAAACAATTTTCAAAGGGTCAACTACGAATAAATTCAATGGAAAATGGTTTGTTCGTCTGTAGCAAAAAGTCTCAGTGACGTTGTTCCCACGGCTATCATGACCAAATGGGGAAGGCCGGTCAAAGCTAATTGTAGATGGCGCCACCATAGCTAGGTCCTAATCCGACCAAAGAGGTAGTACTATTTTGAAGTATCTACCTATAAGATTTGAACCAATGACGATGATGGGAACTAGCTATGTTAGCGCCATTAGTTCCCCAGTTGCCATCCCCATTGTTTCTATGAAATTATGATTGACTCATGATTTTAAGAGGAACATAACTAGTCTAATCTTATCTAGTTTTTAGAATGTCCAGATTCCTAGTAAATAGGCCACTGAGAATCGAAGCCAAACAAGACCTTTCATTTGATTCGAGTATGTCACACGACGCAGTTTTCAATTATTATTTTTTTAAATTCCCCCAAAAATTACCTCCCTTAAACAGATTTCATCTATTCACGTCACACCTCTGTGCTTGGGTCACAGGAATTGATATGTGTAGGTACCCAACTTAATCGGTCTAGTAGATTCAGAGATAATTGACTGTAAGCGACAGACAGACGGACACACGAGTGATCCTATAAGGGTTCCGTTTTTGTATTCGGACGTACGGAACCCTAAAAAGGAAGAAAAAATATCCCCTTTGTTCCTACGTAAAACAAGTGAGTAAAGTACGATTATTAATTCCAGTCAGTAAAATGACATTTGACATGAATGAAATTCATTGTATAATGACAGTTGCACAATAGTTGCACTTGTCATTTTACTGACTGGAATTAATAATCGTACTTTAGTATCTAGGTATATGTCTCACACATTTATGAACAAGTGGCTTCACGATAGGTACGTTACGTTTTTTTAGCACAGAAAATATTATATCTTAGATTACAAAATGTCCAGAACATTTTGTAATCTAAGATATTAATATTATGACGCTGAAGAGTTCTTTGTTAGGTTGAACGCGTTGGTCTCAGGAAATAAAGACTTATTTTTGTGTTGGCTAGTCTATTTATCGAACAGTTGTAGGCTATATGACTTATTACACTAAGGGAAATCGGAGCTGAGCATCAGGGTTGAAACCACGGGGAAATAAGCTTGTGTCTCCATATAACATCATCAGTCGATAATTTACTCTGGAAAACTCATGCGGGGTCTTTGAATTTTTACTACTAAGTACCTTACACTTGAGATCCACAATTTTGAGAACAAAGATGAGAAAAAAAAATTACAAACCACAATATTTCGAAAGGTTTCGGCACGGTTAGCGCAGTGGCTGAGCAATTGGACTGCTGCGCTGCGTGTCGCGGGTTCGATCCCCGCACGGAGATATTTGTATGATCTACAAGTAGTTGCCCTGCCTTCCACTTGACACCACCAAAACGACACCACCGGTGGTGTCGTATGGAATCTCTAGTCCATATGAAACACCCTAGTGATGTCCAGATAGGCGTGTTTTTGACAAACAGCTCCCAATGCATTATTTTAAGTTATCTATAGTTAAACGATAACTATAAATAACCACCATTTGAGTGACAGATAAATAATTATAAACTTTGTCAAATGACGTACCTAATTAATGAAACTGCTTGAACTTAATTGGAGTTTTCATATCAAGAACTTTGTATGTAACCTCACTATAGTCGGTGGTGTCATAAGGACTAGAGATTCCATACGACACTACCGGTGGTGTCGTTTTGGTGGTGTCAAGTGGAAGGAAGGGTAGTTGCTTTGGGTCTGGGCGTTTGTGTATAATTATGTGAGTTTATATGTTTGTAAACGCACCCACGACACAGGAGATATTCCTAGTGTGGCACAATGTTTATTTAAAAAAAAGATATCATACATAGTCGTTTCTATCGATAAATCAACAAAACTAGCAACGATTTACATAAAATTTACGAAAAAAGTCAACCAAATCCAGGGCATATCACTTAGTCGTCGAAAAGCCAAGCTTCAAGTTTTCACTAAGCATAATTGGGCATATTTGCTTAACGTTTTCAACTGAATAATACATGTCATACGTTGTTCTGTTTGACGAACCAATTGAAATGGTGACATCAAAGAAAAATGTCTCATTATGAAGCAAAAGTGTAAAAAAGAAAAGAAAGTTATGAATAAAACACAAGAGTTTTGTTTTGTCTTTATTGTGAATATCATTAGGTTTTTAAGGGAGGAACAATTAGCGTAGTGTGACAGTATCACTCATTTCGTCCATTGATAATGTTCAAATGTTTTTTTTCTTTTCTATCCTGTTCTGTCCCACTCCTCAGTTAGGACAAACTGTTCAGATTTAAATTAAAACTTATTACCTATATTACTCTCTCTTTCATGGAGCTATAAAAACACAGGAGAATATTGAAACCTGACATCGAAAATAGTAATTTGTTAAAAAACTTATGGGGATGATCATAAAGAACAATTTTGGCTACATGTGTGTATGCTGTCATAGCTACGAGTCTTGGCTTTTTCTCTATCATCATAATCAATTTTGCAATTTCCACTATTATTACATCTTTTTGCAATGAACAATCTAGGTGCGTCACATTGATACTAAAAACAAGTGAATAAATGTGTGAAATAATGAATTATAATCATGGTTTATCATCACGATTAACATCTTTCTGGAAAACTTAGTCAGTTCCGGAACGAGATGTGATCATCAACCGCATAAAGTCCTCTTTTCTGTTGTCTGATCGTCATTCTGAAAGGAAATAATAATCATTTGCAAAAAATGTAGGTACAAATATCTAGATCATTGGATCTTCTTCATTTTGAATCCTGCTACTTAACACGTGATGTAATGCTAATCATTACGATCCTAGAATCTTTAGGTATCAATTTACAAATACTTCATTGGTTTTTCTACAAAGTAATTCGGGATTGGGGAAAAGAGTAGCTCAAGATCTGAGTGATATCCGAGGATTTAAAAGATGTACAAAAATCATTACAGAGATTTAAATCGTAATACCTCAACATTTTAAGAGCTCTTACAATCTTTTATACAGTGTGTCCGGGCACGAGTTAGCGATATTTGAAGGGGATATTCTAGGCTCAATTTCATCGACAAAAATGATTTTAAAAAAAATCTTACTCCAATACTTCGACAATGGCAGCCATTTTAATTTTTTAATCCGTCGAACTGGGGTGTGTACAATAAAATGCAAATATCTTGGAATCCAAGAGACCTACATTTATAAAAATGACTTTAATGCAAAGTTAAACGTTGAGGCTTATCAAAAACTTACGAAAGTTTTCTAAATAATACGTAAAAATAACCAAAAAACATGGGCTAACACGAAATTGTACACAAAAATTACTGAATAATTTCACATTTTTAACTCTAGCTCGAAAAGTACCCCTGAATTTTGATAAGATTTTTGCATTCAATTAAAAGTGTTTGAGTCAGGCTATAAAATGATATCAAAATGATCACTCTACGTTAAGTATCTTAGGAGTTATGCTCACTTGAACATCACCCTTCCTTAGCGCATGTACCTCAATATTACAGGTGTCGCATTCTTTGGGCGAGCTAAATCGTTCCAACGAATATTTATCAGCTGGCATTATTGACCACCATAATCCATAAACTGAAATGGTACATTTTTTTTAATTATATGAAACCACTTCTTGGAATTATTGCTGCGGGGCGAGACGAAAGGGTGATGTTCAAGTGAGAATAACTCCTAAGATAATTAACGTAAAGTGATAATTTTGATATCATTTTATAGCCTGACTCAAACACTTTTAATTTAATGCAAAAACCCTGGCCAAATTCAGGGGTACTTATCGAGCTAGAGTTAAAAATGTGAAATTATTCAGTAATTTTTGTGTACAATTTCGTGTTTGCCTATGTTTTTTGGTTATTTTTACATTTTATTTAGAAAAATTTCGTAAGTTTTTGATAAGCCTCAACGTTTAACTTTGCAATAAAGTCATTTGCATGAATGTAGGTCTCTTGGATTTAAAGATATTTGAATTTTATTGTACACACCCCAGTTCGACACATCAAAAAATCAAAATGGCTGCCATTCGCGAAGTTTTGGAGTAAGAATTTTTTTAAAAGCATTTTTGTCGATGAAAAAGAGCCTATAATATCCCCTTCAAATATCGCTAACCCGTGCCCGGACACACTGTATACAGGATCTCAACCATCAGAACTGCTAGAGCCAGCAGCATACTATACAGCCTAATCAGCCTCGCAGAGTACCTACATATCAGTGATGTGGACAATATTGACAGATGACTCACTGTCAGGCACTGGTAGCCGTTGACTGATCACTGTCAGACACTTGTAGACATTGATTGACTCAGGGCCACTATGTCAGTCCTTACTGTACCAACAGGTAGTATACTTACAATCGTTTTTACAGGATCTCAACCATCGTCAGTTGGAGCGAGCAGCATACCATACAGCGGCATCAGCCTCTCGGAGTAGGTACATGTCAGTGATGTAGACACTATTGACAGATTGCTCACTGTCAGACACTTGTCTTGTAGATGTAGACATTATTTAGCTCGGGCCACTGTGTCAGTTGCTAGTGTACATATAGGAATTATACTTACAATCGTTTATAAAGGATACAGCAGCATGAGGTACAGCGTTATCAGCGTCGTGGGGTACATGTCAGTGATGTACTGTCAGACACTGGTAGCCGTTGACTGATCACTGTCAGACACTTGTAGACATTGATTGCCTCGGGTCACTGTGACATACATAACCTATAGTGTACCTACAGGACGTATACTTGCAATCGTTTACAGGATACAGCAGCATGAGGTACAGCGTTATCAGCGTCGCGGGGTACTGTCAGACACTGTAGCCGACTAGCCGTTGACTGATCACTGTCAGACACTTGTAGACATTGATTGACTCGGGTCACTGTGTCATACTTAACCTATAGTGTACCTACAGGACGTATCTTGCAATCGTTTACAGGATACAGCAGCATGAGGTACAGCGTTATCAGCGTCGCGCGGTACTGCCAGATACTGTAGCCGTTGACTGATCACTGTCAGACACTTGTGGACATTGATTGACTCGGGCCTCTATGTCAGACCCTACTATACCTGTCTACAGGAAGTATACTTACAATCTTTTATACAGGATCTCAACCATCAGTAAAGCTGGAGCGAGCAGCATGCCATACAGCGTCATCAACATCGCGGGGTACATGTCAGTGATGCCCACACTGCTGAAGGTGGACACGTGGCCTGAACATCGTGGACGTGGTACAGTCAGGCGCTGGTGTACGTTCGCTTGTATGCCTGATTCACGGATCCTGAGGAAGCTGGGGATGTCGTGATAAGCCGTTAGTAAATTGCATAATTATAGTGGCTATAGAGTTAGTGGCTTTATGTGTGATGTGGGAGCAAAATTGCAGGCATAAGACTCATATATCTCTGATCGAAACACAGATCGAAATCTTTGTTAGTATTTTTGGTTGTCAGATATACCTAAGATGTAATATTTATTAGTGATAACGTATACTTCAATTGGCTTTCTCATAACATTTCTGAAGATCTAAACAGAGTGTAAAGGCTGTATTTCTGAGTAAAAAGCAATTTTCAGCCAATTATTTAAAACAACCTACGATCCGTACCTACTCCTTTCGCTTCATCCACATTCATTTGGTCATAAAAGTACCTACGCCCATTGGGAGTACTATACACACCGACTTTTTTGAAGCACATCTCGAATATGGTCAGTGTAGATAATCCTAGATCAGGCCAGGAAGGGATTTTCTGGCGTTACCATTCACATCTCCCTCAAAAAAACCTTTTTAGTCGCACTAAATGACAGAACCACATAGAGCTCTGTGGTTTCTGCTTGCCCTTACAGGAAAAAGGGGTGAGTTTAGATATTACATGTTATTAAAACAAAGTGTAGTCTCTCCTTACATGCATTTTGACTGAGTTACTCCGTATAGGCCCAATTTCAGACTGAAATACACTCCGCATCCATAGCAACTACACTCGCGTGCAAAAGTATGGAATTACTTACTCCAGTAAGTTTTAGTAGAGCACTGGTTTAACTGTTAACTTTAAATTGATATCAAATTCATTCAAATCACGCCATTATTTAAGAGCGCTTATTCTGAAAGTTGGCATCGCGGCATCGTCGCAAATGGCTGTCAAATATTTACAAGATTTAATTAATTTTACTAATTTACTAAGTATATGAAAATAAGAAATATGGCTCCGTAGTGCACTAAAAAATTAATTAGAGAATACAACAATCAATATCGTAACACCGAATACATAGTTTTAATTTAATTTAGTAAAAAAGGCATTTGGAAATATTCCAAATGCCTTTTATACACCTGAAACGGTTACAACATCAAATTCAGTGTTTTATTTGCATTCCTATATCAGTTTTCTAGTGCACTACAGAGCCATGTTTCTTATTTCCATACAGTAACATTGCCAAATTAATCAAAACTTGTTAATATTTGACAGCTATTAGCGACGTTGCCAACTTTCTGATTATACGCCCTTATGGAGCAATCACAGATCAATTTCAAGTATGTGATTCCCACTGATTCCATATAATTTTGCTCGCTAGTGTAGTGTTAGCTTTATAAAAAAAACTAACTTTATCTTGAACAGGTCTTTAAACGGTGATCTCTTCTGCCCCGGCACCCACGGATCAATCTCGTTGATATAGTCGATTTCCACCAGGTCACACTTCTCATCTTCTTGGTACGTTTCCTGGATTAGACGGTATCCTGGATTCAGCTCCATGTGGAACGCGAATAGACCCTGGAGGAGGGAAAGAGATGATGGATAACGTTCATTCAGTTAGATTCGTTCATTCACTCAGTGAAGTTCTTGTTGTGTAGTTTTGTATGGAGCCCAAAAGTAAATTCAATAATTTGGGGGTTTCCGATTCGATCCGTATGTTTGTAAGTTTGTTTGTCCGCGATTATCTCGCGTTTGGCTGAACTGATTTTGATGCAGTTTTCAGAAAATGGAAGTGTTTGTTATTGTGATTTCGTTATGGAATCAATTTAAAAGCTGTCATTTTAACAATAATTATTCTGATCAAAATTAACTAAAATGTGTAGTAAAAATATCGAAGGAACAAATTGTAACTATGATAGCAACTGATTTTAATAGCTTTTCCATGAAATTGACCAATTATTTTACTAGTTATCTTTTAAGATCAATTAAGATTACGTCACTGATCAAAAATATAAAATCCGAAACATTTCCAATCCGGCTTCCTACATTTCTATAATTATCTTTCCAAAAACAAATGAAAATCCAATTAAAATTATGTTTAAAAAGACAAGATAACTATTTTGATATTTATTTTAGTTTCTTTTTAATTATAATGATTTATAAAAAGTTCTCGACGAGGATGGGATTCGAACCCACGCGTGCAGAGCACATTGGATTAGCAGTCCAACGCCTTAACCTCTCGGCCACCTCGTCTTGTGACAGTTGGGTCCAATTTAGGGTGTGATATAATATGAGTACCTATATTATTGACTATATACCTAATATTATCTTCTACCTCAATCTTAAAACCGACAAATGGGCAAAAGATGTAACTGACTGGTGTCCAAGACAACATAAAAGAAAGAGAGGGAGGCAATATCGAAGATGGGAGGACGACATCAAAAGGATAGCTGGCATTACTTGGAGAAGGATGACATATTATGATCGCACTCTGTGGCAAGTTTTAGGGGAGGCCAATGCTGGGAAGCAACACGATCTTCGTGAAACTAGTGTCCAATATTAAATTTTTGCATGTAATGAAACTTTATGTAAGATTGTCGAATAAAAGGCTATTGTTATTATTATTATCTTCTATCTTAAGATCAAGTGGCTAACTAGTGTCCAAATTATTTATCAACAATACAACTAGGCTTTTAGGATTTGAAAGTCGATTCGAGTTGCACTCTGCTTGTAATAATATTTGTTATAGGTACTAATCATGAATAATGTGAAATACTATTGCCATCAATATTTATCATCAGAACGTTATTGCTCGTTTTCCTTGAGAACAGTATTATGGGTAAAAGGTACTATGTCCATTTTTAGGGTTCCGTAGTCAACAAGGAACCCCTATAGTTTCGCCATGTCCGTCCGTCCGTCCGTCCGTCCGTTTGTCCGCAGTTTAGCTCAGAGACGCACAGTCCTAGAGAGCTGTAATTTGGTGTAAATATACGGATTTGTTGTGCCGAAAAAGTGGTTAAATAAAATCTTGTAAAATATTTTTTTTTAGGGTACCTCCTGTACACGTAAAGTGGGGATGTTTTTTTTTTTTTCTCGCGTACCCCTTAGTGTGGGGTATCATTAAATAGGTCTTTAAAAAATATTGATAGTTTACATTAACAATTTTTTGATAAAAAAATTCGTTTGTGTAATATTAAGCTTTAAAGTGCTAAATTTTGCTCGACTCGAGTGTCCCCCCCCTCTACCAGCTAAACGGTTATGTTTGGGGGTGTGAAAAAATTCACAATAGTAGTATATATAACGAAGTTTGAAAGAAAATTATCATGGCTAAGTAGGCTTTACAACTTTACGAGTAATAGTCGACCAACTTATAAAATGTACTTGGATAACATATTTTCCTAAACAAAATGTATCGGAGAACATCTTCTTCAACTGCAAATGTAAGTTTGTCAACTTTATTTTTACAGCTTTAATAGGTATGTTTTTACGGTATGTTTTTTGGGGATAGGTAGGTTTTTATCGTCAACTATTTTTAACTTACTTCAAAAAAAGGGGGAGGTTCTAAATTCGTCGTATCTAATCTTTTTTTTTAATGTATTTTGCCCGAGGTCTCAAAGACTCCTGGACCGATTTTGAAAATTCTTCTTTTTAAAATTAAATTCAGCGAATCAGTTTAGTTAATTCGCATAAGTATTTTGATGGGCAACTACGGAACCCTACACTGTGCGTGGCCCGACACGCACTTGGCCGGTTTTTTTGTATTTGAAATCGTAGATACATGCAAAAATTCAGGATGATCGGTTAAAAGGTTTAATTACACCTTCCTAAATTCAGGATCCGATATTCAAGACACGATTTAGGATAAGAAATTTTGTCGCCGAAGCTCGCGCGATTAAACTTTTCTGAATTCAGGACGTCAAATTTAGGAAGGTACCCCTTTTAGACTACCTACTAAAAGAGGTACCTACGTAAATGTGACGTATATAACCCATTACATTTGGGTTGTATGCATTCGGGAACACAGACGCAGGCAGTGAAGTCTACTTACCTTCCTAATTCTCTCAACCCCATCTTTCATCGAGTAGTAGTTCGGCTTCTTTCCTTTCGGCGCTATTTTCTTCTCGTAAATCGCCTTGCGTATGGGATCTTTGAGTTTCTGAAAACAATTTTAACCATTCAATCATTATTGTTATTAAAATAATAAAATAATTATAAAAACGAACAGCTTATATATCCTCCTAAGACATAGACAGTAATCTACTTTGTGGTGACATCGTAGAAGCAGATTTTGTCGAAGAAAAAATAGAACAAATGACATAACATAAGACAGTATATGATTACATAGAAATGTGGAACGAATAAGCTGGAAGAGACGGAATATAAGTTTTTTAATTATGAACATACATTGCCGAGCAGTGGTGGCCCAGTAGCATATCGTGCTCGACTGACGAGTTGTAGGACGTGGTTTCGAACCAAGCCAGGCGCATTACTTTGTGCAATTTATTTCATCGCTGCTCTAAATAGAAACGTCAAAGAAAACATTCGTGATAAACCGGTATGTCCTACAATCAAAAATTCGAATACATGTGACATCTACCATGCCGCACTGGGTCTGTGTGGTGGATTATGGCCCACTCCCTCTTACAAAGAGGCCAATGTCTCAACAGTGGGAGCATTAAAGGCTGATGATGATTTCCATTGTTATTTTTTTTTTACTTCATCCTTCTCTTACCTACCTTGAAAAAGTACCGGTTGTACTCAAAATCACTAGCCCCCAATTTGAGGGGTGAATTGAGCAGATCAGGCAAGCTCCTGACTGAGGAGCTGGGGGCTCGCAGTAGCACCACTATGTTGGCAGAGTAAGCTGCATACAGGATAGTGAGCGCCACGAAGAGAATCAGGGTGACGCATCGACCTGGATTCAGATAGAGATTAGTCAACAACGAAACCTGGTGGGAAAGAGACAGAGCTATACAATTCATCTAGCGCCAGTCCGTTCCCGCAGTGGTTCTACTCTCGCTTTAATGGCGGCTCCACATTAGTGCCGTAAATTCATGCCGCGAATTCTCGCCGTGAATTCTCGGCACAATACCGACACTGATCGTGGAACAGGCGTGAATCACCATCCACATTCTCGTTCACGCCTGTTCACGGGGGTTCACGGCACTAATGTGGAGCCGCCATATGACGTCATGGTAAGCCCCCAGAATCTTTACGGGAAGCGTTTCTCGTACACTAGGCGATGCAAAGTCTCCGATACCTTACGACTTTACGACGGTATCCAGGCGACTATCGCTATACAAACGGGACGATAGACACAGTGGCTGACCGATTGACTGCTGCACAGTCTGTCACTGGTTTGATACCCGCACGGAACAAAGTATAACCTAAAAGTACCTAGTTGTTCCGAGTCTGGGCGTTTGTGTAAGTACGTAATGTTTACTGTTTGTATAAACGCACCCACGATGCTAGAAAGATTAGTACCTAGTATGGGGCAACGTGGTATAAAAAAAACGAAAATTTCAGACCCCAGATTGCTACTATATACGAAATTCCACGGGATAGGAAAACACTTTAAGATTTTAATATTAGTACGCACCTGCGCCATATCTTGGTTCTAGAGTACATCCTTGCTGTAAAACTGCCCCGATGATCAGGATCAACACATCAGCCCATGATCCGTCAAGTTGGAGCGGATGCTGAAATATTTGCAGTTGAGATTGTCACTTTGTCTTTACTGTACTTAGTCTATCTCACCGATCTTATGGTTTTGGTTACATGCATTAAAACAAAAAACCGATTAGGGTTATTATTTTTTTTAAAGTTAGTTCATGATAATCTTCAGCTTATCTGGCTGACCGAGCTTCGCTCGGTTTTTAAAATGCTTTTCTCGAACTTGGGACCTTGATAAATCGATTCCTTGAGCCGAAAAACCCCTAATCTGTAACTTTCATGAAAATCCTTGGAGCCGTTTCCGAGATCCTGATTTTATATAAATATACAAGAATTGCTCGTTTAAAGATATTAGATTACTATCTTTTGGTCATGAAATCTGCAAAAACTGTGTTTACCACAGTGACATAATAATATGTATAAGGAGTTAATCACTGCAATGAAGTAATAACATTTTTTTGGAATGGAAGATTCAACCCTGGCAGGGCAGAACTGCGAAAGCCTGCAGGTTGGTCTTTACCAACCTCTGGAGTTCTTATCCAGTAGGACGCAGGCAGTAGGCTCGCAGTTGAGTTCTCATCTCACCGTCACCAGACACGGATGTTTCGGGAGGTACCTGTGTCGAATGAGGAAGGAAGAAACGTCTGGGTGTCACCACTGCGAGGATTGCCCGGAGGATACGGTGGAGCATACGGTGCAAGACTGCCCCGCTTAGGCAGAGCACCGCCGGTGTCCTCACGGCGGTGATAATATCCGTGGCCCCGGAACATACAGGCCGGGCTATTGAAGGACACCCCGTGGATTTTAGTGAGGACAAGTCTGACAGACCCCCCTGCCCTGCCCTGGGTGGGAGGACTTACTTAGGTACCACGTTAAAAAAAAGGTATTACTTTAAAAACAGTGGAAAGAAAATGATTTAATTTAGCACACACTTTTTTTAAAGAATTTACCACGTTGAAAAAAAGGTATACTGTATTAAAAAAATGTAATACCTACTGATTGTTTAAAGACACAAAAAAAAAACGGGTTGTTCTAAGTTTGCCACAAAATAATTCCCCAGAAAAAAAGTATGTTAAAAGAGCCAAAGGTTATTGTTTTTTTTTTAATTTTGATTATTGTACAGACGCCAGCAGGTCATCCTATTCGAATCCGTCACATTTTACCAATCGAACATTAACCTTTCACTATTGTGATAATATTGAGAATCTATCAAAGAAAGACAGATTGTGGTTGCTTGATGTGCTGGCGTCTGTACATTCGACCCATTTTTTTCCGCACAGGGATAACAGAACAATTAAATTATAAAATCCAGCACAAAACTACCGAAAACGAGGACATCATCAAAAAAAACGGCTTACCATTCCCATAGTAGCTTCCCACTTCGAAGCGATATACAAGAAGATGGAACAACCCAGCACACAGATGAAGATTGCCAGCCACACGGCACCAGAGAAGGGCAAAGTGAAGATATTGGAGATGTAGGACAGAGGAGGTTCCCTGAAGACGAACCGGACTGCCGTGGAGCCCACCATGGCTATGTAGTCCACCACCATCACACGCTCTTGAGTGAAGATTGATAGGGTGCCTGGGGATATGGAGAACATTGTGATAATGAAACATTAAAACTGGTGATCGAAAAGTTAGTGATTAAAGTTTTTGAGTTGATTACTAGATCAAGACCATACCATAATAATATTCCACAACTATCACAACGCCATCTAGTCCCAAGCTAAGCAGAGCTTGTGTTCTAAATACATACATATTATAGATAAATTACACCCAGACACGGAACAAATGATCGTGCTCATCACACAAACATTTGTCCTGGGTGGGAATCGAACCCACGACCTCCGGCACAGCAGTCAGGGTCACTAACCACTAGACCAACAGGCCTGTCTCCACTACACTAACAAAACCAAACGATCAGTCCACTTTGGCCCCAGATCTCGAAAACCGGTCACGGGGATATGCCTTTGCCCTGCAGTGTGATGAAGTAGGCTAGCAGTATAAGTATCAGTACTATATCAATTAATGAATAAAAAAAAAGAAAAAACGTTTATTGGAACACGTCTCAAGTGCACATTTTTTTTACGTGGTAAAATCATCAGATGATTCCTCCGGCCTTGGGTGGAGCGGATTAATAGACTGTCAGAATCAAACTGACTAGAATCAACGATGTTCCTTCAGTATCCCTTTACGTTTCTGTGTCACGGTTCCGCTAGTGCGTACAAAAAAGTGTCAACCAGTCAGCAAGAAATAATTAGGTAGGTATAGGCGCTACAGCAGCTCACTAGATTGAATAAAACAAGTTTCATAACTGTATTATTTTTCTAATCACCCAAATAATAACTAGTATTTTCAAAACTAGTACATGTTAATAAATATTTACATTTTACAGTTATTTCTGTCGCTCCACTTATCAGCTGATTGATTAATTAGGCTATTGCAAAAAAAAACAGAGATTAAAGCCAGAAACACATTAGGGGTTGAACCATATCTGGCAGCTCGGGATCGCCTTTTTCCGTTGCCCTTTCTCTTTCTAAACACTGTTTTAGGCTATCACGGTTATTTTCAGAATTTAAAATGTCACTTACGGGATGACTCTCTAGAGTCATGATGAGTCATCCCGCGATCATGGCGCTTGCAACAGCGTCGAAATATCGGGAACTCAAAATCATAAATAATCAAGGAAGATATCCCGTAAGTGACATTTTAAATTCTTTCTCTTTCTGTCGCTTAGAACTGCCATTTGCTAGACCGAGACAATGCGACAGCAGCCAGCCGCCTCACGGATTCCGCCGCGTGCTATCGCATTATGCATTCTGTCTCGGTCTAGCAAATGGCAGTTCTAAGCGACAGAAAGAGAAAGGGCGACGGAAAAAGGCGATTCCGTGCTGCCAGATGTGGTGTAGCCCTTATTTAACACGCCACGCGACGCAACGTGTCGACACCCGATGTGCAGTGAGCGCGTGTCGTCGCGTCGGGTGTTCATAGTGTGATTCTGGTCATAGAAAACAATACATTTGATTTTACCCAACACGCATCACGTTTCATCGGGTGCCGTCGGGTGTTAATAATGTGTTTCCGACTTTATGAACGACGGATTTGAATTCTAGAAGTTGGCAGTAATATTTACAGAAGGTATTAACAAAATAAAAATAAAAGTGAAGATTATTCTTTTAGAATAATGTACGATTTATCGAGTCTTTTTTTCTTATTTTTATTTTCCACAGACCGTAATCTTTAAACCCCCTTATTAATAAACGTGGACTAAAGTTACGCCAAGGTTAATCCTTAGTAAAAAATGTATGGTTAATCCGAGGATTATCCTGGTTGTAACTTTAGTACACGTTTAATAATAAGGGGTTAAATTATTAAATATTTCATTTTGATTATGTGCATTTAAGAGTGATGTAAGATTATATACTCTTGTGTCTTTTTTTATTATTTTGGTTTCATTTTATTGCACCTGCAGCGAATTTCAATGTCCAGTTGATAAAATAAAACCACGATACTTAATTAATAAATTATTGTTTATATTACGTTGCAGTAAACCAAAATATGTGCATATTATGCATGTATATTGTGCATATTATATTATACCTAATACATTATATGCGTATTTTTTTGTTACTATTTTAAAATATAAATTTGTCAAGGTGACTTACTGGTATTTACTGTTTAAGTAAGGTTGTAATATTGATAAATAATGTACTATGTATTTATGGTATCAGCATCTATTAAATATTCATCAAAATTATAAATATATGAACAAATTAAAGTTACCCTTGGCAGTTTGATGTATTTTTACCAAATTATATCTAGATATTAAAAAAACCTATTTTTCTTAAGTAACAGTAGACAAGAAACGCCCCGATAAAGAATGAAACAATGTTCAAAAAGCGCTAGCGCCACATAAATAAAATGCGATTCCCGTGCTCCACCCTGTCGGAGCACGTTTACGCACCCAAATTCCGCAAATCGCTGATTAGTAACTAAGTAAGTTTTTGTAAAAGAGCGGCACTAGAACCACGGTAATATTATTATACAGTACTCCGACTTCATACAAACGGACGAAACGCGAGCTATGCCTACGCGCCTCGATGTCGGGGCGCGCTCGGGGCGCAGACATCACGACTGTACCGCAGTGACGAACGGACGGTGTGTTGTTTTTTTAACAATAACCGCGCAATTTTTTCACTACAAATCAGTTCAAGTACATTTATTTAATATGACGAGTGTAGTAAATATTGTGCTGTTTTTGGTTGCTTAATTTTTAAGCTTTATATTAGAATGCGGATTTATTATATTTTAAAAGTTAATAATAAAGAATTTCGTACGACTCAGTCGAGGCGCAAATATTTTTCGGTCGCAAAATAAGCCCAAATTGTTTTTCAAACAAAAACATGTTTTTTTAAATAAAATCTACCAATCAATAACCCTCCTGGCGCAGTCGGGTAAAAAACAACACGCATTTTTATTGAACACTTCTTATCCAATAAACAAAGTATTTTATTTGTTTATATAAAAAAAAGTATACCTATTTACAACCACAAAACTAAATTGAAACAGAAAGTAGGCAAATGTACGTAGGTAATTCAAATGCTGGAGACGGGCAGCCAGCCCTAACGCATGTTTACGTACCGCGCGGCTGTAGGCATTTATTTTTATCATGCGGCCGAGTTCCACTACTGTAAAGATAATTATACTGTGCTAGAACCGACCCCTATGGAACACCGCACGTGACAGATCACTTCTCTATTTATCTGTTCTGCGGAACTAAACGATCACCATCCTGTCGGAGTACGATGCACAAATAGTTTTTTTATCCATCGGTATGCATAATAATAATCCAGTTCAGAACACCGTGGATTTTAGTCAGTACAAGTGTGACAATCCCTTTATGAAGGACTCTTTGTTGATTTAACCACGTAAAAATTATAAATATATATATAAACTTAGGCACTATCTTTGTTTTTGAGTTAGGTTGAGGCTAAGAGCACACGAAAGTTAAATAAATTCTTGAGGTAGTCCTCTCCCACTTTTTTACCCAGGTGTGGGAGCGGGCAGATTGGAAAGAGGCAAAAAGAAAGGCCTTTACCCGAACAGTGGATGATGAAACGGTGATTATCACTAATCCATAGATCCAAAGTTTCAAGTTGTCAATCATTACCTAGATCAGCCTCCTTCTTCACGAGCTGGTCGACGATCCCCTGCCAGTTTCCGTGCTTGTCCTTGTATCCCCAGGTGTGCGTGAACACTAGATTCTCCGTCGCGTTCAGCATCTGGAAGCAGATGCTGACCACGGCATACGACATCTTCGTTATGGAATCCTGGTGAAGTTGCCTGGATGGTAGAAGATAGGAGCATGTTAGATGAAATGTACGAGTAGTCGCTTACGATGTGAGAAGATTGGAGCATGTTAAATGAAATGTGCGAGTAGTCGCTTACGATGTGAGAAGATTGGAGCATGTTAAATGAAATGTGCGAGTAGTCGCTTACGATGTGTTACTAATATCTCATCTTGGCTTTGACTTTAGCTTTTACTTCGACTAAATATGAAATAATATAATATGAAAACTTTGTCCAGGTCTATTTGTGAATAATTCTGTTGTGTCGAAAAATTGAAGCGTTACTAAATCTTGCAGATTCATCCGAAGACAGATAGAGGCAGGTGTTTTTACCATCTGACTATTACCACTGCACATGCTCATTGGTCAAATCAAATTGCGCTTCCTTTTACAGTCAGATATATTCGTATATACAGAAGCGATAGTAAATAATTTACACATGAAAAAAACACTTCCTTTCACATAAAATAATAAGAACATCACGTCACACATTTAATCAAAGGAGACAGACTTGTAGGTACCTAATACTAAAGCCTAAACCGTTGGACCGATTTTGATGAATTTTAGAACAGCGGCAGATGAGACGCTGAAGACGGTAATAAGATATAAACGCAGTGAATTCGTACACTCCTCCTCCGATAAAAGCTGTGGGAAAAGGCTAGTATAAATAAAATATCAGAGACGTAATTATTATAGACGTCGTAAATCTTTAGCCCCCAAGTCACGTCGCAGCAGATGACAATGAAACTTTGTCAGATAAAACTTTATGTAGCTACGAAGTTAGACAGTAGACCACGTCTTATCCGACAAGTTATAACATACAAAATATATTAAATATAAATTATTTGAATTGCCTGCGTCTATTGAGATGTAAGTCTAAGTATCTGTGTATTTTATGGATGTTCGCGCTAAAAAAACTTATGTAAATGGTCACGAGGGATGTCGTAATACCGTGTGAAGGTAATGGCGACCAAAATTCAGAATTTAAAAAGTTTGAATTTTTTTAAGATGCGTTGGATCATCTCATGCCATTATTTCAGAGCAAATAATAACATTCTTTGAGTGATAAGTTGGATGTGTACAACTGTGTGTGTGAGCAGTGGTGGCCCAGTGGTATCGGTCCCGACTTACGAGTTGTAGGTCGTGGGTTCGAACCCCGCCTGGCGCATTACTTTGTGTAATTTATTTCATCACCACTGCTCTCAAAACGGTGAAGGAAAACATCGTGAGGAAACCGGCATGTCCTAGAACCAAAAATTCGAAGACATGTGACATCCACCAACCCGCACTGGGCCCGCGTGGTGCATTATGGCCCACTCCCTCTCACAGAGAGGAGGCCTGTGTCCCAGCAGTGGGAACATTATAGGCTGATGATGATGATGATGATGATGTACAACTGTACACCTTGGTTTAACTGCAAGGTTTATGAGGGAGGCGCTTTGACAAGAACCTCCAGGGTTCTGTCATAGAAAATTTTGTAACCAACAATATGGTTTTTTAACCAGTTTCCAAAGCAACAGCTCAAAGGAAGCATATATGTTAGTATTTTACGACATTTGAGCCTATTTGCCAATGAGGCACAACATAATAAAATGAATGGAATAACATTTAGGTATTTCATATTTGTATTGGCAGGTAATGCGCATAGTCCTTTGGTGAAACCCAATCAGCTCCACCCTTTCTGAGTAAAACCAAAGGATTGTGACCAATGTGTGATCAGGAAAAGTTAAGTAAGTAGAAGAATAATTTCCTCATCGTTTTAAGTAGAAATACAATTGCGACGTAGCGTCTAAAGGATGTTGGCAAAACTTGTAATGCAAGTAAGTTGCGATGCAGGTGAAGGCTACATATAAATAAAACAAATATAATTTTATATCTTTACGTTTTAAGTAAATGTGCGGTCAATTAGCATATTTATGTGCTTATTGAGAATATCTGACCGCTGGTAATTTACAGCAGTAAAGGAGTAGTAAAATTCATTTGAAATATGTAGCTAAAACCAACATTTTGCCCAAGTATATTCGTGTTTTATTTGACATATTATCAGATAAAATCCCATAGGCATCGCTTTTAACTCATTCTTTATTTATTAACTTATTAATAGCCTGCTGTATTGTTGAAGGCTTCCCACTATCATTCCAGCGATCACGAAAATATAATGTGCTTAATCTATTCATCTTAGCTACTTCTTAAATGACACAATTACAGCTTCTTTGAATCGTGCTGATATGCACGAATGATTTATTAGGTATTGTTTGTAATGTTCTTGTGTCATTAGAATAGTTAAAATAAAATAATTCATATTTTTTTTAAAGAAGTTTTAGGACTGAAATGAGATTAAATCACTGTCATCTACAGTAGTTTTCTCTAAGGATTCTTTCAGCCCCTTGAAAAGTTTGGTTTTCACTAAGTTGCTGAACGACGGTTCGCGACACTAATACCTACAAGGCACTGTCTCGATGACGAACTCGTCGTAGCGTGCAACCTAAAAATTGACGTTTAGAAAATATAATAGCATACCTACCTGTAATCATCGAAATGGATTGATAATTGGAAAGAATAACAAACAAAGTTTGGTAGAGTGTATGGATGGACCATACACCTCTACCAAACTTTCACAAATTATAATATTGTATTATATGTAGTTGCAGGGCAAAGGTCGAAGTCTTAAAGTTGGTTTTTAAAACTGACATTCTTCTATATGATATACGCAACATTATTTTATCAAAAAATTAAATTGATTTATTCATTTAAAAAGCATGTAACTACATGTGAATACATTGACAACTTTAGATTATTTTGGTATTTAAATGTATTCAAACTTACCTATACGGTAAGTACCTATTTTATTATCTAGGTACTTTTACGTGTCACGAAAACTATTAATACATGAATTTGCATAAAAAATTTGTAGAAGAACTAGTTATACGATTATTGTAATTAACATTTAACATGACAGTTTAGTAAATTCCGCATCAAGTTTTTTTCTAACAAATTCGAATGCGAGAATTTCCGCAACGGATTAACATACCTACATTTATAATTAAACTACCTGTTAATACTATAACTAAGACGTGCCGATTGCAGATAGATATAACATTTTTATACAGAATAAGAAACAGAATATACCTAAAAATAAATAAATTATATAAATAAAGGAATCCACGTCACTGGAGCTGATTGATCATCAAACGCCTGAAGAGATCTTACCAAATTATAGGTAAGAACCAGAGTTTTTTAAAAAAATACGCTGTCAAGTAGGTGCATTTATATTCTGCTGCAGACAGGTTCCATAAATATATTGGGCAAAAAATATCCCAGTAGTTCCATTGCGAAAAAGTATTGCAGTTCCATGGAGTAAAAAATCCCAGTAGTTTTTTGGAACTAGAGGATGGAACTACTGAGATGTGGCAGATATATTGAGAGACACGGCAAAGTTTAATCCCTCCAATTTTGATTCGTGGGTCAAAATAAGTTACTTCATGGTCACACGACATTATACAGTTTATCTGTCGAAGGTTTCCCCAACGACGTTGGAGTCAGCTTCCAGTTTTGCCAGATGCAGCTGATACCAGTATTTTACATGGAGTGACGAAAATCTGGGTAAACTCCGCCCCACACGTAAATTATTTTGTAAAGGACAAAATGTAAGGACTCTACATTTTGTCCCTTACAAAATATAGAAGAGTAAGTAAACAGCCAAATCACAGATACCGGGTGATAAATAAGTTACGTATTGGTAATCTGACTCGTATGTCGTAAAATACTTACAATCTATCATTCATATGCTGCCTTGTCTCGTTGCTATCAGTGATAACATTCGTCATCGTCAGCGTATGTCCTCTCAAGTCATTTCTTCGTGATGACAGCACATTGGTACTCCTGTAGTCTTCCATCCAACCGTACTTGCTAACTGTTATTTTTGGCAGCACTTTCTGCTCCTCGTGAAACACAATACTAGTATTTTCGGCATCAAATATCTGATCGTTTATGGAACTGGTATTTTGAGTATTGTAAACAATCGTTTTGTTTGCTAAACTGTTATTTTTAGTATCGGAATTCAGTGTTTTCCCACTTTTCCATGTTGCTCTATTTGTGTAAATAACTTCGGAATGTTCTGATACTTTGTAAGCTGAAACAGAATAAAGGAACTACTTCATTAAATAATCATCATAAAAAAACCCACCACACTATTCCCAAATCACTGCAATTCCTGAGAGCCAGAATCAACAGCGGCAACCACCAGAAAAACGCCGAAACAATGAAACTCGACGTGTCCCGGAGAATGAATTTACCTGTCTTGGATCCTGCAACGTAATGAATCAGAAAATAATAGTGGAGGAGTAGCAATAATAATTATGTTTCCACTTCCCTCCATGTCAAGCAGGAGACAGAACAAGACAAGGCCAATAGGCACGAAGGGATATTACAACTGGGAGAAGCCCAGTTGCCTAGCACCACGGGTAAAATTTACTACTGATATTAATGGGTCCTAAACTGACACTTTGCAAGCTGAAACAGAATAAGGAACTT
Source organism: Agrotis clavis (assembly GCA_954870645.1). Lineage (NCBI taxonomy): Eukaryota > Metazoa > Arthropoda > Insecta > Lepidoptera > Noctuidae > Agrotis > Agrotis clavis. The sequence goes on along the minus strand of OX940932.1, from coordinate 20,436,751 downwards.
TAAAGATTAAATCGTCATCATCAGCCGGAAGACGTCTACTGCTGAACATACGTAGGCCTCCCCCTTAGACCGCCATGATGAAGGACAATTTGCCACTTGCATCCAACGGAACGCGACTCTCAGGATGTCTTTGGTCCACATAGTGGGGGGCTTGCCTCCGCTGAGTCTTTTGGTTGCGTCTTTTCTTAGATTCGATTAGGTACTCAAGGGGAAATAAAATTAACAATAGTCAATTATGTGCTCTTGAAAACATAATATAACTTGAATTATACTCGTTAGCTTTAAATTGATTTCAATTTAAGGAAGATAATAGTGCGTGTGTAGGAGATCTTATGGCTACTCTATATAGTCTATAGTTTCCGCACTGTTAGTTTAAATATTTAGAACAATTCATTATTCTGTGGGTCGTGGTCACGAACATTACACGATTGTGTAATGACAACCAAAAAAGAACCCAAAAAGGCAGAAATTGATATGCAAGAGTTTATCTTAAAAAAATACATTACGCCATTTGTTCCTAAATTCATTTGGCATGTTTTACCTAATAGTATACCGTCCTTAACTTTGCCTATAAATAATCTCACGTAGTTAAGGTTGAACCTTACCATTTTTTTAGGATTCTCCCCTCATCATCAAAATAATCAGTTCTTACCTTGGGGACTGTCAGACTCGTACTTACTAAAACCCACCGTCTTACGTCAATTGCCCTTCACGTTCCAGTCATGGTTACCTGTTTAGATAGTCACGTGACGCAGGTCATAAATCGGAATTGAATCCCGATTCCACTACGATCGAAAAACTACAATCGAAGAATAACACTGCCCTATCCGGGAATCGAAACCAGCGCGCTCTTATTCAGCAGTGGCACTCGTAGCAATAATAATAACAATATGGCTACTACGATGAACCCTCATAACAAAACAACTCAATAAAATAAGCTATGTCGCTCACACCTACTTAGTATTCAATAGACGTAGTACCTCGGTAGTACACGCGTTCAGATTAAAGATTTATTATGATCTGACCTACAGACAGGTGACATTACTGGCTGCGTGCAGCTGATTATGTTATTTTTATGATGGCTGGTTGGAAAACCCCTCGATCAGATATCACAAGGGAGGGATAATCCCACCTTATTATTTCCAATTAACTGCAACTCCTGAAAGCCAGAATCAACAGTGGCAACCACCAGAAAAGCGCCGAGACAATGAAGCTCGACGTGTCCCGGAGAATGAATTTACCTGTCTTGGATCCTGCAACGAAATTAATCAGAAAAGAATAGTGGGGGAGTAGGAAAATACGTAGTTTCCACTGGCAGATAATTGATAATAATACCTAGACGATACACGTTTATAATTATGTATCTGAATCACCAATTAGGTACTTGACATATTTATATTTCATTAACCCAAATTGCATTTTTTCCATTGCAGAATTATTATTTTTATAGCAATAGTAATCAGTGACGTCACTAGTTAATTCAATGATGTTACTATTTATTGATTTCAGAGCTACTAATCATATCATGGATTGAATAACTTGCAATAGGTAATATTAAAACAAATTGATACGAATCTTAATGGAATATCCTGATATCATAAATTCACAGTAACCAGACATTCACATGCATTAGGGCTATTGTTCTTTAATCTTTCAACTGTCTATGAACGCGTACAGAGATCGAGAACTAAATAAATGTTGAGCAAGTTTTGATTGAAATCTGCAACTGTTTAATCTAAAATTAATTATAGCATGATACAAAAGCACAATTGTTTTGTTTACAATTCAGTATTCAGACAAAGAGGATGAATGTTGTGTGATTTTCACCTGATACAAATTTTGCGTTCGCAAATCACTATGCAATGATGTCTACAATTTTCCATCTATCAATCATTGCAGATTTTACACTGAATTGATATTCAAAGTTCGAATCGAAATATAAATAACTGAATGAATATACGGATAAACAGTAGAAAAAAAATATTGTACTAATGAGATTAGTTTTTTTTTACTGTTAGTTTATTTAGTTTTTTATAATATTATTTACAGTTGCGTTTTTGTGCAAACACCAGCACATTGAACTAGGTACCCCATTTTATCAATAACAAATCAACTCTTTATTTGAAGAAATAAGGTTCATGTTCGAATCGGAAGACAGAAATATGTGCCGTTTCTGTAAAAACAGATTTTAACCTTTTATCTCACCCACCCACAAAAAACACGATACAGGTAACTGCTCTGATGTATGAAGTTTATAACTATTTGATTGATTGTACTAATTGGTGAGAAAATAAAAAAAAACTATAAAAGCATATTTTGTCTAAAATAAATGAAGTATAGAACTACGATGTCCTTTCCATGTCCTAACTACTGCTACGATATTATTAGCTAGCAAGGTACAACTTCAAGGTGATTTTTTGCATTCGCTGGGAAATTGAGTTTTTGTGAATAATATGCAAACCACGTAGTATTTTATTACAACTTCGTTATTTAAATTACCTGTCGAAGCTAGAACGATATAAATACTAAGACAAGCAAAAAAATAAAATGGCTCTTTGTTCTAAACATGAGTGAGATGCAAATACCTAATGAATTTTTCCAACTATTTCAATTTTATTTATTTACCATTTTTTCTTTAATTATGTATTGTCTTACTTTAGGGTTTACCTACACTTAAGTATGATTATGTAATTGAATTATGATGCAAGCCGCTTCCAACCGAATCCTATTGGAAATCTATAAGGGAGGCCTATGTTCAGCAATAGACGTCCTACGTCTATTGCTGAACATAGGCCTCCCTTATAGATTTGATATGGTGATGATGATGGCGAAGTTTAATTACTTATTAATTTGTCAACATACCTGTTCATGTAAATAGGTATGCTATGAATTCTCCGATATGATGAAGGAAAATGTATACCTCTTTAGGTTTGGCACGATATGAATTTGCGTAGGTTAAAGGATATGACGATTCCATGACAGATGTGATAATAAGTAAGGTAGCGTGGGTTAAACTGTTATGTAGGTACAAATCATAACAATAAAATGATAATTATGTGACACTGCTGAACACCTATTCGTAATTATATTCGAAATTAGTCCGAGGTATGATATACTTGTAGTAGTGTTCTCTCGCTACGCCTGACGCGATTTTTTAGATTTATTCTTTGATAAAAATAAAAGTTATTTTAATCAAAGTAAATTTGCAATCTGAAACAGAATAAAAACGCCGCGCCTGGCAACACTGCATTTAAGTGTCATTTAAGTGTCATTCGTTTTTTCGCGCCCGTATGACGCATCGGGGAAAAAGTTTTGTGTTCTTATAATTAGTATAATATAAGTATTAAACACAAACCAAGGATGCCAAAAACAATAGAAATAGTGAAGAAGTTATGGTCAATAAGAAAAGGAATAAATTGGCTCGAAAGATTGAAAAACACAAAGCCAAAATGGAGGAGCGGGAGGAGCTTAATAATTTTGTAAGTATTTTTCACTGAAAAAACTATAATGACGGAGAGTTATGTTAATGTGTGTTACACTCTACTTTCTTCTCGTTGAGAAATTCATATTCACGATGTTTTAAAGATTTAACAACCTCATTTACTTGAGTTTTAAATAATCAAAGTCTAGCTAGCATGTACCTACTTGTCCTGTAGGACGGATAATATAATTATATTTACATAATGTTTTACACTTTACTTCTTTCTCGTTGAGAAAGCTATGATAAGGATCAATTGAACATACAGTATGTCTAACCTGGTGGATACAAAATTAAGACATTAGGTATACATGTGTTACATGTTGCCCCCTCTCGTTGAGAGGGCTATGCTTTGGATCATTAAAACATACAATGGATCGATTTGACATACAGTATTTCCATCAAAAATGTATGTCCTGTTGGACAGAGGTATTAGGTATACATGTGTTACATGTTGCCCCCTCTCGTTGAGAGGGCTATGCTTTGGATCAATATAACATACAATGGATCAATTTGACACACAGTATTTCCATCAAAAATGTATGTCCTGTTGGACAGAGTTATTAGGTATACATGTGTTACATGTTGCCCCCTCTCGTTGAGAGGGCTATGCTTTGGATCAATATAACATACAATGGATCAATTTGACACACAGTATTTCCATCAAAAATGTATGTCCTGTTGGACAGAGTTATTAGGTATACATGTGTTACATGTTGCCCCCTCTCGTTGAGAGGGCTATGCTTTGGATCAATTTAACACACTGTACTTCAAACAATGATTTACAGTACATAGATAGAAAAGATATGATTGGTAATTTGTATTATATTTACCTACCACTCATTAAGAGAGTTGTTGCTACATGTTAGCTATCTAAGAAGAAACCGGGGCACTTCTCCTCACTTAACAAGAAAAGATCCTATAGCATCAAGCATAAGTTGCCTCTTACAAGTGATGATCTATTTATAATAAAAATATTCTCTATTATTTGAGTTATGGACTGGCAGGATAATTATATTGCCATAATTTGTAAAATGTTATTACAGTAATGGTCATGATCTGATTACTGAAGCAATCAAATGTATAGTCTACTGTAGACTACATTCATATACTTAATTACTCTGAACGGTTGGGTTGTTAGATGGATACCTAAGTACAATGAGTTAATATGGCCAGTCATGAAAACAATTCCATTACTTTCGCTCTAGAAAAGCAACCAGAAGAACAGATAGAAAAACAATAAATATTTTTCTGCTTGAAGTGTGCTAACCGGTTCTAAGAGGGATTATGTGATGTGAATGCTATTGAAAGAATCCTAATAGAGGGAAAGGAGCAGACTTACATAAGCCTGCACTTGTACCAAATAATGCTATACTTATTACTAGATGCATGCAATATATGACATGCCTGGAGACGGTGTCCGTTGACTATTCAACCTATACGGGCAATATATTAATAACAGAAGAGACCACTCTTACCAATCTTAGATAAGACATTTCAACTTACTAAGAGGCAACAAGTGAACTGAAATCTGTACCTACTAATTCAAAATAAAAGAAACGGTGTGACTTCCACCACCATAAAGGGAGCGACCAATAGACTTCATCCAAATATTATTATTGGAAATACAAATAAATCAATTCCATGAAACTACTAGCAGTTCAAACAGCCCTGCCCACCTCCATAAACAGAAGAATCTATCTATACAAATTGAAGAAGAAGCCAACAACAGAAAACCTGAAGCGACAACAGTCATTTTCCAGCCAATCCCAGGACAAGTACCAGTAAGAGTTAGTGGTAATGTTTGCTGCTTGCTTTGTATATTTCTATTCATACTGGGAATCTATAACCAAAGATTCTGTTATATAAGACTGGGTAAGAGTACCTATAATTGTTCAAGATAAGATTCCATAATATAATAACTGAGAGACATCTCTTATTCAAGAAATAAATAAACTTTCATAGCTAAGTTCTGTTAAACAGCTGATCAATTTGATCCATGATTTTCTTTATACTCACAGATTTATAATAAATCTTTAAATGTTAAATAATTTAATTATAATCAACCATTTCAGTCTAGAATATGTACAAGGACTGCACCTCTTTGAAAATTAGATCATAAGGGTGCAAACTATTTAGTAGCAATTAAAGAATATGGTTAGAAATTTTTGCGGTTCACATCTAACAATAAGCTGTACAATAAGTCTTTCCACTGACCCCTGTGTATTTAACACGTTCGGTGCGGTATCGGGTTGATTGTATCCGATGCTCATCTTGCCACTGGTGCGGGGTAAAAATTACTGTGCCAACCGCTGGTGCGGGATAGATATATTCTGTCTCCCTATGAGTATGAATAAGATAGTTAGTGATTTAGAATTGCCTCTTTAAATAAATCGTAAAGATACCAAAAAATTGCATCGGATCCTTTCGACCCGATACCGACTGGAGCGAAATTTTTTACGTCTAGTGCGTATATCGGATCTAAACGACCCGATACCCGATGACCCCATAGCCGCACTAGATTACATGTTAGTAGAGCTAGTGAGGTCCTCCTGGTTAGATAACTTTTTATCCTAATTATAAGAGAAAGTATATGAAAAATGAAACGATCGAGGAGAATGTTATTCAAGTTGAGTGAGGGTGATAATTGTGAGAAACCAACGAAAAATAAAGTGAGCGAAGGTCCCCCAAGGCAAATAATATTGGGTAAGCTGGACATTTCTGATAATAATGTATATACTAGCCCGTCAACTGGTCACACATTACAAGTCCTAAAAACTGCAGCTATCAATCCCAAACCACCAGATCAGCCTCTACTATAAGTACATTTTATCGATATAGATTTTTTGTTTAGTCATCCACAACACTAAAAATATATCGACACTTTAACTAACTAGTGCGGATATGGGGTCGGAAAGATCCGACAGACAATACCTTTATTTACACGCAAACCATTCAGTGCATCTACGAGCGATTTCAGCCCTTTAATAAGTATTTCTTTGTCAACATATTGGTACAAAAAAAAATGCTATTGTCATTATCCCTATTAAGATAAGTTCTTCTAAACAGACCTAAGTCGAACGGGTCGTTTCGACCCAGCACCGCACCAGGGACAAGTGGGGCTTCGGATGTAATCGACCCGATGCCGCACCAACTGAAAGTCATCAAATTTGACTAACGCAGTGAACGTGTTAATCAGTCTGGTAAACTGTTAATATCTGTAGAGCATCTCAAAAATCAAAGTATAAAAGTCAGTTAATAACCTAGATGACTAATCTATCCCGGATTAACATAATTATGAAAATGCTTTTGTTGTACAAGCGTACATAGCATACTAAGAAAATCAATAGATTATTTACTTTCGATGATAAGTTCAGATCTCAGATCTCATCAGATCAGGACTGGTGATCAATTCTAAATTTATGACTAAGCCCTCCTATATTTTGTTTTATGAATACTCAATATTAAGTTTGTCCTCAATTAGCAACATTGTTAGAAAATTTGGTATCAATTCGCATGGCTACTTATCTCATAATCCAGTTTAGTTCACATAAACACTTTATAAAGAAAACATTTTTTAGCCCTAGAGTAGAGATAAAGAGGAAATAAAGTCAGAATTACTTTGGGGGAAAAAGAACATTATTAATAGTTGTAAAGATAATAAACAATGTATCTAGACACGCGGGAGCGTGTCAAGCCAAGTTCTGGAGCACAGCTCACCTTGTCCTTAATTTTAGAAACATTTTCAAATGCATTACCTACTAAGTGTTTGGGATACACATTACAAGGGGACAAGCACTAGGGACAGTCTGTCAGTCTGGGAATGACAACATGTAAACTACTTAAGAGTTCTTAGATACATACATTGCTTTGTAGAACTTCGTGATTAAAATAAAAAACTGTGTTATTTTGCGTAGATCTGACAATATTACTGCAATAGCTCATTTATACTGTGTGAGAAGAGTACAATACTCTTCTATAAATTGCACTGATTTTTGCTTAATAAAGAGGCTGATTTTGAGTCTCGTAATTCCAATGTAGATAAAGAATGGAGACTGTTTAAGTTTTCAATTTTAGAATAAAAGATAATTTTGGCCATCCAAATCCTGATCCAGAGTCATAATTCTCAAGTAGATAAAGAATAGAGACTAAGTTGTCAACTCTATAATAAATAATTTGGCCATCCAGAGAGACCTTTTTGCATATCGGTCAAGATAATAAGTGTCCAAAGTACATTTGTTGGGATAAGGGGTCCCTAAATGGAATGATCTCTTTTTATATGGTTTTTTCCCCTTTTTTAGTTTATTGCTTAAAGCTATATTATAATAAGATTAGAACAGACAGGGCTAAAGAAATGGTAGTCTTACCAATTTGTGACATTACAACCATGAACTAGTTATCCTCTATACCTAACCCGGGGGGCTGGTATCTAGACATGCGGGAGCGTGTCAGAGCCAAGCAAAGCAGGCGCGCAGCTCACAGTGTGTAATATTACACGAACCATTTGGAGCCACTTTTTAGCCCCTCATAACTCAAAAACTATTTAACGTAGACTTGTCAAATTTGGCACATATATTGAGACTGGCGAGATACATATGTGTTCCAAATTTTATAAACATATCTCAAACAGTTATTTAGATATTAACGTCCAAAAATCGTCGTTTTTATGACTGACCTATAGATCAAAACTATATCCCAGTTCCAGATGACCTAGAAAGTTCAAATTTGGCATACAGATAGGTAATTATATGAATACAAAGGAAAAAATCAGAAACTGGTAATTTTTTATTATTTTATTATAATTTTCACTTAACTTATAATTAGTGCCTGTAAATCTCTATTTGTGGATTTTATGATCTTTACGTAAATATATAACGAGTTAAACACCACCCTAATTTTTTTTAATCCAAATATTCCCGATTTTGTACTTATAAGTTAAGATTAAAGTCGATTTTCGTAATTATTACGCGTAACTAAGCGGATTTTATAACTAGTAGCGCCACCTATTATCATTTTCAAAAACTCACTGCACCATGCACTAAATAAATGAAGAATTGTTTTATTCAAGTGACACTAGATATTTTTTTTTAATCCAAATATTCCCGTCTTTGTACTTATTATTAAGAATAGTGTTGATTTTCGTATTTTTTACACGTAAGTATCCGTATTCTACAACCACTAGCGCCCACTAGATGGCGTTGTGCAATTACGTCACGATCCTGAATCGCGGTGTTAAGATGGGCAGGCGATTAGTATAAGGTTTTGTGAACATGTAATTTTTAAACTATTTCATTGATGCACACTGTTGGAATTAAATCCGTGTCTAACATCCCCTACAGTTATTAACTGGGATTTAATAATAATTATTGTTTCAATCTATTTAGCGATCAGTACCTAGTGTAAGATCATTATTTATGTACAAAAAGTAATGATATCCCATCAAAAACATAAATGTGAAATGAGAGCCAAGCTCAATAGTTTTATATTATGCCTTGGTTGTTGACTTCAACGAAAAAAGAAGTGAAATCTAAATGGGTGCCAAGTTCAATGGTCAGTCCTGAAATTTATTTATAACAACATAAACTATATTTCTTTTTATAACTAAGGATCATACATGTAGCCTAATTTCTGGCTTGGCTATTTCTCATATACGAATTGTATATCCTTCATAAGTTCTAAACCTTTTACTTGTCAATTTTTATTTTATTATTCCGAAAATTTGGTTTGCTGGTAGTACTAACCATCGAACAATTCGTATATGAGAACTAGCCAAGCCAGAAATTAGGCTACATGTATGATCCTTAGTTCTAAAAAGAAATATAGTTTATGTTGTTATAAATAAATTTCAGGACTGACCATTGAACTTGGCACCCATTTAGATTTCACTTCTTTTTTCGTTGAAGTCAACAACCAAGGCATAATATAAAACTATTGAGCTTGGCTCTCATTTCACATTTATGTTTTTGATGGGATATTATCAAGCAGGCGATCAAGAGGAGAATGATATATGCATGTATACATATATATTCTTTATTGTGTACCATTTTACAAAAATAAAGAACTAAATTTTGGGCACAAAGGTGAGTAATTGATTTTGATAGGTAGATTATCGCAATATTTGCTGGAACAATACAATAGTATCCTGTGACAGTAGTGGTCTAATATAAAAGACTATTATGTTTCTGTGTTTCGTTCGAAGAGATTAGATTTTACACTTGTAGTTTCACGTACAATGTCGCCTCTATGCACTCAGTTCAAAGACAACTAAAAAAAAAAAAAAAAAAAAGTATGACAGGTTATACTGACCATAGTTTGCATTCAAATCTTCATTCACGTTCCAGTGCTCCGCCATATCGTCGGCCTAATTCGTTAACCTGCTAAGTGCATTTTTGCAAGGTTTACAGGACGAACAAAAAACTGAATAATATCTTTATTAGTTTAGCAATCAAAATTTTGGAAATCCCGTTGACTTCTATATTTTTTCTTGATATTTTAAAAACATAATATTTTAAAAAACCTAAACAGATTTTTCAAAAATGAGGAAAACGTTTATTTAGCAGTTATTCGAGGTGAAATTTCAATTTGCTTGAGGACTTAGCAGTTTTCATCTTTTTGGTATGGTGTATAGATAATTGAATAGTGCAGTTAAACGAATTCAATTAGTAATCAAAATAATTATTTATTATTGAAAATTTACAAATCAGTCCCTCTTTAATAGGAAACAGGGTTAAAATATCTAAACTAAACTCTTATCGCATCGGTGTGAGGGGTTCGCATTGGGGCGGCGGCGGCGTTGGGAAAACGATGAAGTACTTGAGATTCGTCCTCGACAGCCCGTGGAACTTCAGGGAACACTTCCTGCGTTTGGCCCCAAAGCTAAACCGGGCAGCAACCGCCCTCAGGCGACTCCTGCTCAGTCTCAGCCGGCCAAACGCCTCCTACCAGAAGGTCATGGCTATGCGGATGATCCGAGGATACCGCACGATCGCCGGTGAATCAGCCAACCTCCTTGCCGGATGCTGCCTTAGGATCTGAATGCAACTGCTCTCCAACGCGTCTATGAGTGGCGCGTGGAGGCGCAGCGCCGCCTACCGCCCGCCGGGGCGAATCCCCGCTGCCTCGACTTCTCGAGGCGCGGCGGGAAGAGCTCCGGCGCGATCTCAGGGCAGTATGGAGGGAGCGACTGTCGCAACCGAGATCCGGGCACGTCGCAATCGCGACGGAGACCCCTCTTTGAAGAGTGGCTGGATAGGCGTCACGGCGGCGTCCTGACCTACCGCCTGACGCAGGTCCTCATCGGACACGGAAGTTTCAGGAGGTACCTGTGTCGGATAGGGAAGGAAGAAAGGCCTGGGTGTCACCACTGCGAGGATCACCCGGAGGACACGGTGGAGCATACGGTGCAGGACTGCCCCGCTTGGGCAGAGCACCGCCGCGTTCCTCACGACGGCGATAGGATATTATGCGACCTCTCACGCCCGGCATTGCTCGAGGCCATGCTGCGGGGCGAGACGGAGTGGGAAGCGGTCAGCTCCTTCTGCGAAGCAGTTATGCTAGCGAAGGAGGAGGCGGGACGCGTAAAGGTGAGGACGTGGCTGCGTCCACCTCACAGCCCAGCCGCAGTGGTAGACGCCCACTGCGTTGGACGTCGTAAGACGATTTCCGGTCACCGTAGGTGCGGGCATGCGGGCTCCGAGTAATGGACGAGTCGCTGTCCGACCATCGACCATGTCCAAGTCGATGGCGCGTTGTGTTCCACACACGCCTCAAAGAGTGTCAGCACAATGACGTCCCCCTTAGAGGGCCAAAGCCTGCTGGTGTCGGGTCTTACGTATAAATCGTGACCCCGGAACGTAAAGGCTATTGAAGGACACCGTGGATTTTAGTCAGTACAAGTCTGACATTCCCTCCTGCCCTGTCTTGAGTGGGAGGACTCATTTGATGACTTTACCACGATTAAAAAATGGTAAACTCTTCATAAACAATCAGTAATCGTTATAATATACGTTATTATAATGTGTTGTCTGTTTTGTAGTACGTGTTGTACTCCTAAGTATTTTACTATTATTAATGACAGCTATTAAATATTGTTTTACTACTGCTACTGTATCACAATCAATTAATTATTTAAACAATAAATTAAAATAAACAATTTTCCCAAACGGCACGTGAGTTTGGGAACGTTTTCAGTGCAAAACTGAGGCCGCAACAGGATTTAGCAGGTTTGCGTTGTGGAGAGTGGCTAGTGGTAAGAAAGCAGTTTTTCGTGCATAGCTTTTTACACCTTTTTAGGCTGATATCGCTGCTATTTCTTAAATGCTAGGGTAGATATTAGGCTGAATTTTCTAACTGCATCAAAAAGTCAATTTTGCCAAAAATGGACTTAGCAGGTTAACGAATTAGGCCGACGATATTGTACTGTCAATTTGCTTTTTAGATTTTTTTGGCAATTTTATTGTTTTTTAGTTATGCACAAGAGGAAATATAATGATATTAATTACATGAAGAAAAATATTAAATAGTTGGAAAGAAAAATGCATAAAGGACGACGCCGTAGTTTTACATTATTATCTGAGCCAGATACCATATTGGATACCATCAGGTATTTTTAATTTTTTATTGGAGGAAAATGGATTAACGATGCTACGCACGAGTTGCAACTTATCCATTCTTACTTAAAACTCGGGTTCACGATGTAACGCCTTGAGTTCATCTTACCCGCTGTAATATGTGTACATACGTAACAGCTACGCTTTATTAAGTACTACATAAATCTTGTTACCTGTTTAGGTAATTATAACCATGAAACAATTGTGTTTTCATTAATCGGGGTTCACGATGCAACGTCTATGAGTTCATCTTACCCGCAATTCCTTAAACTATTTGTTGAATGAAAAATAAATAGACGGCTTTTGTTACAAAACATTCTATTGATATTACCTGCATTATAAATACGGTCCATATTCATGGTCCATATTAGTGGAGAATGTACAACATTGTAAAGTTTTTTGAATCGGGGAATAATAAATTCCTACCGATGAACCATAATGAGCTGGTTCCATCAAATAGCGCTTCTTATTTGGAGTTGCTGCAAATACCGGAAGTATGAAGCGACACAAGAGCCTCTTTCTTAATTTTCAGCTGATGTAGCTGCTATTGAAAGGGGGTTTCAGGAATCAGACGAATCCGTGATGCAAATATTAGGATCGGATCCAACGCTACAATCTTTTGGTAAAAACATACAACGTTATTAATTCATAACCACATCTGGTTTGACAAAAGAGATCTGAAAGGAGCTTTTAGAGTCTCATTTACCTCCGGAATACTGTAAGCTGTGTCACGCACCATCTCTAAATCCTGAAATAAGGGCTACAGTCACTGACCTTTTAGTTAAGCGTGATAACGCTATCCAGGCCAAACTGAAACAGGTTGCTTGCACTACGCTACATGTTTATGTGAAGCTATTTCTATTCTTTCGTCTCAAGAGATTAAAGATCTGAACATATTGAAATTACTTGTGGACACCGGGTGTATTTGGTGCGAATGTCAATATAATGACTCTGTCACCAGGCGTAATTTTATCCTGTGGCTGTATTGAAAAAGGACTTAAAGGATCAGGTACAGCTGACTAAAATGGATAGCTTACTCTTCGGACAAGAGCTCTCTGAGAAGCTACGAACAGTTAAGCCGTTAATACGTCAGGAGCTCTGTTGAAATGTGGTCCACAGCCCAAGGTAATATCAAACAAGCCAAAGCCTCCACTATCTAAAAGAAACTGGAAGCCAGCGCCGTATTGCAAATCGACGGCGCCTCAGAGAACGAAGCAGTTTGTACCCTCGACAGCAGCAAGCGCAGTCATTCAAAGCGTTACGTCCGAATTACGCTACGGCCGCAACCGCCTATAGACACCACGGTAGATGTCGGTAGACTTTGTCATTTTTATGTGCAATGGTCATAATTATTATCAAATCAAACTGTACTATCATGGATTAAGGGTTATGAAATTCCTTATTCACCTACTCCATGTCAGATTCTCGTTCTGAAGAACATGAATTTCAACCTTGTGTCGTTCATTTTTTTTTTGTTTTTTGCCTATGTCTTCATCAGACGGACAATCTCGATTAATTTTAAATTTAAAAGTCTTAATATTTTTATAAACACTTAAAACATTTCAAATTAGAATGCTTTTGGATATTAATTAAACTTATTTTAAATAAATATTTCAAATTAGAATGCTTTCGGACATTCATAACTTATTTCAAAATACTGTTTTATGTCCACGATTGATCTTATGGATGCATATTTTTCAATGACGATTCACAAAGATTCTAAAATCATTCGTCTGATAATCTGTCAACCATCTATCTGATATGATGATCTTTGCCTCGTATCACATAATTGCTATAACGATTGTGTTGCTAATATTGAAATTGCTTTCATCCTTGGCTTCATCATAAATGAAGATAAAAGTTGTATGATTCCAAGTAATTCATGTAAATATTTCGGTTTTCTCATATTAATCCGAAACCAAGGGAAATTAGCTTGCCTCTCGAAAAGCGTATAATTTTTTTTTTTAATGAGTTACAATAATTAAAAAAAAAAAACTTGCTATGGTGTAAAATTGTTGGTGTATTTTGCTCGCTTAGTAGGACTTTTAATATCTGTTTGCCCTGCCATTGAATATGGCTGGCTCAAACTAAAGAGTTTGAGAGATTGAGATTGAATATCCTAATTCTCATGTTAATTATGAAAAATTCATTACTATACGTCTAACGTCTTCTTTAGATTCCGATTTTGATTGGTGTTTGAATTCTGATAATTGCAAAATAAAATTCATTAGTATAATTTAGAAATTCAGTCTGACGCCTCAACTAAGGGATGGGGTGTAGCTTATGATGGAAAAACAGCTAGTGGTACTTGGAGTCAGGAGGAAAGAAAACAATTTATTAATTATTATTTGCAATCAGTGGCTGCTTTTATTGGACTTTAAATCTTTTCTAAAAAAAATATTTAGTTGTCAAATAATTTTGAGAATAGACATTCGACTGCGATTTATATTTATGTAAATCGCATGGCAGATGTGCAGTTTCCCCATTTAACGAAACTTACTGAAAGTATGTGGCAATGGTGTGAGGCTCGCAATTTTTTAGTTTTTTGCTCTGTATACATTCCATCAATCGAGAACAGTATCACCGATGCTGAATCGAGACGAGTTCAGCCCGACATTTAATGGGAACTATCACTATATAATTTGCCTTTCAAGAATTAGTGAAAATGTTTATCATATTAGCCGTAAGACATCCACTGCTGAACATGGGAACTGTGCGGCCAAGCTGATATCGATATGTTCGCTAATCGTATTCAATAAAAAATATGCTAGATATGTATCATGGCACAAAGACCCAGACGCATATAATATTTGAACGTTTTTTCAATATGTATTTCTATGGGTTTCCTCCATTTGCTATTGCAAATTAATTCTCAAAACATTGAGAAAGATCATCAAAGATAAAGCTTTGTCTTTGTTGGAGAGGAATACTTGTTTCTTGTTCCGGCTGTCACAACCCTGGTATTCCTTGTTTACTAAGCTTTTAGTAAGTACACCTTGTGATTGTCTTTATTCTAAAGAATTAATAATTTATCTCATTCCAGCAACTGTCAGATGTGTATCTGACATCCGGATGTGTAACCGGATTACCCTGGTTGCCGGAGTATTGTGTGGGAATCTTCACTAAGATGAAGTATTCCTCCGGCATCGATTAACATAATGTTGGTATCTCTATCGGAAAATTGTATCAAACAATACGATAGTTATTTGAAAACATTTCTTTATGAAGCTTCTGTTCCAACAATTATTTTATTTTTTACTGAGTTATATAAATCAGGTGCTCGGTACTGACACTTTGAACAGTTGCAGGTCGGATTGATTTTGATTTTAGGTAACCACAGAAGTAAAGACGATCGGGTACAAAGATTATTTAAAGGGCTATTTAGACTTCGCTCATCTTTACTGAAATGCGACTCCACGTAGGATACCTCATTAGTTACAGACACTCTATCGAACTAAGTACCCCACGATCAGAAAAACTTAGATAAAAATTCAAGTTTGGTTACTTTACTTGCATGTTTGTTACTACCCACAGGGTTCATACCCTATCCAAAATTAAAGTTGAGAATATTAGTACCTCATCTAATAGAAATTTAATATATCCATTAAGATTCCTGATTTGATAAAAACGTCTTGTATAAAATCAAAACAGCTAAACCTACTATTTTATCATATATTCAGGAAAGACCCGAAATATGCCCAGCTAAATTATTGGTAGGTTATTTACGCGTAACCGAGTCTAACCGAGTCGTTACGTAGTTATCGCGGAGTTTTCTGTTTGTTAGCATCAAAAAGCCACATAGTAATGTTTGTACTCCAACACTAAGCAGGTGGATAAAGAGTACCTTACAAGTCAGTGGAATCAATGTTACAGAATTTTCTGCTCACAGTATTAGTCATGCCAGTACTTCTTGTGGTCATAAGATGGGTGTCAATTTAGATTTGTTTCGAAAAACTGCCGGCTGGTCTGACACATAGATCTACAACTTTCGCCAAGTCTTATAACAGGTTTATTTTAAGTGATCCTAGTGACCTATTTGTTAGAAGCATTTTATTAGATGGTAATTTAAAAAATCATTCATTTCGAATCATGATTGTATAATACCTAATTTTTATTAGGTTTAATTATACCAAATTGTGTTCTGTAGTTATTTCATTTAGTGCTTGTACTTGTACAATCAACAAATGATTTAGTTATATACAGTATCGATTTTAGTTATGGGAGTATTTTCTTTTGTTGTGGTTTTGTTTCAATATTTTATTGATTTATCCAACATCTAAATGTATTCATTTCACAAATCACTCTCAATATCTACAAGTGTAAAATCTAATCTAGAGAACGAAACACAGAAACATAATTGATGATTAAACGAACTTACCTGTAAGTGAAGTTCGATCATAATTATGTGAGGTGTTTCGTTCGAAGAGATTAGAATCCCTCCCTCCCGAATTGAACACCCAAAGTTGTGAAATGAATACTATTTATTTATTATTAATCTCTAAACTAAATGAAGATTTGAATGCAAACTATGGTCAGTATAACCTGTCATACTTTTTTTTTTTTTTTTTTTTTTTTAGTTGTCTTTGAACTGAGTGCATAGAGGCGACATTGTACGTGAAACTACAAGTGTAAAATCTAATCTCTTCGAACGAAACACCTCACATAATTATGATCGAACTTCACTTACAGGTAAGTTCGTTTAATCATCAATAAATAGGTTTATCAATGTATTTTATTTTTTATAACTTCACTTCATCCGTGATCAGGGCGCTTGCAACAGTGCCGAAATATCGGAAACTCAAAACAATAAACAATTGATTGACTTGACTTATTAAAGTCTTCAAAAAATTATCAGTTAATTGTCACAAATCGACACGCCATGTGGGATCAGACGATAGAATTAAACATTTATTTTAAGGGATTTTCCAAACTATGTCCAAGTAACGCAAGAGCTTCAGTTAAGAAGACTTTACAAAGAAGTTTGTTAGGTTGATTTCTTCAGCCACAACACTATGTGTCCAAACTTTGTGGTGTAAAAGAATCAATTATTAAATAGATTAGTAACAAAGGTGCTATTAAATTAATTGATTACAGATATTCTATAAAACTCAGGTCTGTGTAAGACTAGAATGTCCATCAGACTGGTATTACCTTCCTTATGTAATAAGCCCAAATATGTCTACACATAAACTGTCACATAATATTAAACTTGTAGCAGCGGGGCCTCATACAGTCAATTAATTCATTTTTTGTTTTCTGTGCATCGTACCAGACATGCATATTCTTCAAATGCACATAAACTAGGCTTAACTGTGGACTCTACTGCAGGCAGTGAGGGGTCTTCAAGGTCGTTTACCTTTTTAAATCATTAAAATAGACATATATGATATATGTTCTTTGAAATAAAATTTACTGGTACATTAAATTTCATCAAGTTTTAATACCTGTAGTTAATTAACCTTTTATTATGTTAATACATAATAATAATTATTTCATATTTAAAGTTAAAGACTGATTATCTTAGACCGGCTTTCATAATAATAGGAAATAAGAAGAATTTTAAGATTTTCGTAGATTATGCAGATGAAGTGTGACTATAGATGGTTAATCTTAAATATTTAGAATTTGAAAGATTTTCTTTTCATTTAAGTCAAGGTAGCTATGATTTTCTGGTTATGTACACAAGCAGACGTATATCAAGATAATTATATTCCCATTTGAAAAAGAAATTTTGGGTATTGAAACAAAATGGTTTTAACATAAATATATTATTTTATGTTCTCTGAACATCTACAAGTATATCATACCTCGGACTAATTTCGAATATAATATAAGGATTAAACGAACTTACCTAGTGAAGTTCTATCCTTATTATATGAAGAAATTAGTCCGAGGTATGAGATTCCCACCCTCCCAAGATTAACTTTCAATTAATCTTCCCTTATGGCGGTACCTGGTACCACTGCTCTAAACTAAATGACACTTAAATGCAGTGTTGCCAGGCGCGGCGTTTTTATTCTGTTTCAGATTGCAAATTTACTTTGATTAAAATAACTTTTATTTTTATCAAAGAATAAATCTAAAAAATCGCGTCAGGCGTAGCGAGAGAACACTACTACAAGTATATCATACCTCGGACTAATTTCTTCATATAATAAGGATAGAACTTCACTAGGTAAGTTCGTTTAATCCTTATATTATATTCATTGGAAATGGATTCGAATCATATCATAAAAGATCATGGAGTTTGCGATAATTAAGTTAACTGAACTGCTTTCGGGATGGGCCCTGGAACGCAAAGGGTATGTAAGGGAAAAGGGTGATTTTTAATACTTTTTAATCAGTACGAGCCTGATAATCCCTTGTGAAAGGTGTTTTTATGCAATATTTTACTGAACAATAAATTCATTGGATGCTGCACGAAGTGCTTCATTATGCCAAGGATAGAAACAGATGTCGAAACTTTGCCAAATTCATTCGACACAAAGAGCGGGAGTTTCAGAAAAATATTACACACCGTAGATACGAGTTTTGTCGTTAGAAGATATAGACAAATTGGCAGAATGTGTAACGATTTCTATTGCTATAAGGGCATGGCGCTGTATAAATGTAGAATAAAAATATTTCTATTCTTTAGTAATTTAGTTTCCACACTCGGACAAAAAAATACGAATAGTGATAGAACTATGTCAATTCTTGGAAGAATAATAGGATTGATCATGTCGTATAGGATGCTACTAACCTTCCATAAACAAGTATTCCTCGTCACTAATCTTCTTCATCACTACCAGATCACTATCGACCAGGGCATCAATATCTTTGAGAGCTGGCGAGTTTTCTTTATGGTTTAGTAGGAGCCAGCGATATGGTGCCTTGAAGTAGCCTTCTTTGCTCGCCTACAAAGATAATGAAATAAGGATAAAAGGATTTCTTTATTTTTCTTTTCTTCTTCGGCTACTCTGCCTGCCAGTGAGTAATTGATGTTCTTTTGTTTTGTCTCTGAGCTCGAACTGGAGGAATTCCTTTTCGAATGGAGAATAATTCTGATAGTCTTTTGTTTTTCATTCTTTCGCTTGAGTAAAATAAAAACTTCTTAATTGTGGCACAAAAGCCTCGAAGCCATGCCACAAACTTACAAAAAAAAAAAAAAGGTTGCACTCCAGGAGTGCCGGTAGAAGTGAAAACTTTTTTGTTACTATGTTTTATTTTAAAACTGGAGTAGTACAGATATGAAATTAACTAATTTGAATGACGTCTTACTCATTTTCGATCAGGGTCACGTGACCCTGACGCGAGTTTTAAATTTTTTACCCATTACAGAAAAAGTGTACAACGCCGCTAAAGAAGTTTTCACTTCAAAAAGGTTGCACTCCAGGAGTGCCGGTAGAAGTGAAAACTTTTTTGTTACTATGTTTTATTTTAAAACTGGAGTAGTACAGATATGAAATTAACTAATTTGAATGACGTCTTACTCATTTTCGATCAGGGTCACGTGACCCTGACGCGAGTTTTAAATTTTTTACCCATTACAGAAAAAGTGTACAACGCCGCTAAAGAAGTTTTCACTTCAAAAAAGGTTGCACTCCAGGAGTGCCGGTAGAAGTGAAAACTTTTTTGTTACTATGTTTTATTTTAAAACTGGAGTAGTACAGATATGAAATTAACTAATTTGAATGACGTCTTACTCATTTTCGATCAGGGTCACGTGACCCTGACGCGAGTTTTAAATTTTTTACCCATTACAGAAAAGTGTACAACGCCGCTAAAGAAGTTTTCACTTCAAAAATTATATTTAAACATCTAAACATAAAACATAGGGGGCAAAGTGAACAACACCAGAATCTACAAACAGTAACCACTGGGCCCGCGTTGATAGTGTACTCCCATTTCACAGGGAGGAGGCCTGTATTCCAGCAGTGGGAACATTTAGAGGCTGATCATAATGATGTCATCATCATCATCATCAGCCTATTAATGTTCCCACTGCTGGGAGTGAGTGGGCCATAATCCACCACGCGGGCCCAGTGCGGATTGGTGGATGTCACATGTCTTCGAATTTTTTAGTTTTAGGACATGCCGGTTTCCTCACCATGTTTTCCTTCACCGTTTTGAGAGCAGTGGTGATGAAATAAATTACACAAAGTAATGCGCCTGCCTGGTTTCGAACCCACGACCTACAACTCGTAAGTCGGGGCCGATACCACTGGGCCAACACTGCTCTCACTGATAATGATGTGATGATTGTCTATTTTCATCTACTCTATAAATTGTCTACATTATCTGTGTGTTGAAAAAGCGGTCGTCGAGACTGAATTACGTTGTTTTATTATAATTCTAAGACATTTTATTAACATTAAGAATAAGTGTACTTACCCTGACCAAAAATCTATCAGTCCCAGGACATTCTAAGTCAGCAAGGATCAAGATGTACTGCAGATCATACTCGGTTCTGTTATACTGCAGTGATGTGGCAGTACCATAACCAACACTGTTGATACTCTTGGCCAAAGACTTGAGAGCATCTGAAAGGGAAACGAAAAATAATTCTAAGAATTAGAAAACAATAATTATGAAAGTGATGGTATAGCACGTCACAATGTGTTGCTTTAAAATTAAAAATGCCGCGAATTCAGAGAGTCAGACACCAAAATTAAAATCAAAGCTGCATTATCTGAGGTGCAGACGCCAGCAGGTCAACCTACCTACCCGAATTTGTCAAATTTTACCAATCGAACATTAGGTAACCTTTCACTATTGTGATAAGGTTGAAAATCTATTTAAGAAAGGACATCATTTTTTTGAGCCTTTGTTAAATTACTTGAGGTCGCTAGTTCTAGCAATACTTATCATTATTTGGGGATTCTCGGCACTTTCAGAAATTAAAAAATGTATGAGAATTACGAATCTTCGAACTTGTATAACTTGGCCGAGAGCAATCCTACAACTTTTGTGCCATAGTAACTATTGCTCCAAATGACTAGTACTACCTATAGGTACCAATTTTTTTCGTTGGCCGTTACTTTCAGAAAAGGCCCAAAAATGTATGGAGCCTGAATGTTCTCCTTTGAAAGATTGAGGTAGGTTAGTGTGCTGGCGGCTGTCTGAGAACTGCAATTTTTCGAGCTCATTTTTTTACTTCAAACACGATTGAAGTTTTTCTTAATTTTCCATCTCATTTTACTTTTAACGTAGATACATACTATCTTAGTTTTTGAAACAATAAAAGTCAGGTTACAATTTTATCAACTTTGCAAAAATCATTATTCACACTTAGTTTCATGAATCCCCCATTTTTCTCTTCAGGGTCAATTCAGTCCCTACTAGCTACATTGAGTGGAGATTTTCAGTAAGGATACTTACGCTGACTCCAACACAGATACGGTATCAACAGTGACGTGGGTCTATTATCTAAAGTCACAAAAGACAAAATCGCATCGATTCTCGGCTCACTACATGACACTATTACAACAAATGCGGAATTTATCAAAAGAAATGTTTTCACGTTCATTTTTCATCGAGTTTTGATGAAATGATAGAAAATGGAAGGATATCGTGTTAGGAGAGCATATTATATTGGCATTAGCATTTAATATGCTAGTAGGCTTCTTGTCTGTAATGCGGTGGAGGTACAGTCGAGACGAACAGTGACAATATTTTTGACAATTGTTTGTTTTTTTTTTTTTTGTTTTGTAGGTATTGTTGTACCTACCAGTACCCTTAGCACGAGTTTTCAGTATTTGAGACGTAAAGTAAACTGGAACTTTGACAATTTCAAATTGAAATTTTCAAGGAAAAAATTAGTTCCTTCTTCGCACACCAGAGGCGCTGTTCTATTTTTAGGGTTCCGTAGTCAACAAGGAACCCTTATAGTTTCGCCATGTCCGTCCGTCCGTCCGTCCGTCCGTCCGTCCGTCCGTCTGTCCGCAGTTTAGCTCAGAGACGCACAGTACTAGAGAGCTGTAATTTGGTGTAAATATACGGATTTGTTGTGCCGAAAAAGTGGTAAAATAAAATCTCGTAAAATATTTTTTTTTAGGGTACCTCCTGTACACGTAAAGAGGGGATGTTTTTTTTTTTTCTCGCGTACCCCATAGTGTGGGGTATCATTAAATAGGTCTTTAAAAAATATTGATAGTTTCCATTAACAATTTTTTGATAAAAATATTCGTTTGTGAAATATTAAGCTTTAAAGTGCTAAATTTTGCTCGACTCGAGTGTCCCCCCCCTCTACCAGCTAAACGGTTATGTTTGGGGGTGTGAAAAAAATCACAATAGTAGTATATATAACGAAGTTGAAAAGAAAATTATCATGACTAAGTAGGCTTTACAACTTTACGAGTAATAGTCGACCAACTTATAAAATGTACTTGGATAACATATTTTCCTAAACAAAATGTATCGGAGAACAAGCTCTTCAACTGCAAATGTAAGTTTGTCAACTTTATTTTTACAGCTGTAATAGGTATGTTTTTACGGTATGTTTTTTGGGGATAGGTAGGTTTTTATCGTCAACTATTTTTAACTTACTTCAAAAAAGGGGGAGGTTCTAAATTCGTCGTAATCTTTTTTTTATGTATTTTCCCCGATTTCTCAAAGACTCCTGGACCGATTTTGAAAATTCTTCTCTTTAAAATTAAATTCAGCGAATCAGTTTAGTTAATACGCTTATGTATTTTGATGGGCAACTACGGAACCCTACACTGTGCGTGGCCCGACACGCACTTGGCCGGTTTTTTCATACAGGAAACGCTGTAAATACTGAAAAGACGCTGTAAAGTAAAAGAGCGAAAACTTGTGCTAAGGGTCGTTTTGGGTCGACGGCGCGTTGTGTCCCACGCGCGCCTCAAAGACCGTCAGCATAATGACGGGGCCCCCCTCTCAGAGGGCCAAAGCCTGCCGGGGTCGCGGGACTTATTCCATCACCGCGACCCCGGAACATACAGGGCTATTGAAGGACACCGTGGATTTTAGTCAGTACAAGTCTGACAGTACCTCCCGCCCTGCCCGGAGTGCGAGGTATCATTTATGATTTTACCACGTTAAAAAAAAAAAAAAGGGTACGGATAGCTGTATTTACTTTACGCCAAAACGATAAAACAGAAAGAAAGAACACATACCTACATACAATTTTTATTTGGAAAAACGTTGCCTCTTTTTTAGGGTTCCGTAGTCAACAAGGAACCCTTATAGTTTCGCCATGTCCGTCCGTCCGTCCGTCCGTCTGTCCGCAGTTTAGCTCAGAGACGCCCAGTACTAGAAAGCTGTAATTTGGTGTAAATATACAGATTTGTTGTGCCGAAAAAGTGGTAAAATAAAATCTCGTAAAATATTTTTTTTTAGGGTACCTCCTGTACACGTATAGTGGGGATGTTTTTTTTTTTCTCGCGTACCCCTTAGTGTGGGGTATCATTAAATAGGTGTTTAAAAAATATTGATAGTTACCTTCAACAATTTATTGATAAAAAGATTCGTTTGTGAAATATTAAGCTTTAAAGTGCTAATTTTTGCTCGACTCGAGTGTCCCCCCCCTCTACCAGCTAAACGGTTATGTTTGGGGGTGTGAAAAATTTCACAATAGTAGCATATATAACGAAGTTTAAAAGAAAATTATCATGACTAAGTAGGCTTTACAAGTTTACGAGTAATAGTCGACCAACTTATAAAACGTACTTGGATGACATATTTGCCTGAACAAAATGTATCGGAGAACATGTTCTTCAACTGCAAATGTAAGTTTGTCAACTTTATTTTTAAAGCTTTATTAGGTGGGTATGTTTTGGGGATAGGTAGATTTTTATTGTTAACTATTTTTAACTAAATTCAAAAAAAGGAGGAGGTTCTCAATTCGTCGTAATCTTTTTTTTAATGTATTTTCCCCGATTTCTCAAAGACGCCTGGACCGATTTTGAAAATTCTTCTTTTTAAAATTAAATTCAGCGAATCAGTTAGTGCGCATAAATGTTTTGATGGGCAACTACGGAACCCTACACTGTGCGTGGCCCGACACGCACTTGGCCGGTTTTTTTTAGGAATAGGTATTGCTACTTTGTTGTGGTTGTGTTTACAAACTTTTAAATCGCACACAGAAACAACACCAAAAGCAATAACTTGTAGGACTTATAAATATTTGTTCCATACAGGAATCGACCCGGCGATACACTGCAAAACAGCAATCGCTCAACCACTACACCAGCCGTATTGTAACGTGCCTTATTCTATTTGAATCGTTTAGCGTCATAATTTGAGGAAGATAAATAAAATTAATTTATTGAAAATACGTCATTAATAGCTGTGATAATTAAACTAATATGTAGGGAAAAAACGTACCGTCATATTTATTACGTCCCTTATTTTTTCCGTTTAAAATTCTGCTAAATCTGTGCAGTAAAAAGTACCTGTTTTATTAATTGAGGTTTCTTTGCTCATCACCTGCGTATGTTATTATGATTCTTGAAGAACTGTGAGAATTGCATTAGGTCATTGCTAACTAACTGCACTACCTATTGCACATAAAAGGTTACGTTTTTTTTACTCAAAATGTCATACTGTCATTTTTTTT
Organism: Agrotis clavis; assembly: GCA_954870645.1. Classification (NCBI taxonomy): domain Eukaryota; kingdom Metazoa; phylum Arthropoda; class Insecta; order Lepidoptera; family Noctuidae; genus Agrotis; species Agrotis clavis. The sequence continues at coordinate 20,412,105 of OX940932.1, read as the reverse complement.
AATGTCACCTTCCTGTTAGTCAAGCTCAAAACATATCTCTGACAACAAACTCTTTTTTTTTTTAATTCTGTCTAACGGGTAAGTAATATATGATATAACTACAAAATCTCTAAAATTTACAAGAGATAACAACTGAATATATAATTTTATTTGATATAACGATCTGTTAATACATATAATAAACGATTGACATAATTTTATAATGACTAATTTCTATAAGCATAACAATCAATGAATATAAATTCGTTTTGTATACCACTCAAAAGACATAAAACTTATTTCGTCTAATTTTTTTTTTCTTCCTGGCAAGTAATCTAACACTGATGTACCTAGTAATAGTACCACCTGCCATGAATGTACGACGGAGCCCCGCTTCGCGGGGCTCCTATTTCTGCGTACAGGGTTTAAAGTAACCTAACACGAAGGGGATGGCGGGGTCTTTCAGACCCCGCCATCCCCTTCGAACCTAACCTGTCCGTGTCGGGGTGCCCCAAGTCCCGAGCTCGCTTCGCTCGCTCTTGCATCCTAGGTCAAATAACTGATTACTACCTGTCATGCTGGCTCGACGGAGCCCCGCTTCGCGGGGCTCCTTTTTCTGGGTGCAAGGTTTAAAGTAACCTAACACGAAGGGGATGGCGGGGTCTTTCAGACCCCGCCATCCCCTTCGAACCTAACCTGTCCAAGTCGGGGTGTCCCAAGTCACGAGCTCGCTCCGCTCGCTCTTGGATACTAAATTTTTCTAATAACAATAGTAATAGTGAAGGCAAACAATCAAAGCTCAAAGGATAAGCCGAAGTCATCAAAGAAAATAGTTTAAACGTTATTTAATATTATATGTTTCAAACGTTAAATGTAATGATTTTCGCTTAAATAAACGTTATATCAAATAAAATTATATGAAATGAGTTTTAGAGTAACACAAACATTATGTGTAAAGAAAGTATATCAACCGTTGGTATATCTCACGTTGATTATATCATGTGAACGTTATTGAAATGAAAATAGATCAAATAACTTTATATGAAATGAGACGCACCCCTGTCTAACACTAGGAATGTTTCCTGTATCGAGGTTGCGTTTATAAACATACACAAACTTCCATCAAATACCGCTAGGTATTAAAAATATTTTTGAAGTGAAAACTTCTTTAGCGGCGTTGTACACTTTTTCTGTAATGGGTAAAAAATTTAAAACTCGCGTCAGGGTCACGTGACCGTCAGGGTCACGTGACCGTCAGGGTCACGTGACCCTGATCGAAAATGAGTAAGACGTCATTCAAATTAAAAATAAAACATAGTAACAAAAAAGTTTTCACTTCTACCGGCACTCCTGGAGTGCAACCTTTTTTTTTTCACGATAAACTGTTGACTGTCATATTCCAAAATAGGTAGGTAAATGATTTTGTAAATATTTCATACGAACTTTTTAAAATTTACAAAATAAATAAAAGAACTAAATAAAGAAATAATTAACTGTTTCTACTTTAATTTGAAATTAAGGAAATGTTCTCGCCATTGAACTTTTGTGAGTGACTGTACCGCGCTCTGGGAATTACAATTTTATTATACGTTGGTCCTAATGATACACTACAAGTCTACAACCTATGATTTACATAATATTTAACTTTGTCGTAACACATTTATTTATACAGTTAACTTGTAACTATAGGTATCATGGATTAATTGATTTTCATGCTTATTTATTAATCATCTCTCCGTCTAACTTCAAACAGTTAATCATCTGTTGAATACTTGTCTTAAAAACTGGCTTCTGAAAATGGCATTTGACGTTGATGCAAGAGTCGTTTTGTAGTTACACATTTATTAGACAGGTGTTCAACAGTTATTTAACTTTTTGATGTACGACAGTGTATGTCAAGTATAAACAAACCGCCCTGCCCTGGGTGGGAGGATTTATTTGATGATTTTAACACGAAAAAAAAGGATAAAAAAAACAACCGGTTTTTATTTCGTTCTGTCTATTTTATTTCGTTCTGTCTGTTAATATTAAAATTTATCGGCAGCATAGTTTTTTTATAAAATAACACCCATATTTTACTTGCATAATAGCCAAAAAAAAAAGAACGAGAAATATTATAATCACAAATCGCATATCGACAGACGTTGATAATTCAAATAAATTACATTTGACCAGTTTTACGAATCTAATTACAATAATTTTAATACTAAAGTAATCATACAAATGTTATCGGAGACAAACACTAAACAAGTTTAATATAAAACTGGTTTTGACACGAAATAATTACGCCGTCAATTGGAATTTAAATCTTGTGACATATAATTTTTTTGGTTACTCTCTTATCCTTAGAATCTTTGGCATTACATAATTTTTAAAGTAATCTACTGCAATATTTTTAAGAAAAAGTCATGTTAGATTACTTCAAACTCATCTTCTAATGTAGTCTGACTACATCCTTGGGAGATGCATTTGATAGCAACTACATGAAATATTTGGTTTGGGTACAAGAAATACTACAGAATCTATGTTTGTTTGATTGAACGCGCTAATCTCAGGATCTTTTTTTTTTACGTGGTAAAATCATCAAATGAGTCCCACCTAGGGCAGGGTGGGAGGAACTGTCAGACTCGTACTGACTTTTGAGTCACGGTAATTGGGTAAGTCCCGCGACCCCGGCAGGCTTTGGTCCGAATCAATCAGTCAATCTCAGGAGCTACTGCTTCGAATTGAAATATCTTTTTCTGTTGTATAGTCTGTCTATCGAGGAAGGCTATAGCTATTATAACATCACGCTATGATGAATAGGAGCCGAGCAGTGGTGCGAAACCACGGGGAACAGCTATTACAAGATAAACGTACACGTGTGACATGTGATACTTATTCCGTGGTACCACAAAAACTGTTAAACACCTGTTGAACACTTGTCTAAAAAAATGTCAGATTATGACGTTGAAATAAGGTCCGTTTTGCCATAGGTTTTGCAGTCACACTTTTTTTAGACAAGTGTTCAACGGATGTTTAAGTTTTTGCAGTAAGGCTGATTATGTTTAAAACACATCAGTTCACAATATTGATCTTAATAAACTCAGGTTCCATACCTATAATTATATAGCCATTAGCCATAGATTCCTTGATTGCGCATTACTTTGATCGCTGACTAAATACTTCGTCAAGATAAAATGTTCAAGAATCTACTAATCACTTAACTAGTAGGTACTGCAAATTATTTATCTAGTTCTGTTGGAAAATATATACTTGTAATATTTTAGGTTTCTACAAGATTTAGAGCATGTACGTTGAACAAAATTTACATGAACAAAGTTTCAAATATTTTTCGAACAGGATACAATTATTTAATAGGTGTAAAAAGATATCAGAGATTTTGGACAATAGCTAAAGTAGATTTTTAAATTTTCGGTGTACCTAATCTGAGATTTCCAATTATTTTTATATGTATAGAAAAAAATAATGGCACAGTTGGCGCTGTGGCTTTTTACTGCTGCGCTGTGTCACGGGTTCGATTCCCGCACGGAGTTTAAGTGTTTGTAAATGTACCCGAGATACAGAAGAAATTCCTAGTGTGGGGCAATGTTTTTAACCGACTTCAAAAAAGAGGAGGTTCTCAATTTGGTCGGTGTTTTTTATTTAAATTTTTTATTACTTCGAGGTCCGATTTTTTAATAAAATAAACAAAATAATAGTCATTTATAAGAAGGTTATTGCAGTGTGATGATAAGGTATCGAATGTTACTATTGGGATGTTATTTTATGCAGCTAATTTCTATTAATTAATAATTAGTTGACAGGCTAAATCGATTCATTTCTATTTCAATTTCAATAGTGTTAATTCCTTGAATGTTGTAAAAAAATACAATATTCAAGTAATTGGAAATTAAAAGGCCTGAAACAACTGGTAAGCACAAGTTATAAACTTACAACTTGTTCTTGCCAGTTGGATTTAACAATACCTAAAAAAAAACCGGCCAAGTGCGTGTCGGGCCACGCGCAGTGTAGGGTTCCGTAGTTGCCCATCAAAATACTTATGCGAACTAACTAAACTGATTCACTGAATTTAATTTTAAAAAGAAGAATTTTCAAAATCGGTCCAGGAGTCTTTGAGAAATCAGGGAAAATACATAAGAAAAAAGATTACGACGAATTTAGATCCTCCTCCTTTTTTTGAAGTTAGTTAAAAATAGTTGACGATAAAAACCTACCTATCCCCAAAAAACATACCGTAAAAACATCTATTATCTATATCTATCTTCTAATATACTTATAACTAGCTGACCCCGCAAACGTTTTTTTGCCATATAAATTAAAAAAAAATAGATAGTAGCCGATTCTCAGACCTACTGAATACGCATATAAAATTTGGTAAAAATCGGAAGAGCCGTTTCGGAGGAGTACGGTAACTAACATTGTGACACGGAAATTTTATATTTAAGATTTATATAGTACTAGCTTCTGCCCGCGACTTCGTACGCGGATCCTGTTGCTTATGCCAGCAGTCGGGGACGTCAAAATCGAAGATCTGAAACGTCTGATGTCGAATTCTAGGAGCCTGGGGACGGGAAAACAACGGGATGCGCGAGACGATTCCAGACGTTCCAGATCTTTTATTTTTGTAAGACAACAGGAAATGCCCATCAGACTAAACAACTCTTGCTAAGACGTCATTCCTGTATATATTATAGTGTAGCTGGGCTCTTGGAGTTCCACATCAGGTGTTCCAGATCTACAATTTTTATACATCAACAGAAGGTGCTCATCAGGCTGAACAACTCTTGCTAAGACGTCATTCCTGTATATGTTATAGTGTAGCTGGGCTCTTGAAGTTCCACATCAGGTGTTCCATATCTTCAATTTTTATACATCAACAGAAGGTGCTCATCAGGCTGAACAACTCTTGCTAAGACGTCATTCCTGTATATGTTATAGTGTAGCTGGGCTCTTGAAGTTCCACATCAGGTGTCCAGGATCTTCAATTTTATTCTCTTAGCAGAAAATGCTCATCACGTGGAACAATTTTTGCTATGGCATCATTTTTGTATCTCTTATAGTTTAGCAGGTCTGTTGCAGTTCTGCATCAGGTGTTCAAGTTTCCAAGATAAATTATAGCCTATATGTTAACGGGACTTAATACCTATACAACAAAAAAAAAATCATTCAAATCCGTCCAGTAGTTCCGAAGATTAGCGTGCACAAACACACAGACAAACAGACAAACAGACAAACAGACAAAAAATTCTAATTACAGTTTCGGGTTCGGCATCGATAAAATAACAACCCCTGCTACTTTTTTTTTGTATATTTCCATTGTACAGACACCACTTTTCTACAAATTTATTATATGTATAGATAAATCTGTAGAGAGGTCAATTCTGTACATGAAATATATTTCCAAAATAATAACTATCAGGGGGTGATTAGGGATCGATACTGATGCCAAAAATGCAATTAATAAAATTATTGTCTGTCTGTCTGTCTGTCTGTATAACCGTTATAGAAACAAAAACTACTCGACGGATTTTGACGAAACTTGGTACAATTATTTTTCTTACTCCTGCGCTGGTTATAGTATACTTTTCATCACGCTACTATCAAAAGGAGCAGAGCAGTGAAGGGAAATGTTAGGAAAACGGGAAAAGTTACTCAATACACGCTAATCTTCGGAACTACTGGACGGATTTGATTAGTTTTTTTTTTGTTGTATTGCTATTAAGTCTGGGCAACATATAGGCTATAATTTATCTTGGAAACTTGAACACCTGATGCAGAACTGCAATAGATCAGCTAAACTATAAGAGATACAAAAACAGCGCCATAGCAAAAATTGTTCCGCGTGATGAGCATTTTCTGCTGAGAAAGTAAATTTGAAGATATACAGGGTGATTTTTTAGTCACCATCCAAATTTTAATATGTTAATCTTTGGTGAAAATCATTGAATACGTGTTTTTTCTTTTTGTATCACTCAATACAAAAATATCGAGATATCACGTCTCAATGTTATCTATAAAAAGTTGATGAATCTGGACACCGCGCTGTGATGTGTCGCTCAGGTGTAGCGGGGCGGGGGGGGAGGCAAGCGGGGTGCGCTCTGTCCGTTTCATGCGTCGGCAAGTGTTTATTATTAACGTTTAGCTTAGTGACCACGCGGAGCGGATGAGAAAATGATTTAATATGACAATTTGAAGTATCGATTTTTTTTCAAAAATGCGGTTAGTGATTGATACCTAATGCCTAGAAAAATTTTGGACGGTGCTAAAAAAGTCACCCTGTAGAACACCTGATGTGGAACTCCAAGAGCCCAGCTACACTATTACATATACAGTAATGACGTCTTAGCAAGAGTTGTTCAGCCTGATGAGCACTCCCTGTTGTCGTATAAAAACTGAAGATCTGGAACACCTGATGTGGAACTCCAAGAGCCCAGCTACACTATAACATAATTATAGGAATGACGTCTTAGCAAGAGTTGTTCAGCCTAATGAGCACCCTGGGCATTTCCTGTTGACTTACAAAAATGAAAGATCTGGAACGTCTGGAATCGTCATGCACGTCCCGTTGTTTTCCCGTCCCCAGGCTCTAAGAATTCAACATCAGACGTTTCAGATCTTCGATTTTGACGACCCCATTGTCGCTGGCATAAGCAACAGGATCCGCGTACGAAGTCGCTGGCAGAAGCTAGTACCTAATAAAGCTGTAAAAATAAAGTTGACAAACTTACATTTGCAGTTGATGAACATGTTCTCCGATACATTTTGTTTAAGAAAACATATTATCCAAGTACATTTTATAAGTTGGTCGACTATTACTCGTAAAGTTGTAAAGCCTACTTAGTCATGATAATTTTCTTTTAAACTTCGTTATATATTATATACTACTATTGTGAATTTTTTCACATCCCCAAACATAACCGTTTAGCTGGTAGAGGGGGGGGACACTCGAATCGAGCAAAATTTAGCACTTTAAAGCTTAATATTTCACAAAAGAATTTTTTAATCAAAAAACTGTTAATGGAAACTATCATTATTTTTTAAAGGCCTATTTAATGATACCCCACACTAAGGGGTACGCGAGAAACAAAAAATTCTCACTTTACGTGTAAGTACAGGAGGTACCCTAAAAAAAATATTTTACGAGATTTTATTTTACCACTTTTTCGGCACAACAAATCCGTATATTTACACCAAATTACAGCTCTCTAGTACTGTGCGTCTCTGAGCTAAACTGCGGACAGACGGACGGACGGACATGGCGAAACTATAAGGGTTCCTTGTTGACTACGGAACCCTAAAAAAGACACTTTCCTTCCACACTACCAAGAAAGAACAAGGAAAAAAATCTGTTGCATTCATAAAAGTTCCATCATTAACAATAATTGTTTTTAAAATAAGTGGACCTCGGTAACCATGACCTAAAACCCTTTGAGGATAAATATCGAAAAGTTGACGCGCCAAAAATGAATCAGCCATCTTTTCTTCGAACTCGATACACTACATTTGTTTTGTAGTACTACTTTGTTTGTATAGCATTTTGTACTTAGTATGCCAGCAAATAGGGTTTGAATTTGGATACTAGTTATTCTGTGTCTACATATTTGATCAAAGGGTCGTCTTAAGGAGTTGCTATAGATTTTTGTACGTTGTTGTACATGACATAAGGTTTTAAATTAAGTGTTTTTGTGGTTACGAATTGGTTTGTTGAATGTGATGATCGCCAAGCGTGAGTTTTAATTAAGCCTTTGGTTTATTTCTGTGTATTTAACAACTGTTGGTTTTGTGCTTGCATTAATTTTGCCATGATTTAATGCGGTTTTTCGTTCCTGTATTTTTCCTATATTGTGACCACTACAGATTTCGACAATGTCTGACAAATGATTCACTGATTTCATATTCGACAACTTCAATGTCCATTTTTGGGAGCAATTCCATTTAATACGTCATATGATTGACCTCAGAATCTGATACGCAATGAGTCACACACGCAACAAAAATGAATCACTCATAATGAAACTGTTACACCACAACAAAAAATAAACAAAAGAGAGACGATCCATTCATCATTTTCTACATTATTACCTCACGCTACTTTTTTTTCCTAATATAGGCAAATATTTGTATCTCACACTGAAATCTATAAATGACCCATAATTATGTTAAGATTCATTTATCCATACCCATTGCCGTCATCTGGCGTAAGTAACAAAGTCAGTTACAGCGAAAATCTTGACAGAAAAAACTAAATGATCACTTGCTCGACTGGAAATCGAACCAGCTCAGCAGTATTAGTAGACCAACAAAATTCTAGCTAAAGAATCATTTTTTTACTTCAAAAAACAACAGCTTCATACTATATAAAATGAAATTATCCTGTTATAGCCCCACAAATCATGGTGCTTCTAGTTACAGCAACTTCATAAAATATCCCTTGAATGCCATACAGTGCGTTCTCAAATGTATGTCAAGAACACAACTCCTGTACGTTATACCAGCGTACTGAGAAGTTCTCGGAAAGGCTGTGTGTATGAATGCCATTATCATAGCATGATGCCTGTAATTCCCGAAGGGTGAGGCAGAATTGATTCTCATATTACACCCATATTTCCCCAGAAATCATAAGGCATGGGGCTTTGGGTTAGAATCTTGTTACAAACAACACTGCTCGACCTAGCAATCGAATCCAAGACCACACGGTCAACAGTAAGTTAATATAATCACTAGACGTCACGGGCGAGAGAAGGTGGCAGGACTGCCTGGTTGCTGGACTGTCTAATCTGGCCCTGGCCATGTTACAAACTGTAAACGCAAACGCTGAGTAGGATTTAATAGATATTCAACTTTATGTGCTTGGGTATAACGTTGAAGATCCAGTGAAGATTGCTTATCGTTTTCGATCTTTCCTGTCGCTAACACTCAGAAATCTTAAATAGATTTTCAACTTTAGGCTCTAGGCTATAAAATTGATAAATCTATTGGGGAGTGTTGTGACTTGGCTAGGGGCGCAGGTCACTATAGGTATGACCAAGGAACGTAAAGGGCTATTGAAGGACACCGTGGATTTTAGCCAATACGAGTCTGACAGTCCATCCCGTCTCACACTGGGTGGGAGGACCCGTTTGATGATTTTACCACGAAGAAAAGCTCTCTTCTGCACTCTACTATCATATCCATATCATAAAATTAAATATGGCAAATTGTCGTTACGTTCGTAAAAAGGGATACTTACCTACAAAATTTTTGGTTAATTATAAGATGTTAATTTATTATCCTGCTTTTATTTCACAAAGTATGGTTACAGTGGCAACGTGCTAAAGCCCATGAACGCCGATCAGAGCGTTCTCAAATGTGTGTCAAGAACACAAGTCCTGGTCGTTGGACCATAAGTCATATATTCTTCAGTAATAATATAAGCGTGCAAGGGTTTTCTCAGAAAGTCCGTACGTATGAATGAGTTACTATATATTGCCCCTTAATTACAGGCTTCGTGTTTATTAGTAACTAGCTTTTACCAGCGGCTTCGCCCGCTCCCTCCACCCTCCTTACTGCCTATGTCACTCAGGACCAATGCAGCTTTCAACTAGCGAAAGAATTTTTGAAATCGGCACGGTATTTTTTGAGTTTATTCTTTACAAACATACACACACACAAAAATCAAATCTCTTACGATTCCTACAAGGTAGTTAGTTAAACGGTTATCTAAAGAACTTTTTGGGCCTCAAAGTGCAAGTTTCAGGAAGAATATAGAGGCACTTTTTTTTTCGTTGTTGTATCAACAAATGTGTCCTCCAGCCCAGGGTGCGATGCGACGGGAGAAACTTGCACTGACTAAAATCCACGGTGATCCTTCAATCGCCCTTTACGTTCCAGGGTCGTTTACCTGGCCTGACATACAGTCCCGTGAGGTGTTAACCATATTAAAATGAAAATGGACGTTGTACAACAGTACAACAGCTACTGCAACTTAAATGGAATGGAATGGGTATCGATAAAGACTAATAGAGCCATTTTGTTAAATTTATGCCTTTCTGCCATTGCTATAAACTATGTGTGTTGTTATGACAGCGTCCATTTATAAGGATTTGTCCTAAATAACACTATGAAAGTTATTTATATAAAATCGATTTTGCGATTATGATAGTCTAGTATAGTAGTTTTTTTTTGAAGTGAAAACTTCTTTAGCGGCGTTGTACACTTTTTCTGTAATGGGTAAAAAATTTAAAACTCGCGTCAGGGTCACGTGACCGTCAGGGTCACGTGACCGTCAGGGTCACGTGACCCTGATCGAAAATGAGTAAGACGTCATTCAAATTAAAAATAAAACATAGTAACAAAAAAGTTTTCACTTCTACCGGCACTCCTGGAGTGCAACCTTTTTTTTTGTTTAGCAAACGTTCTAGAATAGCTATAATAAACAAAGTTAGATTTTAATCGCTCGCTGGTCGAGTTCGCTGGTCGAGTTTCGGTGTGTATTAACCCTTACACCACCACACCGAACGCCATCGCCATAGCATCGTTGCATCGGCATAGCATCGATACGCTGTTAAGAATATTGATGGTTTATTTTCTAGGGATTTTCTCTATTTCTCGATCAGCTGGTTCTAATATCCCTTAATCTTAAAAGCTCGTGGTTTTTCCTGTACGAACGAGTAAGTAGTACCTACTCGTAAACATAACTTTGCTAAGTACTAAATACCCAAGCTGTACAAGCCAATATAACCTCTATTTTAACACCACTGTGGTCGAAATTACCTCTTCATTATTTTTGTGGTGTACTTCATATCCATAGGCCCAGTAGGCACGGCCAAGCCATTCTCACCTTTACTTAAATAGCATTTTAGTATAAAATACCATGAAAATGACTGCTTTTGTGAAAATTCCGTGTCAATTATTATGGCATGTCAGTTACGCCTGTATACAATTGACCATTTATGTTCTAAGCTGTTATTATTGTAATCCAATAAAAGATAATGCCTGATAATGGTGCTGGTGGGTGTTTGTAGCATTCACCTGTTATAATGTAATTACGGCTTTGGCATTGCAGTTTTCAAGGAATTACTGTTGGAATAGCAAAGATAGAATAATGTTACAAATCGTAATATGACTGATTATAACACATTTATAAATGCATACAAATCATAAAACACAATGAATTATTTGAAGTATTTTTTTATATTTTTTATTTAACGATAGGTTCGCGTTTGACCACTATCTCATCGCCTGATGGTGAGCAGATATGTCGTCGATGGTGAAGCACTCTTGCCTAGAAGTAAATACACTCTTACCTTCGGTATGTCAATATCTCGTGTCGCGTAGTGTTTGTATTTGGCACTGGCATTCCACCCAAACGGCCAAAAAAAAAAAAATTCATATCGGTATTGTCTGTTTTTTTTGTTTGTGTTTGGTAGGTTTAGGACCTTTGGCAATTCGCCATAAAGTATTTTTCAACATAGTACCTTCACCAAAAAAAAAATGTTGGACAGAAACAGGTCAGCTATTATCTGAAGATTCTGCTAATGTGACCTTTTTAGCCCCCAGATCTTCAAACTGTAACTAAACTGAGAAATCAAAGTTATCAATTAAGTCAATGAACCCTGATGGGAATCACCAGTTTTTTATTAGATTGCTCATAGCTTCTCTTTATTTACTCCTTCTTAGAAGAACTGTGTCAAGAACCTGACACTGCGCATGTACACCTTACGCCTCATACAGACAGCTACAGAACCAGTGTAACCTGAAGTAACTGTGTATCATCTTCCCGTACTATTAAAGATCACCGTATACTGGTTATGGATGTTTTGGTTGTGCATACTCAATGGAATTTTTTTTTACGTTTGTACGCGTAATACAGGGCCGGATCTTAACAACCCGGGGCCCTATCGATAAAAGGGCCTCGGCCTATTAAGACTAGACAATACTGTATTTTTTTGTATAATTTGTATTTGTGTCTACTAGAAATATCAGTTCCGAAAACAGTTTTTTGGCAAAAGGGCAAATAGTAGATTAATTAAGCGGACACCCATGTAGTACTTGGGAACGTGCCTAACCCAGGGCCCGAAGTATTATTTGGGAACCTTTCTAACCAACCCAAGGCCCGAAGTACTATTTGGGAACCTAATTAGTCCAGGGCCCCCACGCTCCGGCACTGCTGTAACGATTAAGTCATCACCATTGACGCCGTATGACTGATGATGGCACGCAAGCGGATCTAGTGCGTATAAATGACTAACGTAGCGCAAGAAATTAATTGATACTATTAGTAATATTGTGGTAGCTAAGAAATTGGCCGAACATGGTCGTTGCTATTTATAAAATTTGTGAGTCAGTGTTGCATGGGAAGTCATGATGATGACTGAGCTAAGATAGCCGTGGCGCCGTTGGAGTGATGGATCATGGTTGATCTAGTCAGCGTCACCTTGTCGGACTGACAGCCAGCCTATGATGGCTATAGTTGAGGAGTTGTTTGCCAGCCGGGCCTTCGAATGCGTGAGCCAACCCGCGTGTACTGGGTAAAGTTTTTTCATACAATTGTGGCCTTTATTACGTTCTTCAGAAAAATCAGATAACATTCGAAACCAGTCGTGTGTAAGCTTAGAATTGAAAAGCAAAAGTGTGTTTATAAGCTTAGAAAAAGGTACACACGTCTACACACACTTCAAGCTACACAAAACCAGTTTGTCTTGGCCTTACTGGTATTAATCCTTCCGGACATTGAACGGTCAGCTTGTACCAGTTTTACATAGGTTGTGTGTAGCCGTAACTGAATTACGTACAGTTTTACTTTATCGTAAATAAGCGTAGCTTACGACCGTTTACCGTTTATAAGAAACTAATTTATTTATATAAAAAAGGTCTTCTTCTCGTTCGCGTCCATTACGCTCATGACGTCACATGACAGATTAACCACAAAACAGTAACTTCAATATCGTCATTAGAGAAATAATCCAATGATTCGATTACCAAATATTATACGTCGATGATATACAATTTGGCTGTGATGATATCTATGAGCTGAACCAGACAAAGAATGAGCTTTGCAAACTATTAAGTATGGGTGGTTTTGAATTACATAAATGGTGTTCAAATGATATTAGCTTACTAAAAGACATTCCTGTTAATCTTCATCAATTAGATAAAAAGGATTTTGATAAAAACTGTTTGTATGTTAGATCCCCTTGATGTCTTAACCTCTAAGGCACGAACACATCCATCTTTACCAGGCATTACATTTAAAATTCTTCCTACCGGCCAGTCAAGGGGTTTTATGTTATCATACTTTAAAATTACCATGTCACCTGGTTTTAAGTTTGGTTGGATATTTTTCCATTTTGGTCTGTTTTGTAAAAGCACCAAATAATATTTATGCCATTTTTTCCAAAATAATTGTTGCATTTGTTCACACTGTTTCCAAAAGGATAACCTTCCAACATTCACATTACTTAGATTTAATTCAGGATAAGAAGACAATGGTGATCCTGTTAAGAAATGCCCAGGTGTTAAATAAGACATATCATCTGGGTCTCTAGATAATGTTGCATTGGAGCTGCTAAACAATAGATTTAACAATAAATTACTCATAGTTAATCATCATGTTAACAACATTCTGGAGTTGCCCATAGTCACAAAATGCACTGCTCAAGGTTTGAGGTCTCTTGTTTCAGTGATAAACTTAAACATTGCTGCACTAAAGAATTTGAAGGAGCCGGTGGAGCACTGGGACACCTTACTGGTTAATATAGTGTCCAAAAAGGTAGATAATTACACTAACAGAGGGTTCCATCAGGAACGGCTCAGCAAGGAGGTACCCAAGTTGTCCAAATTTCTAGATTTTCTGGAACGGAGGGCTATTGCAATGGAAAACACCACTGATGATAAGTCGTCCCACTCCCAAAGGCCGGTTAAGGTAATGAGCGGTATAAGCACATCCAAGAATACATCATGTAAGTATTGTCAGCAGACACACAAGCTTTATGAGTGTTCAAAATTTAAATTGGCTTCTGAGAAGGAAAGATTATCCTTTGTTAATGACAATAAGCTTTGTAAGATATGCCTAAATAGCCATAAAGGAAAGTGCTTACTAAAAATAAAATGTGAGACTTGTGGAAAAGGACATAATATGCTTTTGCACGACAATGCATGTAGTAATACGGCATTGCTGGATAAACCAGAAAATAGTGCAGGAGTCAATAGGGTGGCATTATCGAGTGCTACAGCTTACACAGATGTTTTATTGCCCACAGCTATGGTGCGCTTGGCAAAGGCTGATGGTACGTTTATCACTGCTAGGGCTCTACTTGACTCGGGGAGCCAAGTATCATTTATCACTGAAGGCTTGGCCGATGAAATAAAATGTAAATTAAGAAGGAATGATCAGCTTATCATAGGTGTGTGTCAAGGTGAAAAAAATGTATCACGTAGGGCTGATTTCACTGTTTACTCAACCACAAACAACAACAGTGTTGCGGTTTCATGCTGTGTTGTTAAAAACATTGCATGTCCATTACCGCAGCAGTCGTTTGACATTTCACAGTTTACTTTTCCTTCTTATGTTCAGCTGGCTGACAAAAACTTCAATAAAACTGGTGAACTGTCTTTGCTATTGGGGTGTGACGTATTTTTCCAGGTGCTGCTCCGTGAGTCCCTACCAGTAACTCCATCAGGACCTTACCTGATAAACACTATTTTGGGATATGTTGTGGCGGGCAGTCTCCCTATCAGCTCAGGAGGGATAAGTTCTTCTAATCTTTGTTTGATAGTAAATCCATATAACTGTAAAAAGGTATGTAATACATGCATTACTAATAAAGATAGTCAACTTGAACAAACAATGTTAAAATTTTGGGAATGTGAAAATGTCACCACGGTATTCAAAGAAGATACCTCTGAACATGAGCAAGCTGAAAAAGTATTTCAGGATTCTGTAACATTGGAAAACAACAGGTTCAGGGTTGCTTTACCTTTAAAAGTTGATTTGGATAATACAGGGTTAGGTCATTCATTTCCCATGGCTTTGAGTAGATTGCACAACTTAGAAAAGAGATTTGCTAAGGATGATAACTTGTTTCAACAATATAAAAAGTTTATATCAGATTATATACAGCAAGGTCATGCCAAATGCTTAGATACTAAAAGCAAAGAGCTGGATATGGCCAAGTTAAACTTTATTCCTCATCATCCTGTTTTAAATCCTAATAGCAAAACAACACCAGTCAGGGCTGTGTTTGATGGAAGTGCAAAAACAAAAAATGGTTTAGCATTAAATGATATTTTGTTGAATGGACCTGTTGTCCAAAGTGATTTGTTTGACATTTTGAGTTTGTTGAGAACCTACAAATATGTATTGCTCTGTGATGTTAAGGCTATTAGAGCGGGAGCCCGTAACAGATGTCCGTGACCAATTTCCTCTCAAGCGATAATTAGCAGACTACATGAGGGAGTCGTATCATGAACATTCGTGGAAGTCAGCTGCGATTCCGTTGGTGGGATAAGCAGCAATCGCCGTTCAAACACGTAGAAAAAAAATTTTTTTTTAGTCATTTCCTCTCAATTGAAACCTGGTTTATATTGAAGATTACCTTGTATCACGAAGAATAAAACCAATCAGCCGACGGTACCATGGTGGAATACACGTCAGCTGGTCACTCGAACATGTAATTTTTTATTTTATTTTCAGTGATTTCCTCTCAACCCAAATTTTGCCTGATGAAAGTTTACATGAAGATATGGCTAAAAACAGACGTCAGCTGGCTGTATCTCGGTGGAAAGGTCGTCAGCTGATACTTTGAAAATTATTGTACAAGCAGGACTAAGGGCTAGTACAGACTTGCGGAAACCGCGCGTTCATGAATCGCGCGGTTCGAAACCCAAAATTGTGATGCAATCAGACTCCGGCGGTTATATGTGATTATCGTTTGAAAAAGGAGGTCAGCGAAAAATCGATTTACTGTGGTTGTTGCTCCTTAAAAAAACGATAAGAAAAATGCGGTATGCAATGCAAATGGGTGCATCCAATATTAAGTAACCAACCAAGTTTCCAACGTATTTTCACAATTTCCAAATATCTCCACTAACTCTTGCCAAGCTTGGTTATGATAGTTTTATTTGAGTAATCCTCACACTGAATATCCCATATTGCATTTCTCTTCTCCACTTCATCAATAAACAGTTCAGTGTCGAAACGAACCGTGCCAAACTCACGAGCTGTGATGTGCTAACCGCGCGGTATCCGCCACGCAACTGAACGCAAAGTAAAGACTCCATAGTAATAGAAACGCGCGGTAGCAGCGCGATTCTATTTTCTGGCGGTTGACTAACCGCGCGGTTATGTCTGAACGATTACTTAATAACTCATACATATAAGACTCGCGCGATTTCCAGGCGATTCTGAAATAGCGCGGTTCCGCCGTGTATGGACTAGCCCAAATAGCCTATGTACATCACGTTTATTAAACGCGCCGTTGACGCGCGTTTGTAGTGATACAGATGCAATGCAAACGCGCGTTTGACGCTTTGTGTCGCGACAACAAACTGCTCTTTTACAAAAAGCGCGTCGACTGCGCGTTTAAAAAACGTGGTATACATAGGCCCTACGCCACACGGCGTTCTTTAACCGCGCAGATTACGCGCTTATACGAGATTCAATCACAACCTTGTAACATAAGCACTCAGGGCGTGAATCGCGCCTCTACTGCTCGTATACGCGCAGATACAGCGAAACAGACGCGCTGTAGTCGCTCGTAGATTCTGCGTTTTTTAGATCAGAGACTCCTCTTCTTCAGTTGTTTAGGCACGGGCGGTGCAGTAGTGGCGTGAGGGCCCCGCCCCTGCCTCTACTCCGCTTCTTTATACGCGCGCTTGTATCATCAATCCAAACGCAATAACAAATCAGCGTCTACGGCGCCGCCGGCGCGTTCCTGAAACGCGCGTCTTCTGCGCGTTTAGAATACGCCGTATGCGATGGGCCTAAGGTTCTCTGCCCATTCTTTGCACGAATATGCAAAACGATCATAATGAACTCTTGAAAAAACGTATAAATGGGTCTATTGATTTATTTTCACAATTAGTGAAAAGTATAAGAAATAAAAAGCTTTTCTATAAAGAAAACCCCCAATCATTGCTTTATTCATTGTTTGATGTTATTGTCATTTACATTTTTCATTTACATTACATATAAAACAATTAAAAATACAAAATAAACATGTTGTTATGAAACATATATCAATGGATATCTAGTTCCGACCTCAAAGATAGGAATTTCTTCATAATGCAAGCCGGATCGAGAAGCTCTTCACGTAATCTCCAAGCGAGAGCCTTGTCTCATCATTGAAGATCGTGCGGGAATCCTTCTGATTCTGTTGAACCGGTTAACGGACCTTCTTGATCAGGGTGTCAATTACTTATTCACTCCAGTAAGAACAGTTCCATAACTTGAACAAAATAACGAAATACAACAACAAAATCATTTAATATTGATTTGAAACCTTATGACAGCAGAATGATTTGACAAGATTAGACATAAAGGATGACACAAGTTTTTTTTCCAATTAATATTTTTTTATGGCTTCTTCTATGTGTCATTATGACAGACACTCGTTTCCCATATGTCCGTTTTGATATTGCAAATAAATTACGTTTAGTTATTCAGATTTAATAAAATATTTGTTTCTTCATATTTTATTTTACGATCTTTCCACCGAGATACAGCCAGCTGACGTTTGCTTTTATCCATATCTTCATGTAAACTTTCATCAGGTAAAATTTGAGTCGAGAGGAAATCACTGAAAATAATATAAAAAATTACATGTTCGAGTGACCAGCAGACGTGTATTCCACCATGTTACAGACAGCTGATTGGTTTTATTCTTCGTGATATAAGGTAATCTTCAATATAAACCAGGTTTCAGTTGGGAGGAAATGACAAAAAAATATTATTTTTTCTACGTGTTTGAACGGCTAATGCTGCTTATCCCACCAACGGAACAGCAGCTGACTTCCACAAATCTTTATGATCCGACTCCCTTATGTAGTCTACTAATTATGGCTTGAGAAGAAATCACTAACGATATTTTGGTCTGGCTTCCGGTCTATATGTACAGACAAGTATTTCTGGATGAAAAATATTGTGGGTTGCAAAATATTCTTTGGCGTGAAACCAGGGAAAGTCCTGTACAATGTGTTCAATTACAGACTGTAACATATGGTTTAAGAAGTTCTGCCTTCCTTGCCACTCGCTGCTTAGTTGAACTAGCGCAAAGATTTAAGGAGCAGTTTCCATTGGCTGCATTTTGTTTACAGAACTCTAGTTACGTCGATGATATACAATTTGGCTGTGATGATATCTATGAGCTGAACCAGACAAAGAATGAGCTTTGCAAACTATTAAGTATGGGTGGTTTTGAATTACATAAATGGTGTTCAAATGATATTAGCTTACTAAAAGACATTCCTGTTAATCTTCATCAATTAGATAAAAAGGATTTTGATAAAAACTGTTTGTATGTTAAAACATTAGGGTTAATCTATAATGTCAAAGCTGATAGTTTGGAAATACAATGTCCTATAAAAGAGTTAAAGCTTGAATATACTAAGAGGGAAATGCTTAGTTTTATAAGTAAATTTTTTGACCCACTTGGTCTTGTAGGACCTATATTGGTCTCAGCAAAACTTCTAATGCAAGAAGTGTGGTTTCATGACATAAGATGGGATCAGCCTTTGCCCTCAAATATTAATAAAAAATGGCTTGAATTTGCCAAAGATTTGATAAATATGCCATGTATTGCTGTTCCTAGGAATGTAAAAGGTATTTCATGTAATAGCTTTGAACTAGTTGGATTTTCTGATGCATCTGGCGTTGCCTATGGTTGTTGCTTATATTTAAGAGTAATTGGTCCTGATAAATGTGTAAATATTAATTTATTTTGTTCTAAGTCACGCATCAATCCTAAAAACAAAAAATTAACAATACCTCGACTTGAGCTGGAAGGCACATTATTATTAGCCACATTGGCAACCAAAGTTAATACTAAATTATCTCTAAAATATAATGTGCGTACCTACTTATATTCAGACTCTAAGATAGTACTTGCGTGGCTTAAAACGGAACCTGTAAAGTTAAACATGTATGTTGCTAATAGAGTTAAGAAAATACTTCAGTTAACTCCCTCAAGTAAATGGTTTTATGTCAACACAGGAGATAACCCGGCAGATTGTCTATCGCGGGGTGTAAGCCCTTCTTCCTTGAAGGATAATTTATTGTGGTGGCATGGACCCAAGTGCATGGGGCATGCTGAATTTGTGCATGGCTCAATTCCACTGCCAATGTCCATAGAAGATATACCCGAAATAAAAGAAATAAATCCTGTACCAAAGTCAAGCAATGTATGTGTTAAAGACAATACATTATTAATGATGTTGGAGAAATATTCAGATATAGAAAAAACTACTAGAATAATGGCATATGTGTTAAGATTTATAAACATTTGTAGGGCACAACCTGTTGAAGGTGTGAAAAAATTTAGTCCTATTGAGCTGGATTCTGCCCTGCAGACAATAATTAGATTAGATCAGGGTAAACACTTTCAAAGTGAGATTCAATGTATACAAGCTGGTAACAGTTTAAAATCCAGTTTGAGTAGTCTTAATCCTTTTCTTGATTCTGGTAAATTATTAAGAGTAGGTGGTCGATTGCACAATGCTGACTTACCTTATGCAGAGATGCACCCTATAATCTTAGCTAAAAAATCGAATGTTACTAAAGGGATTATATGGAGGCAACATATTAAATTAAAACATGCAGGTCAAAGTTTAGTTCTTAGTAGTTTGAGTGAAAAATACTGGATTCTTAATGCTTTACGCGAAATAAAATCTGTCTTATATAAATGCATTATTTGCTTTAAATTAAAGGCTAAGAATGCTACCCAATTAATGGGATCTTTACCTTTGGATAGGGTAAATATGACGAGGCCATTTCAGATAGTTGGCACCGATTATGGTGGCCCTTTTAGTGTCAAGCAAACTCGTATTCGCAATCCAGTAATAACAAAGGCCTATATTGTAGTATTCGTTTGTTTCGTAACTAAAGCCATACACATAGAACTAGCTTCTGATATGTCAACAAAGACTTTTATGGGTTGCTTAAAAAGATTTATATCCAGAAGGAACAAGCCCACTAAAATTTATTGTGATAATGGTGCCTGTTATAAAGGGGCTGCTAATGTTTTAAAAGAATTGTATGAGTTGCACGCTTCCACAAGTCACCAAGACACTGTAATAGAATTCTGCAATGCAGAGAGAATATCCTTTCATTTCATACCAAGTTACTCCCCTGTGTTTGGTGGTTTGTGGGAGGCGGGCATTAAAAGTGTCAAGTATCATATGAAACGGGTAATAGGCAATTCAGTGTTAACCTATGAGGAATTGTATACTGTTATTGTGCAGATTGAGGGCATCCTTAACCCTTAAATTTTCACCCTTAGATTTCTAGTGTGTATAATGTTGAAATTGCGAATATGGGTTGAAATAAGGATAGAAAAGAGGACCAAGAAAAAAAAAACAAAAATTTTGTATTTTTTCTATTGTTTTTACAATGTCACATAAAACGGACATTGTCATTTATAAGTGCAGTTAAGGTACATGAAACTACGTCATAGGCGAAGAGTCTATGATGGCGGTTTGCCTTGTGTGACATATTGCCGTATTTGAAAGTAGGTAATGTTGGTCTGGAAAAACTGGAGGATGGTGATGCACCAACTATTGTTGAAGGTGTTCTTGGTATATAACATGATGGGACTGAGTGGAGAAGATTCATTTGGCGCGGTCTGTGATGGCTGTTCTGTAGCATTTATGTATCCGTGATTTTCAAGTCACTGAGATCAGCCAATACGTACAATGCCGGAGATATGGTACGGAGTGAAGATCTGCAACTGTCATCATCGTGAAAATACTCACGTCGCTCGAAGTTCCAAATCGTCATAAGACTCAATGTCACACTTTTCAGATTGTATTGTATTGTATAACGGGCTGGTATCCGCAACTCCACGTCATATGCGCGTATTTTGCGTGCACTTTTCAGATTCCACCGGAGGTAATAGTGAGAAGATTTTCTTTGATCGCTAAGCCATGTTCCTGATATAAATGTATATGATGAAAAACTAAAAAATATAATTATAACAATGAAGTTAAAAGTGACAATTAATTGGCGTCGTCCGTTGTATAGGACAAGAAAAAAGAATTCTTGCAAGAAGGCCTAAATGACAATGTCCGTTACATGGGACAGTCAAAGAATACACTAGTTTATACTTCAAGTTGGCAAGGTCCGTTTTATGGGACACTATAAATAAACTCGGTTTTTTATTCTAAATACAGATATATTTTAAAAAGTTCTGTCAAAATACTACACCTTTAACCATATTCTAACTAATAATACAACATTAAAAACAAAACAACCATAATACTTACAGGTGTTATCAATTGAAACAGAAGCGTTAACAAATCTGATCGTTGCACTTTTTCAAATGATCACTATTCGCGACCGTTCATCGCTTCGTCAATGGAACATGCACCCGTGCGAAAGACATAGCTAGGACCCTGCCATTCGACCCACGCACAGCGTTTAGGAGTGTTACAACAGGATCTGTGTGCGTGAAAATACTGTGTCCTATAAAACGGACAAAATCAATTTAAGGGTTAACTCACGGCCGTTGACGCCTCTATCTAGAGACCCAGATGATATGTCTTATTTAACACCTGGGCATTTCTTAACAGGATCACCATTGTCTTCTTATCCTGAATTAAATCTAAGTAATGTGAATGTTGGAAGGTTATCCTTTTGGAAACAGTGTGAACAAATGCAACAATTATTTTGGAAAAAATGGCATAAATATTATTTGGTGCTTTTACAAAACAGACCAAAATGGAAAAATATCCAACCAAACTTAAAACCAGGTGACATGGTAATTTTAAAGTATGATAACATAAAACCCCTTGACTGGCCGGTAGGAAGAATTTTAAATGTAATGCCTGGTAAAGATGGATGTGTTCGTGCCTTAGAGGTTAAGACATCAAGGGGATCTGTCATCCGAACTAGTGTTATGAAAGTATGTCCTTTTCCTATTGATTAAGTTAATAGTTTAATTAAGTTTTAGAATAGTTTAATTTTTTGGGTTCCACTGTTTTGTGTAGAAGGCCAGAGGCGCCCCCAGTATGTTCGTATCCGAACATAGATTTAAATATTTTATTTTATTACGCTGGCTACATGCCATTTTCTTTTGTTACTGGCAACAAGGTGTTGCGAGAAACAAAGAAAGTCACGATAAAAATCATGGTGGAATAACGTTAAAAAGTGAAAGGTGTGCGTTTATAAAAATTATAGATCATATCCAATAAAGTGATTCTCAATTGATTTCACAAAATAATTTTATTTATGTTTTCGCCACGAACACTAAGTACGCATAATAATATGATATACCTACTTATAGTACACTGGTACGTAAAAAAGTATTTCTCGGTACCAAACTTCGATCATTAGTAGCACGTACCTACTAAAGTGAAACGTCACTGTAAATAATGATTCATCTTTATTTAATTAATAGTACGAGTATTGTGAGGTGTGATTTCATTACCATATTCATTTGGCAAGGGATTACCTTTGTGATATTGTGGGGAATCCAATCTTCCGTATGCATGTCTGTCAATGAACTGATAAGTACCTATACGTGCGGGTTTTTTAAACGTATCACCTGCCTAGCCTTTTTCCAAAAATGTTGAGGGAATATAATATTATTGACTAGTATTTTACGAAGAGCGTCTGCCTGTCTAATCTCGTCGAACTGAGTAAGAATGGGTTATATGCTTTTGGTAAGACAGACTTTTGGTTCACTGACTGTAACTTTCAAAGATATTTACAAATGACAGCCCAAAAGGCTTCCGGTGCCTTAGAAGGCACAGATGAAACTTAGCATGCATCTATAGTAATCTATCATATGCTGAACGTACGCCTCCCCCAAAGAGCGCCAACCCCCCGGGCCTGGGCAGTCCGAATCCATCCACAATCTATAGTAATCTATACTCTATGCTATTAATATAAAGCAGAAGAGCTTGTTTGATTAAACGCGCTAATCTTAGAAACTTCTGCTTCGATTTAGAAAATTCTTTTTGTGTTGGACAGTCACTTTATCGAGGATCAATATAGGCTATAACATCACACTGCAACTAACAGGAGTCGAGCAGCGGGGGTGAACAGCTAGTAAAATTATAACACTTATTTAGCCATGAGCGATTACAAAAAGAAAAAGGGGGAGACCAAAAGAGGTAGATATCGCACTAGCACGCACAAATTGTTGAGGACAAAGTAAGACAATTGTTGCTCTTTGCTATCTGCTATCTCTTTCTATCTTAATACGTTCCGCATTATCTATCACTGTCGTAGTTTTAAATTAATATAATAACAACGCAACGATACTGAACGCCATTCAGTATGAACATAGCGTATGTTTCTTTACAATATCATGGGAGACTATAACGAGCAGTGAGAGGTCCAAGGCTGAAATAATGGTGATCACAAAAAGAGTTGGCAACTCTCTGTAGTGAAAACAAACGTCACAGTTTTAATTTGATTCATCTTAATTTCATACAATGTATTTACATTGTGAGGTGTGATGTCATTACCATATTGATTTGGCAAGGGATTACCTTTGCGGACAGTGGCAAACTTAACCTTCCGCATGCGTCTATGTGTGGTTGTCAATGCATTGATAAACTATGACTTAATGATGATGAGATATAAAAACAAGCTTTAAGATATTTCAGTGGTAGCCTATTTTGGTGCGTGCCTGTGATGTTAATAAAGTTAATAAGCTCGCCCTTATACAAATGGGTCAAAAACTGGTGCAGCTCAATAACGCTATCCAAGCAAAGTGATCTGTTCCGTATATTTAACTAACTATTGTTAGGTAATAAAAATACAATAAAGCACATTAAAAAAAATGATTAGGAAATTAAAGAGTTTAACAAATACTTTAACTACTAGATCGATCAAACAACTCGCTGTAGGAGTTTTTTGAAAACTAATGAGCTAGATTTATCTAGCTCAGTAGTTTCACCGTTACACAATATTTTCTTCCTCAATTCTTCTTTACTTTAATATACCTAACTCTCCGAATTTATTATTAAAGAAATTTTATCTTATGATTTATGACCTATTTATCTCTTTTAGGTGTCACAAAAAAAAACGTTCGATAACCCGTCGTGGAGTGAAACCGATTAAGATTAGCAAGTATCAAACAATTGTGATACCTAATCATAAAAATGTTTTTTTGCAAATTAATTTTTGTTTCGTTCATTAACTTTATTGATAAATAAAAAACAACTTGATTAAAGCTGTATTCACGTGAATCACGTTCAAAGTGGCAATGATCTATTTATTGCAAAAATAATTCACTAGCATCATAACTTTATATAAAATATACCTTTTAACTACTTAATTAAAGCTATTGCAAAAACCTGTTGCCGGATTACTGTTGAACCATAAGACTGATTAAGGTCGCGATCCAGTTCGTTTATTTTAATTAATTAAGCCACTTTGGAGAGTCACCTGTCGTAGCAGATTTTTTTTTCAAGGCACCTTTTTGACACAATGCGAGAGTATTGAGAAAAGTTTAACTAATATAATTTTGAAAGAAATAGGGACGAGACAAAGCGGCGAATGTCAAAAATATACATAAAGGACTGACGTAATCTACCGAAAATCTTAATATGTCAACCCTGCTGAAAGTCATTGTAGGAATTCAAAACGCATTAAAAGTGATGTTCACTCGTCTAGACCAATCTGTGGATCTATCTATACAGCAAATTGAATATTGAAAATGTTATGTTTACTTAAGTAGTGTTAAACAAAGTCACTTTTTGTCTCTCACCGCTTAGGTTACTTTCGAACGACTGCACCAATTTGGATCAAAATTTTGTCAGAACAATGTCTAAGTAGGTATGTGCAAGTAGATTTTATTTTATGTCATCGGTTTAAAAAACGAAAACAAGTAATAAGATCCGTTGCAATACTGGAACTGTTAGTTTCCACCATGATCAAACATAACACAAGGCTTACACATAAGTTTTCTTATGCCCTTTTAATTAATTAATTATCTTTACGAAGAAATTCACCAGACAGGACACACCCACGATCGTCGATACTCGACGGCAATGACCGATTTCTCAAAAACCAGTTCACAAAAGATGGTTAATGATTTGCTGTTTCGTGAATTGAATCATAAATTATAAACTCATCTAAACAACATAATTTTATGTTTATGCAAAACCCGATACACCTGTCCAATATATTAGTGTGAAGAATCTATGTACAAAATTTTAAAACCGTATCATAAAAAATCACAAAGTTATAAGCTTGTATATTACCTGGTTGTCCGTTCAAAAACATGCTCATTTCGTGGTACACCCGCGTAAACCGCGTCTACTGTGTTATACACTCGTGATAATAGTTTGGCAATAGGTACCTAACCGTACGGTGATTGTATTGTAATTAACTGGTAATAAAATTTAATTAAAATATTTTTGAAAAAAAAATACAACATGGTGTAAAAATCATTGGAATCGAATCAGTTACTGATTCTGAACAAACTATATTCAGGTTTCGCATATACTAAAAATAATGTTGTATGTTATAGTAATGGGAGATTTTAACGCAAAAATAGGTTGCTCCACAATAGATCACCACCCAATACTAGGTCAATATGGCTACGGAGAACGCAACGAAAGAGGCGACCGTCTTATCAACTATGCTTTCCAACACAAATTATCCATAATGAATACATTCTTCAAGAAGAAACAGAGCCGTAGATGGACCTGGATTTCACCAGACCAAAAAACCAAGAACGAGATCGATTATATAATGATAGATCATCCCAAACTCATAATAAACGTAGAAACAATAAGCAATTTACAATTCCCTTCTGATCATAGATTATTGAGAGCAACAGTAGTTCTTAGAAACCCACCAAAAAGTAGACAAAAGTTCTTAACTTCACCTGGAATCCCGAAGTCAGCAGCAGAAGTCGAAGATTTCAGACGAAATCTACAAACTGAATTAGAGAATCAAGAAATAGACACAAACGATACCCAAACCTATTACAACTACTTGGAAAAAAGCATACTGGAGAGTTCGAAACTAAAAAACAAAGTACAAGCAGAAGAAAACAAAATACTCAGCAAAAACACGCTTCAGCTAATCAATAGACGCACTGAACTAATACGTACTAAACACAAAACTAAACTTATGAAAATTGAACTTAGTAAAATATTTAAAGAAACCAGTAAATCAATCAGGAAAGATTACAATAACTATAGACACGAAATCATCACAAGAAACATTAAGAAATTCAGAAGTTCTAAAAGAGCATTCAAAGAATTGGCAACACACAGAACATGGATACAAAAACTTGAACGCAAATTAGAAGTAACCAGCACAAGGGAAGATGTTTTACGCCACGCAACAAACTTCTACAAAGATTTATACCGAAAAAGAAATAACTATGAAATTGACATACCAATTAGTAACTCTATCGGAACGAACCATATAGAACCAATCAAAGATACAGAAGTTTACGAACACATCAAAAAGTTAAAAGATGAGAAGAGCCCCGGACCGGATGGACTAAGCAATGAAGTCCTCAAAACAGCTGCACCCATCCTAATTCACCATCTGACAAGACTATTTAATATGGTAATGGACACAGAGACTGTACCAAAACAATGGCGCACATCCGACATAATCCTGCTCTTCAAAAAAGGTAATCCCTCGGACGTGGCCAATTACAGACCCATAAGTTTATTACCAAGCATGTATAAGTTGTTTTCATCTATAATTCTTAAGAGAATAACAGAAGACATTGATAAAATGCAACCAAAAGAGCAAGCAGGTTTCAGATCAGGCTTCAGCACATTAGACCACATACAGACACTAGAACAAATTATAGAAAAATACTGAGAATTCAACAGACCTCTGTATGTGGCCTTCATAGACTACAGCAAAGCGTTCGACAGTATTAGCCACGGTGCAATCTGGAACGCACTGCAATGCTCAAATGTCCATCAAAAATACATTAACATCTTAAAAAATATTTATTCAAATAGTACAAGCAAAATAAAACTAGAAACTAGAGGGGAAGAAATAAAAATAGAAAGAGGTGTACGACAGGGAGACCCTCTATCGCCGAAGCTTTTCATTGCAGTACTCGAAAACATATTCCGGAAGCTAGATTAGCCTGACAAAGGTCTGCTTATAAACGGGAACTACCTAAACCACTTAAGATTCGCTGACGATATAGCTATAATCGCTGAAACTCCAAGGGACATTGAGGAAATGATGAGAACACTTGATCATGAAAGCTCCAAAGTTGGTCTAGAAATGAATCTAAGCAAAACCAAGTTAATGTCTAACAGCCATAAACGACCAATTGAAATCAAAGGCAACAACATAGAATACGTTCAAGATTATTTATATTTGGGAAAACAAGTTTCAATCGAAAAACCTAATAATGAAGAAGAAATAACAAGGAGAATCAACACAACATGGAAAAAGTTCTGGTCTCAGAAAGAAATTCTAAAAGGAAATTACGGACTTCACCTGAAAAAAATCGTGTTTGATACATGTCTACTCCCATGCTTACTATATGGATGCCAAACTTGGGTGTTCACAAATAACGCAAAACACAAAATTAAATGTACCCAAACAGCAATGGAAAGAAGCATGTTGAACATCAGGAAAGTACAAAAAGTTAAGAACAAAAGTATCAAACAAAAAACGAAAATCACTGACGCCCTCAAGCATGCACTCTCACTAAAATGGAAGTGGGCCGGACACATCTCAAGATATAGTGATAAAAGGTGGACAATAGAAACAACACGATGGAAAGGTCCAGGGGGAAAGAGAAACATTGGTAGACCAAGGAGAAGGTGGGCTGATGATATAACACAGGTAGCCGGTAAAAATTGGCTAATCTTAGGCAAGGACAGAGACTCATGGAAGAAACTGGAGGAGGCCTTTACCCAATAAGGGGTCCATATTTCAAACAAAGAAGACTGTTTACGCCATTAACCGAATTACTTAAATTCGCGCGCGGGATGTGGTCTCGAGTATCCCTTCCTGTCCTTATCCCACTCACACGCATCACCAAACGCCGAGCTAGAAAAGGACAGAGAGCTCGATGTCAACGTGCGACTGCAGCGCTAACAACACAGCTTTAATAATTCAAAAAGGAACAGTTCAGTGCAATTATCATCATGGCTGAGTGCGCGTCTTAGCAGCTAATTTTTATAAAAACTGACAAAAAGACTATCTCCGCTATTAAACTGTTCGGGTTCTGAGTGCTTTCATAATAGTGTGCTAATAAAGCCGGCCGGCAGTTAAATAAATAAACGAAGAGTGAAGAACATTCCGTGCACCCGAGGTACCTACACTCCAGTGTGTCCACGAGCCGCTGATGCTGGACGAGCTTAAGAAAACTGGTGAGTCCTAATCATCTTTCTCCCGTTCCAACTCTTCCAACCGCTCCGCAGATTACCTATACAGTCCACATTCCGCAAGGTCAGAATCATTCCTGACCATTTGATGGTCCTTTCGAACCGGATAACCTCCCTTTCGCGTTCTTATCCTATTTGGTGATAACTCTGATAGTTTACACGTATCCAAACCGCTTATTTCACTCCGCTTAGGTGCTAAGTTCCGATAGCTTAGCACGTAATCAAACCGCCATCTTGTAATTACCTACGCGTGTCGATCTCCTTCTCCCGCGTAGTTAAATATTTTTGAACTATTTCGCTGTATAAGTAGTAACTCAAGTGATATATAACTAAATAATTGCATAATTACTGTTTTCACACGCCAATCGTGATAGAAAAACGTAGAATTTTACCGCTTATCCATCCATGCCTACATAGGTACATAGGTCGCGTTTGAGTTAGAGCTACCATACTTACTCAGTAAACCTACCTACATAGGTATATTCACTCGATTATTCAGGTATTTACCTATTTAAATAACCTAATATCCGTATTATTAGGCTTAATATACCTACGTCCCGCTCGTTTACATTTAACGCTCTCTGACCGCTTAATACCTAGGTAGAAGATACCTACTCATAAATAAAGTTAGCTTGTTACCGACATAGTTCTTGATACCTGTGCATCATTTGCTCAACATGGCAACTAAAATAGCAACATTACAGGCAAAAAACAATGCAATATTCGCTCGTTTGACTAGTCTCAATGATTTAGGTAAGAAAATATCTTTATCCACCGCAGATCTCCGTTCCTCGGAATCATTCATGGCGGGAACCGAAACAATATCGGTCATACGTCTGGAATTCATTTCTAATCTAGACTCCATTAATGAGCTAGGCTTTGAAGGTGATCCTAAGTTTGCACCTAATTACGAACCTCTCAATGCATTTGAAGATATTTACGCTAGAATACAGAGGGTTCGTTCCCGTATCAGTGAGAATTCACCTCATCAAAACTCGCACTCCTCGTACGAAAATAAAGGTGCGCTTCCACCGATCAAGTTACCGCCGATAAACATTCCTTCGTTTGATGGAAAAATGGATAGTTGGCCTATATTTTATGAGTCGTTTAAAGCTAACATACATTTAAATGAGTCGTTAAATGATTCTCAGAGAATTCAATATTTAACAGGAACATTGACGGGTCCTGCATTAAAAATAATTGCGGGCATCATTCCATCAGGTGAAAATTACTCATCTATTTGGGAAAGTTTAGTTGAAAAATACCAAGATAAGAGAGCTTTAGGGTGTCATTACATGTCTATACTTTTTAATATCAAACCCGCGACGAATAATTCGTCCTCTTTAAATACATTCGTTGAAACTTTCAACGCCGCGGTTTCAGCATTGGAGCAATTAAAATTCGACGATCTAAAAGATTTTATGTTATTAAATATTGCAATGCGTAAAATCGATTCTGCTACCGCACATGCCTTTGAATCCTTTGTCAGAGATAAAAAAAATCCTTCTTATAAGAACTTCATTGAGTTTACAAAGAGTCAAGTTAAAATACTAGATCGTACCTCGTCGTCATCACAATCAAGCCGCGGTCCTGCCTCGGCAGTGGAACTGCACCCTAATAACAACAATGCGAAACATAACCGCCCGCGCAATACCTACCAATCACAGACGTTTGTTACGAGTGATGGCAAGGGTGTTGAGTCTTGTTAGACCCTGTTTGGGGTGCTCTTCAATAAAAGTGGACTGTACTATGATGATGATAACGTTATGAGTAATAAGTCTGATCATCAGCTGTTATACAAATGTCCCACATTTAAATCGCTTCCCGTCAAAAGCCGTTTCGATTTCGTTAAATCCAAACGAGGATGTATTAATTGCCTAAGTTTATCGCACACCGCTTCGCATTGTAATTCCACGTACACATGCAAATCCTGTAAAAAGGCCCATCATACCTTATTACATTTAGATGGTATTAATAACAATAACAAGTCGTCAAATCAACAACCACCTCCGCTCGCGCTCGCGGCCGACGCCGCGACGTTGCCGTCCTGCTCGCACTCGCAGGCTTCGGATTTGAACAACACCGCTCCCGCGAACGTGTCGCTTTGCGCTCGCTCTCCTTCGCTTCATAGTACAAACTCGCCGCGTAACATTGTACTTCTTTCAACCGCTCAAGTAAATATTTTAAATAATGACAAACAAAATATCGACACCGGAAGTATCAATTAACGTAAGGGACATTTTGGCGAAAATGAGTTATATATATCATTGGATTCAGAATTTCGCGCTCTATCGATTGGTATTATTAAAAAAATTCTATCTTTAAAAAAATGTCCCTTACAGTACAAAAATTTTGACCGCGAAAAACGATTTCTGAAAAAAAATGTGATGTAACAGTCATTTATATTTTTTCTTCTCAAAAAATTGAAGTAAGTCACCGTACTTAATAATTTACACCCTTACCTTAGTCAAAAATAAGTCGATTTAAACGACAATGTCCCTTACTTTAAATAAAATGCCCCTAACTTTAAAAACCATGTCCCTTACTGTAAATAAAATGTGTCTCATTGTAAACAATATGTCCCTTACTTTAAAAAATTGTTTGAAGAAATCGGAAGTTTATATAAAATGTTAGGAATCGTGACACTTACGACATAAAAAATCCGAAAAATTACCTCGAATAAATTTAAATGCAACAGAAAAGGATGAAGGGATTTGGAAAATTACGGCTATTAGACATAAAAATACATAAACCATAGACAACACTAATCAATCTGCAGGTGAAATTCATCACCATTATCATTTCTAAATATTAAAGACCACTTTTGGACATAGGCTTCCTTCACCCAAGGAGCACCACAGCGCACGATCTCCATTCTAAGTCGAAATGAGCTGAAATTACTGCAGATGAAATACGTCAAACAGATATTTATTGCTTCATCTTTCACACAACCCATGCACCTTTTATTCTATCTTTTCCCCTTACGTCCTCTCTACTCGTCACTTCTACTTTATCATACTAATATCATGTTTCGCACAATTCCTATGCCTTAATTCATCGACCTTTCGTTTCCATTACATTCATTCATTCATCTACTCTGAAGAAGATAGGTATCCTCTTCAGAGCCGCTACCTACACATCATCACTTCTTGCCAGGTGGAGAAAAAGTGGTAGGTAGCAATAAATTCCAAGAAAACTTAAATTGTTAATATAATCAAATTATAAAGCCAATTAAAGCCGCGTTGACACGGTCAGAGTGTTATCAGACCGAGTGGGCTCAAACGAGTAAGTTGCATACAAAGTGTACTCGGATAGTGGTTAATTCTGTTAAATATGACGTTATAGTCAACTAAGGAAAAAAAACGGATTTCGTTTTAAACAGTATCTGAATTGTCAGAGACATGTTAATCGAAGAGTTAAGACGGGAAAAACATAAGTCTTTTATAGCAAAAGTATAGTAATCTGTGAAAAGGAGAAGAATTTGGACTATTCCTTTGATTCAGCGATCACGAAGAACATCGCACATCTAGCAATTTTCTCCGAGAAAGTGAACAGGTAAATTCTGCTTCATAAACATCTAAAACTATGAAGAACTACTCTGAGCCTAGTAACCGAGCTAGCTCGGAGCAGTAGGACGCGGTCCGACTCAAATCAGACTTAAATCTGCTATAGCTAGCAGTAAAACCTGAAACTGAACTCATTTACTCTTTAATCTCATTTCCATAGTGCTAAAATAGTATACATTTTATTAAATAATCTATTATTACATTAAATTGCAACACTGATAAAGTCCTTTACACTAAAATTTCGTATAATTTTCTATTTCTCTTGCTGCTTACACTACGCTCGACGGAATATCTATAAAATTTCAGTAACGTAACGGTCATCTAAACATTTTTTTTTAATGTAAAGCACATGCTATTTTTGAAACTACTGGGTATTCCTAAATCTTTCGTATAAAACAAGAAAGAAGGGGAAATTCTAAGAAACTTTGCTCTGAACACCATAAAAATTGGACCAGACAGTAAAAAGTTATAAACAAAATAAAAAAATAAAAATCGTTTTTTGGCTCTCCTGAAAAGTCGTATTTTGTCCCTTACGTTAATTGATACTTCCGGTGTCGATATTTCTGTTAGGTGTTTAATTGACAACGCTTCGCAGGATAATTTGATTACGTCTGCATGTTGTGAACAGCTCAAACTAAAACCTATTTCGCTTTCAAATTCGTTTATTAAAGGCATCGGGTCCGCTGCACAAACGGTTCATGGATACATCCCGCTGCTTGTAACCACGAAAGATAAAAAATATTCTTATAACGTTACCGCGTTGGTAGTTGATAAAATTACCGACCGCATGCCTTCCGAATATGTTG
This sequence comes from Agrotis clavis, assembly GCA_954870645.1. NCBI lineage: Eukaryota > Metazoa > Arthropoda > Insecta > Lepidoptera > Noctuidae > Agrotis > Agrotis clavis. The sequence continues at coordinate 20,379,221 of OX940932.1, read as the reverse complement.
ACACTTCGGTAGTGCAACATTTGGTTGATTTGCCGCTCGCTGATCCGTATTGGCACATTCCGGGTGAGGTTGAGTTAATACTCGGCGCTCAGCTGTTTCCGCACTTGTTATTGGAAGGTAGGGTTGTCGCGCCCCCCGCTCCGTCCGCTATTGAAACTGTGTTTGGGTACCTTTTAATGGGTGAGGCTCCTACTAGCAATTTTAATAAAAATAATACCGCTTACCCGTTGCAAAATATAAACTCCGCTACCTTCTTCATGACGTGTTCTAGTGACGTGGAGATGCGTGATCGCTTCGATGAACTTCATCTGGATAAGACATTGACCAAGTTTTGGGAAATGGAGGAAGTGTCTAGCAAGGGTTTTCTTAGTCCAGAGGATAGTCAATGTGAAGACATTTATTCCTCTACCGTATCACGTGACGCGACTGGTCGTTACTGCACCGCTTTACCTTTTTGCCGAGATCCGTCCGAGTTAGGGGACTCTCGCTCCGTCGCTGTTCGCCGACTGCTCTCATTGGAGCGCAAGCTTCATGATCCTGAGCTGCGAGCCAGTTATAATGAGGTAGTACAGGACTACATAGAGAACGATTATTTGTCCGAGGTCCCGCCTGACAGCGAGGATTATTCGCAAGGATATTTCATTCCGCATCATGCCGTCGTTCGCCGCGATAAAGAGACTACTAAAGTTCGTATTGTCCTCGACGCTAGTGCTAAATGTCATAACAACATTTCACTCAATGATATTCTTCATACAGGACCGAATCTCCAGGCGGACATTTTTGTTTTGCTACTTAATTTTCGTTTGTTTGCAATAGCGTTAGCTGCGGACATAAAACAAATGTATCTCAGAATTCTTCTTAAACCTGAGCACCGCAAATATCAAAAGATTTTATTCCGCTTTGACCCCGCGCAACCTATACGCGAATTTCAGTTTAATCGAGTCGCGTTCGGTTTAAAATGCAGCCCCTTCTTAGCTATGCGCACTGTGCGACAGCTAGCTATCGACGAACGCGATCGTTTTCCGAGAGCCGCTAAGGTGGCGTCTCATGAGTTGTATATGGACGATTTAACCACTTCTGTCCCTACAGTGGACGAAGGAAAATCTCTTTCCCGCGAACTCATTGACTTATTTAAGTCTGGTGGGTTTCATTTGACTAAATGGGCCAGTAACTCTCCTGAGTTATTAGACGCTGTGCCGCAGTCTAACCGCGCCGCAATAGAATTTTCAGATAATGAAAACCTGAAGGTGTTAGGCCTTAAATGGTTACCCGCACAGGATATATTTACCTTTTCAACCGCTCCTATAAAGGAAAAATGTACCAAACGAACAATTCTTTCGAGCATCGCCCGCTTATGGGACGTACTTGGGTTCGCTGCTCCTGTGATATTATTCGCCAAACTCTTAATTAAAGAGCTGTGGCTACTTAAAGTCGATTGGGACGATCCCTTACCCGAAGAAATACTTTCCTTATTTCAAAGGTTTAATGAGCAATTGCCGCTTCTTTCAGCGTGTAAAATCCCACGTCATCTAGGTGTAACCATCGGTTGCACGACCAACATTGTCGCGTTCGCGGACGCAAGTATGAAGGCATACGGTTGCGTCGTGTATCTCCACGTCACCGACGGCGAGGGAAATGTGCATGTCAATTTAATATGTGCCAAATCCAAAGTCGCCCCTGTCAAAGTCGTTTCGTTGGCAAGATTAGAATTATGCGCCGCAGTCCTTATGTCGAAACTAGTGCGTCTGATTTATGAAACGTACAGTGCCCGTACAAAAATTAATAATATATTCGCATTTTCAGACTCGAAAATTGCTCTTTCATGGATTAATTCGTTACCGCATAGATGGGATATTTACGTTAGCAACCGCGTCGCGAAATGCCAAGAAAACCTCGATTCGCGTCATTTCTATCATGTCAGTGGGATAGAGAACCCCAGTGATTGTCTCTCTCGAGGTCTCTTGCCAGAACAATTACTCTCTCATCCGCTATGGTGGCATGGCCCTCCTTGGCTTTGCGCTCCTGTATCAAGCTGGCCGATCACACCTTTCCTTCCAGAGGCATGTGAGACCTTACCTGAATATAAAAGTAAAACATTCGTTTGCTCGACTTCTAAATCCGCTCCTGGTTTTCTCTATGACCTGACTCAAAAGTTTTCATCCTGGAATAAAATTATACGTATTATTGCATATGTATTGATATTTGTTAAAATATTACCGCGCAATAATCGAATTTCCGCCTCTCATCTCATAATAGCTGAAAGGTATTTAATTCGCGCTGTTCAGGGTTTTCACTTTCCTCAATTAATTCATGACTTAAAAACTAATAAAGTTATTTCTTCACCGCTCAGAAAATTAGACTTATTCATCGATGAACATGGAATTGTACGAGTAGGAGGTAGACTTTCAAATAGTAACTTACCATACGAAGCTCAACATCCCGCATTGTTGCCTAAACATGATCATGTCACTCACCTTTTAATTGACTACTATCACCGCCTGCATTGTCACACTGGTGCCAATGTTTTGAGCTCTTTATTGCGCCAAAAATATTGGATATTAGCGTCAAGGAATGTGATAAGGCAACGTGTTCACGCTTGTAATTCTTGTTTTAAAAATTCTCCGTCTCACCTTAATACGAAAATGGCTGACTTACCAGCATACCGTGTTCAAGAAACCAAAGCCTTTGTTCATACGGGCGTGGATTACGCCGGTCCCATAAATATTACTCTAGTTAGACGCCGAGGTCAAAAAAGTCAGAAGGCTTACATTTGTTTGTTTATCTGCTTAGTAACCAAAGCAGTTCACATCGAACTAGCTTCCGATCTGTCGTCTGAAGTTTTCATTGCCGCGTTTAAACGCTTCATTTCGAGGCGTGGTCCGGTTTCTCACATGTATTCCGATAATGGAACGAATTTTGTTGGTGCTAAGTCTCAGATAAACGAATTACTTACCGACCATCGCATCGAATGGCATATGATCCCGCCCCGCGCTCCTCACTTCGGAGGACTCTGGGAGTCTAATATTAAAAGCATGAAGCTTCATTTATACCGCGTTATTGGATCTCAGTTACTTACTTATGAAGAACTGTTAACTGTATTGACTCAGATCGAAACCATTTTAAATTCCAGACCGCTTTGTATTTTATCAGAGGACCCACATCCTGAGCCTCTTACTCCCGCTCACTTTATAATGGCTTCTCCCTTGACATACCTACCTGCCGCGCCTGTTTCTGAGGAAACCAAGACTCTACGTCATCGGAAAGAACTGCTAGATCAAATGGTGCATAGTTATTGGAAGAGATGGCGCTTGGAATATCTTAATTCATTACAAGTGAGACAAAAATGGCTTACTAACTCGGATAACGTTAAACCCGGTATTATTGTATTGATACATCAGGATGATGTTCCCGCGCTTCGCTGGCCGTTGGGCATTATACAGGAGGTTTACCCGGGTAAGGATGGTAGAGTACGCGTGGCCTTAGTTAAAACAGCTTCTGGCATCTTTAAACGACCTATCGTCAAACTTTGTCCATTGCCCTCTCAGTAAATTAATAATACTTAATTTAATTTCTTAGTTTAGGTAGGTAATTATGATTTAGGTATTTCATAAATTTTATTTCTTTCAATTTAATCGCTTTTCGATAATACTACGTATTATCAACCCCGGGAGGATGTTTACGCCATTAACCGAATTACTTAAATTCGCGCGCGGGATGTGGTCTCGAGTATCCCTTCCTGTCCTTATCCCACTCACACGCATCACCAAACGCCGAGCTAGAAAAGGACAGAGAGCTCGATGTCAACGTGCGACTGCAGCGCTAACAACACAGCTTTAATAATTCAAAAAGGAACAGTTCAGTGCAATTATCATCATGGCTGAGTGCGCGTCTTAGCAGCTAATTTTTATAAAAACTGACAAAAAGACTATCTCCGCTATTAAACTGTTCGGGTTCTGAGTGCTTTCATAATAGTGTGCTAATAAAGCCGGCCGGCAGTTAAATAAATAAACGAAGAGTGAAGAACATTCCGTGCACCCGAGGTACCTACACTCCAGTGTGTCCACGAGCCGCTGATGCTGGACGAGCTTAAGAAAACTGGTGAGTCCTAATCATCTTTCTCCCGTTCCAACTCTTCCAACCGCTCCGCAGATTACCTATACAGTCCACATTCCGCAAGGTCAGAATCATTCCTGACCAAAGACTAACCCTACTTACAATAATATAAGTAATCATACTAACATATACTAACCACGCGCAAAAACTGTAATTAGAAATATGGAATAAACGGCTTTTTATTTATTATTTATTTTATTATATACTAAAAATAATGTTGTATGTCGAATAATTTTAATTTAATAAAACCTACTCTCGGGGTTCTACTCATCATCTCATCAGGATCCAGAGACGAGATAAGAGACTGTCAGACTTATACTGACTAAAATCCACGGTGATCCTTCAATAGCCTTTAAGTTCCAGGGTCACGGTTTCCTGATGACACAGTCCCGCGACCCCGGCAGACTTTGGCCCTCTAAGGGGACCCCGTCAGATTGCTGACAGCTCTTTGAGGCGCGCGTGGAACACGACGCGCTTCGACCCGGGCATGGTTCATGATCGGACGGCGAGTCACCCATTACTCGCTTGCCCGTGCACCCTTGGACGCCCTGCAAGATGTATTTTCTGATAGCTATAACTTTGGGATCTTTCTATCAAGAGTGATGTAGGTCACCCAAGCGTGCTTCAACTCATCGTTGCTCATCGTCAGGCAAGATGGTGGTTTTTAAACGCAAGTCTATTGTAAATAAATAAAGGTAAATCTCATCTATAAATACTAATCTATACCTACTACCTACATAGCAAACCCACGATGCATTGTCTTAAAATAGCAATGATTATTACAGTAAGCAGAAATGAAACTTATGCAATCAAATACACGACTGATTGTGTTTTAAATTGTCCTGTCTTGTTCTTTGACTACATAATTACCTTTTGTGTTCATAATATTCTTTATTGTGAACAGGATTGCAATGATAAATTATTAGCAATGTGTGCAATGTGCATGTGATATTATTTTTTTACAAGTTTCATTTGATCCGTTGCCGTTGTCTGTTTGTAAAAAAATCTTGCAAGTTTTTGACGCACTTACCGGTTTCCGATTCAGCTGAAACTTTGCACGCTTAAGTATATTGCGTGACAATGCAATATAATGATAGAATGACGCTGATGATGACGATGATAATAGTAGATCTATACCGCCATGTGTTGTTTCTCGAATTGGTTGTCAAATTCTGAATTGAAACGCGTGAAAAAATTAATAATGAGTCTGAAATTATCCAAATATTTTGAGCAAGCTTGGTATCTGTAAGAGAGACTCTTTCTCCAGCAGTTGGACACTAATGTCGATCGCATTCCTAATGTCATGAAAGAAAAGTTGTTCCAATGTCCCTTTGCAAGTCTCATTTCATCAGCCCATGATGGTTTCGTCAATGATCATTACCTACATCTTTCAATTTCAACCCATCATCGTATCATAGGTTCATCAAGATCAGGGGCCTTACCACGACGAGCTTTTAACGCGATCCTGTTTTTGCTGTGGGAAAGAAACGGCGCTAGATGACTTGTATAGCTCTGTCGCTTTCCCACAGCCAAAACAGGATCGTGTTAAGAGGATCGTCTACCGAGCGCTCGTCCATACTAAAAGAGAAAACGTTTTCCTACCCCTAAATGTTATCCTATCTCAATGAATTTTTAGAATGCTTCTGACACAGTAAAAATCTAGGTTTATGGGTTTTCTTTTTTTCAAAAGTAACTCTTAGGCGCCTGTAACTTTCAAACTATTACAAATTTCCCTTATAAAGGCCTCTGGTTTGTCGCGGGACCGTCTATGGTAACCTGACCCTAGAATGCAAAGGGTAATTGAAGGATCAGGGTAGATTATACACATAATATCAAAAAAAAGTTTACGATCACTTTTAAAAATCTAAAGCTTTTTTGTTTAGGGTGATTATATATTATTATTATGATTTCTATCTTTTTAGATATTTCTACAGGGTATTTCCTATCTAAAGAAAACACACAACATCCCACTGCTCAGCTTTTATTGGTAGCAGCGTCATGTTATATACATAGCATAAAGCCTTACTCGATAAATGGACTATCCTATCATCTTAGTTCCTGAGATTAGAGCGTTCAAACAAACTTTCAGCTTTATAATATTAAGCATAGATATAGGTACGCGATATACGCGTTATTTTAACGGCCAATATAATTGTGGTCTGTGATTCCAGACCCACCATTTTATAGTTCACTCATGTCTAGATTTTAGATGTTTCTATGTTAGACTACGTAGGCTAAAAGAAAAACTTTTTGATCTCTTGCCAAAGACCTGTCTAGATTTATGTTTTTTTTTCTGCTGGAGAATTTCTTTTTTAAAATCTTGTTTCCGTTGGATTTTACGAGTTAAATTTATATTTAGGTTGCTATGTTTTTGATTGAATCAATTTATTTTTTCAAGGATACGAAATGTGGTTGGTTTTGTATTTAATTTATTGATTGGGAGGGGAGCCTTTATTTGTTGATAATTTTGGCGTTTCTTTTTATTTATAACTGTACCAAAAAAAAAAAACTGGACAGCCATAACACAAAACTGCCACAAGTGGAAAGATTTGAAGGAGACCAAAAGGAGACCTACAGCTTTGGGTGACTAAAGGTAGAAGAAGAGAGTTGTATCTGTATCAGACATGCTATGCTATAAAGTAAAACTGTTTATAGTTTGGCTATGTGATTTTATAGTCCAGAAACCTTTGCAGGCGTACAAAGAAGAACCCAAAGTTGCCATCAGATCAGAGTTGTTTGGCAAGGCTCAACCTCAATACCTTACATTTAAGAGGATCGTCTACCGAGCGCTCGTCCATACTAAAAGAGAAAACGTTTTCCTACCCCTAAATGTTATCCTATCTCAATGATTTTTTAGAATGCTTCTGAAACAGTAAAAAACTAGGTTTACTTATAGGTTTTCTTTTTTTCAAAAGTAACGTAACTTTCAAACTATTATTAATTTTGAAAAAAAGAAAACCTATAAACCTAGTTTTTTACTGTGTAGGAAGCATTCTAAAAAATCATTGAGATAGGATAACATTTAGGAGTAGGAAAACGTTTTCTCTTTTAGTATGGACGAGCGCTCGAAGGTTATTTATTTGTAAAAAAATAACAACCTTCCTTATATTTTTGCCTATTTACTTATTCATTAGACATACATTATGAATACAATATACATAGTTTCCTTATACCTACGCGAAACGAGTCGAAATATAGATAAAAGAGTCAACGAACTTAAATATAGGCATTTATTAATTAAATTCTGTAGTATCCTGTACCGAGTAAGCCCGGTACCGGGTCGTGACCCGGCGGCGAATGGAAATCGCTCGACTACGGCACGGTAGGGTCGTCTAACGTTTAAAAGCCTATGCACACCAGGTTTTTTAAACGTGCGGCGCGTCTGTATCGATGCGGTTGTACTCGTATCGATACACAGAGGCGCCCCGGGGCGCCGCCGCCGCCGCCGTCGCCGGTGCCGCACGTTTGGCGCAATAAAAACGACAACAAACTGCTCTGTTTGATTGCGCGCCGGCCACGCGCGTTTCAAAAACGTGGTGTGCATAGGCCCTAAGAGTTGAGTAATCCTCATCATTATGATGCCCTCAGTAATTCCTTCTTACGTCACAAGTTGTCACGACGTTACTTTGTTAGTCATTAACGCATCATACTAAGACCTTAGAGTTAGGATGTACAAAGTCCAATGCAGGTCTTGAAAAATTTTCTCTGTCTGTGATCATCGGGGTAAAGTGCAAGAAGGCCTTGCACAGACGCCAGCATGTCAATCTACCTCAATCTACAACGTGCAATTATGCTTGTGTGCAAAATTGGTAATTGGTCAAAAAAAAACACTTTTAGTGATTTATAGATTAGTGAAGGTCCTCTTGTCCTCTTTTAAAATGTCGAAGTCCGGCGACAAACAGTTTTTACAGAGTTTCGTCGGTTCGCAGATGAGCTCGCTCCATCTTAGGCCTCATCTTTCCGGGGTCGAGGGACTATCTTATCAGGTAACCGTGGACCTGGGACGTGAAGGGCTATTGAAGGACGCCGTGAATTTTAGTCAGTTCAAATCTGACAGTCCCTCCCGTCCTACCCTGGGTGGGAGGAAAATTGGAGGGAAAATTCGATAAGAATGAGAAATTACACAATGTGAACGTGAACGACTATACCTTGATGGGGTGATGTATCATTAAGGATGCTATTGACGATGATTGCTATCCTTAATCATCAGATGGAATTCCCAACAAAGTCACGTATGTTGATAACTATTTCAAAATAATTCACATAAGGAAATTACCTATATGATGACGATTTTGGCATTGACATTATTATAAGTTACAATAAACATTTATCAATAATTAAAATGACGTAGAATAAAATTAATCATGGTTAATTTATGGTTACTTTAATCGCAGAATTCGTGGTTATTTGCGCAATGGCAAATGTTTTTTTTTTAATTCTGAAATATTTGCTATAGATATGATCACTGTATCTCGTAACTAGCTGAAGAGTATTTTTTTTTAAATTAATATTTTCGGAACTAGTGGTCCGTATTGATAGATGATAATTTATTTAGCAAATAAGTTTTAGCAAATACTTTTTTTAAACTAGATGTGGTCAGTATTTCGTACCTGACTACTCTGAGAAGTAACGGCTGAAATAAACTCAGAGGTCTCTTTTAAAGTCCAGACATTAAATTGGTTAAGTCATGCGAAGACCCTACAGGTTTGTGTCTGAGGACTGAGATGGTCTTTTGAAGAAAGAACCACATAGATATGAGTGGACCCGTCAATCAGTGCAAGCACTTGTCAGTTATCTTGTAGCTTGGCTATTGAAAAACTATTTTTGCGTTGGATAGTCCATTTATAATAGGCTATCTATATGTAGGTCTTCACACTATGACCGATAGCAGTCAAGCAGCGGACGTGAAACCGCGGGTAACTAGAGTATACCAATATTAACGTTACCACTTGGTCGCGGGACTTTCTCATCAGGTAACCGTAGGGTTGCCAACCGTACTATAATATACATACAGGGTGATTTTTTAGTCACCATCCAAATTTTAATATATTAATCTTTGGCGAAAATCATTGAATACGTGTTTTTTCTTTTTGTATCACTCAATACAAAAATATCGAGATATCACGTCTCAATGTTATCTTATAAAAGTTGATGAATCTGGACACCGCGCGTAAAATTAAAAAACTTCCTGCAATTTTCGAACACGTCTTTAAAAATGGAAGAAGTGCAAAAAAAGTGCAGTTTTTATAAAGAATAAATAAGGAAGTAAAAATATAACTTTAGTCTGTTTTTTATTCTTCCCTACTAAAATACTATATCTTTTTGAAGCGTACTATATTTTTTATGGCTTTTTCAAAAAAATACTATATTCAGACAAAAAAATGTTCGCAACCCTAGATAACCGTAACCCTGGAACGTAAAGGGCTAATGAAAGTAAGGTGTGGATTTTAATCAGTACAAGTCTGGCAGTCATTTCTGTCCCGCCCTGGGAGGACTCATTGATGATTTTACCACTTTAAAGAAAAACACTTCTTACTTTCATGACCAGTGATTGGGTTCTCTCTGGTCATGTTGTATTGTCTGTTTTGACTGGCCTGTTGGTCTAGTGGTTAGTGACCCTGACTGCTATACCGGAGGTCGTGGGTTCGATTCCCACCCAGGACAAATGTTTGTGTGATGAGCACGATCATTTGTTCTGTGTCTGGGTGTAATTTATCTATATTATGTATGTATTTAGAAATACACACATCAAAAGTGTCTAGGGATCAAGCATTTTTATGCGGATTTCTTGAGATTGAGATGTGGCTTTGTAATAAATTTATGATTTTATAAATTTATATGGATCCTTTTTGGTGCATTTCATAATTTGAATCAGGAACTGTAAATCAAATTCGAGTAAAAGATGAAAATCAGCTGTCAATATTTTCCCTATAAAAACATACAACGCATTGAAGACATTATTAGTGCTACTGTTTCCCTACTACTGATTAAAACCAACGTTATTATGGAGCGGCGACGTCATTTAAGCAGGGAAGAAATGCTCAGAGCCGTGGGAATGATAGAAGCTGGTTCCCGGCAACGTACTGTGGCTTTAGCTCTGAATACAAGTCAGAGTGTTATCAGTCGACTTTGGACACGTTACCGAAGCACTGGTACCGTGGCTGAGCGCCATGGAGGACGGTATCGCTGCACCACACGGAGACAAGACCGATACATTCAAATCTTAACTCGAAGAGCTCCAACAATAACCGCCATGATGTTAGCCGTGAGGCTTCATCACTCTTCAGGGAACTTAATTAGCGACCAAACAGTCAGAAACCGCTTGCATGTAGTGAACCTTCATTCCCGAAGACCGCTACGGGTACCACCTATAGCAATGCACAATCGTAGGATTCGATATCAATGGGCTCTTGAACACAGAAATTGGGCAGAAGAACAATGGCGTTTCGTGTGCTTTTCTGATGAGTCTCGTTTTGGTATGAGACCGGATACAAGACGTATACGACACTTGAGAACCCCTGGACGCCAACAGCGATTAAAATCCTGCCAGGAAGTCCATCCTTATAGTGGTGGAACCATCACGGTATGGGCGGGTATTTGGATCGGCGGAAGAACTGAGTTGATTTGGATCAGAGGCAACCTCAACGCTCAAATTTATGCTGAGACGATTGTATCAGACGTCATCGTTCCTCTACAAGTGCAAATCGGTCCCTTATTTCAGTTAATGCATGATAATGCACGACCGCACACCGCAAGAGTTGTAAGACAGACTCTCGCCGCAGCTAACATCAATGTCCTGCCCTGGCCTGCTCAGTCGCCAGACTTGAACCCGATTGAGCATGCATGGGATATGCTACAGAGAAGAGCTCTGCCGAATATGGAGGGTATCCAGTCGCAAGAAGACCTTTTTTTGTTGTTGCAACGAACATGGGCGGCCATTCCACAGCGTGATTTGGATGAACTCATTTTGAGTATGCCAAACCGATGTTCTTGTGTTGTTAGTGTTCGCGGTAGAAACACGGATTATTAATTGTTTAAGTTACCCAATAAAATTTTAAAGAAAACTGTTATTTCAGTCTTTTTTTCGAACTTTAATGTTAGTGGTTCAAATGTCAAAAATCCCTTTATTAGGAAAATGCCAAATTTCTTTATGAATGCAAAGGTGACTTGGTTTATCGTTACTGTGACAAACGATAACACTTTATTTGATGAATCCTTAAAGAACATTTTAATTAATATCAATCAGGAGAAAAGTTATTGCAAAAATATATGTTGATCCCTAGACACTTTTGATGTGTGTATATAAGTATGTTTATCAGTTGTCTAGTACCCATAACACAAGCTCTGCTTAGCTTGGGACTAGATGGCGTTGTGTGATAGTGGTGGAATATTATTATTGTATACAACGTGGAACGTTAAATTCACAAAACCTCTCGTGGGGTAACTCAGCCCATGTTACTGAACAATGTTTGTTTTGAGACTTTTGGAAATTCGCAAAAAATAAATTTGGTTTTTATACAAAATGAGAAATTGATCGGGCCCATCAAATTATAAAAAAATCTTTTTTTTTTGTGAATTTCGAAAAGTCTTAGAACAAACATTGTTAGAATCTACCATCTGACTATGAGAGAAAGGGAAAGAGAGAGCATGCATGTGCATCTCTCTGATAGAACAACAGTGAGAATACCTGTAAAGGTCCTCGTTATCGTGTCGATGACAATCTATAACGAATCGGCCCAAAATTGGGCCAGGAGTTTAGCGCTCTCCGAAATGTCCATCAGCTCCTGCAACGAACAGTCGGTAGGGCACGCAGGGCACGATATTAAGTGCCTCATCGTTTGTGGAGCAGCACCATACCTATTTACACATTTGTAAAAATCCAACTGACTACCTATGGCCACGCGCCAAAAAACCATGTAACTTTATGATTGGCCAATATGACATGGAAGATTAATTTATAATGTCTTGCGACCTCTACAAGGTTGGCCTTTGGGAAACTCTAGTGGTAGACATATACATACGTAACAATGTAATAGTAGGTATTTATAGACGTGGTGCGAATTCGGTGATAAATATAACGTCAGAGTATGGTGTATATGATTTTGTGATTTAGAAGGACTCTCCGATTTTCACTGATTTTGAAAGTTATTGAATAGCCTTGTTTTTATTTATATGTAATTAAATAAGCATTTTAAATAATCGAATAATATAAATGAAAATCCAAATTATTTTTTATTTCTGAAGTACTGGTAAAAATTTTGCAACAGCAGCGTAAAAAGACATGAAAATAAAAATAAAAAACTGCCTCTACCCAAAGCCTTGACGTCTAAATCATAGCACAATTAAATCCCTGGTTTTCCCAAGATTTATTAATACAATTCCTCGAACATCAACTAGACTTTTAGTCACAGAGTTTCCCGAAATCGTGGTGTCCCTATCGTCGCCGGCGCCGGCCGTCAATCGCGGTCATATACATACTCGAGCGTTGGACATTTCACGGCAGTCGAGCGAGCGACGTCTGCGCATCTTACGGGTTCATTTGATATTTAATTAATTTATTACAAATCGTACTAACGAGTTCGCGTTCTGAATTAATTGTTTGTGCGTGTTGTGGTTTAGTGTTGTGAGTTTTGAATTGACGTAATTAATTTTGAAGGTATGTTTTTAGCATAATTTATTTATACTTTTTGCTTTTATGTTTTTTATTAAAATTATTTGTGAGGAAAGAAACAATCATCAAAAATTTAAATGTTTTTTTTTCTAACCCTTGCCAGTGTATTAACCTAGCCATTAAATGTATTGTCAAGTCTAGATATTCGGTAAAACGATCTATTTTAGCAAGAGATATAAATAAATATGAGTAGATGAACTTTCGCCGAAAAAAATGTAATAGTCGCACTTTATGTCATTTGGCTAGTAAACATCTGGACAGTAGGAACTAATTTGATGATTACTATAAATTATTTACCATAAATTTCAAAGAAAACTTATTTTCTTTTTGAATAATATTAAAGAGAGTATAATAAATTTTTTTAACTACATATTATTTTAAATATTTTTCTCTCAAAAATATGAGATCTTAGTTATGATTCGCCTGTGATCATGGTTATCCTACAGGCACCTACAGGCATATATAAGTTCGTGTTTCGTTTAATGAACAATAGTTTAGTATTTTATTTTATTAAGATGAATAAAGCTTATATGCAGGTATGGATAGTGTGCAATAATGTTGTAACAACTGTCTTCGAATTGTTTGTTTTAGTTGTCATTGCTAAAAATACTTTCTTTGCACATAGCGATTAACGATTATAAACAAAATGATTGTTTTATTTTTTAACTGTTTCATAATAAACACACTACCTATGATCTGGATTTTTCAACGCATTATAAAGTTTGATTGCTGGTTTTTTGACGTTAGTCATAATGTGGTGTATAAAGTTCTACAATTTTACGGTTATCTAAGCCATTTTTGGCTATCACAGAGGATGCAGACATAAATGGCTCAGTCAAACCACATTACCTACTGCATTTGGTTAAATATTTCATGCTCAGTTCAACGTTCAAACTTTTGACAGTAAAAAATAACTGTATCTATTTAGGTAGGTACTTATCTGAAAATTTTACTGTGACGAATGCAATTTTTGGATTTGATAGCCTTCTCCATTTCCTGGACTTCAAACACTGAGCCTAGAGTGTCCCAGCAATGGGAAATATCATCACTGATTGACTATAATCCTTTCGGCTCCAGCCATCTGCTTGTGTTTTAAACCACCCTATTTCTTCAATTGCCTTTTGCGTGTCAGGATCGCAGTAGGTAACTTTTTAAGCTCACGTTTACTATGTACTTGACTATTATCAGCGAGAGACGGATTTAAAACATATCAACTCTTTTTAATCGCGACCTCTTGAAAGTTCAACATTTTGGTAATTATATTATCTTCATCATTATCAGTTTTTTTATATGCATGCAGTCGATGCTGTAGGTACCTACCTAAGTAAATTTTTAATCTGTCTTTGTTTGTCTTCAAGATTAATTAATAAGACCACTTGTAATTTCAATTACTGCCATAAATGGAAATCTGAAAATTAAATTTTATTGAAAATATTATTACCTTTGTTGTTTAATTGGGATCTAAAAAGCTATTTGTTTAATTACGAACGTTATAAACATAGATTATTAACTTTTTGTTACTTTTAAGGAAAACAGTTAATGAAAAACAATTCTAAATTGGTTTTGTTTTGAAAGGTAAATTGTTTAGCTATGAAATAATATTTTGTAGCTTTGATTAAAATAGAGCGAGGTAGACAAATGTGTGTATAATAGAACGATAGTAATTGTAACGTTTAATTTTCACGATTATGTATCAAGATTTATATACCTACTTATGTCGCAGGTTTTTCATAAAATTGGGTTTTTGATCAAAACCTAGGTTTTTGATTAAAAACCGGAGGATGACACATTTTAAACTCAATTTAATCTTAAACCTGTAAAAATCCAGATGTTTGATCAAAAACCTGAACTGGTTTAGAAAAACTAGTATAAAACTTACTGTTTTTTTTTATTTTTTTTTATATAATTCAGGAAAAGCTTGCCCATATAAGCTAAAGTTTAAACGAAGTGATAAATATCATACATTTAGAATCGTTTTGTGTGGCACAGCTCACAAATATTCCGAAATAACATTAATAAATCGATTGTAAATGATTCTCATAACTAGTTACCAAGAAAATCTTGATTGAAGTAAGAAACATCAATCATAAAACTGAGATTATTCGAAAACAATAATTTGTTCCGTTCGACACATTCATGCAGTTTAAGTGCTTAGGTACCTACTAGTTACAAATTGACCTATAAAATAATCTTTTTTTATGAGTTTTAACTATGTCGTTATCTACTGTTCCGGGGCCTTTTTTAGGAAAGCCAGGAGATTTCGACCAACAGGAAAAAATTGTATTTTTTTTTATTATTATTATTAAATGACATGAAGGTATGATCAGTAAATTGCACAAAAAAGAGAGGTTAGGAAGAATAAAGTACACAGAATTTTCCAGCAGTGCGAAGCAATATTATAGCTTATCTAAACATTTGTCTTTGTTCGTATCAAATGCAGCTCACCCTACCCGAACTGACATCTTATTTATCATTTACTCAATAGTTCAGGTACTAATGCATAATATAAATACATATGTTGCTAAAATCATAATATAATATCCCTGCATTTTAGTTCAATACAGATAAAAACACTGTTTTATTATTAGTTGCTAAAAATCAAAGGCAGGTACTCGCATGTCAACAAGCATTGACCTTGCCCATAGTGAGTTTGAAGTTCAAGGTTAAAATTCTCGTTAAAACATTTACACATTTACATAACTTTTAACTCATAAAAAAATAAAAAGGCTAATAAAGTAACTGTCAAAAATATTGAGACTTGTCCCATTTATGATTATGTTATGGAGTTCTTACAATTATTTTTGATATTTTATAAATATATAGGTTAAGGTACCCATTTTAATTAATATATTTAATATTTGTTTTTGGTGGGGTAAATCAAAGGTAGTAAAAATGATGGAAGGATGGATGGACGGATGTTTGTTACTCAATCGCGTTAGAACAGCTAATTTGATGAAATTTTGCTCAAATAGGTATTTCTAAAATGAAACATACGATAGGTACCGTTTATTCGAGTATTACGTTAACGTATTAATTTTCAAATGACAATGAATCCGCTGGCAATAGGTAGTAATAAATATCTCTAAGATCCACTTGTTTCAATTCAATTAATTTATTTCAGATAAAAATCCATAATAATTAGGTAAACATATAGGTATAGTCAATAAAATCAAATTCAAAATTAAATTAAAATATAAAATCAAAATTAAATTAAAATATAAAATCAAAATTAAATAAAATATTAAATCAAAATTAAATTAAAATATAAAATCAAAATTAAATTAAAATATAAAAATCAAAATTAGGTTAAAACACATGTTGTAAGAGTCACCTATACACAGCTGATCAATGGCCTGACATCATAGCTTCCTTGTTAGTCGCCCTTCGTACACATCGCGACGCAAGTCTCCGAATATCTTGAAGTCGGACACGTGCCCCGCCTAGTTTCTCCAACTGGATAGAGCACGGAGACTATCAATTTGGATTTGGGCCCCATGTTCCAACTGATTTCGTTATTGTACAGTGAAACAAAAAAAAACATTTTTCAAAAAAAATTAACCGCCTTCAAAAATAACTACAAAAAACTTTTTTAAAAAAAGGGAACCGACTTCAAAACCAAACACAAAAAAACTATAAAATAACTTTTCTTTCGGAAGTCGGTGGCTTTGTTTTTTTTTTATTTCATTGACATACTGGCCACCGACTTCCGAAAGAAAAGTTATTTTATAGTTTTTTTGTGTTTGGTTTTGAAGCCGGTTCCCTTTTTTTAAAAAAGTTTTTTATTTTTCCCTTTTTAGTTGAGATAATCAACAAAAATCTTCATAAAATCGGCGTCTTTGAAAATCTACAATCCTATTAAGCAAAACGGATCTATGTGAGCAACTTCACGAGATATCCATTATTGTTATTTACTAAAACCTTCCCCAGAATGTTACAAATACTTTTCTGAAAACTGTATCAAAATCGGTTAAGCCAAACGCGAGATAATTGCGGACAAGCATGCAATCGCCCCTTAAAATCTACGATCCAAGTAAGCAAATCGGATCCACGCGGGCAACGTCACGGTATATCTATTAGTGTTATATACTAAAAACTTCTCCAGAATGTAATGAACACTTTCCTGAAAACTGCATCAAAATCCGTTCAGCCAAACGCGAGATAATTGCGGACAAACAAGCAATCGTCCCTTAAAATCTACGATCCAAGTAAGCAAATCGGATCCACGCGGGCAACGTCACGGGATATCTATTAGTGTTATATACTAAAACCTTCTCCAGAATGTAATAAACACTTTCCTGAAAACTGCATCAAAATCCGTTCAGCCAAACGCGAGATAATCGCGGACAAACATACATATATACATACATACATAAATACATACATACATACAGGTCGAACTGAGAACCTACTTTTTTTTTTGAAGTCGGTTAAAAAAGGGTAAAATAACCTACAAAATAACTTTTCTTTCGGAAGTTGGTGGCTTTGTTTTTTTATTTCGTTGTCCCCAAATTCTTGTCAAATACATCATTTCCTTACATGTGCACTAGAATTTTGTAATCCGTAGCACCGGTATTAACATCGCTCATGTACACAATAAGCTAATAAAATTCCCTATCTCAAAAACTGCTGAACCGATTTTGATGAAACTTGCAGTATTCCCTAAGGTGAAATATCACTAGTACAACATTTTTTTTTTTTTGAAAATCGGTCCACAATTGGCGGAGTAATCGCGTAACAAACACACAAAAAATAAAGATCATCACATCATCGACATAACGGAAATAAAAAAAATGCTCACAAAATAAAATGTACTGAACTAAATCGGATGAAATTTTTATAGGACCAAATGGAAAGTATACTGCATCGAACAAAAAAGAACCACACTAATCGGACTAGAAACCTCGAAGTAATCGATGTACGTATAAAAAAAAACGGACCAAATCGAGAACCACCTCCTATTTTGAATTCAGTTAAAAACTTGTTTTAGTTGGAGCACGGGATCCCGTCTTTTTTGTAGTCTCCATGTTCCACCCAGGTGGAGAAACTAGGTGAAGCACGGGTCCGCCCCCGATATCTTACAACTTTGGTATCCATTGAGGCGTGCCTGTGAACGAACCTCTATGGATTTGTATTGCGATAGTCGCCTGGATACCGAAGCCGTAAGACATCGGAGACTTGCGTCGCGTTGTGTACTTACGAAGGGGCTTAGTCGCCCGCCAACTATGCAACGCACAATATCTAGAATTCTTAAAGTAGCTCAAACAATCATATCAATTGCTATTGCACAGCCGAAGGTGAGAATCTCGTACAATAATAGCGAATGATCACAATTGGCATCATTGCAACAAATAGGTGCAGTCACGAGCAATATGTACAGGATGTTCGAAAGAAGGATTGATGCAGTTTTCTTTTGTATATTAGCGGAGTTATATCCTAGTTTTCAGTCACAGAACCTTTGGGGAGACGGTAAAAAAATTATGTTTATTATTGGCGTCTGTTGTCTTAAAATATTTGTAGGACGAACTGCAATCCAAAATCTCTTAGAAAATGTCAATTGAATACAGAGGCACTAGCATGAATTCTACGTATTTGTCCGTATAACTTGAAGTATTATGACGTTTGTATGGAAAACGAAATAGCACGTCTCTAGTGTACGAATGAGGAACAAATTCAAATTAAGATCAACAACCCCGTTTCCGTCACAAAAACTTGTGATAATAGGCCTCCGATTTCCAAAATTCTCTTTCAACTGCTAATTAGAAAACAAATAAAGCTATTTAGCCTTATCCCAAAGAAAATAGACACTTCACTATAAACCCGATTTGTACTTTTGCTTGGTGATAATTAGTAGTGATCATGACTGTAATAGATATAAATGATTCGTTACATCGGTATGTGTATCCGATATTATTTATATGCAAGTCCTTGATTTGGTTTCATTTTCATTTGCTTGATTGGTAAACTGTTAATTGTGTCTGGATTTGATTGTGTCACAATGTAAAACTCGTGTGTGTTATGTGATTATGTGTCAAAACAAGAACATTTTAACAAGTTTTACCGAAATTATAATAATTATGTGACCATTTAAATACAGAGTACCATTAAACAATACCATTATAATAAATTAATTGATCGCGTGGGTTCCAACACATCTAAAAGTTCTAAAACTCATAACATTTTACATAGTAATTCACTGTTTTACATAGAAATTCATCTAAAAATATCAATAAGAAAATGGATCCCGGAATAAATGTCTTACAGACCATAAATCATAGACATTAATAAAATTTTATCGACGTTTGGTGCAATAATGTTTATTTTATGACGCTTACAAAATAGACCGTAACTATATTTTATGTTGGTCACTATGTATTTTTGTGGCTATTTCAAGAACTGCTTAAGAACATTGTTGATGAATTTGAGTTCATGTTTTGGCACTGTTGACATAGGTAACCTAAGTTTAATCCCACTACTGGGACACATGCCTTCTCTATGTGAAGGGAGTGCGCAGACGCAGTGCGGGTTGGGAGACGTCACATGCCTTTGAATTTTTAGTTTTAGGACATACCGTTTCCTCACGATGTTTTCCTTCCCCGACCCCGGCAGGCTTTTGCCCTCTATGGGGGCCCCGTCAGATTACTGTCACCTGTTTGAGACTCGCCTGGAACACGACGCGCCGTCGACCTGGACATGGTTCATCGGCCGGCGAGTCACCCATTACTCACCGTCCATGCCTGTTCTCGTTCACTTAAGATACAAATCCGTTGATAATACAAAGATTTATTATTGATTTCTCATTGGTACGTTTATGTTACTTTTAGTATTATGTATTATTAACTCTCAAGTGTTAACGAGTCAACAACCTGGGATTATTTAACTACGGAACTTAACCTTTGGAGCCGCAAATGCTTATTTACTTAACCAATGTCTTGGTCAGTAAGTTATAAAGTACGTTAGTTACTAACTTTATTTTGTATGTGGTCTTATTTTACTTAGGCTACAATTTAAATGCTCAACAATTATTATTTGTGTATACCAAAATGGATAAATGGTCACCAAATCTAAAAATCGCTTTAGCAAGAAATCAGGGACACCCCGAAGTTCGGTTTTGTTAGGTTCCTTTCAACCCTGAAAACAGAAATAGAAGCCTCGCGAAGCGAGGCTTCCTCGAACCCACTAAGGTTGATTTTTTTATTATTACAGAAAATAGGTTATTTTAGGAAACGTTATTTGGTGACCATTTATCCATTTTGGTAACCGTTTAGAATTTTTTTGGTAGTAAAATAGGTACTTTTTTGCTTGGTTTTTAAACACAAGCCTTTTACTTAATGGTTTGTGTTATTTATGAAACTTCTTATTGTTTGACTTCTTTTTAGGTATGATATTGAGTGCATGGTTTGAGCATTGAGCGGCAGTTACTGTGTTGCGTATAGCGGTTTCGATTCCCGCTCTGAAATCATAATTTGTATGGCCTACAGGTAGTTGTTCCGGGACTATAAACAAACTGCCATTGCTTTTTAACTTTAATAAAACCATTGCTAAACACCAAAAAACAACTTTGCTGGTCTGTGTGCCTAGGCAAAAAAAAAATGATAATGAAAGAAATGGATTCTTATGTATTGTGTAGGATAGGACGCGAATATATAATTAAATGACTAGCTGTTGCCAGCGAATTAGCGAAGCCAGAAAATTATCCCACGGGAACATAAAATCGAGATAAAAACCACCCTATGTCTTAATCCAGGTTAGTCAATCGGTACGAATTTGCAAGTAACCTCAATTTATCATAGAATGCAAATTCTGTTGCATCTCACAGTCCATTGCGTTTTGACTTCGACATAGTATGTAAACGGTTAGCTATTTCTGGACACGGCATGCGAGTGCATTCGACATGTTTCCGAGTGTAATCAAATATAGCAATACTATTTAGATCGTGAGTAAAATACTTAGTTATACCGATTGAGTCATTTAAGGAATGGTGGCCCATTGCCAGTGGTAAACGGCCCAACATAATAATGTGTATCTTATGGTTTTAGATTCTAAGGATTCTAACTTAGGTAGGCTCTGTTTCCCAGCATCGGGAAGTGAATTACTAGGGCATAAAGAATAAATGCATACCTTGGCACACGCATTTGCCTGAAAACTTTCGACTGATTATAATCCTGCGATAAAAAATGTTCATTACTACAACCAGTTTAGTCCCTTTTAAGTTTCTGATTGAATAATATAAAACCTACTTACATGAAACCTAATAATAAATGCTGAAACAATTAAAACAAAAAGTTCTAAAATTATTCTAACATAGTAAGTAATAATAACAACGAATATTTGCTGTGAGAGCAATGATATTTTCAGCGAGGTAACACTAAAGCGTTTTGTCGATTGTACTTTCGTAAAATCATTGTTCACTTTGTTTATTTGTAGTTGGTTACTAAAGTATAATATTTAATATTAAACTAACCTACTATGTAGCAGTAAAATATTTACACATTCACGCCAATTTTCATAATTTAGCGTGAGTGAGCAGAACTTCAAATGGTTCGTAAAATAATAAAATTGCTCGAACGATTTATTTTAAAACGGAGTTTAGTGTTGGTAGGAAATCGTTTGCTTCAAATTATTATTTTAGGTTATTAAACATACTTAGTAGATTCACATAGAATATCAGAGAGCAACAAGAGTCGTACCTAATACAGGTACTATTCTGACTTCTTTAGATTGTTTTGAAGTTTTAACTCATTATTTTCTTCTCTTATTTGGAACACGTAACATACGATTCAGTAATCCAAATAAAATATAATGTAGGTATGTGGTTTATCATTTAATGCCCTCAAAAATACCTCAAAACTGTCTGCGGTTAGTTATTAATAATATCATCAAAAAAAAATTGTGTTTATCTGCATTATGTATTTTACCGCATATCCTTTTAGCCCATTTATTTATTTATTAGAGCACTAAGTGACTCGGGTGCAATTTACACAATTATTAAGAGAATCGTCTACCGAGCGCTCGTCCATACTAAAAGAGAAAACGTTTTCCTACCCCTAAATGTTATCCTATCTCAATGATTTTTTAGAATGCTTCTTACACATTAAAAAACTAGGTTTATAGGTTTTCTTTTTTTCAAAATTTATAATAGTTTGAAAGTTACAGGGGCCTAAGAGTTACTTTTGAAAAAAAGAAAACCTATAAACCTAGTTTTTTACTGTGTCAGAAGCATTCTAAAAAATCATTGAGATAGGATAACATTTAGGGGTAGGAAAACGTTTTCTCTTTTAGTATGGGCGAGTGCTCGGTAGACGATCCTCTTAATTTGCTTTTTTTTATGCAAACCATTAGATTATAAAATGTCCAGATCTCGTGTTTGAAACAAAACGTAAATAAAAATAATATTATTACAAATAGTTAGACAATATTTTTTGTGTAACGAACAACATTTAATTTTATTAAATATTTTTTTAAATTAATATTTTAATAATTTTATTTTCGTATCAGAGCATTACAAGAGTGATGTAAGTGATGTCACTGTGTCATTGATACGATGAAAAATTTGGTTTATTTAGAAGACGACGTATCATGATTATTTCATTTGTTCTAGATTATAACTAAAGATGGAGCCACTTCAAGTAGATGTCGTTCACTTCTATCCGAGGGAAAATGCGCAGCCACATAACACCGTCAAGTAAGTAATCAACTAATTATCTATCGTAACTTTTATGTAGCAATATTTTAAATAAGTTAGACTTTTTTCGTTTATCGACGAGTTTATCGACATCCTATGTCGATAAACAGAAAAATATATTCAGCATACTTCATATTCAGGAAATAACATATTTCCAAAAAAAAAAAACATTGTAACGCATAGAGCATTTTCTTTATTTAACGTCAGGTTCGCGTTTGACCACAAAGCATGCTTGCTTAGAAGTAACCTATTCACTCTTAAAGACCCCAACATTGTAGCTGTCAGGAAATACAGGCCCCGGCAGGGGTTCCACTCCTTAGCTGTGCGTACAATAAAAGTATTGGCAAAACGCTTTGTACGCACCGCAGGGATGTCCACCGGAAAGAATCTGAAGGAACAAGGTGGATTTAAAGTCAATAAGACTCTGACAGTCTCTTCCGCTCCATCCAGGGTGGGAGGACTCATTTCGTCACCGGACATCATTTTACCACCAAAGAAAAAGAAACTTTTTTAAAGGGGATTGAAGGTTATGGTCCTATTGGTCGCCCGTCATATTTTTTTTTTCAGAATGCCTTGCTCACGTAAGTCAAATATATTTGGATAGAGCATACTTTTTTTTAGCGTGGTAAAATCATCAAATGAGTCCCCATAAGTCGAAAAGTAATCCTTGGCGAAACAATTTTTTTGTCTTTTTCCTCCCTGAAGGTATACCATACTGAATTACAACATGGTTCCCAACCCTTCATACAAAAATGTTATATCCCCTTAATTATTGTTCGTAACCTAATTAATCCATTTTCTTCAGATTCGAGGTGGTGAACGACGAGACGCCGACAACCACAATCGTGCGCCGTGGACAACCTTTCAGCGGCGTCATCAGGTTTACACGGCCTTACGATGAGGCCAATGATATCGTGCAGCTTGTATTCTCTATCGGTAAGGTTTTGTATTTATTAAAAAAAAAAGTTTCCCCATACTAGGACCCATATCCGGGTCCTCATATGTCATGGGTTCGTAAACACCGAGACCCGGAACAACAAATTACTTGTAGGTCATAAAAATATTACGTGCGGGAATCGAACCGCCAAACACTGCTCCAACAGTGGCGTCCCATTGTTGTAGAAACTTTCAAATGCAAACCTAAAAGATGTAAATATTATTTTTCCCAATGCTATTATTTCGGCAAATTCTTACATTTCCGACTCAGAATACCTAATAAAAGGTTTTTCGGCTACCTAATAAAAAAAAAACTGAAGTGACCACCAATTCCCCTTATCAACTGTACCTTTTATATCGGAAGTATTTTTTTTGGAATGTTTTTGGCATGGCTTCGAGGCCTTTATGCCAATATATCGGAAGTAAGAAATCACAAAGCACAGATAATAATTATTATCTTGGGGTCTGAAAAAAGTGAATACTAAAAAGGATATTGCCCAGTGTCCAATGATTATGTTGCTTGACTAAAAGATAATTCTAGGTATACCATAGGTATAAATAGGTTGGTAGTGAATGTTACATGTTACAACAATAGACATACAACTTGAATATAATATGTATTTGTCCACAGGAGATAAACCATCAATGGAAACAACAGGAAAGATGTTCATAAAACGTGACGCGGTCACAGACAAACACTCTTGGAGCGCCAGTCTCTTGGACGTGCAGGACCAAAACACACTCTCTTTTAAAGTAAGAAAGTCTTATTTGGAATGAACAGATAAAGCCCCGCGAAATGAGAGATAAAGCAGGCGTGATTCTAAATAGTCCTATCGTAAGGAAATAAGAATGTGGCATTATGGAAAGGCGTATTATAACATAACCTCTTTTAATTTCGGATAGGTCAAAATGTGATACCTATGTGTTACAGAGTTTACTAGGCTTTTACCTTTACCTAGAATTTCAGTTCTCTATAATAGGCCCTATTCCAAAGAATTAAAACTAAGATAATTATGGGTGAAGCCTGTTGACAGATACCTACTAAGTTTTTACTGAACAGAAATTAATCTAACCGCTTCTTACCCGACCTGGTGGCCTACCATGAACTCTTAACGCAATCCTGCAGTTTAGGCTGTGGGAAAGAGATGGCGCTAGACGACTTGTATAGCTCTGTCTCTTTCCCACAGCCTAAACTGGATCGCATTAAGAGCTCGTGGTAAGGCCCCTGAGGTTTGAAGTCAGGACACCTTTCATTATACGTACTTGCGACAGTTGCGTCGAGTAGTGTCTACACCAAAGAAACGAAGACGTAAAACATAGGTACTTGTTTAGAATTAAAAAAAAAAACTACAAATAAACGCAAAATATACAGATTATAATAGTCTAGCTGCATTTAATTTGACCAATTACCAATCTAGCCACGAAATAATTGGCTATTTTAGAACTTGTTTTACTAAAATTGGTATGCTAATTCTCTCACGTACGAAATTGCATCTGCGCAAAAAATAAAAATAAAATAGCACGTATTCTAGCGAGCAATCGAATAATGAAGAGTTACTTTTAGTGAATTTAAATTACATTATTATTTTAAAGGCTATTTGCAAGCTGCATGATCAGAAACAAAAGTTGGAATAGGTATAGGTACTTACCTAATCTAACCTACAGCTTGACCAGAACGTCTTGAAACGGAACTAATGTTTTTGTTTGCTGACAACGTTTTAAAATCTTTGATATTTGATACAAACAAAGAATGCAGGTTTGTTAGATTTATTATTGTGCCATAAAACTAACGTAATAAGTGAAAAAAAGAGCGAGAGCACAGTGGCGACTTCCGGTTTTCTACTCTAATTTGCCAAGCTGTAGATTTGTAGAATTTATGTAACACCCAGTTATTTTTTTTTGTGTGGGTCTTTGTGTGTGAGTTAAAATGTTTGTAAACGCACCAACGATAAAAAAGAAATTATTAATCTGGGCGAGAGTGTCCACTGTTGGAAAGAGACAGGGCTATACAAGTCGTCTAGCGCCATCTCGTTCCCACACTGGATTTAATATCACTTTAGGACGTCATGGTAAACCTGGTGTTAAAAATTACGGAAATTAGGCTGGCCAAATTTTTAATTTTTTAAAAGCAATGATCATGATCATCAGCCTATAATGTTCCCACTGCTGGGACACAGGCCTCCTCTCTTGGAGAGGGAGTGGGCCATAATCCACCATGCGGCACCACACCAACCCGCACGGGGCGTGCGGGTTGGTAGATGTCACATGTCTTCGAATTTTTGGTTCTAGGACATGCCGGTTTCCTCACGATGTTTTCCTTCACCGCTTTGAGAGCAGTGGTAATGAAATAAATTGCACAAAGTAATGCGCCTGGCGGGGTTCGAACCCACGACCTACAATTCGTAAGTCGGGACAGGTACCACTGGGCCACCACTGCTCTAAAAGCAATGATATTATCACGGATATTATACTTCAAACAATACATTTTACAAGTGATACCTAATTTCGCCCAAATAGGTACCGTCTATCATAATTTATCCTTATTATAAAATTTAACTACAAAAGTGCCGCTCTTCATTAATTCAAATTACAACCCAGGTATTGTTTTAGTAATCTCTTTAAAACAATAGAATATTATGAGCTAATATCGAATAATACGCGATGGTATGTACTTGAATACAAAATGCTTGATTAAAATAATTTTAAATAATTATTTTTGGTAATCGATAGATATTCGCATACTTATTAATATTCATTACTATTGTCTGATTATTCAAGGATAGATTTTAAATAATTTTAAATGTTTTATTGGTCTATTCTTAATAAATTAGCAATGCAATTTGCGGATTTATACATCATTTATTTATATCAGAAAAATATGCGTACTTACCTAACATAAAGTGTACTAGCTATTCCACAGCAAAAGGAGGAGGTTCTCAATTCGACTGTATTTAAAAAAATGTTTTTTACCTCATAAATTTCGGGCCAATTTTGATAATTCCTTATGCCTGTCATTTGGTCCCGTCGTAACTTTTTATTTAATGAGTTTTTTTCGCTAACTGTGCATGTGTAGATAAGCACGATGTTATAACCGGTACTACGGATTAAATCTCACATAATATTATAGACACTACATAGTTATATGTATTATCATGCTCAGTATTTTATCATTAACCATAGCTAGTTGTAGAAACATGTTAATAACGTTTAAAATAATAATTTACGATCATACAAGGACTGGTCAAGCAAGACCACTTTGTCTATACTATGTTACTCAAACTGCGTTGTTTTAAGAATAATAACTTATTTTAAAAATGTTTTAAATTGCATTTAAATCCGAAGGGTATTTCTCCCATATCTACCTATTTCGCCAGTTTTTAACCGACTTCAAAAAGGAGGTTATTTTGTGGGTAATTTTACCTTTTTTGTGGTTTAATTATATTACAAAATAACTAAATATAAATATTTACAAAAGATACTAAATTAACACTAAAAATTACTAAAATAAAAACACAAAATGGGAAGAGACATCTAAGCGTCAAAGAACTCCTCTGCATCGCTGTCATCCGGGAACGTGCCCAGAACCAAATTGTTGTGGTTGTTATAAAATTCGGTTGTGTTCAAAAGTCGACAATACAACAAGACTACAAGAAATAATTTCTCCAGTGTCGTGGGGCGCGTTTACAAAGATTTAAACTCACAGACACAGCCAAAACTGGAACTTGAAACCATACAAATATGTATTTGTTCCCCTCACCCAGAACACGCAGCCCACAGCAGTATGGCCACTGCACCAACAGTGCCGTCATACCGACGTACTTTGTTAATCAAATAAATTAAGAGCTCTACAATCTTCTTCAATCTTGAACAGTTGAAATAAGGGTACGTACACACCTACCCTTATTTCAACGGTTCCGTATCAAAATAACTACATTCATTTTAACTACTACCGGAGATGCGCAAAATGTGTCAGTAAAAAGAAATGAATGAAGTATATCTTTTCACTTGATGAAGTAGTTCATTCATTTAGTTCAGTACTTCATTTAGTCCAGCAAATCAGAACGAGTTCCTGAATGAGATGATTCACTGAACTAGTTCACTGGACTAGTTCACTGAATTAGTTCACTGGACTAGTTCCCTGGACTAGTTCACTGGACTAGTTCACTGGACTAGTTCACTGGACTAGATCACTGAACTAGTGATTTAGTGAAATGAAAACACTAGTTCACTGAACTAGTGATTTAGAGAAATGATGCATTTCATAAATCACTAGTTCAGTTTTATACGAATGTCGATTTTCCTTCATACTTTAATTAGTAAATTCATTCATTCATTCGAAATAGTTCATTTTGGGAAATGAACTAGTTCATTTACTTCAATCGTTCGCGAACTACCCATGTCTATACCGATATAACTACGGTCAAAAGACTTATCGGTTGGTATAACTAATGTTCGTTTCACATAAGTTTGTTATAACTAATGTACAAAATACCTAATGGATAATTCACCTACGTTTAATTCACCTACGGTTAACTCAGTTACGGTTAATTCACCTACGTTTAATAAACTTACGGTTAATTCAACTACGGTATATTTAGCTACAATTTTATTAATATCCCTGTTACGGTATGTGTGATAACATAGAAACGTCGACGGAGCACCGCTTCGCGATGCTCCTACTTATGGTTGGTTTAAATAAAAATGACGGGGATGGCGGGGTCTGCAAGACCCCGCCATCCCACATTGGTCACAAGTTGAGAACCGCATGCTGAAGAAGTCACAATAATAAACAAGATGTTCATACAAACACATTATGTTAGATACAGGTTTTACACGCAAATCTAGGATTGGTTATTTATTATGGTGTGGCAAACCATTAATTTTACTTAGAAAACGTGAAGAAAACGTGCAATTAAACATAGATTTATGTATTTTATTAATCTTGTAGCTAAATTAATCTTTCCAGAATAGATTTATCTTTGAATGAAGTTTCTGATCTTATCAAGTAGGTACTTAGTTAATTTACTCAAAGATAACTTTAGCTATTATTGTGGACATCTACATAATAACCAATACAAAAGCACAGGGGGATAAAGATACACACACTGGGACTATCTTTGAAGGGCCCTGAAACACAAATGGCATGTTGAGAAACCGGGTGGTTTTAGGTCAGCAAGAGTTCGTTTGGAGGACAAGACTTGCTATTAGTACACGATTTAAAAACTCTTTGTATCGTCTCAAGTCTTTTCATTTTCGATCACTGCTTACCTAAAGCAAACCTATCCAAACATAACATAGAGCTAAGTATATAGCATTTATCCTTATCCCACAGGTATCATCACCAGTGACCGCTCCTGTAGGTGCCTGGGTGCTCAGGGTTATCACATGGACGAGAGGCTCTCCTGAACGAGCGTTCTATGACTTCGACCAGGACATCTACATCCTCTTCAATCCATGGAACCCTGGTAAGTCCGCCTGTTCAACCGTAGGAAGTCCACTATGCTCTGTTTGAGTGACACTCCGTTCAATTCATCGTTTAAGGGGTTAAATAGGGGTTATAAAAATTAAATTAATACATATATACATCAAGCTATGCAAAACAAGAATAAGCTGACTGTTGAATTCGCGGAAAGGTTACACGATGCGAGACCACGAGAAACTGGTTTTGTATAGCTTGGATGTGTAGCCGTTTCCCGGTGGGAAATTCAGTCTCGCGCATGACTTGTTTTAAATTTAATTTAAAAGTAATAGGGGTAAGTTGACGTAACTAAATACTCGTAGCAAGTCTTGCGCATGACTTGTTTTAATTTAAAAGTAATGGGGGTAAGTTGACGTAACTAAATAGCAAAGATTTAAATTCTATTAATATACTCTTACATACACTTATTATTTAAATAACAACTAAAGTTATATTTTTTAAACGCAATAACGCCTGCGTCGCGTCTTCGCAAAGATATTTTTAAAGAAACGAAAAATTTTTTGTTGCGAGCAGGGTTCTCGTTCCCTTGTTTTAGAAAAACAAGGGAACGAGAAATTCAGCGTTGTGAGTAGTGGTTGCGATGGCCTAGTGGTTAAGGCGTCTGGAGTACCTATCCAGAAGACGCAGGATCGAACCCTGCTCGCAACAAAAAATTTTTCGTTTCTTTAAAAATATCTTAAATAACAACACACATATTTAACACAGTCGCTGTTAGCATTATAATGAAAGTGATTTTTAATCCTCTGTTACATTTTTTTAGAGTAACAAGTTCTCTATGTTTTTAAATTCATCGAAATTCAGCGCTGACTTAGGCCAGGTTCACACGGCGACCATTCGATTCGATTTTTTCACGTATACGGTTTTACCGTATACGATGCAGTCGTTCACACGGCAACCATTCGATTCGATTTTTTCGGGCCACGCATGCGAGTGCGTACGATTCTCGTGTGAACGAGACAACATGAACATAAGCGCCACAGCGTGTCGTATTCGATAAAATCGTTTCGAGACGCGGCGTTCCGGTGACAACTTCGCACGGTATACGGTAAAATATATTTCTCGGACACGGGATTTTCCCGTATGAACGCCGTGTAAACAATTTTTAAGTTTTCATATATATTCTGTTTTCACTACTCTATTCGATAAAATCGTTTATACGGTATACGGGAAAATAATCGCCGTGTGAACCTGGCCTTAATCTTTTTTCTTTCTTTTTCATTTTATTCAAATAAAAAGTAGCTTGATACTAGTAATTTCTTCGACATCAGAGGCTTTAATTAACAAACATTTAAATCCACATTTACAACCAGCAAGATCAGTAACAAATATCCATAGTCCATATAAAAATTCATAATTTCGTGCGGAAATCGAATCCGCACCACGCAGCGCAGTTACTTTACCACTACGCCAACATTGCCATTATCTGTGTAACTCTCAAACGCAAAAGAAAAATGAATAAAAAGAGTTTCCAACCAATCTCCATTTCTTTGTATTACAATGCAATCTTCTCAATTTAAACTTTAAATAAGTTTCAGAACAATATAATTATGTAGTTGTAAAAACATTGCCACTGTAATTCATTTATGAGTTCGGACTTCGTTCAAATGCAGCTGAAACAAAGATATAAAAGTTTTGAGCTTCAACTGACTGAATAGAGGTTGCGATGGAGTAGTTATAATAGGGTTCGATTCCCAGATTACGTATGTTTTTTTTGGGCTTTACCTTCATGAAATTCTACATGGCATTCTAATTTTCTAGTATCCGTTCAATGAAACTCGGATTCGGATTTGCTATAGGCTTGTTCACATGTCCCATGGCCGCGCCAACTACGTTCAGTTTAGCAAGATCGCAGGCCGCTAGTGCTGAAATGGACTGAGTATGTACCCACCGCAAAATCGCAACGAGATCCATCGAGCTTAATTTCCTACTAATATTTAAACGTGAAAGTTTGTTTGGATGGATGGATGTGTGTTACTCTTTCACGCAAAAACTACTGATTGCATTTAGATAAAATTGAGTACACAGTTGGTTTATAACCTGGATTAACACATAGAATAGCTTTTATACCGATTTTAACCCCCTGTGGGATAATTTTCGAGTTGAACCGCTGGCAACAGCTAGTTGTTCAATACTCACAAAATTCCTTCTTTCAGATGACCAGACCTACATGGAGGACAAGCCTCTTCTCCAGGAATACGTGCTCAATGACGTGGGCAAGGTGTGGGTGGGACCCATCAAGACCACGCGTGGGAAACCCTGGATGTATGGCCAGTTCGACGCTGTTGTGCTTCCAGCTTGCATGTTCATGCTGGATAGAGCTGAAGTGCCTTTTAACCAGTAAGTGAAATCAATTTTTGGAATGTCCTTTATGTTCTTTCCACCTAGGCAATGATATTTTAGTAAACAGATATGTTATGAGCGCGCAAAACGTGAAGACCAGAAAATGTCCTACGTGGAACGATTTGCTAGTCTATGATGCCGACGTGCGGGGGGATTGATGACGCGTGGCGCTGTTTTTTTATCTAGCTGTCACTTTTTTACCCGACTGCGCCAGGAGGGTTATGTTTTTCGAGTGTATGTATGTATGTAGGTATGTATGTATGTATGTATGTTTCTGTGTGTTGCTCTGCAGCCTAAACGGCTTGATGGATTTTAACTTGAGAGGTGTCGTTGAATTCGTCTTAAACGTGAGAGTGTCACTGGGTACATAAAACTGGCCAAGTGCGAGTCGAACTCGTGTGCAAAGGGTTCCGAAATAAAAATATTTTTTTTAAATCTCTCACATTCTATCAAGTGGGGTATCAAAATACAGGATTTTAAAAATGGTTTACCAAAATATATATAACTTATATGTTTCAATTTAATTTGGACTGATAAATGCTAACAAAAACTAAAAATAGTAAAAATAAAATAAGTATTTAAAAAAACAAAAAACCCGACTGCGTAAAAAAACTAAAAAGAAAGAAACAAGCCCAGTAGTTTAGAATTCACTCATTCACACTCACAGTCGGGGCCCCTTGGGAAGATTTGATTGGTATAATTTGAATGGGCCCCGACTGTGAGTGTGAATGAGTGAATTCTAAACTACTGGGCTTGTTTCTTTCTTTTTAGTTTTTTTACGCAGTCGGGGTTTTTGTTTTTTTAAATACTTATTTTATTTCTTATTGCGTTTTATCAAACTATCCTTTTTACTTGTAGTGAAATGTAATGTGTGAATAAAAAGTGTGTATGTGTGCTGCCGCTCGGCGCGGAACAGTTTTTCTGTTGTTTTGTAAGTGTATAACATATCTGTATATTAGAATATCATTGCTCCTAGGACATCCAGTTTCTACAAACCTATGAAATTAACCAATCAACTGAAGTAAAATCCACATAAGTTCTTGTGAGTGGTCAAATCTTGCAAATGTATATCTCTTCCGCTCCGCTAAACTTCGGTTTGATGGGAACTAGGACTCATTGTGATTCAAATAAATGAAGTCGAAAACATTCTTAAGAATACCCATTATGGTCCTTTCACCTGGATTCTTCATGAGTTGAAAACTGCTTTCCATTAAAGCTTTATTGTCTTTT
The DNA here is from genome assembly GCA_954870645.1 of Agrotis clavis. Taxonomy (NCBI): domain Eukaryota; kingdom Metazoa; phylum Arthropoda; class Insecta; order Lepidoptera; family Noctuidae; genus Agrotis; species Agrotis clavis. Next base: position 20,346,770 of record OX940932.1, on the reverse strand, counting down.
CATCATGTATTGATTGTAGGAGGATTATAGGAGAATCTTAAATATAGACTAGAATCGATAAACATAGGGTTGTAGGCTAGGTAGCTTAACTCTCTGATGATTGAATAAAAAGGCGTATGATTCGGCAAGCCTATGTTTCGAAAAGGATTGCTATATTTTAATAATGATGTCACCGGTATATGTTTACCATTGATTACAGTAAGAAATTAATCAGTCAGGATTCCTACTAACCGATGATAATCACTTCTAAAAATAGAAATTACATTGAAAAGCAGCAACGACCCGAATAATTTACTGAATTGGCAAGTTTTCAACCTAGTGTAACAGTATTTCATTTGAGAGTAATAGTCCAGGTTTTACCTGACATAATATGGTACTAAACAAGACAAGAATTGGCAAACAAGACAAGAATTAGTACAGAATAAGGAAAACAAATAAAATGATACATTTTGTGGCACGCTATAGCATTACAGAAGGTCCTTTTTAAAGTAAAAAGTGAAAACAGGCGCTTCTGCTAATACTCGTAGATGCAGAACACGGTCATCGAAAACTCATATTTTTTTCAAATTGGACCAAAAACCATCCTTGAACTAACCTAGTCTGAGCAAGTGTTGCTTCACGTCGATTGATCCTAAATGGTTTCGTGCTTCTCAATGTCAAATCATCGATGCCCACAGTACTTTTGCCCATACGCGGTCTCCACTCTAGCACAGAGAGCCTTCTTTACTATTTCTGTATTTGAGTTTGAATGATGTTCCTGGAAAACAAGTTGAGTTTCTACATTCTTCTTTCTTTCTTTACTAACATCATCTTACGTGACCTGTTCTTCAATTGTAAACGCTATATGAATGCGGAGGTGAAAGGAAGCTGGTGATTTAGAGGCATTTGAAATATCTGTCTGTTGTTCTGCATCCTGCATCGTAATTCGTTTAGCATTGGCTTTGAATTATTCAGACTTTTAGAGCGTCTAAATTAGTGTAGTAGTGTAATCTGTTAGATTATATAAATGTTGATGCGTCTGAGATACTGGCGATTTATTGGCTTATCTTAGCATTTTTTAAATCGAAAAGCACTTAGAGTATTACTTATTTGTGAGCAAACAGTAGTTGCTTCGCCTATGTGTCTAACTGTGTACTTCATATTTTTTCCTATAAATGGAAATTAGAATTTATACGGACTTCTTTCCTTCTCTCAATTTTGTAACACTAAACTAAATAATTTTCTTATAAAACTATAATTCATCATGATAAACGACAAAATTTACTTGTAAATTGATGCATCATCCACTGACTTTTACTCATAGTTTGTAGAACCAATCTTATCTTAAGATTTACATATTTATAAAAGTTATTGACAGACTATTCTTGAACAAATTACTACTATTTACTAGTTGATCGATGGACTAACGTAGCAGAAGACTCCCTTTTGACGAAATGCAGCAAAAATATTTCGATGTTCTGGGCTGAAATGGATACCAAGCCTATTTAAAAACTGTCCACATACCTACGTAATACCTCACAGGCCACAGGCGTGTTTGTATGAATAGATGTATGGCGGCTGATGAGGCCAAAAGAATATTAAGGATCGTAGTAGATGGCATCTTGTACTTTTTAATCTACTTCGAAGAGAAAAAGGCATGATTGAGTAACTTATTATTAGAACTTTTAACCTTCTTAAAATCCCCCATTTTTTTTCCAGCCGTGGTGACCCCGTAAAGGTGACCCGCGCCATCTCCCGTATAGTGAACTCCAACGATGATGGTGGTGTCCTGGTGGGACGTTGGGACGGAGTCTACGATGATGGAACAGCGCCCTCGGAGTGGACCGGCTCCGTGGACATCCTGGCACAGTTTCTGGAAACCCAGGAGCCCGTATCTTATGGACAGTGCTGGGTATTCGCTGGAGTTGTTACTGCTGGTGAGTTTAAAGCATTTTATATTGATAGTTTTATATATGCTATAATAGCATCCATCCCCTAAGCATGGGCATGTATGGGAGGGATCGGTAAGAATTTATTTGGATTTATCGTTTGGAAAGTCAGAAATGATAAGTTATAAAAAAAGACGAAGAAAATTGAATTACATTTTATTGAAGCTGAATTAATAAATTAGTGTAAAAGGAGTAAATGGTGCTTTGACGTATGATAGAGGAGATTGGAAGAAGAAAATTGGCTTAATGCAGGAAGATGATGTTGATGATTTTAGATATGAATTAATAAATTGCGGTCGACAAACAAATATTTTAGTGTCGCGAAACATTTTTTATAATAAGGGAATTTGGACCACCAGATGACTAGATACTTAAATCTAAAAGTTCAGAAACCACGAGTGGATATAGATTTCCTCATCCCATCTTGGAAGCGCCAAAGTGAAATAAAATCTGGCAACAAGCCAACTTACAAAGCGATATCTAAAGCCAAGGACAGTGCAAAAGTAACTATTACTTTGTCGTTTAAGTTCAATTATTATTAAGGAAGAACTCCCCATTAAACGGTAAAAATAATCTATAATTAATCATTTGAAGTAGTTTAAATCCTCACCGATAGCCAGAAAATGTTAATTGTACAGATAAATTAATTTTTGGACAGCTCATTTAGATTATAAGGGTTATCTGTGTCTCCCATTTAATGATAAAAAACTTTTTAAAAATAACGTTGTTCCTTGAACTGATTTTTAATCTCTTCATGACGACATTCTTGGGATTTGGTCCAAAAAAACACTTTCGAAGAATAATTTGTTTGTTACTGGGAAATCATAAAAAGTTATAGGGTTATAGTTACTCATCACTCGCCTAGCTTTTTCAACCTGCCTTTGCCTCTGCCAACATGATGGGACATCAAAAAGTCTCCATGGAGACTCCTGATAAGGCGGTCCCTCGACCCCGGCAGGCCCCGTAAGATTGTAGAGGCGCACGTGAAACACGCCCCGTCGACCCATGTTCCATGACCGGACGGCGAGTCGCTCATTGGCCGTCCGCATGCCCGTACTCGCCGTCCGCATGACCGCGCATCGATACCCGTATAGCTGTGTTCTGGTTTTAAATCAGAACAAAGCTACATGCAGCAGAAATCAGCCGCCCGTTGAAATTCCTAACCCCTTCTCTTTTCCAGTCTGCCGTGCCCTGGGCATCCCATCTCGTGTGGTCTCCAACCTGGTGTCAGCCCACGACGCCAACAGCACCCTGACCGTCGACAAGTACTACTCGGAGACCATGGAAGAGCTGGGTTATGATCCTAGCAACGCTCAGCCAGAGCAGACTGACTCCATCTGGAACTATCATGTGTGGAACGATGTTTGGATGGCTAGGCCTGATTTGACAGCTGGTAAGTTGGACTTATCCTTTTCTTATTTTACTTTGATAAGGTTTGTAAGTTCTATAGAGAGCTTTTAATATAGAATCTTTGAGAGAAATAGTACTACTACGGCACTGCACCAGAGGTTGAACGATTAGCTGCTGTTCAATTTCTGCGTGTCGGTGGTTTCATTCCCGTTGTTTTAGTGCTGGCTAAACATAATAGAGAGAAAATCCTAGTGTAGGGCAACGAATATTTAAAAAAAAAAAACATAACACAAAAGTGCGAATTCAGTCATACTTTATGAAATTGATTCCAAGGTATGTAACAAGATCGCCAGATAGGTAAAAGGCTACAAGAATAGTGAAATCACTAGGATCTTGTATGCCCCTTCTAGTACCTAGAAGAACAAGTTTTAAGAAAAAGCAATCGTAAATATTGTTGATGCAGGTGTTGGGATTCGCAATGGAATGTATGGCGTGTCAGGCGTGATCAACCAAATAAACACTTCGATTGAATATCCAGACTTTTATTTATCAAAATATAAGCTGATATTACACGTCCATTATAAATTAGATAAGATGAATTTGGATTAATGATTAAATTAGATAATATTGGAGACAACACAAAAACGTATATATCGGCTAAGAGCCATGAGCAGGAAGTAATGTGATTGTGAATTAATATTATCTAATTTAATCATTAATCCAAATTCATCTTATCTAATTTATAATGGACGTGTAATATCAGCTTATATTTTGATAAATAAAAGTCTGGATATTCAATCGAAGTGTTTATTTGGTTGATCACGCCTGACACGCCATACATTCCATTGCGAATCCCAACACCTGCATCAACAGGTTTTGACCCAGTGAAAAAGAGAAAAAGGCGTGCAACGAGGGATCTACGCATAATCACCGTTGAATGTATCACCAAAAACTCACTGTCGAGAAGATTTATTTTTTCAAAGAAGAAACATGGCGACGCAACCAGCGATACAAATCAATAATCACGTGGAGAAGCTGAGTGGTATTTCTTCTTATCCGAACTGGAAGTTTTCATTGAAGATGTTACTCACTTTAGAAGGTTTGTGGGATTGCGTGATCGGCACCGATACTGACGCCGTGCGTGATAGCCGCGCCTTGGCGCGTATTTGCCTGGCACTACAACCCAACTTGTATCAAATAGTTCGATCAGCATCAAAAGCTAAAGAAGCATGGGAGAAGCTAGCTCATACATTCGAGGACAAAGGTCTATATCGCCGTGTTCTGCTACTTAGACAGTTACATCGAGTTGACTACAGTAAGTTTAGCAGCATGACTGAATACATAGAAAATGTCACTGGATTAGTTCAGCAACTCTCAGACATTGGAAAAGTTATAGACGACGGTGAGGTAGCTGAAATTCTACTTAGCGGCTTACCGCAAGAATTTGACACACTGGTCTCCGGTCTTGAAACTGCCAATTTAACTAGCTCGCTGACTTCTGAACTAGTGAGAACGAGATTGCTTCAAGAGGAACACAGAAGAAATGGAAAATGTGATAATGATGCTTCAGCCTTTCATGTAAAGAAGAACAAACTTTTCAAATGTGATTACTGCCGAAAACCAGGACATACAGCGAAGCGATGCTTTAAGAAAAAGAGGGATGAGAAGAAGAAAGAAGAACAGCATACCTTTTATGCATCAGCTTTCATCGCTCAACATAATGATGTCATCATCGACAGCGGGGCCTCGGCTCATATGATCAATGATGCTAGGTTAGTAAGAAATTTTAAAAGTTGTAATAATAACTCAATTTCTATAGCAAATGGTGGTCAATTAGAAATGTCTGGCATTGGCAATTTAGTTTTGTCTACTGACAAAAATAATATCACTTTAGAAAATGTTTTAGTTGTTCCCAATCTGTCAACGAATTTATTGTCTGTAAGTAAAATGTGTGACAATGGCTTTACAGTAGTTTTTGATAAAAATGGGTGTCATGTTTATAATGAGATAAGTTCTTTAACTGGCAACCAAATTTTAGCTGCTACAAATGTGAACGGTTTGTATAAGATACAGCAGTGCAAGCCGCGTGTGTTGGGGCATTCCATGCTGGTGCATCCTAGGCAGCAGCCAGAGAGTGTCGATACTGCTTTGGTGTCTGCGGCAGTCTGGCATAAGCGTTTAGGCCATATCGGCCAGAAAGGTATGAATAGCCTACGGGGTGGTGGTATATGTTGTGGTGTCGTTTTTCAGGATGACGACTCGCCAAACAAGTGTGTTCCCTGCTTAACTGGAAAGATGCATACAAAGCCTTATCCGAAGCTTGTGGGAAGCCAATCTTCCGTACCACTCCAGCTTGTGCATTCTGATGTCTGTGGGCCCATTCAAGTCAGCAGTTGGGGCGGTGCCCGTTATCTTTTGACTCTGACGGATGATTGCACTAGAAAAACCTTCGGTTATTTAATGAAAACAAAATCCGAGGTGAGTTCACATATTGTTAACTTTAAAAATATGGTTGAAAAACAAACAGGTTTGCAGCTTAAAATTTTAAGAACCGATAACGGTACTGAATACTGTAACAAAACGTTGACTGATTTTCTTAAAAGGGAAGGGATTATACATCAAACATCGGTGCCTTACTGTCCACAACAGAATGGAGTTGCGGAGCGCGTCAATAGGACGATTTTTGAGAAAGCTAGGGCCATGTTACATGACGCGGGTCTGTCTGAACGTTTCTGGGGAGAAGCAGTGATGACTGCTATATATCTGAAAAACATGTCTCCTACCAGCGCGTTGTCGGATGACATCCCTGAGAGAAAGTGGACTGGACAGCCAGTCGATCTCAGTCATTTGCGCGTATTTGGCTGTGTAGCATTTTCTCACATTCCTGATGTAAAACGTCGTAAACTTGACGCTAAAGCTAAACCATATATCTTTGTTGGCTATGGTGAGACTTGTAAGGGCTACCGTCTCCTTGATCCATGTAACCCTAAAAAGGTTGTTTATTCGCGAAATGTTACATTTTTAGAAGATGAATTTATTGGAGGACTTCACTTTAAAACACAAAGCAAGAATAATGATTTTATCTCTCATGAATGCATTATAAATAATAATAATTATACAAATATTGATAATGAAATTTTAAATATTGACTGTGATAATAATAATGCAAATGAAATGAATGATAAAATTATTAATGATGTCTGTGATAAAATTAGTCATAAGTCTACTACGGAATCACCTATTTCAGGATCTGAGTGTGACATAACACCTCCGGTGTGGTCTCCCTTGATGGACCTGGTCTACTGTACTGGTGACGAGGGTGATGTAGGTGATGAGGATGATGTCTGTAAGGACGCTGTGTCTTCTCTGCCTGATGCCACACTTCGAGGAGGAGAGGTAGATGCGCAAAGTGTTGCCTCTGGCTCGCGTCCTGTCCGCACTAATAGAGGTAAAATTCCGCTAAAATATAATGATTACGACTTATCGGCTATGCTAATTGAGCAGAGTTTGGAAAATGAGCCTAATACATACGAGCAAGCTATGAAGTCTACTGACTGTGAACAGTGGCTTCACGCCATGAAATGTGAGTATGATTCATTAATTAAGAACAATGTTTGGACATTAGTCAATCGACCGGAATGTGAAAACATTGTAAAGTGCAAGTGGGTCTATAAAAGGAAACATGATGCCACAGGTAAACTAGATAAGTATAAAGCTAGATTGGTTGCCCGTGGGTTTAGTCAACAAGAAGGTATAGACTACAATGACACTTTTTCTCCGGTTGTCAGACATTCTACATTGAGAATTTTATTTTCCATTGCAACAGAAATGAATTTGCAGATGGACCATGTTGATGTTACCACAGCTTTCCTAAATAGTGATCTGGATGAGATTATATATATGGAGCAGCCAGAAGGTTTTTGTTCAGATAAAAGTAAAGTCTGTAAGCTGAATAAAAGTATATATGGTCTCAAACAGGCTAGCCGTATGTGGAACTTAAAAATAAATAATGTTTTAATTAATAATGGATATACTCAAAGTAAATGCGAACCATGTGTATATATAAAGAAAAATGATAAAGATTATATAATAATTGCTCTGTATGTCGACGACTGTTATATATTTCATAATGGATGTATTAAGAATGTTTTATCATTGTTGAAAGAAAACTTTGAAATACGCCATCTAGGCCAAATAAAAAATTGTTTAGGTATGAATGTCACTAGATATAATAATACAATTGTACTAGACCAGTCTAATTATATAAGATGTTTGCTAGCTAAATTTAATATGAGTGACTGCAAGCCAGTACTTACACCGTTACCTGTAAATTGTAAGTTAGAAAAATCTGATGGGAAGTGTCTTGATGATGAGATATACAAATACAGACAACTGTTGGGATGTTTAATGTATTTGAGTGTGTGCTCACGCCCGGACATTTCATATGCTTGTAGTCAACTTAGTCAATACAGTGCATGTTTCGACGTGAGTCATTGGCGCGCAGCAAAGCGAGTACTTCGTTATTTAGCAGGGACGATCAACTATGGTCTTCATTTTACAAAAGGTGCTAATTTTAATATCAGTGCTTATGCAGATGCCGACTGGGCTAATGACTCATCAGACAGAAAGTCCTACACTGGATTTGTTATAAAATTAGGTAACTGCTTGATCAATTGGGAAGCTAGAAAACAGCGTAGTATAGCTTTATCAAGTACAGAGGCAGAGTACTTAGCAATAAGTGACGTTTGCAAGGACATTTGTTTTGTGAAGAATTTCCTGTCTGAAATTATTAACAAAACTTTTGATGTAATTGTATACAACGACAATCAAAGTGCTCAAAGATTATTACTTGTAAAAGAATATTCGCATAAGAAAACGAAGCACATTGATTTGCGTTACCATTTCGTAAAGGACTTAGTACAAAAAGGAAACATAACTGTAAGATACTTACCTACTAATGACATGCTAGCAGATGTATTGACAAAGCCACTATGTGCGCAGAAACATTGTAATTTTGTAAAATGTTTAAATGTGAGAATTTGTGGAGCAAATGGTTAATGTTTTGTTGTGTACTTATTTTGTTAACGATTAATATTATTATATTGTGATGAATCATGTTATGTATAATTATATAGAGTCGCTCATAAATAGATGGAGTATGTAACTCTTGAATGTAGAGTTTTTCAAGAATAAATGTAGAGTCTCTTAAATATTGTATAGAGTCAGAGTAGTTTCTTTTTCTCTCATGTAGCGCTTAAGGAGGAGTATTAGGAATTGTGTAAGCTCTACATGAACGCAGCTGAAAGGCAGCCATATTAATTTAAATGACTTTTTCAATCTGTCACCTGTCAATCATTATTAATTCACATTCACATTACTTCCTGCTCATGGCTCTTAGCCGATATATACGTTTTTGTGTTGTCTCCAATATTATCTAATTTAATCATTAATCCAAATTCATCTTATCTAATTTATAATGGACGTGTAATATCAGCTTATATTTTGATAAATAAAAGTCTGGATATTCAATCGAAGTGTTTATTTGGTTGATCACGCCTGACACGCCATACATTCCATTGCGAATCCCAACACCTGCATCAACAAATATAATTATCTCCTCTTTTTTTTTAGAAGGGAAACTACATCAGCTTAACAGTTAAGCCAATAAGCCTTTACGTCAAATCTTAAATGTGCAAGTTGAACTATCTAACAAAAATTCTTTACCAGGATACGGAGGCTGGCAAGCCATCGACGCTACTCCCCAAGAGACATCCAGGGGCATGTACCAATGCGGTCCAGCGCCACTAGAAGCCATCAAGCAAGGAGTCATCGGAATGAACTACGATGTGGAGTTCATGTTGGCGTCAGTCAACGCTGACCTGATGAGGTGGAGGATCGACTCCAATGAGGAGACTGGATATGCTATGGTCGACAGCAATACTTACCAGTAAGTTTTTTCCTTATTGAATCATCATCTGCCTAGCCTTTTTTGAACTATACTGGGGTCGGCTTCCAATCGAACCAGATGCAGCTGGATATCAGTATTTTACATGGAGCGACTGCCTGTCGGACCTCCACACCCCAGTAACTGGTCAATACCCCATGGTAGAACTGGTTGTCAGACTTTACAGCTTCTGACTAACAGTAACAACTGTCAAAGATCTAAAAATGACAGCCGCGACCAACGGCTTTACTTGCATTGCTTTTTCCTTATTGAATTGAATTCCGAAACTGCTGGATCGATTTCAAAAATTCTTTCACCAGTTGAAAGCTGCTTTGGTCCGTAGTGACAGTGGGCGAAGCCGCTGGCAAAAGCTAGTAATTTATAAACGTGATTTGTACAAAAACCGAAAATAAACCCAATTGTTTTTATCAGAAAAAGAGCTTGATAGCGCTGTTGATGTCACCTTTGCGATGCCAAAATTAAATGTTTATTTTTCTTTTTTTTAAAGCTTTACACCCGCCTTTAGATTTTTTCTGTTTTGAGTTTACAAATATTTAAATTCACATGGGTACACAAATATCCAGACCCGAACGGTAACACGCAGTGCAGCCGTCAATCGCTCAGTCACCGCAGTCGAAGCCAAGTTATAATTGTATCGATGTATCGATTCATGCAATAATACTATTTCTGCAATGACTGTATAATCCGAGACGAAGGTCTGCCAAAGGTGACCAACGACATGACTGTCATTGTGATTGGATGACTTTGCTGTTGCGGTTTGCGGTTGCAGTCGACTTCGGTAGACCACCTCCACACGATAATGTTTGATTCATAGTATGAATTAATTCAAACATTACGCTTCTCAACGAAGTTTTAGGCAGAGATGTACCTAGTAGTGTCATTATGACCGCTATTTTGAAAGTTGTGCCAGCATTGCTAGAGAAAAATGTCAGCATGGTTGGCGCTGTAGCTGGGCGATCAACTGCTGCGTATGTTGTCGCGGGTTCGATTCCCGCACCGAACTAAATATTAATATGACGGACAAGTACTTATTCGGTCTGGCTGATTGTGGTGAGTTTAACCGATTCGTTGCGGATGGCACGTTTCAGTGCCATCACTTTCTTTTGCGTGTGGCGTTAGGCACGGATGTGTGTAATTTTAAAATCGATGGTAACTCATTATTTTTGTTCGACGCCACAGCTAGAAGTTAGCGAAATTAGACATCGTAACGAATCGGTTAAATTGTAACGCACTCATGATACACGATAAATTCTAAAGTGTTGAGAAACGTTTAAAAAAATACGCCTTGCCCAACTTGGGAATCCAAAGTACCTTTTTTCTTCCTTCTCAGTCGCGCTTGTGTCCATCAAAATGGCACACCAAAATGGCAGTTAAAAAAACAGTTAAATTAATTAATTCGTAATGACTTTTTTTCCTCCAGTATCGGCCGCATGGTCCTCACAAAGAAACCATACATCTTCGATCCCAATGGTGACGAAGATCGGGAAGACATCACAGAGCAGTACAAGTTCAGAGAGGGAACAGCCTCCGAGCGACTGGCCCTCATGAACGGAGTGAGGTTCTCTGAGAGGGCGAAGAGGTATTACTCCGTGGCCAGCAACTTGCAGAATGATATCAAGTTCACACTGAGAGATGTTGATACGGTGCCCATAGGCAAGGACTTCAGGGTTACTGTTGATATTGAGAATACTTCCACTGAGGTAAGAGAATTCCATTAAAAAAAAATTAAAACGTTACCCCACACTTGGAATTTCCTCTGTGTCGTGGGTGCGTTTAAACTCACATACACAAACGCCCAGACACGGAACAACTACTTTGTAGATCATACAAATATTTGCTCCATGCGGGAATTGAAACCGCGGCACGCAACGCAGCAATCCAATGGGCGTTTTTCCATTAGAGTATAATGGAAAAACGCCCACGTGCCGTCTAATGATTAGACGGCACGGCACCGGCAACGGCGACAGCGCCGTGCCGGTGCCGTGGAAGCAAAAATGTATGAAATCATATGGCTCGCTTTTGCACTTACCGGCACCGGCGCCGGGCCCGGCGTTCATACATTTTTGCTTCCCCGCACCGGCACTACGCCGGCGCCGGTGCCGGTGCCGTGCCGTCTAATGGAAAAACGCCCAATCGCTCAGCCACTGAGCTAGCCGTGCCGTCCTTTGTCCGTTCACTACTACATTATAAACGACGATTTCATGAATGTATGTATGTCTAATCATCATTTTTATTACGAAGTGTTTGCTGATTAACATTTATCAATATCGGCCTTACACTTTACTCTTAGACACAAATAAAATAACTTTTCTTACGGAAGTCGGTGACTTTGTTTTTTATCCTTGACTTTTTTGCATTCGACTTTTCCAAATCAGTCCAAGAGTCATCGAGAAATCAGGGAACATAAAAAAGGTTCCGAGGAATGAGAACCTCCTCATTTTTTCGAAGTCGGATAAAAAGCGCGTCGAAAACCCGTCAGTGACTTACAAATTAGTAACTATCTACTGGACAACTCATAATAATAACAAAATAAAATTGTGTGTGCAAATAAACTTACATAACTATGAATTTCTTCTAGGGCCGTAACATCAAGGCTTCCCTTTCAACAAACAGCGTGTTCTACAACGGAGTGAGAGCCAGCGTCGTGAAGAAGGTCGAAGGAAAGATGTTTGTTGGACCTGGCAAAAGTAAGTAGAAGATTTGAACACAGTTCAAATATCATCTGTAAGCCCACGTCTGAAGGTAGATTTTTCTCTGCAAAGATTTAGTTTTATGCTGGGTTCGACGCCCAAAGTAGCTAACTAACGAACAATAAAAAAAATGTTAGGAAAATATTCGGTCATGCGAGGGCTAGGGTTTTTGCCAACAACTCAATTGCAAAGCACCTTAAATTAGCCCCATCTTCTTTGACGTGTCTAAATGAGCTATTAGGTAGATGACAAACGGGCCGAGGACCACACTGTCGAACACAAAGGACAATCGAGGGAAATGATCGTTTTATGTCAGTTAAATCTGATAGTCTTTTCCTTCCAACGAGGGAGGACTAATTTTATTTGATTTTGCAACCAAAAAAAATGTACAAAAGTACTTACACCTCTATTAAACTGGTTTGATGATTCAACAGGTGAATCGACGCGAAGATAACACTACTCCACGGACTTTTTTGTTCGATTTTCTTTTTTGGGGATATGAGTCACCGTCTTTACCGACACCACCTTGTTTTCAAGCACTTTTTTTTCTTTCAATCCTACAAAAGACTCTAATGATCATCTTTGTTGCAGGTGAACAAATCAGTATCCTAGTGAAATCAGACGACTACCTACCTAAACTTGTGGAGTACTGCAACATGAAGATTTCAGCGATGGCCATCGTGGATGACACCAAGCAGTCCTGGGCCGATGATGACGACTTCCAAATCATCAAGCCGAATATTAACATCAAGGTAAGAATGGGAAGTTACAGGCTGTCTTCACAGGGCCGCGCCGCCCCTGTGTGCGATGTGTGCGGCGCACACAGGCGCCAGGACTATAGGGGCGCCGGATGAAATGCGAAAGCCAATTAATGAAATTATTCTTTTCACATAACAACATACATTATACCTCAGTATCGATAAGTAGGTAGATACAAGTCTCCCAAGACATAAGCACTATTTGAATTGACCCACTGTTTATATTTCGGGTATGAGTTTACACGTACATACAAACTTCAAGCGCTGCGTCGGCGTTTTAAAATCAAAAGAAGCGCCGCAGTCAATACAATAGCTGACTATCATATTACAAAGGCGAGCTGTGGAGCATGAGTTTATACTAACGCAACGTGATGCGATACAGAGACTGATTTTAACCAGCGGTACCTAATAAACAATTAGAAACATTTTATGCAAAGTGGGTGCTAGGTGCTTATTGAATGAACGTCCCGTGTTTTATATTATATTAAAAATAAGTTTGAGTTCTAACACTAATTAAAATACTTAGTTGGTATGTTACGGACTATTTTAAAGTGTTTTCACGATGAGTGATACGCAACAAGAAAAAAAAAGAAATTATGTGTGTTTGTGTGTTGAGCAAAAGAAGACGAGAGGAAGAACGTGATGAAAACTTCTAAAATAAGTAAATATTTCACGGCTTTACCGTTTACTTACTACTAATGAATTATAGAAGTGTTTCGAAACAGAACCGATGAAGGTGTTAAAACTGATAAAAAAATGCTTTAAGCAGGGTATGTACTTTCCTATAAAATATGTTACAAAAACCTGATGTTCCTTCTGCGTTTTAAATTACCTCATAAAGTAATAGGTACAGCTGTTATCATTTATAAAGATTATACTAGCAATATTTTATATAGCCGACATGGATGACGTACTGGTTGAGTAAGCGAGCGGTTGCTGCGCTACGAGTCACGGGTTCGATTCCCGCACGGGACAAATATGGGACGACCTGCAAGTAATTGATTCGGGTCTGGGTGTCTGTGTGAATTTCAATGATTGTAAACGCAACCAAGATACAGTGTGGGGCCAAGTTAAATAAATTATACATGTATTAAGTTCTAAAATCAGGCTTTGCTTTGCGGAAATCCGTGACATTAAAATAGTAAGGGTGGGGGGAGGGGGGTATCTGCGGTCAATAGCTACTATTAAATATAGGTAACTGGAGACAATGTTATGTTTCAATAAATAAAAACTAATGTTGAAAGGCGACCAAAAAAAGAGGCGCTTCATGGATTTTGCACACAGGCGCTGCCAGGGCTCGGCGCGGCCCTGTGTCTTCATCGGGCACCACAGCACTAAAATAAAAGAGTAGGTAACTGAAGGAACAGTTCAAGACTTGATTGATTAAAAAGTTTTTAATCAATCAAGTCTTGAACAGTTTTTAAAAAACTGTCAGCAGTTACTTCCGCTTTACCCAAAACGGGAAGTCTTGTGGTTGTCGAGTGTGACTAGCAACGACGATATATTACTAGACTCCTATTAACAGGCGACCGATGTCTGTCAACACATTAGGCAATAAAGTCTTATATCCGTCTCATTTCGACCACTCCTGTGAGCCGTAAACATACGTTAAGACAGAACAGACCTTGAGTTAGCCAATCACAACGCAGTACCCCGTGCCCCTCGCTTACGTAGTAGCTCAGCGAGTTGACAGAATAGTTTTTGTTCCTTAGATCGTGCATGCGGAGTCTAGTAATATATCTTCGTTGGTGACTAGTAAGCAAGAGGTCCTTGGTTCCATCCAGAGTTCGGGCAGTGTTATTGGGTTTTGCATAAGAAAATTCTCAGTAAGTCAGTCTGACTAAATTTGTGCAGAAACACGCACAATTTTAAACATAGCTGCAAATCGACCGAAATCTGGGTGTACTTTTAGGTACATCTCTGTTTAACTCGTCGGGAATTAAAGATATGATGTTATGCATATAAAAGTGAGTCTGATTTGTGTGGGTTTCATGCAAAAATAAATTGAACATTGAAGGAAAACAGTGTGAGGAAACCCGCATGTCCTAGAACCAGCAATTCGAAGACATCTACCAACCCGAAGTGACCTCGCGTATTTTTTCCACTCTCTCTCACAAAGAGGAGTTCTGTGTCCCTGCCGTGGTAACATTATAGGCTGATTATGCTATACCATGGAACAATGACATGATGAATTGAAGAAGGTAGCTGGCAGTGGCTAAATGCCAAAGCAGGAGATCGTGCGCTGTGAGGCTCTTTGGCCTTTGAGGGAGGCCTATGTCCAGCAGTTATCTCCAATAGGCTGAAATGAAGATGATGCTGCTATACAAACAAATAAAAACTCACATTCTATCTCCTTCCAGTTCAACGACGACTTGATCCTGAACCAGCCAACAACAGCCTTCCTCTCGTTCACAAACCCTCTGGAACGCAAGCTGACTGGCTGCGAATTCCGGTTGACGTCATCAGGCATCGCCGGCCGCACGCTCAAGCTGCAGGCTTCTGATGCCGGCGCCTTGGAACCTGTCACTGCTGAGTTGCCTATCTATCCTAATGTAAGTTTTTTTTTTTATATGGAAGATGATATGGGTTTGAGTGACGATACTGGTATAACTACTGTAAGTATGCGCATTTATGGGACATCCGAGTAGCAGTAGCACGAGCTAAAATAGTGGATTTTCAACTTTATGTTCTAATGAGTACAGTTAAAATTCAACTAAAGATAACCGGCACTACTATTTAATATTTTTTTTTTTTTTGAGACTAGAGACTAACCATACTAACAATACAATAAGTAAACCCACTAAAACCCTACTAACATCATCTGAAATGTAAATATTGGGATATGGAATAAACGGCTTTTTTATTATTATTATTACTATTTAATATTTTTTCTGTCGTTTACAGCGTAGATCTGATTTCAGCTTTGTCTTCTTTGGGACCACGAATATGCCAAGAAGTTGCTGAATACTAATAAGTAATATCAAGCTTATTTAGAAGTCATTCATGCTATTAAAAGAAATACAAACATAATATAAACATTTTTTTAGAAGATGCAGTATTCTTGTTGATTATTCCAGCCAGATTAATAATTCCTAGCAAGTTTTACTTAATTATATTTTCTTGTCCTTTGCAGAAAATCGGCAAGATCAACTTTGTAGCGACATTCAAATCGAATGAACTGAAGGATATCAATGGAGCAGCTACCGCCGAAGTGTTTGAAGCATAAGCTACTTTATTTCCTAAGAGATAAGGCATATTTCTGTTGTACTATTGTAAAATGTTTGCGAGTATATTAGTCAGATATTTTTAAGCATTTCTCTTGTATTGGCTAGTCCATTTTATTTTCACTAGTTTAAGATTCAAAAATACGTAATATTTTAAGAATGTATGCATTTTGCTTTCAGATATTTTATTTTTATAACGATAAGTCAGTAGTTTTAGTTTTTTTTAATCGAATTACTTTAAACATAATGTGAGTTGCAAGTGCCAACTAATTGGGATTTCTAGATCCTTTTGTATTAGCAGAAATTTATTTTTATATTTAAAAATGTAATCAATGTGAAAGGAAAATATAAAATTATAATATTTAAACCAGGCAGCGCCGTGAAACGGTTTCTAGATTATAAGTTTTAAAAACGACGAGATGTATTCCCAAATACTACCTAAAGTAGAACATTTCAGGGTTTATGAATGAAACCCATTAATTGCTTAAAACCATAATTATTAAAATGGAACGCATTTTGTAGTATGTAGTGTTTACTTTTTTTAAAGAATTTTGTATCAAAATCTCAGGAAATATTTCTTTTAAATAAAAAATGTAATGTGTCGAAACCGACTCAATGTAAAATCTATTTTGTAAGAGTTACGTTTTTATTATTTACATTTTAAGAAATTGCTTAATAAACGATTTTTTTAAGTATTTCTATTGTATCATTATGTAAAGTATTTTCCTAAGGATTATTGTGTAGGTACCCACTCACACCTCACTGATGGGTTGTAGAAGTCTGATAGGCAATCTCTCTTTATAAAATACCAGTATTCAATTGATGTTTCTGACACAGGCTTAGCCCCATTACACATTAATTTAAACTTATATAACACAAAAAGATTACAAAAAAAGTAAGAGCGACGAAAATCGTCTTTGCCTCCTTAAAATCCTTCTCAGGAATATTCGACCATTAGAGTTGTCAGATAGAGACTAAAATTGAGGTAGGTGAGATCCACCTCTTAGCGGTCCACCCCAGGTAATGACACCTCAACTACCTGTGATCAGGTGGCCTACCATGAACTCTTAACGCGATATAGTTTAGGCTGTGGGAAAGAGATGGCGCTAGACGGCTTGTATAGCTCTGTCTCTTTCCTACAGCCTAAAGACTCACGCTTTAAGACGCCAGTTAGGCCACCTGAAGTGACCGTTGAGCGATCCCACTGTATGGTGGTAGTAGACCACACCAGGACCGTTGTAAGCCAGACAACTATCCCGTCTGAGTCCGGCACCAAAGAGTTTTTAATGTGTTCCGAAGGTGCGCAGGAGTTCCAGTTTCTTCTGGGGGAGTTAACTCCATCTTAGGTGTCATTATTGCTTCTAGGCTTGATTAAAGCCAGGAGCGATACCATAGTAAAAAAAAATAGGGTAGTTGGAAGGTAATGATAAAACGTTAATTTTAAAACAAAATTTTATTCAATTCCATGCAGCGTCCACCATTTTCGCTTACAAACACAAACAGCTTGACATTTTGTTCTGAACTATCCACTTAAATTGAAACAAGATACACACTAGGCAAACTTAGATTCATTTCACTTTATATACTTAACAAAAAAGTCTAACAAATATGAGCCGCAAGCAGAGGTGGCCTACCATGACGTCATAAAGCAAGAGTAATTCCAGTGTGGGAAAAAGAGAGCTATACAAGTCGTCTAGCGCCATCTCGTTCCCACACGGGAATTATTTTCGCTTTATAGCCTCATGACGCCACCTGTCGAGAATTATGCAAGAATTGTATCAACCCAATTCCACGTCGATAAGAATAGTGTCTCCCTATGAAAGGACACTGTAATGTTTCATTCAAAGAGCTTTGCCCTATAAAAATCAATTTAGAAGAAATCAAAAACGTCATAAACTTGTTTATAACGTCAGCCATATTTTCAGCACTATATCGATTAAAAAATCGGCAATTTTCTTTACATACGAGTGCCACCGCCTGTGAACTTTCTAAACAAAGAAAATAAATTTGATTAAACCGTCAAATACTGCCATAACATGATATCATTACCAACTAATCACCCATCTCGACGTGCAGTCCTTATCGGTAATTGTACGAAATAGCATAAAAGTTTGCCTCGCCGTATCCATGGAGAACCATCAATTCAGATGCACCCAAAACCATAGGATATTAAACCTTAACCTATTTTGATTAAACTAAATGGAAAACACAACATTACCATACATAAATAAAACAATATATTTTATCACATAATATTCGGTTAACTTGGTGTCCACTTTATTGTGTTAAATGTCGCGAGTCTTTTTTATAAGTCTTAAATTATTTAAAACAATAATATAATTGGATGGAAAGGAAGGTAAGGTAAGGAAAAATATGAAAGAAAAGGGAGTGAATGGTGTCGTGGCGTCTGATAGCGGAGAATGGAAGAAGAAAATATGTTGAGTGGATCACAAGTAGAATGGAATAAGGACAGGAATATTATGAATAATGGTAATGATTTCTCAATTATAGGAGTAAATGTTTCGATATCTACGAGATCTTATGACGTATTAAAATCGTGTGTATTCTCCAATTGAAAGGGGTCAAAATGCCATAAAATGAGCACAAATCTAGATATACCTTCTGAATTTGAAGACAAATTTAATAGGACATACAAGAAAAACGTATCTAGTATAATTAGGGCATAAAAACTTATAGTTTTGAGTATTTTTAAAGTGGACACTAAGCAAAAGAAAATAATTTGAAAGGGAATAATGTAACACAAATACAACTGTACAAGGAACTTCTCACGCGGTAAGGACGGCCAACAAAACCACTGTATGCTCATAATCATATCTGTATTTATATTAATCAGCTATTCTTTGACAAACCAAAGTTTGAAACAGTAAAAAAACTTTTTCTGCCGAAAAAGAATGATATAACGGGTAAACCATATCAATATTGATATCTAATATAAGTATTATCTTGCACAAACAAAATAATAAAACTTGGTAAAACTCATTACCCTCCACAATCGGGTAAAAAACATCATTACCATTTCAAACACCAAATGCGACTAAAATCAAATTATACAAAAAGCCGTAGGCATAATTTAGTAAAAAAAAAACTAAATAAATAATTTGGCATAATGGACATAATTTAGTTTAAAAATGATCAGAAATAATACTTAGCTGAGATAAGCACTTCTTTTTTAAATAAATTACCTTTCACATTATTATTTTATTCTTAATTTACAAACTTGGAAATATTGCTTTCGATCTTATTCTACATAATGATAAATAGATTTCTCTTGGTTAACTGCTGTTTCTTCAAAAATAAAGAACTTTTACTTGAGGATGACAGAACTAAATATTGCTTCGAGACTTTTGAGCTAGAAGTTAATTTAGTAAAACCAGTAGAAATAAAAAAACCTGACCCTCCTTCTGGCGCAGTCGGGTAAAAAAGGAGTAAATGCTGACATGATTTCTGATAGGGGAACATGGAAGAAGAAAAGGTGTTTCTCCGACGTCAGGTAAAATGGAACAGGAAAATGAACATAGTAATAAGTATTCGACTGACATATAACATTCTTTTTTGCTTAAGTTGATTTCTACCTAAATCAATATTTGACTTAGTGGAGCGGGTAAAATCATTTTAAAACGTGACTGCCAACAATTTAGTTCTGCATCAAGTAACAATATAGACTGCTTTTTATATAAACAATATTATTGCAAATTATTCCTTCTCTCATAAATTATTTGTGAAAACTTACGCCTTAATAATTATGTACAGTGTGTTCGTCTTTATTTGTCTCATTTTGTAAACAATCGGAATACGAGAAAAGGTTAAAATTATGATCAAACAATATCAGGCCTATTTCTCTAAAGGGAAAATAGTTAAAGGGTAAAATAGCTAAACAGTTTAGCCAGAGGTACTAATAGCACTTACCCACATTTCATTTGTCATAATTTAACCCATAGAGTGAATATACCACCTCTTCCCTACTATGTATTATTATTTGCATTTTTCCGTTTTAGGTTACTTATATTTTACCAAAACATCAGATTTTTTTTTTCTGAAAATTGAGATCTCGGTACGCCTATTTGTTTACAACAAACAGGACAAGCAAAGAAGAACACACTTCAAATGAAATTGTTCAACACTTACACACTAAGATTGACTTCTCCGTGGTGTGGGGAATGTGGTAACAAAATATCGTCCATTTTGGGTATAGATATCCATGTTGAATGTACTTTTTTATTCGACAAACGATTTTTAACTCCCATAAGCATATAATTTAATGAGCCTTAAGGGAAAACAGGCCTCGTCTCTGTGAGTAGGAGTGGGCCATAATCCACCACGCGGTTCTAGTGCGGGTTGGTAGATGTCACAATGTCTTCGAATTTTTGGTTCTAAGACATGTTTTCTGACGATGTTTTTCTTTACCGTTTTTACAGCAGTGGTGATGAAATAAATTACACAAACTTCCGCGCCTGACTGGCTTACAACCTACAAACCTTAAGTCAGGGACGTTAACTTGACGTTCTTTTGTAACACCCACTCTTGTTTAATAAAAGTTACAATGATTACAGAAACATGTTTTGTGTTGCTTGTAACATGTTGCACAAACGTAACTAACATGTTACATAAACATTTAAAAGCAATCTGTTTTCCCCGAAAGATTCTGACTTAGCATGTTTATTAAGTTTTACTGAAAAATCGTTTATTGTAAAACACAATAACACTTTGTTCTAGAGATCTTCGCATTGTACAGTCAGCAGATACTTCAAATAACCCAAAAATTATAGTACATTGATGTCGTCTATTCATTGACTTACTTTTACACCGTTGTAACAAATTTGCACTAAGAATGAGTGTTCAGGACAACTATGCTAATGAAATGTACAGATACTTTGGAATAATCTTGATAAAAATGCATATTAAACTGTTACAACAATTTATATACATGTAATGAAATGTCATTTCATTCATTTGAATTTGCCGCGCTTCGCGCTTTTATAAGTTGTCTGTGGATTTGAATGCAGGATGATGGTCAAAGTATTCTGTGCAAATTATTGTTATAAGAAAACGTAAAGAGATAAAATAAAAGGATTTAATTGAGGAGGCGATATTAGTGAACTTTAAATGTCGTTTCTTTGTATTTTCAGGTAAGATTATTGAGTAATTATCTTAGTTGAACAATTACTGTTGTAATATTGTAAGAGTGTGTTAAATAAAACAGAACTTTGTATTTTCAGAGAAACAATTTGTGGTTTATTTATTTCGAAAATCCTCAATAAAATATCTTATAAAACGACATTTTCGTTAACTAGAAGAAGATGAATCGGCTGTTATTTGAGTTTACGATAATATCCGCAAAGGATGGCAAATCTAATGTATTAGCCATAACCTCAATCTCGACAGAAGAGGGAAAATGTTATGTTTTACCTGATGAATTGAAGCCGGTGAGTCATCATAAATACATTATTGAATTGGACACTTTCTCAAAAATAAAAAACAGTTTAAAGAAAAGGCATCAAAGTAGAAAAATATGGATAAAACTGGATGCAGATCTTAAGAAAACTTATATAGATGAGGAAGGTAATATGCAATTTTTAGATCAATATTTAGAGGAAATAAACACGGAACAACCAGGAGATAGAAACGACAGTTTGCAAAATATCCTGGAGAAATTAATAGAATCTACAACAAAGAAAGAAAGTCAACATAACCTAAAACATATTTCAGAGAAATTTATTATTGAAAAATTCACAACCAAGAACCCTAATGCAATGCAATGGATAGATAACTTTGAAAAAGAGTGTGAGCGCTTTAATATAACAAAAGATGAAATAAAAATAGACATACTGAGGTTATTTTTAGAAAAATCTTGCTTGGATTGGTATAGCTCAATGATAACAAAACTGTCAGTAAACTCTGAATGGAATGAATGGAAAAACAAATTCATAGAAACTTTTAAGAACCGAGGATGGGACATAGTTACAACTGCTTTCTCATTCAAATATAAAGAAGGATTATTAATTGATTATGCTATAAAAAAAGAACGGCTTATACTTGATACAAACAAATCGATAGATCCCAAAACAATGATAGATCTCATCGCAACAGGTTTGCCTGGATTTATATTGAATAAGTTAAACAGAGATGAACTCAACAACACTACTGATTTGTTCAATGAGATAAGAAAATATGAAGGTATGATGCACAAGAAAAACTCAACCATAAAAAATGGTACATTTTCTTATAAAAATAAAACTAATGAGAAAAAGCCATGTAAGACCTGTGAATTGTTGGACAAAGGAATTAGATACCATCCGGAGGAGGCATGTTGGTTCAAGAAAAATAAAAATGAATCTGAAAAGGTGTTTAGAGCCAAAAACGTAAATAATAACTCCATCATTGAAGTAGATATGAATACTGATAAAAAAAACGAGTAAGTACACCATTAATCAAAATCAAGCTTTTATTAGAAAATAAACTAGAAGTAAGTGGCATTTATGACTCAGGCTCACAGATCTCTTTAATAAATTCAAGACTGATTAAAGTAAAAGAAAAAAAAGATAATGTGAATATAGCATATATGAAAACGGTTAATGGTGTGAAAAAGACAGATGGCTTGATAACAATAAAAATAAAAATCTTTGATTTGGAAGAAGAAGTGGATGTATACATAGTAGAAAATGAAGATTTTGATGATTTTATAATCGGATTAGATATGATAAAGAAATTCAAATTAACCCAAAATGAGGACTTGCAGATAGAACAAAAGCAAATAACAAATAAAATAGACGGAATGTCTAAAGATAACAGAAATGAAGATAAGAATATAAAAACATATGCAATAAATTACAATGAACACATTGAAACAGAAGAATTTGTAAGTAAGACAGACCATTTAGATAATGAAAAGAAAATTAAAATAGAAGAAATCATAAAGGAATATAAAACAATGTTTGCTAAGGACAAGTACGATATAGGAACAGTTACAGATTATGAAGCTCATATAGATTTAATAGTAAATAGATATTGCAGTAAAAGACCATACAGATGTACAATCGAAGATAAATTAGAAATTGAAGAGCAAATATCTATGTTACTAAAAAACAATTTAATAGAAGAGTCTTACAGCCCTTTCGCCGCACCAGTGACATTGGCATTTAAAAAAGGTGAAAATAGAAAATCCCGCTTATGTATAGATTTCAGAGAACTGAACAAAATCGTTGTACCACAAGCACAACCATTTCCATTAATAGATGATTTGATTATTAAAACTAGAAATTGTAAGTATTTTACTACATTAGATATAAACTCTGCATTTTGGGCTATACCACTACGGGTGGAAGATAGAAATAAAACAGGATTTGTCACACAAGATGGCCACTTTCAGTGGACCTGCCTGCCTTTTGGCTTAAAAACATCTCCAGCAATTTTTCAGAGAATTTTAAGCAATATTCTAAGAAAGCACAATCTCACAGGATACTCCGTAAACTACATTGATGATATTTTGATATATTCATCCACCTTTGAAGAACACGTAAGACACATAAAAAATGTATTAGAAGCAATACAAAAAGAAGGCTTTAGATTGAAATTTAAGAAATGCTCCTTTGCTTCAGACTCAGTAAAGTATCTCGGCCATGTAATTCAGAACAACTCCGTAAGACCACTAAAAGATAACTTGATATCAATCAGACAATTTCCAACTCCGAAGACGCAAAAAAATATCAGACAATTTTTGGGAAAAATCAACTTCTACCACGAATACATACCAAGAAGCGCAATCATATTGGACCCATTACATAATTTATTAAGAAAGAACGAAAAGTTTGTGTGGTCAGAGAAGTGTGAAGAATCATTTAATCAAATAAAAAGATGTTTATGTTCTCAACCGGTGTTGGAAATATATGACAAAGATTTACCAATAAAGATTTTTACAGATGCATCCTTAGAGGGCATCGGAGCAATATTAAAACAAACACAATTAGATGGTAAAGACAAACCAGTGGCATATTTCTCAAAAAAATTGAATGAATCTCAAAAACGGAAAAAGGCTATATACTTGGAATGTCTTGCTATGAAAGAAGCCGTTAAATACTGGCAGCACTGGCTCATTGGAAAACAATTCACTATTTACTCAGACCACAAACCTTTAGAGAACATGAACATTAAATGCAGGACAGACGAAGAATTGGGTGAACTCACATACTACCTGTCACAATATGACTTTACAGTAAAATATATACCTGGAAAAGAAAATGTAGAAGCAGACTGTTTGAGCCGAAATCCTGTGTTAGAACCAGAAGACAACAAAGAGGAAATATTGAAAATAGTCAATTTGATACAAATAAAAGATATAGTTGAAGATCAAGAAAAAAATGAAACAATAAAAGGAAAGAAACAAGACCTAATACACAAAAATAGAATCTATTATAAAAAAATAAAGAAACATGAAAAGATTATCCTCTCAGAAGAATTTAGTAAAAAACTTATAAAAAAGGTGCATGAAGATTTATGCCATATTGGGATCAGACAATTGCAGAAAAAAATTAGTCCAGTATATACAGCTAAAAACCTAACAAAGAATATCATAAAGATTTGTAAAACATGTGAAATATGTATAAAAAATAAAACAAGAAGCCAAGGAAAATTTGGATTGATGTCACAACTGGGACCAGCGACAAAACCATTTGAGATAATGTCAATGGACACTATTGGCGGCTTTGGTGGATCTAGGTCAACAAAAAAATACCTACACCTTTTAGTAGATCACTACACTAGATATGCATACATTGCGACTTCAAAAACACAGAATGCAAGTGACTTTATAAATCTAACAAAGAAGGTACTAGAAACAGATGAGATTGGAATAATTCTGACAGATCAATATCCAGGCATCAATTCAAGAGAATTTAAGCAACATTTGCAAGAGAATAATGTTAAACTAATTTTTACAGCTGTGAATACACCATTCTCGAACGGCTTGAACGAACGATTAAACCAAACAATAGTTAATAAAATAAGATGCAAAATAAATGAGAAAAATAATAAGAGAACATGGACGACAGTGGCAAGAGAATGCATACAGAAATATAATGAAACAGAACACTCCGTTACAGGTTTTGCACCAAAATATTTACTGGATGGTACAAACGTCAGCATACTACCAAATGAATTAAAAACAATAGAAAGTGAAGACAAGTGGAGTGCTGATAAAAGATTGGCATTAGAGAATACAATAAAATCCCACAAGTACAACAAGAGAATATTTGATAGAAATAGAAAAATGCAAGAGTTTAATATAGGAGATAGTGTGTATGTAGAAAATGGAAATAGACTGAATAGAAAGAAGTTAGACGAATTAAAAATAGGCCCTTTCAAGATAGTAGAGAAAATATCGAACTCCATTTATAGGATCGACACCGGAACCAGAAAAACAGAATCAACTTTATTCCACATAACAAAATTGCAACCGGTCACAACAGATACTGAAGAAGATGAAGTAGAAGAAAACGAATATGAAGAAGACTAATAGGTAGAGCATTTAGATATATTATTTAGAATTTTCTCTCTTAGGGGGGGAGATGTAATGAAATGTCATTTCATTCATTTGAATTTGCCGCGCTTCGCGCTTTTATAAGTTGTCTGTGGATTTGAATGCAGGATGATGGTCAAAGTATTCTGTGCAAATTATTGTTATAAGAAAACGTAAAGAGATAAAATAAAAGGATTTAATTGAGGAGGCGATATTAGTGAACTTTAAATGTCGTTTCTTTGTATTTTCAGGTAAGATTATTGAGTAATTATCTTAGTTGAACAATTACTGTTGTAATATTGTAAGAGTGTGTTAAATAAAACAGAACTTTGTATTTTCAGAGAAACAATTTGTGGTTTATTTATTTCGAAAATCCTCAATAAAATATCTTATATACATATATTTATAAAAAAAAAAATACTTTTTAAATCCTCTTATTCCAAGTGCCATGTTCACAGATAATAACAAAAGTAAATATCCTGCTTTAAGGCGGAACCTTAGTGACAGCCCGCGAAATACATATTTTCTTGTGTTATTTGCTATTCGTAGACTACTGCCAGATTATAACTTGATCAAAATATGATTCGCGACATTAAAAGTATGTATTTACATAATTGTTCGCACTATGTATTATAATCAGGCCGAAAACTAGGTCCAACCTTAGCCAATATTTTACCCTTAGCACGAGTTTTCACTATTTTACAGCGTCTTTCCAGTATTTACAGTGTTTCTTGTATGAAAAAATGGAACAGCGCCTCTGGTGTGCGAAGAAGGAACTAATTTTTTTCTTGAAAATTGTCAATTTGAAATTGTCAAAGTTCCAGTTTACGTCTCAAATACTGAAAACTCGTGCTAAGGTGTACTGGTTCCACCTTAAATTCAAATAATTCTGTTAGTGACTAGTTTAAAATGTATACCACCTGTACATTTCATTATCAGAGTATAAAATAAAGGTAGTAACACACTCGTCACACCACATCTGACTAAGCTAGTGTACTTTGGCTTTACCCGTGACGATCTTGGCGAACTCTTCGTAGAAGCGCGGGAACAGTTGGATGGCGAAGTATACCACGGATAAGTAGGCGATGATTGCTAATGTGAGTATTAGATCAAATACTGCTGGTTTTACGCTGTAAAAAAAATTGATTTGGAATTTTTGTGTGTAAAGTATTTCTATGTATATAAGTTATATGAGAATAAGTTTTTCGAATGAATAAATATGCCTGGCTGGAGGCCTTACGTTCAAGACACCACAGAATTGAAGATAAGAAGTAAAAAGAAATTGAACAATATGTATGGCTCTCCATAGAATCTAGTTGAAATCCACAGATAGGGTATCTAATGCCCTAATGTAAATTTTGATAAAACAATAGTGTTCAAACTGTAGGACACGTGTTTTATGGAATACTATATGCTTGATTCAACTTCACATTACTCGTTGAGTTAGAGTGAACAGGCTTCTTCTCGGTAGTTCTCTCTATTGTAGACTTTGTCTCTGTCACCTTTGACATAGACTATAGAATCAAGAGTAAAATTAACTCAAATAAAAAATAAATAAATATCAAACTAATAAGAAAAGTTTCACACGCGTAGTCCCAGAATGAACAAAGCTGTCTAAAATTTTCCCTGTATTGATTTTTCGAATACAGACTAGGTAGACTTTTGTATAACCATGGAAAACAATAAATAAGACGTACCTGTACACATATAACGCGGCCCTCGTGGCTCCATACAGCGTGTACTCTGGTTCTCTCTTGTCCACTGCGTGCGTACTCACTGTCACTTCCATGTACCGTGACAACGCTCTTTCTAGGGCCCCCGTCACTCCTGTGGACAATCGATCCGTTTGATTGTTACGCTCAAAATGGTCTGTGTGTGAACTGATAAAAGAGATTACAAGCAAAGAAAATGTAGACATGTGACATCAACCCGTAATGGGACTCTCAGAGAGGCAGTCTGTGTTCCAGCGGTGGGAAAATTATATAGGCTAAATAAAAATTTTACTATGTACGAAGTACGAACAGGAATGGGCATGCGGGCGGCGAGTAAAGGGCAACTCGCTGTCCGATCATGGACCATGCCCGGGTCGACGGCGCGTTGTGTTCCCGCGCGCCTCAAAGAGCGTCAGCAAGATGACGGGGCCTCCCTCTAGAGGGCCAAAGCCTGCCTTGGTCGCGGGACCTTTTCCATTACCGTGACCCCGGAAAATAAAGGGCTATTGAAGGACACTGTGGATTTTAGTCAGTACGAGTCTGACAGTCCCTCCCGCCCTGCCCGGGGTGAGAGGACTCATTTGATGATTTTACCAGATAAATAACGAACAGGAATAATGATAAGAGAGTGAATAACTACAGCTTTTGGAGCGGAATTGGTCAGTCGAGTTATGTCTCTATTGTTTTTATTGTCCGGTCATAAAGTTCTTATTGACGGACTCAAACGTATTCCACGTCCATAAGTGGGATAAACTATCCCACTTATAACGTCGACCCTAGAAAACTAGAAACTAGTTTTATAATTAATGAAACTCACCTGCACTAGGTAGTGTGGTGGTGATGATCTGTGGTGCTCTCGCTTGTGACGATAAGTATTTGTACCAATGTCTGATTGCAGCTTCATCTACACTCTGAAAAGAAGAAAAAAACACATTAGGCAACTGTTTAATTCTGTATATGGCGACTACAGGTTGACGGCATAGTATAAAGAGGGGAAGTAGGTTATCTCCGGCCCAATCCGCGATATAACTGCCTACTGTCTCAGGGTTGTAACTTTTAGCTAAATTTTAATTCGGTGCCTATAAATTGGCAAGAGTGGGGAAGTTGTATTTATATCCATGAGTTGTTTTCATGGTTTTCGAGGATGTTACAGCCGATAGTGAGGTCAAAATTAAAATCAAAGATGGCGGCTGCTATAATTTCCGAAATGTTCATCATGGGAGTCGTTTTCATGGTTTTCGAGGAAGCTAAAGCCGATAGTGCGGTCAAAAGAGGTTAGCGTTAATGATGTTAAACGTTGTATACTAGTCAGTTTTTTGTATTTTTTATCGGCATAATGTATAAGTATTTTTACACATAAACGACCATTATTTATATTTATTTTTAATTAATACAAACATAAATAATGCAATAATATCTATTGAATCACACAATATGTTTTCCTGCGATTATCACACATTTTTCATTCATTTAGCGGTGCCGAAAAGTCGTGACGCACGAACCTCGTGCAGACTCAGCCCCGACTGGCGCACCTCGAATCCCCTCGAGAATTTGTTAAGTGTGCGTGCGGCGACGCATAGATACTATGGCGCGCACATACAAGCCGCGCGCGGTGCGTTTGTTGAAGATAACTTACTTCCCCTCTTTATACTTTGTTGACGGCAACATTTCTTTAGTTAGATCATGGTATAATAATATACTTCGCCAGGTATGGCACTCCGAAACACAGTGGTCACGTGGGTGACACAAGCTTACGTCATCATCGCTATCTGCTGGTTCTCAAACTTTACAGTTTAGGGAAATTTAACCTAATAAAACATTGACCAAATTATTACATTACGGCTAACTTTTGCACGTGGCTTCCATCCCCTACCTCAGCGTAGTAGATTTTCAGTGACAAAAAGCATTATTTATCCATCCTAGGATAAAAGATAACAAAGAAACTTTTCGACGTTCACAAATAAAAATGTTTGAGTGCCGCTGGTTACACAGTCACTGAGCGAGACAGGCATACGCATAAAACAAGGATAGCGATACACGACAAAATGGCGGCATGACAATGACACAGCCCGTTCCTGTGTTACCAGTAGTGTGTGGTTATAACTCCCTAAGCGCATTTATTACTTAAGCGAATTCGATAAAACGCTGTGGTTTTATTTAACAATTCTGTTGGTATACGTATTGAATTGTTTCGTTTGCTATGCTAAATACAATTTAAATGTTTTATTTATTTTTTAAACAAAATGAAAGTTGAAAATGTTTCCTTATTTTCGTATTTTGTTGCAATTAAGTGGCAACTGGAAAGTGACGTCAACATGTGTCACTGCGGGAGTGTCAGACCTTGTTTTTTTAGACTATGAGTTAGATTAATGTTTCTTAAAAGTTTCCTAAAAAAATGCATACTTTTGACGAATGCGATTCATCTTATGGGCAGCTTCATAGAATTTGTCATAATCCGATTAGTTCCGTTAGTGGTTTCAACTTTATCACAATAGCATGAGGTTCATAATTATTCGGTTGAGAAAATTTTAGAGATTGAGGTAGGTTGATATGCTGCGTCTGTACTCAAAGAAGCGTGGATTCTATACTCACTTTACACACCCGACCTGCCCTTTCAAGGAATACAAAGTTATGTTATCTCACCAGTGCATCATCATATAACGCAGCATCTTCGTCATTGAGCTCATCAGTCAAGTTGTAGATGTGCGACGCGAGCGCCCTCGCCGTCACAGCGATGTTGTCGACTAGATTCTTGACGGATGACTCCGATGGCAGGTCCAGGACTGTGCTGCGAGATGGGTCCTTGTGGCTCTGGAATTAATTGGAATTAAAAATGATGAGTTTTGTTTTAAATTGATTAAATCAGCAAAGAAAATCAAGGATATTCTCTCGATTGAGTAATTTTGTTTCATTGACAAATCTCAGGGGTGCATGACTCAAGTTTGGATTGGGTTAAAAAGCGTATAAATGTCATATCATTTATGTGAAAAAAGTTACGCCTTTACGCCTATAATCTCCAAAGGTTTAGGCAAAAGTGTACATAATAGTTAACACACATTTCATCATTTTTACCTAAAAGGGTCAGCTAAAAGTAAAGACATGCACCTCATTAAGAAAGAAATAAAGAAAAAGTTTTTATTGGACTCACACAGGACAAAACAACAACATAAAATGAATACTTAATAAAAAAAAATAACAGAAAACATATTAATATAAAAAAAAAACACATAGTATGATGCAAAGATGGGCAGATGCGTCCTGTACGAGGCCAAAAGGCCACTATCTCAGCATATGCTGTGACCTTAAAAAAAAGTCACAGCGCTGGTATTCTGATAGGGCCCTAAGTGATATCACGGATAGATACAGTAAAATATATATATTTAAATACTTATACATATATATAGGAATTATATAGGTAATAATATAAAATATTTATAACAAATAAACATACAACAAATTAATATGTAGATAGTCTACACCAACGCCACCGCTTGTCTATGCCATGTTTGGCTGGCAACACAGACGAACGAGATATATAGTTATCTGTGCGAATGAGACGCGGGCGCAGACGTAATGTCAACACGGAAAACATTATGTTTTCGTTTTGGTTTTATGTAATTATTCAGACTTTATCTTGTTAAACATGGTTTTATATTAATAAAATAAAATAGTGTGCACTGACAAGTAATCATGTAACGTGTAAAGTGACAGATTTTCGCGTACCTAAGTTACCAAAGGGAACAAACATCGCCACCACCGAAACGTAGTCTGATTCCAAAGATAAAAGAAACAAAACATTAAGCATCCAGGTTTAGAGGATTTATTATCACCCGACGCTGGAGTATTAATATTATAAATGAAGAAGTTTAATGCCAGACGCTCCAGTCACCGTTGAGAGTTGCGTCCAGAACATAGTGAGTTATCAGCGGCATCTTTTTGTTGTTGTAGTAAATAGTGCTTGAACTTAATTCTGAAGGTACCAACTGTTTTTAGCGTGCGCAACGGTGGCGGAAGGTCATTCCAGCAACGACTGGCAGCGAACTTGAAACTGCCACGGAATGCGGCAGTTCTGTGAGACGAGGCCAGCATCAGGTATGACGAAGCTCTAGTTTTTATCTTATTAAAATCGCGCGACCATGACAGCTTTTTATATAGGTACTCTGGTTTTTTTGTGAGAATGATGCCAAAAAGCAGGGTAGCCAGGTGAAGCTTTCGAAGCATTATGTTTCTTTAACTACAAATAAGTTACTGCACTTCGATGCCATTTAGATTTTTATTTTATTTTGGCATAATTTACACAATTTAACCCGAAAATGGATAACAGTCATATCTGCAATTTTTATATGCAAACATATTCATTCATTGACTATTTCTGCTCTTTGAGGAAAAACAATATTATAGTAGACACGGAAAAATCAACACTATGAATTTGAGAACTGCTGCAGCGACATCTATTTCCCATTACATACAGAAACATCACACATATAACCAGAGGTCGGAATAAGGTAGAGTTATTTTGGTACTTCACATCGAAATATTGATATTAATATGGATCTTTCCGGGATTTCTTATAGACAATCTAGTGTGGAAAACAGTATTTCAAATAAATAATAGTAATAAAAACATCAGAGATATATTAGACAAATAAATTGTGCAAAAGTAAATAACTTTTTTATTTAATAACTCACGGAATTTTTCTGCCTTTTAAAAGTAATTCCGGGATTTGGAGCATGTTCACTTTATTCTTTCGCTGTATGAAATCAATTTAAGTACATGAATAGCTCTACCTAATTCCGACCTATGCTTATAACTCCCGAAGGGTAAGGCAGAAGTGAAAAAAAATCATACCTGCAAGGAGCTTAGTGTAAAAGCCGTCATCCTCCTAATACTGAACCGCTCATGCTGCCACGCCAGCAGTTCATCCGCCAGGTTGATCTTCTTGTGGTTGATGGACACTCCCAGCCGGGACTTTAGGCTGTGAGCCGCGCCGCCAGGCTTGGGTGGCTTCGACACGTGCATCGTCATCGTGGGAGAGGAGGAGATGGAGTCCAGGCACATTACGAAGGAGACGTCCTGGGGAGAGAAAATAAAATTAGGGAGCTTCTCCATGACGCGATTCTTGCAATTTCTACTAACTAAAAATGAAAATGGTCCTTGCTGCTACGATATAATGATGCAATTTGACTGACTTGACTTCGCCGTGTCGAGCGTGTTTTGTTTTTCATCTACCCGTAGGCCGTAGATAACCACACGTTTTAAGTCATATGTCGTAGTGGTAAGGATGATTTTCATTTGTAGTTAGAGTCGCATCGCCTCATGGGGAATCTTCCTAGCTCAAAAATTGGTATTCTACGTGTAATAACTTATCTCTGAACAAAATCAAGATCCCTTCAGCCATTCTGACACGACAAAACATCCATCCAAACTATCGCAATTAAAATATTAGTTACCTAGATTAATTCTAATCTTACTTGCAACAACGACGCATCAGTGGAATCCAATTGCTCCTCCAGCCATTTCTTAGCCGAGAAGTAGTTGAGCGAGTGTCCCAGAGACGTGAGCACGAACAGTAGCGAGGGAGCCCCGCGGACTGACGGGCTCGAGTACAAGCGGGAGAATATCCTTGCCAGCTCCAGTACTGCTACTGCGCCTGATGCGTTCGAGTCTGCGCCTTGGGAGAGTTCCTGTGAAACAAAAAAACATTTACCATGAAATATCAATGAAAGGAGTGGCCATTTTTGTCTGTTCCTTTCTATAGAGGTATCTTTTGGCACAGTCAGTTTCAAGTATTTTCCTGACTGGCCTGAGTTTAAAAAAACTACAAAATGCCACCTGCTGCGATCCTTACATAGGTATTTCTTTCGTCACATTAACAATCATTGATTTGATAATTAACGTTTGAGATTAAGTAGACAATTTTAGATATGGGGGCTATTTTTTTTTTCTTTTTTAGCGTGGTAAAATCATCAAATGTGTCCTCCGGCCCCGGGCAGGGCGGGAGGGACTGTCAGACTTCTACTGACTAAAATCCACGGTGTCCTTCAATAGCCTGTTACGTTCCGGGGTCACGGTAAGGAAATAATCCCGCGACCCCGGCAGGCTTTGGCCCTCTGAGAGGGGGGCCCCGTCATTATGCTGACGCTCTTTGAGGCGCGCGTGGGACACAACGCGCCGTCGACCCGGGCATGGTCCATGGTCGGGCAGCGAGTTGCCCTTTACTCGCTGCCCGCATGCCCGCGTCTGCGGTGGCCGGAGATCATCTGCTGACGTCCGACGCCGCGGGCGCCTACCACTGCGGTTGGGGCGGAGGGAGGACGCTATCCTCTCTCGCTCGCGGCCCGCCTCCTCCTTCACGAGCATTACTTTCTCGCAGAAGGAGCAGACCGCTTCCCACTCCGTCTCGCCCCGCAGCATGGCCGCAACCAATGCCGGGCGCGAGAGGTCTCCGCCTATCGCCGCCGTGAGGACACGTCGGTGCTCTGCCCAAGCTGGGCAGTCTTGCACCGTATGCTCTACTGTGTCCTCCGGGCGATCTTCGCAGTGGTGGCACCCGGGCGTTTCCTCCTTCCCCATCAGGCACAGGTACCTCCCGAAACTTCCGTGTCCGGTGAGGACCTGCGTCATCCGATAGGTCAGGACTCCGTGACGTCTATCCAGCCACTCCTCAAAGAGGGGTCTTACCGCCGCGATTGCGGCGTGCCCGGACCTCGGTTAGATATGGTGGCTACAAAACTATACAAAAAGTGTTTAAGCAACAAATCTGACATCCGCCAAACATTTCCAATTTTGTTTGTGGCTTTGTCGGAAAATGTGTCATTCCACTATGGATGGTGTAGAAGGAACCGTCATAAAATCCTCAATGGATGGGACCATTATTGTCGATTTATTACTCCTGATGACGTGTTTACGATCAAATTCAAGAAAAAATGCAGTAATAATATTAATAAATAAATAGGCATAACAGTAGCTTGTGGACTTACAGGAACAATCGCTGAAGAGTCATAGTGTGCTGCAATGACGATAGTCTGCGCTGATCCTGAGCGTCCTACCAACTTGCCGTGAAGAGTGACTGGCTTGGAGTCCAGCTTCTGAGGAGTTGAGGCTGACACCACTGTTGAAATGAGACAGATGCTTATATTTAAGAGCGTGATAGATATAGGATATATCTAAGTAATAATAGTAATATATTAACAGCGATCAACTGATTTCAGAACGAAATCAGTTGATGTTCAAATTTATATCGAATTATGTTAAGGTTGCAAATAAATACTTACTGAATTTGTAAATTATCTAATTAAGTTTTAAAATGGTTCTACTGTACAGGATTTGTTTATTGTTGCCCATTTTATTAATTATTTAACAACAATGTTTGACGATCTGTGATTGGTCAATAATGGCGGTAATATTTGATGGAAGTGGTACAATACTAAGTTTATAAAAGTAGATGTACCCTCACTTTGGTAGTCATTATTATTCAACTGTTCAAAGAGTTAAGACGTGTCTGAAGTGGTGTCTTGGTTATTTAATGTGATGTAATATTAAAGAATACAAGTGTGTGATGCTGAAAGTTATATTGTGTGTCATAATGTTCTACAATAAAAATGTAAGTTATTTGATATTTATTATGATATAAGAATATTCCTGTAAGTTATGTATTTTTATAATGTGAACGGATAAATTATGTTGCCGTGGAGTTTCTTTTCTCCTTTCTTCTCCACGAAGACCTAGGGTTGCGAAAGGAGGTAGTTTTGGTAATAAATAGCTAATCTGGATTTGTGCTTTCATTTATAAACATTAATAAGTCCTTGGAGATATTATTCACATACAGTAAATAAATAACATTAACCATCCTGATACCTAA
Organism: Agrotis clavis; assembly: GCA_954870645.1. Classification (NCBI taxonomy): domain Eukaryota; kingdom Metazoa; phylum Arthropoda; class Insecta; order Lepidoptera; family Noctuidae; genus Agrotis; species Agrotis clavis. The sequence continues at coordinate 20,311,750 of OX940932.1, read as the reverse complement.
AAACTTGATAATTAAGTAGATATTTATATAAATATAACAGAATATACATCCTATTTCTAACATCAGAAGTGGGATAAGTCCCTAACCTATTTATAATTTCTAATGAACTTTTTTGTGTATTTTTCATAATCAACGTTGGAGCTATCAATCAGCACACCCTTGCTGCACTGCCGCACCCCTGCGTCATCGGGTGGATGAATCGACTGTAGAAGGGCGATGACAACGTGCTGCCATCTCGAACAGCGGCACTGCGACGCTGCTGAAAAGGATTGAAGCCAGGCTGAGGATAACGGAACGAGAACTCCTGCACCACATCAGTATAAATTATTGGCTAATGTCGGTAAGGCCTCCAGAGGCTCTGCTTTTAAACGTTGTAATCAAAAAAGTGAGATGGAAAGATCCTAGATGTAGATCGTGAAAGGTTAAGCTTTATCAACATGGTAACGAGATTGAATAGAAAATAAGTACATCAAAACAAAGTGATGTTGGGCAGTTGCAAAAAAAAAAAAAAAGACTAGATGTTTTTATTTATAAAAATGGCTGTTTAAATTAAAAATGGTCAGTTGATGAAACTGCAGCATCTGTTATATAGTCACACACTGAAACAGTTTGTGTATATTTTATAAAGGTGACCTTTAAAGCAATAACAACTTGAGTGGTTAAGTATTTGAAAAGAAGTATCGATTAATAGGAAATTGAAAACACATCTAATTTTGAATGTGCCAGGGCCAACAAAATTGTTTGTTGGCCAAACAATAATACAGCGGTGAAAAATTGACAAATAAAGTTTCTTTTGCATAAAAGTATATAAATTCGCTAAACGAGAAAAAAAAAAACGGTATCCAGTTGTTGCTTGATAAAGTAAACTGGGTAAACGAGATAAAAAAAAAAAAAAAAACAAAAAAAACTTTTGGTCCAAAAAATGATGAGAGTTGAGACTACATTTTTGTTTTTCTAATCCATCTTTCATTTAAAAAGTACCAGGGTTGGCATGATTAAACCAAGTCCTTCGAAAAGAGGTTGAAAACTGTTTGCATTTGACAGTGTTTTTTTTTATCACACGTTTAAAAACAAAGATTAAAACAAGCTTTAAACATTGTGAAAACAAAAAAGAAAAAGTTCTAAAGTTACCTTTTCTGGCAGATGACTAGATATAAAATGAAAATAAATTAATATTTAAAAGTATGAATAGCTTGACGTAAAACCTATGCTGTTCCTACGTCACATTTTTGAACTTTTATTGGGACTGTATTTAAATAAAACATTATTTTTGGGATAAGTATCTAATTTATTCAGTTAAACAAATGCCTTAGTACCAGGATTTACCAGGTACAGTAGCTTAGTAACAGGACAATGTAACGCCTATTTTTGAAACATTAGCATATGACAATTTAAATTTCTATACAATCAAATGTATAACTACATATATGAATTAATAAAAAAAAACCTTAGTTATTACGAAATCAAAATTGTGGTCCTTAATTTCGACTGATGATGGATTAGTGATAATTCCCCTCATTTTAAAATATATTAGCGGCTCGTCCCGGCTTCGCATGGGTGAACATGATGTTACTCAGGGTGAAAGTAGCTAAACGCTATAAAAACAAGAAAAAAAGATAATACCTACCAACCTAAGACTTGAACTTCTACCCTAGATATATCGGTCCAGTCGTGTAGCCTCTAGACAATGGTCGTTGCTGTCAATAACCTTCAAATAGACGTTCTTATGATCCATTAGTTGGAACGAAAAACAGATGAGGAATAACATAGAGTTAAAAAAAAAAGAAAATATATTCGTCCTCTAGAACCTGGCCCTGATAGTTACAAACACAAGAAAAAAAGAATTAGCCGAATGGGTACAGCCGTTTTGGAGTTGGCTCATAACTACACATTAGCAAAACATTTGGCGATCCATTTCTATAATACAGAAGATTATGTTATGTTGGTGTTTTCTCTATTCATAGAATAGAATTCTTAGTACAAAGTTAAATCCCCGCTGGTCCCTCTAGGCAAGTCCCTATGCCATTCAGTGTAAAAATCAACATTAGAACCGATACTACTAGAAGAGATTACGCGGCATACAAAAATGTTTTTGATCGGCTTTTGTAAATATTTTATTTACTATTGCGAGTCAAAAAAATAACAGATCATAGTCTAGAAATGAAACATCAATTTTAAACAATTTCATTAATACGGTTTGTTTAAAAAAATAAGTAAAAAAAAAAAAAAAACTGTCCCGCCTCTCACAATGATGACGAATGGTCTTCTTAAAGTAATATTTAAACTTACAGATATTTAACCTTTGATAGAAAAAGCAAGAGTTGTTACAAAATAAAAAGGTGCTTTAATTATGACTATTTAAAAAGTTGTCTTAAAAACTTAAATATGATGGGATGGAACAAGACTGGACTTGGATTATGTGAAAACTAGTATTTGATCGAAGGAACCGAAATACGATTTGAATCTTAGTCTTAGTTATTAAAAGTATAGTTTAGTAAATCGGTAAAAAAAAAAAAAAAAAAAAAAACGTGGTTTTGAAAAGGTCTCGACTTGAAAGTACTATTTGCAATAATAATAATATTGTCAGAATAACCGAGTCGTGAATTTCTTTTAAAAATGTAATGCAAATCATGTAGCCAAAAAAAAAAGGAAAGATATAATATTTATTGGTACAGACACAGAGCATACACAATAATATGCAAAAGAAAATGAAAAATGAACAAGTGATAGACATCATAATAATTATTATATTGTACTTGATATACGATCACTTTAGTTGAATCTAGACATTTAGTGAAATCAGTGTTATTTTGCTATCGTTTGTATGATGTATTAGTTTAAAGACGTCAATGTATTTTAAACTAGTGTTTGCCCGCGGCTTCGCTTGCGTTAATTTAGAATTTGAGAAACAATACGGTCGTGTAATTGGCACCATCTGGAATATGAATGTAATTTTTTTTTTTTTCTCGGCAACAGATCTCTTCTATTCTTCGGGATGAAAGATACCCTATAGCCGTCTATGCTCCTAACAAAGTAATGCAAAATTTTGGGACGATCGATTCAGTAGGTAGTTTGCGTGTAAAAGGTAAAAAACAAACATACCTACTTGCATTTATAATATAAGTTTAGATCAATAATGTTATACGTAGGTACCTATATAGTTTGCATAGGAAACGTCTTTGTTTGAGCGAAATTAATTTCAAAGATCCGTGTTTATCTTAAACACTAGACTATCATTTTTTGGTCGATTTACAGTATCGCTGCATTTGTTATAGCATTGCGCATAGCCTTTGAAGGGGGAACTTCACCATACCGCGTGATACATTAAAAATAACTTATTATTTAACTCGATGAGTAAAACTTGTTGTCGTTTAAAACATAATCTATGCACTGCTTTGAGCACTAATTCAAAACAAATAAACACAAAATAATAAAGATTCGTTTGTTTTCGAATCTTTAAAATTCCTACTCCTCTAAACAATAAATTACGAATAAATAATATCCAGTGGTTTCGCTTCCAACTCAAAACATACATGAGATAATAGCGTAATAATACATAGCCTATTAACAGAAGCATATTATTAGGAATATTAGAGGAAAATTTGATCTACAACTTTACAGTAGTTTCGGAGATAGATCAAAAAAAAAAAAAAAAACAAAAAAAAAAGTTGATCTGGCATCAGAACCGATCCTTAATCTCGAAAAAAAAAATACAAAAAAAAATATTCAATGTACAGGAATGACAGCTCTACGATTTAATTATAATGTAAAGATAAAGAATAAAGATAAAGAAGAATAATTAAAACCTTAGCTGTGGTATGACATTCACTAACTGTGGGTGATTGAACTTCACCGACGACGGTGGGGTGTTTGATCTGCCCAGTAAGGTTATAATAAGTAAGATTGTAAGTAAGGATTATAAACTGCTGGTCGGTCACTGCTCTGATATCTTTCTGAAATTCACGCGCAGCAGGTGATAAGACTGATATGTCAAGGCCAGAGGCTATTGTTAACCAGCGAGGTCGATAATTATGAACTGACCATTGTAATTATGAACTGACTATTGCAATTATGAACTGACTATTGCAATTATGAACTGACTATTGCAATAATGAACTGACTATTGCAATAATGAACTGACTATTGCAATAATGAACTGACTATTGCAATAATGAACTGACTATTGCAATAATGAACTGACTATTGCAATTATGAACTGACTATTGTAATTATTAACTGACTATTGGCATTATGAACCTTAGTATTGACATTATGATCCTTAGTACTGACATTATGAACCTTAGTACTGACATTATGAACCTTAGTACTGACATTATGAACCTTAGTACTGACATTATGAACCTTAGTACTGACATTATGAACCTTAGTACTGACATTATGAACCTTAGTACTGACATTATGAACCTTAGTACTGACATTATGAACCTTAGTACTGACATTATGAACCTTGTACTGACATTATGAACCTTAGTACTGACATTAGTACTGACATTATGAACCGAGTGTTGACATTATGAACCGAGTGTTGACATTATGAACTTAGTATTGACATTATGAACTGCGTATTGACATTATGAACTGAGTATTGGCATTATAAACTGGGCATTGAAGTTATGAAAACATTGTTTCCGTTGGTCGGTCATTTGCTTGTTGCAAGTCTATCCCACTAGCAGCGGGTGGAGGGGACTTGACATGTCTAGGCAATTGGCAAAACAGAAATTTGTTTCTGCTGGTCGGTCATTTGCTTGGTGCAAGTCTATCCCACGAGCAGCGGGTGGAGGGGACTTGACACGTCTAGGCAATTGACAAACAACAAAAAATTTAATAAAGGAAATAAAGGAAAGAAAAAAAAAGGGATAATACACTTCAAGAGCGAAGTACTTGTCAGTATGGCCGTGTACTTCGAGAGCGAAGTACTTGTCAGTATGGCCGTGATAGATATAGGATATATCTAAGTAATAATAGTAATATATTAACAGCGATCAACTGATTTCAGAACGAAATCAGTTGATGTTCAAATTTATATCGAATTATGTTAAGGTTGCAAATAAATACTTACTGAATTTGTAAATTATCTAATTAAGTTTTAAAATGGTTCTACTGTACAGGATTTGTTTATTGTTGCCCATTTTATTAATTATTTAACAACAATGTTTGACGATCTGTGATTGGTCAATAATGGCGGTAATATTTGATGGAAGTGGTACAATACTAAGTTTATAAAAGTAGATGTACCCTCACTTTGGTAGTCATTATTATTCAACTGTTCAAAGAGTTAAGACGTGTCTGAAGTGGTGTCTTGGTTATTTAATGTGATGTAATATTAAAGAATACAAGTGTGTGATGCTGAAAGTTATATTGTGTGTCATAATGTTCTACAATAAAAATGTAAGTTATTTGATATTTATTATGATATAAGAATATTCCTGTAAGTTATGTATTTTTATAATGTGAACGGATAAATTATGTTGCCGTGGAGTTTCTTTTCTCCTTTCTTCTCCACGAAGACCTAGGGTTGCGAAAGGAGGTAGTTTTGGTAATAAATAGCTAATCTGGATTTGTGCTTTCATTTATAAACATTAATAAGTCCTTGGAGATATTATTCACATACAGTAAATAAATAACATTAACCATCCTGATACCTAAAAACTTGATAATTAAGTAGATATTTATATAAATATAACAGAATATACATCCTATTTCTAACAAGCGCATATTCTGAAAGTTGGCAACATCGCAAATGGCTGTCAAATATTTACATGTTTTAATTAATTTTACAAATTTACTGTATGAAAATAAGAAATATGGCTCTGTAGTGCACTAAAAAACTGATTAGGGAATGCAATAATCAATATCGTAACACCAAATATATAGTTTTAGACGTAAAAAAAGCATTTGGAAACATGGTTACATTATCAAATTCAGTGTTTTAATTGCATTCCTATATAAGTTTTCTAGGTCACAACAGAGCCATATTTCCTATTTCCATACAGTAACATTGCCAAATTAATTAAAACTTGTAAATTAAATATTTGACAGTTATTAGCAACGTTGCCAACTTTCTGTTAATGCGCCCATAAACCTTCCCCTTTTGTTATGTGGTAACATCTTCAAATGTGTCCACCCGCCCTGAGTGGAGCGGACGGGACTATCACACTCGTACTGACTGAAATCCACCGTTTTCTTTTAACTGCGCTTAATGCGACAGATTCACATTTACCCGTTTGGACAGTTTTGCGAACCCCGCAAGTTGTTTGACCCTCTAAGACCCTTCGCTTGTACTATTTATTCTCCATTGGCTAATCATTCACAAAAAAACCCTCTCAGGCCATCCATCACTAAATATAGGTAGTACATACATTTATGCGAAAATAAACTTCCGTCGCAATTGGGTAAAACATGTTATCAATTGAAATGAAACCATGGTACTATTTGTGCATTCAGAAATAAATTAGAATCAAGCTCATTAAATCACTTTAGATATTGAAGGCGCCAAACTGGAAGCCGAATACTTGGGCAACTTCATTATATAAATTAAGGTCGAATTAATTTAAGAAGAATAATATTAATTAATATTCTTCTTCTTAAATGTTCTATAGAACATTTAAGAGAATTACAAAATTATGGAGTTTGGGTACAAATATATATTTTTCCTATGTTATCTAAAATAACGAAAGGGCATGGTTTTAAACTACGAAAAAGCATCCACCTGATTTTCTTATAGTCAGAATGACTAACCTACTACATATTTCAAATGTTGCAAGATTGATGTCTACTTAAATGCTCTTTGGTACTATCTTTGAAAAGCCTACACAAATAATAATTATGTTCAGCAAACTTGTGCCATTCTGATAGACAGTTATCTCTGCTTGCTTAATGATCAAGGCCAAGATATTGTCTACGGTGCTAAAAATCTTAAAAGGTTCAAAGCAAAAGGATGGAGTCTGATTAAAAACAAAACCAAAGCCTTTCCCCAACTGTGTTAGAGTTTGCTTCTAATCTTACGGGATTCAGCTGAACTGCCTATCTGACCTCCACAACCTAGTTAGTTCTGGGTCATAAAAAGAAACCTAAATAAACATCAGAAACATAATTCTTCTTCCTAGCATGTGGATGTCAAAAACTCAAAATCATTATTATTTTGTACATCTTTGTCCCAAAATTCAACTATACGATCTCCGCTCAAGACAGATTGCGATGGAAGACATCTGTGGACATCTGCACCATCTAGGGGACATAGGACTTTAAGTCAAGGAAGTCAAGAACTCCGCTCACTGATGTAGTCATAAGATCATCTAGTGAACAGGTGACAGGGCATGGGGTGCAGTTTATAAGGTTCACTATTATTAAAATATTGGTGTAAATCTTACCAATTTGATATCCATTAGAAGATACAGAGTTCATCATAGCTTCCAGAGCAGTTCCAGACTTGTCATCAGTTATGAAACTGTGCTGCAGGTCTCGAAGGATATCCTCGAAGTCTGGAGTCCAACGAGCGAAGTAGACTGGGGCGTTCACTTCCTGCTGGATCATTGCCATCTCCAAGAGTTGGATATGCTGTGGGAATTTATTTATTAGTATTATTATGCTGTCAACTTTTTCACATACTTTGGTAAACAATGTTGTGATGCTGCTGAAAATCCGTATTAGGAAATACTTGTGGGATCATCTGGCATTATGCTGAGAGGAGAAACTTTGGGAATGTATAGCTCAAATTTCTCTTCATTCTTGATCAGCGGTGACTGGGTATGTCAATTACACACTCTTAAATAAACAATAATCATAATATATGTAATTAACATTAACAAGATAAAAGTAACAGTAAATTCTTATGTAAAATGAATTTACGGAGGGAAACGTAAATGATACTGTTATTACTATATTGCACCAAAGTTATGTTATTCTTAGTCGAAATGCATAATACTGCTTAACTCAGGACTTAGGTAAAAAAAAGACTTACATCTTTCTCTTCAGGAGTAAGAACCGTATCATTCTTGGGTAGCACCAGCAGTAATGCTCCAGCTTTGCTACGGATCTCCATGAACTGCTCAATGGTGATATCCTGTACCCTTGCAACTACGCAGTGACGAGAAGTACTCCATGATGTTAGAGAACGGCCTTCCAAATTGAAGCTTGCGCTGCGGCATCCTGGAGTGGAGAAAAATGTTTAAAAATTACATAAATTCTAGGTGGTCTGATAAACAGAGGAAAACTACAGTAATTTGACAGTTAAGTTGGCTCACTGGCTAGGCAATTGGCTGTTGTGCTGTGTGGCTTAGTATAGCCTACTTAGTAGGTAGTTCTTCCGGGTATGGTTGTTAATTAGTAGCAAGACGCATTTTATAAAAAAGAATGTCTCATCATTGCTATGCTTTTGGGAAATTGTAATATTTATGCAATGAAATGATATCCCTGCAAGTTACTAATAAAACTAACTGCCGCATTACATAGTACTACATAACACTTATTACCACATAATGCTATAATAAAAATCATTTATTATCAGGCATCAACAGCCCATAGCGCAATGCATATGAAAATTATTTTTTAAAAAATTCAAAGTTTAGGTTTTATATCTCATTAGGCAGATTCTTTCTAAGTACACAGTAGTTGTTTATTACATCCGTAACATTCATAGAAAACAAAATAGTTTCCCAAAAAATATTCGGGATTGCCCTGATGTTCTAAAACACACACCGCTGTGACAGATTCACAACAGGCTATAGAATTACATGTTTTTGAATAAATTTTATCAAACAAGGAAAAAAATCTACGACTTGCAAATAAAGTTGAGCATTATGTACGCAGACATTAGTTTGTGTTTAGGATGCACCACAGTAGTATTATTATACGAATTTATAGCTGTATTGATTAATGCTAAAATGATATCACCTGATTTAGGAAATAAAGCCATGAAAACTTGTAAATAATTTAATGGACGCCATTTGAAAACCACTGGCCTTTTTTTTTCAGCCAGTTTTAGAATGATAGTCATAAAATAAACAGCTTATTTAGAGAGGACCTTAAAAGTCTAACCTCAAAAGTGTAATCAATCGATTTTTTGTTTTGTAAATTACAACTTTAGTAATGTTATGAACTTACCATGGGGAACGGTATGTAGGTCGTAGTGTTGCATTCTATACACGGAAAACTCATGAGAAGCAGCAACCGGGTTTACAGGCGACATTATGATAAAAATAGGAAGAGCCACAAGCAAATAGTAGGGCAAGTAGCCCTTAAATATCTCGGCAAAGCCGTCCGCCTCGTCTAGCCACATCTTGGTGACTAATTGTATTTTCAGTTAACAAAATTAACACAAAATACGATAGTTAGTAATAACCATAATCCGATTAGAAACCCTACGTGTGATAAGTCGGTCAATGACATTCCATTTGCGTGACACTAGTGATGTGCAAAAACATTTTTAGTGTTACTAAATTCAAACAGTCGAGTGGGGCAAATCAATCGGCTAGACATGGGTAGTTCGCGAACGATTGAAGTAAATGAACTAGTTCATTTCCCAAAATGAACTTTTCATTCATTCACTGGCCATTCAAATGTGTCTTTAGTTCAGTGTTTCTTTTCGCTTAGTTACTCTATTCACCCTAATAAGTATGAACTTTATTGTAATAGGAATATAGTCTTTACGGGAATCGGTGGGTCCGTTTCCTGTAAAGACTATATTCGTATTAAAGTATGAAGGAATATCGATATTCGTATAAAACTGAACTAGTGATTTAGTGAAATGCATCATTTCTCTAAATCACTAGTTCAGTGAACTAGTCCAATGAACTAGTTCAGTGAATCATCTCATTCAAGAACTCGTTCTGATTTGTTGGACTAAATGAAGTACTGAATGAATGAATGAACTACTTCATCAAGTGAAAAGATATACTTCATTCATTTTCTTTTTACTGACACATTTTGCGCATCTCTACAATCGGCTTCAATGAGCGCGATATTTGACGTGGTTTAAAACAAATTATTATAATAATTATTAGTTTCAATTAAAATGCTTTACTATACACTAGATATTGAAATTGATTCCACATTGATTCAGTTTAAATTCAATTAATTGTTGATGAAACTCACAGATGAATTTGCCGCTAGAGGCACTAGTGTAGCATGAAAACTCCGAAATGTCAATTAATACTTTTGTTGTTGTTCTATGCGTTTTTTCTCTTCTTCTTATATGTTGTGAATATTTCTTAAAATCTCAGATGGAAAATGGGAAAACGGGATTTCGCAACACTGAGGCATAATTATGTTCATTATTTCTATGATGTGGTGTTGATGTATTAAATATGATTTTTGTTTTTCATGCCGATAGGTGCTGAATTTACTCAATAGCTTACCCAACTATGTGATGCTAATCAGGATCATAAAAAAAAACGTGACCAAACGTGACAGACTATTGCTGTGTTATGATGTTAAATACAAATTAAAACGCTACAGCACTAGTGAAGACACCGAAACGTTTCGTTTTACGCAAATGGATATAGCTGAAAATCGATATTGTGAAATAAGATAATAATTATGTCTCACGAACAGGAGAATTATGACCTTGTACAGAGTTTTAACAAAGTCTTTTTTACTTAACTTTTTATATTTCTGAAAAAACGTTACTATCGGAGTTTCTTGCACGTTCTTCTCCATAGAGATCTACGACTTGGAACGTGTATCTACTTACGGTACTTTCACAGTTTTTATGTCTTGTGACTGGGACTGTAGCGCCATAACTTTTTAGTGTTTAATACTTATTACTCCTTTAATTGTCTATGACAATTCAAAAGTGCCTGTAACTGGCCTACTTGAAATAAATGCTTTGATTTTGATTTGATTTTGATTTTGCTACTTAATTCCTTGTTTGGCCGCACATTGTGAACTTATTTCATAAAAAGCACATTCACGAAAACACAAAAACAGTCTATTCTTGAACGTGCTGAGTTTCGGGATCCTCGGTGTTAACATATTTGGGGCCATTTATTATTTCAAGTCTTGAGCAGTGGTGGCCCAGTGGTATCGGTACCGACTTACGAGTTGTAGGTCGTGGGTTCGAACCCAGGCTGGCGCATTACTTTGTGTAATTTATTTCATAGCTACTGCTCTCAAAACAGTGAAGGAAAACATCGTGAGGAAACCGGCGTGTCCTAGAATCAAAAATTTGAAGACATGTGACATCTGACAACCCGCACTGGGCCCGCGTGGTGGTGGGTATGGCCCACTCCCTCTCACAGAGAGGAGGCCTGTGTCTCAGCAGTGGGAACATTATAGGCTGATGAATGATGATGATGATGATGAAAGTCATTATTTAATATCTCATTGGAAATACGGACAGGACTGTTGGCTAAGGCCCATTGTCCACGTAACCACACGTCATACGCACGCTTTCGTCAATTGAGGATTGCAAGACGATTGCTTGCATCTTGCGTAGAAACAATGAAATGAAATCTGTGTCCACGAAGCGGCAACGTCGCATCAGCCGCTCGTGTTGCGATCGTCATGCGGTGCACGCGCGCGGCAACATGTCACCAGCGTTGCCAGACATCCTTTCTCGATGCTAGTTGAAAGAAAACTGAGACCTTTTGTATCGTGACGGAATGAAGCAGCGTGGACATAACAAATATGCAAAACACGCCTATCTTCATTTGTAGGTTACATGCATCCTACGAAAGACGACTGTGTGGACAGTAGGCCTAACTGAAACTATGGCCTACTAGTCGATACCTCTCTATGTAGATAAAGGTAGACAAACTTTACAGTAAACAAGTGATGTTATATTTATTGAACTATTTACCCAGTTCGAAAGGTTACCGCGATCAAATCTACACGCTTTCAAACGCAGGAATCTGATACCGCTATCTTTAATAGAATGCTTTCCTATTTTGTATAGTGACTGATGGTTATCTGAACATCGGATACCATCAGCACAGTGGCGCAGTGGCTGAGCGATCGACTGCTAAGACACGCGTCGCGTGTTCGATCCCCGCACGGAACAAATATTTGTAAGTATCATATTTTATTGCTACGGGTCTGGAAGTTTGTGTTTGTGAATTTCCAAGTTTGTAACCAGCACCCAGGACGCTGGTTTAAAAAAAATGATATTAGCGGTTTCCGCGATCGTGGAACATAAATAAAGAGCAACTGAAATAACCTAGATTTTTCCGCCCCACCCAATACGCCCCACCCAATGACGAATGATGTCAAACCTCAGATAAAATACAAGAAAAAATAACCCATAAAAATTTTATGGAAATATTTTTCATTCAATAAAAAAGATTGAAAAAATAAAAAAATCATCATCATTTATCACGTTGATGAACCCCAGTTCTAAAGCTATTTACCTAATGCACAAAAACAATACAATACTCAGCGTTTCCCCGTGCAATTTGTAATAGTGCCTACGAACGCTACGCGAGCCAACGTTTTCGTAGGCGTTGGCTACGGTTACTACGAGTCTACGAGCTACGCGAGACGGCAAATTCGTAGACCTATATTACTTTACTTACTTTAGTAATGCAGGACTCAGTAAAGATGAATGGGCATTATGACAGCATCAATAAACTGAAAAATAAAAAAAAAGACTGTAAATCTAATTAGTACGTTATTTTACGTTAATTTTTAAAAATAATGGGCACGTATTTTTTTTAAATTCAATGCATATTTACAAATAAATAACACATCAGAACTCGAGAACGGGGGTTTGTGACGTCCGAAATGACAATTTTTTTAGTAAATTGTGACGTATTGCCAATTTTAAAAGAGTTATCTCCATCGATTTTGTTTTACGTAACAAAAGGAGAAATATGGGTCAACGTTTATGATAATTTAATTGATGGACATAAGTCCTATAAGCTATTTGAATGAAAAACTCTAATACAGGGGTGTCAAACTCAATTTTACAGAGGGCCATATATTAGATTGAGAATGTGTAGGCGGGCCAGGTTCCATTTAAAAAACTAAAACATACGGAATTATTTTAACACCTTTATTTTTTATTTAGTTATACAATGTGCTGATCTGCAACCTTTTAAATTCAAGGACGTGATTATACTCATGATTCTCGACCCAAATCAACAATAAAATAGGTAGGTATTTTTTTATTTTATTTTTCCTTTTTACTGAAATCCGTAAGTGTGAACTAGTTTCTTCAAGAGTAGTAGATTCAATTCACGCACACCAGCTGCTCATCGCTGTGTGCGTACGCGCGGACTGCGTAGTCGGGTGATTCTCTTTCATTTGTATTGAATTAAGGGTTTAATTCTGAAATACTGTAAAATTTCAACAACAAAAAAAAAAGCAGCCCTTATTAGTTTTGCCCGGTACTGTACTTTCAATTGATTATTTATGACTTTTGTGACAACCACCTGAAGTTTGACGAAAATGCAAAAAAACAGCGTGTATACAGTTGTTACAAATCATACCATGCCAAAAGTAAGAAAGAGGGTAATTATTTTGAGCTCGAGGATCAGGATACCTGACCTCTCTTGTTTTTGACTATCTCATTGATGTCAGGTATCATATTCACCTTTCTTTTTACAGTCATGGCATGCAGCTGTCGAATATTGCTATTATGTTTTTTTTTTTTATGTTTAAATTAAGTTAACTTTAAAATTTGTCTGTTTTCTTTTTAAGTAACTTGCATGCATTTCTGTAAAAGAATAAAATAATTTTCTTTCTTTCTTTCTTTCTTTCTTTCATATTCGTGGTAGTTGTTTTTAAGAATTGATTGGAGATGTTCATTTGATTTCTACTCTTGAAATTACTTTTAATTAAGTAAAGCGCGCGCATTTTTAAACCTGCGTAGAGGCATCGAGTGCAGTCTAAAATCTCTAAAAAACAAGATTCATTTATTTGTGATACATTTTGATCGCGGGCCGTATCGAAATGGCCCGAAGGCCGGATTCGGCCCGCGGGCCGTATCTTTGACATGACTGCTCTAATATAAATTAGAGTTTTTCATTCAAATAAGTAGCTAGTTCTCACAGCACGACATAGTTTTAATTGTTTAAATGTTAAATTCATCAAATGACTCCCACCTAAGGCAGGGGAAAGAGAGACTGTCAGACTTGTACTGAATAAAATCGACGGTGTCCTTCAATAGCTCTTTACGTTCCGGGGCCACGGTTACCAGATAGACCCGCGACCATAGTTTTAATAAAACAAAAATGCTTTTATTTACTAATACGAAATGGTTTTAAAAAACAAAAGTATTTTTATAAGACCTAGTCTTGTTTGACTCATTACATGATGGACTAAGGTACTCGGAGTGTCACAGTTGTGGGAGAATTAATAATTACTCAATTTGTGTAAACTTTTCTCGAACACGGAGGCAAAGAATTTTATAATTACCTATATTATTTAACTAGCTGTGCCCGTGTCTTCGTTCGCGTGGATGTTGGAACTCATCAATGTATTTTTCTTTTTAACAAAGGAATTTTTCTAAAATAGAAGTCTAAGTTACTCCTTATTACATCAGCTACCTTCCAATGAAATTCCCGTCAAAATCGGCCCAGCCATTTCAGAGATTAGCCATTACGAACGGACAGACAAAAATTAAAAAAAAATATTTTGGGGTATGTACCATAAATAATATTCATTTGCATATAGTAAAAAATGGTTATTTCAATATTACAAACAGACACTCCAATTTTATTGATATGTATAGATGTATATATACAAACAGTGCAGTGGTAGACGCCCACGGTGACGGACGTCGTAAAACGATCTCCGGCCACCGTAGGCGCGGGCATGCGGGCAGCGAGTAATGGGCAAGTCGCCGCCCGACCATGGACCATGCCCGAGTCGACGGCGCGTTGTGTTCCACGCGCGCCTCAAAGAGCGTCAGCAAGATGACGGGGCCCCCCTCTAGAGGGCCAAAGCCTGCCGGGGTCGCGGGACTAATCGAATTACCGTGACCCTGGAACATAAAGGGCTATTTGAAGGACACCGTGGATTTTAGTCGGTACAAGTCTGACAGTTCCTCCTGCCCTGGGTGGGAGGATTCATTTGATGATTTTACCACGCTAAAAAAAACTTACCAAACAGCACAAAAAAAAAAAAAAAAACAAAAGCCCCTACACATTTTTCGTAGGCATTTGCTACGAAATGCTACGAGCCTCTACGCTAGAGTGTAGAGAGTACGACACAAATTGCAGTGCAGTGTCTTACACCGACCGCAATTTATGTCACCAGCCGACATTTGTAGTCCGACACTAATGGGGAACAGTGGCACAGTGGCTGCTATTCGTTACACGTTGCCTCTTCTTGTGGAGCAATGGAAGATTTATCTCGAAATATAAGTGAAAGAATACTTTCTTTAATTTGATGTTATATGAGCTGGGAGCCTGTTGTCTTAAATCGAGAGTAGTTCCAGTGTGGAAAAAAGACAGAGCTATACAAGTCGTCTAGCGCCATCATGTTCCCACACTGGAACTTACTCTTGTTTTAAGATGTCATTGTAGGGCCCGTATGAACGTAAAAACTTTTTTTTTTTTATTTGAGACAGTTTTCCATTTTTTTTCCATTTTTCTAATTAAACATCACATCAGTACCGGTTTTTGTGCTCTACACCTAGCTCTTGACCAGTTTTTTCTCTGATGCAAGAAGTCTATGAATGTTTGAACAAGGGTACTGCGAAAGGGACATTTTGCGAAAGGAACATTTTGAGAAATGGGACATCCTGCGAAAGGTAGGTACATTTTGCGAAAGGGACATTCTGCGAACGGGACATTTTGCTACCTATGGACATTTTGCGAAAGGGACATTTTGCGCCTGAGCCCCCTGTATTATTATTTGTAAAATATTATCAAAATCCAAGTTATACTCGTAAATATGACGCAACCTAGTGCAAGAAATCGAAATTTTAACTAAAAACATTTAAATTCTTGCGCTAGGCTCCGTATGATACGCAAGAAACTGATTCCTAGAAACTAATTCCAAAGAGTAAAGATTCCAACTTACCGTGACCCTGGAACCTAAAGGGCTATTGAAGGACACCGTGGATTTTAGTCAGTACGAGTCTGACAGTCCCACCCGCCCTGTCCTGGGTGGGAGGACTCATTTGATGATTTTACCACGATAAAAAAAGGCGTAAGATTTAAGATTGACTAGCATAGATGTTACTTGCTAACATATTCGACCACACTGTTTTTTTTCATTAGGTGAGATATTTTGGGCAATGCGTTTACTCAAAGTGTCCAAGACTAGCCAATTTCTCTTTAACTTCAGTTTAGTCTACATATAGCCATAGGTTTCTTTGCAAAACGTGACTCCAATAATAACAGCTTCTACTGCCTGCATTTCAGCAAAAAACAAAAACAACCAACTTCTAATAGCAATTTTCCTCCAAGAAGTTTCCTTTATTTTATTTCCGTTAAAATTCGTTTCTCCATTACCTCTTGAATTTTATCTTCGCATCAAGATAGGAACGTGGACGCAAAAACGGGTCGCAATTAGGTGCTCCGAAAAATCACGTACAGTGTCGAAACTGAAATGGGCTGGCTGATGAACAGGCTGTTTTGTACCGACTTGCTCTTCCTTCTTTATTGTACTACGTTGTGGGCAAAAACATTAATAAATAATCATACCTTTGTGTGTTTACTTTTCGAAGATCAAAGGCCCATGATTAGATTAGGTAGGTAGTCTAAAAAATAAGCTGCTACCTTTTCTCAGAAGTTGGATCCTCATTCCCTCAGATTTCGTTCACAATGTAAATCGATACCATCTCGACGGCTTAGCGTATTTACGGAACTAATTTTGTGTAGTTTACGTTAAAAGATAATTTGAAGTAATAAGACTTGGAGGTGTAGATATAGTAGGAGCGGTTGTCGTGAGTCCCGGGGCGACGGGAGCCGGGGATGCGTCCTAGAGTACGAGTAACCACCAAGGAGGTGGAATCAGAAGATCAGCTTCCAAAGTAGACTTATTACGAGGTCATCAAGGACAAGTCTCAACTGTGACGCTTTAGGGAGCAGTTTTGAAAAGCTGAAGTAGCATATGACGAGTATGCTGTAAATACTACGAAAAACGAGACCTTCGTATGAGGTCTTGTGGTGAATGAAGGTTCTTCGCTTCTCTGTTCATTGGAAGCGGTGTGGTGTGCGAGGCGCGAGGCGGCGCGGCGCAGTGCGGCGCTATCGAGCGGGTCCGAGGGACGCGCGGGGCGCGGGGGCGGGGAGAGCGGGTTGGCGCGCGGGGCGGGCCGGTGCACGCGGCAGTGTGCGCTGAGCCCCCGGGAGCGCGGCATGGGTGGCGCGCTGCTGCTAGCGCTGCTGGCGGCGGCGCGGGCCAGCGAGCCCAATGCCACCGAACTCAGCCCCTCGCCGCCACCAGAAGAGGAGAAGACCCCGCTGTTCCCCATCGACTTGTTCAGCGAGGAGCAGCGCCGGTCGGGTGCCGTGTTGCTGCACGTCGTGGGCATGGGCTACATGTTCGTGGCCCTCGCCATCGTGTGCGACGAGTTCTTCGTGCCGGCGCTGGACGTCATCATCGAGCGGCTGGCCATCGGCAACGACGTGGCCGGCGCCACCTTCATGGCGGCGGGGGGCTCGGCGCCGGAGCTGTTCACCTCCATCATCGGCGTGTTCGTGTCGTTCGACGACGTCGGCATCGGGACGATCGTGGGCTCGGCCGTCTTCAACATTCTGTTCGTTATCGGTGCGTGCGCGCTGTTCTCTAGAACGACTTTGACACTAACTTGGTGGCCCCTGTTCCGCGATTGCTCCTTCTACTCAGTGAGCCTTCTCGTGTTGATATACTGTTTCCGGGACAGCGAGATATACTGGCAGGAGGCGTTGGTGCTGTTCTCACTGTATGGCGCGTACGTGATGTTCATGAGGTGGAACCAGCCGGTGGAGCGAGCGGTGAAGAAGCTCATCTATAAGAACAAGGTGACGCGAGTGCGGAGTACTGATCAGCTGATGCCAACGGTGAGCTCGCCCGCACACACCCAAGCATGCATGTTGCAGTTTGGCGCAAATTTGGCAACCGTTCAATTCTCTCGTATGCCAAAATTCTCTAATATTTGCCTCATCTGGAGATAAAATACATCGATTCTCACCGGATGAGCCGCATAAAGTTGCACCTTTCATTCAGAAATATGAAGAAAATGAGAAAAGCATGAATTGCGTTGTCACCAAATCTGCGCCAAAATTTAGAGTATCGACTTTCAATAGAGCCTGCGATGTGTTGAACCTTCTAAACGTTAGATGAAAGACCTTCCCTTATCCCTAATCGTCTAAATAGTGCATTAATTTAGAAACACGGTGAATAAAGTATCATCTCACGTTACTAAAACAAATTAGAGCAATATGAAGGAAAATGTATTGCAAATTAGGGAAATTTCTAACATTTGACCTCAATTTTAAGTAATCGTTCTTTTGTATCGTTAACAAACTACATTGTGTTTGCTTATTAGACTATTATCGTGATCGCTTTTATGTTACACGCCGCGGCATACTTTGTAACTCACTTCGATCTTAACTCGTTTTCGTAAAAATCAACCGTTTTTTTTTTCAAATATGACCTCTATTACATACCTACCCACAATACGTTAACTATTAGAATTGATGAGATAATTAATTATAAAACAAAAAAAAACAAGTATACAATCGTTTTCGACATATTTTTAGTTTATTGTAAATACCAACGGCGCTTACCCGCCATTATTTAGTTCGAATTCCAACACTTCGGTAGGTATTTGAAAACTTGAATTCCAGTCCTTCATTGATTTGTCGGATTTGAAACTTACTACGAATTGCGCAGCGTAAAACGGGATCGAACCTTTGAAGTATTTCTATTTATTATCTATAGGTAGGTAAGAAAAATCTAAGAGCCTTCGGAAAATCTCAATAAAATTCTTTACATAGGTACCTACATATCGGAACGTCGGAATTTTAATTTCGTTTTGTAGCTCGCTCTTGTTCTTAGCGAAACGAAATTCAATTTTGGAACGAATGTGATTATTTTGAATGGAGTCTCGACACTTTTTTATAATCATAGACAATTTTTAACAGAGTTTTTGAGGTCGGTTTTACGATAACGTTTATCGTTATTAGAGCGATAATTATAATAAATCAGTTAATTAGCTATTATAATCAATTGTATTATTTATCCATTAAAGTTTTACTTAAATTTTAAAATACAAAGTTTTCTCCGCGTAGATACGTACCTACATAAAAACATCCATAAAGAAGTTGGGTACTCTGTTACACGAAACAGACAAAACACGCTTATAGGTAATTTCCGTGGAGTAATAAAGCGGGTCACATAAAAAGCGTACCTACGCAGAGACTAAAAAATATTATGCGAACTTTATAGACTACAGGCCCATGTCCAAAATGGATGGGTCATATGAACCACCAGGTGACGTATAATTATGTATATTTATTTATTTAATTCAATTCAAATGATTTATTGCAATCCATAATGTACAATCGACACAGTGGAATCATGACCCACCATAAGCTTATTTTCCAACAGACATTCAAATACAATTAGGTCCACATTCGCGTAAACATACATATCCATGGTAACGACTTTGATCTTTGTCAATTTGACGGATTCAAACGATTTATTGTCAAAATGGGTCATGATTCCACTTTGTCGATTGTACATACAGGTGGTAAAGATACAATTAGAGAGAAACAATTATGGATTATAGGACGATATAAGAGCATAAAATAATAAGATTCAGCACTATGTTGTCACTTGTAAGCTGTCCAATTCTCTCTTTTTCCGTGATCCGGGGGCTCATCATCATCATCAGCCGGAAGACGTCCACTGCTGAACATAGGCCTTGGTGGGTTTATAGGGGGGTTGCAACCCTCGATTTTTTCACCTTGTCACATGATTTTTGTACGGCGTTGCGGAATAATGGATAAGAAGCTGTATTGAAACAGTATGAAACTGATGCCGTACAGAATGAAATTACCTTTACCCTGGAAATTGTCAGAAAATCAAAAAAATTACCGACTTTGTGGCGCACCATTTTTTTACGGCACTGCCCGCTTTCTTATTATTTTTCATGGATCTATCGATGGTAAAAATGCCGTACAAAAATATAACGATTTGGTCATGTACTCACTCTACCTGCACTTTTGAATTCTCACCAGCACTCAGTTGGACAGCTTATAAGTGACGACATAGTGCTAAATCTTATTATTTTATGCTCTTATATCATCCTATATGTATACGTCACCTGGTGGTTCATATGACCCATTCATTTTGGACATTGGCCTGTAGTCTATTATTTCAAATACGAAAATCTGAAATTAGAAATAACAGTAGGGGAAAGGTGTACGAGATGATCCGTTGAGGGAAGATGATCCTTTGATATTGCAACGAAGCCAGTAGCGTTATCTAGTTGTTTTTAATGGTAAAACGCAGTCCCCAATATTCCTCCGCCTCAGTCAAAAGTAGTGGTGTCGAGAGTGACAATTAAATTTTTTGTGAAAAAAAACAAATATTCCGTGACTTTGATCTAAGGTAAGGGTGAGTTGAAGTTTATATCTAATTTGTTCTAGGTACTTTATTACTAGGCTGTGGTATTAGTTAGCTTTGAAAATTGCTCTATTTTGTTTTTTTAATAGCGTGGTAACAGTTGAAAGCACATAGTTTAAGTTATCGAACATTGAATAAAAAAGTTTATGTTGGGGCAAGATGATTATGTTACCGGTGTACAAGATGATCCCCACGGATCTTCTTGTAAATCGGTAACATACCTACTATTACGGGGATATTTTTAACCTTTGTAGTTATTATGTTTAAGTTCATATATTTTTGGTTTAAGACTATGCCTCGTAATTATTAAAAAAGAATAAACGCGGATTGTGGTCAGAACACTCCATGATCAAAGCACTGGATACTGTTAAAAATGGTATGCCATATAGCACAGTTTAGATTGCATGTATTATCACTAAAAACGCGGGCTAAAGTCAAAAATAAGGTGGCTGTCAGTACAATCAAATATATAGGTGAAAAAATAAACCGAGATTATGGTTTTATGTGGGTTATTCTCTTCCTGGATCCTGGGATCATCTTGGACACCGGGGTGTACAAGATGATCCTTTGACAACGTTTTAAAAATGTGCTTTTTTAATAGTAAAGCATCTAAAAAATTAAAATTTTGAGTTTGCCAACAATAAGATAAATAAATTTACTATGTATATACGTATTTACATTCGCGCTAATTAAGATATCTTTTAATCTACAAGCAATCTCCCTTAAGGGAATCATCTCGTACACCTTTCCCCTACCTATTTTCATTCATATACCTATTATAGTGAATGTGAAATATTAAATTACGGACAATATACGTATTACATTGAATATGAGACATTTTTCTTTAGGAACATGAAAAAGTATTAAGCATTATTAGTTCGGCGGTATTGAATTTGCATGCCTACGAAGCTGAAATACGTATATTGATCAATTCTCTCAAAATTGTGAGAAGAAAAAAAGATGTTTTGACTAAGTTTTATTCTTAGTGGAACCACAGATAATAATTATAATACTAGGTGGAACGGTTGTAATTCCACCATTTTGGAGTATATATATAATATATTAGACTTAACAAAAGCATGCCATATTTCAATGCATATTAAGCTAACTAGATATTCTCTGACGCTGATAGCCCGTCAGTATATATAACAAGCTGTATTGGCGATAAAGGGTAATCAGCTAGTCAACACTTAGGTACTGTGGTGAATCTGTGGTGGTACGAGTATTTGAGGGATCTAACATCACATTAGTAATCCATCAAGGGTTAGGCAAAGTTGTACAGTCATAGTTAGCAAAATTCAAATAGTACCTATATACTTTGAAATGAGACCTGATTCATAATAGCTTGGCTTTCGAAATAGAAGGTTCATGATTATGGTAGGAAAATATCGCATTCAATTTGCTTGCAACTGCAAGTTTGTAATTGCAATTATTTTTAAATCAAATTTTTATATTGAGAGTTTCTTCAAGTAGGCAATTGAAAACATATTTCTGAAAAGTTCCAGTTTCCACTAAATAAGTAGACAAGTAGACATTATTTTACGGATTTACTTAAAAATTCTAAGACTGATTTACATTGATCAAGTGACTGGATCCAGCGTCACTGGAATGTAAAATAGTAACGTCCTCTATTCCGATCCAACCCTGGATACTGTACGATAATCCAGTGTCCATCCAGCGTTGACATCAATTGACACTGGATCCAGTTACTGGATCAATGTAATTCAGCTTTAAACTTATTTGACTGGTGGAAACAGCCAGTACTTACCTGTTAGGATAGACGGAAGGTACCTTCAAGTACCTCGATATTACTAATGTTTTTTTTAGTGTGTACAAATCATGAAATGAGTCTTTTCGTCCTGGGTGGAGCGGAAGGTATTGGCAGACTTTTACTGACTAAAGGTCCACTCTATTCCTTCGGTCGCCCTTTGCTTTCCAGGGCCGCGGCAACCCGCTTAGACAGACCCGTACGACTCTGAAGTAATGTTTTAATTTTATTGCGTATCGTCACAGTTCGATTGTTTTTAGCAATCCTCATAATTTTTTTCAGTACCTAGTGATGATGAAGATGAAATCTCTACAACGTTAAAAAATAAAACTGAGAATTAAGCCATCATTTAGACGATGCAATAACTCGCACGCGAGTTGCGTTACATTGCGGACTATTAAGGTACAACTAATTCGGTTGATCAAACAAATGCCGCAATGTAGTGAAACTCGCATGCGAGTTCTTGCTCCGTCTAAATGAGGCTTAAGACTTGGCTGATAAAATATAGCTCAAGAGTTTCAAAGAACTTTATAGAAGACAATAAATTCCAAGTCCGTTAGAAAGTTAAGAAACTTACTAAAATATTTCCATTTTACCAGTCACAGCTTTAAAATTACTTTTCTTAAAAGGGCTGTTTATTACAAAAACTAAAAAATATCTTTACATACTGACTGTGCTCCGAGGTGTTATCCATATTTCGGCCAATTTTATTTCTATGTAAGTATATATATATGTAGATATATTATAGATGTATAGATTATTGTTGCCCATAGGTTTTCCCGGGCTTATATCGTTATTATCCCGTAGAAACGCAATCCTGAGATGTTTAATGGTAATTGTCACACTGTAAATTATAAATGCATTAACACTTTAATGATAAATCGCTGCAAGCTCTTGAATTAATTACTACGGTTAATTGATGTATTACAACGGTTTTCATTGACATATTGTAAACAATTTAATTTATGAACACATTGGACGATTGATTGCGTCTATTATGAAGTTTACAGAATAAAGCTTCACAGAATTTTAATACAGATCGGTTTTTGATTAATTTATGCCCGAAGTATCAATTAAGAATTCGTTAAATTACTCTTGAAATTACAGCGTAATGTAGACAAATTTTAACATTAGCTTTATTCTAACACTAGGTATTATCAAAAAGAATTTCTTGAAACTATTATGTAGCTGAGCAATCAGACTGCTGCGTTATGTGGCATGGGTTCGATTCCTGAAGGAACAAATAATTATAATTCCTTGACCTACCAACAACCTTATTGTTCCAGTTCTGGGTTTTTGTGTACCTGATTTAAGTAATAGTTATAATAGTCCAAGAGCTACTGAACCCTGCGACTAACGGTCTTCCTGTAAGGTTAGAAATTTGTACACGTAATATTTATAGCATGCTAAGAGGCATATTTTTATATAATTTATAATTTATATATCATAATTTGATCCTCATTAGCAACACTATCGAATGCTGTAATAATACGAGCTTTGATTTTTTTTCCAAAATCAGCGGGTTCGATTCCTGGCCAGGATTATTGATTTTTCTAAAATCCAACAATGCAGTTTTATTTTCGACAAAATCGGCCTCGAGATTCCTTTCAACGTTTTTCGACATTTCTCATTGTTTCGGAGATAGCCATCCACGCCCAGTTGAAAAATTCACCCTGTATATTAAAACCTTTCTCGGAATGTAACGCACACTTTTCTGAAAACGGCATCAAAATCAGTTCAGCCAAACGCGAGATAATTTTGATCTTACAGGAGAAAGTTTATTTTTCCTCATCAACTTTGCACTTTTCAATTCGCCTGTCACATACTTGTGCACCTTGTAATCGCCTGTCATTTTTTTTCCAAGATTTACAATAAATAAACTACATCCTGTAAAATTTTTAAGCTTACAGGAACAAGTTTTTTTTTCATTTTTTTTTACCCTTTGAAAATTAAATTGTCTAATGATGTGCCCGGCTGACGCCTGCCAGGTCTTCGCTATTACTCTTAGCATGCTATAAATATTACGTGTACAAATTTCTAACCTTACAGGAAGACCGTTAGTCGCAGGGTTCAGTAGCTCTCCAGCTATAATGATAAATTAATAGAATGGGTATTGTTGGTTAAATCTTGGACCAGATTTCAGCATGCCTGAAATACTACCCAAAAATATCAACTAGTTCTTGGACATAGTCCCGTTTATTGCCCGTGGTACCCGTTCGGTTATTTATTTTACCCGTTGGACGTACTACCAGTAGTACTACGGGGAAAAAAATACCCGTGGTACTACCAAGAGATCTAGTAGTACCCCGGGTAAATCAAAATTTCCCGTGGTACTAATAGATTGCTTGGTAGTACCACGGGCAATACGTACCATATTCATTTTTGATTTTTTTTTTAATTCAATTTGTGTTATAAAGCCAAACAATATACAGTCACGAGCAATAACATGTAAACACTTAACAAAATTCAAATGCAATTTACTCGTAAAATACTGTTTTCCACTTTGAAATAAGACCTATTTCGTAATAGTATGGCTTCCAAAATAGAAGTCTAATGAAAGGGCAAAAGTTTAATTAATATGGTAGCAGAACATCGCTTTTGAATACTGCTTAGTGTATACATACCTACTATTGCTCGCAATCGCATATTATTATTATTTATTATTTATTTACGGATGGCTTTATTTCGCAAATACTTGTGTATTTGCAAAATGAAACTGTCCATCTAAAACATTGCAAAAAAAAAACAAAATCTAGGGAAGGCACGCGAAATAAAAAGGATTTTATGAAAATTGTTCTTTTGACTTCGACCTGCTAAATATACAGTACCGCGCTAGAATATTTTCTCATAAAATTCTTCCTAGACACGAACGTAGAGATTTATATTTATTTTGGAGCTCCTTTGCTTAAGGAAGCCAGTCGATAAAGGCAGTAAGTTTACGACTTGAGAGAGGAAAGCTTTGCTCTCTACAGTCAATATTTTGTTTGATTTGAGCAGTAGCTTCTTTAAGTCTTTTATTCTGATTTAACAGCAGCCAAATGCAGTCAATTTAGTTTAGAATAAGCAATTTATTGATATTGCTAGTTATAACTTCCATTAATGGTCCACACCCTCTTAGAGGAGCCTGTGTCCCAGCAGTAGGAATATTATAAAATATTATATAATTTATTATATTATGTAATATATTATTTAATATATTATATGATATATAATATTATTTAATATTATATGATATATATTATATAATATATGGCAGCGGTCAGCATATGCTGATTATGCTTATTCTGCTGACCGCTGCCATTTCCTAAATGTCTAGAATACACTTACACCAGCTTACTTCACAATAAAATAACGGAGGTGTTAACTCGTAACATTGAAATTTCACTCACGTTTTTACTGTTTGCTTACTTTTCGGACACAACCCCTTTCAAAATGTTGTTTGTAAGAGAAAACATGACCGTTACTGCAATGGTTTTAAATGCATAAAATAGATACAATCTGTAAGTTCCCTTTTTATGATAAGAAGCCTTATCACGAGATGTCATGTTTGTGTGTCGTTAAATAAACGGGGACTTTGATATTAATTTGATAGAAAAAAAAATTGTTCCTCGTTCACTCACTAGAGGCACTTTTTTATTTTCATACAATTAAAGACATGATACTTCAAGTGCTCTGTACGTTGAAAGTATTCGTACTATAACGTGGAGGACTATAGCTATAGTGATTGTGGCAAATTAAACTACATATATTATTTAGTTTACTTGATATTTTTTTTTCTTCTAGTATTTCAAAATTCTGAAGCCAGCTGTTTACAGTCAGAGCTTTAATTTAAGATTTGTTCCGTTCTAAAATGTTTTTTTTAATTAAGACATGGATCAAATGTCGTTTCTATAGGTCATTTCTAAGTCGAAAATGCACAGTGCGTATAGAAAGATCACATCACCATACAGTAAAAAAATCGAGTGTAGGATAACAGCCCGTTCAAGATTTTGGTCCTAGAGGTGAGTGGACTGACAGGCGGTGCGAATAAGACATTAATTACATGGAAGTACGCGAATCCGCCACAGGCGACGTCTCGTGGCGTTTTTCAAACATTTGATCTTACCCTTTCGCGGCTCCAACTAGCCGTTACGCTTCATGAAAGCGAAAATAAAGTAATAGCACAGGCAACGGGATGGGTCAGGGGTACAAATATTGTATGCAGACAAAGTCGCGGGTAGAAGCTATCCCTTGTCAACCGCCAAGCATCTCCGCCTCCCAGTTCATTCTGAAGTAGCTTTTTAAAAAACACAGAAATAAGTTAGCAACACTAGCGTTACGCAAGTATAGCGTGTTCAAGTCACGTGTGTAGTCGATTTGATTTCAAACGATTATGTTTACTTTTATGTTAACGTTAGGGTTTGCGTTTTGACGGCCAACCCGCCTTTATGCGTTATGATGACACGCGAATTAGGTTACAGGGTTATAAGTTTGCGCAGTGTACGCCTTTTTACACGACAGTGACCCTTATTTTCTTGGACATAAGGTTGATTAAGCAAAATAGCTGTGAGAGTGTTGTGTGGGGAATTTTGACGATTTTTTTTGACGTTAGTGCTGCAACGGAAATTGGTTGTTAGTGTGGTTTTTATAGGGTGTGTTTTCAATTGGGAATATTTTGTTATATTATTAATTATTGACCGAAAGGTTAAGCAAAGTTATTAAGCTAACTATAATTTAATTTCTTCAATAGATTTTTTTATGGATTGGAAAAGACATATTGGGTTACCTAGGTTAATGTGTTGTACCTGTACAAGTAACTTTTATCGATCGTCATTTATATTTTCATTGTTATTTTTTTTTATTTATTTTTTTTTATTAAATCTGCTTATTTGTAATTTTAAATATTAATAATATTAAAAATTATTTAAAACAAACTTAAGTATAGAAAGGGCTTTGTGCCTTTTGTACCAGTTCCTTATCCGCCATTTTGTTTTTTTTTTCAAAACGGCGTACACGAATGAGACATTGATAAATCGATAGATCACATCAATACAAACATAAAATGTAAGTGACAAAACCTCGTAAACCGTCACGTTTCCGAGTTATTTACGTATTTGTTATTTCCGTTATTTGTTTGTAGTTTCGTCACCTGGTACACGGCCCATACAAAAAAGTTCAAACCCCTTTATAATACTAAAATAAAATATATAATTTAGATCTAAAAAGTTGTAATAAGACAATTTCCTTCTTTTTGCCTAAAATCCTTTTAAAATCCAGACAAAACGCAGAAAGCCTTTTCCTTAATCCTCAAACAAAAGGTCATCAGGAAGAACAAAGCATAATTTTTCCAAAGAGCACTTTTCAAAGGCACCCTTTTTCTTGCACCGTAAGTGGAAAAACGTGTAAAAGGCAGACGCTGTAATAACTAGTTTTGCCTGCATCTTCGTATTTCCTGAACGAATCGCTGAAAGTGGAAATAAAAAATTCTCACACAGACTATGAACTTCATAAGATGGAAATTGACTGTGACTTTATTTACTTGAGATTGCTGCAATTTTTCTTAGGACAATATAAAGTAATAGTATGGTGGTGTGTAAATTAACTTTTAATTATTGCTTTTGCATAATAAAATATGGTTTATTTTTTAAGAAGTTTCTTAACTTAACTTACTGTATGGGAATTTTTGACTGAAATAAAACCAATTTATTTTATTTATTTATTGCAAGCGGGCCTTATGTTGCATATTTAATTAAACTTTCTAAATCATCAGTTTATGCAAATTAAACATGATTTGCATAAACTGCCTTATTATTGCTTTCGTAAACCAGCAAAAATAAAAGAACTTAACTTAAAAATAAACCAAACAGAAGAATCAACAACCATACAAATAATATTCAAGCCTAAATACGGCCAACAAAACACCGCTACGAGGCTACGAAGCAACATCAATATCGCTACGAGCCTACGAAGCTACATCAATATCGCTACGGGCCTACGGCGTAGCACTCGTAGATAGGTCTACGATAATAGCTACGCTGGCGTAGCTGCTATTAAAAATGATGCATTGTATTGTCGGCAACCAAATGGATGAAGGTTTTTAGGTTCCGTACCTTTTGTTTTATTTGTGTGAAACTTTCCTTCTTTGTTTTTTGGGGAAGTTTGAGATTTCGTGAAAGGGCGACGTGAGATATTGACATTACGGGGTTGGGAAAGTTTTGAAGTTATAGATCATCCATCTACCCTAATCTTTTTAGGGTTCTGTACCAAAAGGGTATTACTAAGACCACGCTGTCCGTCTATATGTCTGTCTATTTGTCTCATTAAATGTGATAGTTAGGCAGTAAACATTTTCATTGATAATTATTTTCCTAGTTATCTCGTGGACGCCTGGACCGATTTGTAAAATTTTTCATTCTCCAAAAATCATTCGGATTGAGCCGAGGGAACCCTTTAATAAATGATAGCAAAAGCAACTGAGATTGCTGCCATCAAATAAATATTTATTGTTTACGCAATCCCACAACATAATAATAATATCACAGCTGTATAGAAAAGGGTTTTTTTTTTATTGGGACAAACCCACCACACTATTCCCAAACCACTGCAACTCCTGAGAGCCAGAATCAACAGTGGCAACCACCAGAAAAGCACCGAGACAATGAAGCTCGATGTGTCCCGGAGAATGAATTTACCTGTCTTGGATCCTGCAACGCAAAATTAATTATAAAAGAATAGTGGAGGAGTAGGAAAAATATGTTTCCACTTCCCTCCATGCAAGCAGGAGACAGAACAAAACAAGGCCAATAGGCACAAAGGGACATTACAACTGGGAGAAGCCCAGTTGCCTAGCACCACGGGTAAAAATGACTACTAATATTAATGGGTCCTAAAAAAGGGTTAAATAAAAAACCACCTATTGGTTTTTTATTTACCCGACTGCGCCAGGAGGGTTATGTTTTTCGAGTGTATGTATGTATGTTTCGTTGTGTTGCTCTGCAGCCTAAACGGCTTGATGGATTTTAACTTTAGAGGTGTCGTTAGATTCGTCTTAAACGTGAGAGTGACACTGGGTACATAAAACTGGCCAAGTGCGAGTCGAACTCGTGTGCAAAGGGTTCCGAACTAAAAATATTTGTTTAAAATCTCTCACATTCTATCAAGTGGGGTATCAAATTAAAGGATTTTAAAAATGGTTTACCAAAATATATATAACTTATATGTTTCAATTTAATTTGGACTGATAAATTCTAACAAAAACTAAAAATAGTGAAATAAAATAAATATTAAAAAAAAAAACAAAAAACCCGACTGCGTAAAAAAACTAAAAAGAAAGAAACAAGCCCAGTAGTTTAGAATTCACTCATTCACACTCACAGTCGGGGCCCCTTGGGAAGATTTGATTGGTATAATTTGAATGGGCCCCGATTGTGAGTGTAAAAGAGTGAATTCTAAACTACTGGGCTTGTTTCTTTCTTTTTAGTTTTTTTACGCAGTCGGGTTTTTTGTTTTTTTAAATATTTTTTCTTTACGCTATGCTATCCCATTGCTGGGCAAAGACCTCCCCAATGCCTTCCAGAACCCGGTAGACGTGCAGGAAATAATAATAACCTACGTTTTTTCTCTAAAATATGATATTAAAATAATTTAAAGCGTTTTTCTTAAGATTAAGAGCATTACATAGACTTAAGAATCGTTTACTTAATCCGTCTCGTAATGTGTTTCAGACCGGAGAAGTTTTAAAACTTCATTTAATTATGTAATTAAACTGATTTCAAGACCGATGAGGAAAGTTTAACGCATGAATGTAAATGGTGAGCTATGATTAAAAGCTATGGATGGATGAAATCTGCAGTTTAGCCGTCTAACCCATCCCATGCATCTTGACTTGGCTCGCTAACGCCTCAAAATTAATATTGTAGTAATCTCAATCCAAATCCTGATCAGTTAGGTCAGTCAGTACGCGGATAAAGTATGATGGAGCCCCTAAGAGGGCCACAGACTGCCGGGGGTCGAGATAATATCGATTAACCGTAGTCCCGGAACGTGAAGGGCTATTGAAGGACACCGTGGATTTCAGTCAGTACAAGTCTGACAGTCTCTCCCGTCCTGCCCTGGCTGGGTGGGGTGGACTCATTTGATGATTTTACCACGCTAAAAAAAAAAGAAAAAATGCATCTTGACTTGGCTCGCTAACGCCTCAAAATTAGTATTGTATCGCAATCCAAATCCTGATCAGTTAAGGTCAGGCGGTAGGCGGATAGAGTCCTCCATTTAAACTTCAACTACCTGAACTGTTAAAGTTCAAACCTGCATCATACAATGCACTATGCAATGTTACAAAGCTATGCATGATCATTTGTTCTGTGTCTGGGTGTAATTTATCTATAATATGTATGTATTTAGAAATATATAAGTATGTTTATCCGTTGTCTAGTACCCATAACACAAGCTCTGCTTAGCTTGGGACTAGATGGCGTTGTGTGATAGTTGTGGAAAAAAAAAAAAAAAAAAAAAAAAGCTATACAATTTGGTTGAACGCACTAATCGGAACTACTAATTCCATTTTTAACCGACGCCGCAAAAAGAGAGGGGTGTTATTTATTTTGTGATTGTTAGTCTATTTATCGAGGAAGGCCATAGGCTATATATATAACATCACGTTCCAACTCAAAAGAGCCGAGCAGTGAACGTGAAACCGCGAGTAACAGCTTATCTACTAGATATACATCTATATACATATAAATAAAATTGGTGCACCTGTTTGTAATATTGAAATAACCCTTTTTTACTACATGCATATGAATATAATATCTGGTTGACCCCAGCTTCGCTCGGTTTTTAAAATGTCTATATCTTGGGAACCGAGCTTTTCTCGAACCTGGGACCTTGATAAATCGATTCCTTGAGCCGAAAAACTCCTAACCTGTAACTTTCATGAAAATCCTTGGATATATACAAGAATTGCTCGTTTAAAGATATTAGATATACGGTACATTCACCAAAATAACATTTTTTACAATTTTTGTCTATCTGTCTGTCTGTTTGTAGTGACTAATCTCGGAAATGACTGGATTTATTTTAACGAGACTTTTATTGGCAGGTAGCTGATGTAATAAGGAGTAATTTGGCTACTTTTATTGTAGAAAAATTATTTTATTTTAGAAATAAATAGGTTTATATTTACCTGATCTCGCAATTTCACGTAACTTTTGTTTTTCTGACATCCACGCAAACGAAGTCGCGGGCACAGCTAGTATCTTCTAAAACTAATTACCCTCTTTTACCTTACATACAGTAATGCGACCATAAAGCACATAACGTTGGACTATTGAAACTGCAGCATCCGAACACTTTGGCACTCCGCCAGTCGCCTGCCGTAGTACAGCTAGTGGTCTAGTGGCATTGCGGGGCCGTGGACTGGCGGCGGCGGCGGCGCTTTGTCAACGACGGTAAGATTGCTTTTAGAGTATTGTTTTGAGGTGTTCGAGTATGTTGGTCCGTTTGAGAGTAATTAAGTGACGATATTATGGGCTAATTTAGAACGGAAAAAGTAACCCTTATTTTTCAATAGACCTTTGCATTCTTGGGTCGTGATAATCTGCTTAGGCAGTCCTGCTACTCATGCATCGTGGATTGCAAATGGATACTGAAAGGATAGGAAAATTTTAAACACTGTTTTAAGCTTTCACTGTTTCGGGCACGCCGCAATTGCGGCGGTAAGACCCCTCTTTGAGGAGTGGCTGGAGAGAAGTCATGGCGTCCTGACCTACCGCTTGACGCAGGTCCTCACCGGACACGGAAGTTTCGGGAGGTACCTGTGTCTGATGCGAAAGGAGGAGACGCCTGGGTGTCACCACTGCGAAGATCGCCCGGAGGACACGGTGGAGCATACGGTGCAAGACTGCCCAGCTTGGGCGGAGCACCGACGTGTCCTCACGGCTGCGATAGGCGGAGACCTCTCGCGCCCGGCATTGGTTGCGGCCATGCTGCGGGGCGAGACGGAGTGGGAAGCGGTCAGCTCCTTCTGCGAGGCAGTAATGCTCGTGAAGGAGGAGGCAGGCCGCGAGCGAGAGAGGACAGCGTCCTCCCTCCGCCCCAGCCGCAGTGGTGGGCGCCCACGGCGACGGACGTCGCTTGATGATCTCCGGCCACCGTAGGCGCGGGCATGCGGGCAGCGAGTAAAGGGCAACTCGCTGCCCGACCAAGGACCATGCCCGGGTCGACGGCGCGTTGTGTCCCACGCGCGCCTCAAAGAGCGTCAGCATAATGACGGGGCCCCCCTCTCAGAGGGCCAAAGCCTGCCGGGGTCGCGGGATTATTCCCTCACCGTAACCCCGGAACATAACAGGCTATGAAGGACACCGTGGATTTTAGTCAGTAGAAGTCTGACAGTCCCTCCCGCCCTGCCCGGGGTTGGAGGACTCATTTGATGATTTTACCACGCTAAAAAAAAAAAAAAAGCTTTCACTGTTTGTCTCTTTCAAAATGTCACTTACGGGATATCTTCCGTGATTACGTTTTTGTTCGAGTTCCCGATAAACAAAAACGTAATCACGGAAGATATCCCGTAAGTAACATTTTAAATTTAGGAAAATTTTAGTAAGAGTCTGACAGTCCGTTCAGCTTCACCCAAGACGGGAGGACTTATTTAATGATTTTACGATCCGCAAAAAAGGACTATCAATTTCTAATCACAAACATGTTTATATTTTCAGATATATAAACATGTTTGTGAATAGTCCCTTCCGCCCCACCCAGGGCGGGAGGACTCATTTGATGATTTTACCACCTAAAAAAAAAAAGCTTTGGTCAGCCAAAGCTTAATGGAAATTTTGATGTCATATTATTCTCGGTTAATAATAACAATTAGTGTTTGACGAGTACTTAAAAGAGAAGTGTATTACAAAAAGACATTCTGCAATTACTCTATTTAAATTGATATAAAAGCAGAAGAATGCTACTACTGTTAGCCTCGCCAAGTCTACATTATCCAAATGAACAAAGGTGAAGTAGTTTCACCTGCATTTTCTCAGGAATGTTTGTTACATGAAATAAGCAAGCCATTTACTGTTTAAAATCCAGATAGAACCTAGACCTTCAAATCTATATATAATAAAAAGAATTTCTC
Organism: Agrotis clavis; assembly: GCA_954870645.1. Lineage (NCBI taxonomy): Eukaryota > Metazoa > Arthropoda > Insecta > Lepidoptera > Noctuidae > Agrotis > Agrotis clavis. Next base: position 20,278,352 of record OX940932.1, on the reverse strand, counting down.
GATCTAATAACCTCAGTAAGTCCCAAGCGGCCGAAGCTCATCTAAGCACCCCCACAGTTAACCAATGAGCTTGTATCAATAATAAATGCCCATATATTTACGTGTGTGTGACCACCTGTCTCATTGACCATGAACCTATAATACATTATGGACTGATGAACATCATAATGATGCTAGCGTACATTGCTCCGTGTGTGTGCGGTGAAGGTCAGTGTGTAGTTAGTAAGCAATCAATGAATGTTGAAGTGGGGGCTGTCAACGACCATTATTTTCGTATCAAATAATACTAAGGGCGTCTTTGCACGTTGTTTTTTATATTCGTTGAGGCGCGTTCGTTGTTGCCTTTAGATAAAAGTCAAAGTGAAATAATTTATTACAATAAGGCCATCGACGAGCCACTTTTAAACTTCGAATATAAATTTTAAATCAAATCTTGGGATGGGATTGATTCTAGACCCATTCGCAAGGGTAGGTTCCTATGGAGGAGGATGGGCAAGAAACTCCATGCTCACTCTTTTAAAAATGTTTTACAATATTATGTATTTAAAAATTCGTTTAAGGCGACCAAATGTAACAATCCTGCGTCATACATGCTATATTAATATGCTGTATGTTTGCTACATGCAGAAACAGAGTTTGGTACGCAAGCACGTTGTTGACTGTAGGTATGTGTAAATGCAGCGCTGTAACAGGTCGCGGGATTTATTTCCTTACCGTGACCCCGGAACATTAAGGGCTATTGAAGGACACCGTGGATTTTAGTCAGTACAAGTCTGACAGTCCCTCTCGCCCTGCCCGGGGTGGGAGGACTCATTTGATGATGTCACCACGCTAAAAAAAAAAGCGCACATAACAGCTAACCTTTACGGGCCGAGACCAATAGCCAGCTTTCTTTAATTGTATTATATTTACTTTTATTTGTTTACCCAGATTTTAAACGGAACGAAAGGTGACTTTTGATTCAAAAACGAAAAAAGATATTATATAAATGTAACAATAATACCAAACGGCCAATAGCAAACCTCTTTTTATTTTTTTATATACCTACTTTGTTTGATTACACAGATTTTAAACTGAACTACTAGCAACTTTTAATTAATTGTCAAAAATATAATAAAAGGAGTATTATGACCAAACTTGCATTTATTATAGGATATTCCATATTTTCTGAAGTCGTAAAAACCGTGTAAAACGAGTGAGGGTCGCTACTACAATTTAAATCATTTCTTCAAGCACATAATGCCAAACTTTCACTAACGTCATCCTTCTTAGATTACTTTAAAACTAGTGAGTAAAATCTCTCGGCAAGTTTGAAGCACTTTCCGATCCTTGTGCTCGTCGAAGCGAGGTGTGAACCCTCCTGAGGAGCTCGCCACCTCGCTACCGTTGAAAACGACGACTTTGGGACGGTAGGTAATTATTGCTGTATATATTACGTTCAGGAATTCGAATACAGATATAGTTACGTTTTAATAGAAAATTATTTTATTTTGTCCAAGCTTATAGTTTAGTAACAAGGTTTTTTATGCATAAAAATAATCCTCACAAATCTGCATCAATCAATCTGGAATTGTAGACTAAAAACAAGTTAGTTTAGTATTCAGTATTAATGATTACATGTGTATTTATGACTTCTTTGATAGGGTAGTAATGATCATTGGTTTAATGACTTATACCTATATCTTATAGCCTGCGAGCTGGTTGTCATTTAGGGTAGGGCTATTGGAGGATCTCCGTGGATTTTAGTCAGTACGAGTCTGGCAGTCCCTCCCGCCCTGCCCTGGGTAGAGGGAATCATTTGATGATTTTACCACGATAAAAAAAGCTATGGGAGGTTGTTAATATTTTACAAAAAACTCTGTATACTGTCTATAGTTTAGCAAAAAAGAAAACCAGTATGTTCTCGAAAATAACAAATCTTGAGTACACCGGATGTTTGTCGTCATGTCCAAAGACTAACATGCAGCGGCAGCCACTCTATAGAGCGCTTTAGAGCTAATATTGACGATAGCTTGCTGGCCCGGAAGTGACGTAGGAAATAATAAACTAGCCATCTTGTCTAGACATGTTCTAGACTAGAGGAAGTTATTATTACTTACTAGCGGCCCGTCCCAGCTTCGCACGGGTGGACATGATGATTTTCGTCCTCTAAAACCTGGCGCTGATGGTTACAAACACAACAAAAAAAGAAGTAGCCGAATCGGTCCAGCCTTTTTCGAGTTATGAGCTTAGCAATACATTTTGCGATTCATTTTTATATTATAGAAGATAGATAGAAGAAGATAGATAGAATATGTACTATAGTGACCAACCCTGACCTATACCTACGAGCAGTGATGTGATGACCTAGTGGTATTGGCCCCGTCTCACGAACCACCCAGGTTCGAATTCAGCTAGTTGTATAATTTGACATCGATGGAACTTCAAATTAAATCAAAATATTTTATTTCACATGGGACTCAGTGGGCACTTATAAAACGCCTAAAAATTGGCATGGTTCGGGTTGATCGTTTCCATGGAGAAGAACCGACAAGAACCTCCATAAATACTTCAAGAACCACTTCCATCGTTTGGCTTCAAGACAGAGTTAATAAACGTGACCCAGGAACATAAAAGCCAGTTGAAAGAACATGCCAAATGTTTAGTCGGTAAGAGTCTAACAGTCCCATAAAATAAAAAAGGGTCATTGAATTGATCATAACAAAAAACTACATAGATAGATAGATAGAATATACTTTATTGTACACCAAAATTGTTACGCAACTATTATAACTAATACTAATTCTATTCTACATAGATCATAGAGTAACTTTAATTGAATAAAGATAATTCTATTCTCTCCAATAAGTGTCGAATTTCTCCCACTGAGCGACCGCAAGTATCAATATTAATTTAAACAGGTGTCAACTTCATTAACATTTAAAATATTCCGGTCGCTGCAGTGATTTTGTTTGGAAGCACGACAAATTAATTTTTGAATCTCGGTTTTGCAAGCTCCGAAATAATATCATGCCTTTGCAAAATTCCGGACCTAAATAGATATTGTCTGTCGGTACGCTTTTTAAGTATGGAAAACCTTTTACTTACTTTTAGACTTTTACGTCATTTGACGTTTGATATAAGGGTCGTTTTGCAGTTACACTTTTTAGACAAGTATTTAACCGAAGTTCAACTTTTTGTAGTAAGACATAAGTGTGGCAATTGCCTTATCTAAAAAAATCATTCTACTATTTATATGTAAAAGTTTTTGTGGATATATGAATGGACGTTTGTAACTCTTTCACACAAAAACTAGTGAAAGGATTTAGATGAAATCTGGTACACGGATAGCATAGTTTATGAGCTAGAATAACACATGGGATACTTTTATCCCGGTATGACATGACCCCAGTATGACATGCTAAATGTGAAAATGAGTTAAATGATTGTAAGGCTTTCATGCTTAATTCGCTGAGCCAATTACATAGATTGATGGAAACCATGAGACTGATATAGGCTACATTTTTACATACAGGGAGGACGAACGAAGCTGTAGCCTAAAAATAATCATCCTATACTACATTCATACATTTTGCTTGTATGAATTCTGCAGACATGCCGCATGACCGCATCATGCATTTTTTATTGAAATGCGATGCGCTGTGGTCAGATGCCATTAAAATGTGCATTGACAATTATCGCATGGCGTTGTGTTGTTTCTTACTATCTGATATCATTATCTACGAGTATAATGGGGATGGCAACTCGAAGCTAATCGTAGATGGCGCTGCGATAGTTGGTCCCTAAGTCAGATTACAGATGTACAAAAAACAAACAAGATTTATTGTTTTATAAATTGAGTATAAATACGAAAAAAATATGGAAAATTATTCGTAAATGGAAGTACATATACTAAAAGAAGAACTAAGACGCCGCGGTGCATCTACAAGAGAAAAAAAATGTGATTTAGTTGAGAGGCTAAAAATTTGATTCTACTACATTAAACACACATTTACTTGTAGTTAGGATTTGAAATTTGTAATTTTTAAGTAGGTATTACATGTGCTAGCCTCTACAAAGAATATACTACTGCTTCTGACATTCTATATTGAGAAAAATGTCATCAAGTTTTGTGTTTATCTTCTTCATCTAATTTTACATCTATTTTATAGATTGGAGCAATATGATAAGAATTTTAACTTCCTAACACCACTACCATCACAAATCTCGGTCCTCCAATAAAAAAGTAGATATTATTTTGAAAGGTGTATTCCATTGTTTAGTTATGGTATAATCATAGAACTTTCATTAATAAATTCAACTAACGGCCTGTCCCGGCTTCGCAAGGGTAGAAATTTGTTTATTATATAGCTTTTCCTTAGTGATAATACAATTTTTGTTCTCACAGCAGTCACAGCAGCTACCTATTATTTCTTGATAGTGTGGATTGTCGGCAATTTGTATGTTCCATCATTTTTACAGCCCATTACACAAATGCGATGCGCTGTAGTCAGATGCCATTAAAATGTGCATTGACAATTATCGCATGGCGTTGTGTTGTTTCTTACTATCTGATATCATTATCTACGAGTATAATGGGGATGGCAACTCGAAGCTAATCGTAGATGGCGCTACGATAGTTGGTCCCTAAGTCAGATTACAGATGTACAAAAAACAAACAAGATTTATTGTTTTATAAATTGAGTATAAATACGAAAAAAATATGGAAAATTATTCGTAAATGGAAGTACATATACTAAAAGAAGAACTAAGACGCCGCGGTGCATCTACAAGAGGAAAAAAATGTGATTTAGTTGAGAGGCTAAAAATTTGATTCTACTACATTAAACACACATTTACTTGTAGTTAGGATTTGAAATTTGTAATTTTTAAGTAGGTATTACATGTGCTAGCCTCTACAAAGAATATACAACTGCTTCTGACATTCTATATTGAGAAAAATGTCATCAAGTTTTGTGTTTATCTTCTTCATCTAATTTTACATCTATTTTATAGATTGGAGCAATATGATAAGAATTTTAACTTCCTAACACCACTACCATCACAAATCTCGGTCCTCCAATAAAAAAGTAGATATTATTTTGAAAGGTGTATTCCATTGTTTAGTTATGGTATAATCATAGAACTTTCATTAATAAATTCAACTAACGGCCTGTCCCGGCTTCGCAAGGGTAGAAATTTGTTTATTATATAGCTTTTCCTTAGTGATAATACAATTTTTGTTCTCACAGCAGTCACAGCAGCTACCTATTATTTCTTGATAGTGTGGATTGTCGGCAATTTGTATGTTCCATCATTTTTACAGCCCATTACACAACATCTAGTCATTTTACATCAGTAAATCGTTTTTTTTTCAGAAAATTCCTTCGATTTGACAGTTCTTTTGGGACCATCTTGTCACTTGTCACTTTGACACTTGCCTTCCCAATTTACTATGTAGATACGTAATACATATATCTTACGTTTTTCTTTAAAAAAATATATATTGCTCCATTGTCTAGTCTAGTCAATCGCTCGGCCAGTTCGCCAACTTCAACAACACGATTAGCGCATTGGCTGAGCGATTGGACTGCTGCTCTGCGTGTCGCGGGTTCGATTCCCGCACGGAACAAATATTTGTATGATCTACAAGTATTTGTTCCGGGTCTGGGCGTTTGTGTATGTGAGTTTATATGTTTGTAAACGCACCCACGACACAGGAGACATTCCTAGGGTGGGGCAACGTTTTTTAAATAAAAAATAATTAAAACTTTCACATACATATCTACATAAACTCACCCTATAAGGCTGGATAAAAACTGATACGACCTTTACATACTCATTTCGCTTCTTACACATTCATACATGGGTCTAACTTGTTAGAACTTACTTTACCAATACAAAACAATTCCTCAAAAGATTTTTAAAATTTTGATTTCAGTATCCCACAATTTTCAGAAGAAATTTTTACTGTCCACAGGAAAATCCGTAAGAAGCAACTTTATTGCATATTTTACGCTCAATTCGCACTGTACGGTACTGCGATATTGATAAAATTTTGTAACACTTAAGAGTTCTTGTATAACAAAATGTCAAGTCACCATAACATCACACAACTGGCCAGCGGTGTTTAGTAGAGGTCAAATCATCGGGCATGCGGACGGCAAGTAATGGGCGACTCGCTGTCCGATCATCAATATGACGCTCCTCTCCCCCCTTAGAGGACCATATTTTCAGTTTTTAAACGCAAACGTTTAGGTAAAATGTCAATAAATAAATAACTATAATGAAAACGTTCAATATTGATTAAAAGATGAACCATTTGTGCCAACTGGAGTGGACTGTGCTCGTATTAAAATCATTTGTTGGCATAAACTTTGTATTATACTTAATATTTTCTGGCTTTGTGCCAAAATTTAAACTGGCAGGCTGTATGAGGCTTACCGTTGTCTAGCGTGGCATGTGACGGGTACAAAACAGGACTGGAATTGAATGATATATTTATAAAGTTTTAGAGATATGCCAGGAGATATACTTCATAAAAATATATTAAATATTTTATCGAGCTAAGTCTTTTTACGAGTGGCACACAGTGTGGTTTTAGTCAGGCATTCTGTCTGACAGACCACTTCGCTTGCTCTTTGGAGCAAAGCAAATAATGTGCTCTTCGAGTGCACAGGTGTCACCCAGATCAGGACAGAGACCCTCGGGACACCCAGGACTTACACAGATGTTCTCCACAGACCAAAGAACCTGATCAACTTCTGGAGGGAGGTGGGCTGGTTGGAATAAGCCACCAAAGGCCACCATGGCCCACGCACAATGGTCCACATGAAGGACTAAGTGCGAAGGAGCTCCTATACGGGGTCTCACGTAGTCTCCAACCCTATTTTCTCAGTGGTATAGTTTTAGACCCACCATACCACCACACGCATACACAAGAGTATGGCCAGTGGTGTGGTGGGTCCGCAGCGAAAAATAATGTTAAATAACATTACTGCCTCGTACTCGTGATCGTAAATTCGTATTTACAAACGCTTGAATATGACTTCAATTCAAATTCCTATATCTATCTCAGTGCTTTCATTATGCCAAAGACATACGACTTCCCGAATCGAAATCGAATCGTATTGTTTGGGTAAGCCGGGCTAATGACTACCTTAATCTCTTAAAACAGACAGACCCTGTCGCAATAATAGGGAAAACACATAATAGGACCCATCAGCCTATATGTGACAACAGCGTTGCCTATTGAGGCCCGTATATCCTCCGTATGAATTGATTGGCCGCAGTTTGATTCAGTTATGGCCGTAATAAGCGCTTGCCAGGTTGTGATAAGACGTTAATTGTAGGCAAAAGTGCTGCTGATATGATTATCACTGGCCATTCAGTGGCCATTAGTGACTGGCAGTTTGAGTAGTCATGCTCGCTCAATATCTGGTGCTGAGTTGAGTTGCGTTTTAGGTCACCGGGCGAGAGTAATTTTAACTGGCAAAATGAGTGACAAAGTATTTTTGTTTTGTTTAAATTGTAGCGGAGATGGTTTCTAAATGAAGTTTTATTTTGGTTATTTTAAAAGTTCTTACACAGTAAAATTCGCTGTTTGTATACGTGTTTTTATTCATCTCTGTGACTTCAAGAGATATACCGGCTTTGGCCGTGGCTTTTGTGCAAAAAAATGAACTTTTCATGACTGTTTTCTTTACATACTGATTTAGTGAAGTCACTTAGTCTGCCTTTATGAAGTAAAAAGTCCTTACACTAGGAATAGTTCAAAAAAGATAGGCATATGATAAACATGTAATATAGAGAGAGATATATTACTTACACTTTAACCAATATCTTTACTAGATTAACATTTAACTTTTCATCGACGTTTCTCTATTTCTTGTTCTTTAGAGTCAGTCGCTTTATTCAAGATTCAGCAATAAATTAAAGTTACTAATTTTCACTTGCAATAGTGTCAAAATGTCGGAAACTCAAAACAAACAATAATACCAAAAATCCAATTTTATGTTGTGATGATAGAATTATAATACCCGTACCTCAGATCAGAAATAGGCAGATAGAACGCTCAGAACACGCGAGTGTGTCCACCAAAGCAAATACAAAATCAAGTCTAATTACATTCCATATTGTTTTCTTTGTTTTTGAGAACAACTTTTACAATGTTTAAAGACACGAGACGGCATATTTTGGCAAACAACAACAACGACGCAGCTTGGTACTGTCGCTAGTTTGTATTCACTTTTGATTTTGTATTTGCTTTGGTGGACACACTCGCGTGTTCTGAGTGCTCTATCTGCCTATTTCTTTGATCTGAGACACGTACGTAATACAAAATGGTCAGCATTTACAGCAATTCAAGAACAGTCCATAATACACACATCAAAAGTGTCTAGGGATCAACATATATTTTTGCAATAACTTTTCTCCTGATTGATATTAATTAAAATGTTCTTTAAGGATTCATCAAATAAAGTGTTATCGTTTGTCACAGTAACGATAAACCAAGTCACCTTTGCATTCATAAAGAAATTTGCCATTTTCTTATAAAGGGATTTTTGACATTTGAACCACTAACATTAAAGTTCGAAAAAAAGACTGAAATAACAGTTTTCTTTAAAATTTTATTGGGTAACTTAAACAATTAATAATCCGTGTTTCTACCGCGAACACTAACAACACAAGAACATCGGTTTGGCATACTCAAAATGAGTTCATCCAAATCACGCTGTGGAATGGCCGCCCATGTTCGTTGCAACAACAAAAAAAGGTCTTCTTGCGACTGGATACCCTCCATATTCGGCAGAGCTCTTCTCTGTAGCATATCCCATGCATGCTCAATCGGGTTCAAGTCTGGCGACTGAGCAGGCCAGGGCAGGACATTGATGTTAGCTGCGGCGAGAGTCTGTCTTACAACTCTTGCGGTGTGCGGTCGTGCATTATCATGCATTAACTGAAATAAGGGACCGATTTGCACTTGTAGAGGAACGATGACGTCTGATACAATCGTCTCAGCATAAATTTGAGCGTTGAGGTTGCCTCTGATCCAAATCAACTCAGTTCTTCCGCCGATCCAAATACCCGCCCATACCATGATGGTTCCACCACTATAAGGATGGACTTCCTGGCAGGATTTTAATCGCTGTTGGCGTCCAGGGGTTCTCCAGTGTCGTATACGTCTTGTATCCGGTCTCATACCAAAACGAGACTCATCAGAAAAGCACACGAAACGCCATTGTTCTTCTGCCCAATTTCTGTGTTCAAGAGCCCATTGATATCGAATCCTACGATTGTGCATTGCTATAGGTGGTACCCGTAGCGGTCTTCGGGAATGAAGGTTCACTTCATGCAAGCGGTTTCTGACTGTTTGGTCGCTAATTAAGTTCCCTGAAGAGTGATGAAGCCTCACGGCTAACATCATGGCGGTTATTGTTGGAGCTCTTCGAGTTAAGATTTGAATGTATCAGTCTTGTCTCCGTGTGGTGCAGCGATACCGTCCTCCATGGCGCTCAGCCACGGTACCAGTGCTTCGGTAACGTGTCCAAAGTCGACTGATAACACTCTGACTTGTATTCAGAGCTAAAGCCACAGTACGTTGCCGGGAACCAGCTTCTATCATTCCCACGGCTCTGAGCATTTCTTCCCTGCTTAAATGACGTCGCCGCTCCATAATAACGTTGGTTTTAATCAGTAGTAGGGAAACAGTAGCACTAATAATGTCTTCAATGCGTTGTATGTTTTTATAGGGAAAATATTGACAGCTGATTTTCATCTTTTACTCGAATTTGATTTACAGTTTCTGATTCAAATTATGAAATGCACCAAAAAGGATCCATATAAATTTATAAAATCATAAATTTATTACAAAGCCACATCTCAATCTCAAGAAATCCGCATAAAAATGCTTGATCCCTAGACACTTTTGATGTGTGTATATTGTGTTAATTATCTTAACCCTCTGATTAACGCTGCTCGTCTATAACTAGTGATCATCGGACATCAGTCACGGTGGAACCCTCATGGGGTTGCTATTAATATGAGACTGGGATTGGACTTTATTAATACTGTGTCGTTTAACCGTCTTTGGTTATGTTTGTGTAAGGAATATATCTGTGTAAGGTTTGGTTAAAGTATCGGACGAACAAAATAAATAATATCTCCTGGAGCCTACCTATGAGGCACCAAGTCTTGTTAAAACTTAACTAGAATCCGCTTTGATTTCAAGTTAATTTATCTACCCACTGCAATGCTAGCAGCTACGTGCAATGGTAGAATTACAATTGAAAAATGTACCTATAGTCCCGGATCTATCTAAGCAGGTGTAGTGAGTAAGGGGAAAGAAGGATGGTCGGAGGATTCTAGACAATACGAGTCTGACAGTACCTTCCTCTCTCCCCAGCGCGAGAGGACTCGTTTGACGGTATTATATGACCATAAAAAAGACCAATTATCTACTGCAAAGTTTTTATAACACAATAGATCAATAACATTTATTCAGAAAGGGTATACTTAAAAAATTTTAAGGCGTTTGCCAACAGGTGCATCTTCACAGAGCGAGCAGGCCCGCGAGGCATTTGCCGCGCGAAGCAGCTCGGTTGGTGTAAACGTGTTTCGGCCGAGGCAAGCGCGCGCGCAGCCGCGGGCAAGCGACCGAGCGCCCGAGCTATCCAGTGTTGGCTTTTTGTTTTGCTCGCGTATATTGTTTCGTGCCTCGGTCGAGAACTGTGAGCTCGCTAGGCTGCTCGCTCTGTGGACGCACTTAGGTACTTACTGTAGGTATTAACGGCTAAGAAAAACAAAGACATGTTTACTTATAGTTCCAAACAAAATACACCACATGCCCTTCCAATAAACTCAAAAGTTTTCCTCCATAACTGTCCACGGCCACAGATGGTGTTTATACCCCCTCAGGGGGGTAAAAAGACCTTGCGTTTAAGTCGCTCAGCTGCGTTATAAGGATGCAATTTTGTAAAGAGAGGCCGTCGGAAAAAGGTGGTCTTTAATTAGAACGAGACGGTAAAGAGTACCTTTTTGTAACCTGGGGAAATGGTGTGTCTAGGGAGTTATGTCTGTAGGGTATTAGAGTGCACTAGAGAAGGAAGCAGAAAAACAACAAAATAATATTCGCAACAAACTTGAAGAAATAATTTTTGAAGAAATAAAAATACAGCTGCGACTGGGATTTGAACCCGTGTCTTTTGGATAAGTACTCCAGACGCCTTACCAATTAGCCTTTTCTTTTTTTTTTAACGTGGTAAAATCCATCAAGTGAGTCCTCCCACCCCGGGCAGGGCGGGAGGGACTGTCAGACTTGTACTGACTAAAATCCACGGTGTCCTTCAATAGCCCTTTATGTTCCGGGGTCACAGTAAGGAAATAAGTTCCGCGACCCCGGCAGGCTTTGGCCCTCTTGGTTTGGGGGCAAACAACAACAACGACGCGTAGCTTGGTACTGTCGCGAGTTTGTATTCACTTTTGATTTTGTATTTGCTTTGGTGGACGCACTCGCGTGTTCTGAGTGCTCTATCTGCCTATTTCTTTGATCGGAGACCCGTACGTAATACAAAATGGTCAGCATTTACAGCAATTCAAGTACAAATATTAGTCCATAATATATTGTGTTAATTATTTTTCACCTCACACGCTCGGAAAGATTCCATTTCTCATTCAAAATCTGAGCGCAAAACTCCATTTTGTGCTCTAGAGCACAAAGTGTTGTTTAAAATTCGAACACGTCTTGTATTCAATTGTTTTCTACTTTTCTACACTGGCAGGCGAGCCGCCCCCACTACATTTCCTCGCTGTGTGAGGTGAAAAGTTGTGTGCTGCACTCGGCAGCAAAGTTTTTCTGCGTCTCGTACCTTTGAAAACTTCGCATCGCTCAGGATTCTATATTTGAACCGCTCGTTTCTCTCGCGGTTCAATCTTAGAATCCTTCGCTCGCTCAGTTTTCAATTCAAGTAGTACTCGCGCCAAAAATCAACTTTGCAGCCTTGCATAACAAATAACTATTAACGCTCTGATTAACGCGGCTCGTCTATAACTAGTGATCATCGGACATCAGTCACGGTTGAACCCTCATGGGGGTTGCTATTAATATGAAGCTGGGATTGGACTTTATTAATACTGTGTCGTTTAACCGTCTTTGGTTATGTTTGTATAAGAAATGTTTCTGTGTAAGGTTTGGTTAAAGTATCGGACGAACAAAATAAGGAAAATCTCCTGGATAGTCCCTATGAGTCTTGTTAAAACTTATCTTGAATCCGCTTTGAGTTCAAGTTAATAATGCTACAGCTACGTGCAATGGCGGAATTAAAAGAGGACTCTGTCCTCTCCCTCTCGCGGCCCGCCTCCTCCTTCGCGAACATAACTGCTTCGCAGAAGGAGGCGACCGCTTCCCACTCTGTCTCGCCCCGCAGCATGACCGCGACCAATGCCGGGCGCGAGAGGTCTCCTCCTATCGCCTCCGTGAGGACACGTCGGTGCTCTGCCCAAGCGGGGCAGTCCTGCACCGTATGCTCCACCGTGTCCTCCGGGCGATCCTCGCAGTCGTGACACCCAGGCGTTTCTTCCCTCCCTATCAGACACAAGTACCTCGCGATCAACGACGATATAATACTGGACTCGTAATAACAGGCGACCGATGTCTGCCAACACATTAGGCAAAAAAGTCTTATATCCGTCTCATTTCGACCAATCCTGTGAGCCGTAAACATACGTTGAGACAGAACCGACCTTGAGTTAGCCAATCACAACGCAGTACCCCGCCTCCCTCGCTTACGTAGTACCTCAGCGAGTTGGCAGAATAGTTTTGTTCGATAAATCGTGCAATGCGTAGTCTAGTATTATATCGTCGTTGCTCGCGATACTACCGTGTCCGGTGAGGACCTGCGTCATGCGGTAGGTCAGGACGCCGTGACGTCTCTCCAGCCACTCCTCAAAGAGGGGTCTTACCGCCGCGATTGCGGCGTGCCCGGACCAATTTGGCTACCGCAACTCACACTGAAAAGCTGAATCTTCTATTCCCTCGTTTGATCGGTTTACGGTAATATATCCAACGTTGACGTTATCCAGAAGAATCGGGTTCTAATCCGACTCGCAGCTGAATTTTTCTAGCCTCGAAAATCCTCGATGAATTAATTATTAAAGTGCACAAGTTTTATGAACGTGAACGGTCCAATAGAAAAAGGCATGTATTTAATGCGGCAACTAAGAAAAATGAATATAGGTTTTAAAAAATAATAAAGTGGATACCATATATAATGGGTTGGCAGCTAATAAGGAGTATCGTAATAATTAATAGGTAGCATATTAATATATCAGAAATAAGCTCCGTTTTAATTTAAACTAGCATCTAGTTTTTCTTTTGGGAACTGAATTTATATCTAAGCGGAAACTTAATGGCGAAAATAAAATAGAAAATGGGCATTCATAAATAATATAAATCAGATTCTATTTAAAATTGTTTGTATGAAGAATAAATATAAACTAGCTTATAATTGTGTGACTTTTAATAGCTTTAACGGCGTATGGCAAAGCGAAAGCATCGTTTGATGAGTCGGAAAAGTTGCCACGCACCGCCACCAGCAGGCGCCAGTATCGCGAAATTAACGCAATCCAAAGTTTTATGTATTTCATTTCGTCAACTTCGACATTTCATAAATTAGTGTTCCCTTTACGCAAAATACATGTATTACTCTAGTAGAAATATTTTGATATAAAGATATTGAAACATTTACTAAAACAAAATGATAGAAATACTTATTGATGTGGATAAATATTTTGTAAATATTTTCATCATTCACAGTCTTAAATTTATTTTATAACACTTGGACACAGGTTTTGACGTCCCGAGATAACGAAAAAAACTACTATTTGGTAGAAAATTAATAAAATTGGCACACTTTGCGAAAGTGACAATGGGGAAGGCAAGTGTCAAAGTGACAAGTGACAGTTTGGCCCCAAAAAATCTGTCAATTCAAAGGAATTTTCTGAAAAAAAACGATTTATTAATGTAAAATGACTAGATGCTGTGTAATAAGCTGTAAAAATGATGGAACATACAAATTTCCGACAATTCACACTATCAATAATAATGGGTAGCTGCTGTGACTGCCTTGAGAACAAAAATTGAATTATAACTAAGGAAAAGCTATATAATAAACAAAAATATCCAGCCTTGCGAAGCCGAGACAGGCCGTTAGTTGAGTTTATTAATGAAATTCTATGATTATACCATAACTAAACAATCGAATACACTTTTCAAAATAATATCTACTTTTCTATTGGAGGTTAAGTACCAGTATTGCATCGCTCTATAATAATCATGAAATGGTTCATCTGGCGGAAGAATTATCACCTGGAACGAGTTTTGTGACGGTTGTGGTGTTAAGAAATTAAATGTATTGTGATATTTCTCGAATCTAAATCGAAAAAAGTGAGTAAAATTACTGACTTCAAACATTATGATGTTTTATCAAAATAAAAAGTCAGAAACAGCATTATATTCTTGTTATAGGAGAGGACAGGTAAAACATACCTGAACTCAAAAATTGAAACCTCAACTACAAGTAATTGTGGATTTATTACGGTAAAATCAAATGTATTACCACTCAATTAAATCACTTTTTTTCCTCTTGTAGATGCACCGCGGCGTCTTAATTCTTCTTTTAGTATGTGCACTTGCATTGACAAATAATTTTCCATATTTGTTTTGTATTTATACTCAATTTTTATAATAATAAATCTTGTTTGTTTTTTGTACAAGATAGACAGTAATCTGACGTAAGACCAACTATCGCAGCGCCATCTACGATTAGCTTTGAGTTGCCATCCCCATTCCCAATTATCTAAAGCCCCAAACACATGCGCGCACGGGCAAAGGCATGTGAGCATAATGACGTCGCTCCCCCTTAGAGGGCCTACCAGGGTCCCGGGACTAACGAATACCGTGACCCCAGAACGTAAAGGTCTATTGAAAGACATCGTAGATTTTAGTATATACCCGCCCTGCCCTGGGTAGGAGGACTCATTTGATTATTTTACCACACTAAAAAAAGCCCCAAACACACGCTTCTTTTATTAACGTCCGTTCAGAAAGCTAGTTGCGTGTGATGCATTTTGTTATAATGACAGACACTAGCGCCGCGTAAAAGGGACGTAATAGTTTTTACTCGTATATTATGAGGTACAGGTACACAGATTATTGTAGTACAACAATTTTATTGTCTGTAACTTCTTTATTATTGAATCTTCATTCTATAATATCCTATCAATTTTTTTTGGGACAAGGTCTTAATATCACTTTTCTGATAAATGAAACCTTTGAGAGATATCTATCGGCTCCAAAAGAATGAGCCCAGTGCTAATCATTTTTTTTTGCCTCCAATGCAATTACTAGTGCGAGAGCAAATTGTACCGAACACGCGGTGAGACAGCAATGACCACAAATTTTTCATCGCAGTCGCAGCATTATACTATAGGCGATATTTAACAGGGTGGTGGGTGCTATGCCTTATATGTAGTTGACATGTAATTTTGAAGTATTCAAAATTTTGACAATACCAGTTTTCATTTAATTTATTTTAATCCTGTTTCTTCGAAATTGTTATAAATCTGTGACGAAACTAAATAAATAATAATAAGAGTGAAGGGTTTCATATCCTATATCGCAGTTTGATACGATTAGAAGTTGTTTTCAGTTACATATTGTCTCAAATTGTTGACTGCAAATCAGTGCATTTATCATTAGTTCATGTGAAATGGTATTTGGATGCATAATGATTAGATGGAAGGAGGATGGACACAGAGGAACCATCCGACAACAATAGTACGATATCACGATAGCATTGATATAATTATCACTGTGAGTAATTTATTATATTGATAGGAACAATTCGTAATGTATAGTATCATACGTATTCTAAACATTTCCCTTGTTTGCTCTGTAGGGGTCGTCAGGAATTTCCTGCGATGATATTCAGTATGTTTAGTTTATTTTAATACTTCATTTATTAATGAAAATAAAGTGTTATTGAAAAATGAAAGTTTACGTGACTTATTTACAGTCATGTCCGTTTAATCACGTCCCATTGAACACATCGAAACATAGTTTTGAATAATCTATAAGCCTACGTATCATTCGTTTTTATTTTCTCGATCTTTTTATACATTTCCAATTTTATTATTACGAAAATCTGACAGCCGCGATCTGAAAAAAAGTGTCACAGGTCTAGCCTGTAAGAGCCACGCTGGCTGACTGATGTGTCAAGGAACGAAAGTGATGACACTACTTTTAAAAGGCAAAAGATGAGAGGACGATAGTGAATGTGTGCTCAGAATAAAATGGCGTATGTGCCCAAACATATTGACGCCTTTTTATGAATTAAAATTGTTATTAATTGAAAAACTGTCTTTACAGAATTTAGATACTAGTATTTTCTACAATTTAAAACAGCATCCTTTCAATAACTCATAGTAGTTACGCCGTAAAGTCCAAAAAATAAAAAACATAGACTGAACTTTGCATTTTTTTTGTATCGAGAAAATTTAATTGAATCGTGTTTTCAACTTTGTGAGAATTTAGATCATATAGTTAATAACTGTATTCCAAGTTGTAAGATCTGTAGTCCAGTCATGTACGACAGAAAGTAAAATATAAAAACCGTATAAGTACTGACTTAGCCCCTTAAATCAGTATCACCTGCCAGAATGCTCGACGGAGCCCCGCTTCGCGGGGCTCCTATTTCTACGTACAGAAACAGGGTTTAAAGTAACCTAAAACGAAGGGGATGGCGGGGTCTTTCAGACCCCGCCATCCCCTTCGAACCTAACCTGTCCGTGTCGGGGTGCCCCAAGTCCCGAGCTCGCTTCGCTCGCTCTTGCATCCTAGGTCAAATAACTGATTACCTACTACCTGTCATGCTGGCTCACAAAATAAACAAAACTAAACATTAACGTGTTAGTTGCACACATTACCGGCGAATGCCACCCTACTAACATTATTAGTCGCCAAGTCATTATATACAGCTCCTCGCCTAATATTTCAATTGACTGGTATAGTTTATTTGCTACCTAAACGCAGCTGCTAGTTTTTAGTTTTTATAACACCCATAATTTTGAACCATAAATAATATAATAGTCGCGAAAATATTTAATCGCTGGCAAGTTGTTTTATTTGTTGCAAACATTTAGTCGACTTTTAAGTTATTAGTCACTCGGAAAATAATAAGCTATAGAAAAATACATTATCCTTATAGTTGTTACCTACCCACATGAGAAAAAGGCATGACTTTATGTTTGTCTCATACGGAGGGTTTTTTTTTTTAACTTAGTCATCATCTCAGCCATAGGACGTCCACTGCTGAACATAGGCCTCCCCTTTTGATCTCCACAGATACCGGTTGGAAGCGACCTGCATCCAGCGTCTTCCGGCGACCTTTATAAGGTCGTCTGTCCACCTTGCTGGTGGACGTCCTACGCTGCGCTTGCTAGTCCGTGGTCTCCACTCTAGTACTTTTCGACCCCATCGGCCATCTGCTCTGCGAGCAATATGGTCTGCCCATTGCCACTTCAGCTTGCTAATCCGGTGGGCTATATCGGTGACTTTAGTTCGTCTACGGATCTCCTCATTTCGGATTCGATCACGTAGAGAAACACCTAGCATAGCTCTCCATAGCTTTAACTTAGTAAAATCATCAAATGAGTCCTCCCACCCCGCCCCGGGCAGGGCGGGAGGGACTGTCAGACTCGTACTGACTAAAATCCACGGTGTCCTTCAATAGCCCTTTATGTTCCGGGGTCACGGAGCATGACTTTTCACGTTTCTGTGAAGGGGTCCCTTATTCATTGCGGCCGCGCGTTGATAAGGCACTGCAGGATGCAGGCGCGAAAGCGCACGGAACGCGGTGCGACATAATCGCGCGCCGTGCGTGAGAAGCCAGCTTAAAAAGACTAAGTAAAAAATTGCATTAAGAAGGTATTTTCATACGCCATGCAAAATTGAATTTAATCCTTTCTCTTTGAAAAATTTATTCCGTAATTGGATTTGTGTCCGATAAATGGCGGCAGGCAGCCTATCACGTTGAAATCTAATAAAGCTATTAACTGAGGTGGACACTGGACACTGGTGCTCTGTGTATGACGTAAAATCATTATCTGCCTGCCTTTTCCCAACTATATTGGGGTCGGCTTCCAGTCGAACCAGATGCAGCTGAATAGGTATCAATATTTTACACGGAGCGACTGCCTATCAGACCTCCACAACCCAGTAACTGGGTAATACGATACCCCATGGTAAGACTGGTTGTCAGACTTTAGAGTTTCTGACTAACAGTAACGAGTGTCAAAGATCTACAAATGACAACCGGGACCAACGGCTTGATGTTAAATATCGCGTCTATAATTACATCTGAGGGTATTGCACACATTTAACAATAATAAAACTGAAGTGTTAGTTTGATTTAACGCGTTAATCTTAATAACTGCTGCTCCGAACTTGAAAAATCTTCTTGTATTAGATAGTCCATTTATCAAGGAAGGCTATTATAGGTTATACAACGTGTAACGTTAAATGCGCAAAACCTCTCGTGGGGTAACTAAGCCCATATTACTGAACAATGTTTGTTCTATGAGTGACGATTCGTGAGTGAAATCGCGGAAAACATTTAGTAAATTATAAAAATCTAGAAATACGCTGAGGTGACGACAAAACAAATACTTTTTGCCTTTTCTTCAAAAACAACGTTTTTTTTCTCATACATTGGCCATACAAATATTTGTTTCATACGGTAGTCAAACCTGTGATCTCTAAGGCTGCAGTCGGTCACTTTAAGTATTCTGTGACAGGGGCATTGCGCCAACATTGCAATAAAATTAGACTGAAGCTGACCCTAATATAACAGGGAATAGGCTAGGTAGAAACATAGTATATTTTTACCCCGTACCTACCTAGTGATATCTGAAGACGGCATGAGCTTCTCTCAAGACCGCCCGAGTTGGGCGGTCATTCAGAAATAATTAATTTAACCCCTATTCCTCAGAAATATGCCCTAACATTCCTTTCATGCTTTACGTACAGTCATGAACATCAAAATGTGACTAAGTAAAATTAATAAGTAGATAGGTAAGTAACTTTTTCTAGAAATGAACGGTCCTGACTTTGAGTAATGCTTGTCTTCTCGATGACAGCGATGTATTGTTATTTAGACATAAGATCAAGAACAAAACTCACAGACATTCTCATTTGGATAGACATCCAAAAATGGAGATGGGCTGGATATATGATTCGCCACCCCAGTAACAAATGGAGCAAGCAAGTCACCCTCTGGCAACCAAGAGATGGCAAAAGAAGCAGGGGTCGCCAGATCAGGAGATGGGAAGATGACTTGAAACAGACAGCGGGACCATTTTGGTGGAGAGGGGCAAGGGACAGGACCCATTGGAAGGAATTGGAGGAGGCCTATGCCAAAAGGCACACTGAACTTAGGGACCTTTTGTAACCCTATGTTTAGGAATAAAAGTCTAATATTAGATATGTTATTTAGAGAATTTAGACTTCATTTTAATAAATTGCAATAAGTAGAGAAGATAGAAGAGTTTTGAATATTATTTTATGAAACCTAAACTGATCATCTGTTTGCCACGTTATTTTACAAATAGCAGCTTTACATTGCAATAGGTTTTTTAATTAATGTTAATCAATATTTGACATCAATACGAAGTAGGAGACAGAATAGGCCAAAATGTAAACTAATAAATAAAATATGAGGTATCCTAATCAAATATAAACGAGTAGACAAAACAAACAACAAAATATACGAGATAAAATAATCGTGGCCACATTTACGAAAAAAAATAGTCAGCGATTAGGCAGGCCAAAACATACAAACTCCTTTGCGAAGTAAAACATATTGGTGCCTACGAGTGTTCGGTCATCACATACAATTCCTACATACTAGGAACCTGGCAACCCTGGCCGGTTGCCAACTCGAGCAATTTATCGAGTAGACTGATACGGGTTGACAATCGCTCGAATATTTGGTGCTGTTTGCCCATATCGAGCTGTTATCGGAGCTCATGTTTGGATTGCTCTGCGGTTTCTATTTTTGAGTTCGGACCCTTTTGGCACTGACTATTTTGGTTTGTGGATGTGTTTTTTTTAACGTTACCCCAAACTAGGAATTTCTCCTGTGTCGTGGGTGCATTTACAAACATAGAAACTCACAAACACAAACACTCAGAACCCGGACTTTTAATTCATTTCGATCATACAAACGACTTTCGATCTTGACTCGACCATTGCGCCAACCGTGATGTCTTGAGTAGACAACCTTACTACTTTTTGTCTTTATCTAAAACTTTTTCTTTGCGGGGCCCAGAAATACATTTACCACCGTATACATCAACGGGCACGCCGCAATTGCGGCGGTAAGACCCCTCTTTGAGGAGTGGCTGGAGAGAAGTCATGGCGTCCTGACCTACCGCTTGACGCAGGTCCTCACCGGACACGGAAGTTTCGGGAGGTACCTGTGTCTGATGCGAAAGGAGGAGACGCCTGGGTGTCACCACTGCGAAGATCGCCCGGAGGACACGGTGGAGCATACGGTGCAAGACTGCCCAGCTTGGGCGGAGCACCGACGTGTCCTCACGGCTGCGATAGGCGGAGACCTCTCGCGCCCAGCATTGGTCGCGGCCATGCTGCGGGGCGAGACGGAGTGGGAAGCGGTCGCCTCCTTCTGCGAAGCAGTAATGCTCGTGAAGGAGGAGGCGGGCCGCGAGCGAGAGAGGACAGAGTCCTCCCTCCGCCCCATCCGCGGTGGTAGACGCCCACGGCGACGGACGTCGCTAGATGATCTCCGGCCACCGTAGGCGCGGGCATGCGGGCAGCGAGTAAAGGGCAACTCGCTGCCCGACCAAGGACCATGCCCGGGTCGACGGCGCGTTGTGTCCCACGCGCGCCTCAAAGAGCGTCAGCATAATGACGGGGCCCCCCTCTCAGAGGGCCAAAGCCTGCCGGGGTCGCGGGATTATTTCCTTACCGTGACCCTGGAACAGAAAGGGCTATTGAAGGACACCGTGGATTTTAGTCAGTAAAAGTCTGACAGTCCCTCCCGCCCTGCCCGGGGTTGGAGGACTCATTTGATGATTTTACCACGCTAAAAAAAAAAAAAAAAAAAACCGTATAGGTACATCAAAATCATACGAAAAGTAAACATTGCAATAATTAACCCTTCACTTGCTAAAGTTTAAAGGCCGCACGCACATAATAGGGCCACATGTCACCAACCGTTCAGAAGTGCCCTGCAAATTATCAGCCATTGGCAAGAAGCAGTTGACAGCCATTGATGAAAATTATAAATAACACGCCTCACATATCCATTTTTACCGACTTAAAAAAAGGAAGTTTTGTAAATTACATAGTCATAATTTGTAATTAATTAATGCAAAATAATTTAACAAATTCTTTTAAAATTTAATCACCTAGACAAACTTAGAATGTTAAAAAAATACCACTAAGATCACACGAAAAGTAAACATTTCAAATTATTAACCCTTCACTCGCTATAGTATTAAAAGCCTCACACAATCGGGCCGCAAGCCGCCAGCCGTTCAGAAACGGCCTGCATTTGACAGCCGTTGATCGGAAACCGCAAATAACCACCACACGTATCCGTGTATCGCTTTTGAAGTACTAAAGAGTAAATAATATTTCTGTTTCCGATAGATTCATTTTCGTTTTCCGATTTCCGTGAGAAGATTTGTTATTTTTTTGTTGTTTCGTTTTTATACTCAACACTTTTTTTGTGAGCCAATTATGTCCCATTGCACACCTAAGCCTTCTCTCTATCTCTATCGTAGACTTCGTCACGCCATTTAGAAATTCACCCACCGACATTACCGATTAACAGAGTTCAGTGCCACTTCTCGACATCAATGGAAAACATTGAATATTTCTCCGGAGTGCTATACCTCTTAGGTTACAATTTGCAAGCTTGGCTTCTCCAAGGCGTTCCACCGGTTCCGCTAACGATCTGAACTATTCATGCAGAATCTCTAGATATTATTATTCTGACTGTGGCACTGTTTGCACGGAGTAAGCTTTTTTGAAGAGGAAGGAAAAAGGAAAATAAATGCTATTTAAATGTGTGAGCTACTCTACAAATTTTGTTGTTGCTAAATTCATTAAAATAAATACCTATTGCTAAAGAAAGCTACATTATCAACGAATAACGCAGGTTATACTCGTATTTTATTTTCAACTTGCACCTGTACGAAGTCAACGTTGTTTATGATAGTGACAAAAATATGGTTTTATCTATTACAAAATTATATATAATAATGATGCAATTATTATTGTATATAATAATGATGCAATTATTATTGTAACATTTCTGAAATTATAATACATCAAAAAAAAAACATGACTAAATCTTTCATTCTGCAAAAACTTTCCGTAGTTTCTAGCATTTCAGTATCATTCTTAATGGCTCTTCGACCAACTTTTAAATCTCTAAAACCTGTTTAATAGATAACCGCACTATACAAAGAAGGTTTTACTCAACTCGGCCGCAGCTGTTTCATTCCAGAGCGGCCGATTCGTAAATAACAAATGAGGCCGATTAACCTATCGGATAATTGAACATCTGGGTAGCATTCACGGGTTTACTTACTAATGTTGCGATACTATTGTGCAAGCTGTAATGTCGGTAACATAATGATTCGCCTTCCACAACTGGACGGTTTGTTGATCGGAAGAAAATTACTTGGCTTTTTTAGTACTGCATAATATTATGGTGTCTGTTGTTTTGAAGATTTAGGTAGAGATGCATAGACAGTAAACGAGTTAACTACGCAGGCAGTAAGGTTTAAAAATTTGTCATGCCATATTCTTTTTGACTGAATGTTACATGCAGTACAAGAGTGTGGTAGGCACATACATTGAAAGTTATACCGCAACATTTTACAGGTAGCGGGCATCCTCAGATCATACTCGACGACTGAATAAAATAATGTTCAGATTACAATTTTAACATTGCTTTTAAGTCAAGCAAACATGATTTTTTGTTTTCATGTAAAACTTTAATATTGTCTCTTTATCGAATAAGTTTTAAAGTCTAAAATAATTTGTTTTAAGTTTTATTTATCTACCTTTTATTACGGTTCTACTTTCATCAGCAATAGTTCGACATATTATTATTATTAATAAGTAATTTAGTCTATAAGTAAACACACACATCATGCTCTAAAACATCTCACAATTCTAAAAACAATACAGTCGAACTCTAAACATTATTATGCACATTTTTTTTACATTATAAATCAACAAATCCTTCCAACATGTCGCGGGCAATTACTGCCGTGCAGGCCCTAAAGTGCAGTATGAGGAAAAAAGCGGTTTCGAGAAAACAGCGAGAAACTTTTTAACACTGTTTTTTATAATGTTATTAATGTGTATGGTGCATATTTTTATTGCTACGAGGACTAAATGACAACAAAGATGGTATTTACGAAAACAAATGTTAAATACGTTTATTAGATTTTAATTAAAATCAGATTTTTTAAAATCATAGCAGTTACTGCACGCAAAAAGTTACTCATATGCAGATTAAAATGCGGTAAAAATACTCGATACCACAAAATTTTATATTTTTTTGCTACTTTGCAGACTAATTTGCAGCATAAGACTTTTTTTTACTGCATTTTAATTTGAATCTTGAACAAATTGCACATGCAGTATATAGTATATAACAATGTCCGCCAACTTACGAGTATGTTTTAGATAGGAAAGGTGGTGTATTTTTTTATTTGTATTGCTTAAGTATATGATACTCATGAAAAGTTTAAGTTTTCGATCTCGAGGAGTGTCTGCGTTAGCCAACATCTTAGATTGAAAGGGTCCAAATTCGTTCTTTTTCACATAATGCTTCATCAGTTGACATTATGACGAAAATGTCTAGAGAAGTTCAGAGACAATAAAATTCCACAACAAATAGTATTTATACGTTACGTATATTTCGTTTGTTTAGACTCGTGAAACTTGTTTTACCGATTGCGATGCGTATTAGACGTTAAGATGTCTGAAGTAAAGGACAACTGATAAAATAATTTATTTTTTGATTAAATCAAGTTCTTTCCATTTAATTCAGTGCAATTGTCAATTATTTCTCCCCCTAAATTAAGAAAAAGAAAATGTTAAATATGAAAATGTATTTTATTCATTAGAACCACAGAAAACAAATATCCGCAATACATAAAAACATCCCTGTATAAAACAAAAAAACTATCTGGCTGACTGACTGATGTATCAACGCCCAGCCGAAATCGCTAGGTGTAGAAGCATGAAATTTTGCACAAGCATTCATAAATGACGTACCTAGGGCGGATTTTCGAAAATTCATCCCCTAAGAGGTTTAAAAATGGGATTAAAGTTTGTATGAAAATAATTTAATCTTACTCGATTTACTTGAAACTTTCCAACTTTCCAATTATCAACAAAATCGATTAAATAAGTGTTAAGAGGCTTTTTGATAATTCTATACCTTAAATACGCGTCCTCGTTGACAAAATCGTCGGCAAAATAGGTACTCGTCAAATGTGTAGACGATTTCTTATCAATGTGTGTTCTTCCTTAACTTTGTTTCTATGTGACGTACAGAATACGTACAAATAAAGTTGTTGTGGAATTTTTCTTTAAACTTCTTTTATATATTTTTGTCATAAAGTTAACTGTTAAAGCATTAAGTGAAAAAAAAAAAATTTGGACCCTACGGCTATGCATTAGCCGACACTTCTCGAGCTCGAAAACTTACATTTTTCATGAGTAGCTTAGACTAGCAATACAAATAAAAACTACACCACATAAAGCAAGGCAAAGCCTCTTTTTGGTCCTCATTGACTGGACTATAATAAGGTAATTGTAAATTAATTTTAAGTGCTTTGAACACAAGCGGTAATAAAGACATTTCGATAAAAAAATAATGGTAAGTAAGGTATACTTAAAGCTTTTGGGTTCCGCAGAAACATGAGATTTTTCAATTAAATGGCACATTAATTACCTACCTACAGTGTTTGGTTTCCGACTATATATAATTTAAGGGGAAATTATATACTGATTTTCATCGACAAATCTGCTTATAAAAATTCTACCAAAACACTTCGCGAATGGCGGCCATTTTTGTTTTTTAACCGGCCGAACAGAAACTGTACATTTTCAGTAGTACAATAAAATGCTAATATTTTTTAAACCAAGAGATCTATACACATACATGCAAATGACTTTATTGCGAAGGTAAACGTTGAGGCTTCTGAAAATTAACGAAAGTTTTCTAAAAAAATACGAAAAAAGAAACAAAAAACATGGGAAAACACGAAATTGTACACAAAAATTACTGTTATTTTTCACATATTTCACTCTAGCTCGAAAACTACCCCTGATTTTTGCTTAGGTTTTCGTGGTAAATTAGAAGAATTCGACTGATTGAGAGAGAGAGTTAGCGACAAATTCTGACTAAAACGCAGTAAAATATGACCTGTAAGTCCTGTAACTGCAGTGAAATTAGTAAAATCGTTCAAGTTACCAATTATAATGCAGTAACAGAGTATCATATTGCGTTTTAATTAGCATTTAAGTTTATTTTAATCTTTTGAAAATACTGACTATACTGCAGTTAATAATGAACATACTGCTTTTTAGCTAGTTTTCACGATATAAAGTTACTTCAATAACACTAAATAATACCACTTTTTAGTACTTTGCTGCATTTTAATCTGTAGTTCATTGTGAAATAAATTAGTGATCAACCATGCAGTATTAACACTTTTGGTACAAAAACGACTTACTGCGTTTTATTTTATATTCCTCAATATTTTTTTTGGGTATGGAATACAGATTTTTTGTGGTAATATCGATATTTACTGCGTTTAACTTGGTAAAGTGACGGATCGTGGTAGACGTAACTGCTATTACTGTATTTTAGTTGGTATTGTAATATATTTAGACATGCAAAATTAAAATAATGCTTTCTTAAATTTGATTTTTTAACCGTTTAGAGCATCCGAACAAATACCTGATTAGATCTACATGTTCCTTACAACGTGTACATTAAGGTTCAATATTCAACAAAAAAATGACAAAAAGCCTGTTACTGCGTTTTAGGGCCTGCACGGCAGAATTGTCTGACCATTTCACAGATTTTGATCACGCCGAGCTTTCTGACCAAGCGGCGATTTTTGGTCATGTGGCGATTTTTGGTCATGTGGCGATCTTTTTTCATTTGCCGATTTTTGATCATGTGGCGATTTTTGTTCCCTTGACCGATCAGCTGCAACGCCCACGTTTTGAACAATCACTCGCCGACTATCTACTAACTAATACTATTCTTGTAACTCTTCTTTACTCTAAATTGACTCTTCCATTACTGGCTTAACTGACTGAAGCCTGTTTTTACAGCACCAGACAGCTGCCCAAACTTTGGTGAGTGATTGCCTGATACAGCACTTCTTTTTTTTCCTTTTTACTGCACTGTTCAAACTGCGGGAGAACTTGAAATCTGACCATTGCGGTCATGACTTATTCTGAGAGTTTAACCATGCAAACTGTTTTCATTGATCCATGGGTGTTACATGAGGAAACGCTGTTGAATAACTCATCTAAACTTTCAATGGAATTCTAACAAACCGTTTGCACTGTTAAAGCGATACGACGCGAAATGTGTTGAAGAGTTTCAAATAAATGAAATAGCACGGTTACGCCCCACACACTCGGTAAAGCGTTCCCTCGCCCGCATTTTGAACAATTTCAAATTATTTCTTTCATTCATATTTTTGCTTTTATTCAACTTGTATATTCGCTTGACACTGACATACATTAATTTTTACACTACTTTACTGGAATACTTTTACATTAATGCTTTTACGAACGAATATAGGTAAGGCAGTTTTATGACTTTTTGCTTTTTTCTGAGGTTCTTTTTTTTTATTCTACACATTTTGACACCTCTAAACATGACTTTCGTGTGTCGATAACCTTGCAGAGAGGGCAGGGTTTGGCGTGGTTTATACAGATGAAATGCAGCAGGGGCGTGTGGCGGTCTCGGATAATGTAATAAAGCTAAAATGAACCTAATAGTTATGATGCACAACGTCTTTTTTGTCGGAAAGAGAATTGCGCCCGCGCTTGCATCCATCGCATGTCACCGCCGCCAGGTGCCGCGCCACTGCCACTCTGCGGCGCGTGTTCCTTATACGACATAGAGATAAGGTTAATTTTGGATTTTTTTGTTCACCACCGCCACACTCACCACGTCTCTTCTGTATTAACCGCGCCAGTGGATGGATTAAGAACAGAAAAAAATCTTCAGCTGCTTTGCCGCGTAACTTATTCTTCTTTTCTCCTAAACTCGGTGTAGTATTCTACTATATTTTTTGGCATGCCTTTCTATTCTTTCTCCAAAATCTGATCAGCCTTCCCTGTTTGAACCCTTTTTCTTTTCGCGTGTGATAGAGAAATTAAATACACTAGGTACCTACATATTTTTCTGAATAAAACAGAGATAACTTTCATATTATTTATGGACAGTGCCTGAGCGTTAAGATGTCAAAATTTGTCTATTCATTTCTTTTAATTGTGAGATATCTGTGTCAGAGTTAATTAAGCCACCTCTGGGAGACTCCAGAAGCCTCTGACATGTTGATTTAGAATTAAAGTTTCCTCAGAATATTTTCCTTCACCTTCATCAATGATGTCCAAATCAAAAGAACACTTAGAATAAGTACATGTATTTCAAAACGGATTTTGGTACTTTCCCAGGTAAAAATGGTCTGACAAATATTCTCTGAAAACTTTTTGTAAAGTCGGTTTATTTACGCTGAACTCTGATAACATTACTTCAATATGAACCTACACTTTCCATCCAATATTTTATGTAATTAAAATGAGGCGTGCATGGGCGATTGACGAGCTTTTATCATGAGATTATACTTGACCTAATAAACTTGCGGCCGATTTGACTGATTTTGGCACTCCGCCGAGCATGGCGGGCAGATGATACGCTGTTATGATTTTACGGTTTAAAATTTTGCTTTATCTGCATTGTGTTACAGGAAGGACAGTGAGCTGAATACATTGTCTTTAATTTTATGAACCTATCATTTTGTGAGATAATAACTAGGAAAATTGTTTTATAAACTATTTTTGTTCGAGGAAATATGAGGAAAAGTCCAAGCTCGCAAATCTCTGGTAAGCGTTTGGTATCTGGTATTGGTTAATGGATTTGCTAACCAAAGAAGTTAACGGATTGGTGATTAGTAATCACCAATTTGTTAACCATAGAAGTTAAGTAGGGACGCTATGGTTATTGATATTTTATCACATGTTCTGTGTATTTTATTAAATCTATACCTTAAAATGTTAGCGCACTTGATTCGAGATGGCTCGCTCTGGCATCCCACATGGGCCCATAGTCTTAAAGTGCCCAAGGCCTCCGATAGAGTAAAAACAGCCTTGTAAATGCTATAAATAAAAAATGTTATCCGGGATACCTGCTGCGATATTCATTAGGGAACCCAAACTCCACCTTCATTTGCTCGAAAAACCGTAACAGGAAAAGTCTATAGCGAGAGTTCACGAAGAGACCTATGTCAAACTGCGGGTTACGATAGTCGGGAGTTGATGAAAAAAAGTTTTGTCTCTAATTTTGCAGGTCACACGAAAACCACCCATAAAGCTGCGAAATAATAGTGATTTTTGGATTCAGATAATAAACTAACTTTGACAGTATTTGTGTGGATAATCGCACGTATGTGGTTACACAAAAATCGTCCTTAAAGCAACGGCAAGAAGATATTATTTTTTGGAGTTTGTTAGGTAGATGTTTGGACCATTTTTGTTTGTAAATTCCAGTCTCCGTAATCCATTAATCCAAACTCCATATTCAGGTCACAGTTATAGTAGATAACGTTTGCATCCGTTTGAGTACTATTCTGTGTTCAACACTCGTAGGCTTGGTTCGTTTTTTCTCACCCAAGTGCTCCGAACATGACGAAATGGAAAAAGTTAAATCAAACGCGATTTTATCTGCTGACTTAGTATCATTTTAATGCAAAACGTTCGTGTGAATGTCAGATATAGGTCTTACATAAATCGTTCTGCTTATTATCTAGATTAAAACTGAAAACTTTAGTGTCGGAAGAAGATGGAGCTATACGGGATATATAGCGCCATCTTTCCAACACTGAAGTAAGAATTTATCGAAGTAGAAGTGCTAGAAATCGTGGAGTATTACAGAACTTGCGTAACAATTGACCCGGCTTTGCCTCCACTATCAGTAACTGGGTGCGATTGTGTTGAGAATCAAAGTCTGGAATCTATTCAAAGCTCAAAGTGTTACATTTCAGACGACTGGGTCTGATTTTTCTTATTCAACTGAAATATGAAGGCTTTGTGAATAGAGATTTAACGCCACAGTCAATGTAAATGATACTGGCTACCAACTTGACTTTTAAAAGTTTGAAAATAGAATACGAAACGTCACCGAAAGAAATGTAGAGCTGGCCATACACGTACCAGTATACTTGCGCAAATCTAGACTTGCACAAACACAGGCTTGTGAGAAAGTTAGTTTGCGTAAGTATCTTCCCACACACTTTACAGTATACTTGCGCAAGCAAAAATTCATTCTTGAGCCGGCCATACACGTACCAGTATTGGTACGTGTATGGCCGGCTCAAGAATGAATTTTTGGATTTTTAACTTTTGAGGGGGAGCGAGACAACCCCGACACAAGTGTTGTTAACCACTTACTCGGGTTATAATTTCATTTCACACACGTTATGTTAATGTAAGAGACTAATAAACGATTCGTTTTAATTTAAAAATTCGACCTTATTGCAGGTGGATTTTAGTCAATTCGAATCTGACAGTCATTTCAACTCCAGGATTGCGATAGCCTAGCTGGTCATCAAGTTCTGCGTTTAAGTTCTTTAATAGATTTTTAACTTTTTCACTAAAGCACTAGGTTCATATTTGATTGGAAACAAAAGACATCAAGAAAGGCAAGGAACACTTTTAGAATCACCCGCAAACGAAGCAGCTAACAAAAGCTAGTGCTCCATGAACTACATACCCCAAAACGTTCCTACCTACGCAGTACAACATTAGCGTTCCTTCAATCACCTGTCACTATACAATGACAGCTAAGAACAACGTTTTCGCATCAACTGCTGTTCACTACACTATTGCAAGTCACGCACTTCCTGATTCAACATGATTAATTCAGCCTTCAGTTGTGCTAATGGAAAGGATGTCTAATGTTAGAACATAAGGTCATTATTGAACGTAGGTCATCATCATCTGCCTAGCCTTTTCCCAATTATATTGGGGTCGGCTTCCAGTCGAACCAGATGAAGCTGAATATCAGTATTTTATATGGAGCGACTGCCTATCGGACCTCCCCAACCCAGTAACTGGATAATACGAAACTCCATGATAAGACTTGGTAGTCAGACATTAGAGCTTCTGACTAACAGTAACGACTGTCAAAGATCTTCAAATGACATTAGTGAGCATCAAACGATCACGCTTGTAATCCTTGAGGGATTAGACAGAGAGTACTAGCAGATACAGTTATATTAATTTGGTGATGATAATTTAAGTCCTCAGTAAACTCCATCGATGCAAATGAAAATTTCTGATAAAAATATCATGGAAATACTTCAATAACTACTATTAAATCAACCTTAAAAGCTATAGTATCAAAAAAGAACATTAGAAGAATTAATGGTAAGCTACACAATAACCTAGAATTAAACCTAAAAGACTAGAAACATGCAATGTTCAATGTTGCAGACTAGTTCCAAACAAACAGAAGACAAAGAGCGAGACAAAGCGGCAAACAGAAAGAAAAAGGCAAACAGCATTGTTTTGAAGCGAACGCTAAACAGAAGCCATTGTGGGACAAGCTCGTTCATGTATGAAATGTATTTATTCTATTGCTGCATCCAGACCAAACGTTTGGAGAATCAGAGAAATGTATCAATACCACAGAGTAGATGGGAACAGAAGATCGGGTCTATGTAACGAGCGATGAAAGAGAGTAGGACGCTCACTTAACTGGAGCTACATGTGATGCGCATCTTGAGACTACGACTGTGGAAAAACCAAGAATGAATATTGTTGTTTACATCCGAAATAAATATTGGTTTTTGATGGCTACTTCTGATTGGCCTTTACAAAATATAGAATAGGCAAATTCATTCGTTGATTGGTTACAGAAAAAACAACCAACCAAAGATAGTAACTGAGATTTTTGCACTGCTGGGCAAGGGCCTCACTCCACTCTGCGACGCGACTGCGACTGCGACTGTGGTCCAGTCCTTCTTATGCGGTCCAAGTCATGTCTATGATACGGGACACTACAACGTGACAACAGACACACGGGCTCTGGTTGTCTGGTTCTAGTCGCATCGCATGTAGTTGTGAACCATAGACTAGATGATAAAGCGATCTCAAATGAATGTGGAAGACTGGAGTGAGCTTGCATTCGCTGTGCGAGACATCTGAGTGGTTTCTCACTCGTAATATAAAGCTAGCCTTCTGTAACTATCTATTCCATCCCAATACATAGCTCGAATAGCTCCAAATCGTCGCTCAAATAACAAAATCGATTGCGGATGATTCATAGTTGGGAAGCACGCGACGGAATCGCGGATGTTTTGAATAGTGCCGATTTATATCGATTGATTTCTGCTTTGTTGTGATTATGGAAGCTATTAAGCTACTTTGGGCTTGTTTGCGTTTCAGCCGTAGGATGTCCACTTCTGAACATAGACCTCCTCCATAAATTTACAAGGCAGGGGACAGCTTACATCCAGCGCGGTCTATGACCTTGTGGATATTTAAGATTTGTTAAAACTAGGAATTTTGTTATTTTGTCACGGAGTAACTTATGAAACATTAAGAATTAATTGCTTTAAGAGAAAATACCGCAGATTTGATTGAACATGAAATGTCATCCTTGATTTATAAACAAGTTTGTAACAGTATCATTACAAACTGTAACCTATAAATAAAACAGGTACCTGATACTAACCAGTACGGTAATGTTAAAGAAAGAATCGCAAATTCATAAAACTTTTTAATAGAACTACATAACAATACAACTTTCATAAAATATAAGAACAAAACTAACAATGAGAACTATCAATACGAGTATCACTTTCTCCCGGCGTCTGTCCAGCAGAATCTAGCAGGGATTCTGTTCAGACGTTCAGGTTTAACACCGGCTGAGTAGTCTTTCAATCCTCCGGCAGCTTCCCCACAACCTGAAGAAGGGGGTTTCTTATCTAATTTCTCTTCTGACACTAACTCTGTAACTGCACTCTTACTTCTCCTGTACAATGATTCCTGGTGTAGTTCTTCTTCTGAACTGTAATCTTCTTTACTTTCTATCAAATCTTCTTCTAAATCTTCTAACGCTGATGCTTTTAGTTCACGCCTGTGTGCACTCGCCACGGAAGGTAAAGATTTCTTTACTAATAGAGTTTCTGAATTCTTCTCCAGTGCAAGTAATTCTTTCTTTTCTGGTGCTCGAATTTCTGGTGTTTTCTCCAGAGCATGTGTATCTAATTTATTTTCAATGCATGATATCCTTTCTAAAATCGTGTCTAGTTTGCTTGTATTGTTCTTTAAGATTTTCTGCAATCTTGTTATGTCAGCATTATTATTGCAGTTGTTTATTTCTGATATACATTCTCTAAGAGCAGTCAATATCGGAGTTTTAATACTGTCGCTAAGGAAATGTTTATCCTTTTCGTTCATAAGATGTATTTTTATCTTTGATTCACCTTGGTGTTCGGTCGCCAAAGCTTCAAAAGATTCCGAAACAACTAACTTTGAGCCCTCATTTACTTTTTTATGGTGACTTCGTTCCTTTTTGTGATATTTCTTTTCCGAAACTTCAGAAAATGTGCAGCATAATGACTGATTGACGTTTAAATCATCTAAAGTGTTGCTTGAACCTTGGCTGACACTAAAACTTTCTTTCCTCACTTTTCTGTAAGTTTCAAATACTTTTTTAGCGTCTCCCTTTTCTTCATGCGTGACACCGTGGTGATCAAAACTAGATTCATGTTTCTTTTCTTTCTTCCTGTGCTTTTTTGTGGTTTTCACAGTGTAAAACACTGGTATTTTTTCATCACTCTGTGGTATGACTAAAGGCACAAGATTTTTAGCAAATCTTATAGTCTGATCTACCACTTCTTGATCATTATTTCTGATTTTATAAGTTTTATTTGTAGACAGTTCTGTATTTTTGTCACTGTTGAACTGTTGTCCTTTATCCTGATATTTGTTTTTCTTTTCTTTCTTCCATTTAAATTTTTCCTTACTTTCAGGGTTTTTATAATCGTCTAAATATTTCTTGTGAATAAATACGACGGAATTGTATGAGCGTTGATGAGGGAAGTAATTAGATAGGTTAACGCCGTTGATTTCTTTGAGAGGCGGTTTCCATTCTGTGGGTAAAAGAGGTTAATATTAACGTGGGAATTGTTCGGTTTATTGCCTTCGTTAAGTGTTCACTTCACTGGGTGGGTGGAGGATATTTTAAAGCAGGTAATTAGGAGCTAGTTTAATGAACAGTCTTCTTTAAAGCCATGTTTCGCAGAGATGAGTAACTGAACCTCACTACCCGGTGAGCCAGCTAAACATATATTTTTATGTCTTTTCATATACTAGCTTATAACCCCGTTTCCATGGCTCCATATGTGTTGGTAAAGCGTAACCAACAAAACACATAATATTCGCATTTATAACATAAGTTAAGATCTGTTGTCGACTTAATTTTCAATAGTTTTAAACCAAGCTTGTAACGAGATGCACATACATTGTGTAATAAATAAAAAATACTGCGACAAATAAATCCTACTAATATTATAAACATGAAAGTTTGTTTGGATGGATGGATGTATGTTTGTTACGCTTTCTCGCAAAAACCTCTAAACGGATTAGGATGAAATATGGTACACAGATACTTTAGAACCTGGATTAACACATAGGATAGTTTTTATCCCGATTTTATGTTCCTGTGGGAGAATTTTCGAGTTGTAGCGGGTGAAGCCACTAGCAGCAAATCTTTGGTACGTAACTAAATTCGCAACATTACACAAAAGATGGAATTTATAAAATAAAGTCTCACCTGAAGCCATTCAGTAAATAATATACGATTAATAATATTCTATCTATAAACAGTAAATTAATATTAATTATTGAAAATTCGCAAGGTAAACATTGACAAGCCGTCACTGACACAGGATTTTTTTTATTTTTGTCAATAGTTTGCCCAAGTTTGCCCTAGATTTTCTCTTGAGCCTTAAAAAGGTTTTATGTAAACTCAATCACATAAGAAAAACTGGCTGACGAAAGACCCGTACACAGCTTTGCGGTTAGACATTATCTAATTACTTTGTAAAACGCAAATTCACCACTTAGCGCCTCGTGGCGTATTTCAAACATGTATATTTTTTTTTCTAAGGGATTTATTTCCCCGGAACATAGGGCTATTGAAGGACACCGTGGATTTTAGTCAGTACAAGTCTGACAGTCCCTCCCGCCCTGTCCGGGG
Organism: Agrotis clavis; assembly: GCA_954870645.1. Classification (NCBI taxonomy): domain Eukaryota; kingdom Metazoa; phylum Arthropoda; class Insecta; order Lepidoptera; family Noctuidae; genus Agrotis; species Agrotis clavis. The sequence goes on along the minus strand of OX940932.1, from coordinate 20,243,748 downwards.
TGGGAGGACTCATTTGATGATTTTACCAAGCTAAAAAAAAAAAGATAAGTTATTTGATATGTTTAACATCCCGCCTCCTTCCAGAAAAAAAGGGGTTTGTCTTACAAACGGACAACGAGGTGATCTTACGAGTATAAGGTTTCCAATTATTCCTTTTGATGAACGCCTTAAAAGGTGTTCTCGTTTTTCGAAATAAGTATTTTGTTATAATGTGGAAGGTACAATCTATACTCAAAGGTCGGGGGCCCAGGTAAGAACATCCTGCCTTATTTGTGGATATAATGGCTCACCTATGGAAGGCATATTTGAACAACAGTATTTTAGTTTTGACATTCATAATGGACATTGCAAACAAGCAAAATTACAAACGGATCAAAACACCAGACATAATCCGAAATCCAATTCAATTACACCCCCTACAAAGGGGTGAAACCGGTACATATCTGTCTGCGAATGCGTTGGGATAAAGGGGTATCGCAACTAATTAATATTGTTAAAACCCGTCTAGATATGGAGAAACTGAAAATCAAACAACAAAACTGCATCGCAATGCATTTTCATCCGTGTACTGAAAGCTTAAATCCTTTTTTTATATGGCAACTCTGATAACGGTACACGGGGAAATATCAAACATATGCAGTAGGTTATAAAGTGCAATTTTGGTTGATAAACTAGTTTCCTTTGTAACGTACTGGGGGTTGCATGCAATCCCGGGCATAGCTCATATTTTACCTCGCCAGGGTCTCGATTGATCGCTCTCCGGTCAGTTCAATGCAGGTTGAGCTAGAGACATGACGCGTTTGTCGTATTGGGGTGATACTGCTACCCGGGGTGGTCATTTTAAAGGGGTCTTGGGGCATTTGATACGAACTTCGACGGTGCATTTGGTGTTTTGACGCATCCTGTAGAAGGTTGAGCTGAAATGAAGGTAGGCAGACTTTTTCACTTGATTTTAGGTTTTGTTCGTGATTTTTTAAGTAGTTATAGTTTTACGTTATTTTGTTTAAAATGAACGTGTTATTTCTTTAGATATATGTATGAGTAACTAAATTACTTGGTAGGTAAATGTACACCGTAGATTAGTATTTATTGTCCACCAAATCCATCCAAAGGTCTGGAATAAATTGCTTTTCGCGATAAGACCTCCCATTGTGTTCCCCTTTATTTTTATTTTTTCGAGGTAAAATCATCAAATGAGTCCTTTCATCCCGGGCAGGGCGGGAGGGACTGTCAGACTTGTACTGACTAAAATCCACGGTGTCCTTCGGTATCGCTTTGTGTATCGGAGTCCCGGTAATTCGTGAGTCCTGCGACCCAGGTAGGCTGTGGCCCTCAAAAGGGGGGGGCCCGTCATAAAGCTGACACTCTTTGAGGCGCGCGTGGAATCCGTGGAGTCGCCCATTACTCGTAGTTGACAGTCCCAGCTCTGGCCTGGGAGGGAGGACTTATTTGATGATTTTATCATGCTAAAAAAAAATATGGATTTTAAAAAGGTTTAAATCTCATTGTCGATAATTATAATAACTAGGTTAATTAAAACACGAACGTTTTGCTAACCACAATTAAAAAAAACAACATGAAACACAATCGTATCAACAATGCACGGCTGTTAAATGACATAATCACTAGTTAAATCAATTAACACTGTTCGTTTTAATAATTAAACGGATTGGCGTTAATTACTGTGATATGACCACGTTTAGTACTGCGTACGTTTCTAACGTCATTGATTTCAAAGGTATGTTTGGCGCAGTGGCTAAGCGAGTGACGGCTGCGTTGCATGTCGCGGGTTCGATTCCTGCAAGAAATAAATATTTCTACGGCCCCCAGATGGTTGCTCTGGGTCTGACTCTTTGTGTATGTCAATTTAGATGAATGTAAACGTACTCACGCGACAGGAGAAAGAACTATGTAGAATGAAAAAACACGTTGCCCATGTTTTGTTTTTTAAGTCGTATTATGACTTTCGATTGAATTAATTTCGACTCTAAAGGTACAGATACACATGCTTTAAACTAGCATGCTAAAGCACGGGAGCATGCTACTTTTAAGCAAATGCTACTTAGTAGCTTGGACTTATTCGTCAACTCGCCCGCAATTAACTCGCCCGCTCGGGCGAGTTGGCACCTTCCGATTTTATCTTTTTTTGTTGTCGTCAACTCGCCACTGAGCGAAAATCTGACGAATTTACAGTCGTCTACAAAAGTGTTTCTATAAATTTAACATTTAATTTAATTGAACCTGCTTCACATGTTTAAGACACTAAACGACTGTAGAGTTGATTAACTGAGGACCAGTAGATTGTTTTCATTAGTAAGTAACATGTTAACGTTTGTTATAAAAAAAATCATTTACAACAAACCCTGATCTGTGATTTTTAACCGACTTCCAAAAGGAGGAGGTTCTCAATTCGGATGTTTGTATTTTTTCTTTATGTTTGTTCGGGCATAACTCCGTCGTTTAAAAACCGATTTGAAAAATTCTTTTTTGTTGGATAGGGTATACTTCCGGAATGGTCCCATTAAAATTTTATCGAAATCGGACTAGCACTTTTTGAAAAATCAACATAAATCACCAAAAACCTAAAAAGTTTTCAACTTTGTCTACACCGATTACTCCGAGGTTTCTGGTCCGATTTAGATGATTCTTTTTTTGTTCGATACAGTATATCTGCCATTTGGTCCCATAAAATTTTCATTTAGTTTGGTGTAGTAGTTTTTATTTTTAGTTTTTAATGTTTTTATAAATAGGCGTTGTTATTACCGGTGCTACGGATTACAAAATTTTAGTGCACATGTAAGAAAATTATGTATTTGACAATAATTTGGGTTGAATAGTGAAACTAAAAAGGATAAAATAAAAAACAAAATGTAACCGACTTCAAAACCACCACAAAAAAGTTCAAAATAACCTACAAATAAACTTTTCTTTCGAAAGTCGGTGACAAAAGTCAATGAAATAAAAAACAAAGTCACCGACTTTCGAAAGAAAAGTTTTTTTTGTAGGTTATTTTGAACTTTTTTGTGGTGGTTTTGAAGTCGGTTACATTTTTTTTTTAAAGTTTTTTATATAGTTCCTAAGACTGTGATTGTTTTTATAAGTAAGTAATAAATGTTAACGTTTGATATAAAAATCATTTACAACAAACCCTGATCTGTGATTTTATAGTTCCTAAGACTGTGATTTTTTATAGTAGTATTAAGTAATAATTAACCAAATGTATTTTGATAATTATTGTTGATTTTACTTTGTTACCTATATTTGTTTAGTTTAGTCATGTTACATACTAGGTTATATATATGAAAAAGAAACTAGAAAAAACGTGATATTGTTGATAATCTTCAAAATGTAGGTAACATATAAGCAGTTTTTTTTTGTTTGGCATGTGTTGTAAATTATAATACATAATATACCTATTAAAAAACTACCTTCCTTTTATTTCAAATCGTACAACGCCTTATACTTATAAAGTAGGTTTCTATATTGAATTTATTATAACACTTTTATAGATGACTGTACCATTTTTCGTTCAGTGGCGAGTTGACGACAACAAAAAAAGATAAAATCAGAAGGTGCCAACTCGCCCGAGCGGGCGAGATAATTGCGGGCGAGTTGACGAATAAGTCGTAGCTTGTGTATCGAAACCATTTGCTAATAATGAGCATGCTAATTTAAATGTAAACTATTCTTTCGAATGAAGCATGCTCATAAGCATGCTCTTTTAGCATGCTAGTTTACAAATGCTAGTCAGTAGCATGTGTATCGAAACCATTTGCTACTAATGAGCATGCTAATTTAAATGTAAACTATTCTTTCGAATGAAGCATGTTCTTTTAGCATGCTAGTTTAAAGCATGTGTATCAGTACCTTTATACTGGGGCCAAAAGGATAAAAACAGCAACAAAAGTTTTTTTTTTTATTATTATTATAGATAGGTTCGCGTTTGACCACTATCTCGCCTGATGGTAAGCGAAGATGTGGTCGACGATGAAGCACGCTTGCCTAGAAGTAACCTGTTCACTCTTGACTTGAAGACCCCAAGGTTATAGCTGCCGGGAAATACAGATGGCCGGCAGGGAATTCCACTCCTTAGCTGTGCGTACAATAAAGGTATTGGCAAAACGCTTTGTACGCACCGGAGGGATGTGGTATAGTTTTTATGAAATGCATTTATAGAACCAATGAAATATCACAGACAGAATTTATTTGCCCTCATACTGCCCAAGATATTTAGATAAATAGATAGGTTGTACTGGTAAAAGTAACCTCACAATAATAGTAAAACTACTAAATTATAAATTCTATGGTTACAATGGCAGTGTTATCGCTCAAAGTCAAAGTCAAAATTATTTATTTGCGTTAAATGTGGTATGTACAAAGATGGTAAAAATAAATATAAGTTCAAACACATTTCGCCATAAAAATGACATGCAAACATTATTCTGTTTTAGGTTACACGTTATTTGGTAACTGCATAAAATAAACTTCAGGGCTTGTTAAATTTATATAAAACAATATTTTGCTGTTAAAATTAGTTAACATACAAATTATACTTTACCTAAAATATTTAAAATTAGTTTGCAAACATAACATTAAAAACAACCAATTCAAAATATTATTATAGATATTACATTATTGTATTATTATTATATTATTGTTCTAAATAGTTATAATACATTACGGTAGTGATATGACTTACAATTGGATTTTTTTAGAAATTCAGCTACGGAATAAAAGCTGTGTGAAATGAGCCATTTTTTTAAAACAATGCAAAATTTTTTGTAGGGAAGGTCAGTAATATCCTTTGGTAATGAGTTAAAGATAAGAGGAGCCATATAAATACAATTACGTCTGACTAGTTCAATCCTAGGAACCGGCATTTTTAATGGGAACTGTGCAACTGTACGTTTATTTTTGTTGTCTAAGGGTTCAAAAAGCGAATAATTTGTTTTGACAAATTTTGCGATTTCGTATATATACATACAAGGAACTGTAAGAAGGTTGTGTGACTTAAATACTGGTCTGCAAGAATCAGTCCAGTCCATGTTGAAAATTGAGCGTATGCATTTTTTCTGTGCTAACAGAACTCTTGTTACCTCAGAAGAGTTCCCCCAGAGAATGATGCCATACCTGATGATGGAGCAAACATAGGCATGATATACCATCAAAGCAGTTTGTCTAGTAGTCTCATCTTTGACTTTTTTGAGTGCGAAAACGAATCTATTTATTTTTGTACTAAGTTCATCGATGTGATCCTTCCAGGTGAAATGTTCATCAATTGTAATACCTAGGAATTTAGTTTTATTAATTTGTTGAACTGCTTGATCTTTGTGGGCTATGTTAAGTTTGATATATTTACCTTTCTGTGTTTTAAAGTTTAATATTTTAGTTTTCTCTACATTAATTTTTAAAGCGTTCGTATCTAACCATGTTATTATTTTATTTAAGGTTTTATTTATTGTAGACTCATGTGATTCGTCATTTTTACAATCTAAGATAACTGTTGTATCATCAGCAAACAGAACACAGTCTTGGTCTATAGCTTGCGGAAGGTCATTGACATATACAATGAATAACGGTGGCCCCAAGATGCTTCCCTGTGGAACACCAAAGTAATTGTATCGAGGAACAGAATCAAAGTTCGTGATGCAATTGACTTTGTCATCGAATTTAGTTATTCTTGTTATCTGCGTTCTGTTAGAAAGAGATCATCATAGCCGGCTGATTTAGTGTTTTTTAATGTTTTTAATATGCTGAAAATTTCAGACGGATTACAAGGCGTTAGAAAAATGCTATTATCATTACTTTTAATATCGGGGTTAGTATCAATAGGGGTGCTTGGACAGGTAGCGCTATTTTCAACAACATCAATAAAGAAATTATTAAATTTATTTGCTATGTCCGGGCCCGATGTTACTATAACATCGTTGTCAATAATATCATTAATATATTCGCGAGATCTTTCGTTACCTGTACAACGTTTAACAATATCCCATGAAGCTTTACCCTTATTTTTTGAACAGGCAATGTGCTTTAGGTTACATAAAGATTTTAAGTTATGAATACATTTCCTTAACAAATTGGAGTAAACCTTAAATTTAGTTTTATTTTCACTTGTTTTGCTTAGATAGTATTTATATCTTAATATACGTTTAGTGTGACTACTCATTTTAACTCCTTTTGTAATCCATTTTAATGTACCATATTTAAACTGTTTTTTTACCTTTATGACGGGGAAACATAATTTATAAAACAAAGTTAAAGTATCATGAAAGTTATTAAAAGCACTATTTGTGTCAGAAATATTGTATACTTCCGAAAAAGATAGGTTGCTGATATGTTCGATGAATTTGTTGACATTTTCTTTACTCAGGTCATTAATGGTCATAAAGTAATAACTTGATATAGGTTTTTGATCGTATTCAAACTTCACAACCTGTGCTGTGTTATGATCTGATAAATAAACATTATGTGTAGAACCTACTATATTTTTTTTTTTTTTTTTTTTTTTTTTAGCGTGGTAAAATCATCAAATGAGTCCTCCAACCCCGGGCAGGGCGGGAGGGACTGTCAGACTTTTACTGACTAAAATCCACGGTGTCCTTCAATAGCCCTTTCTGTTCCAGGGTCACGGTAATGAAACAATCCCGCGACCCCGGCAGGCTTTGGCCCTCTGAGAGGGGGGCCCCGTCATTATGCTGACGCTCTTTGAGGCGCGCGTGGGACACAACGCGCCGTCGACCCGGGCATGGTCCTTGGTCGGGCAGCGAGTTGCCCTTTACTCGCTGCCCGCATGCCCGCGCCTACGGTGGCCGGAGATCATCTAGCGACGTCCGTCGCCGTGGGCGCCTACCACTGCGGCTGGGGCGGAGGGAGGACGCTGTCCTCTCTCGCTCGCGGCCTGCCTCCTCCTTTACGAGCATTACTGCCTCGCAGAAGGAGCTGACCGCTTCCCACTCCGTCTCGCCCCGCAGCATGGCCGCAACCAATGCCGGGCGCGAGAGGTCTCCGCCTATCGCAGCCGTGAGGACACGTCGGTGCTCCGCCCAAGCTGGGCAGTCTTGCACCGTATGCTCCACCGTGTCCTCCGGGCGATCTTCGCAGTGGTGACACCCAGGCGTCTCCTCCTTTCGCATCAGACACAGGTACCTCCCGAAACTTCCGTGTCCGGTGAGGACCTGCGTCAAGCGGTAGGTCAGGACGCCATGACTTCTCTCCAGCCACTCCTCAAAGAGGGGTCTTACCGCCGCAATTGCGGCGTGCCCGAGAACCTACTATATTTGGAACATTACTGATGATGTTGTCAATACATGTGTTTAACCTGGTGGGCTCTTTGATGTGACACCGCATACCATAATTAGAGAGAAGATCTTTGAATTTTGTACTATTGCTATCATTAGATAAAAGGTTTATATTAAAATCACCGGCTATTATTATTTTACTTTTTTTATATTGCAGTTTTCGTAGGGTCTTGTTCAAGTTTTCAAAAAATATGTCTATGTTGGATGACGGTGTTCTGTAAATACATAATATGATCACTTGTATTGATTTAATCTCCAGTCCACAGATCTCGTAATGCTTTTCGATGCAAAATTCATTTATTTCTTTTAATTCGGTACTTTGAATATAGTTTTTACACAGTATGCATGTACCACCTCGCCGTTGATCAGGCCGCGAGTATATAGCACCAACATAGAAATTATTGACTGAAAGGTACTTTTCATCCCCTCTTAAAATAAAGTGTTCGCTAAGACATATCACCCCTATATCCAAATCAGACTCACGCATCTCATTAATAGTAATATCGATATATTGCAGCTTATTTAAGGCTCCTGCAATGTTTTGATGGAGTACTGAAAATATATTTCTGCTGGATTTATTGTTTTTAAAAAACTGTTTCCGATTGTTACATGGTGAGGCCTCGAAAAAATGTTTTATTTGGGCTCATATTTATTTTAATTTTAGAAAAATAATAAGGAATTGTACCTTTATTTGGAATAGCTTTTTTAACATTATTTGGAATAGTGTCAGTAGAAGTTATACTATTTTTTGCAGTTTTCAAATCAATTGGCTCTTTATATGATAAAAATGTATGATTGTAGAAGATTGTGTCTACTAAGAAATTAATCTTTTTACAAGTTTCTATTAATAAACGTTTTCTGCTATAATAGTGTCTGCCAATATCTAAAAAGGTACAATTTGAAAAGTTTTGCGACATGTTTTTTAGTAGACCATTTAATAATATTTCATTCAAATGCCTATTGTGCAGAACGTTTAGAATAATAACATTTGTGTTTTTGATACATTTCAATAAGGACGCCAATTCTATTATTATTTTGTTCGGATTACTGTCATTTTCACCAACACACAAAACTAAAAAGTTGTTTTTACAGTCATTTAACTTATAATTTTGTGACAAAATATCCTCGCTGAGAGCGATGTCTTCTAGACAACCTTTGAATGGAGTAAACGAACTTAAAATAAATAAATAAAAATAAAGCCTTCGAGAGACGCTTCGCAGATGAAACGAATTGCATGTTGATAGCATCAATAAATTGCTAATCTAATTAGCCCATCAGAGGGCAAAAAAATAACACACGTTTTTGCAAAAATAAAACGCATTAAAACTCGTGACGTAAGAACTTTTTTTAATTGCTTTTATAAAAAAAAAAAACGTTGTTCCACACTATGAATTTCTCTTGTATCGTGGGTGCTTTTACAAACATAATATAAACTCAGTCTAGTGATGTTGCGAATATCTGATTTTTGACATTCGCGAATGCGAATGCGGATGCCAATATTCAAATCCAATATTCGCGAATGCGAATGCGAATATTCAGTTTTAAATCAATTACGTTAGATAATTTAGAAAATACAAAAAGAAACACTTTTTAATGTAACTTTTTAACTTATTTTTATTAAATTTTTTACTTCCTGTCTGTAACGAGAATGGAAAAAGTATGCAGGGTGATTTTTTTAACCGACTTCAAAAAAAAAAGTAGGTTCTCAGTTCGACCTGTATGTATGTATGTATGTATGTATGTATGTATGTTTGTCCGCGATTATCTCGCGTTTGGCTGAACGGATTTTGATGCAGTTTTCAGGAAAGTGTTCATTACATTCTGGAGAAGGGTTTAGTATATAACACTAATAGATATCCCGTGACGTTGCCCACGTGGATCCGTTTTTGCTTACTTGGATTGTAGATTTTCAGAGACGATTGCATGTTTGTCTGCAATTATCTCGCGTTTGGCTGAACCGATTTTGATGCGGTTTACAGAAAAGTGTTCGTTACATTCTGGAGAAGGTTTTAGTATATAACAATAATGGATACCTCGTGAAGTTGCCCGCATAGATCCGTTTTTGTTGCTTACTAGGATTGTAGATTTTCAAAGACGCATTTTCAGAGATATGAAGATTTTTGTTAAATATCTGAATTAAAAAGGGAAAAATAAAAAACCTTTTTTTTTAACAAGTTTTTTTTAACTGGGCGTGGTTGACCTTGTGAAACTAAAAGGAATGTCGAAAAACTATGAAAGGAATCTCGAGGCCGATTTTGACGAAAACTAAAACTGCATTTTTACTTCACCAGAATTTGATCCTTGCTCCAGCTGGTTCGATTCCTGGCCAGGATTACTGATTCTGCTAAAATCCCACGATGCATTTTTAGTTTCCGTCAAAATTGGCCTCGAGACTCCTTTCAATGTTTTTCGATATTCCTGATAGTTTCGGATTTAGCCATTCACACCCCATTGAACAATTCACCCTGTATAAGAGTGGCTCTAAGAATGGCGTCAGTGAAAGAAAAACAGACAGAAACACGTTTATCTTAGCATGGTCATATTTATGATTAATTATTGTGATTGATTTGATGAACATTAATATTGATGAATGGCGAGATAAAGGCAGATTAAACAAAAGATGAATGGAGAGGACGACAAAAAAAAGATAAGAATGAATGGAGTGTGTAGAAGAAGGAGTACCAAATATTGGTATTTTTTCAGTCTTTCGTATTCGCAAAATATTCGCATGAATTTTGCGAATGCGAATGTCTAAAAATATGCGAATATCCGCATGATGCGAATGCGAATGCGAATATTCGTAACATCTCTAAAACTCACATACACAAACTCCCAGACCCGGAACAACTATTTGTAAATCATAATACAATAAATTTGCTCCGTGCGGGAATCGAACCCGCGAACGCAGCGCAGCAGTCCAATCGCTCAGGCACTGCGCTAAACGCCGGCTCCACACGTTGGCCGTGTTTGCCGAACAGAAGGAGACGGCGCTATACCAGAAAGCAAGACGAACAAAACGAACAAAAAGACAAATAATTCTATCTCGTTTCTTAGTAGATGTGTGTGTGGAGCCGGCGAAATACTATTACGTAAAAGTTGTAGTACTCTTCCAATTCTCTCTCTTTTTGGCGGATTTGTGCCACTATGATGCTGTGGAAAAATGCTGCCTATCGCATTGAGTCCGAGCAAGGCGGCAAGCGTGGTAACACTGCCGCGCAGCATTTCTGCCACTGTATTGTTGCGGTCTTATCACGACTATCTTGTTTTTTGTGAAGTAAACAAACAAAAAAAAATTACCTTCGACGTTATTTATTTATTTTAAGAAAACGTGGGAAACGTTTTCTTAAGCTAACACTAGGAATTTCTCCTGCGCGTTTACAAACATAGAAACTGGTCGCTGGACTTATTTCCATCACCGTGACCCCGGAACATAAAGGGCTATTGAAGGACACCGTGTATTTTAGTCAGTACAAGTCTGACAGTCCCTCCCGCCCTGGCCGGGGTGGGGGCCTCATTTGATAATTTTACCACGCTAAAAAAAAAAACACATAGAAACTCACATACAAAAAAAATGTTCCTCGTTCGTACAGTCATGAGCAATAGTATGTATGCAAAGTTTTGCCTTTTCATTTGACTTCTGTTTTGGAAACCATACTATTAAGAAATAGGTCTTATTTCAAAGTGTGAACCAGTATTTCACGAGTAAATTGCGTTTGAATTTTGTTAAGTGTATACTTGTTATTGCTCGTGACAGTACACTATTTAATATTTCCATACACGGCCTTTCGTGCTAAATCATACCCGGTGATCGAACCCAGGACCCCCCACTGAACAGTCGCGTTTCGAAAATGAACCAATTACAGTCAGATATTACAGTTACAAGGTAATACGGAACATCTATATTAGAAACAGTGACTTTCTAAGCTATGTGTGCACGCAATCGCAAATCGGAACTTTCAGCGTTTCAGCATTTCAGCGACCTTGCTTGAATCACGCGATGTCTAAGCTTTGGATCCTTTAAACGAGAATTAGGTTACTCGTGACTTACATTTTACCTATTTGTCAAGGTAAAAATACCTTTCACAAGGCATAATCAGCCTATTATTATCCCACGGGTAGAACACAAACTCCCTCTTTATCAGAAGGAGTGGGCTATAATCCACCACGCGGAGCCATGTCAAAAGTCTTTGAATTTTTGGTTCTAGAAGTTACGGGATTCCATCATTTTTCTTCACCGTTTAAAGAGCAGTGGTGATGAAATAAATAACACAAAGTATGTAATTCACTTGGCTTGCTTGTGTACAATGTTCTACAACCACGAATAAAAAGTTATAATCAAAGGACTTCCTTTCACAGAAATATTTCTCAGTATCATCAACAATAGAACAACAATAGAGCAGTGGTGGCCCAGTGGTATCGGTCCCAACTAACGAGTTGTAGGTCGTGGGTTCGAACCCCGCCAGGCGAATTACTTTGTGTAATTTATTTCATCGCCACTGCTCTCAAAACGGTGAAGGAACACATCGTGAGGAAACCGGCATGTCCTAGAACCATCAAAATCGAACATAAATGTGACATATACCAACCCGCACTGGGCCCGCGTGGTGGATAAAGGCCCACTCCTACTCACAGAGACGAGGCCTGTGTCCCAGCAGTGGGAACATTATAGGCTGATGATGATCATCAATAAAATTTCTGAATGTCATTGCCAGGATATTAGTATGTTTTATGAAGCAGCATTAATTTTGACAGTGACCACGTTTAGTTCCGAATTAATCCTTATGCAAATTAAGCAATTGCTTAAGGCATCACGTGTCAGGGGACACCATAAACCGGATCGAATGGAACTAGATCCTCAAATCTATCATCAATCACCAATTACCGTAAAAAATCAATAAAATCAGTTCAGAAACTACTTTATCGTGGATTGGGCACCATAGGTTTGGATTGCATAGAACAGTGTTTTTCAACCTGTTGGTCGCGACTCCCTAGTGGGTCTAACTAAAGGACATAATCATTTGTATCATTATGAAAATGAATAACTATGTTGGATTGAATATTAATTTGTCACAAAATAAAATACGTACATGAAAAACAAGCAACGGGTAACGAAATATTCCTTCAAACTAAAGGGGCCGTGCCATGAAAAAGGTTGAAAAACACTGGCTTAGAGCATCAAGTAGTATTTCTTTCTTCTTAAGTCGTGTTCGGCACTGGACACGTCCCGAAAGAACCAGGCATTCTTGAGAGTTTTTTTTTTGACGTGGTAAAATCATCAAATGATTCCTCCCACCCCGGGCAGGGCGGGAGGGACTGTCAGACTCGTACTGACTAAAATCCACGGTGTCCTTCAATAGCCCTTTATGTTCCGGGGTCACGGTGATGGAATAAGTCCCGCGACCCCGGCAGGCTTTGGCCCTCTGAGAGGGCGGGGCCCCGTCATTTCTTTAGAGTTTGCGCCACGATTGAAGTCTTTTTGTCGCGGCGCTAGTGTCTATGTCATTACATGAAATTGCATAAAAAAAAAAAGGTTGCACTCCAGGAGTGCCGGTAGAAGTGAAAACTTTTTTGTTACTATGTTTTATTTTTAATTTGAATGACGTCTTACTCATTTTCGATCAGGGTCACGTGACCCTGACGGTCACGTGACCCTGACGGTCACGTGACCCTGACGCGAGTTTTAAATTTTTTACCCATTACAGAAAAAGTGTACAACGCCGCTAAAGAAGTTTTCACTTCAAAAAAAACCGTCAGCCTCCTTTCATTGCGTGCACTCTGTCTTAAAAAGTCCCATCATTTTGATCAAAAAGTAGTACATAGTACACACCCCGTTGAACCAGGCGATTCCCACGATTGAAGTCCTTTTGACGCAGCGCGCGCTAGTGTCTATAATGTCATTACATCAAATTGCATGAAAAAATTTACTTTTCCACCATCTTTCTTTTGTGACGTGCACTCTGTCTTTAAAAGTCCAATAATTTAGAACCAAAAGTAGTACATAGTACACACCGTCCTAATTCCGAGCAGCAGCATAAAATATCTCAAGCCTCGTCTCTCTATTAGCGAGAGTGAGTGCTTATCCCTTGTCGAGACAATATCTCTTTGTGCACACGAGGGTATCAAGTTTGAAGCTTAGAAGGATGGCCGGATTTTGTTTTATTGACAATTTTATTAGAAAACATAAAATCTTTAATGGCCCATACAATCAAGACAAAAACTCAAGTCCCAGAATATTTTTTCAATAAATTATATGCGTTTACAAACATAGAACTCGCATACACAAACACCCAGACTCGGAAAAATTACCTACTTGTAGGTCATACAAATATTTGTTCCGTACGGGAATAAAACCCGCGACACGCTACACAACAGTCCGATCACTCAGCCACAGCGCTAAGCATGCCGTCATAAGATCTTTTAATGTATGTAAAAACATACTTACTATAAAAATTGGGGTTTGTAAGGTAGGATGTTTGAAACAATACTTAGAGTACTAAGTTTTAAGAATTTTGCTGTAAATGTGTTCCTTTTTATAAATAAACGAATTTGAAGAAAACGGGTCGATGACACTCCACAACACAGAAGAACTTTGCTTGCTTTAAATACGTTACCCTTTTTTTCATCGGGGTAAAACCATCAAATGACAGTCCTCCAGTCCCGCCGTGGGTGACTGTCAGACTCGTACTGATTAAAATCCACGATGTTTCTTCAATAGCCCTTTACGTTACAGTGTCGCGGTTATCTGATCAAACAGTCCTTCGACCGCGGCAGGCTTTGGCCCTCTAAGAGCCCTATCAGATTGCTGACAGCCCTTTACGGCGCGTCGACACTGGCATGGTCCATGATCGAGCGACAAGTCACCCATAAGTCGCCGTCTGCATGCCCGCGCCTACGGTGGCCGGAGATCGTCTACGTCTGGCGCCCGTGGGCGTCTACTACTGCCGCTTGGGTGGAGGGAGAACGCTGTCCTCTCAATCACGCGGCCCGCCTCCTCCTTCACGAGCATAACTGCTTCGCAGAAGGAGGCGACCGTTTCCCACTCCATCTCGCCCCGTAGCATGGCCTCAACCAATGCCGGGTGCGAGAGGTCTCCGCGACTAAATACGTTACCCTACACTAAGAATTTCTCCTGTGTCGTGGATACGTTTAATTGTTATGACTTATCAAACGTTGAAAAATATTACATCAGTAAATTACACCTGTGCGAGGCTGGACCGCGCCAAAACAAAGTACGCAGTCATAAAGCCATACCATAAAACGGAAAGTCCAAAAATGAATAAATTCTAAATCCCCTTTGATGTCAACGGACAAACAAAATAAACATAAAAAGCAAACAAGATGTTTTCAATTCCTCCCCCTCCCCCTTAGGTTGCAAACCACCCGTCAGATGGGGAGAAAATTAATACCCATTTATTAGCTTCTCTTTTGAATGTATATGTAAACGGAAGCTAGACAGGTACTTATTTTAAATCTCCCCCGTTATTGTTGAGGGGTGCAATTTTTGTAATTCACGATGTATAGCATAATGGCGTAAAGTCGCTCAACGAGCTATGGAGAGGGCTATGCTCGGTGTTTCTCTACGTGATTGAATCCGAAATGAGGAGATCCGTAGACGAACTTAAGTCACCGATATAGCCCACCGGATTAGCAAGCTGAAGTGGCAATGGGCAGGCCATATTGCTAGCAGAGCAGATGGCCGATGGGGTCGAAAAGTACTAGAGTGGAGACCACGGACTAGCAGCGCAGCGTAGGACGTCCACCAGCAAGGTGGACAGACCTTATAAAGGTCGCCGGAAGACGTTGGATGCAGGTCGCTTCCAACCGGTATGTGTGGAGATCAAAAGGGGAGGCCTATGTTCAGCAGTGGACGTCCTATGGCTGAGATGATGATGATGATGAGCGTAATGGTATTTTTTTTAGAAACACGTTGCTCCCGCCGCGTAGGATTTTTTCCTGTATCGTGGGTTCGTTTACAAACATAATTATAAACTCACATACACAAAACCCAGACCCACGACACGCACCGCAGTATTCCAAGCGCTCGTAACTGCGTTAATCCTGAAAACGACCTTTTTTTTATGGTGTTCAGTCTTGGCTTAACTAGGTTAAACTTTTGACAGGATTTCATTAAATTACATTTATATTATAAAACCCATTTCAAAACAATAAACCAGACTTCTTTTTTTATTTTGTTTACATCGTTTCCAAACGTCTTTTATAAGCCATACAGCCAAAGAATGGAACCCTCTACATGCGTCTGTGTTTCCGAACGCATACAACTCTAATCTCTTGAAAATTAGAGCGAACACTGAAGCCCAGAAGAATCTGAGTGTGCTAACTCTATCGTACGTAGACTTTGTCTCTGTCACCTATGACCTGGCCTGAAGTACGATTATTGATTCGAGTCAGTAAAATGACATTTGTAATGAATGAGTTGCACTGTCATTTTACTGACTCGAATTAATAATCGTACTTTAGTGTAAAAAACAAACCAACCTAAAATATAGAAAAAAATACTAATACCCAATCAAAACAAGATTGTTTCAAATACGTACGAGAAAATAATAGGTATATCCACAAATAAAAATCAATCAAATGCACTCGTTGTAAAAAAAAGTAATGCCAAAATAATTTCACTCTCATAAAAGCAGTAATAAATAACGGCCGTTAGCACAGACAACTCACAAACATGAGCCAGCCAACAACCCTTTATCGAATTGATTCGCCATCTGCATACAGCGACGGATAATTGGCGTCACCCCCCAGCCAGACATATACCCCCATTATATGTCTGCCAGGGAAGGCTGAATACACAGCCCATACAAATTCATCCCGTTTCACCCCCCTGCACGGCCTGCACCCCAGTGTTTTGTGCAATAGTTTCACCTGTGGGGGATTAATTTTGGTTCGGACTTCCCCTAATGAACGGGACACTGGGTCTTTTGTGTGGAATTCGCTTTGGACATGTTTTTAATAACGGTTTGTTCTGCTGCAGATGTGTAGTCTGAATCGTGTAGTATTTTTAGTTCTTGTCTGAAGGATTTTGGGAGATTTTTGTACGATTTTACTTAATATGAAAAGACCACTGGTATCAGTAACTAATTCGATTCCAATATTTTTAAAATATGTTAAAATATATGTCAAAAATATGTTAATTAAATTTTATTACCAGTTAATGGGGATGGCAACTCAAAGCTAATCGTAGATGGCGCTGCGATAGTTGGTCCCCACGTCAGATTACTGTCTACCTTGTTTAAAAAACAAAAAAGATTTATTGTTATAAAAATTTAGTATAAATACAAAACAAATATGGAAAATTATTCGTCAATGCAAGTGCATATACTAAAAGAAGAATTAAGACGCCGCGGTGCATCTACAAGAGGAAAAAAGTGATTAAATTGAGTGGTAATACATTTGATTTTACCGTAATAAATCCACAATTACTTGTAGTTGAGGTTTCAATTTTTGAGTTTAGGTATGTTTTACCTGTCCTCTCCTTTAACAATAATATAATGCTGCTTCTGACTTTCTATTTTGATAAAATATCATAATGTTTAAAGTCAGTAATTTTACCCCTTATTTCTATTTAGATTATAGAAATATCACAATATATTTAATTTCTTAACACCACAACTATCACAAAACTCGTTCCAAGTGATAATTCTTCCGCCAGACGAACCATTTCATGATTTATGGAGCGATGCAATACTGGTACTTAACCTCCAATAGAAAAGTAGATATAATTTTGAAAAGTGTATTCGATTGTTTAGTTATGGTATAATCATAGAATTTCATTAATAAACTCAACTAACGGCCTGTCTCGGCTTCGCAAGGCTGGATATTTGTTTATTATATAGCTTTTCCTTAGATAAAATTCAATTTTTGTTCTCAAGGCAGTCAAAGCAGCCACCCATTATTTCTTGATAGTGTGAATTGTCGGAAATTTGTATGTTCCATCATTTTTACAGCTTATTACACAATATCTAGTCATTTTACATCAATAAATCGTTTTTTTTTCAGAAAATTCCTTTGATTTGACAGTTCTTTTGGGACCAAACTGTCACTTGTCACTTTGACACTTGCCTTCCCCATTACAATACAATCACCGTACGGTTAGGTACCTATTGCTAAACTATTATCACGAGTGTATAACACAGGAGACGCGGTTTACGCGGGTGTACCGCGAAATGAGCATGTCTTAGAACGGATAACCAGGTAATATAGGTACAAGCTTATAACTTGTGATTTTTTATGTTACGGTTTTAAAATTTTGAACATAGATTCTTTACATAAAAAGATTAGACAGGTGTATCGGGTTTCGCATAAACAAAAAATAATGTTGTATACTTGTTTTTGCTATCGATATATCAGTTATTTTATTGTTCTAGCAAAATTCTGTAATTTAACTCATGTTTTTGTTCACAAAAACATAGGTGCTCAATGAATACAATTTATTACACTGTGTCGTAGGCAGAAATTACACGCCACTTACGACATATCCACACGTTTTGCTCCATCGCATAAAACCGTTTCAGCGTCCGTGTTTAAATATTTATCCAAAAAAACCCATCCACACCACAATTTACCGACAGTACCACCTCAAACCCACAAAAAGTTTACTCCAGAAAAATTATTTTCCCAAACAGAGCACAATTTAAAATGAAATTTCTCACTGAAATAAAGGAGAACGCGGTAAGCCGCTGTTTCATAATAAATAAGCTTGGTGTTAAGCTGTGCGACTGTGGCGACACCTGACGGCAGTTGTCATCACTCACTCATCATTAAGAAGTTCGTGCAGTATTTAGTATCTACTTAAGTTATTTTAAGCGTGTGTTTGATTTAGTTGAATCGATTGGCTTGAGTGATAGTTTTATAGCCGGGAGACTCCTACTATAACATTTAAATTACGGTATAATGTATGCTTGAGTCTATTTGAAGGATAAACCCGGGGCCCAAGTCTGCTACTTTCAACACGATCCCAGTTTCATTTTGCTATAAGTTCGTAATCTTTTAAATTCATTACTAGATCATTGGTCGGTCAATGGTCTCGTAATATTGTCATCATCCTATTATTTTCCCACTGCTGGGACACAAGCCTCATCCCTGTGAGAGGGAGAGGGCCATAATCCGCCACCCGGGCTCACTCGGGGTTGATAGATGTCACATGTCTTCGAATTTGATGGTTCTAGAACATGCCGGTTTCCTCGCGATGTTTTCCTTTACCGTTTTGAGAATTACAGTGGTGTTGAAATAAATTACACACAGTAAATGGCTTCACACACAGCAGCTATAATGTAAAGATGTACATTATAGCACGATACATCTCATTACATATTTCCATAGAAATCGTCAGGAGACCACAAACGACAGCTATAATGTATATTTTTACATCTTCGAATCTCTATGGAAAGATGTAATGAGATGTATCGTGCTATAATGTACATCTTTACATTATAGCTGCTGTGTGTGAAGCCCTTAAGGCTTCAGTCTGGGTTCGAACCCACGACCTACAACTCGTAAGTCGGGGCCGATACCACTGGGCCACCACTGCTTTATTAGTCTCGATAAATAATTGCGATATAATTGCGATATAATTGAAGATATTGAATTGAACTAGGTATGTTACGATCCTTAGATCCTTCATTCGTCTCTTCAAAGTTCATAACTTAATATTTGGTATACATATTCTATGTAATATTCTATCAATCTAACTGACTTGAATTATACCCATGATATATAAAGTAAAAGGAGAATGAAATGTCTTAGTTAGGTGAGCCCGACCTAAGCCCTAAGTTTAATAATAAATGAGCAACGTGTCGTGACACGACGGTGCCGCCACCTGTCAACAACACCTGTAAGCTTTCTCCACCATTGAGAAGCCGCCTTTATGTTTCTGCAACCATGACTTAATTAACACACTCATTTTTAGGGTTCCGTAGCCAAATGGCAAAAAAAACCGGCCAAGTGCGTGTCGGGCCACGCACAGTGTAGGGTTCCGTAGTTGCCCATCAAAATACTTATGCGAACTAACTAAACTGATTCGCTGAATTTAATTTTAAAAAGAAAAATTTTCAAAATCGGTCCAGGTGTCTGAGAAATCGGGGAAAATACATTAAAAAAAAACTTGAGAAGTCTCAAGGGACACCCGGATGGAACGAAGTTACTGTACACTCAACAAAAATAATCGTCGCGACTCCACTCCACTCCACTCCACTCCGCTCCGCTCCAATCCACTCCGCTCCAATTCGCTCCGCTCCGATCCGCTCCGCTCCAATACGCTCCGCTCCACTCAGCTCCAATCCGCTCCGCTCCGCTCCGCTCCGCTCCGCTCCGCTCCAATCCGCTCCGCTCCACTCCACTCCACTCCCGTCCGCTCCGCTCCGCTCCAATCCGCTCCGCTCCAATCCGCTCCAATCCGCTCCGCTCCGCTCCAATCCGCTCCGCTCCGCTCCAATCCGCTCCGCTCCGCTCCAATCCGCTCCGCTCCGCTCCAATCCGCTCCGCTCCGCTCCAATCCACTCCGCTCCACTCCAATCCACTCCGCTCCACTCCACTCCACTCCGCTCCAATCCGCTCCGCTCCAATCCGCTCCGCTCCAATCCGCTCCGCTCCGCTCCAATCCGCTCCACTCCACTCCACTCCCCTCCACTCCACTCCACTCCACTCCACTCCACTACACTCCACTCCACTCCACTCCACTCTGTGAGCTCTAGCACCCTTTCGCAACGCGCGATAAGGAACTTCGTTCCAAAAAGTGTCGTGACAACTTTTCGTAAGAATTTTTTCCGTCTAGCCCCCTTTCACAACGCGCGTTATGGAACTTCGTTCCAAAAAAATTACGACGAATTTAGAACCTCCTCCTTTTTTTGAAGTTAGTTAAAAATAGTTGACGATGAAAACCTACCTATCCCCAAAAACATACCGTAAAAACATACCTATTAAAGCTGTAAAAACAAAGTTGACAAACTTACATTTGCAGTTGAAGAACATGTTCTCCGATACATTTTGTTTAAGAAAAATGTTATCCAAGTACATTTTATAAGTTGGTCGACTATTATTCGTAAAGTTGTAAAGCCTACTTAGTCATGATAATTTTCTTTTAAACTTCGTTATATATACTACTATTGTGAATTTTTTCACACCCCCAAACATAACCGTTTAGCTGGTAGAGGGGGGGGGGACACTCGAGTCGAGCAAAATTTAGCACTTTAAAGCTTAATATTTCACAAACGAACTTTTTTATCAAAAAATTGTTTATGGAAACTATCAATATTTTTTAAAGACCTATTTAATGATACCCCACACTAAGGGGTACGCGAGAAAAAAAAAAAACATCCCCACTTTACGTGTACAGGAGGTACCCTAAAAAAAAATATTTTACGAGATTTTATTTTACCACTTTTTCGGAACAACAAATCCGTATATTTACACCAAATTACAGCTCTCTAGTACTGTGCGTCTCTGAGCTAAACTGCGGACAGACGGACGGACGGACGGACGGACATGGCGAAACTATAAGGGTTCCTTGTTGACTACGGAACCCTAAAAAACGGAACCCTTACAGATTCGTCATGTCTGTAACGTCTGTCTGTCTGTCTGTCCGTCCGTATGTCACTGCCACTTTTCTTCGAAAATATAAGAGCTATCCTGCTGAAACTTGGCAAGTAGATGTATTATGTCAACCGCATTAGGATTTTCATACAAAAATAAAAATAAAATTAATTTTGGAGGTTGCTCCCATACTTACAACTGAAACACTTTTTTTTTTTCACCGATCCCATACGTAAGGGGTATCTATGGATAGGTCTATAAAAATGATGTTGAGGTTACTAATATAATTTTTTTCTTAACTGAACTGTTTCCGCGAGAGACACTTCCAAAGTGGTAAAATGTTGGTCCCCCCCCTGTAACTTCTAAAATAAGAGAATGATGAAACTAAAAAAAATATATGATGTACATTACCATGCAAACTTCAATTGAAAATTGGTTTGAACGAGATCCAGTAATTAGTTTTTTTTTTTTAATACGTCGTAAAACGTAAACCGCAATTTGCCTTTCAAAGTTACAACCAACTACATGAACTTTTATATTATGTTACTTGCTGCTACGGAACCTTTTATGGGCTAGTCCGACTCGCACTGGCCGGTTTTTAATTTACTAGCTTTTTCCCGTGGTTCCATCCCCGCTATTCGGCTCCTAATGGTAGAAACTTTATGTTTTATATAGCCTATAATCTTCCTCGATATTTATTTTTAAACTTTGCCCCACGCTAGGAATTTCTCCTGTGTCGTGAGTGCCTTTACAAACATAGAAACTCACATGCACAAACACCCAGACCCGGAACAACTACTTGTAGATCATACAAATATTTGTTCCGTGCGGGAATCGAACCCGCGACACGCTACGCAGCAGCCCAGTCGCTCGGCCACTGCGCTAAACGTGCCGGCAAAAAAAAAAAACTTGAGAGGTGTCAAGGGACACCCGGATGGAACGAAGTTACTGTATACACTTAACAAAAATAATCGTCGCGACTCCACTCCACTCCACTCAGCTCCGCTCCGCTCCAATCCGCTCCGGTCCGCTCCAATCCGCTCCGCTCCGCTCCGAACCGCTCCGCTCCGTTCCGCTCCAATCCGCTCCGCTCCACTCCACTCCCCTCCACTCCACTCCTCTCCACTCTTTGAGCTCTAGCACCCTTTCGCAACGCGCGATAAGGAACTTCGTCCCAAAAAGTGTCGTGACAACTTTTCGTAAGAATTTTTTCCGTCTAGCCCCGTTTCACAACGCGCGATAAGGAACTTCGTTCCAAAAATGACTATCCAACACAAAAATATTTTTTCAACCAAACTCTTTGGCTTTAAAATATTATTAGGTGATCTCCGTGTTTTCACCCTCTTTCCTATTTCTCGCAGCGTGATGTATTATGTTGTACATCCACAATACATTTTCCACGCAATGTAGATTTCAGCCCACGATGTCCTCCGCGTGTGTGGAGCGAAATGGACCGTTAGATTCTTCCTGACTAAAATTCCATCCTCATTTTCCTTTTTGGTTTGTTCCTTCTACTTCCTTTTACATTCCAGGGTCACGCACGGTTACCTTAGAGCCTCATTTAGACGATGCAAGAACTCAACACGCGAGTTGCGTTATATTGCGGACTTTTTGGTTCAATTCAACTAATTCAGTTGATCAAACAAATACCGCAATGTAGTGAAACTCGCATGAGGAGCTCGTAGCTAAATAATTACAGCCGTACAGGCCGATCTTCCGGGTTAAGCCGCGCTTGCCGAGGTTGGTCTGTGGATGGGTGACCATCTATCATAGCGAGTTTCCTCCGTGCCTCGGAAAGCACGTAAAGCCGTTGGTCCCAGCTGTCATTTGTAGATCTTTGACGGTCGTTACTGTTACTCAGAAGCTCTAAAGTCTGACAACCAGTCTTACCATGGGGAATCGTATTACCCAGTTACTGGGTTGTGGAGGTCCGACAGGTAGTCGCTCCATGTAAAATACTGATATCCAGCTGAATCTGGTTTGCCTGGAAGCCGACCCCAATATAGTTGGGAAAAGGCTAGGCAGATGATGAGTGAAACTCGCATGCGAGTTCTTGCTCCGTCTAAATGAGGCTTCACAGACGGTTCCGCTAAAGCATCAGTCAGTGAAAACAATCAGTTTCATGTTATCTTTCATTACATCAACATTCTTTACCGAAACTCGTACAAAAGCAAGCCCATTTTAATAAAAACATACCGTAAAAATGTTACAAAACTCGGTATTTCGTATCAAATCCGAGTCAAATTACCGAATAATTCCCTCAGTGGTACTCAGCAAAGGAATAAATTAACTCTCACGGCATATACATACGTACTTCGTGTTTATATTATGTGTATATATGTACGTAAATACGTTACGTTGGGCAATTAATCACTTCTTGGCAGTACTGTAAGGCTTTCGTGTACAGTCAGCGTGAAAAGTGGTTTAGTCAGTTTAAAAAATAGAATGGGAATTCAGTTTTGTGTCGTTAATGAATGAAAAATAGAGGTATATTATTGTTTTAGGGGTAAATTAAACATGAGATGATAATTATGTTATTACTAGCTATTCCTGTTATAGTCCAAGAGCTACTGAACCCTGCGACTAACGGTCTTCCTGTAAGGTTAGAAATTTGTACACGTAATATTTATAGCATGCTAAGAGCAATAGCGACGACCTGGCAGGCGTCAGCCGTGCACATCATTAGACAATTTAATTTTCAAAATGTAAAAAAAATTGAAAAAATAAACTTGTTCCTGTAAGCTTAAAATTATAACAGGATGTAGTTTATTTATTGTAAATCTTGGAAAAAAAAATGACAGGCGATTACAAGGTGCACAAGTATGTGACAGGCGAATTGAAAAGTGCAAAGTTGATGAGGAAAAATAAACTTTCTCCTGTAAGATCAAAATTATCTCGCGTTTGGCTGAACTGATTTTGATGCCGTTTTCAGAAAAGTGTGCGTTACATTCCGAGAAAGGTTTTAATATACAGGATGAATTTTTCAACTGGGCGTGGATGGCTATCTCCGAAAAAATGAGGAATATCGAAAAACGTTGAAAGGAATCTTGAGGCCGATTTTGACGAAAATAAAACTGCATCGTTGGATTTTAGAAAAATCAATAATCCTGGCCAGGAATCGAACCCGCTGATTTTGGAAAAAAAATCACAGCCTGTATTATTACACCATTCGATAGTGTTGCTAATGAGGATGAAATTCTGGGAAGTAATCATATACGGCAAACTTTAGGAAAACGTATAATTGAAAAAAGAAACTGATGAATGTTCAAGACGATAACTGTATTCGGAACATAAGTTAACCGTTTCTTCTTTGAAATAACGCTTATTTTTGTTCAACTCAATAATTTCGTATTGCTGAATACAGTGGGATTGTTGAGACATCAAATCCACTGAATTATTGAAAACAATTATAAATAAATTATGGCTCAGTAGAACATAGTAACATAGAAATATAGCAATTTCATGAAAATCTGCTATTTCCTTAAGTTTGCCTTATATGATCACTTCCCAGAATTTGATCCTCATTAGCAACACTATCGAATGGTGTATTAGTACGAGCTTTGATTTTTTTTTCCAAAATCAGCGGGTTCGATTCCTGGCCAGGATTATTGATTTTTCTAAAATCCAACGATGCAGTTTTATTTTCGTCAAAATCGGCCTCGAGATTCCTTTCAACGTTTTTCGATATTCCTCATTGTTTCGGAGATAGCCATCCACGCCCAGTTGAAAAATTCATCCTGTATATTAAAACCTTTCTCGGAATGTAACGCACACTTTTCTGAAAACGGCATCAAAATCAGTTCAGCCAAACGCGAGATAATTTTGATCTTACAGGAGAAAGTTTAGTTTTCCTCATCAACTTTGCACTTTTCAATTCGCCTGTCACATACTTGTGCACCTTGTAATCGCCTGTCATTTTTTTTCCAAGATTTACCATAAATAAACTACATGCTGTTAAATTTTAGAGCTTACAGGAACAAGTTTATTTTTTCAATTTTTTTTACACTTTGAAAATTAAATTGTCTAATGATGTGCACGGCTGACGCCTGCCAGGTCGTCGCTATTGCTCTTAGCATGCTATAAATATTACGTGTACAAATTTCTAACCTTACAGGAAGACCGTTAGTCGCAGGGTTCAGTAGCTCTCCAGCTATTAGTCATAGCTCGATTTTATCTTAATCTTCTTAGAAGGGCACGCCGCAATCGCAGCGGTAAGACACCTCTTGGGGGAGTGGCTGGATAGGCGTCACAGCGACCTGACCTACCGCATGACGCAGGTCCTCACCGAACACGGAAGTTTTGGGAGGTACCTGTGTCTGATGAGAAAGGAGGAAACGCCTGGGTGTCACCACGACAGACGATTTCCGGCCACCGTAGGCGCGGGCATGCGGGCGGCGAGTAAAGGACAACTCGCTGTCCGACCATGGACCATGCCCGGGTCGACGGCGCGTTGTGTTCCACGCGCACCTCAAAGAGCGTCAGCATAATTGGGGCCCCCCTCGAGAGGGCCAAAGCTTGCCGGGGTCGCGGGACTTATCTCATTACCGTGACCCCGGAACATAAAGGGCTGTCGGGGCCGTCCGACCTCCACAGTAACGACAAACCGACTGGCAGACTATAAAATAACATGACTTATGACAAGAGCGAAAAAGAGAAGACTTGAAAGAGACGTAAGAACTATAAAAATATATCGTATTTACAAAAAATAATTAGTTTCTTTAAAAATACACGACGACAAGACCGTTCAAGGGCTATTGAAGGACACCGTGAATTTTAGTCAGTACGAGTCTGACAGTCCCTCCCGCCCTGCCCGGGGTGGGCTTTCAAATATTAGTATAGACGATATATTATAATGTTATCTGCCATTAAGCATGTTGATGGCAACTATAAAAGGATAGGAGGTGGCACAGAACTTAAATACGAATTGAGCAATTTCTCTAGTTTCCCTCAACTCCTAAATGTAGATGCGTCGCATCAGACAGACACACACTAAAATTATCATATTTTTTTAAAAAAGAATAACTCATTTATATTTTTCCCCAAGAAAACAATTTTCACTTAGAAAAATCTTTATCTATAAAAAAGAGACTTTTATTGGTACACCAGGTATACCCAAAAATTGTTACAAAAATAAATCGTCAAAACACCTGCGTGACCAACTGTACCACTACATTATAAAAGGCGAGAACTTTAGCCCTTTCGTGTTCAAGCCCTTTGGTAGTGATTTTATTTTTTTAGGCTTAAGCATATGGAAATAAAACGGAAACATTTTGACTTGTCAGATTGTTTGCCACTGATTATTTTAGTGGGCGCCATGTTTGGGACTTTGGGTTAATGTTATTTCTAGATTGTTCGTTAATGCGGCATGACTGTTGTATTTACGTGGTTTACAACTCTTTCGTGAGCTAAATTGTTTTACCGTTCGACCTGAGGTCCAAAATATAAACTGAAAGTTACAATTTTTCAAAGCTGATATTTTATCGACAGTTAAAAGTTAGTAAAGCGACAAAAATCTAATTGTTCAGGAGAGCAGTTAACACTTTTAAATTGCATAATATTAGCCGCAAATCCGCAGTTGTTGCTTGGGCATAAGTGATGAAAAAAACATTTTAATGCGTGTAAGAAATGGGTTGGCATTCATAACTAATTTATGTACTCATATAGTCGACTTAAATGTCGCTGATTTATCTTTTACCCGTCATCGCTCTTAGATGCAGTGGTGGACCAATGGAAACGGCCCCGACTGATGACTTGTAGTTTCGAACACGACCTGACGCATTATTCTGTTTAATTTATTTAGGAAAACATCACTGCTATCAAAACGGTGCAGCGGTGAAGGAAAAAACATTATGAGGAAACAAGAAAACTAAAAATTCGAAGACATCTGATTACAGCCCACTCTTTCTCACAGAGAGGAGGCATGTGCCCCAGCTGAGGGAACAACCGTTAATACACATATACATACTTCGTCAGAACCAGTAGTTCCTGAGATTAGCGCGTCCAAACAAACCCTTCAACTTTATAATATTACTCGTAGTACAGATATTTAAGAGTTTCTTGCCAGTTCTTCTCCATAGAGATCTACTCCTTGGAATGGGCATCTAGGGTACTTTCACAGTTTTTATGTCTTGTGATTGGGACTTTAGCATCTCAATTTTGTAGTGTAGTAAATTACTTTTTTTTGTATTTGTCAATTCAAAAGCGCCTGTAACTGGCCTACTTGAAATAAATGCTTTGATTTTGATTTATTGCAAAAATTAAAACAATATAGCTCAACACGACGTACATACCAAATCCTTTAATTTTCATGCACCACATCAGAAAGCAGAGAATGTCCCACATTTAAGGACAAAACCCTACCAGTTGTCTCTTTAACAGTGGGATATAAAAATGGCAGTGTTTGAGATAAGAAAGGGAAGCACCGCCATCCGTAAGGATTTTACGAGGTCTCTTTGACCCTGTGTTTGGAACCCGCAAATGATGCAATAAATAACGAGCTCTTGCCTACTTTTTACTGCGGTTTTTTGGAGTTTTGACGCAGGGCAATTTTTCTATTGATATTCCACTCGCATTTTCCCCACTGCTGAACTGTAAGTGCTCAACTGCGAATAGTTGATCAGTGGGGAAAACCCAAATGAATATAATTGTCGACTGATAACGTGAGTGACAGAGAGAGATAGATCTTACCATTAATTATAGACGACCAGGCCACTTTTCAAATATAAGTAGAGTAGTTTGTAGTTGAGCAGTGGGGAATGTAAACGACACAACTCAGTTGAGGTATAGTTGAGCAGTGGGAAACAAGGGTTTCCACTTGCTACTTGGTTATTTGGGGATTCAGATTCCAGCTAGTCTGTTGAAGGAGTATTGTTTTAACTTTGGTTTTAACCATCATTTACTACGTCGTACAGGTCAGATAGGCAGTCGCTCCGGGTAAAATACTGCATCAGGTGGAACTAGAATACGATCCTTACTTGTGATTTAAAATAATCGTATGCGTCTTTCCGTTATTGTTGGAACAGAAAGAACTGTCAGACTCCTTCTAGCTAAAAACCACCCCGACATTTTAGTTTCTCTTTACGCTCTGAAAGGGCTGCGATGTTTAAAAAGTAACGTGGTACCTTTTTCTAAGACACAGCATAGTTCTGATAGGTATTAAATGATCACATTGGTCTCCTATCAACAGGCTTCCTTGGCAAGCGGTGCTTAACAACCCATGCGTCTATTGTAATTTAGCCACAAGCTACACAAACCCCGTACGATAAGATTAGGGCCTCCCACAATAATTATAGCTCCTAAATTGGATGTCAATTCGGGTGACAAATGGCTTGCCTATAAGTACTATTCCATGTCCCGTCAATTAATTTATTCCTTCAATTAATAGCTGTGGAGGCTGTAACGCTATTAGGAGCTGATCTTGACATATTAATATTAGTCAAAGATGTGATTATACTCGTAACTAGCTGTGTCTGCAGTTTGAACTGAGTATTCTAAGTGCATGTTAATGTATTCGGCTTGTAATAATTACACCGTGACTTTTTAGTCGTCTAACAACGGCAGCCCAGTTCATGTATCCAATGACTAGTACAAGTTTATTATAAAAAAATAGACATGTAAGAGATTTGAAAAATTTTAAAATAAATTATAATTCGTTATTATTACGCAAGGCGTAGTTATAGAAACACCTTTTGTCTCAGTTATTGGAGATGGAATGATCTGGCCGGCTATTGCGCTGGGTAGGTAAGGTATACTCTATAGCTTGATACGTAAACATTTTAACAGTGTGTTTCATATTTCTAATGTACTTATTTATTAATAACTAGCGTCTGCCAGCGACTTCGTACGCGGATCCTGTTACTTATGCCAGCGACAATGGGGTCGTCAAAATCGAAGATCTGAAACGTCTGATGTTGAATTCTTAGAGCCTGGGGACGGGAAAACAACGGGACGCGCATGACGATTCCAGACGTTCCAGATCTTTCATTTTTTAAGTCAACAGGAAATGCCCATCAGACTAAACAACTCTTGCTAAGACGTCATTCCTATATATGTTATAGTGTAGCTGGGCTCTTGGAGTTCCACATCAGGTGTTCCAGATCTTCAGTTTTTATACGACAACAGGGAGTGCTCATCAGGCTGAACAACTCTTGCTAAGACGTCATTACTGTATATGTAACAGTGTAGCTGGGTTCTTGGAGTTCCACATCAGGTGTTCCATATCTTCAAATTTATTTTTTTAGCAGAAAATGCTCATCACGCGGAACAATTTTTGCTATGGCGCTATTTTTGTATCTCTTATAGTTTAGCTGATCTATTGCAGTTCTGCATCAGGTGTTCAAGTTTCCAAGATTAATTATAGCCTATATGTTGCCCAGACTTAATAGCTATACAACAAAAAAAAAAACAATCAAATCCGTCCAGTAGTTCCGAAGATTAGCGTGTATGGAGTAACTTCTCCCGTTTTCCTAACATTTCTCTTCACTGCTCTGCTCCTATTGATTGTACCGTGATGAAAAGTATGCTATAACCAGCGCAGGAGTATGAAAAATAATTGTTCCAAGTTTCGTCAAAATCCGTCGAGTAGTTTTTGTTTCTATAACGGTTATACAGACAGACAGACAGACAGACAGACAGACAGACAGACAGACAGACAGACAGACAGACAGACAATAATTTTATTAATTGCATTTTTGGCATCAGTATCGATCTCTAATCACCCCCTGATGGTTATTTTGGAAATATATTTCATGTACAGAATTGACCTCTCTACAGATTTATTATAAGTATAGAAGATATAGATAGAAGATAGAAGATAGAAGAAGATAAAAACTATTATTAACGATTAAAAAAGGACTTGCCTAGAGGTATTAAGTCGGATACACTAAGTGGACCACTTTTGTAAGACAACTAAAAAGTCACGGTGTAAACTTTGAAGGAATACGGGTCTTCTCTTTATGTGATGACATATGGTACTAATTATTGACCATGGGGACATTCTCGCGACCTCAGACAGTCGCAACTCCAAACAGAAAGTAAGATACCGACTTAGATGTGATACAATGGGTCTCGGAACTATCTCACCAGGTATCCGTGACTCTGCAACGTAAAGGGCTATTGAAGGACACCGTGGATTTTAGTCAGTACGAGTCTGACAGTCCCTCCTGCCCTGCCCTGGGTAGGAGGACTCTTTAATGATATTACAACAATAAAAAAAAATGGTACAACATCCACACCGTGGTTAAATTATTGGATAGCCAACCAGCATAGTGGGTAGGAGGGAATCCGATAGCTTGGAGAGCATAGCAGAAAGAAAATTTTCCGTAATTTTTTACTTAAAAAAATGCCAAACAAATCGAAATTGGTTTCGTAGCAGGTTTTCAATTCACATTTGAAACTTCTAAGATATATATTTTGCTTATTTTGTCTGTTGCACAATGCACTTTTAGGTGCACGCTTGAATAGCCCAGCACAATTTGAAATCACTTTAAAACTGCATTTTTGGCACTAAATGTTTTGTATGGCATTAATGTTTTATGGAATTTTATTTTGTTTACAATATTGTTATGAAAACATTGTTTTGTATTTATAGCTGGACAGTCGGCCAGTGTTGCTAAAGTAAAAACTACTTTTCCACACTGGTCCATATTATTTTTCCTAGGTGGTTGGTTGAGTCAAACAAGCGTGCATTCGAACTATGGTGTGTCGCAGTACAGTTTTGTCGTACAAGCGTTCATCGCACATACGTTTGTCGGACTAGCGTAGTACTCGTACACTCGGCCCCGGCGGAAAAAAAGGTAATCCGGGAAACCTACCACTAAAGATGTCGAATATTCTATTCTAATACGTCATGTTACGATATGTCTCCAACATATAAAATGAAATTAACGTTTCTGTTATGAAATGGTAGCTGTGTCATGTTAAATAAACAACATTATGATAAGAGTGACTGATAAGAGCATTCCGATGTATATTTATGACAACAACCTCTCATTACAGCCTCTGAAAACACTCAAAAATAAATATACAAACGTAAAAGCGACAGAGTAAAACACTTCGCTTCGCAACTCGATAACCAGCTCTCTGCGAAGACCATCAGCTCACGAACTTAGCACTCCAGCTATCCCAATTTGAATTCTGAAAACTCACACCTAAGGGTCAATTTGCTTTGCAGCAATCGTGCTCTACAATACGGAATGAGAATTGAAGTGGCCAAAGTTTCGGAATTGGGTCGCGAGGGCGGTTTAAAAATCGGCACAAGAGAATTGAAGTGAATTTTGGATAACTCTATGTATAAAAATCGGATTTCCTCGGCCTTACTTGGACCAATGTTTTATTTTTTATAGTTCTTTGCCCTTTTTCGGCTACTTTGGTTTGTTTGACGGCAAAGATTTGAGGTTCAAGGATTTATAGGCAAAGATGAATAGTTAAAGGTTGTGTTGCAAAAAACAAGGGTTGTGTTACAAAACTGGTTCACGGGACTGACTTAAAAGGGCACTATTGCCTTGGAACGCAAAGGGCAGCTGCATAATCAAAGCGGGTTTTTAAGGTAGTCCGCACTTTCCGCTCCACAGCCTACTAATATTTATAAACGTGAGTTTGTTTGGATAGATGGAAATTTGTTACTCTTTCATCATCATCATCATCATCTTCCTGCCCTCATCATCATCATCAGCATCAGCCTATAATGTTCCCACTGCTGGGACACAGGCCTCCTTTCTGTGAGAGGGAGTGGGCCATAATCCACCACGCGGCCCAGTGCGGTTTGGTAGATGTCACATGTCTTCGAATTTTTGGTTCTAAGACATGCCGGTTTCCTCACGATGTTTTCCTTCACCGTTTTGAGAGCAGTGGTGATGAAATAAATTACACAAAGTAATGCGCCTGGCGGGGTTCGAACCCACGACCTACAACTCTTAAGTCGGGGCCGATACCACTGGGCCACCGCTGCCTCACATTCCCTGACCTATCAGGCGTCAAACCATCAATTTACTCCTTTACATTTGATTTATGATTTCTCACACAATTCAAACAAACACTTATACCAAATTATTTTCACATTCGTAATTAAGGTTTAATCAATTCGAGTAAAACAAGATCTCTCGTCGTTAATACACTGCACTGTCTCTAAGTAATCTCTTTCTTATCAAACTGCTTATCACGACTCAGGTCGCTTATCCTTCGTCAGTTTGATACCGAGGCGGTTAAGCCCTCTGACAGATCAGTGAGGCAAGTGCCTCAGAGACTTGACTCACGACTCTTCAAATCGAAAGGAACAAAGAATTTATTTGAGAAAGATTTTAGGATTATGTGTAGATTTGCTCTTGTATTTTAAATATGTTCTTGTTTGGAGTTTTTAAGGGATTTTCTTCAAATGAATATTGATTTATTTTCTGTTAAGCTATAATGAAAGTGTATGACGAAATGAATGTTATCGTTTGACTGCGATATATTGGTTTAAAGATTATTAGCGGTACTGCTGTTCATAAGGTCCCGAAATGGAATCTAAGACAGGTTTTTTTTGGGTAGGAAGTTCTCTACAGTGGCTCATAAATGATATTTGACTCGCTACTACAAAATGAGAACGAAAGAGTTCAGCTCTGTTGAAGTGTTGGTGTGTGTCTTACGTTTGCCTGATAATTCAAAAGTGGTTGGCAACAAATTATGATCTCGTTTTTAGTCCTACTAACTTCATTTTGATAAGGGTCACACAGAACCGAGAAGTAAAGCAGAAAAAGGATAAGCCTTTTCTACGTGGTAAAATCATGCAATGAATCCACCAAGGGTAGGACGGGAGGGGCTGTCAGACTTTTACTGACTAAAATTCCGTTCTAACGTTATTGGCAACTGTATAAGCTGTTTACTCATAAGTATCTACACTATTTGTTAGTTTATATACAAGCTGTTTGTGCACCTTTATTAATTAACTAGCTGTGCCCGCGATTTCGTTCGCGTGGATGTTGGAACTTAACAATGTATTTTTCATAAACTTGACAAACTTTCATCCCCTATTTTGTATAAGCTGTTGTATAAGCTGTTACTCATAAGTATCTACACTATTTGTTAGTTTATATACAAGCTGTTTGTGCACCTTTATTAATTAACTAGCTGTGCCCGCGATTTCGTTCGCGTGGATGTTGGAACTTAACAATGTATTTTTCATAAACTTGACAAACTTTCATCCCCTATTTTATTCGCTTGGGGGTAGAATTGATCAAAATCCTTTCTTAGCGGATGCCTACGTCATAACATTTATCTGCATGCCAAATTTCAGCCCGATCCGTCCAGTGGTTTGATTTGTGCGTTGATAGATCACTATGTCAGTCAGTCACCTTTGAGTTTTATATTTATTTAGATAAATAAAAACAGTCCCGCGACCATAAGACAATGCCGCGACAAAGAAGAATAACCCTATTCCCGCGAATAGGGCAATACTCAGCATTGGATAATCCCGCTCTAAACACAAACTTTTCAAAGAACAATGTCTGTAAGTAAAACTTTTAGCACACAAAAACTTTCAACAAAGACAATAGACTGCCGCAAAAAATACTAGTTTATTAAACTAAGACGCCGTAATCAGATTAAAAGCCACAAAGTAAGTCTTAAACTCAATCCATCTAGCGAAGCTCTGTAGTCTACAGTCACTTAGCTCGACCCTCGAGAGACCTGCAAAGTTTGGACGTCAGCAACTATTAATACAGTTGACAACTATACTGCTGCTATGGAGTGGTTTAGCTTTTAACCGAGCTGGGTTAGCTGTTAGCTGTTTAAGTGGGGATTAGTTCTGTGGTTAAAATGTTGGTGACTTTTACCTGTGAAGTGTGAGTTAAGGCTGATTGCAAGTTGAGGTTCAATGATCTCATGTAAAATTTATAGTTGGGATTGCTCGACCTTTTATTTTTCGTGGTAAAAGTGACCCCGAAACGTAAAGGCTATTGAAGGACACCGTGGATTTTAGTCAGTAGGAGTCTGACAGACCTTAACGTCCCCCCTTCCTGGGAGGACTCATTTGATGACTTTACACGTAAAAAAAAGCGTGTATGTGGATTTTTTTTACGACAACAACAAAACTAGCCAAATACAATCATTTACTTATCAAACAACGTTTAAACATCCCAAAAACATACATCAAGTCTTTATACATCCCTATATGTATACTTCCTTTCCGCAAATCTAGGACAAAAGCTCCACAATTAAGAGGACGCTACCCGCATAAATTATTCAATTAGTTACCAAAAAAGAGGGCATTTAATAAGCCACAAGTGGGACATTCAAATTATATATTTGCGGGTTTGTCAAAACCGAGGAGCTGAAGATAAGCTTGTTACGAGAACCGGTTACTGTAGTACCCGGTTACTGATGTACCCGGTTTTAGTCACATTACGGTAACGAGTCGCAAAGTGATCTAATTAAAAAATATGTCCCTCTTGTTTATTGTGAACAAAATTAGGGTCGTACAAATATTAAATGGCGGCGGGTTTGGTGAAGTGTAAGATTTATTTGGACAGATTTCAGAAGTGTTTGGGCTGGGTACTTTATTAAAAACCCTTTAAAATTAAAGAACAAATTATTTTTAATATGAAACCTATTAATATATTATAAAGTAAAGATAAATTTTAAACAAATAAGCATTCACAATGAAAGTAGCTTTTCCCAATGGCTTCAGCTGGAAGGAGATTAGGGACTTGCTACCGGGATAAAAAAAAACTCTGAATAATTTTCAGGTCATGGTCGGTATCGCCGAAGTTATTGAAAAAGCAAAATATACTTATGAAAAAGCGACGGACACACTTACATTAAAATTCAGATTAAAAAAAATACAAAAACATGTACAATGAGTTGAGAACCTCCTTTTAAGCAAACATCGTGTGTTAGAAGACTCCGTTCTTCAATATTTTTGATTTAATAACATTCATTTAAATCTATAGGGATTTCAACAATAGCATTTCATTTTAAAATTATTCACCGAGGTAATAAAACGTTACAGATAACCTCCAATAAAACACCGTTCAAGCAACGATTACTCCTCCAGGCACATAAAACATAGCTAAAGTGGCTGATATAAAATGTATATCTCGATTTGTGGCGGTATTCCCCTTACCTCTAGTTACCTCATGAGTCCCAAGAGATGCCGAACTAAGGCATTTGTCCTACAGCGGGCGACTAGCAAGAAGCGAGTTGAATTAGTGAGAACTTTCTTCTATGTTGAGGTGTGTTTCCAATACGACTGCAGTTTTTTTACATGATAGGCTAGCGTTAGCCCATCATCTCGTCTCATGTGGTTAAAGGTGAAGCACGCTTGCCTAGAAGGAACCTACTCACTGTTGACCCCAAGGTTGTAACTATCAGGATACGCTCGGTACGACTTGACGCATTCATAATCCAAAAAAGCATAGCACGCATATTCAACTCACCGAAATTGTAACACGTTCATTCGATTGAGTTCTGCTAGCAGTCAGGAATCCGGCAGACGATCTCCGGCCACCGTAGGCGCGGACATGCGGGCGGCGAGTAATGGGCGAATCGCTGTTCGACCATGGACCATGCCTAGGTCGACGGCGCGTTGTGTTCCACGCGCGCCTCAAGGAGTGTCAGCATAATGACGGGCCCCTCCTTTAGAGGGCCAAAGCCAAAGCCTGCCGGGGTCGCGGGACTCACTAATTACCGTTGTTCGAAACATGACAAAATCCACGGTGATCCTTATATTGTACGTACGTATCTTGAGACCGGGAAATCGTTAATAGCAAGTCGCTCCCCGTCCGTACAGGGACTTGTGCCTTATACCAGAATTCACATTAGTACGTGTCGGAGTGAAAAGCAAGATTTAGCTTTAATATGAATAGTTCTTCTTTGAAAGTCTTTGTAGTTGTGATAAAGAGTTTTGCGAGTACGTTTCGTCTATTAAGTTTTAGAAGTTGTGCTATTTTTCGTCTGTGAAGTTTTTGGTACTCCCATCTTTTTGTCATCTGGGACTTTTTAGGCGAACATTTTAGAGAAATAGCTTATTTCGGACAAAGCGTAACCAGAGCAGTGGTGGCCCAGTGGTATCGGCCTTGACTTACGAGTTGTAGGTGAAGAAAAACATAGTGAGGAAACCGGCATGTCCTAGAACCAAAAATTTGAAGACATGTTACATCTACCAACCCGCACTGGGCCCATGGTGGATTATGGCTCACTCCTTTTCACAGTGAGGAGGCCTGTGTCCCAACAGTGGGAACATTTATAGGCTGATGATGATGATGTAACTAATTTAATTTAACTGGTTTTTAGGGTTCCGTAGTCAACAAGGAACCCTTATAGTTTCGCCATGTCCGTCCGTCCGTCCGTACGTCCGTCTGTCCGCAGCTTAGCTCAGAGACGCCCAGTACTAGAAAGCTGTAATTTGGTGTAAATATACGGATTTGT
The DNA here is from genome assembly GCA_954870645.1 of Agrotis clavis. NCBI lineage: Eukaryota > Metazoa > Arthropoda > Insecta > Lepidoptera > Noctuidae > Agrotis > Agrotis clavis. The sequence goes on along the minus strand of OX940932.1, from coordinate 20,207,494 downwards.
GGTGCCGAAAAAGTGGTAAAATAAAATCTCGCAATGGTTATTTGTTATGCAAGGCTGCAAAGTTGATTTTTGGCGCGAGTACTTGAATTGAAAACTGAGCGAGCGAAGGATTCTAAGATTGAACCGCGAGAGAAACGAGCGGTTCAAATATAGAATCCTGAGCGATGCGAAGTTTTCAAAGGTACGAGACGCAGAAAAACTTTGCTGCCGAGTGCAACACAAAACTTTTCACCTCACACAGCGAGGAAATGTAGTGGGGGCGGCTCACCTGTCAGTGTAGAAAACAATTGAATACAAAGCGTGTTCGAATTTTGAACAACACTTTGTGCTCTAGAGCACAAAATGGAGTTTTGCGCTCAGATTTTGAATGAGAAATAGAATCTTTCCGAGCGGGTGAGGTGAAAAATATTTTTTTTAGGGTACCTCCTGTACACGTAAAGTGGGGATGATTTTTTTTTCTCGCGTACCCCTTAGTGTGGGGTATCATTAAATAGGTCTTTAAAAAATATTGATAGTTTCCATTAACAATTTTTTGATAAAAAGAGTCGTTTGTGAAATACAATTAGGCTTTAAATTGCTAATTTTTGCTCGACTCGAGTGTCCCCCCCCTCTACCAGCTAAACGATTATATTTGGGGGTGTGAAAAAATTCACAATAGTAGTATATATAACGAAGTTTAAAAGAAAATTATCATGACTAAGTAGGCTTTACAAGTTTACGAGAAATAGTCGACCAACTTATAAAACGTACTTGGATAACATATTTTCCTAAACAAAATGTATCGGAGAACATGTTCTTCAACTGCAAATGTAAGTTTGTCAACTTTATTTTTACAGCTATAATAGGTGGGTATGTTTTGGGGATAGGTAGGTTTTTATTGTCAACAATTTTTAACTAAATTCAAAAAAAGGAGGAGGTTCTCAATTCGTCGTAATCTTTTTTTTAATGTATTTTCCCCGATTTCTCAAAGACGCCTGGACCGATTTTGAAAATTCTTCTTTTTAAAATTACATTCAGCGAATCAGTCTAGTTTGTTCGCATAAGTATTTTGATGGGCAACTACGGAACCCTACACTGTGCGTGGCCCGACACGCACTTGGCCGGTTTTTTTATTTTCCGCTGGCGATATTATGCACGCTGAATTATGGGCTAAGCGTGAGAGCCCTGGTTCCGAAAAAGTGACTTTAAAATCGTATGCATTGTGGCTAGGTATTCATTTAAAAATATCATTATGTCAATATTGTGTTTATAGGTATCTATTGCTAATAGAAAATAACGTTAGATTTTATTATAATTATAAAGGCAATAAAAACAAATAGTCTCATTGTAGATAGTTGCGATAGTATGAAAATGAAATAATCCTCTGAATGGTGCATTCAATAAAGTTAATATTACTTAAATTAATATCGATATTTCATTGCGCTCGCAAGCCGTGAACATAGTATGAAATTGAATGAATTAATTCGAAATTCATGATAAGCCTTTTCATGGTCATATTATTTTGCATTCCGTCAACAATTTACAATATAAGTTTTTAGTAGAAAATCTAATTTTGATCGACGAATGAGCAATTAATTTGTTATATTGTGGTACCATATAAAAATACTCCAATAACATTTTTTTATGGCAGGTTTGAATGTGTAATGCGTTCATTCATAAAATACATCATCATTCTTTCCAAGTTATAGGCTTTTTCTTTTAAATTGGCCAAAAAGTTACGGATTCAGATCTCCCCCATACCTGAATCCGTAAGAGATATAAAAAAAAATTATAGAAGATTTTAGCTTTTTATGAAAAAAAAATGTTGGCGTATTTATTTATTTGGTCAGGCGTAAGTTGTCCTCAAAAATGAGTGAAAAAGGCTTTTGGTAATGTCATTCGACTCTGTTTCCGGAACAAATAAAATCGGGACGGCAGGAGTTGGTAAATTATTTTTTTCATTCAATTTGTACAAACAAAAAAAATTACCAACTATTTTATGATACTGTGTCCGCTTAATGTCCTTAACATTAAACGGACGGCCTTTTTTGGTACTAAAATCATTAAAATTGGTCCTCCCGTACATTCTTTGATCTCATAAAACAATATGAGTAATCTACCAGACGCAGTCCTTTAATCGTGAGTTCAAATATGATATCTCAAATGCCACTAAAACCTAACTACTATCAATAGACAGCCTAACTCAATTTATGTCTAGATCCTATCGACAGAGGCAGTATACCCAGTCAGTGTTCAATTTAACTCGTGGTCTCCCGAGAGAGCTATATAAAGTTGAGACGAGCAATAATATGTGTAGATGACAAGTTGTCTCAAACCACTATTGTCTATTATATGTTCGGTACTTTTCTTTTACATTATCAAAATCAAAATATTTCAGGGCAGTGGTGGCCCAGTGGTATCAACCCTGACTTACGAGTTGTAGGTCGTCAGTTCGAACCCAGCCAGGCGCATCACTTTGTGTAATTTATTTCATCACCACTGCTCTCAAAACGGTGAAGGCAAACATCGTGAGGAAATCGGCATGTCCTAGAACCAAAAATTCGTAGACACGTGACATCTACCAACCTGCACTGAGCCTGCGTGGTGGATTATGGCCCACTCTCTCTCAAAGAGAGGAGGCCTGTGTCCCAGCAGTGGGAACATTTATAGGCTGATGATACCAAAATAATTATTCGCTCACATTTATTAATTTAAAATAGGTATCATTTCAGTCAACTTTTTTTGTAATAGGTACAAACATATAATCCAACCCACATTACACATAAGACTTTTCATTTACTGTTAAAAAATTCATAGAAATTCCATGTATTTTATCTTCTAGAGCATCTAATATTTATCATTTCAGTACTTTACATAGAAAATCTTAATTCCTACCATCTTTAATTTTCAATTTCATTCTTATATTGTGCATCCTAACCAATCTATCATGCCTAGATTTCTAGATTATTCCGACCCAGTACACAGTGGTGATAGATGGCCATGGGCAATGGGCCATTGTGTACATGGGTCATTAGAGCATGGTCTAGTGTTAACATTTGACATTAGATTATTAGATTATCCCTTAAATAAAAGCGGGCGAGCTCATTATTATTAATATAGTATATTATAAGTAAATACATAATTTACTAATAAATTTATTGTGTGTATCTCATTTTATGCTCGTCAACAGATGTCGCTACGGTGTGGCGGCGTATTTTCCTTTTTTGGATTTTTACTAACTCAAAAAAAAACTAGATTTTGACAAGGATTTTTTAGAACGATTGCTTTAGTTTATTTTCAAGAGCACCACATACTATACACGATACACTACTGCACCCGAGATGAATAAAGACGTAAGTACCACTTGCGTCATTTAATAATTTTAAACAATTATAGTTAGACAAAAAAAAATATTATGATAAAAACTAAAATCTACGTTATCTAGTCTGTAAAACGAATTTCACTAAATAACCGAAAAGCTATCAGAAAAGTTTAGAAACCGCTTGCAAGATACACGATACACTACTGCACCCGAGATGAATAAAGACGTAAGTACCACTTGCGTCATTTAATAATTTTAAACAATTATAGTTAGACAAAAAAAAATATTATGATAAAAACTAAAATCTACGTTATCTAGTCTGTAAAACGAATTTCACTAAATAACCGAAAAGCTATCAGAAAAGTTTAGAAACCGCTTGCAAGAGCTTTAAACGCAGTTAAGATGTTTTGATCAAGTTACGTTGTCAGCTGTAACTGTCACTAAATACTTAATTGTATAAAAATATTGAAGACACTGACAGCTCTTAAATGTGCTAATCACGTTCAGTTTCACGGAGAAATTCATCCTTATTATCGTGTCTATAGTAATAATTATCGCGTAGCAACGAAATATGCCTACGACGTAGTCGATGTCGTAGCGACGCCTACGCGCCTACGTCGTAGTAAAAAGCGTAGCAGCTACGAGCGTCTACAGGATGTAAGATATTCCTCTTATCGACTCGATGACCCTTCGGAACTCTCTGAGATCTTTAGATAGATACTTTATAAGCTGGTATAGTAGTCAACGTGTAAAGAAAGATATTTGCTTATTATAAATCTACTCTACGACCGTCTGAAATTCACGGTAGAAAAATATTCAGTACAAATGATTCTTTCAAAGGCGACACTTCAGGACACTTTGGGGAGCACTACAAATCATAATATACCTCAATATTATTGATTTGTTTGGACGCTTTGAGAGAATCTTGAAACAGTCGCGAGAAAACCAAAATAAATACTTATTATGGGAATCGGTGAAACGATTGGCACTCGACACTATTTTTTTTTACCTGGTGGAATTATCAAATGAGTCCTCCAGGGTGATATAGAAGGGACTGTCAGACACTTACTAACAAAAATCCACGGTGTCCTTCAATAGCCCTTGATGTTCCAGGGTCACGATTAGCTGAAGATTAGTTACGCGAGGACACTATGGCATACCGTAAAGGCGCTCCCTCACCGCGAGCATTCACCTGTAATGTAAGGGTGCTTGTATACGGCGCATGTAACCCGCGCAAGTGCCATAACATGCTCAAGCTACATGCGCCGTGTACAAGCACCCCGCGGGTAGCTTGATCAAGTAGCTTGCGCATGTTACTCGAGCAGGTAAACCGCAAACCTGCACCTTTACTTGCGCAAGTTGCATGCGCCGTGAACAAGCGCCCCGCGGGTAACTTGATCAAGTAGCTTGCGCATGTTACTCGCGCGGGTAACCCGCACGTTTACTTGCGCGGGTTACATGCGCCGTGTACAAGCACCCTAACGTTACAAATTCGAACATTTTATCAGTGAAGGAAGACAATCGAGCATCACAATGCGCACCTTGTATCAAATCTATACTAAATAGACGCGAATGCTCGTCAGTCAGGGAGGTAGTTTTGTAATGTACCTAATGCTCAAAGTCGAGTCTATAATGTTACATTACACGCGAATGCTCCCGATGAGGGAGCACCTTAAGATGTAAAGGATAAATGTCCGGGAAAAAATAATGATTTACCAAAAAAATACGTGCGAACGAAATAGATTAGTCATTTATTTTTGCTGTATGACCTATTGTTGTTTTTCCAATTTACCACGAAGTTAGTTCGCCACGAAATATAGTATGTGTAAATTACCTACAGTATTTGTTTTTTATTTTGTTATTGTAAATTCGCCCCATTTCTTTTTTCCGCACGGATAGCAGAACAGTGAAATTATAAAATCCAGCACAAAACTACCGAAAAAGAGTACATAATGTGGAATCTGAACAGTAGTACAGGATCATGGAGGTGTGGATCAGTAAGAATTGTGTGAAATTAAGATATGAGGCATAACAAAATCTAGCTGTGACGAATTAACTATCAATGTATGAGATTTTAGCAATAACTTTGTGGCAAATGAACAAAAACCCGTCATAGGGACCTTTCAAAACAGGCATAAGCAAATAAATTCATATTTAAATTTCTGGAACAGACCTCAAGGGATCCAGAAACACTACGACTTACGACCATTGAATTAAAAAATCGTAAACGAATTTTTATCGTTGGCTAAATGGTCGATTAATGCGGCGATTAGGACTGTAGGCCGGCTAAAGTGGCAATACTGGCCATATCGGCCACGGTTACAGAACTTTTTGGGGTTGCCAGATAAAAATATCTTGTTAGATGCCTTTACTTAATGGCTTGATTTAAATGCTTCGCCTTTTTTATTTAAGAAATGATATAAAAACAAGCCAAAATATATAAGTACTAGTTGTTGCTCGTGGTTTCACCTATTTTCTGCTCGCTGCTCGGCTCCTTTTGATCGTAGCGTGATGGTATATAATTTATAGCCTTCTTAAAATCATAAATGATATCTCCCACCCAGGGCGGGACAGGACTGTCAAACTTGTACCGACTAAAATCCACGGTAATCTTTCAATAACACTAAACGTTCCAGGGTCCCGGTTGCCTGCTAGTAGATCCCACCAAAAACATTTCATGTAAAATGTTGCCAAAACGACCACATAAGGTTTGCCCTACGAAAAAGATATCAGATCTCATGTAAAACCAAGCTTCTGAATCTACACGGCCTAACTCTACCGACCGCGACCCTAACTTCACAAATTCTACACATCAATAAAGCTATTGTCAAACAGAGAGGCGTGCCGAAAGCGAAGCGAAGCGTTTTCATTTGTAATGTATGGAATTGTTTGAATCCAGTCACATAGAAACGCGAAAGCGATGCGATAGCGTTAGCGATCCGAAGGCGTTGGCGATATTACAACTCGGCGAGGCGTGGCGAAGGCGTTTGCGAAGCGTTGCCGAACTATTAGTAATGGCTGGCTTTGTATGCACGACGTCAAACATAGAGCGATTCCGAAGCGAAGCGTTAGCGAGGCGTTTCCGAGGCGAATCCGAGACTTGACAGTGCCACAGTGACACTGTCATGCCTATTTAAAAACTAATATTATTAACAAATTAGCTGTTCAGTATTGTGAGAAATGTGGAATAATCGAGGACGTGCATCATATCTTGACCGAGGATGAGTGGAGCGAACGCTTCTGGTGAAATCTGTTTGGTCCTCACGCTGGATATTGACGACAAGCTCAGGATGCGCACGGAATTTACTTTCACTGGTGCTGTGTAAAGCTACTGCGTAGAGTAGCACATAGCCCGGGAGTGATGCTGAGGGAGCTGTGTGGTGGAGGCGGCACGCGCCACCGCTTGCTGTGTCCGGTGGTCAGGCCCAACATACTGACCAAAACACCTCTCACTAGAACAATCCGTGTAATGAACGAAGATCATGAGTGAATAACGCGTACAAATTCTTTTAAATGAAGTTATTTATGTAAGAAATCTCTAAATACATTTTGTTGTTGTAATTTGTATTTTTATGTTGTTATGTGACACATAACTACCGGTCTGGTACAGCAGCAGGCAACAGTGCTGCGCAATAATAACGCCTTTACAGAATATAATATAAATTATGAGGATCAGTATCTAGTACCGCGGTATTCGTTTGCTATCCTCTATAAAAAAACTAACGCACGTAATTGGGGCACCATGTAAAAACCAAACAACATAATTATTATTCAATTATTTTATTGTGATGATATGATCTCTAACAACAACTTCAAAAATCCTGCTCCATAACATTTTGTTGACGGTGTAACACATTACCATACAGAACACACAATCATAACATTTTTTTTTACAGAATACGCACAAATGAACAGTATTTCAATCACATGATTATGATAATAGCATTATTGTTTCCAAAATAGGCCTGAAATTGATAAATTTATTACATTGAAATCATGCTTCAGCAGTCAATTGATTAATTCAAAGACATTGTGACACAAAGTCTTGGCATTCAAATATCATCATTTTAATCCTCCTTTTGATGTGGTACTGTTCTCATCTTCAACAAAACGGCGGCTGGGCCAATGCACATTGAAGATACGAGTACTTGGTACCTCCTCAATAAAAATATTACTTAGGTATTGTTTTCCTTATGTAAACCAATCCAGTTTTCGAATAATCCGTTAACCGTATCTTGAGAACTGTTAAAGTCTAACGACAGTCACAAATGTGTATTTGGTCAACACTCAGATCAAAGAAAAAGTTAAGGTTAATGAATATTATTTACAAAACTAAATTTCTTATCGGATACTGTGGCTATTTGGAGAACTAAGTATGTGCACACACACAACAGCTGCACATTTTCTTGTTGCATATTATTAGATCATTACTTTACGCAGTCTACATAATAATATGAGCAAACAATCACGGAAAAACATGAATAATAGAAATTAAGAAATAAATAAACAATCAATATCAATAGACGTCAATCTGTGACAAGTTTACGGTATCACTCTTTTTTTAAATATTTTTTGTCATGACTTCAAGGCCTTGCCAAACGGTGTGGCACAATGATAAAGCCACAGACTACATAGAAGTACTACGTATGTCAAAACCGCATGTTTATGTATTTTTAAAGGAGATGAGTCCTCCCATCCAGGGCAGGGCAGGAGGGACTGTCAGACTTGTACTGACCAAAATCTACGGTGTCCTTTAATAGCCTTTACCTTCCGGGGTCACGGTAGCTTGAAAGTCCCGCGACCCCGGCAGGCTTTGGCCCTCTAAGGCTAAGTCTAGAGAGCCAATGCCTGCCGGGGTCGTGGCCCGTCATTATGCTGACACTCTTTGAGGCGCTCACAAATTTATGAAGTTTTATGTCATGGGTATCGTTTTCATGATTTTCGAGGGTGTTGTAGCCGATAGTGTTGTCAAAATGTAAATGAAATGTGACTCACGCCAAATCTTGTCAAAGTGTAAATCCAAGATGCCGGCTGCAAAAAATATCGAGGTTTTCGTCATGGGTGTCGTTTTCATCGTTTTTGAGGGTGTTGAAGCCGATGTTGCTGTCAAAATAGAAATCCAAGATGGCGGCTACAAAACATATCAAGTTTTATGTCATGGGTGTCGTTTTCATGGTTTTCGGGGGTGTTGTGTGTTGTGTGTGTTGTTGCCGATAGTGTTGTCAAAATGTAAATGAAATGTGACTCACGCCAAATCTTGTAAAAGGTTAGGCCACATTAACAAAGATCACAAGTTGTTGTGTATTAATATTAAACTGTTCCGAGTTATAAATCTTTTACTGGTATTAACCGAAGTCATGAGATTACCTATTATTTGTAAACTAGTTATTTTAACTCGATTGTTTGATCACTACTGAACACAGATGTTTTAATAAATACAGTTCAGTTTCAAAAACATTAAGAGTGACAACCCTTATGCTGTAGTGGAGCGTAGGTAATTATTTCTACAGCTAGGCCTAGTTTCCTTAAAGTCCATATTTGATAATATACAGTGTGTCCGGGCACGAGTTAGCGATATTTGAAGGGGATATTCTAGGCTCAATTTCATCGAAAAAAATGCTTAAAAAAAATTCTTACTCCAATACTTCGCGAATGGCAGCCATTTTAATTTTTTAATCCGTCGAACTGGGGTGTGTACAATAAAATGCAAATATCTTGGAATCCAAGAGAACTACATTCATGAAAATGACTTTATTGCAAAGTTAAACGTTGAGGCTTATTAAAAACTTACGAAAATTTTCTAAATAATATGTAAAAATAACCAAAAAACATGGGCAAACACGAATTTGTACACAAAAATTACTGAATAATTTCACATTTTTAACTCTAGCTCGATAATTACCCGTGAATTTTGATAAGATTTTTGTATTAAATTAAAAGTGTTTGAGTCAGGCTATAAAATGATATCAAAATGATCACTCTACGTTAAGTATCTTAAGAGTTATTCTCACTTGAACATCACCCTTCCTTAGCGCACGTACCCCAATATTACAGGTGTCGCATTCTTTGGGCGAGCTAAATCGTTCCAACGAATATTTATCAGCTGGCATTATTGACCACCATAATCCATAAACTGAAATGGTAAATTTTTTTTTCACACCACCTGCTCGTAAATGTCAAATTATATGTCTGCTAACCGGCCGTAAAGCAAGGCATTGTTCCCCCCCGCTCGAGCCGGGAATAATATATGTACTGAATTTCATTATTCCCGTGGGAATAATGTGATTTGAATTTGGAACCTCAAACAAAACATAGTATGAAAACTTTGAACGAAGGAATTGAAGCAGCGGCGGCTGCCCCCCGGCAGTCCCCACTGCAACAGCTGATCGCTTGCTGAGGTGGGCACCACAGCATGCTCACGTTCGAAGGTTGTCGTACCACATCAAATTTCAAAATTCGAATTTATTTCCTCGCAGGTGGTGTGAAAAGCAGAGTACTCACCTCAGAAATAAAGCTGCCTTTGTCTTGGGCTAACTTAAATCCCTCGCTACACTAAGGATTCTTATCTTAATTCCCTCGTTTCACTCGGGAATTAACACTTGAACCTCCTCGCTGCGCTCCGGAGGTTCACCCCCAGAATCCTTAGTGTCGCTTCGGGATTCAATACGCCCGTGACGTAAGGCACTGCTTTATTCCCTTGGTGCGTAATCTACTATTATTATATGAAACCACTTCTTGGAATTATTGCTGCGTGGCGAGACGGAAGGGTGATGTTCAAGTGAGAATAACTCCTAAGATACTTAACGTAGAGTGATAATTTTGATATCATTTTATAGCCTATCTCAAACACTTTTAATTTAATGCAAAAACCCTAGCTAAATTCAGGGGTACTTATCGAGCTAGAGTTAAAAATGTGAAATTATTAAGTAATTTTTGTGTACAATTTCGTGTTTGCCCATGTTTTTTGGTTATTTTTACATATTATTTAGAAAACTTTCGTAAGTTTTTGATAAGCCTCAACGTTTAACTTTGCAATAAAGTCATTTGCACGTATGCAGGTCTCTTGGATTTAAAGATATTTGAATTTTATTGTACACACCCCAGTTCGACTGATCAAAAAATTAAAATGGCTGCCATTCGCGAAGTTTTGGAGTAAGAATTTTTTTAAAGCATTTTTGTCGATGAAAAAGAGCCTAGAATATCCCCTTCAAATATCGCTAACCCGTGCCCGGACACACTGTATAAGTGCGAGAGAATGATATAGAAACTTCTTACTCATTTTGTCTATGAATGTATTACTCTTAATTTTGTTTGTCATTAGTGCTGTCACTAATAAGTCTAAAATATTATGTAAATTTTAAGCACATCAAAACATTTTATTTATGAAAGGTTTTATCAGTTAAATCCCTAACCAATCGTGAGGTGCGAACGGTGAGAGTCGTCGTGACACGTCGAAAAACACATCGTAGATCTAGCGATGTGATTTCTTATTGAGAATAGCATAGCTAGGCAAAGGTGACTGAGGCAAAGCCTACGATGGAGCGAGCTTACCTAGAAAAAGCCTAACTTTGAAGAGATACGAATATGGATGACAAATTCAGTAAACACTTTGCTATGCCTCTCCAAGCTGCATAGAAGCTTCGCTCTAATCAGTATCAGTATTTGTGTTGAAGATGAGGACATGGAATAAGACGAGAGTCTTATCTCTGGTAAAAGTACCCTAGTCAAACGGAGGGTTTAATGGAGGAAGATGATTTATTGCAAGACTTTGCCACACGATACCTTAGAATTATTAATCAATTGATTCTTGGAGAATGACCTATTTGGAAACAACGCGATTGTCATAATTATTTATCTATTTAAAAGTTAAAACTATTCAGTTCAATACTTCAAGAGACATAATTATTGCCAAAAAATAGTATGGAAATGTTTTAGACATTAACAAAACATTACTGTTCGGGCAGGATTCCTCGATATTGTTGATAAAGATGATTAAATAAACAATTTTAAAAATGTTGTTTTTATTTTTACATAGTACACCTATTAAGTATTTTTATAACACATTTGCTCGTAAAAGGTCTCTTACTGCACCTATTTCAGTATCGTAATGTATCTTATTACGCACTAGTGCGTAATGGTAAAGTAAAACGCACTAGTGCGGTAATGGTAAAGTAAATCGCACGGTTTATCAAGATGCTCCGTCTAAAACGAACGGTACTTTTTTAAATCTTAGCAAAGAGTTTTTATGTCAGAAAAGCGGTCAACATTTTATTATTAAAATTAAATTTGGGAGATGAAATATAATAAATAAACATTTTATTCCTTAATTTAATTAATTTTGACAATTAATTACAACCATTTATCTGTAATAAAACCACAAAAGAATTAATTTACTTTATTAGTAATACTGGCTGTTTTATCTGCCTTTGCCATAAACAAAAGATGCTGGTGCGCGCGCATCGCTAATTTGTGAAAAAGTAAAAATTATTCCGCTTGCTTTTCCTATTCGATGTAATGATTTTATTTATTTACTCACAAATGTGTTATAAAACGTCGTATGACATACGTGCGGTTTGATAATTACAGCCTCTGCTTTCTTATAGCACTCGCCTTACGGCTTGTGCTACCAATATCGCCTCTGCTGTAATGATCAACTTACCGCACTTATATCATAATGTACTATTATATTAGAGGCTTGCCACTACCAGCCAGCGCCGAACTACCAACGGGTTTAGAACCTAACGGCTCAGTTCGTGATGATGGGAAGAGATCAGACGACATGACGTTGGGATAATGGAAGGGGAGGCGGGTGGGCCTTTGGTGTGTGGCGGTATTTGTGTCGACACCGTTGCGCTATCTTATATGCAAGCACAGCGGGCTGTGCTGTCGCATTTGCTGTGGTTGCTGGGACCCTCAAAAGGCGTAAAATATACAGCATTTATACCACTTCAACTGCATTTTTGACAGTGGTAACCAGTGATGACATCAGCTGGCATTTTAGTGGACCAGGCAAAAGCCAGCCGATGCCAATTGGGTATTACTGTAGGTTGATTTGCTGGCGTCTGTACCACGCGAAGAAAACTTGAAAAAACTGAGTCGATTTCATCGATTAGCGCACCTTATCTAATAAAAATAATTCAAACAGTTTTCTCTATGAAATTTCTCAATAAATTATCGATGTTTTACAAGAAAGAAAATGAAGAAAAGGAAAAATCTGGCAACACAAACAACGTGCACGCTTCGGTCTCGCTTTCCCGTATTTGCTCTGTTTGACGTCGTTCATTTAAAGCCAGCTAGTACAACTGTCACGCCTCGCTTCGCGGGCACGCCTTTCTGTTTGACATGGTCTCTGACGACTTCAATTTCGGCGCGATATCGCTTCATATTTCTATACAAGACGTAACAAAAACGCTCCGCTTCGCCTTCGGATCGCTATATATTCGGTACTGGCTTCATACAAAACGTCGGTTCGCTGCACCCAGTTTGACGTCTCCTTTCGGTTCGCATTCGCCTCGGAATCGGATCGGAATCGGATCGCCTCGCTTTCGCCTGCCTGTTTGACAAAGGCTTAAAAGTGTATGGCTTTACCGTTTCGCTACCGTCCGCGTCGTGGAGGTGATGCTAATATTTAGTTTCTAAAGTAAGTAACGAAACAGCCAAGCAATACATATTTACTGATGTATAGAATTTGTGAAGGTTTTTGGTGGTTTGTGGTAACGCTTAATAAGTCTATTATTGGCATCATATCCTGCGAATATGAACTATCTGGTACATCGGAAACCAACTCTATGAGGGTTCAAAAAAACGACGAAACTCTTCGAGAAAAGGTAGGTAGTGCCCTTGCGCTTCGCTTGGCTCGTCTTGGCGGGGGCACTGCCGTGCCCCCAGATGAGAGACGCACAGAACCCAGAGATACCTATAGCAAAAAAGGGGGAGGCTTAAATCCAGCAGTGATCGCAGGCTGATATGATGATGAAAATGAGTTCCTTGTTCATGTACTAGAGACGGTTTTTCCAATTTTCCATTCAATAAATGCAGTTGATACTTCAAGTCTTGTAAATAAAATACAGAGTCTTTGTGATAAATCTGTCGAATTTCTACGAGGACTGGACAAAATTCCAATAGGTACCACCCTAAATAGAGTAAACCATAATCAGAGATTACAAAAAATGTCAGCACACATAAGCTGGGAATTAATCAGTGGCCGAGAAATATTACTTCTTATCTTAATACATGCTCACACTGTCGGACGAAGCTATAAAACACGTCAGCCGACTTACACCATTTTCTGAGATGCATTAAGTAAACTGACCTATACATATACGCTAGACTTTGCTGACTGGTTGATGATATACCAACTTATTAAAAAGAAGATAAGAAATATTTTTCCTTACCCTAAAACATGTAGGTTTTTGTATAAAGTTCTAACTGCTGGGACACGGGCCTCCTTTCAGTGAGATGGAGTGTGCCAGAATCCACCACGCAGGTTCAGCGCGGGTTGGTAGGTATCACGGTCATGTCTTCGAATTTTTGCTTCTGAGACATGCCGGTTTGGTCGCGGGACTCATGAATTACCGTGACCCCGAAACGTAAACAGCTATTGAAGGACACCGTGGATTTTAGTCAGTACGAGTCTGACAGTCCCTACCGCTCTGCCCGGGGTGGGAAGACTCATTTGATGATTTTACCTCGCTAAAAATAAAAAAAGACATGCTGGTTTCCTCACGATGAGTTCCATCGCCGTTTTGAGAGCAGTGGTGATGACATAAATTACACAAAGTAATGCGTCTAGCTAGGTTCGAATCTACGACTCGTAATTCGGGGCCAAAGGTAACTGGGTTAAAATTTCCACCATCTTTATTAATTTGTGTGATTCTGAACACTACTGAGGGTCTAAACGGCACTTAGCAATATCCCAAATGATTCACCTTCGAAAAAAAATAGTCAATGGCGTAACGGGAAATGCACGAACTTTTTATTTCCCGCAACGCCACTGACGCCGGCTGTTCATTCACGACGGTGGGTTTCAACGGGAATTAAAAATGGGATTCATCGGGAATACCTAAAAAATGGGATCCAAAAGTGGGATTTAACGGGAATAAATCTGGGATATTGCTAAGTATAGCGGTATTAGACCCTCTGTTGTATATTTTTGGCCATTCATTTTTTCTGACAGATTGAAAAAACTATGAATTTTCATTCAATGTTCATTTAAACGTTTGAATAAAAATTTATATTTTTTGCTAATGCAAAAAAACGATTGCGGCTATGGAAAAAACACAGCATTTAACAAAAATAAATTCATTTTTTAGCAGCACAAAAAAGATCGATATCGTATCGTGAAACAATTTGCTTTTAAAACGATATAGCGATTAAAGAGGTGTTGAAATATCGGCCTCGGATTGGCGATACACGACCGGCGCCATGATTGCTTTCTAAATAGGGTTCGCAAATCTACTTTTTATATTTTTTTCGAGAGATACTTTCTAACATTTGAAGAAATCCACTTTATGTTTTCTTTTGGATGATTCAGTATTTTTTTTTTAAGTTTTAATAGAAAGCAGTGGTCTTACTAGTTATAAATCGGGGCTTCGAACCTAGCCAATCGCATTACTTTGTGTAATTTATTTCATCACCACTGCTCTCAAAACGGTGAAGAAAAACATGGTGAGGAAAGCGGCATGGCCAAGATCCAAAAATTCGAAGACATGTGACATCTACATAGTAGATTATAGCCCACTCCCTTACACAGAGAAGGCGTGTGCCCAGCAGTTGGAACATTTATGGGCTGACATGATGATTTTTATATTTTATCCAATCTGTCTGTTTAAAAAGTTTAAAAAAAAATCGTAGTACCGGGAAGAACACTAACACTTCATTAGTCGCGAAACTCCAACGCCACTTTGAAAGTTTAGAAGTTTTTGAAACCTGTAATAATAACCGCTAAAAGTCGCAAAATATTGAAAACACGTGTTTCTTGCGATCAAGTACTTATCGAGTATAATCGTAATGTAACATGTATTTTGGTTTTTAATTATTTGTCCGTTGTCTTTAGTTTTAGGCGCGAACAATGAAGAGTTAACTTCACTTAAAATTTGTCTTTTACGAGTATATCATCTGTTTTTTGTTCTAATTTGTTGTTATTAGAATTATTAGAAAATAAATTTACCTCGTTCGTAAACTAGAGGCGTTTTTCCAATTTACACACAACGGCATCTAGTACCAAGCTAAGCAGAGCTTGTGTTATGGGTACTAGACAACTGATAAACATAATTTCTAAATACATACATATTATAGATAAATTACACCCAGACACAGAACAAATGATCGTGTTCATCACACAAACATTTGTCCTGGGTGGGAATCAAACCCACGACCTCCAGCATAGCAGTCAGGGCCACTAACCACTAGACCAACAGGCCTGTCAAAGAAAATACTTTAAGTTCGCTGTAATTAAAACGCAGAAATCTTGTGATAAGCCTCTGAAATACCTAATTTTCCTGGAAAAAATCTTGACATAAGGCAACCCTACGGCTGAACCAATTTACAGCTACACCACTGTGATTGTGTTCCGTGTCTCGAACCAACGGATTTTTAATTACCGAATGTAGATTCGGTATTAAATTATTTTTCGGTGATTAATTAAAGCAATTATACCCAGTATGAAGGTTTATCTGAGGTAGCAAATTAGCTGGGTGAAAGGTTTTTTGTGTTATGTGTACATTTGTATACAAAAGAATAAAAATTTGCTGAGTTAGGGAATAAAAATAAGTGTGAAAAGATATTTTGAAGAGATATTTTAGCAACCTCTAAAAGTAAGTGAAGTTCAAATTGAGATGAATGTACCTATTGATACCTATACCGTTATTGTTAATGCTATATTTATACTTGTATTATAAAGCTAAAGAGTTTTGTTTGTTTGGTTGAAGGCACTAAACTCAGAAAGTCCTAGTTCGAATTCTGAGAATATTTTTGTGTTGAATAGTATATTTTATCATGACGAGTGGTGGCCACAACTTATAAGTTATAGGTCGTGGGTTCGAACCCAAAGAGGCGCATTACTTTGTCCATGTTTTTCATCATCACTGCTCTCAAAACGATGAAGGAAAACATCATTAAGAAATCGGTATGTTTTAAAGTACGATTATTAATTCGAGTCAGTAAAATGACAGTGCAACTGTCACATTTCATTCATGTTTTAGTACATTTCATTCATTACAAATGTCATTTTACTGACTCGAATTAATAATCGTACTTTAGAACCAAAATTCTAAGAAATGTGACATCTACCAACCCGCACTTTGCCCACGTGGTGGATTATAGCCCACTCCCTCTCACAAAGAGGAGGCTTGTGTCCCAGCAGTGGGAACATTTATTGACTGATGATGATGAACGGGTTCAATTCCACAAACTACAAAACATAAACTGAAACCGTTACCACTGCACCATTATCTCTCAAGAAATATTCTTGCAAAATTAAATCTCAACTTTAAGACTATCGTCTACCGAGCGCTCGTCCATACTAAAAGAGAAAACGTTTTCCTACCCCTAAATGTTATCCTATCTCAATGATTTTTTAGAATGCTTCTGACACTGTAAAAAACTAGGTTTATAGGTTTTCTTTTTTTCAAAATGTATAATAGTTTGAAAGTAACAGGCGCCTAAAAGTTACTATTTTTATGACAAAATCTTCATTGAAGTAAAACCTTTGTATTTTAAAAACAAAGAAGTTTTAGAAAAAAAGCAAAATCTACAAACCTAGAATATAATATGCTGAAACGATTGACACTAGAATCTAAGAGATTGGACGTGATTTAGTATGTGAAAAACGTTTTCTCCCGAGAGACAAATTTCATATAAAAAATACTCACAGTCAGTCGCGAACTA
This sequence comes from Agrotis clavis, assembly GCA_954870645.1. NCBI lineage: Eukaryota > Metazoa > Arthropoda > Insecta > Lepidoptera > Noctuidae > Agrotis > Agrotis clavis. The sequence goes on along the minus strand of OX940932.1, from coordinate 20,190,306 downwards.
CAACGCTCTCTATTGCACGATCGGGGGTTTTTCAACGAGGGAGCGGGACAGCACGAGTTTTTCTAAATACCTATTTTTTGAAAAGGCAGCCGCTATACAATCCTCTTAAATTCAAAACATTTCGTCTCATTAGGCATTAAATTACATTTTCTTCGTCATTTCTCTTCTGGAGATACAGGCTCATTCATTACAAGCGGTTGTTTCTCACAATGACCGGCGAGAATTATACGAGAGATTCCTCGTAATGGCCGGGTTGAGTGTGTTTGTGCATTTAAACTTCAAATCATGATAATTAATTAGCTCTTCATTTGTTTTTGTTTGGTTGAGATCTGATGGTTTTAATGAGTGTGTACGGATGTACATAAAAAAAGTTAAAATCATTTTTTTTTTAAGAAATGACTGTACCTACTGATTTTTATTGAACATTCTTGGACCTGTGTGTCGTGCTTAGACGCGGGCCACATAGAAAAGACGTAAGACGCAGACGGGGCGGAGACGTTTATGTCTCTTCGGCGTCTCTTTCATACAAAATTTATAGAAGCGTCGCGACGTAAAACACAGAAGAGACGGGGCGCAGGCGCGACTCTCATACATTTTCGCCCACCCGCGACGCGTCCTCGTCTTACGTCTTTTCTATTTATAGGCCCGCGCCTATTGCCATAACTGTTTTCAAGTATTTGGAAACCTTTAAGTTTTTAAACCGAAATAATACAGTTTATAGAAAGTACGAGGAACAAGATGCTACCACAAAACTTCATCTGGTGTCTGGTGGGCTTACTGCCCGAAAGTTATCAGTTTTTTCTATAATGGCGGCTCCACATTAGTGCCGTGAACCCCCGTGAACAGGCGCGAACGAGAATGTAGATGGTTTTCGCGGGGTTCACGCGCGTTCGCGCCTGTTCCCGATCAGTGTCGGTATTGCGCCGAGAATTCTCGGCGAGAATTCACGGCGTGAATTCACGGCACTAATGTGGAGCCGCTATAAGAATGTTCTTTACTCGTGGAGCCTTTCGACATTCAGGGTCAGTTGACACCAAGACGCGACGTGACATCTCGCAACAATACTAGAAATGTGTATCTTTTCGTGTAGTTATCTGAAGTTAGATTTTGCGTTACGGTCACTGTTCACGCACTGTGGGTGATTTTGAATTATCTGCTTCTACGCCCGTGACGTACATGTGAGTCACTCTGCCAATTGGGGACAAAGGGTCCTCCCCCCCCCCCGAATTTTATGGCTCTTATGGACTTGAAGTGGTATAAAAGCAATTATCTCAGTACATAGGAACGAAAAACTAAATTGGAAGTGAGAGATAATTTTGATATTGCTGCTGAAAAGTGAACGTGTTATTAAAATGAGCGCGCTGCGTCGCGTCTTGGTGTGAATTGACAATAAGGTCTTAATTTTTTACTTCATAGCTAAGCACTATTGTCAACCACAGCCCTTTTTACTTACACACTTCCTCTAAAGCTATAACTCTCCTTGCCCACAGCACGGCAACGCGACGACCTCAAGTGAGACGTCGGTGGGGACGAACACGGCAACCGCCGCGCCCTCCGCCAGCGGCAGCAAGGGTCCTCCACCTGCCGCCAAGTTCCGTCATGGTCTGCTGCAGCTCATGATTCACACGATCGATCCCATGCATGACGGTGAGTTAGGTACGCACGCGGCTTTGCCTACACTTTACACTTATGCTGACTTACGAATTGGGTGGTTGATGATGAACTTACAACTTTGGATTTGTCTCTTTCCTACTCCGCTATCCTTTTCTTTCACTCTCCGAAAGTTTGTCACGTGTTTGATAGCTGTAGTCTTGACGTCTTCAAGTCAAGAGTGAACAAGTTACTTCTAGGCAAGTGCTTCACCATCCATCGACTATATCATCAAGCGAGATAGTAGTCAAACAAGAACCTATAGTTAAACTAAATTTTAAAAAAGTTTCATTGTATTTGAGCAACGTTTTTTCAACGTTGCTTATTCAACGTTGAAGAAACCAAAATTCTATCCTACTAATATTATAAAGGCGAAAGTTTGTAAGTATGGATGTATGGATGTATGGATGTATGGATGTATGGATGTATGGATGTATGGATGTTTGTTACACTTTCACGCAAAAACCACTGAACGGATTTGGCTAAAATTTGGTATACAGATAGTTTATAACCTGGATTAACACATAGGATAGTTTTTATCCCGATTTTATGTTCCCGTGGGATAATTTTCGAGTTGCAGCGGGTGAAACCGCTGGCAACAGCTAGTGTTATATAACAATGTTATATAACATTTTGTGTCCACATCATCTGAAACATGTTCTATAACATGTTATGTTATATAGTCTGTACGCACCTTTACATAAGTACGGATAACATAGTTACAAATTAAAATCAAGTCAGCCAATCGTAATCCACTGCTGGATATAGGCACCTTCCAAAGAACTGATCGATTTATCCGAAAACAGCTATATAAGTTTTAACTAAAACAACTGATTTCTACTTCGATTCAAAGTTGAACTAAAACTCAAAGTTTGTTTTATAAGTTACGTTTAGTTTTCAAGTAAACATTGAACATTTAAGTTCAATAGTTTTAAAGCCCCGAGAGGTATTCTTGATCTAGGTTATTTATATTTTGTTATCGTGGGCTCTGTAACTCGACCTTCTAGAATCTTGAACACTTAAAACAATCAAATTCCATTTCACCGATTCCTTACAAAATCCCCAACCCAATTATTCTACAATATTGTATTAAAAACCCAATTTATCATCAATTACCCAAAGTTAACCTCACAACAACTGCCTTACGTGAGCAAGTCTCGCCACGCAACCATAATAATTACAATAACAATCAATTAATAAAAATAAAAAACATTTTTCATTCGTGTGACGCTTGCATTACTCACCTAAGTCAGAAAATTGTTTGACTAATGGTACAAAAACGGATCGCGACCTTTTATGGTACAGAAACGGATCCCAATTTGGTCTTAGAAGAACTCACGTACCTAATGATCGATGATTCCCGATGTCCACCCCGGGGTGGCCATTGGGAACTTTTTTTAGAAAAAGTTGCACTGTCCCTCAGCGGGGGACAGTGATACGATTTTTTAAAAATATTTTCGTTGTCCCCCACGGGTGGACAGCGCTACAATTTTAAAAATGAGAATTCTTAGTGTCCACCGCGGGTGGACGGAGATACTTTTTTTAAGCTTATTATTTTCCGAGTGACTAATAACTTAAAAGTCGACTAAATGTTTGCAACAAATAAAATAACTTGCCAGCGATTAAATATTTTCGCGACTATTATATTACGTAAGGTTCAAAATTAAGGGTGTTATAAAAACTAAAAACTAGCAGCTGCGTTTAGGTAGCAAATAAACTATACCAGTCAATTGAAATATTAGGCGAGGAGCTGTATATAATGACTTGGCGACTAATAATGTTAGTAGGGTGGCATTCGCCGGTAATGTGTGTAACTAACACGTTAGTGTTTAGTTTTGTTTATTTTGTGAGCCAGCATGACAGGTAGTAATCAGTTATTTGACCTAGGATGCAAGAGCGAATGAAACGAGCTCGGGACTTGGGGCATCCCGACACGGACAGGTTAGGTTCGAAGGTGATGGCGGGGTCTTTCAGACCCCGCCATCCCCTTCGTGTTAGGTTACTTTAAACCTTGCACGCAGAAATAGGAGCCCCGCGAAGCGGGGCTCCGTCGAGCATTCTGGCAGGTGGTACTGATTCAAAGCTATTAAAAGTCACACAATTTTAAGCTAGTTTATATTTATTCTTCATACAAACAATTTTAAATAGAATCTGATTTGTATTATTTATGTATGCCCATTTTCTATTTTATTTTCATCATTAAGTTTTCGCTTAGATATTAATTCAGTTCCCAACAGAAAAACTTGATGCTAGTTTAAATTAAAACGGAGCTTATAACTGATATATTAATATGCCATCTTTTACTTACTACGATACTCCTTATTAGCTGCCAACCCATTATGTTTGGTACCCACTCTATTTTTTTTTTCAACCTATATTCATTATACTTAGTTGCCGCATTAAATACATGCCCTTTTTTTATTTATTCCCGGTAGCGGGCCCTTTTAACTATTTTTAATACTTTGACTGAAAAACAAAACTAGTAATGAAATATAAAGATTGTAAATGTAAGCTTAGATAAGAAAAAATACTATTTTAACAATTTCACATACCTACTTAGATCATTTTGTTTAAAACCATATCTTAGTTTGTACACACATATCTTAGTTTGTTTGGCTACACATCAAACTATGCAAAACCAATATAAGCTGACCGTTGAGTGTGCGGAAAGATTTCACAAAGCGAGATCAAGACAAACTGGTATTGTATAGGTTGATGTGTAACCAAACAAACTAACTATTACACAAACAAACAAACTTACTAGCCGTGTGTACTAGTAAAGTTTTAGTTAGCATTCTTCTGGGCTCGTTTTATTATAAGTTTGTTAGATGAAAACTTTTAAAGCGAGCCTGAAAATTGGATTAGAAAAATTATATTTAATTAGTAATTGTATATAATTAGAAATAAATGTCATATCTTAGTCAATTTCAAAAGAAAATTTTAAAACAAAATTATTACAATACATAAACCTGCTTTTGAATTTTTAATTATGGTGTTAATTACAAGATTTTTTTTTAAATAAACGTTGATTTTAAAATACATACTTAATTTGTTTTTATTATTATTTTAATAATCTCATCATCTTCCTTCTAGTCTTTAATCTGTAACGAGTCTTCACTCAAAGTTTACAAAAACAATTAAAAGGGAATAAATAAAAAAAAAGTATCTCCGTCCACCCGCGGTGGACACTGAGAATTCTCATTTTTAAAGTTGTAGCGCTGTCCACCCGTGGGGGACAACGTAAATATTTTTAAAAATCGTATCGCTGTCCCCCGCTGGGGGACAGTGCAACTTTTTCTAAAAAAAGTTCCTAATGGCCACCCCGGGGTGGACATTGGGAACATTTTTTAGGAAAAGTTGCGCTGTCCCCCAGCGGGGGACAAGCTGGGGGTGGACATCGGGAATCATCGCCTAATGATACGTGAGTACGCACTGCGCTTTGCAATCACTAAAGCTACGGCTGCTGAAAAATTTTTTGGAGCTCCTAATTTATTGGCTACACGAATTTGGCGACGGCGACGAAGATACCGCGACGCGTTTTTCACCACGACTTCTACCACGCGCAGTTGTAAGTGTCGCTTCGCAGAAGTCAGAACCGAAGAAAGACAGAGCATTAAACGACCAACGGAGCTCTAAATGGCAAAAACGGATCCCAACACATTGTCTTTTGGGAGAAATAAGGTGCTTTTATCGATGCGACTTAGAATCTTGCTTGATTCGTGTGCTGCTAGAAGCACGAGCATCGATCGTATCATGACATTGCAAACTATTTTTATACGTATGTATTTATTGTGTTTGTGTTTTCAGGAACTGTTAAACATGTTAAGATTGTGCCCACTGTGCCAATAATAAAATTTCTTTAGCTACTGATCGAAGTCTGGACTTAACTTTATTTCAATGTGATGATGTGATGTATTTTCAATTTAAATGTATTTTTCTTATTCAACTTGATATTTGTTTGGCTTCCGATTTTAGAATTAAAATCGGAAGCCAAAAATGCTATGTCCACATAAATTGTGGTGAGGACAGGAAAATTCGTGGTTTTTTTTTTTTTTTTTTGGCGTGAAATATGATAGAATGGGTCCTTCCCACCCTAGGTGATGAGAAAAAGACTATCAGATCCTGTTCCTTCGATCATTTGCGTTCCAGAGCCGTGGTAACCTGTTAAAAAATACTCGTGACCCAGATATAGTCCCGCGACAAAACTTATGTAACTTGACTTAATTTTTGAACTTAAAATTTATTCTCTTCTTTTATTTAGGACACTCTTACTTTAGACAACTTTCTCTATTTGAAATTGTGCAGTATATTAACCAGAGTCTGTAACACGATGTCGAGATAAATCTTCTTCTCCGTGTCCCTGACGCGACAGTATTTTATATTTTGTCGGTCCAAAACTTCGCCACTTCCAAAGCGTTAGAATAAATAAAGATTTACGATTGTGATAACTGTAATATTTTTAGCAAAAAAATAATATATTGGAGATACAAAATTATGTCTTGAACAAATAAATATGTAACAAATATGAAACTAGAATTCCCTTTTTAAAAACTGTTTAAAGCGAAACGATGTCAATTTTTTTTTTTAAGTTGATATGTATAATTTTAAAAACTACCTTAACAATTCAAAAATTATGTCATAAAATCAAAGTTAAATCATTTATTTTTTTCATTTAAAAGTCCGTAGAGGCATTTTTGAACGTAGAATATTAAAATTAAACGAAATGAGGAATTTGCAGGGGTAGGTGTGTCTCTTAATTTTTTTTTTTTTCTTTTAACAATATTTCACCTTTAGGAAGCCATATTATTTAGTGAGTAATTAAGGCTTTAAGTTACTTTCATATTACACCTGTGTGAATCTGTGAAGGGGTCGCTAGTATGTTTTAAAGTCACTTAGCATTAGAAAGATCGAAGAAACGAATATCTACCTAACTTAAGACATAATATATTCACCTTGCTATTTTAGTTTAGTCCCTATTGCGTTGGATTAAGATCTAATAAAACCATTGTTAATTGCAACGGCCATAGTACCGTCTATCACATTGATGGATGTACTTGAGTGTTCCATATTTAAATAAGGGCCGTCTTACAAACCAACCATTACCTTTGCGTGAGACACTTAATTTATTGCATAAGCTATGTGCTAAGAAGGTGGGGATTATCAAACCGATCGCAGCGCGCCATGTGTCAGAGATGTGAACTATCCGGGGACGTCCGTGAAGTGACGTACGTGTCAAGTTTTATATGCACCAAAAACTTTTTAGGTACTTTTTTTAGGTTTTGTGTAACCTTCAATGAAAAACAAGCCGTAAATCTAAATCTTCTTTTATATAAAATTTCCGTGTCACAATGTTAGTTACCGTACTCCTCCGAAACGGCTCTACCGATTTTTACCAAATTTTATATGCGTATTCAGTAGGTCTGAGAATCGGCTACTATCTTTTTTTTTTTATTTATATGGCAAAACAACGTTTGCGGGGTCAGCTAGTAATATATATAACTCAAAGGTGACTGACTGTTTAGTGATCTATCAACGCACAGCCCAAACCACTGAACGGATCGGGCTGAAATTTAGCATGCAGGTAGACGTTATGACGTAGGCATCCGCTAAGAAAGGATTTTGATCAATTCTACCCCCAAGGGGATAAAATAGGGGATGAAAGTTTGTATGAAACTTTGTCAATTTTATAAATAACATTGTTAAGTTCCGACATCCACGCGAACGAAGTCGCGGGCACAGCTAGTGGTTTATAAATGCAGGAATTGGCAGTTCCTATGTCCCCAAATAATGTGGTAACTGCAATGAGAGGCGTTGTCATCACTCACACAGCGGAAAGTCTAACTAGAATTTTCCCTGTATTATGGGTGCATTTACAAACATTTAAACTCATATATACATACAGTCACACCCAGATCAACTATCTATAGGCCATCCAAATACTTAGTCTGTCAGGTATTTGAACCCACGACACGTAGAAAGCATCAATCAATCGCTTAGCCACGGCAAAAATCTAAGATCCTTTCTCATACTCATTTACAGTAGCTGTTTCAGTTTTACACCGCTGCTCAACTCCTTTTGGCCGTAGCGTGATGTTTTATAGTCTATAGCCTTCCTCGATAAATGGACTATGCAACAAAAAAAAAATATTCAATTCGAACCAACAGTTCCTGAGATAAGCGCATTCTACCAAACAAATAAAATCTTCACCTTTATAATATTACTACTAGCTGTGCCCGCGACTTCGTTCGCGTGGATGTCGGAACTTAACAATGTATTTTTTATAAAATTGACAAAGTTTCATACAAACTTGCATCCCCTATTTTATCCCCTTGGGGGTAGAATTGATCAAAATCCTTTCTTAGCGGATGCCTACGTCATAACATCTACCTGCATGCCAAATTACAGACCGATCCGTCCAGTGGTTTGGGCTGTGCGTTGATAGATCACTATGTCAGTCCACCTTTGAGTTTTATATATTTAGATAGATTAGTATAGATTCTACTCGTATTCTAATCAACCATAGATCACCGCAAAATCTACAGTCACGCACAGTCGTACCAACGGAACTAATTACAAATAGCGAATATGCTAGCGTATCTGGCTATCAGTAGGTAAGATTGCCCATCAGTAGGCAGATTGCCTATCTGCCCATCAGGCGCGATTGCCTGTCTGGCACGCAATGTGAGCTACTACGTGGCATGCCACTATATGTGGCACTCTGTTTTGTCTTGTAGGTGGCTTTTAGACACGCACTTGGCAAGACTTGTGTCGAGTTTGTTGGATTTTGTAATGGGGATAAATATTTTATCCACGTCTTTTGATTTTGTATAAACTTTTTTTGGTTAGGTATTATTTACAGTTTGAAATGAATTGAATGCCTTTCAAACCAATTTCATTTAACCCTGTATATTATCTTTTTTCCACTTTTTCATCATTCAGTTTAGAATTCAAGAAGATTGAGAAGAAGCAATTATTAGCACATTTGGGGTTTAGTAACTTCATGTACCCAATTGTTTATCATTTGGTACATGTTTTCACTAAGCCCTGCGTGTGTCGATTTCATCAATCAAGAAACAAGATGTGAATAAGAGGAACTGAGTAAGTGTTATTTTAAGATTTTAAGCAACTAAAAATGGCCAATTTAATGCGTTATGTTGCATTTGTCTTGTAAATAATATAAATCAGTAGCTGCCGGGTCCGATCTACATAATTTTGTCCCAAAATTCATCAAAATCGGTTCATGGAACATAATATAAAAAGATAACCATTTTCGCAGTGACCAAGCGATTGACTGCGTGTCGCTGGTTCGATTCCCGCATAGAAGAAATTTCTAAATGATTGAGTATGATGAACGAGTCTAAATGTTTGTGAATACACCGTAAACCGCTTGATGTGTTACAATTCTGTTCTCACCTGTACCAGCTATGTCCTGTTGTGACTAGAGGGATCGAGGGCACTAGTTTTTTCTCCTGTGGCAACACTACAGCTAACAGCTGATTTTGAATTGTCCTATAATTTTATTTCTCAATATTGTATTTATTCGTTTTTTAAGCATCTTTTCCAATCACTCATTAATTTTATAGCTTATTAATATATTTTATGTGTTAGATTCACGTATTGAGTTCTAAATAAGTGTTATGTTCAATGTGAATCAAGTGACAGTTACCGGCCTAAGGGAAACTTGCATTGTCATCTTATTATCAGGTACAATACTCCAATATTTACTCGCTATTATATTGTTTACGTGAGACAATTACAACTGCAACATTTATGAAAGTACATCTAAATTCGGATATTTATTGATATCGATGACCTTTAGAACGTAAACATAACCTTACTTGGGCGAAAAGTCATTTACAGGCATTTGGACGTTTATTCAACGTGCCCAAAATGTCCAGGGCAAAAACCCATCTCTAGTTGTGACCATTTTAGCAGACACCCACGCGCATTTGTTGCGCATAGTAAAAGGTAGGGTCACCGCTGCCTGTCTAATTTTACCCGCGAAGTTATTTTGGTGCGGTTTACATGAATGAGTGGTGCAACAGCTTTGATGCCAGAAATATGTCCTACACCTACACATATTATTTTACCACAGTTTATAAATGTGTACATTGTACTAACAGCTTTAGATAATTTCAAAAATACATTAATAATTCCTCTAAAAATCTTAATACTTTTTAATTCATAAGAAGTCTTTAAACTCAGATATTATTTATTATTTTATCAGTAGGCTTTATTATCAAATCAGTTGTACATCATGTTGAAAACTACTTACCAAACAAAAACACTTAAGAGCGTATATTCCGAAAGTTGGCAACATCGCAAATGGTTGTCAAATATTAACAAGTTTTAATTATTTTAGCATTGTTACTGTATGAAAATAAGAAATATGGCTCTGTAGTGCACTGAAAAATTGATATTGCAATAGTTAATATCGTAACACCGAATATATAGTTTTAGATGTAAAAAAAACATTTGGAAGCTTTCCAAATGCCTTTTATACACCTGAAACGGTTACAACATCATATTCAGTGTTTTAATTGCATTCCTATATAATTTTTTTAGTGCACTACAGTGCGATATTTCTTGTTTTCATACAGAAAATTTGCCAAATTAATTAAAACTTGTGAATATTTGACAGCTTTTTGCGACGTTGCCAACTTTCAGAATATGCGGCCTTAAAAATAGAGTTACAGCTGGGCGTCAAAAATTCATCCACATCGCTGTCAACGGGATAAGTGCCCAGCGTGTCAAAAATGGCCATAACCAGAAATCTAGGCTTATAAGAAAGGTGTGGTAATATTTAGAGCTGGATTAAAACCATCAAATTGATCGAAATTTCCATAAGATCACAGACTCTCGAAAAATCAATGAGTTGACCCTTAAAAAACTATAATACCTACCTTTCTTTCAACCTACTTTGTCCCACTGCTGGGCAAAGGGTGGTAAAGGTCTCCCCCATAACCTTCCACACTTCCCTTTGTGCGCATTTCTCCAGCCAATCTCTTATAAACGCGTCTAAAATACCCATTCCACGTACCTATTTGATCAAAATGCATGGAACGCAATTTCTGGCTGACTGTCTGGTCCAAATCAGACTTATAAATATGACCTCACCTTTCAGTTACACCCTGTACCTATATACTCAAAATTCAAATTCAATATTACGAACATAAAATATCAGCTCCAATAACATAAGCAATACAATCCTTATTATACAGGGTGTTTCTATACAGACCCCGAAAATGTTCGGTACTCACGAACCGTTGTTGACCCCACCTTGACCGAGGAGGCGCTAAGGTATCGATTCGACTGTTTTCGTAAAGCATACAAACACTCGGTGTGGGTAACACTTAAGTGAGTTTGGGGTCATTCTGAAACTCGTTATATTGTTACGTTACGTTTATTTTGTGCAGATACATTTATTTATTTATATAGACTTACGAAATACGGTAAAAAGTGAACAGCGGTGGAAACATATTTTTCCTACTACTATTATTCCACTCCGCTATTATTTTCTGATTAATTTCGTTGCAGAATCCAAGCAAGGTAAATTTTTTCTCCGGGATACGTCGAGATTCATTTTTTCGGCGCTTTTCTGGAGGTTGCCACCATGTTGATTCTAGCTTTCAGCTTTGCAGTGGTTTGGGAATACTGTGGTGGGTTTATCCCAAAAAAAAGTGAACAGCGTATCTAAAACAATAATGTCGATAGTAGTGAAACTTGTCGAAGAAATCAAATCATTTTCAGTTTTTTATTCAGATGCCTGCGATAGAATCTTTACCTCGAACTGTTTTTGTAGTTATTCAATTCTGATGCAACTTTTGGTCAAAACTTTCACAATGAAGGCATTTTTAGCACCACCCGTATCCTAATTTAAATAAAACAAATCAAGGAAACCCACTTAATTTTTTACACTTTATTTTACTTCTTTAGAATCTTATAAAATATTGAAAACATCAGCTAAATGTTATGATTTTAACTTATTAAAATCTTATTAATAATCATAAAGCCACTATCAAAACAATGCACTCGTAAAAAAAATGCAATTTATACCACAACACAGCAGAATGTTCCCTAAAGTAGCAGAATCACCCATCTTATAGTCCAATATGTTTACCTATGGCCACTAAAACGTATATATTATTGTTCCCTGCACAACATCTTCTTATTAAACTGATAGTGGAGAAATAAAATAAAAATGCTGCTCCGTTGAAACTAATATCAGTGCCACAGAGTTCGGAATTACTTGTGTAGTTTCTTTGATGGTCGTGTAGTCTGGAACTTAAAAGTGAGACGGTCAGTCATATTTTCTTAGCACATACATACACATAACAGTTAAGCAAACATGGACCGATTAGTACACCTACATCTCGTCGGTTACATATTATTATTATTAGTATGTTTCAAACCCCTGAAATGCAGGAGCTTATTGTGCGCATAGCTAAGGACTCCCTGCCAGTGCCTTTGTTTCTTTGATAGCTACAACTTTGGGGTCTATAAGACAAGAATGAACAGGTTTCCTCTAAGCAAGCTTGTACTTCACCGTCCACCACATTATCGCTTATCTTCAACTATTAGTTAGTGGACGCGACCCCATGGCTAAATAAAATAAATAAAATATTTACTCCATCAAATTTTATACTCCTCCGTCCGCGTAGTTTAAACACACGAAACATGTAATGTACTCCTGCTGTGCACGATAAGCTGGGTACTCACTTAGCAGTGTTGCCTGTAACGTATCAGATACTGTATCAGCTGCAAGTGGTACGGTTCGTCCGAGCACACTGCGAGCTGCCTTTGTGTTATTATACTAACTAGCCGAGCGGTTTGCAGCGGGCTCGTGCCTACTCACTTGATACCGTATCTGATACGTTACATGCAACACTGCTAAGTGAGTACCCAGCTAAACTTGTGACGATCTAAGGCGCGGGCCGCATAGAAAAGACGTAAGACGCAGATGAGGCGGGGACATTATGTCTCTTCGGCGTCTCTTTCATACAAAATGTATAGAAGCGTCGCGTCGTAAAACATACAGAAGAGACGGGGCGCGGCCTCGACTCTCATACATTTTCGCACGTCCGCGACGCGTCCTCGTCTTACGTCTTTTCTATGTGGCCCGCGCCTAATCAAGTTCGCAGGTCAAGCATTGCCAAAAATTGCTTGAGGTTTGAAAAGAGAATGAAGAAGGATTTTCCCAGCTGTGAGACACACAGAGCCAAAAAAAACAACCTAAGATGCAGTTCAACATTGTGTGAACGTCAGCTTGGAAAGTATTTACAATGCCGAATCTAATGCCGCATCTAGACGTCCTCATACTCTGTGAATTGTGATCCTTTAATAATATCTTATGCAATAACATTGTGAGAGTACAATAGCTGTTTTTGTATTATATCACTTTCGTTTTTAATTTAGTTTGTTAGTAATGCAGTTGACACATTATTGTGTTAGTTAAAATAAGTTTAGTTTGTAATTTTAGAATACATTTCTTGCCAAAATTGCAACAGAAATCTTCTAACTGCAAAACTTGTACTTCGCAATTTCACGGACAGAATATCACAACACAACATCGCGCCTGTATTCTTAGAAAGGTTGAGCAGAGGTGTCGTGTATGTAGGAAATGAAATAAATAATATTTATGACGCACGTCGCACACATTCCACATAATTCCTGGAAATTGTAATATTAAAAATTTAATAAAATGGGTTGTTGTAAGTGCGCCATAAAAATTATTCCCCTCGAAAAAAAGTTTTGATCCTGTTCTCCTAGTACTTCTTTTCAGATTCCATTCTGTTCAGATTCCACATTGTGTCCTCGTTTTCGGTAGATTTGTGCTGGATTTTATGGGTGCGGGGCAGTGGTCCAACTGCTCTATCCAACTAGTTGGACCATGACCCTTCACTAGGGCAGGCCTGGCTCACTCCGCAGTGTAGGTATAAAACTGCAAGCATTGGCGGGGACCATTTCGAAGTGGGCATTTAGTCGGCTGCCGCGCGCCACCCACTAAGCACGCGCTTACTTAAATATTATTTAAGTTTGGTGTTTGGTTGTATTTACGCATAAGTTAAAAAAATATATATATATGATGAAGAAAAAAAAATACTGCATAACGTTTGGTTGTTTAAATAATGACAGTGATAGGAGCCTCACATTTTGTTATGTAAAATTAATACGATCATTAATAGTATGCTTTTATTTCATATTTTTTACGCCAATCAGCCCGCTGAAATATGCATGAAAGAAGCAATAATGTATTAAATAATGAACTATAAAAAAGTAAGAATGTCTGTTTACACAGCACATGAAATTGAAAAAATAACCTTTGTTCTGAGACTATCAGAACATCAAAACAGTGCAGTGTTATTTTTTGGAAGTTACAAAGCAGAAGCTGTTCAGTTTGGAAGGGTTGAGTTGACAAATTAACTGAACATTACAATAGAATTGATGATCATTATATAACTTTACCTACCTACATCCTACATTTTTAAATATTATTCTTTTTTGTTTTTCTAAGATGAAATGTTTAAAATAGAACAATAATAGGTAGAAAAGATTATATTGGTATATATCATTTCTAACGTAAGGTGCCGTAAGTACTATTAACATTTTGTGCTACCTATCGATAATGTACCTATGTAGTAATCGATGACGAAAACAAAACGATATAGGCTGATGATAAAAACAAAATTCCTTGAGTAACATTATTTTATGTTAATAATGTAATTTAACATAATATTATGCATAAAGACACCTACCTACCTAACTGTGCCTCGCAAGTTACAACCCTATTTAGCGCGGCGAGCGTTGACCTTGATGTGACGTTAGCGTCAGATAAACTAAAATAAACTCTCGCGCGTAACCATTAAGTACATTTTTGCTTGCGCACGGGAAGTTTAGGCTATTATAAGAGTAGGTGAGCGGTACGGCTGCAAGTAAAAATGTACTTTATTTTCTCGTGCATACATTTTACATTTGTTTGATTGTTTTTGGGAAGAGAATCATCTGTAGTACTATTATATAATCTGTGACTAGGGGCAGTTGTCCAACTTTAAAAATAGTTGGACCACAGCACCTGTTAAGAGTTCCGTGGTCAATTAATTTATTTATTAATTATTTTTAATTTATTTAAAAATAATTTGCCCACCCTAAAAGCCTCAACTGTATAATCTATACTAATTACTTTACTAATAATATTATAAAGAGGTAACATTTGTTTGTAAGTTTGTATGTTTGTAAGTTTGTATGTAGGGGTTAATCTACGGGAGTCATGAACCGATTTAAAAAATTGTTTCACTGGTAGAAAGCTACATTATCCGTGAGTGCTATAGGCTATAAATTATAAAGATATCATACATATTAGCCGAAATACTGCCCAACGAAGTGGGCACGGGTCAGCTAGTTATGTATAAGTATAGAATTTTGTCCGACAGTTAAAATTGTAGGTTGTTATTATCATTGGTCACAATGTATTTGGAGAAAAGCAAAAAAAAAAATGGTATATCAAAAAGTAAATTAATAAAAAGAGTCAAAAGAATTATTTCAATGTGTTCAGTTTTTCTACTATTGCAGTGTGATATGAATATAACCGCAAACCAGTAGGTACCATACAATATATAATTCTAAAGTTGAGGCTTTTAGGGTGGGCAAATTATTTTTAAATGAATTTGACCACGGAACTCTTAACAGGTGGCTGTGGTCCAACTATTTTTAAAGTTGGACAACGGCCCCTAGTGAAGGGTCATTGTCCAACTAGTTGGATAGAGCAGTTGGACCACTGCCCCGCACCCGATTTTATAATTAAATTGTTCAGCTATCCCCGTGCGGAAAAAAAATGGGTCGAATGTATGTACAATAATTAAAATTAAAAAAAAAAAAAAAACCTTTGGCTAATTTATACATACTTTTTTTCGTAGGGAATTATTTTTGTGGCGAACTTACAACAAGCCTTTTAATTGTTGTAAGCTGTACCATAGACAAGTAGGGCTTTTTGTAAAAAAGGGCGTATTACCTAGTTTTTCCCTACACGTAATTGTAGGCTCCTCTCATGTCCAGTAGTCCTAAGATTATAGCCCAGTTCCCCCACAGCTGTGCTCGTACGATAAGCTTACGAGCTATTATTACTAACTGCAGTATTTGTGGTCATTTGTGGCCTTAGGCCCTTGAGTTACGGGCACACGTTGCATGTTTGGAAACGAATGGGGGTATTAACAACATAATCAGATCGTTGCCTTATTGGTTAGGATCTTCACAAAGATGCCTAGTTTTCGCAAGTATTCTGCTTGTAAGACCTGATTTATGTATGTCCTCGAGGAGAAAGAAGTATGTAAGGAACGGGGGACTGTTTAAGCAGAACAGTCCTAGACCGCAGAACGGTGTTTTTAGTCAGTAAAGTTGGAGGTTCGCGCGCGAGACCGCGACAGGAGACCGCGACAGTACATAACATTAGGCAATGTATGAGGCATGAGCGGCAGTTCGCGAGCGAGACAGCGACAGGTGACAGATAGGCCCGGAATCCACCAAAGCGGAGAGGAGAGATGTGTTTGAATAACCAATCAATAGTGACCGACCGAAATTTCGGTTTCGGTTTCGGTTTCGGCCGGTTTCGGCCAAAATATCTAGTTTCGGCCTCGCCGAAACTCAAGTGTCCGTGCATTTTCGTGTGCCGTTCGGCAAAATTCGTAGCTAACAACGTGCTTACGTGCCGGCGGGGCCCCGGCTCAGTTCACCACCGTCCATTTAATCGTGAGATGAAGTTATTTTTTGAGTTTACTGCTAAGAGTAAGTCTTGTATATTCATGTTATAATAAAATATATTTGTTTCGTACTTTAATGATTAAAGAACTTATCAATTGTCAAGGCAGTGACTGTATTCCAAATATAAGTTAACGGTTTCTTCTTTGAAATAATGTTTTTTTTTTCAACTCATTAATTTCGTATTGCTGAATATAGTGCGATTGTTGAGACCACAAGTCCAATGAAACATTGAAAACATTGAATTTTTATAATTTAGAATAGATCATTAAAAGTTGAATATCATAGAAAAATAGCAATTTCTTAAAAATCTGCTATTTCAATAAGTTTGCCGTATATCATTACTTCCTAGAATTTTATACTTATTAGCGACACTATCGATAAGCGACAAGGTGTGATGTTTTTTTTTTCCAAAATCAGCTGGATCGATTCTTGGCCAGGATTATTGATTTTTCTAAAATCCAATGATGCAGTTTTAGTTATCGTCAAAATCGGTCTCGAGACTCCATTCAACGTTTTTCGATATTCCTCATAGTTAAGGATATACCTAGCCATCCACGCCCAGTTGAAAAATTCACCCTTCATTTCTTATGTGTTAATAAATTAAAAAAAAAAAAAAAAAACAGAAAATTAATCGAAATTTTAAATGTGTTAAAAAGTTTCGGTTTCGGTTTCGGTTTCGGCCGAAACTGAGAGCAAGGCCGAAAGTTCGGTTTCGGTTTCGGCTGAAAAATCAGTTTCGGTCGGACACTACCAATCAAATGTCCACAATCTCCTCTCCGCTTAGCTTCAGTTGACTTGAATTGACATCTGATTGGTTATTCAAACACATCTCCTCTCCTCTCAGCTTTGGTGGATACCGGGCCTTACGGTAGTAATCTTCAGTCGCGGTCGCCTGTCGCGGTCGCTCGCGGTCTCCTGTCTCGGTCACCTGTCGCGGTCTCGCGCGCGAACCGGCACCTTAAGAGTTTGAGGTCTCTTCAGTTCCGCCCAGGGAGGATTCTTCTAATTATTTTTGTACCCAAAGGTGGTGTTTCTGCCAACCCCTGGGAAGAAAGTGTGAGTTTATGTGTGATAAACTCACTCAGTGTGTTATGTCTAATGAAATGCATGGACAATATTGTTGATATCGCGGGTAAAATCTAGATGAGGCTGGCAAAGGAACGTGAAGAAAAGTAATAGCTTCATTTTCACTCATCATCATCATCAACATCCTGCTTGTGTCGCAATTACTGACGGCAAGGTTGGCTCAATATTGTTCGTCGATTGGATTGTCGCTATAAGGGTGCTCCCACATTTATCGACGCGAAATCGGCAAAAAATCCTTTATGTCAACGTAATAAGAATGTTACGATTCCGCGTCGACAAATTAATGTGGGAGCAGCCTAACTCGTCATGTCATCCACCAAAGAATTACCCGACACCAGCAAAAATGGCACAAACCATGGGTGAACTTGACATAGAGTTAAGAAATATGTATGTAACATTTTTTCTAAAGTTCAAAAAAAAAAAAATATTTAAATCCTCGCTTTTCTAGCCGTTTATTAATAACCAATATTAATTCCAACTATTAATAAGAAACAAATAACCTGAAAAACATCTTCCGCTTTCCGTAGCGTATAAGTCTTCTAGGCACGACACAAAATCCCCTGTCGAAGTCCCGATAAGCCGGCCAAAGAAGTGTCATTCCCTTTTCTGACAACGGATGATGTAGGTTTAAAAATATACGCATAAAAAACAGATTTGGTAAATTTAGCTTGGGATGCGGTAAAAAAGTCGCGTTGCATGACAGATGAATCGTTATGGGCAAGCCCGGTTACCGAAACTTTTTGCGATACTTTTTATTCGAATACTTGTTTAACTTTTATCATCATTATTCCAAATACTGGCATTCAGATGCATCTGGTTATACTGAATGTGTAAACGAAGCTTTTTTTTTCTGAAAAAAATCTAAAAAAATTGGTCGACGATAAGTCATTGATAAAATTAATACCAAATGTCAATTTAAAGCTTAAAAAGCAGAATTTCTGCTTCGTATAATTTATTTGAAGAACAAGGTTGTAAAAAATAAGTATTTATTATTATTCATTTATCACATTCTTTCACCATAGAGGTTACATTGTAACTAGAAATTGTTATAATAAAATCACCATCACTATGTAGGCAAAAAAGAAACTAAACTTTTTTAAATAAATGTTTTTTTTAAACTTGTGTACAAAAAACAATTCTGAAATAACAAACATAAAAAAATACCAACTGAATGAGATCCTACTCTTTTAAAATCTACATTGTACATTAAAACAAAACTGCCTACTTCTCCTAATATCAAAATCCAACGATTAAACTCTAAAAGCACTCAAACTAGGTTGGAAATGCAGCACACAGTGTGCTACTTGATGAATATAGGCCAAACTGAAATACAATGTGCACTAGTTGTGGCTCTTCCAGACTAGTGAGTACATACAGATGGAATGAGATTATTTCGTGAACTGTTGGTAACATTATTAAACTCTGCCGCAAATGTTTTGTATGAAGATGCGACCAGCCTATTGTTGGCGCTCCAAGATGAGGGATAGTTTTGCTGTCTTGGTGTTATTGAATTTTGCTGTTGGTGCGCAATTTTTCCTTTTAAACGATATGTTTGGCGCGAGTTCGATCCCCGCACGGACCAAATGTTTGTATGATCAGCCAGTAGTTGTTCCAGGGTGTTTGTGTTTGTGAGTTTCTATGTTTGTAAACGCACCCACGATACAGGAAGAAAATCCGAGTGTATTTGGGGCAAAAAACGTTGCCCCAAATACACTGCTTTAAATTAAAAATAAATAAATAAAGTTTTTAGGTTATCGAAGGGGAGTTTTTAATTCGAAATGACTAGATTTTTGTCAAAAAATGTCTTCGAAAATATTGTGTAATATATTCTTGTGAATGTCTCTGTGATTGCTTTGTTTTCTAAACAATATTTAAATTTTAACGCGATTTTTACCATGTTTTTGATCAATTAAAAAAAGTTTAAAAGTCTATAACGATTATATTATACATCTTAAACTTGCATTTTGAAGACGTCTGATCTGTAGTATGCTAGAATCAAGTAAATAAAATTGTAACGGCTACTACACAATGCCGGCGGCATTTGCCGCATGGTTATGCTGCCCCATTGCCATCCCTTTGTCAATAGCCGCCGGGCATTGCAGGGCATACCGATCGCGCTGCCGCTGAGAATGCCGCCGAGTCGGCATAGTTGTGGGAGCCTTTATAATTTCGTCTTTAAAAATGCTACTTGAATATTTTATTATGAAATAAATGTCATAAGTGATCCTACTAAATGTTTAATGATATAAAACGGCAATTAATTCTGCCCATTATCACTAATTTAATTGGAGATTAAACGAACTTACCTGAAGTGAAGTTCTATCCAAATTATACGAGTTGCTTCGTCCGAAGAGATTAGATAACATTGTAGTAGTACGTCTAATAAATCGCCTTTCATCCACTAAGTTGTAGGTTTCTCTTTTTTTTTTTTTTTGTGTGGGTACTTTGTCTTCCTATTCGTTATACCTGCACTGTCACTCATTTAGTTGAAAGCCTGGAACCCTTTTTAATATTTCACTTCAGACATTGGGAGTTAAAGGGCTGGGAGGGAACTAATCTCTTCGGACGAAGCAACTCGTATAATTTGGATAGAACTTCACTTCAGGTAAGTTCGTTTAATCTCCAATTATACTTCGTTGCTTCGTCCTTCGAGATTAGATAACATTGTAGATTTTGAAAGATGTTGAAATATTAAAACACCTATGTTTAAACATTAAAAGTATAATGATTAATGATCTAACAAAACTAAAATTATCATTAAAATTAAAATGTATCTTCTCATTGATTTAGGGTAACAAACAAAATTTTACTAATATTTTTATATAACACATCAATCGGAATTTAGGATTGACAAAGCAAATTGATCAAGTTGTTCACATTGAATATCTCTATGGTAATATCTAGCAAAGACATTGGAGCTGCCACTCCACCCAGCTGTCTTTCGTATCGTGTCAACATTGACACCAGCTCTATGAGCGGCTGAAGTAGCTGCGTGTCTGGTGGAGTGAGCAGAAAATATAGAGGTGTCAATTCCGCTAATTGATAACATTTCTTTTATCCATCGGCTGATGGTATTTGTGGACACCGGTTTGTGTGGTTTTTTAATAGTAAGGAATAAGCTATTAGCATTGTTTCTTAAAGACTTTGTCCTATCTATATAAGCTACCAAAGCTTCAGCCGGACATATTTCCGGCCGGTCTTTATAAAATGGAATATTCAGACAAGGTTGAGCTGAACCCGGACGAGACGTTTTTATGAAATCGGTTATCTTGATTAATATAAGCTGATCATTGATAGTCATATTTTGTAGTGTTATTTTGCTAATTGTCTGTACTCTGTGTGCAGTTATAAGCATTAGCAATGTTACGGTCTTTTTGGTTAATTGTTCTAAACTTAAACTACTATTTGGGTGCCATTTTGATAAAAAATTTAAAACTATTGAGGTGTCCCAAGTGATATTATATTTGGGGGTTGGAGGACGAAGTCTGTAAAAACCTTTGAAAAGTCTAATAACGCGGTCATCAGACCCTACTCTCGATCCTAAGATCAAAGACAGCGGAGCGATGACTGTTTAAAGATCCGTATTGTAAACCAGAATTAAATAATTCAATGAGAAAATAAATTACCATTGGAATTGACGCCTCATGTATTTCGATACTGTGAGTTTTACAAAAGCTTACCCAACGTCGAATTGCAACGTCATATTGTTTCATGGATTTTTCAGACAAGGAAGCTATCATAATATCTAAAGCTGACGATGGGATTCTTCTGTTTCGAAGTGCCGTCCTGATAACTTCCCTGCAATCAATGTGAGCTTGGGTAGACTGTTGGAAATAGACAACAACACATTATCAGAGGGCGTAAACTGAATTAATTCAGAACAAAGAAGTTTTTGATAAAGTGGAAACCAGGGTTGCGTGGGCCAAAATGGAACCACAACAATACCCTCAGCCTGATCAATTATTATTTTGCGTAAGACTTTTAGTATTACTGCAAAGGGAGGGAATGCGTAGAAAACAAGATTATTCCAGTTTAATGTAAAAGCGTTCACAGCGAATGCTCCAGGGTCTCTATTCCACGAGATGTACTTAACACATTTATTGTTAATTCTTGATGCAAAGAGATCTATTTTAGGTCGACCGAAGGCCTGTACAATCCTTTCAAAAGCATGATCTTTGATCTCCCATTCGGTATCTGGGTGAGATTTTCTAGACTCTGCATCTGCTATTTCATTATCTGCTGAACATATGTATGAAGCGAATATAAATATACCACGAGCTTCACACCATTGCCACAAGGACTTTGTAATTTCAGTTAGATGTGGAAATCTTACTCCACCCATACGGTTGATGTATGAAATAGCAGTTGTGTTGTCAATACGTAGTAAAACTTGACAATTACTTAATCCCTTTGCGAATGTTTGTAAACCCAAGAAAGCTGCCAGGAGTTCTAGATAGTTAATATGCTTGACACATTCCAAATTACTCCACTGGCCACTGGCGGTCTCCTCACCGCATGCTGCCCCCCACCCTTTTTTGCTAGCATCTGAAAATATTTCTAGCGAGTAGCAGTCTTGTCTAATGGGATTGACTGCGACATCAATAGATTTTAACCACCAGGTAAAATCATCTTGTAAATACTGTGGTAACAACATGTGGTTATCATAATTACTTGTTTGACGCAAGGCAAGATATTTACATCTTTCCATTTGCTTTGTATAAAGCCACCCATACTGAATCGCGGGGCAAGATGAAGTGAGTAGGCCTACCAAGCGTGCAAAATGTCTTATTTTACAACTAGGTCTGAGTTGAAATGATTGTAATTCTTTTTTAATTAAATTTCGTTTTTCTTTAGGTAGGCTAACATGGAATTGTTTTGTATCTATTTCGAAACCAAGGTATTTACACACATTACTCGGAATCATACAGCTCTTATCATAATTGATTATAAATCCTAATGACTTCAAAATACTTTTTGTTTTTAAAATATTGTCTAGACAATCTTGATAATTATTAGAAATAATACAAATGTCATCTAAATAAATTGATGACAGATAACCTAATGACCTCAGCAAACAAATTACCGGTTTTAATAATTTTGTAAAAACAAATGGGGCTGTGTTTAGGCCAAACGGTAAAACATTAAATTGGTAAATTTTACCATCATACTTAAATCGTAAGTACTTCCTGCAGGTTGGGCTTATGGATACGAGAAAGTAAGCATCCTTCAAATCAAGGGTGGCCATGAAACTGTTTTTTGATACTAGTTTTAAAGTTGTTCACAGATCTTCAATTTTAAAATGTTCTGTTATGATGTGCTTATTTAAACACTTTAAATTTAATATAAATCTGTTTTTACCATTAGGTTTTTTAACCAGGAAATAGCTAGAAAGAAACTGTCCTTCACATGGTTCACAAAGTGAGATAGTTCCACTGTTATATATAAGATATATTATAAGATCAGTGATGGCCACCCTGTATTGAACTGATTCTGATGAAGATAAAATAGGCAGATGAGGTTCGTGTGACTGATAAACCGGTTTAGTAAACGGTATCTCGTAACCTCTTATCCATGATAATATAACAGGATCATTGGTTATTAATTGCCATTGATCATAAAAATATGATAATCGTCCTGCGGAACATACCAAGTCTAGCGCCGGGGGGCTGGGCGCTGCTGCGAGCGCGGCTGCTGTCTCGGCGGCTGCGGGTGTCGCGGGCGCGGCACCGGCTCGGCCCTCCTCGTTGCTCCTGCCTGCCGGGCTGGCGGGAACGGAGGCCTCTGGTTTAAAGCCTGAGCGGTGGCCTGTCTCGGTCTCTGTGCTAGTACAGGTCTTCTGACTTGGGTGTTTACTTTTATTTCAGAGCCTGATTTCGATATCGCTTTTGCAGCTTTGAGAGTATCGGTTAGCTGTTCTCCAAATAAGAAATTATCGATTTCTGTATTAAACAATTGATCTTTAATGTCCTTCTTTATTGTAGAACATATAAAACTGCGTCTTGTCATAGACTCATTGTATTGTGAGTCACAATTCAGTCGACCCGCTTCGATCAACAATTTTATAACTGTCTGGTCTTTTTGATCTGAGGAGAACAATATATTGAGAGCTTCACTAATACAAGATATACTTGCTGCGACCTGCACCTGTTTGTTCTCCAGTGCTTTGTCTTTCTTGACAAGCACATCCGATAAAGCGGCCTTTATTTCAGGATTTAACTTCGGCGCGTCAATCTTCTTGCAGTTATTTGGAACAAGATGTCTTTCTAGCAGCTCCTTTCTGGCGTCCTTCGTCAGGCCAGTTGTCGCGATGTGTTCCCAGCGAACAGATAACTCACCTCTAATATCCGGCCCATATTTTTTATTTTTTGAAGGTGTTTCACCCAAGAGATTCAAAATGTCTTCATCCAATTCAGGGGGGTCGAGCGCTGCTTCAGCGGGAAGTACTGACTGTACTGACTGTACCGCATCTGTAGCAGGGACGTCTGTAGTCGAGGCGGACGTACCCGGTTGGGGTTCTTCCGTATTAATATACTGCACGGATTCGACCTCAGGATGAACTTCCATATCATCTGGAATTATTTGATTACCATATTATGTAGGTATCAAAAAGAAAATAGCGAGGCGATAGTCCTGTAAAACTATCCACAACACTAGGTATGTATAATTATGTAAGTAGGTCATTAAAATAATGTGAAGGTAACATTCCTTTCAAATGTACACAATCACTCATAATGTGGGTATATAATTTAACCCAATAAATTGGGAAATTGAAATTATATGAGGGTAATACACCCTTAAGTATATGCACCTACCCAAATTGTACTTATTTGTAAGTAGGTCATTAAATAATGTGAAGATAACATTCCTTTCAAATGTATACAATCACATAATTAATAAGTGGGTATGTCATTTTACCCAATAAATTGGGAATCCAAAATATATGAAGGTAACACCCCCTTGAGATGTACACAACATTATTTGGTGCATGACGTCATGCCAATTTTTGATACGGATATAGTCCTAAAAACTATTCACAATATCTTTCTTTTGTTTTTAATATTGATGATAAAAACACTTCAGCTTACCTTCACGATCCGATAGCTCAGGCGACATATTCGCCGGCGAACTACTGCTTTCGGAACAATTTTGAACTCGCGACCGTTTGTCGCGTTTATTGATTTTCTTTTCAAGTTTTCGGATCTTCCGTCTCAAATAATCACTGTCGTCGTTTTTGTGAATACGTTTCGGCATCTTTTTTCACTTTTTAACGAAAAGGGGGAAATAAAGTGGTGATCGGCGAAGCACTAAAACGCGAATGAGTGACAGTGCAGGTATAACGAATAGGAAGACAAAGTACCCACACAAAAAAAAAAAAAAAGAGAAACCTACAACTTAGTGGATGAAAGGCGATTTATTAGACGTACTACTACAATGTTATCTAATCTCGAAGGACGAAGCAACGAAGTATAATCCCTAATAAAAGCCCTTACCCCCTAAATAAGTCGCGGGACTGTCTTGTCTATTCAAATGTGGCTCCGGAACGTAAAGGGCTATTGGAGGATCACAGTGGATTTTAGTCAGTACAAGTCTGATAGCCCCTCTCGTCCTGCCCTGGGTGGGAGGACTCATTTGCAGATTTTACTAAGACAAAAAAAAACTAATGACTTGAGTGATCAAACTAAAGCTATTTATTGTCAAACAGACAGGCGAAGCAAATGCTATCCGAAGCGTTTTTATTTGTAATGTATGAAATTGTTTGAATCCAGTCACACAGAAAAGCGAAAGCGATCCGATCCGATAGTCTATGTGACTGGCTTGAAACAATTCCATACATTACAAACAAAAACGCCTCGCTTCGCGTTCTCCACGCCTGTCTGTTTGACAATAGCTTTAATGTTGAATATCCTTTCCCCCAAAACATTACTAACCACCAGAATTCAATCATTTCTCCTGTTGTCCCCAGGCAAGGTGGATGAGAAAGCCACCCAGTTGCATGCGATAGCGTCCCTCAAAGTATTGCTGGAGGCTACGAGGCCAACGGCAGGGGGCGCTGGCGCTGCTGCCGCGAGGCATTCGGCTGCGGCTGCCGCGGCCAAGGAGACACCCCTAGACCTGCCCAACGGTGGGATTGGGGATGTCCAGTTAGATGCTATAGAAGAGGTAAGTTTTGTTTTTTTTTTTTTTTAAATAAACATCGCGCTGCCTCCGATATACGTGTAAAGAATACCTTTTTTCTTTCTATGTTTGTGTAATAAAGATAGGTGGGAATTCGTTCTTATTTGTCCTTTTTTACCGTAGCATTTTCTCCATTTTGAATACTCGTATGTGTACCATATTTTCACAGATTCATTACATAAGAAAATTGTAACGGTCATGTTTTGTTTATTCTCCTTCTATATTGAAAAGTTTATCGATTTATTTCGTATTCTTCGTTCACATCCTACTATGATGACGTGTGATTCATCATATTTTACATAATATTTCTCTTTCTCTGTTATTCTAAGATAAATATTATTTTTACAAGGAACTACCTTTCCTATTTATTTTAAGTTCATAAAGTTAACCTAATGATTGTTTTAAAAGATATCTATTATAGAGGAAAACCACCACTGTAAATTAGCAATACCTAGAGTACAGTTGTGTTTTAATAATATTACAGACAACAATAAGATAGAAAATGCGAAGATCAATAGCTGTTGCTGTATATATATGTAAATGAATTTCAAACATTCTCACCCAAAACTGACTCATTTACACCTACATTTCTTAAAATCAAAACAGAAAACTAGCAAAATCATACCCAAAATCCCGTCATATCAAGATAAACGTTACCATTGTTCGATCCGAAAGATTTATAGACCCAAGTCCGTCTCTCATTGTGCGGAACGCGGTAAATGATTAATTGAAGCAACGACCTGAATCATCGTCCCAGTAATGTGGCTCGCTGAGCTCGGGAGTTTTTGTGGCCAACAAATCCAATTTTTTGGTCACCCAACAGATTTTCTGCTGTTGACCGTGAAAATGTAATGCGTGAACGTGATAGATGGCGCAGCGAGAGACGTATTTGGAAGATAATTTCAGTTTTTTTACTGCATATACAAAATCTTATAAACTGACGCCATTTTACCGTGTCTG
Organism: Agrotis clavis; assembly: GCA_954870645.1. Taxonomy (NCBI): domain Eukaryota; kingdom Metazoa; phylum Arthropoda; class Insecta; order Lepidoptera; family Noctuidae; genus Agrotis; species Agrotis clavis. The sequence goes on along the minus strand of OX940932.1, from coordinate 20,163,681 downwards.
TTGGCGCGGATTTTGGGATATAAAAAGTATTCGTGTGTAGTAAAAACAATGAAAATGCGTGAGTTTAATCCGAACCATCTGTTTTTGCGTGACTGAGTAACAGACTTGCACACTTATGATATTAAGCAAATACGAGGTCTATCACATATACTGGTCATATTAATAACTGTTTACTATAGGCATAGATCCGGGGCAAGAAGGACAATATACTGACACTGGTTATTCTTTAATTGTAGCCGAATACCGCGACCCTGGAATGCAAAGGACAACCGAAAGAGCAAGGTCATCTTTAAGGCTCGTATTACAGAACGTCACTCAATACTCAAACATAACTTAAAACTAGATTCAAGGCATTTGATTGGTTGAAACTAGTTTGACAGGCCTGTTGGTCTAGTGGTTAGTGACCCTGACTGCTATGCCGGAGGTCGTGGGTTCGATTCCCATCCAGCACAAATGTTTGTGTGATAAGCACGATCATTTGTTCTGTGTCTGGGTGTAATTTTCTTTAATATGTATGTATTTAGGAATATATAAGTATGTTTATCAGTTACCCATCACACAAGCTCTGCTTAGCTTGGGACTAGATGGCGTTGTGTGATAGTTGTGGAATATTATTATATTTTTAAGTAACACTTAAGTTTTAAGGTGTGTGCAGTAATACGGGCCTTAGTCAATAAGTCTCATACATTCTTTCGCTCCACAAAGGGCGATTGAATCCTCGGGATTAGGTATTTCATGATTTTACCACCCCAAAAAAAGGGCTTATCTCTATTATTTCAAAACATATTTTATTTATTTTATCAAATTGACATAAATACGAGGATTACGAAGCCAGGATTATATTTAGACAGCCAACAATTGAGTAGGATATATGGACCTTATAAACACGTCATGTTTGTGAAAGGGCACCGTCAGTTGACATTGGTCAACTCTGGTTTATCTCTGATATTTATGTACATAAGATAACAAAATGAAATGTAGAATTAACTCGGAAAACGTTACTGTGATTGTGTAATAACTTAAATTTTAAAAGAGAGTTGTATTTTTGCTCGTTTTCCTCCAAAAAAAAAATCTAAGGACTGTACTAGGCTACAACTTTACTAAACGGGGCTGCGAACTTGCTGCGAATCATAACAATCACCTGCTCTGAGTAGAGCGTAAAGTGTTTGTAAATGAAAACACATGCTAAGATTTTGTACAATATTCATTTAAGTGATATTTTTCTTATTATTATAATATGGATTTGAATAAATCTAGACTCACCATAGAATAGAGGTACAGAAGACAGTCCTATTTGAAGAATAAGTTGAATAAGTGTCCATCCGTAAGCAGTAAATAACAGTTTACAACTAATTAAGCTATATGTTATGAGATGAACGTAGCAGACAGTCTTCCTTAGTCCTATACTCCATGATTTGAATTCTACCATCTATTAAATTTTCTATGTAACTGTACACCCTCCGTTCCATTTCTTTTTTTTAAACGTTGCCCCACACTAGGAATTTCTCCTGTATGGTGGGTGCGTTATACCAAACATAGAAACTGACATACACAAACACCCAGACCCGGAACAACTACTTGCGGATCATACAAATATTTGTTCCGTGCGGGATCGAACCCGCGACACACAGCGCATCAGTCCAATTGCTCAGCCTCTGCGCCAAACGTGTCGTCAAATTTCATTCACTTAAACACGTCTCTATGTAAAACTTCTCCTTTAAACTGTCCTCCTAACTATCTCAAGGTTTATGAGTGGGCCTCCATAATAGAATGCCAAAATTGGGTCCTCGTGATGGTTCCAACCCTTTGTAGTTGAATTTATTGTGTTCCAACCTTGGGTTGGGGCTGTTTCACGCCTAGCCGCGTCACTTTGAAATAGTTTTCTTTCATTAAGTCAGAGTTATAAGCTATTTTGGTCATCTATGTTTACTTCTTACTGTGTTGGTAATTGCTTTTGTAAAATGTATTGTGAAATTCACGTTCTTTTTCCCACGTTTTTAAACACTCACTTTTCTTTTTTTTTTTAAATCACGCTGATTTATTTTATATTTTTGTCTACACGAGTAATAAAATGGGTGTAATATGCTTCAACACAGATGCGAGCACTAATGAAGTTAAGCTTTGAAATTGAAAAAACTCGATAACTTAATAAGTTTATTTAAAAGTATGAGAAATACATTAAACTTGTGTATATTTCACCGAAAATTTAACTGAAATTCTAAAGAATTGTTGTATTTTCAATTAAAAAATCGGGTTATTAATTTACATTAAGTTTACACGACGTGTTTGATGTCCACTAGAAATACGGTTATCTTAAAAATATACACTTCCTCAAAGTTCCGTTCCGGGCATCAAAAGTTTTCCGCACTATTAGTGTTGATGATCAATTAGATCCTTATGTCACTCCTCTTGTTCCAGATAGGTGACCTGGAGGAGGACTTGACCCCACTGGACATGTCCTGGCCAACAGGTTTCCGCAAGCGAATAACTTACTTGTTAGTCGCACCAATTGTCTTCCCGCTCTGGATGACCCTGCCAGACACTAGAACGCCGAAGGGTGAATATTTCTTTGATAATATCAATATCATCATCATCTTTATTATCTTTGACGATTCCAACATCTACATCTTCATTATTGATGATTTCAACATCTTCGCTATCATCATAAACGATTTCAACATCTTTAATTTCATCATTGACGCTTTGAACAACTTCATTATTGACGATTCCAAAATCTTCACCATTGACTATTCCAAAATCTTCAAATTCATCATCAATAATGATTTCAGCATCTTCATCATCACTGATGGTATCAACATCTTCATTTTTACCATAGACGCTTTCAACATCTTCATCTTCACATGCAATCGTTGCACCTTGCCTGCTGTTATACCATATTTCTTTACCAGTCGATCACCATCGACATTATTATAATTCTCTAATTCTTTAGGGATTGGAGCACTTTGGCTTTTTCCTACATGCATCTGCTTATCGACATCACTATTATCATTGTTACCACTCACCAATTCCCTAGATTCAAAGACCTTATCTTCTTTCATTAATCTTTATCAGCCGGTCACCATATTTTCTCATTGTCCACTGCACTTCTTGAATTGGTATATCTTCTCCCTCCATACATTTTAATCTTCATCGTCATCAAATTCACTCGTGGCAACAAAATCTTGAAATACATGAATGTAAAAAATGTTTAAGTTTGAGCTTTTATCTGCACCATCACCATCGCCATCTTACCATTCACCTAACTTAATTGAAATCAGAGTCATGTTTTTTGAAAGACCAAAGAAACCATGAACGGAACATTGTGTTCCGTTCATGGTTTCTTTGGTCTTTCACTATCTGTTCGACAATCATCTGCATTCATTTTTAGAGTGTTCGTCGTGTGGTTTATATTAGCATCGCCATTTGTAATCAAAATCATTTTATTATCATAGCTTTCAACTTGGTTCTGTGTAGTGGTGCATTTTTCTATTGCTAAAAAGAGATCGTGTCTATCATCTTGAATAACTACATACACGGCCAACCCTGGCGGACTTAAACTATTCATTTTATTAATATTTTCAATTTTCTTTTTCAGGAAAAAGATTTTTCCCAGTAACATTTATAGGGTCAATAGTATGGATAGCTTTCTTCTCGTACCTAATGGTGTGGTGGGCAAACGTGGCTGGGGCGACGGCCCAAGTGCCCCCTGAGGTGATGGGGCTAACGCTCCTGGCTGCGGGGACATCGGTACCGGACCTGATCACGTCTGTGATCGTCGCCAGAAAGGGGTTCGGCGACATGGCGGTTTCAAGCTCAGTCGGCAGCAATATTTTTGATGTTACTGTTGGGTGAGTGTTTTTTTTTTTCAATACTATTTCATGTATTGTGCTTAAAGGTTCAAACCACTTTTTATAAATGTGTAAATGTAATTCATTGGCGTATGACGTAGGGATCGAAACCAAGGAGGTAATTTTTATTTCTGATTTGGCTTCAACTCTCAGTGGCCTAGTAGGACTTGACAACTCTAATAATCGATATTTGTGACATTGTCCCGAAGAATTTCATTTAGAGTCATGATAGTGAAAGTTCTTTTGGCGCGTTTGTCTGTGTACAAATATTTCTTCAAACTATTAAGAGTGCGTATTTTGAAAATGGCAACATCGCAAATAGTTGTCAAATATTAACAAGTACCTACCTATTCATTAATTTAGCAATGTTACTAGGTATATGGAATAGTGCACTCAAAAATTGATAAGGGAAAGCAATAATTAATACCGTTACACCGAATACCTATATAGTTTTAGATGTAAAAAAAAGTATTTGGAAACGTGGCAAATGCCGTTTTTACACCTAAAACGGTTACAACATCATATCATATCAATTATTTAGTGCACCACAGAGCCATATTTCCTATTTTCAAATAGTAAATGTGCCAAATTAATTAAAATTGTAAATATTTGACAGCTTTTTTCGATGTTGCCAACTTTCAAAATACGCGCTCAGGAGTTGCAATAATATTCTACGCAAATCTGTATTATTCTATAAATAATATTTTAATAGAAAAAAAACATCCGTAATTTATTTCAACAAACGATTTGCTCAGTTTAAGGCATCTAAGTTTCTAGAGAAAATTCAAATATTCCTCTAAAATTAGGTCAAATCGCACTAAAAACATTAAAATAAACTAAATTCAATAGCATTGCACCAAAAACTTCCGTTCCTCTAGTTTTGACCACTGCAGTTCTTACCCCCTGGAGATAACAAACTATGTGGGAACGCTATTCCAGCCATTGCAGTAAAAACTGATACCTTGGCTTCCAAAATTCCCCAGCTGTCGAATACTTTACTGGCATTCCTCAGTAAAAGTCTAGCATATTTTGTTATACTACGGGACGAACGTTTGAAATGGTAACGCTTAAAGTTTCTGCTTTTTGAGAACAAAAACCTACTACACATTGGTTGAACAATTGTGTAAAAAAGTGTCAACTGCAAAACGGCATTTGACGTTAATATAATTATGTTTAATAGCCTAGTTATGTGTTATTCTAATATTATGCAAATCCTTAATAATGTTGAAAATGCGCATGTCAGCTTGTTTATTTATTACGCCTCCACGCCTAAATCACTGAACAGATTTTGATGTCATTTGATACAGAAATAAATTTGACCCTGGAAACCTTCATCCAAAACTTTAGAAAGGAATGAATTGCAAAAGCTAGTAACTATATTACGTTAAATACTGAAAGTGACTTACATAATAAATATTAATCCATCCATCCAAAAATGTACTACTAGCGAAAATTTAAACGTAGAATAGTCAAAAATGTCGTACTCTTAACCGGAGTATTTGTATGGCCAGTGGTCTTACCACGAGCTTTTAACGCGATCCAGTTTAGGCTGTGGGAAAGAGACAGAGCTATACAAGTCGTCTAGCGCCATCTCTTTCCCAAAGCCTAAACTGGATCGCGTTAAGAGTACATGGTAGGCTACCTGATGTATGAACATGATGTCTACTCCTTTTGCTTCGAAAAAGGGTACTTACATTAAGGATCATAATAGCAGTGGCATTTTTTTTAACCTGGTAAAACCATCAAATTAATTCACCCGCCCCGAATGGAGCGGAAGGGACCGTCAGACTTGTGCTGATCAACGATGTTCCTTGAATAGCCAACGTGCGCGACCCCTGCATATTGCTGATAGCTTTATAAGGCGCGGGTGGAGTACGACGCGCCGTCGACCACGGCATGGTCCATGATGAGACGGCGAGTCACCCATTATTCACGGTTGCCAGAAATCGGGGTGTTGTCGAACCTCTGCGGTTGGGTCGTGAGGTGGGTTACGCAATTCGCCTCTTACTAGTAGTGGCATTCTAGTAGTTTTTAACTACCCCCATGAGAAAAAGGCGTTAGTTTAGGTATTAAGTAATTCTGCTATTTTATTTTAAACTACCGCATTTTGTGACTGCATTTCCTGAGTAGTATTGCTTTTAATTTGAATTTTATGTTGGTGTTCATAAAAGTTTACAACTAAATTCCGCAGAAGTGTGTCACCAATTCCGTTGAGGCAAGCTTTCCTCTTCACGTTTCATGTTTTATAAAGCCTGCATCCAACCGTTTATTGGTCAAGACTATTGTTGCCGGCCATCTACAAATATTTACAAATTGTAAATCTCCGGTAGTAATTCAAACAAAACCCTAGGTTATTATAGGACGCTGACAAGTCTACATCAGGCCCGCATTAGAGCCCGCAATTTTTTTAAGCCTAGCCTTTTCCTTACTAAGTTGTTGGAGTCGGCTTTCAGTCGAACTGAATGCAGCTGAATATCAATATTTTACACGAGATAAGGATAGAAAAGAGTTAAGGTCAAACAATTCAACATTTTTTCCATAGAAACTTCGTTGGGGTTTTACTCCACTATTTGACAAGGTACATCCAAAATTAAACATGGTATCGTTTTGTCTCATTATTAATTTTGTCTGTACGGAAGCAGAATTGTAAAATATGAAGATATTAAAAAGTTACGAGCTTCTAAAGTTTCGTTTTTTTTGCTAATTTTAAAACAACTTTAGGTGTAAATTAGAAGCTAAAGAAGCATCAAATTTCCAAAACGAAGTCCGTACCGACACAGCAAATTTATCGAAGAACTTAATAAATTTTATTTGAAATTAATTGGTGCAGTGGATTTTTCATAAAACCCCTTTTTCCAAAGGCTTTTTCGTATTTTTTTAAGCGCGCCTTTTACTCTGAATGATCGTGTATCTCACTGAATAATGTTTTCCCCTGTTTTCTCCACGGGGGGATGACGCTCGCGCACACATGTACAATATGGCTCGATTTCCGGTGAAATATCATGGTTTTTGACCATGCCTGCCAGTGAGTTCGAGCTCGCGACTAGCGCCGCCTTAATTGCAGAAGCACTACAAATTAATCTTGAATAAAAGGAACATGCTCATAATTGAGGGAATTAGTTGGCTAATTTATTTTTAATTCCCGATTGCCATGGCATTATTATATTTCTTGATTTTTACGGGAACAGTCTGGACGTTATAACTATATCTTATTAACGTTGTAGTATTTTAAGTTATTTGTTGTTATGAAAAAAAGAAATTAGAACTGAGCCCTTGTTCTCATTCTCATTCCAGTTTTCATTTTAGGCTTTTAATAAATTATGAATTAGTTGGCAAACAAGAAACAAATTATATATCGAACAATCAGCCCAACGCTTCTTGACCTACCCGAAGACCTAAAAAGAAAAATCATTGAACAAATAAAACAAGTGATCCTTACTACCTTTTTTTTTTTTTTTACGTGGCAAAATCATCAAATGAGTCCTCCCACCCCGGGCAGGGCGGGAGGGACTGTCAGACTTGTACTGACTAAAATCCACGGTGTCCTTCGGTAGCCCTTTGTGTGCCGGAGTCGCGGTATACGTATGTCCCGCAACCCCGGCAGGGCTGTGGCCCTCTATAGGGGGGCCCCGTCACTATGCTGACGCTCCTTGAGGCGCGCGTGGGACACAACGCGCCGTCGACCCGGGCATGGTCCATGGTCGGGCAGCGAGTTGCCCTTTACTCGCCGCCCGCATGCCCGCGCCTACGGTGGCCGGAGATCGTCCCGCGACATCCGTCGCCGTGGGCGTCTACCACTGCGTCTCGGGCGGAGGGAGGACGGTATCCTCTCCCTCAAGCGGCCCGCCTCCTCCTTCACGAGCATGACTGCTTCGCAGAAGGAGGCGACGGCCTCCCACTCCGTCTCGCCCCGCAGCATGGCCGTAACCAATGCCGGGCGCGAGAGGTCTCCGCCTGATCCTTACTACCTCACAACATCTGATAAAAATCATAAATAACGTTATCAAATAAACTTCTCCAAACTGTGTTCTGAGATAACAAAATTCTTAACTTTGTAAACCTTAAATAACGCCATCTTAAATTCTTAAGTACTTACCTCCTTAGCTTGGAGCCGCGCCAAAAATGAGGGAAGATGTGAAATTTCGCGCTTTTTTCTGCATACGTATAGCAGATGACGGTAGCGGAAGTATTTTAAAGGAAGTGTTTCAAAATGTTCTTTGTCGGGGTCTTCGAAATTTTGTGGTAAAATGATCATTAGGCGGAAGCATGGAGAAAAGAGGATCTGTATCTGGAGTACATTATGTATTGTAAGAACATGGACTCTATCACTCTACTATTTAAAACTGAGTCATAATACATTACGAATATGTTTGGATTAATGTACAGTGGCGTTCATAAATGGATTAACATATCACAATTGCAAAACGCACCTATTTTTTTTACTCATATCTTTTTAGTGTTGCCAGCTTTTCGGGCACTTATAATACTTTCTCTGTTATATACTTACGTACATGTTTTATAAACTACGAACAATGTAGCAGCAGTAGATATCTGTCGTTCAGTAGGTATTTCCCGAACAATACCGATTGCCCTCTCGACCTTGAGTAAACACGTACTCTTGAACTTTGTCGGTTCGCACCTGGCCCGGCTGACACCATCGGCCTTGTAACACTAATTTTATATCAATACTCTTTACTGAAGCATAATTTAGGCTGGTAGCTCTGAGGGTGTGTTTTCAGATAAAAGTTTAATTTCTCCAGTTTACTTCCTCTAATATTGTTCGCGGCTTCTAAACCGTAAATTGGTTTTACACTAGCGAGCATAAGTATGTAATCTTACCTACTAGGAATTGACCCGGGATAGCTCCTAGAAGTAATAGTTTTATTTGAATGAATTTGGTATCAATTTTAAGTTAACAGTTAAACCTTTAGAGAGTCAACTGCCTACAATTTGTTCATGTTTGCTTGAGTGAGTAGACCAGAGCGAACATTTGAGTCGGCACTGTGCCACACAGTGCCGCACAACTGTGGAATCGCATCAATATACCACAACATCGAAAACCAAGCTCTATGCTTATGAAACACCATCAGAACGAGGTCGTAAGGATACGATCTCTGACCCAATTCAGTAACCTTTATAAATGCGGCTCACCCTTGAGAATGGAAACAATACAATCGCTTTAAACAGCCCGTATTGGAGTATGGATGGCCATAACCAGCTGATTATTCCTTATATAGAATTATGTGGAACTCCGCATAAGCATAGGAATTGCCTTTTTTGTTATGTTCAGAAGTTAAAATGTTGTACAGTCGCGAGCCGAAATTTGTGTTGGTTGAAGATAGAAATGAGGACCTTGTGGCTAAGAGTGACTCGCTGAGACGCACTGGAAACACGGTGGAATTTAGGCAGTATGGGTCTCACAGTCCCTTCCACTTCACTCACCATTTGATGATTTTATTACCTAAAAAAGGAGCTCGTGGCTGAATAATAAAAATCACACAGGTCGATCTGCATGGTTAAGCCGCGCTTGTCGAGGTTGGTCTATGGATGGGTGACCATTTACCATAGTGAGTTCCTTCGTGTTTCGGAAAGCACGTGAAGCCGTTATTTCCGGCCTTTGTTTGTAGATCTTTAACAGTCATTACTGTTAATCAGAACCTGAAAAGCCTAAACTCTCGTTTTCAGACCTGGATTGTGGAGATCAAATAGCAGTCCATCCATGTATAATACTGATATTCAGCTGTATTCGGTTCGTTTGGATACCTACTTGTTATTAGAATACTGCGGAAAATTAAGGTATTAGACTTTGAAAAGTCAACCCATCTTTTTGCAGGCGACTGTACGTTTAAGTGTCGATTCCGCGCGAAATAAAAATGAATGGGGCAGTTTGTTATATTATGTCACGCACAGGGGAATACATGGAACGGTTGAAACATAATATTATTTATAACGATATGTTATAGACACGCTGTTTTGTTAGAACAATAACTTGTGCCTATATCTTTGAATTACATGTTAGCATGAGAGCAGTGGTGGCCGAGTGGTATCGGCCCCGTCTTACGAGTTGTAGGTCGCGAGTTCGAACACAGCCAGGTGCGTAATAAATACTTTGTGTAATTTATTTTATCACTGCTCTCAAAACGGTGACGGAAAACATCGTGAGGAAACCGGCATGTCCTAGAACCAAAAAATCGAAGACATGTGACATCCACCAACTCGCACTGGGCCCGCGTGGTGGATTATGGCCCACTTCCTCTCTCAGAGAGGAGGCCTGTGTCCCAGCAATGGGAACATTATTTTATAGGCTGATGATGATGACATGTTCGAAAATTAACTGTACTATTCTGTAACGTTCATAAGTTCATTATCTCGAATTCTCAACGAAACACCATTTGAATTTCGAATATAGTGATTATAGCCCGGGGGCCAATGACAGATTAATCTGACCAATGTCCTCTCAAGCGATATAATTAGTAGAATGCATCACAGAATTGTATCATAAAAATTCGTGGACGTCAGCTGAAGTTCCGGAGGTGGGAAAAGGAGACAAACATGTGGAACGAAACAAGAGACAAAAAAACAGGGTGAAACTAGGTAATATTGACAAAACGCCCCATTATTCTAGCTAGCAATCAAACTTACTGTTCGGAACCATACACGAGTGTGACTACTGTTGGCTTAAAACATGGCCAATATTGGCCAAGGCTGAGGGCCATGTTGATAATGACGGTTGGCTTGGTGCAGTGGATGAGCGATTGGACTGCTGCACTGCGTGTGGTGGGTTCGATTCCTGCACGGAACAAATGTTTGTATGACCTATAAATAGCTGCTGCAGGTCTGGATGTTTGTGTGTGTGAGTTTCTATTTTGTAACCGCACCCACAACACAAGAGAAACTCCTAGTGTGGGGCAACGTTTTTTTTAAACAAGATTAAAATAAATAAAACTAAGGCGTATCATCTATCTAGGCTAGGCACATGATGACTTAATTACGATGGTATTCAAAATAATTAAGCTTAAACTGCAGCATAAACCACGAACTGCCATGAATAATATCTCGCCACAAATCTCTCTTTCTGGCAGTTTGGCATTTGGCTAAACACGTCATAATGCATTTGGCACTAGGCTTATTTGACTTTGCCAAGCGGGGAAATAGCTAAACTTTAGTAGGTGAGGTGAGGCTTTGAAATTGTATTTTCTGGATGACGTATTTTAAAATATATTTTAGGGATTGACTGGTTGGTCTTACCGTCTGTATTTGCTACTGCTGCACAAGAGGTCCGCGTTTGATTTTCAAATCGGGCAAATTGTTATGGGAATTTTCACATTTTGACTCTCTCATAAAGCCGGAAACACATTATTAACACCCGACGCCACCCAATGAAACGTGATGCGTGTTGGGTTAGGCTTAAAGCCGGAAACACATTATTTAACACGCCACGCGACGCAACGTGTCGACACCCGATGTGCAGTGAGCGCGTGTCGTTGCGTCGGGTGTGATTCTGGTCATAGAAAACAATACATTTGATTTGACCCAACACGCATCACGTTTCATCGGGTGGCGTCGGGTGTTAATAATGTGTTTCCGGCTTTACACTCTTTATGAGAGTGGTGGCGCAGTGGCTTATTTGTTAGTTGTGTGTTTTTCTCAAGCAATTTGACACACACAGACAATATAAATTTATGTCACATTAGGTATATCAATCTCTTATTATCCATCAAAGAACAAAACTTACAGAAGTATCATACACAATTTATCTATAATATGTAGTATTTAGAAATATATAAATATGTTTATCCGTTGTCTAGTACCCATAACACAAGCTCTGCTTAGATTGGGACTAGATGGCGTTGTGTGATAGTTGTGGAATATAATATATAATTAAGAAATTAAAATGGAAATGGGCAGGTCATCTTATCAGAAGTACAAGAGAGAAATGGGCCAAATCGGTAGCCGAATGGTACCCTAGAGAGGGCAAAAGGAAAAGAGTACGTCCACCAAAGAAATGGGACGACGACATAAGAGCGGCTGCAGGTTCAATGTGGAGAAAAAAAACACAGGTTCGAGACCTGTGGAAATATTTGGGGGAGGCCTATGCTAAGGCAAGACAATCTTAACCGATGTCAAAAATTATAACAAAACTTTGTAAAATATTCTTTATAGATTGTTAAATAAAGGCTTTTATTATTATTATTATTCTATTCATCCTAAAAACACAAAGCCATATACAGCTACGATTTATCAAAATACGCGCCATCTAAGCACCAATAGTTATAAACAGTAATCTGCCTTATTCCCTCCGTACCGACCTCAGCTTGTAACAATTGTAGATCAAGAAACCGCATCATAAATCCTTAGAACAAACGTGTTTCGGATACCAAAGCGTTTCAAATAACAATAAAGCTTACACCAATAGACATAAAGTCGTAATTTCAACACCATTTCGGGCTATATATTACGAAAATAAAAGTTATGTCGTAGACAGAGGGGACTTATAGGATACTCTAGGGGGTGAAGAGGGAACCCAGGTAGCATTTTTACGTCATTATGTCGTCAGTTTACGGTACTGCTCGACGTGAGAGACGTCATGTCTTGACGTCGGGGGGTCCCATCAGATGTCGTCAATTTGTCACAGCCTCAAGACGTCAGTTTACAGACGTTACAGAGACGTCATATACTGAATTTATAGGGACGTTACTGGGCCGTACGTATTAGGGCAGCCACTGACGTTGGAGTGACATCTTATACTGAATTCATAGGGACGTTACTGGGCCGTACATTTTAGGGCAGCCAATGACGTGCAAAACCATCTATAAATCCGCAGGTCTCTTTGGAGTGGGTTGTTATTGGAACACTGTTAACACTGGTAAACCTGACACTTCTATTCACTGTACCGATGCATTGCTCTCAATAACTTCTCTCTCAACAAAACAAAATTAATTCTTCAGACCTTATACTATCGGCGGTAACGAAACCATAGCGACTTCTATTTCGACTACAACGCCATCTATCGAGCTAGGCGGTACTATTTTTCGAAACTTTAAATAAATATTGATCGCTGTGATTCCGTTCTCGCTGTAACTTCTAGTAAAAAATTGCTCTGCTGATTTTTATATTTTTATGTGTTATCTTATCCTTAAATACATAGGTTTGTTACCTTTTTCATTAGCAAACGTCATTATTTGATTGATTTGACATCAAATAATGTTGTTTAAAAAGGAAAAGTTTTGGATTACGTAACAAAACCTACGTATTTAAGGATAAGAAATCACATAAAAAAATAAAAATCGGCTGAGCAATTTTTTCACTAGAAGTTAGAGCGCGTTATGTAAAAAGTTAATTTGGAGTGACACTGAAATCGAAATTTTGTTGGATTTTTATACTTCCCTATTCTAACTAATACATTTAAACAAATACAAAAAGAATTTGAGGCTGAGGAATTTTTCACAGAGAGTTATAAGCAATTTTCATGTTTTGATAAAAAAAACGGAACTTCTAGGCTAAAAATTTTTTGGATTATTGTGCATCTGTAATCTGTATCACCTACTCTCATCATATGCCAAATTTCAGCGCCGGAGGAATTTTCCGAAAGTCTTCATACAAAAAAATCCTCGTTGACTGGACTAATGTACCGGCTATACAAATCCTTGTTATAATGATTAGTATTTGCCCATAATATTCGCTATGTTGGTGGTCGACTTCACTCGTGGAATTATGTCAGTCAGATGCATTCCATAAACTGTTCTTTAACCAATCTTTAGCTCTTTGGGTCACTTTAGGACCAGATATGTCATACAACAGTCGTCAACCTGAGGGCAGATTTAGACTAATAAGGGACAGACTGTAAAATGACGTTGTTAGGAGGTATCATTTATGACCTATACATTACGTACAGTACAGTACTATAATAGTACGTAAGTATGACGTACAATAATGACGTAACTGTGGTGACCCTAAATTGACTTAAGAATGTCGTCATTTTTTAGTCGCCGACGTCACTTGCTACCTGGGAACGGATATCGCAATGCAGTTTGGAACATTTTGCAGTTTATCTTCCCCAACGTATTTTGTATTTGGGTCATGCTTGAGAATTTTCGAGTTTAAAATGTATAAATATTTTCGAGTTTAAAATGTATTTTTCTCCTTTGTTTGTTAGTGACCCCGTTTTAATGTTTAATGAGGTGAAACATTTGTAATATTTCTGGGGTCTTTGGGTTTAAAGATAGTTTTCGAACCAAAAAGAGTTCTCACTTCAACTTTTGCAAATCACACAGTATTTTGCCTTCCAAATCTGATGTATAATGGCATTACAAACACAATTTTATTGCGGGCAAAACGTTTTTAATCCCGTTATTAATAACCCATGCAAAATTCTAACCTACCACTCAGAATTAATAGAAACGGGATATTTCTAAATCTTATTTAAAAAAAAAAAAATTAAATAAACTTCTTTTTAGAAAAAACTATATAAATTAACGATAAAAACTAAAATTTCAGTTCTTTCAGTTATTTGTCTAAAAATAATCGAATAAATTAGTAAGTTAAATTATTTAGGTCTAATTTCTTGCCCTTATCAAAAACCGCCATGTTTATATGAAAATAAAACAATAAAAATTAACAATTCACAATAATACTAAAGGTTCCTCAGAACTAACAATTAGTACTTATTTTTCATTACATCAAACACGAATTCGCCATAAAAGAAAGGCAGCGATTTTAAAAACGATTTTAAATATAACCGTTCGTGTCGTTCTCCATTTTGTTTAAAGATTTGTGTACAACGCGAACATTTTTGTTTATATAATAGTGACATAGTAGTTTTGGTATTTAGTTGTGGTTTTCCTATTTGTGTTTATTATTTTTTACATGCTTTATTTTTTTTAACAAAAGTCCACAAAATTATAAACATGGTCTTAATATCAAACAGCCCCGACTTAGATCATATTTTTTTCCATTATTTTGTTATAATTATCTCAAAGGAATTACGTAGCATTTTTGATAGAAGATCCTTGACTTTTTCCGTCATTTTCAAAAATCGGCATATTTTATTTCATCCTATTTACGTTTTCATCGTTTTTGAGTTTTTCGTGAACAAACAGACAGAGAGGTGGAGGTTTTTTTTCTAAAAATCATTTGTGACAGGATTCTTGGCATACAAAATTATAACTCAAAACAAAAGAACATAAAGCAATCTTAATATATGTATATAAATTGTCACAATGTTTGTCCTCAATGGACTCCTAAACCACTTAACCGATTATAATAAAATTCGCACACCATGTGCAGTTCGATCCAACTTGAGAGATAGGATAGTTTAAATCTCAAAATTGTAGTCGCAATTTTAATAATATTATAAAGATTGCACCCGTGCGGAGCCGGGGCGGGTCGCTAGTATATTAATAAGTCAATATCTTCTGGGTATACGTTCCTGAATGACAGTGATGAGGTTCTATTCTATTTATTTATTTTATTTAATCATTTAACTATTTCTTTTGTAATAATGTAGAATTTTAGTGTGAAAAATTAATTTAGTAGATAACATCAAAAGTGAAATATATTTAGCAAAATATATCATATACAGGGTGTCCCAAAACTCAACGTCAAGCCGAAACGGGGTGACAGGATTGATCATAAGCATCACGAGAAAAATCTGAAAAAAAAATCTATCCCATGCAGTTTGAAAATTATGGACATTTTAAGAAAATCCTAGAAATTTGATCAAACTGTACCATTTTTCGGTTATTGTGGTTTTCCTTTTTTACTTTTGTTCATTTGAACTTTGGAAACGTAATCCTAAATAACATTTCTAGAATCCCAATAAAAAATAATGACACAATTGCCTCAAGTTTCCGAGAATTGACACTATTTGTTTAACTACGAATTTAAAATTTTCAACATCCGTCGACTTTGACAGGACCTCCTTTAAAAAAAATGTACTAGAGTTCCCTGGCAAGTGGCATTAAAAGTTGGCGCATTTAATCAGGATTCTAAAATGGTACAATACTTGTTAGTTCCATACAATGAAAAAGAGTAAAAAAAATAAAACCTCAAGTAAGCCGATTTATGCTATCTCAGTTAAAATGTTTTTGATTCGCACAAGCTCTAGGTAGGTTATTAATTTTAAGACAAAATGATCTCAAAGCCCATTGAAAACGTAGCTGACCTGCGTGAATGCATTTCTCAAGCAGCTGAGGAGATCAACTCTCAAAGATATGCTCGACTAATAAGTAGATCTTTTTTAAGAAGATGTAGGGCTTGTATTGAGGCCGATGGTAAACAATTTGAATTTATTGTAATAAAAAATGTTATTTCTCTATCTGACTTTTATTCCAACAAACCTAAATTAAACGAGATCAAGATTTTTCATTATTTTACTAATTTTACTAACTTTTTTCACTTTGGTTAAAGTGGCGTCATTATCTATCTCGCTTACTCATGGCAAACATACCCACTATCCATCTTTCTCATCATTTTGCCTTAAAATTAAGAACCTATCTAGAGCTTGTGCGAATCAAAAACATTTTAACTGAGATAGAAAAAATCGGCTTACTTGAGGTTTTATTTTTTTTACTCTTTTTCATTGTATGGAACTAACAAGTATTGTACCATTTTAGAATCCTGATTAAATGCGCCAACTTTTAATGCCACTTGCCAAGGCACTCTAGTACATTTTTTTTTAAGGAGGGCCTTTCGAAGTCGATGGATGTTGAAAATTTTAAATTCGTAGTTAAACAAACAGTCTTAATTCTCGGAAACCTGAGGCAATTGTTTCATTATTTTTTATAGGGATTCTAGAACTGTTATTAAGGATTACTTTTCCAAAGTTCAATTGAACAAAAATAAAAAAGAATAAACACAATAACCGAAAAATGGTACAGTTTGATCAAATTTCTAGGTTTTTCTTAAAATGCCCATAATTTTCAAACTGCATGGGATAGAATTTTTTTCAGATTTTTCTCGTGATGGTTATGATCAATCCTATCACCCCGTTTCGGCTTGACGTTGAGTTTTGGGACACCCTGTATTTTTTAAAGTAATTTAAAATCTAAAAATTAAACATTTACCAGTGTAACAAGCAATTCTATTAGTAAGTCACAGTTGACTTACTAAC
This sequence comes from Agrotis clavis, assembly GCA_954870645.1. Lineage (NCBI taxonomy): Eukaryota > Metazoa > Arthropoda > Insecta > Lepidoptera > Noctuidae > Agrotis > Agrotis clavis. Next base: position 20,146,722 of record OX940932.1, on the reverse strand, counting down.
AGAATTGCTAACACATTGTACATTGCGAAATTGTTTTCGCAATAAATTATCTTATTTTAATGTTCCACACATAACTTTTTTTTTAAATTGCGCCACACTAGGAACTTCTGTGTCGTGGGTCCGTTTAAAAGTCAAATACAAAAACAGCCAGACCTGGAACAGTGGCTGAGTTTTCGACTGCTGCGGTGTCAGGTTCGATTCCCGCACGGTATAAATATTTGTATGACCTACAAGTATTTGTTTCTTGTCTGAGTGTTTGTGAGTTTAAATGTTTGTACAGTCGGCCAAGAAAGTGGTGTACCAGTTTTGATTTAGTTTCCCGGTCATCGAAAATTACAACAAGGTTCGTTATAAAAAGATATTACTGAAAGAGACAACATTATCATGACGTAAACCTATGTATTTAGTATTCATACGTCATATGTCACATATAAGTACATGACATTTTAACCTTTAGTATAAATGAAAAGGACATTAGTTTCTACAAAGCAATTGAAATGTTTCCAAACAAAAGTAATAAAAACTATTTAAATAGACAACCGAATTCCATTTGAAAAAGAAAACTGACAATTGACATTTTGTCAAATATATGCAAAAAATCGATATATTTTCCGTGTTATTTTTCAATCAACTGCATATAAAATCATCTCAATGCCTGCCAACTTGACCATTGCCGAAAGAGCACAAATAATTGCCCAATTTAATGAGGGAAGCAGTATCAGTGCGATATCCCGGAATTTGAATATATCGAGGCGTTCTGTCCGCTTTTGGATTCGTCGTGAAGGAGAGGAGGGAAGTTTGTTGGATCACAGAAGAAGTGGTCGCCGGCCTGCACTCTCCAATAACGATAGAGAATTCATGAGACGGGAATATGAAATCAATGGTTTTAAGCCCACAAAACATTTTGCGGAGATGTTCGATGTGAGTGCCCAAACAATAAGGAATCATCTACATTACATGGGGTTGCACCACAGGCATTACGCCAAGAAAATATATTTGACGGATGCTCACAGACTTGCTCGTCTGAACTTCGCCAGAGAGCACTTAGAGTTTGATTGGTCTAATACAGTGTTTTGTGATGAAAAAACGTTTAAATCCAGTCAGCATGGACGTCTTCAGCTTTGGCGATATAATTCAACACGGTATAAAGATGATCATGTAATTCCAAATAGAGAATCAGGTCGAATTTCCGTAAATATTTGGGGCTGGATGAGTGCGGATGGCGTAGGAGAATTGTGTTCTCTACCTCCTCGAGCGACGGCTGTAAATTATATCGACGTGCTTCAGAATGCAATGCTACCGTCAGTCCGTAATGTTTACCCGGAGAACGAAGTGCCACAATTTGATTTTGTTCAAGATAATTGTTCAATTCATAATGCGAGGATCGTAAGAGCCTGGTTTCGTTCACACACTGACGTAAGGGTAATTCAGTGGCCCTCAAGATCGCCGGACCTCAACCCGATAGAAAATCTTTGGGGCCTTATGGTCCAACGATGGTCGCATCAAAATGAAAGAACCAAATAAGCTCTTATTAGTCACTGTAATTATATTTGGGAGGAAATGCGGGGAACCGATATTTGCTCACGGCTTGTTGGTTCAATGAGGTCTCGTCTTTTAGAGGTTATACAGGCCAACGGCGGTTACACCCGTTTCTAATTTTTAAAAATTTTCAATATCTTCTAAATATTACTATATATGCTATGTTTTTGTTTGTTATAAGTATTTTAAAATTGATTGTAGAAATTTAATAAAAGGATAAATCTATTTTTAGCTTGTTTTTTATTGATATTGTAATTACAAGTTTACAGAAATTGTAGGTTTGTGGATTCGCCTTGTGCCTTTACAATTTTATGTAACTTGTTGATTACAATTCTGAATTTGTAGATACAATTTTGTCATCAAAATCTACAGCCCCCCGCCGTTGATTTTACGACGTCATTAGTTCCATCAAGTTCAAACTAAGAACAGCTGTCACGTTACAAACAGTAATAGTCGTTATCAATAATCAGATAAAGACAGCAATAGAAGTTGTCAGATCGATCTGCAAGCGAAACTAATCTTTATCACCTATGAATCTGCAAGCGATATTCAACCTTAGGGTGGTACACCACTTTCTTGGCCGACTGTACACGTACCCACGACACAAGAGAAATTCATAGAGTGGGGCAACCTTTAAAAAAAGTGCCTATAACCTGGATTTGTAACAAAATAACAGTTGACCTTATGACCTCACATTAACAGCCCCTGTGCCCGAAATTACGATAAAGAATAACACCATGATATTTATCAATGTAATTCACCTTGAGTCCTTGACCTTGCTCCAAATATCGGCCAACTAAATGCCAACTAAAGTTTCAAGCAGTGATGTAAAATCCATTTCGATACTTTAAACGTATCGATACAAAATTGTATGAGACTCCGATATTTTGTATCGATTTAAGAATATCGGTATCGGAAAGGCTGAATCAAGGACTAAATGGCGTGATCAGTCAATCTAAAAGTATATTATGGCTATGATTTATATTAATCGCTCAAATTATCGATGAAAAAAGTTTTGTTATTAAGAATTGGAGGAATATTCTATTCTTCACTCTAAAAGGTATTGGTAGGTATTATACCGGGGTCGCGGGACTAACAAAAATCAAAGTCAAATATTTTTATTTCACATAGGCCCATGAGGGCACTTATAAAACGTCGACAGAGACAAACAAACGTCGACAGAACGAGCTACCGTGACCCCGGAACGTAAAGGGCTATTGAAGGACACCTTGGAGTTTAGTCAGTACAAGTCTGACAGTCCCTCCTGCCCTGCCCTGGGTGGGAGGACTCATATGACGATTTAACAAAGTTAAAAAAACATAAGCAAGTATACAAACCATAGCTTATCTTGGGTTCGATATAGGTATAATAACTTTCCGTATAATGAACTATCAACTTTTGGTTTTACATAGCTTTTTGTGTAGCCTTACGTAGGTACGATACGGTATTTTTACTGATTTCAATTATCGATACAAATGCAAGTATCGTGTTTCCAGGAGATTTGAATTGAGCTGGTGAATTAGATTGAAGCCATTCGATACAGTCCTAGAATCTATCGCCTAGTTGCGAGATAAATCGATGTAAGGTATCGATACGAAGTATCGCACATCCCTAGTTTCTAATCACAACTAAAAGTTCAACACAATCGTGTTTATGTTACAACATTGATTGTTATATTATGTTGGACAATGTTGTAGTTTAAGTTAACTGTGATTTATTGGTAACTTATAGTGTAGCTCTACTTAAAATGAAGGTCTTGGTTTAATCAAACCGTTCAATATTTTAACTATTATTTTGTTATCTGATACCTATTAGTTTAGACTGTATAGATCCTGTAAACGTGCACTCATATAATTTTACCAGGTCTTGCCTAGGGCCAATTCGGCCCCAAATTTTTTTTTGACAAAAAAGTAAAAAACGTCCATCCATCCATAGTCGTCTTAAATATTTGAAATACATAGTAATAAGACAAGAGGTTTAATGTACACGAACTACTTCATTTTACGTAAAGAAATTAAATTACAACCAAATCCGCAACACATCTCTCAAACAATCTTGATTTATATTAGACAGATTTCTAAGTATAGGTGAAGTACAGATAAAATCTCAATTCAAAAAACTTCCCAGATAAATTCTCTCTATACCCCAATTTAACGGGGTCGCGGGACTATCGGGAAAGCGTGGTCCCGGAACTGAAAGGGCTATTGAAGTACACTGTGGATTTTATATAGTCAGTACAAGTCTGTCAGTCCCACCCTTCATGCAGGGGGGAGGACTTATGTGATGAAATTACCAAGTAAAAAAAATCCTCAATATACATATAGGACTTTCTATGGTGTAGCAATATTAATAGGCCAGTATCAATAGATAAACACGAACTGTTTATCTATTGATACTGGCCTATTATTACTACCTTATTATACCAACTATAATAAACGAGTCGCCATGTTAATACTGATTATATCAATTTTCCGTGACTTTTACTTACAAAAATATATTTAGCACGAAGTTAAAGCGCCTTATTGAATTTCATTTCAACAATCATGCATGGAGATTGAGGCTGGTCACGTGAGTTCGTGGGGAACACCCAAATACTCCGAAATATTTTATTCCGAATTTCGATATTCCGGTTTTCAAAACTCCGAATATCATAATACCTAAAAATTACAATATCTATTATTAAGAATCTCGAAATTTATTTGACCGAAAGTCGTATGTCCGATTTCTTCTTTTTCCGATTTTCACATATTCGAAAAATGTAATGCTCGATGAGTTCTCATTCCGAAAAACGAAATTCCGAATTTCAATATTCCGAATAAACTGATTTTTTCGGAATATTGAAAACCGGAATTTCGTTTCTCATTCCACAAAGTCAGTGACAGAAACGAATTGGTGCAAAACCGGCTCCACGTAATTTTGTCTACCGTACTCCCAGAGTGTTATTTAAACCCGTGTAGGCACGGAGTGGCGAGGCGTATCCTCTTAACTTTCACTGTTTGCCTTCAGGATTTTTATTGTTATTAGGAGAACTTAGAATTCAAGAGCGAGCGAAGCGAGCTCTGGACTTGGGGCACCCCGACTCGGACAGGTTAGGTTCGAAAGGACCCCGCCATCCCCTTCGTGTTAGGTTACTTAAAACCTTTCTCACAGTCCATCGACCTACCTTTGTAGGTGGTAGTCAACAAATCGACCAAGGATGTAAGAGCGAGCGAAGCGAGCTCGAGACTGGGGACACCCCGACACGGACAGGTTAGGTTCGAAGGGGATGGCGGGGTCTGAAAGACCCCGCCATCCCCTTCGGTTAGGTTACTTTAAACCTTGCTCACAGAAATAGGAGCCCCGCGAAGCGGGGCTCCGTTGAACCACCTTGGTGGTGCTATTCTCAGGATGCAATAGCGAGCAAAATGTGTCTTGAGGCACCCCGACTCGGACTTTTCGACCTGACGGACCCGAATCGGAATTCCAATAATCGGAATTTTAATATTCGGTATTCGTGTTTTTGATGTTTCGGAAAATATGTTAAGTCGGAATTTTTGATATTCGGTCTATTGAAATTCGGTATTTTGAAAATAGTAATTATAAACGTTAGGAATTTTGAAATTTCGGAATTATTAAAATAGGAATATTGATCCATCGGTGTTGTTATATGTATTAGGAATTTTGAACCATTCGGAATTATGAAAATCGGTATTTTGAAATTCGTATTTATGAATTTCGGAATAAAGTTTTTCGTATTATCGTAGTGTACCCGAGTTCGTGGGACCAGCTTATAAGGGTACCATGGCCCTGGAACATAAAGAGCATAAATGTGATGGAACAAAGTGGTTTTAGTCAGTAAGAAAATGACAGTCCCTTGACTTTTTCCACCGATTTCCGGAAGATAAAATATTTTACACTTTTTTTTGAAGGTTTTTGAAGGCGTTTTATTTACGCTTTTAAGTTAATATAACATCTAATATATAAAATTATCGTGTCCCAGTGTTAGTTACCATAATCAACGTTTGTCGGGTCTGCTAGCATGTTAATTTAATTTTAGTTCAAATATTTAACACAAATTCTTGTCAAATCCGTAGTACCGGTATAAATAACATCGTCCACACAATAAGCGAAAAATACTCATAAAATAAAAACTTCTGAAACAAACTCAACAAAATATTTACGGGACTAAATGACAAATATATTGCATTCAACAAAAGACAAATCATCAAAATCTGTTCATCCAGTCGTAAGTTATGGGGTAACAAACATTTACTCAAATAAATAAAAATTTTGTAATTGAGAACCTCCTCCTTTATTTGAAGTCGTTTAATAATAGCTATATAGCTCTGAAAATTCAGTTCTTGTTATTAGGAAAATAAGAAATTACGATCGCAAAAATATAAAAAATCTAAATTAGGTATGGCAAATTCATTTTTATGGTTTCCGAACCCCTAACCTACCATAACCTACTTGTAAGAGTTATAAAACTTTCAATTAATATTTTTACTAGTGACGTGACCCACTTTCGAACTACACTACCCACTTTGGACGACAATAAGTAAAAGTTAGTGGCGTGCCCGCAATTCTCTCGCATGAAAAGTTTTTAATTTTCCTGAATGTTATTGTTCACTTCCAAGTGGCCACGAGCGGTCAGCAGCAATAAAAGATATGAAATCAGATGGTGGAACAGGCAAGCTTGATCTCAATACTAAAACGTGGTCTTTCACTATCGGCCTTATCTCAAAGTCGCTTAACGAGCTATGGAGAGGGCTAGGCTCGGTGTTTCTCTACGTGATCGAATCCGAAATGAGGAGATCCGTAGACGAACTAAAGTCACCGATATAGCCCACCGAACCAGCAAGCTGAAGTGGCAATGGGCAGGCCATATTGCTCGCAGAGCAGATGGCCGATGGGGTCGAAAAGCACTAGAGTGGAGACCACGGACTAGCAAGCGCAGCGTAGGACGTCCACTAACAAGATGGACAGACGACTTTATAAAGGTCACCGGAAGACGCTGAATGCAGGTCGCTTCCAACCGGTATATGTGGAAATCTAAAGGGGAGGCCTATGTTCAGCAGTGGACGTCCTATGACTGAGATGATGATGATGATGATGATCTCAATACTTACTGACTTTTAGGCCGGGGCTCCACCAAAGCGGAGACGAGCGGAGAGGAGATGTGGATTTCTGATTGGTTATTCAAACACATCTCCGGTCGTCTCCGCTTTGGTGGAGTCCCGGCATTATGCTTCTCTCAAATGAATGGTACGATTCATGCAGTGTCTTAGCATTTGGCTACTGCGCTGCATGTGGTACGTTCGATTCTGTCTGAAACATAACTCCGACAAACGTTTCTCCGCTTAACGATTCGCCGACACAACGATTCATTCCTGGACGGTTCGACGACAGAACCTTTCCTCGACGAACGTTTCGCCGACAGAACGATTAAGTCATGAGTATTGTGTTTCATGAAGTATTGTATAAATTAAGCCATTTAGACGAAGCCCCGCTGCGCGGGGCTTCTATTTCTGTGTTCAGAGTTTAAAGGAACCTAACTAACCGAACCTCGGGGTGCCCCTGATGTTGGATTTAGTTACTAGTATTATAATGTCAAACCATGTCTTTGTCGACGAATCGTTTTGCGGTGAAAGTTTTTGTCGTCGAACCGTCCAGAAATGAATCGTTGTGTCGACGAATCGTTAAGCGGAGAAACGTTTGTCGGAGTTTTCTTTCAGAGTGGGTTCGATTTAGAAAGAACTAATGTTTGTATGGCCTAAAGGTATTTGTTCCGGGTCTGGCTGTATGTGAGTTTAAATGTTTGTAAGCACATCCACGATACAGCAGTTCCATTCTCAATATTAACACTGCATTTAGAAACACGGCACGCTGCCTGGGACTAAAGTTAAAAAGCGACACTAATCTATCGTGTGGCGCGAACGGTGAGCGCTCGCGCGTCGCGATTGTACGATCTCAAAGAAGTCGCGTCGAAGAATATGATGTGTTCTTCGACGCGACGCGAGTATAACAATGTGATTTCTTATGGAAAATAACATAGCAGGAAATCCTAGTTTGAGACAAAGTTAAAAAAAACACTTTGTTTAAAATTCTAAGTGCACTACACAGATCGGACTTTACTGTGGACTGAAAGCAGAATACGTTTTTGAAAAAAAAAATCGTTTGTGTCAAAGATCGAAGGATTTTTTTCATACGCTGTCAAATCCAGAAAACAGTTCGTTTGGCTAGACTACAACCTCGGAAGGAAACTTTGAAGGCAGACAGTAAAAAGATATTATTTACTAAGACACTACTTACATTTTACAAGTTACTCAAAGAAATATGTTTCACTGTTCCAGGCTACCGCTTCCATGGCTGCTGTATGGGATAATCTACGGCGAGCCAGTACAAGTGAACTCCAAAGGCATGGTGTGCAGCATAGTGCTTCTCTTCGCTATGCTCATCTTCGTCATCATCAGCATCGCCTGCTTCAGGTGGAAGATGAACCGGGGACTTGGATTCACCATGTTTCTCCTCTACTTCGTCTTCGTAGGAGTCAGCCTGGGACTCGAGTACGGGTACCTCCACTGTCCGAGCGAATAGACTGGTCTTTTCGTCTTTTGATCTTCTGTATGATTAAGGGATTGGTGAAAATTTCCAAGGTTTGATAGTGACTATTCGTTTTAGGAACGATTGGGCTTGAAGAAAGTAATAGAAAAGCTGATGAAAAGTTTTATTGTAGAATCCTTTAGAGGAACGAGGAAAGCAGAATTTAAAATAGTTTATGGTAAATAGTGGAAAGCGAGATTGCAGAACTGTTTACCTAAAACAAATAGTCGACAGTCAAATAGTAGAAAGTTGGTACTTCCAGCAATATTGCAACTCGATTGCAGCAAACTATACAACGGAAAACCTAGTAGAGGTTTAAATGTAAATTCGACGTCACTTTGTATACATGCGAGTTTATACATTTGACTTTTTTAATGTTGACTTCGACGCAAAGAAACGTCATTTTGTATTTTTATGAACCGCATGTTTATACAACTTGACGTCGAAGATTATTCGTTTAATTATTTTATATGAATAATTAAATTTAATAGTCTATTTTACATGATATAATTTAGTATAGTTTTGCTGCAATCGAGGTAAAAATTCTATAAAAAATTTAAAGACAATGTAAGTATTATAAGAAAGTTACTTTAGCGTTGTGAATTATTTAGTTTTGTATTTTAATTGTCTAGTTGCCATAGCACAAGCAGTAAAATATTGCTCAAAGATACTCCTTTACTTTTATTGCTTTGCTATGTAGTTTCGTTTAGGTGTTTTTAAATGGACGCTTGTAATAGTATATTGATCGAAATGATGAGAGATACGTGCACCAAATATACATTGTAAGAGAAACTTAAGACAGTAGAACGAATAACGAAAATACAATTCCTAAAAAATGCAATAAATAATGGAAGCTTCAGTGGTTCTTATCATAATATTATTAAGGGTTTTGCATTGTAAATTACTATGAGGTACAACATTTTTGTATCCGAAGTAAATATTTAGCCATGATAGAGACTGTAGTTATTTATATAAATGTTAGTTGTTTAACTCAATGGCGCTTTTACGAAGTTTTAAGGCTAAGTTCTTAATCTATCAGTAAACGTTCGTGTCTGTTGTTTTTGTAAATATTTAACGCGTTGTGTTGGACTTCCATTTTCTGGTTTAGTTCATCTGTTCGGTCGCAGACCGTCGGTCCATGTGGATGATTTACATTTTAATGTGTCGTTATTAAATAATGAAAGAAATTTGATGTAAGTGTGTGTGGCGCACAAACAGCTAGAAATGTACATACACCCATAGAGGATGAAAGAGCGGGGCAAATGTAAAAGTTTTAAATTAAATATCTCATTCCATAAAATGTGCCTAAGAGTTTTACGAACTCAGTAACATTTAGCTTCGATTTTTATAAATTAACAGTAAAAAAAAGAAGAAAATGTGAAAAAAGTCTTTTTTTCATCTGTTAGTGGATTATGCTTACATATAGTGTTATAGAGTATCCGAGGAGGCATCTGTCCCGCTCTATGATATAATACGGTAGTTAGCGTTTACACTATCTATGAAGTCTATCTATAAAAATAATAAACCTCCATACTTCGTTTCATCTATTGACTTTCAACAGAATGGCGGATAGTGATGTCTGGCTAGTCAATTCTTAATATTACGACTATGTCTTCAAAAAATATTCTTCCTTAATGTTTAAAGGGCACGGTTCAGTAATAAAATGAACAAAAAACATCTTGATAACCGTCCATAGTTTCTTTTTAACGTTTACTTTCCGCTTCTGCACGTGACACCACTCTGTTATCTATGCCTCATGAGAAACTTAAAAAAAAATGATGATAAGTTCAATTGTTGATACCCAAAAAGTTTATATTAATAACCCGCCTATTTGACATAGCAATAAATAGTCTAGAATAGATAGTTAAATATTTATATTGTTAAGCTTTAACACTTCAGACCATAGTGTCGCTCAAACGAAGGAAAAAGCATGAACTTCAAAGAAATTCTGGCATGGAGGAGTGCCGTATAAGGGCTTAAAGATATTTGAAATAGTACAATATAAGTCCTTGGTCACTTCTCAAGCCAAGTTATAATATTCTACTTAATATACGCACAAGTAATTGACAATTCGAGTTCGCTTCTTACATCAACAATACCTTATGTTGGATTAAACTTCTTCAAAATAAAGAGTTTATAACTATGTATATCTAAAGTTTTTAAACTTAAAAGTAAATAAGTGAATCTGTTTGGATAATTTGTTATAAAAAATTACTTGATATTGATTAGTAGTCATGTTGTAGAATATCATGAATGTATGAAGTCAATTAATTCTACAATCTGACGTTATTCTTCGTTTTCTGAAAGCTGATTGGTTGATTTCTCTCTACAAGTGTTTTGATTGGCTGTTAATAATTATTATCAACCAATCATATTAAGACCTAGTGACTCATCATGACTTCTTATAACATTACTGTTTAAATGTTACTTCAGTGAGAGAAAGAGACAGAATTAGACATGTTATATAGCTCTGTCTTTTTCCTACACAGAAGTGACCATAAAATAATACTGTTAAAGGATAAATTGGTACAGGTTATAAGAAGTAACTGGACAATTTAATGGCCACAAGGTTGGCCAAGTTATCAGAAAACGGCGATATGACTAAAAATGTGACTACTCGATATCAGTATTTTTTTATTAATCAACAAAAAATCCAAAACTATTTACGATGTTCCAACTTTTAATAAAGACAAGTTTGATACTAGATGTGTTCCTCAGAATTTAAAAACAAGAAAAATAAATGTAGGCAATGCATCTAGTATAAAATTAATGTAATTGCTATACTCAAATATAAGAAAAAAGTTAATACAAAACATGTTGCAATAAATAACGACATATCGGTAGCCACCGGACATCGTATAGGTCATAATCTGTGATAAGGGCATGCTTATGACGTTATATACTAATATTTATATATGTAAATCATCTCTCTTCGAACTTTCATATAGTATTATGTATATATAAGCTTGGATTTGATAGCCTTCTGTAGTTCGCCTAGCGACGCCACTACTAGACAGTGAATTATTTAATATTTTCAAAAAAAAATTGGCTGAAAATACCATCATAATCCAACTACTGAAACTTGGCCCTTCTAGACTATGTCTTTATCTACAATTGCGGGTCAATTAAGGTTTTTTTTAAACATACTTTTTGAGCACTGATATAAAATGAAAGAGTTGTACTTAAATGAAGTTACGGACGTCCTTAACTCAAATGCTTTGAATTGTAAAAGTCCCTGATTTCGATTTATAAGTTTACATCATGGTCATTAAAATTTACTGAAACGGGATATTAACCATGTTGCATTCAAGTGTCGATACGTCGGAATAATAAAATAATGTATAAATATATAACAGACTTTTAAATCATGTCATTATTTCATTTCTTAATTCAGAATGACTCTGAAGTTGACAATAATATAATATTTAATTTCTAAAACAAAAAATCTGTAAGTGACAAAGAGTTATCTGTACCTCATTTTTTTACTTTATACCTATTTAATATTTTACAAAAACTGTACGAAGTAGTGGCCACTCTATAAAAGTTTAAGAATTTGTCTCTATAAAATATCTAAATTCGATTTGAATAAACTTTTTCTTTACGATAATGCAAACTAGTTTGTAGTTATCGAAAATATTATCTATCGCACCAAGTACCAAAAGTACGTTATACCTATCGTGAGGAGCTCCAATTTTAGAACTGCTGTAGTGTCATTAATCAACAGGCCAATTGGCTTACTATGGCGTCTTAAAGCAGAAATAATTCTAGTGTAAGCAAGAGACACAGCTATACAAGTCGTCTAGCGCCATCTTGTTCCCACAGTGGCATAGGCCACCTGTCCTCTCAAATTATTTATTATACTTAGTAAGAACATTCAAGACATTATCATCATAAATCTAACATTTTCCCAACTTACAAAGTAAAGCAATAATTAAAGTTAATACACTCCAGCAGTCTCTTTTCAGAACCTCACAAATATTGTATATGCTATTAAATTATATAACTTTATACACTAGATTTCTATCTATCTATCTCTTGTATATTGTACTTTATTAGGCTTTGTAAATTAACCATCCTTCCATTTATTTAAAGCGGTTAATTATGGAACTGATAAAGAATATTTATAATCATATCACGAGGTTTCACTTTTTGACGTCAATATGTATAAAAGGTTCTCTGTGCGACGTCAGATCGTATTTTTGACATTAAGTCTTCTACATTTTGACGTCAAAAAGTCATAGTTAAAACTCGCCTTTATGCATGTCAAATCACGTAGTTACATTAAAATTGCATTTGTTCAGTACCAAATAGCACAAGCCGAGCTAGAAATCATTAAATTCGTTATATTCTACTGTAAGAGTTAAAATTTATCAAAATAAATCGGCGTCGACTACTGACGCCGATTAAACACATAAAAATATCCTTTATAACTTCTTCGTAGACTAAGATCTAGGCTTAAACGCTATCATTAATATAAAAAAAAATGTTTATTAATAAAAAATTGAAATATGATATCCAGGTAGAGATTGTTACTAGAAATGATGGTTTTTATATAAAAATTATAAAGTAAATTAATGCAGATAATAAAAAATATTTTTCATTCCACTTTTTTATTACGACAAGATATTATTGTAATAATATTTGACAAGAACACCATTTTAATTATTTAGTGGAAATAAGTGATTTTTCTTTTCCTCTTACTATTCCAGCTTTAAAAATGATCGTAAAGGAAAAAGTGGAGTGATTTTAAATAGTCATCGATTTCTTTTATAGCTGACAAGTCTCGATTTCGAATGACAATAAGTAAAATGTATTATTGTATTAGTTTGCACTTGTAAAATTGACGCCAAAAATGACATTAATATAAAATCTGACTGGAAAACTGATGACATTTGAGTAAAAGTTGATTTAAAAATAAATGAACATAAAATCAAGAGATGTCGTCGAAGTCGAGATGACAGCGTAGGTTGTTAATAGTGATATTACAAATTAGGTAAAAGTAAAAAAAATGTTATTAATTTTAAAAACTGTAGGTAAGTTTTAGGAATTTTCATCATGTTGTAACGAGTAAAATGGGAAGAGAAAAGCTCTTGTTGGATTTATTATTTCCATTCAAATGGTATGTGACTGTGGTTTTTATAAAATTTTAAGCAGTATTATGACTTCCGTAGTTTATTTGAGCTAGTTAATTTTTGACATTTATAAATTTTGCTGTGAATCTCGGTCGGAAAATTATCAAAAGAAAAATATTAGATATTGCTAGAATATTTAATATATACCATAGGGCACGTATTTACATATATTTTTCGATAGATCTGAATATTTTATGCTGCGTTCAAAATGGTGATTTAATAAATAATGTAAATTGAACGTAGAACTCCTCATTTTCACGATGATAGTAGTAATTAAATAAGTGAAGCACACAGTATATGTTGACATATAAATAAGTGATAAATAAATATATAGATATATTCCGATCGAGTGGTTGTTGTTCTATTAAAAGCTTTTAATGATTGTTGACGATTAAAAAAATGTGATAGTTTTTAATAATTCACTAGTTTATTGAGTATATTGTGAAATAAGTTGGTATGTATCAGTGTTGTTTATAATTTGACGTAAAAAGAGCGTGGCGTACCCAAGCGTCGGCGGTCGACGGTATTATGAAAAATTACAATAAAAATAATAAAATAGTGAGTGAAAAAATAATTCGATTTTTATTACTTTCTTTTTTCTAAGCCTTGTGCTTAGATTAAAAAATATCCAGATTGATAGTGGGCCACTGAGAATTGAAGCCAACATCACGGTGTAAAAATTTCCCGCGTCAGTCGATTCCTACGTAAAACAAGTGAACATCTCCAAGGAAATCATTAAAATGTGTGCGTGGCGTTCACACACACGTTTATAAGAAAGTGGCTTCACTTAAAACGTTTCGTTTTGTTTCACACGGATTTTAATCTGACATTTTTTAATCTAAGTCCTTGTGGTCCTCTAACCTCTACATTATTCATGTGGAAATCCATGTAGTTTCTTGCCCTTTTTCTCTCAATAGAGATCTAAGTACAGACGCCAGCAGGTCAACCTACCCCCTGTCTGTACTTTGGAATTGCTATCTATCAGAGGCGTAGCGTAGATATCGCCGTATCAGCCGTATCAATTATATGGGGCCCTCAAATGTCAAGGGCGGGGGCCCTTGACACTTGGGATAAAATAAAAACATAAAATGATGCTCTTAAATGAAAACTTATAGCGGCCATAAAGTTCCAATTATCGAAATCCTAAAATAGCTCAATTTTCAAAAAAGGCTGTTTATGTAAGTAGTTGTCATAAATGAGCTACAATCAGTCGATCAGCATTCTCAATTGTCTAGCTCTCTTTAAAATTCTCAATGACATCAATTATAGCATTATTTACATGAGTCAGGATGCTATTGTTTTTATTCTGCAAAACTATACAGAAGGGCTTCAAACAAGTTTATACACCGTGACTTTTTAGTCGTCTTACAAAAGCAGCCCAGTTAATGTATCCAATGACTAGAACACGTTTAAAATAAAAAATAGGTATTTAAGAGATTTGAAAAAATTAATAATAACATTTTAATTCGTTATTATGACGCAAGGCGTAGTTAGAAACACCCTTGTCTCAAAAAAAAAATGGAATGGAATGATCTGCCCGACTATTGCGCTGGGTAGGTATACTCTACAGCTTGATACGTAAACATTTTAACAGGGTGTTTCATATTTCTAATGTACCTACCTATTTATTAAAAATAAAAATTATTATTACGATTAAAAAAAAACTCGCCTAGAGGTATTTTAGGTCGGATACATTAAGTGGACGACTTTTGTAAGACGACTAAAAAGTCACGGTGTATAAGTACGGGCCTTCTGGCCTAGCTACGCCACTGCTATCTATAGTACTTTCACGGGTACTCGTATTAATGACGCCATATTAAAAGATGGAGTGGAGCTACGTGGCATAAGAAATGTGACTTTATTATAGCTTCATCTTTTTGTAGTTTCGTCAGCACGATTGGCGCGGTACAAGCTGACCGATGGACTGCAGCGCGACGTGTCCCGGATCGATTATCAAATAGAAATATGGTAGGTTAGGTTCCTCAGAACTTCGCTATTCAGCCCTAGGTTAAAGGGATGAGGGGTTAAAGAAATAAACAATTCCCAATGAATTTTTTTAATAAATAATCTAGAAGTGTTACAAAAGTAAAACAAAATAGGTAAGTACTATTTAGAACTAAATATTAAATACGGCTTTTAAAAGCTAATTTGTGGCACACAATACTTCAAACACTTATAAAAATCATAAAATTTTACAATTGGGGGTCACGATCACATTACATAATTTAGACATCGATGGATATAACTAATTACTCAATAAAACTAACATTAAGGCCAGGTTGCAGTACAGTGTAAAAATGTATGGACGCACGACCTCATCCTCACCAAAATGCGAGCGAAATGTCCGCATTTTGAATGTTTTCTTGTAGAAAAACAAAAAAGAAATAAAAAAATGTGTTTTTACCATTTACTTTAAAATAAAAAGCTCTATCTATTGATATAACTTGCATATACATTCATGATGAAAGCTTTTAACAGTACGCGTTTAAAATTGTGATTTAGTCCCATGTTCGGCATTTTTTCTATCTAGCCGATTATTCCAAATAGTGTTTATATCTTTACATTTACTTGAGAATACGTTCAATTTCTGCATTATAATAATTTTTATTTATTAAAAATCTCACATTTTATTAGATTTTCAGACGTACTTAGTACTGCAACCTCCCCTTAAGTAACATCATGCCTTTCATCCATCAATCTTTTTTTCTTTTAAAAAAAATGATGCCCCACACTCGGATTTCTCCTGAAACAAAGGAGAAAATCTCCAGAAACATTGCACTCATGAATTTTTTAACATTAATATTTATTGCGCACTGTGCAGATAGGATTTTTAAAAATAAACGAAATACTGGTGAATGTTTGGCCCTGTGTTTATTAGTTGCTTAAAATGCTTTGAATTTCTGTTCAAGAATAAACAAATACAATTTCATTATTTTTGATAGGAGCAAAAAAGTAAAAGCGACACCACGTACGCAATCTTAAAAAATCTAACCCTAAAATGTGTTTACAAAAATAATAACTAATACATTGTGCTGAAAAACTCCTAAACATCACATTTAGACTTATTTTAATAAACATTTTAACAATATAGGTACTAAGTACGTTGTTACTATCAAATAGACATTCTTAGACAATTCTTACATTAGACACCTTCTCCATACCCCTTCAAGAGATTAGACCACGGAGAATTTAACGGGTAATTCTGAACCACCATCAAACCAACCTGCATATCAGGGGGTTAACAGTCTAGACTAGATCCAGCAAAATACTGATATTCCAGCGAATACAAGTACTTATAAGCGGTGGTTGTAATCCAGCCGCTTAAAGCGCTTCAACTGATCCCGTAAGTGTACGAGGGTAGTTTTACAAAAGCGCAGAGCGCATGCGCGCACGACAGAACAGCAAAAATGCCAGTAACGCCGCGAGTGCCGCCCCGGCTAGTAGTGTCGTCTCGTCGCGGCGGGAACCGCCTGCACGCTCCACAACTGTGCTCTGTAAATATATATAACGGTGATAAAGTGTTGTATTCAATGTGAAAAAAAAAGTGTGGTGAAAACATGAGCAATTTTTTTTTAATACCATAATATTTCCGGTAAAATATCTCTCCATATATATTATCTCTACATTTAATCTAATCTACCTACATTTAATAAAAATATTTCGTGTCCTTACCCATCCGCCATGCCTGATGGCCCATGGTGTGGCGCACTGGGCCACGTGCTTGGCAGCCCAGTCCACTGCCCTGCACCACCCCCCCACCCTGACAGCGCGTGCGCATACCTCGCAGAGAAACGCTAACACTACCAGCGCTCTTTGTTCTGTGTGGACACATGCCTGGAAAGAACAGAAGAGATTTTTAAAGTCTATTTTATGTAGAAAATTGTGAAGGAGAAAACTTTAAAATTGTAATAAAATTGTGAACGATGGAGGACTACTTTTCAGTGAACAATCAGGAAACTGAAAGATGACCTCATAAGACATCTCAACATAAAAAGTCTTCTAATCGACTTAGGATAAATCAGTGAAATCAGACCTAAATTTTATGTCAAAACACACCCGAACTACAAAAATTACGTTTTTTTAAAGCGTTTCCCTAGACCAGAAACCTAGAACGGAACTGCTATCTGACCGTAGGCCATGCAAATATTAATTGTTCCTTATGGGAGTCGAGCCCGCGACACGCAGCGCAACAGTCAACTGCTCAGCATCTGCGCTAACCGTTACGGACTCTTTCTCATACACATCAAAATCATTCTCTTTTTTACCTGACACAACTCCTGCATAATATCCTCAAACTCCACTTCATCGAGGCACAGCAAGGATATGTGTTCTGCTTCGGCTGCCAGACGAGCTCGTGCCTTCGTCTCCCTGAACTTTAGGGCTGCCCGCTCTAATGATCGCCAGTCTCGCCAGTACATCCACCATCCTCTGAAATGAGAAATTAAAGGGCTGTAAGACTGCTTTTCCACAAGAGATGTTCTGCTACGTTGCTATGGATGCGTTTGATATCCACCAATCATATTAATTGGTGCACATAGCATAGCACTGGTGGAAAAGGATTCAACCAAGATGTTTTTTATATGGGAGATGATTGATTTTTTAGATGGATGTGTGCTATGGATGCGTGCTTTGTATGTGCGCTATGGATGCCTGCTATGGGTCGTCTTCCCTACTATCGATATATCCCATAGCTGCACATCTTCCTCGCGCAGCTACTTTCGGCGGCGATGTTCATAGCACATCTTACTCGCACCGCTACATATCTTAGCATCAGTGGGAACGGTCACGTAGTTTCGTAGCTCAGCTTTTACATCCTCACAGCATAGCTACATAGCAAAACTCTGGTGGAAAGGCACCCTAAACCTTGTTTTCATCAAATAAGTCTTCCCGTCTTGGGGATCTTCCCATCGTACTATCATCCACGATGTTCCTTCAATAGCCCGTTACGTTTCCAGAGTGACTGTTACCTGTTATACAGTCCCGCGACCTGTTTGGAGAATTTATCCTTCTATGGCTCTATGGGGTCTATACAGGGCCTTGAACTGTGCCTAGACCAATCATCATCATCATCATCATATCAGTCGTAGGACGTTCACTGCTAAACATGGGCTCCCCCATAATATTTCCAATAGGCCGGTTGGAAGCGGTTTGCATCCAGCGCGATACTGTGATCTTCATCAGATACTTCTTCTTGTCTTCTATAGCAATCTAAAGACTACTAATTGATCTACAGAAATTCTAGAAGACATAAAAACAAAAGAAGTCTACCTCTGATCAGGTTTCGCCGGCGCCACAAAGCAGGGCGGCGGCCTCAACTGCTCAAGCCTCAAATGCTGCAGTAGTAGTGCTCGGAACAGCCGTACCCCCCTCTCTTCTTCTTCCCCTTGCAGGTCAGGCCCTCGCCAGTGACCCTGGCACTCGTCACGTCGTTCCTCGTCGAGGGAGACTTGACGGAGGAGTGGAGCGCGGGGACTGTCGTAGTCTTCGAGACCTTGGACGCTGCGAGCTGGGGACAATGGATTAGGCGTGATGATGATGTAGGACGAATTCCAGCGATTATTAGCAGAGTTCAACTAAACGAGCATTTTTTAAAGTTTGGAAAATCATCAAATATGAGGCCTTGGGAGCCCTGTACAGCACAAGAGCAGAAAAGGGCGGCTGGACTTGACTGATTAAAAGCCAACCTGTACCTTCAGTTGCCCTTTGCGTTGTAGGGCCGTAGTGTCTCTATTTTAGGAGAGTCACATATTCGTTAGATGTTTTTAGACCCCAAAGAAAGGCCCTAGTCTAAGATTTTTTTACTGTATCCTGGGTCTGCTTACAAACATTGAAGCTCAAATACACAAACACCCGAATCCGGCACAACTACTAATAGATAGATCATACAATGGTCGAACCCGCAACACGCCTTGCAGGAATCAATCGCTCAGTCACTGTGCCAACCTGCCCTCAATATATAATTATGTATAAAGTAGGCTGGCCTATTTTACCTGCTAATGGACAAAAACCTTTCCATAAAACCGAGTATTACCTTGACACAATGTTCACGTATAATAATTATAAGTATGCCTACATAATTACACATGTGTTAATTATACCACTTCAGTAAAACAATCAAGTTTATAGTTTAACATAGTTTTACACACACGACAATTGATATATTACATGCGAGTTGTAGAAATGTGAGTTCAGTACTTAGTATTTTTACAAGGGTTGTATAAACCATTGCACCCTGTTCCGTTTGAAGTCAGTATAAGTCTGACGGTCCCTTTCGTTATACGCAAAGCGGACACATTTGATGATTTTCACACCCCAAAAAAAGGATAAATTCATTATCCACTTTTTGCTCTTGTGAAATAATAAAATAAATAATCTCTCGATACGGCTCGCATTGTGAGGAAGTTCCTGTCTCAGGAGCCCTAACTACCGGTAGCTTGGACCCTGCTCCCACACCGGCGAAAAACTATTTTTTTATTTTTAAATGGTTTTTATATATGCATAGGTATTATTTTCGTAAAATATAAAGATATACATATACAACATCTGGGGGCACGGCAGTGCCCCGCCAAGTCTCGAGCAAAACGGGCACGGCCGTACCATCTTTTCTCGAAGCGATTCGCGGCTGTTTCGCCCCACCTATATCTTCGACGTGGACAAAGCTAGGAGTTTAGGTTTTCGGTCAATAATAGTAGGCATTAGAACAAGCTTAAGTTCGAAATTACATGCCAATTGAATGAATAGTTTAGGAGTTACGGTCGATCAAAGTTACACCATTTTGTCACTCACTGACTGACTGACTCACTGACCGATCATCAAAAATCTAAGGTACTTCTAGCAGACTTAGAAACTTCAAATTTTGCACCAAGATAGGTCATTAGCCACATATAAAGGAAAAATTATAAAAACATTAAAAAATAATATACCATAGAAAACAATTTTATATTTGCGGTTTGGCAGGAACATTGTGTATGGATTTTGACTGCATTGTTAACTTTGTTCGTTGTTTAAGTATTCAATTGGATGAATACATACATAGAATAGAAAAGAATAATATAAATGTAATACATAGACTATAATTAATCTAAATTAATACATAAAGTTCACAATTCATTAAATTAATAAAGCTAAAACTCCATTGTATTGCGATAAATATTGTATGCGCGCTCGATAGATGGCATTGTACCTGTCTGAATCGCGCTATGGTTTCGTTACAGAGCGCAGTCTAAGTAGTACTTTAAAATACTTCAATAATTTTCATTTGATAGCGCCATCTATCTATGAACAACCATTTCGAAACTAAAAAAATATTGTAGCGATATTTAGAGAACTTAAGTTAGCCGGATTAGATAGTAGATTTATTATTGTTACTGAAACAGTTATTTAGGAAAATAGTTTATTAATATAACATGGACATAGAACGTTACATAAATCTAGTTGCTTACGTGTTATTTAGTTTAGTTATATTTAGTTTGTAAGTTAGTAGATATATATTTATTTAGTTATTTGTTAGTTAGTTTAGTTCTATTTAGTTTGTTAGATAGAGAATGGGTCCTAAGCAAAAAAGTAGCTGAAGTCCAAGAAATTATGAGGACAGCTAAAAAAAAGAAAGAAATACACTTACAAAAAATAAATGAGATCCCACCAAAAACATTAAATGTAAAAAATGCCAAGTCTCTCGTTGCAGTCTTTCCATCGTAAAAAGTTTTGAGATCTCACAGAAGCCAAGTCCTATTCAAATTATTTTGTAGTTATAAATCAACATTTAGTAATTATATCAATAGTTTTCTTTATATTATAACTATAGTGACTTGGCAATGAGCACAAATTAAAAGCTGCTTGCTGCCTGGAATTATGTGCAAATGTTACTGACGAGACCTGTGATCAGATTATTTGTTATGTGTGAATCATGATGGTCACTACCGACTACATGTTCCAATACAATAATTAAGAATACCTTACGGGCCATCGCTTTATGAAAGTAAATGATGAATGTTAAGAGAATAAATAAAGTAAATAAAAGAGAATGTTTATGCATGCGGTGTGTGTAACTTTCAACTCCTCCAAATATGCCGTTTTATTTGTTTTTACTTGTGCTCATTGCCAAGTCACTATAGTTATAATATAAAGAAAACTAAAACTTTTTACGATGGAAAGACTGCAACGAGAGACTTGGCATTTTTTACATTTAATGTTTTTGGTGGGATTATTTTTAGTATATGCGAAACCTGAATATAGTTTGTTCAGAATCAGTAACTGATTCGATTCCAATAATTTTTACACCATGTCATATTTTTTTTCAAAAATATTTTAATTAAATTTTATTACCAGTTAATTACAATAAAATTACTGTGCGGTTAGGTACCTATTGCCAAACTATTATCACGAGTGTATTACACAGGAGACGTGGTTTACGCGGGTGTACCGTGAAATGAGCATGTTTTTGAACGGACAACCAAGTAATATACAAGCTTATAACTTTGTGATTTTTTATGATACGGTTTTAAAATTTTATTTATAGATTCTTTACTCAAAAATATTGGGATGGTGTATCGGGTTTCACATAAACAAAAAATAATGTTGTATTTGAATGGATAAACGTGAAATAAATCGAAATAGAAAAGTTTTCAGTCAACAACTGTTTTGCTCTTTGGCTTTCAATATCAATTGCAGTTTTATGTTAAACCTACACATAAAACTAATAAATTTAATAATTTATCTCTCGAAACTTCTACGAATCAGATACATAAATACCTAACAATAATTCCAGCATTCCAGTTTCTACAACAATCCTGAACTTGTTAACGCCAATCAAAAAGTTGTAAATTAATTTGATCCAATAAAAACAAATTGAAAGTCACGCTAAATAAATGGCGGCGTAATTTATTTGACAGGCATTGCTTTAGATTTAAGAAAGACATCTTTTCTTCATTATCTTATCTTAGTTTTAAATTTTACAGGCCTAATGTATTTTTTTATTACAACGACTTTTGAACTGGATTAGATTCCTTGGTTAGCTCAGACACTGGTTGAATTATGTTTGACAATATTTTACATCAGGATTTTTTCGGCACTAACCGTCTTTTTTGGGGGGTTTAGGAATCATTAAATGTGTGCTCCACTTAAATGTCGAGCTTATCTCTGTCACCTCTAATCTACTATTATAGAGTCAAGAGCATAATCATCAAACAAAAAACTCATGAAAATGAGTTTCAAGTCACATGAAAAACATAATTAACTAAAAAGTAGTGATCTGATCAACTAACCAAAGAACATTGTCAGACACAATTTTTTTCCTACAGTCTACTACATTCGCTTCATAGAAACAAATCTAAAAGTGGAACGAGGTGTCAAACACAATGACAATACAGAGATACAAGTTCTCTACGCTGAAACAAAAGGTATCGTGACACAATCATCATGGTATGAATAACTAAAATGAGTTTGTGCCTATTCACCATAGACATTAGACCATAGAGAATGTACTGAACAGAACTTGCATGAAATGGTCATGATAGCAGCATCAATAAATTGTAAATCTTATTAATCCGTCAGAATGAGTTCTGAAAAATAATGGACACTTAGGTATTTTTCTTATATTAATTTTGTTGAAAATAAAACGAATCACTACTTGCGAGACATACTGACGTCAGTACTATGAATAGTAGATTATTAACCAAGGGGATAAAGCAGTGTCTTCTGTCGCGGGTGACGATTTAAATCGCGAGCTTAACGAAGGACTCGAAGTTTACTCCCGAGCGAAGCGAGGGTGTTAAAAACTTAAATCACGAGCGAAGCGAGGGATTTAAGACGAGTCCTGAGTGTAGCGAGGGATTTAAGTTCACCTAAGACTAAGACAGCTTTATCACCGAGGAAAATACTCTACTTTTCGTACCATTTGCGAAAAAATTAACACAATAATAATAATTATGAGATAAGCATTTATTAAACATTAACATTCAACATTAACTTATTTATAAAAATAAATTAAAATAAACTTAACGTCTTTGAAGAAAACAAAAATTCGGCAAATTCCTCGACTAATATTTTTTTGTCGGAAAAGCAAAGGCATCAAGCTCATACGGCCTCTTCGGTTTTCGTAATTTTATTGAATAATCATAACTGCATAATAAGGCGATTCTCACACTGCCCCGCATGATGCAGCGTAGCGCGTGGATGCGTGTTCTTCCGTTGCTTGTAAGTATCTCCGTTTGTATGGAAAACACGCACAGTCCAACACACTGAAAATGCATCCACGCGCGTTCATGCGGATCACGCGCGTACACGCGGAGAAACATGCAACCCCGCGCGTAGGTGCGGGGCGAGACGCAAGGTATGGCACACTGAATCCCGCAGTGCCGCGCGTGATTTTGAATGTTCAGTAGGTACTGCACGACCACCACAGAAAACGGCGAATAAATAAATGACAGCCGCCGTGCGTGAATCTACAAAACGCACCTACGCGCGTGAGTGCGTGAAAAACCCGCACGATGATGCAGATCTGCACTCCCGCAGGAACGCGCGTAGGTGCGTCGACACGCAACATGCAGCATCATGCGGGGCAGTGTGAGAATCGCCTAAATGCGTAGGTATTCCTTTTTCAAAAAGTTGTATAATGCTTTAAATACAAACTCAGTGTTGTAAAGACAGACTGATGTAGTTCAGTATCGGTAAGTATTCCAAATTTAAATCACATTCTCTCCCTAGAGGATGAATGAAATTCAGTACAACTTTCTTTCCCTGTTTTTAACAGATTAAAAATGACTATTGTTATGTACGCTTTTTGTGGCATAGAATGTCACTTTTTTGAGCAAGTGGTACGAAAAAATTATTGCCAGTGTACCTATGTCGGTAGTGATATAATATTATGAATTTTAAAAGCGACATATCTGGGTCAATTTAGCCTTCATAAAAAAGAAAAAAATAGGCTACTGATTTTCCTGCTGGGGTCGCGGGACTTATCTCATTACCGTGACCCCGGCACATTAAGGGCTATTGAAGGACACCGTGGATTTTAGTCAGTACGAGTCTGACAGTCCCTCCCGCCCTACTGCCCTGGGTGGCAGTGGTCGACTCATTATTTAATGATTTTATCACGAAAAAAAAGGCTTATGAATTTCGATATTGTAACAAAATATATTTTTTTTCAGTCATATTGCCTATTATCTAGCTGCTGCTAGACAGACAGAATAAAGCCACGGATACAGTAGGGGACAAATGGAGCAACATGTTCCTCAACAACTACGTGGAATGTGCCGACATACATGTCGCGGAACATTTTGTCGACCACACTTCTCAGTGTTTATAGAAATGTCGCCCGAGGAGGTTGTGGCTATTAGTGCTGCGTACATAGTAATTATATCGAGTGTGTTGAAACGTAGAAGAAAGAGAAGGTGGTAACACTAAAGCCAAGTTAAGAGGCACGTTGCATACGCGACTACACTTGGTGACAAATGGCGCGACACTGACGCGGGACACGTGCGCTCGCTCTCGAGGCGGGAGCAAGCAACATGCCCCGCATCACGTAAAATGTTTCGGGTCATGTTGCGGCAACGTTTCAGCGTCAAGTATATTGAATGTTGCGCGTCGTGTTTCGGGACAAAATGTTCCCTAGTGTATCCCAGGCTTAAGGCAATCCCGTGGCCCATACCTCTTTTTAGTAAGACATAGAAAAAGTCAATGTGAACCCAGTGATCGCTTGTCTCTCTCATATTTTTTTTTTTGTATTTTCTTAAGTTTTGAATAGGGAATGCTCAATCAAATCTCTGTCTAAGTACTTACTATTCATAATAAGTACGTATTTTTCCACTCTTGAAATGAATATTTGCAGCCAGTAAAGTTGAGCACACGATCAGCGCGCATTAAATACCCGGTGTGTAGACGCAACTGAGCTACAAACTTTAGATCATTTCTAATTCTACTTACCCCTCAGAAACGACGACTGCGACCGACCGTTCATTGTTAATGTAACACTGGAAAACAAAAAACAAATGATACGTTAAAAAGGTGTTCAAAACTACTATGAGAAAACAAAACCGTCAATGGCCTTATGTTTAGCAAAAAAATACTTTGTGCTCATAGGTACACACGTCTACACATCAAGCTATTCAAAACCAGTACAATCTGCCTCTTGAATGTGCGGAAAGACCATACGAAGCGAGATCACGATAAATTGGTTTTGTATAGCTTGAGTGTAGCCGTGTGTACAGAGGCCAGCAGGTCAACCTACCCCAGTCTGTCAAATTTTACCAATCGAGCATTATTAACCTTCCAGTGTTGTGAAAAGGTTGAAATAGTTATTTGTTATGCAAGGCTGCAAAGTTGATTTTTGGCGCGAGTACTTGAATTGAAAACTGAGCGAGCGAAGGATTCTATTGTGAACCGCGAGAGAAACGAGCGGTTCAAATATAGAATCCTGAGCGATGCGAAGTTTTCAAAGGTACGAGACGCAGAAAAACTTTGCTGCCGAGTGCAACACACAACTTTTCACCTCACACAGCGAGGAAATGCAGTGGGGGCGGGTCGCCTGTCAGTGTAGAATAGTACATTATGCAACGAGTGAATAAAGAGCGGATTTAAAGCGAGGGCAATATATATGAATCAAGAGCAAGCGAAGGATTTTAATGACTGAATCACGACCGCAGGGAGTGATTCATGATGATTGAATCACGAGCGAAGCGAGTGATTCAAGTATTTAAATCCTGAGCGACGCGAGTGATTCAGGCCCTCGATTTAAATCCGTTTTATTCACGAGTTACATACGATACTTTATACCATGACCACAAGAAAAATAATAACTAAGCGATAATAGATAGGTATTTAACGAAGAAAAAAAAAGACAAAGGTGCGTTTAAAATAAAATAAAAATAAAATAAAAATAGCCTTTATTTCTTACTACAGTTCTAGCGTTACATATTACATAAGGTTAATCTAAGTTAAAATATTACACTTAAAAGTTTATCTGCATTGTAATGTTTTATAACTTAACTAATCTTCATAAGTAGTAGTCGCCTCTGCGGCGTAGGCCTCTCCTAAACCTTTCCATACATTTCTCTCGCGCGCTTCCCGCATCCATAGGGGTCCACATCTTAGGTTGAAGACATCTCTCCACCTTTTACTTGGTCTCCCCTTTTCTCTTTTCCTGTCCCTTGGTATCCACTCTGTTAAACGTTTTGTCCATCTGTTGTTCTCCATTCTACAAATGTGTCCTGCCCAATGCCACTTGAGTAATCTTGTTCTTTTCTTTACCTCTATTATGTTTGTTTTCTTTCTGATGTTAATGTTTTTGACCTTATCTGATAGTCTTAAACCAAGCATGCTTCTCTCCATTTTACGTTGACAGATAGCTATTCTTTCTTCATCCTCTTTTCTCAGTGACCATGTTTGACAACCATAAGTAAGGCATGGTAGTATAACTACTTCGTAGAGTTTTTTCTTTATTTTAATATTGATGTCATTGTTTTTCATTATTTCTCTTAATCCCCAATACTTCCTCCAGGCCAGAGTTATCCTCCTTTCTGTCTCTTTTCCTGTATTATTTTTGAAAGATACTAATTGTCCTAGGTATATGTATTCTTGGACATATTCAATATTTTCGTTGTCTATTGTGATATCCTCATGTACTCCATTTGTTAAGATCTTGGTTTTCGACTTGTTCATAAATAGTCCCACTCTTTGACTTTCTTTGGCTAGTTCAATCACCATACTCTCCAGTTCAATAGCGCTTTCTGCGAAAACGACGATGTCATCAGCAAAACGTAAGTGATTCAATCGTTCTCCGTCTATCTGTATCCCCTTTGTTTCCCAGTTTAGACATCTGAAAATGGACTCGAGCACTGCTGAAAATAATTTTGGAGAAAGAGGATCTCCCTGCCTTACTCCTTTTTGTATGGGGAACTCTGTACCTTCACGTTCGAGGCGCACTTTTGCGTCACATTTTGTATAAATACTCTTGATTATTTTTATATATTTCTCGTTTACACCTTGTTGTGCTAGTGATGCCCATATAGCTTCGAAATGTAGAGAGTCGAACGCTTTGGTATAGTCGATAAAACACATGTATAACGTCTTTCTATATTCTTTTGTTTTTTCAATTAGTTGCGTTATGACTTGTATGTGATCTGTAGTCGAGTAACCTTTGCGGAAACCTGCTTGTTCACGAGGCTGGTTTTCATCGAGGTTTCTTGTTATCCTGTTAAGTATGATTTTTGAGAATATCTTGTATAAATTTGCCATGAGACTAATTGGTCTATAGTTTCCTAAATCACTTCTATCCCCTTTTTTGAACAATAGTATAATTGTAGATTTTGACCACTGATCTGGTGTGGTTTCTGTCCTAAGTATGTTATTGAATAATGTTTGAAGGGGTTTCATAAGTGTAGTGGATAGCGCTTTAAGAACTTCGTTGGTAATATTGTCGTTTCCTGGGGTTTTATCATTTTTCTGGGTTTTTATTGCGTACTCTATTTCTGATCTGAGAATGGTTGGTGTCTCTGTATTTGTGTTGAATTTGCTAAAGTTCGTACCTGCATAGGAGCAAGGGCTATCTGTGGCAGTGTAAAGCTTTTTATAGAACTGCGTGGCTTCGTTTATGATATCAGGGCGTCTCGTTTGTATAATTCCCTGTTTATTTTTCAGTCCACCTGTCCATTCTGACTTGTCGCTCAACTCTTTATAAGCTTTACGTACAGCCCCCGCTTTACCTATAAATTTTTCAAAGGTACTTAGCCTCATTGTCTTTTTTTGCTGCGTTATATTCCTATTGATTTTTTTGCTTATTTTTGTTATTTCGCATTTTATTTCTTTGGTTCTCTTCTTTGAGTAGAGTTCTTTCCTCTGTTTCAAGAGATCATTTGTTTCCTCGTTGATGTATGTGTGTTTATTTTTATTTTTCCTCGGTAGCTGTTTCAGGAACTCTTGTATGTCTGTTTCTAACTCATCGTATTGGCTCTGTACCTCTGCATGTTTACTAATAGCATCAGTAAATTTAATTTCCCAGTATCTAGCGTCGTCTTCTGAAATATCTAGTGGTTCTCTATTGTATTGAACAGGTTTTATTTTTCTTCTTCTGGGTTTTGTATTTATGAGGAGTTCACATCTAATCATCCTGTGGTCGGAACTAAAGTTCAGGTTTTTAATAATATCGAATTTTTTTACATTAGTTGGTTGATTTGTTAGTATGTAGTCGATTTCGTTAAAATGTTGACTATTTGGGGATTGCCATGTCCATTTCTTGTGAGGTTTGCACGGGAACATGCTGTTCACGAAATGGTAATCATTTTCGACTGCAAATTCTACTAGTTTCTGACCATGAGGGCTTCTTTTTCCGTATGCGTATTGTCCTATATTCTTTTCTTCATTTTTCTTAGCTTTCCCTATTTTTGCGTTGAAATCCCCAAGTAAGATTTTATTTCTTGTATGAGTAGAATCCAACGCGGACTGAACAGTTGTATAGAAATGATCTAACTCTTCTTTAGTGCATTTCTCTGTGGGAGCGTATGATTGTACAAGTGACCAAGTAGAGTTGTCGGATGTATGCATTTCTAGTAAAGCTACTCGGTCTGAAAAGCTTTTAATATTCACTATTTGGTCCTTTAGATGTTTTTTAATAAGGAATCCAACTCCATTTCGTCCATTCGTTCCAGGTGTATGAAATAAAATAAAATCTGTGTACTCTTCTATTGTTTCTTTTTCCCTTCTTGTTTCGCATAAACCTATTGGTGGAAATAATTCTATAAAAAAAATTCAAAAGAAAATCTAACTAAATTATTTTTCACCACGCGGATACTGGATCTGATAGATTCTCAAAATTTCTGCTGAGAGCGAAGGGTTGACAAAGTAGGAAGCCAGGAGGAATAATTCAGTTTCATGCAAATGGCTGTACATACCAACGTAACGCCTTCAGCGGCTCCCACAAGCTGGTGCGACCTCGGGAAGGCGGGTCACAATTTTCCGTGGTCCAGGTATCACCAAATCACACAAACACTTAATGTTCGTACGAGGTCTGTCTCTTATTCTTATTGGGTGCGCACACGTTATAATCAAGAGATGATTCGCGAATAATTATGAAGCTGAAGGACGTGCGTCTATTGTCCTTCATGTGCGGCGAAGAACTGAAGCTGCGGCCCATTCAAGGGCACGTTGAGGTCGCGCGCGCAGCGCCACAGGAGCGGTCGCCAGCGCGTCCAGCGTACATCGATACACACATATACCAATTTACAAAAAAAAGAACCACCTATAATATCCCATTTTAACGAGGTAACAGCATATCTCAGTTCTTCTAGTCTGCTGTCCGATAGTAAGGTTCTTACATTTAGAGTTGCTATGTAAAGGGTTTGGGTCTTTTTATTTTTGTTGCTAATTTTGTTTGTTTGGTTTTTGTTGTGGTTTAAGAGGTGGTGGTCGTACTCCTCCACGGTGACCGGCCGGCTTGGAGAAGGTAGAGAGGTTATAGCTGAAGAGGCGTCTTTTAGTTTTTTGGAATATCATTTATATTAGTATTAGGTATAGTTTGACTGTGAATAATCAGCTGCGACGGGCGTAGAAAGCTAGTTATGGTTTGTGACTTGTTTTTTTTGGAAATTTGTTTTATTCTTTCGCTATCGGGTTCCTTCACGGTTTCTTCCTCTGCCTCCTCAGGTGATGTAGACATGTATCGTTTGTTTACGTTTCTTTTCGTTGGTGTATGGTCTTCTGAATTCCGTGATTTAAGTGTCACAATTTTATCGTAGCGTAAAGCCACTCTTTTCCCTGACTCTCGCTCACGCTTAAGGTCTTCTTGTAATTCTTTCCTTTTTTGTAGTACGCTAGGAGGAAAATCCTCTTTCAGGTATATATTGGTATCCTCGAGCAACTTTTTGTTCTTAAGAATCTCTATTTTCTTGCTTATAGTTGTGATTGTGACAACTACTGGTCTAATTTTTCCTGAGTATTTTCCTATTCTATTGGCGTGTTCTATTTCCCATTTCTGACAAGATATATTCATATCGCTGTTAATAGTCTTTAATATTATAGAAAGTAAGCTTTCATATCCCTTTTCTTTTTCTTCAATTCCAAAGAATATAATATTTTTCCTTCTCAGTTGTTTATCCAGGTTTTCTATGGTTTTTTGTTGTTGTTCAATTTTGGCTTCCATCTCCTTAGTTTTAGTTTCAAAGAATAGGAATTTTTCATCTATGTTATTATTTATAGACTCTTTGATATTTGACTCCATTTCTTTCATGTCTTGCTTACTTTTAGATAAATCAGCTTGTATATTTTGTAGAATTTTTAATACTTCTTCCATCTTGATCGTATCACTTACGCCCTCTCTTGGGGTTTCAACAAACTATCTTGGCGTTAATAAATGAGCTTGCGCAGGGTTTGGCTTGAAGCTTGTATATGATTTTGCCTCTATTCCCCAGCAGATGGCGTTACTTTGGTATTAATCGCTTGTGCCGCCCAGGTTTTGGGTCGTGACTCATAGATAATTTTGCTACTCGCCCATAGATGGCTTTATTGTAAGTGTAAATTGACTTCCAATTCTAATCTTGAGTTCAATTTGGGATATTAGTTTCAACAAGATCTTCCAAATACCTTTTCACTCTTATTTTCCTTCTTTGTTTTACTCCATAATTATCTAGTGTTGATCGGTAGTCCGTTCCCAGATGACAGTTTGTAACTCGAAGGTAATTTTGCTATTCACCCACAGATGGCGTTGTTATAAGTTTTGATGACGATAACTGTTATATATTTCAATCTTGAGTGTGATTTGAGGTTATAATATTAGTAAAATTTTTCAAACAGCTTTTCACATTTACCTCTTTCTTGCCTTTCAATAACCTGGTCTTGATATGGTCTTTGTGGGTTGCTTCTTTCAATATTATTTTGTCGGGTAAAACCGTCGTAACACTCACTTTAGTTGGCGACGATTTTTTGATAATTTCTCCGCGAATAGCGTATTTGTGGAGCTTATAACATTTGTCCGGTTAATTCACAGATTGTTTAACGTATTTATAGTTTTTTCACTTCGATTTACACTATTATACACATAGAAAACACTATTTTATAACGGAGCCGATGTAAATATGAGCAAAGTTGCGTTTACAAACATCTAAATTCACATACACAAACACCCAGATCCGAAACAAATAACTGTAGATCATACGAAAATTTGCTCCGTGCGGGAATCGAACCCTCTGCACGCGACGAAGTAGTCCAATCGCTCGGTCACTGCGCCAACAAATTGACATTAAACTCGGAACAATGATTTAAATTAAGAGTAACATTATCCTAACAACACGGGGGCTGACGGGGGTGGACCGCAGCAATGTGTTCTAAATTCAAACAACAAAACAGTGAGATAAAAACTTTTTCTAAAAAAAATGTGACCGCCTTCAAAAACAACCACAAAAAAGGGTAAAATAACCTACAAAACTTTTCTTTCGGAAGTCGGTGACTTTTTTTATTAATTTCATTGTCTCTTTTGCCACCGACTTCCGAAAGAAAAGTTTTGTAGGTTATTTTACCCTTTTTTGTGGTTGTTTTTGAAGGCGGTCACATTTTTTTTAGAAAAAGTTTTTATTTTACTCTTTTTAGTTTAAATATTCAACCAAAATTCTTGTCAAATACATCATTTTCTTACATGTGCACTAGAATTTTGTAATCCGTAGCACCGGTAATAACATCGTTAACATCTCTTTATTCATTCCCTATCTCAAAAACTACTGAACCGATTTTGATGAAATTTGCAGTATTCCCTAAGTTGAACGATACCTAGGAAAACAAAAAAGAATTACTTAAATCGGACTTGCAGTTCCGGAGATATGCGAACACAAACATAGTTTTCTTACTTGAGGAGTTGTACCTTCCATCATCAGCTCAGGTACATAAGATGATGATTTCCATACGCAAATACTTGAATTACTTCATAAGATTTGCGAAATACTACGTGTCAGCCAATAAAATTTGAGGGTTGCCCTCGATTTCTCCAAGATCCAATCATCAGATCCTGAAATGGTGACAATGGGACCACACGGGAAGCACTAGCTTTCGAATAAAAAAAGAATCATGAAAATCGGTTCACCCAGTCGCAAGTTATGAGGTAACAAACATAAAAAAAAAAAAAAAAACGGTCGAATTGATAACCTCCTCCTTTTTTTGAAGTCGGTTAAAAAAGAGCTTTTTACTCACTGTTTTCAGTGAGAAAAAATAACTTTTTAAAGTGGGAATGGTATAAAATAATTGAATACAAGACGTGTTCGAATTTTGAACAACACTTTGTGCTTTAGAGCACAAAATGGAGTTTTGCGCTCAGATTTTGAATGAGAAATAGAATCTTTCCGAGCGTGTGAGGTGAAATAGTTATTTGTTATGCAAGGCTGCAAAGTTGATTTTTGGCGCGAGTACTTGAATTGAAAACTGAGCGAGCGAAGGATTCTAAGATTGAACCGCGAGAGAAACGAGCGGTTCAAATATAGAATCCTGAGCGATGCGAAGTTTTCAAAGGTACGAGACGCAGAAAAACTTTGCTGCCGAGTGCAACACACAACTTTTCACCTCACACAGCGAGGAAATGAAGTGGGGGCATTGACCTATACAGGGGCGGCTCGCGTGGCAGTGTAGAAAACAATTGAATACAAGACGTGTTCGAATTTTAAACAACACTTTGTGCTCTAGAGCACAAAATGGAGTTTTGCGTTCAGATTTTGAATGAGAAATAGAATCTTTCCGAGCGGGTGAGGTGAAAAATAAATTTTGGCAGATTGAAGTACCTTGACGTGCTGGCATCTGTACTAGACATAGACACTCTATCCAATCATAATCAAGTCTAGACAACTACCCATTTATAAGTCAGAAACAATCGACCTCAATCTTAGATCCTCTTTTATAGGTACTTTGAATGCGTGGCTGGGTCTAAATTGATTAAATTCCATACTAATGCCAAAGTAACTTTGTCTGTTCATTAATTTTCACGTTCACGTTCAATTTTCACGCCTGAACGGTTCAAGGCACAGAGGTCTCCTATGTTCCCAAAGGATATCCGACCACTAAATGGGTAACAATGTGGAAAAATATTACTAAAATTGCTTTTGTTAAATCATCAAATTAGTCCTTCTGCAAGGGGCGGAACGGGAGGGACTGTCAGACTCGTACTGACTAAAATCCACGGTGATCTTTCAATAGCCCTTTACCTTCCAGGGTCACGATTATCTGATAAGACAGTCCCGCGACCCCGGCTAGTTCTGGCCCCCTGGGGGGTATTACAACGTCTTAAAACCCGGCTTATTCCGGCGAGTGAAAGTGATAGAGCTATACAAGTCGTCTAGCGCCATCTCGTTCACTCGCCGGAACAGTTGTAATTGTAATACCCCCCCCCCCCCCCCCCCCCCTAGTCTTGGATTAGCCATGTCAATGGTAACAGTTGAGCTGTTCATAATTAAATGCGTATACAAAGTTTCGTTTCTACGCTGTTGACTATTGCAGAATTTCTTTATCGGGAGACAATCCCGAATGTAGATTTCATATAATTATTATGATTCATTTATAACCCTGGATGAAGGTCATGCTTATCATAAAAATGTATTGTCATATGAACTGAACTAACATGTAAAATTTGAATTTCATAAGATAAGAGGAAGTAGTTCTAATTGAGCTTGCAATATTTTAAAACTGGGCGTTGATGGCTAAGTATATCCGAAACTATGCAGAATATCGAAAAACGAGACCAATTTTGATGAAAAGCAAAACTCCATCATGGGATTTCAGAAAATTCGATAATCCTGGCCAGGAATCGAGCCCGCTGATTTTGGAAAAAAATAACAGCCTGTATTATTATACCATTCGATAGTATCGCTAATAAGGATCAAATTCTGCGAAGTAATGGTATAGGTACGGTATGTTTCTTTAGGAAATAGCAAATTTTTTGCTTAAAAAAATAAACACCCCCACTTGGAAAAAAACTCCCTGTTTACAAACAAACATTGCCAGCTGAATAAAAGCTTTTAATTAAAAAGACTGAATAGGATTGTGGTTCATCGAAGAACAGTCCTGATTCAACGAACCCTGATCCCGTCCACGGTTCTACGGTTCCACACGTGGATGCTGCTACCATTGTTAAAATCAAAATGATCCTAATACTCTCCAACATAAAGTTGTATTTTGTATTTTTTCATATGAAATGACTGAAAAACAAGCCCGCGGACCAGAGAATTGAAATATTATACAAAAGTAGGGAACTCACATTACGTTAATCATCTACTTCACACATAATTAAATTCCGAGTAATGAGATTAACTCACGGAATTACACGTAACTATGTACAGACGCCATACCACATCAACTTACCTCATTCTGTCAAATTTGACAGATTGTGGTAAGTTGACCAGCTGGCATCTGTAAAATTGGTTTATTCCACTTTTTTCACCTGGGTGATATCACCTGGGTGAACAAAGTGGACCACTTGGTGTCTTCAATTCACCT
The DNA here is from genome assembly GCA_954870645.1 of Agrotis clavis. NCBI lineage: Eukaryota > Metazoa > Arthropoda > Insecta > Lepidoptera > Noctuidae > Agrotis > Agrotis clavis. The sequence goes on along the minus strand of OX940932.1, from coordinate 20,112,013 downwards.
CGGAAAAATATCACCTGAGTGATATCACCCAGGTGAATTGTGGACACCAAAGTTGTCCACTTTGTTCACCTCGGAAAAATATCTGGGTGAACAAAGGCGACTTTTCTTACGCGATTTAGTGGACTTTGGTGTCCGCAATTCACCTGGGTGATATCACTCAGGTGATATTTTTCCGAGGTGAACAAAGTGGACAACTTTGGTGTCCGCAATTCACCTGGGTGATATCACTCAGGTGATATTTTTCCGAGGTGAACAAAGTGGACAACTTTGGTGTCCGCAATTCACCTGGGTGATATCACTCAGGTGATATTTTTCCGAGGTGAACAAAGTGGACAACTTTGGTGTCCGCAATTCACCTGGGTGATATCACTCAGGTGATATTTTTCCTAGGTGAATTGAGGACACCAATGTTGTTCGCTTTGTTCACCCAGGTGAACAAAGTGGAATAAACCGTAAAATTTTGCTGTTTTGTTAGTTTATTTTCACAATGAAACACTGCAACTATACAATGTAACACTTTTGGACTAAACTATTTCATGGAAACATCTAACTGGCAGTGCGAGTGCAAAACCTTGTTTCAAAGCTCATAAAGCAACAAAGTTAGTTACGTTCCTGAAGTAAGGTTATAAAACAAACTATGTAAGATTTATAAGAGAACCAAATAATTCCTTAACCCTTCTTTAAATGTATTGTTTTAACAGCAAAAACACTGAAAAAGACACGTTAAACTGTTTTTATTCGTCTGCATATTGATCTGAAATTCCAATTCAAGAAAAAAAAGGGCCAAAAGCTTGATTAAATATTGAAAGTCTTCCAAAAATAAGGCAAAAGAAACATTACCTATTTCTATTCAAAACAAGAACGCCTTTAACAAAAAGATAACAAAACCTCACACCCCTAACCTCTTTAAAAAAAACAATGCAAGAGCGCTAAGCAACAACCCAAATTCGAAAAAAGAACAACACATTTGAATATTGGTAGCACGGCCATATTGGAAAACAACTTCTTCTGTCAAAATGATTGAGTAAACTTACCTTTTATCACTTTAGAAGTCTGGAAATCCATTCTGAGGATCTGAACCCACCAGCGTGCGTTTCCAGGAATGTCTGCGGACTGACAGCGAATTAAACAGTAGCGACCTTACAGCACGGGTCATGACCCTGACACACATTTGTACGCATGCGCGTGGCTCTGGGGGTGTTCGGGGGTGTTGGGAACTTCGAAGGGGGTGTTCCAAGTATCTCTACCATCGTAGTACGCTTCATTTCAGTGTCATGTTATTATGATTGATGTTGTATGAAGGATAATTTGTAAACAGCTTATTTAATTGCTTTATTTGTAAATAAGTAATTGAGGAAATGCTTCTTATGGCTACTGCACACCTTACGATAAATCGTTACGATTAGTCGGTACAGTTCAAACTGCAACGATAAATCGACAAGTGTGTATGAGAAAAATCGAACAAACTGTACAGTTTTTCTCATACACACTTGTCGATTTATCGTTGCAGTTTGATCTGTACCGACTAATCGTAACGATTTATCGTAAGGTGTGTAGCAGCCATTAGATACTTGATTTTAGTTGGATAGTAACGATAAAGAGCTTCAGGGTAATAAAGGTAGATTTACTATTGTGATTTATAAATCAGTATACCAACCTACGTGGTACATTTATAAAACAATCAGTTTTTTCATAAAACAAAGCATCTTGAAAAATTTGTAAGTAAGGCTGGCTAGCCATATGGCTAGCATAGCAACAGAAGTAGTGTAGGAATCTCTACGTCTTGAGACTGTTTGTCGCAGGGCAACTTTTTCAGTCGTCAGATAATTTAAATCTGAAAAAAATATAAATTCGGGTGACTTTATATTTTTTCAGATAAAAGTTATCTGACTTTCCCCTGAATTGTTTTCAAAAAGAAAGAAGTATTTAGAGTAATAAACGTCTCCAGGATCTGATCTATCCGGGGCCGTGGCAATCTTATCGGAAACCGTGACCCCGGAACGTAACGGAGGAACACCCCGTGGATTTTATTCAGTTCTAGTCTGACAGTCCCTTCTGCTCCACATAGGGCGGGCGGACACACTTGAAGATTTTTTACTACCTAAAAAATCTACAATACTTACACAGTTTGTGTCTGAATAACTGGGACCGGAGCTTCTTTTTTTATCATATTTTGACAATTCAGTGTACGTTACTGGCCTTCTTGAAACAAATTCTTTAAATTTTATTTCTTTCGTTTTTTTTTTTAGTTTTACTTTGTTGAATACCCAAGGTGAATAAAATAAATTCGCGTGTAAGAACTAATTAAGAATGGGTAAACTTCGTCTGGAAAGTCTTACTGAACTTATAAACTGCTGACATTTATTAGATCTTGAATTATTGCTATTGTATTGTTTTAGTAAATAAAAGAAAACGAGAAGTTTTTCCATCATGGCACCGCTGTTTCTGTTTGATTTAGGTCAACTTCTTCCAATTAATTTAGGTCACGAATCTAATATTAAATCTAGGTTTTTGCAGTACTTACTTTTAGTTAGTTTTAAACCTATGTACGAAAGGAAAATCATGGGTTTTTTAACGGTTGTTCTTCACTGAAAAAAGAAAAAAAGAAATGAGTGAGTACTATTACCTACCCCAGGATTCCCTTAATTATGTTATCAACGAAAATTACAAGTCACTAGTCATTAACGCTCTACTACTTTAGTTTATTTTTAAATTTCTCACTTGTTGGACTCGCTTAGTAATTAAATGGAGCATATGAATAATGCTAAATATTGTTCATAACTGCTAGCCCTTGTCTAAGTTAGTAGGCCCTTTTTCCGAAATAAGTGTTCCCTGCATCAATTTCTACCACACTCTAACCCCACGCCGCTCCGCCTGTCGATGTCTGATTGAGTTAGTTCATTCGTTTAATAGTCCGGGACTCAATTGGTTATCGGCGGGAGTTGTGCAACTACTCATATATTGTGCCGGAAGAACCACATTGGTTAGTATTACGTCCAGATATCTCGTTCGGAGTACACGCATGTCACTCCCAAAATTCCTCGCGAATTCACTCAGTTGACCAATACATGATCGGGAATTTAATAAGATACATTTTTGAAGATTAAAGGAGTGTTTCTGGTGTTTCTTTAAGTGTTAAAAAACATGTATAATCAAACAAAATGACGAATAGTTCAAAGAGAAAAGTGTCAACGGACGCAGAGCCGATCTGCTGCAAAAAACTCTCAGTGATTGCTTGTGCTTTCGCCATAGTATCTCTTTTAATTCATACATATAATTATGTGGATAGCAGTGAAGTGGACTTTGATTTAGAAGCTAGGAAACTAATGAAGAATGTTCTAGATGAAAGAATAGAAGAGAAAATTGATGCTTATCTGATGGAGATTAGTGGGACTTCGTCTCATAGGTTAAAAAGGGAAGCGATGCTGGTAAGAGGTTTGACTTAAGGAAGTATGTGAACACAGAAGTGACTATCAAATGAAAAGTTTTTCAAACTGTCAAATCAAGTTTATTCAAAAATATTTGATGGTTAATGTGAATGCAAAGCTAAAAATATACAAAGTTCTCAATTTGCCTTTAACCAAACGTCTCTTGCAAGTCACTTCTGGTCAAATACTTTCTAAATATAGTCTCTATTATGACTGTAGTACGCAAAAACCCACGTCTAAGCGGCCACGAGATTCACTTCCTAATTCAATTGAACAACATAGTAAATAGCAACTCCGTACAACCGAAACACTATACTCTACCCTACGGTCCTAAATCTTTACCGATCCTAATGGCGCATTTTCATTGGTCGTTAACTCGTTCGATATGCGGGTATCCCCGCAGGCGAGATAAAAACCAATGAAATTTACAAGTCGATACGTCTTCGTTACACCGTCTACAGATACAGTGATTCCCCGCTTGCCCTTGCGCTTGTCGGTATAAACCGACCGTGATATCGACCAACGCAATTCATCGGTCGATATACAGCTTGCGGGTCTGCCACTCTTGTCAATAAATGGCGACGAACATAGAGATTTTCCTACACCACGCACGCGGGCTATCGACAAATGAAAACGATTCCCCGAACGCGGGCCCTGTGGCATGCATTCCATAAATCTCTCACATCTGGCAAGCGGGCCCTATCAACTAATGAAATAGCTTTTTCACAACTACGAGTACGATTTTCAGTATTTCCGAATGGAGTAGAATATTTTACGTGGAGTTGTTACTTATCTGTCAAACGACCAGTTTATTCAGGGTTGTTTGTTTCGCGTTAAAACTTGAAAGCTTAGGAACCTGATTACGATCGATCCTTGTGCCAAGTGCCATGGCACACAAATTGACCATAACCTAGGTTTCCCATAGAAGCCCTAGATTTATTTCCGACAATAACGGTATGTCATACAAGGATGGAGTGTTTTTGTTTCTTTTCATTCATTCATCAGTTTTTATTTTAAGTTAATTTTTCTCATCTTCAGAAACAATCAGTGAATCAAGAAGACAACACTGTAACTCCTCATGTGGAATTCTTTAACCCTAAAATGCGGCCAGAGCTTGAAGAGAAGGATGCTGCGGAGATGAGGAAGACCGGTGCTAAGGGGCCTGCACCTGGCGGGGATACATGGGTCTGGTTGACCAGCTATTCTAGAGTGCCAGTAAGTATTTTAATGATAGTCTTTTGTTCTTATTGCTTGCGAATGCAACATTACAGAAAAACAAACGAGAGCACTTTAACAAGCAGTCTAACTAACGTTCTGGCAAGCTTTTAGCCGAGCCGGAACGTTTTAGCGAGCTGTTTGTCGAGCCGTCTGTCAAGTTTGACATCTAAAAAAAAAACATACCGTCGAATTGATAACCTCCTTCTTTTTGAAGTCGGTTAAAAAGAAAAAAAAATTGACGAATCGACTAAAGCGTTAAGACTGCTACACACCTTACGATAAATCGTTACGATTAGTCGGTACAGTTCAAACTGCAACGATAAATCGACAAGTGTGTATGAGAAAAACTGTACAGTTTGTTCGATTTTTCTCATACACACTTGTCGATTTATCGTTGCAGTTGAACTGTACCGACTAATCGTAACGATTTATCGTAAGGTGTGTAGCAGCCATTAGCTAGAGAGATCTTGAACATTTTCGTAGCGAGCGATGCTTGGCTCTATGCTCGGCTTTCTTCGTTGGTACTTTACGGTTATCCTCGTCGCCACTGATATGTCTGTACGTAAATGAAAGGGCGTTATTCTGTAGCAAGCGTATAATGCGAACTGAACCAACACATACCAACACATACAGTGACATCTTATAAATAGGGACTCGTATGCTAATTTATCAATGTGGGTACTCATACATTAAATCTACCAACCATCATCATAATCGACAGGGTAAAAGTGGTGTCCCCTCACACATGTACTACAAAAATGAAAAATGTACTGACCCTCTTGAAATATGCAACCTCTTTTCATCCTTTTTTCAGTCTGTTTTTGAACCCTCACGTCTTACTACTGACTGGTATCCACCATCGGAGCAGTCCAACAATAATGACACTTCACTTGAAAGTATTCAGTTTAAGCTTCCTTTGATCCGTAAGCAATTAAAGATGTTAGATATAACCAAGGGGGCGGGGCCCGATGGAATACCTCCTTGCTTTTTTAAATGGACAGCTGATACAATATGTCAACCGTTGTTCACAATATTTAACAGATCTATCAGCACCGGTCTGTTTCCTTCCGTCTGGAAAGCAGCTAACATAGTGCCTGTCCACAAAGGTGGGTCAAAACAAAATGTTGAGAATTATCGGCCAATATCTCTTCTTTGCACGCTTGCAAAATTATTCGAAAGACTTGTCCATCACGAGATATTATATCCTATTTTTCATCATATTTTAATCCCTGAACAACATGGCTTTGTAAAAGAAAAGTCCACTGTAACGAATCTAATGATTTTTATTAATTATTTGTTTAACAATATGGACAACAGAGCCCAAACCGATACTGTGTACACAGACTTCCGCAAGGCATTTGATAGAGTGGACCACAAAATTCTACTTAAAAAAATTGCATTCAATGGCATCAGAGGCAACTTATTGCGTTGGTTTCAGTCCTATATCAGTAACCGTAATCAAACTGTTGTGAGTAATGGATATCAATCGAACACATTTCTGGCTACATCTGGAGTGCCGCAGGGGTCAATATTGGGTCCCTTATTGTTCGTTGTGTATATAAATGACATAAGCAACTGCTTTCATAACAGTAATTTTTTGCTTTATGCCGACGATCTAAAAGTTTTCAAAAAAATAGAAAGTATCGAAGATTGTTATCTCCTCCAAGATGATTTAAACAGACTATCTGACTATTGTGAAATTAATAAACTTAAATTAAGTATCCCTAAATGTAAAATAGTTAAGTTTACTAAAAATAAAAACATAATTAACTTTAGTTACTCACTGTGCAATGAAGTTCTTCTTGGGGAAAACGATATTCGTGATCTAGGTGTACATTTGGACAGTAAACTTCATTTGAACCTGCATGTTGAAAAGATAATTGCTAAAGCTTTCCAAATGTATAACCTTGTCATAAGATCATCCACTGATTTTAAACGACCATCAACATACTTGTATCTATTTAACAGCTTGGTACGTCCACAAGTGGAATATGCCTGCATGATATGGGACCCGTTTTATGCAAAATATGACCAAGCCATTGAGAGAGTACAACGAAAATTTTTGAAAACGATGCAGTACAAATGTCGTATGACTCGCCTTTCATATAGGGATTCATTGCAAAAATTCAACCTACTTACCCTTAAATCAAGGCGTCTATTACTCCAAGCCATGCTTTTGCACGGGCTTATACATAACTAGCACTACGCCCGCGACTTCGTCCGCGTGATTTTCGAACTTTGGCTTTGTGAATTTCTAGTCCCGGCAACCCTCTATAAGGGATACTGTTGGAAAAACTCAATCAATATTCAACAAAAATTCTATACACCCGCAATATTCCGTCTTAGGTAACACCTAGGTTCTAAAAATTTAAGACTCCTAACTATCAACCCCAATACAAACTTTTAGGGGTCGAATTTCGTATCATCCTCTCTTAGCGAGTATCTTTGATGTATCTTGTATCCTAAATAGAACCCCCCTGCAATGTTGAGCCCTCTAATTACAAACACCAAAGACATCCCCTAAGGGGTCGAATTTTGTAAAATTCCGACTTAGTGAGAACCTAGGTCCTAAAACAACCCCTATGCTGAAACTTCTAGCATTTCTAGTAACAAAGTTTCATACAAACTGTCAACCCCATAAACAGCCCCTTAGGGATAGAATTTCAGAAAATAGTGCCTTGGTGTGCATTTACGTCATAAAAGAACAACCTTGCAAAATTTAATACTCCTAGCATTTGTAGAAATGAAGTTTCATAGAAAATATCAACACCTAAATCAACCCCTTGGGGTCTATTTTCACAAAACACCCGCAACTACATCCAAAAAAGAATCTCTGTGCAAAATTTGAGTCTCCAAACTATCAACCCCGAAAAAGCCCCTTAGGGGTCGATTTCACAAAACCGTCTTAGTGAACTTTTAGGTCTTAAAAAGAACCCCTCGCAAAATTCGAGACGCCTAGCACTTGTAGTAACAAAGTTTCATACAAACTATCAAACACTAAAACAAACCCCTTTGGGGTCGAATTTCGCAAAATCCCACCATGGTGTGCATCCAAGTCTTATAAAGGAACCCGGTGCAAAATTTGAGGCTCCTCGCACTTATAGTAACAGAGTTTCATACAAACTGTCAACCCCAAAAACAACCTCTTAGGGGTTGAATTTCGCAAAATCCCGTCTTAGGTATTACTTACGTCCGAAAAAGAACCCCTATGTAAAAATTTGAGTTTCAATTCTATCAACCCCAAAAACAACCCCTTAGGGGTAGAATTTCTTTAAATTTCCACCTTGGTGAGCATTTACATCTTAAAAAGTACCACCATGCAAGATTTGAGACGCCTAGCACTTGTACTAAAAAGTTTCATACAAACTATCGACCCCAAAAACAAACTCCTCAGGGGTCGGATTTCGCAAAATCCCGTCATAGTGAGCATCTACGTTCTAAAAAAACACCCCATGCAAAATTTGGAATTCCTAGCACCTGTAGTAGCGAAGTTTCATACAAACTATCAACCCCAAAAACAACCCCTTAGGGGCCGAATTTCGCAAAATCCGTTCTTAGTGCTCACCTACGTGGTATAAGGAGGGCTTACGCCAAATTTCAAGTTTCTAGGCCCAGCGGTTTTGGCTGTGCGTTGTCAGATCAGTCAGTCAGTTTTGAATTTTATATATATAGATAAGTACGATTGTTCTGAACTTATTAACAAAATATCATATATAGTGCCCAGAACTGTGATTCGACGAGAGGCGCGCGTCTACCCGCTTTTTGCTACGACTGCCAGCCGTACAAATGCGGGTGAACGGGCACCCCTCCAAAGATTGGTAAAAAATTTTAACAAACATTTTACTGAAATCGACATATTTGCCGAACCTCACATTAAATTTAAGAGAACTATTATTAAAACATTAGAATTAAACTTACTCAGCTAAATGAAGTTAATACATTTTTTTTTTTCTTCTAATCTTACTGATTGTTACTAAGTTTGGCTAGAATAAGTCACATATTGTACTTTAATTTAAATTGTAACCGGTGGAAACGTAGTGAATTGTACTTTAACCTAGTTATTAATATGTATTTAGATGTAAGCTACAATGTACAATTGTTGGTTTTCCCAAATAAAATAAAATAAAAATAAAATCATCACAGTATTCACCCATTCCTAGCCCTTTATCATTGTCTTGCTCTTCTCTACTATTATCATCATCAGCCGGAAGATGTCCAGAATATCGACTGATCAAAGGCCTATTACTTAGACCACCTGCACGCGTAGCATGGCGATTCTATCTCTATTCTACCAAGAAAAGAAAAAGTTATTTCATCGTTATTTCTACACAAATCGACTGTTTTTTTGCACAAATATGACACCATTTGTACACTATTGAAGAAAAGAACGTTTATTTTCCATATTTTTCACATTACCATGCATAAAACGCTAAAAATATTTCTACGTTCTGTCATTTTGTCTATTCTTCCGTCGACAAAACCCCTTTCTACGGCGCCATGCTACGCCTACTGGTGGCCTAGCATGACTCACGGCGAGAAATCCAGGCGAGAAGTCTCCCCGAGACGTCAAAGAAAGGAAAAGAAACGTAGAGAAGCCTTTCACACTCACGTTTCTCGGGTGTTTTCGGGTTTTCTCGCCGTGAGTCTGTTTTGGGCTTTAAGACGTATTGGTAGGCCACCTGTACGACAATCTGCCACTCAACCATCGGTTGTCCGCGACTCTCACAATGTCGTCGGTCCACCTATTGGGAGGCCTTCCAACGCTGCATCTTTAACTCTTATAAGCTATCTTAATTCATACTTCAAAGTTTATTCAAGACAATTTCTCTTGGTCGCGGGACTTACCGAATTACCATAACCCTGGAACGTAAAGGGCTATTGAAGGACACCGTGGATTTTAATCAGTACGAATCTGACAGTAGCTCCCGCTCTGCCCTGGGTGGGAGGACTCATTTGGTGATTTTACCACGATAAAAAAAAGACAATTTCTCATGCTCATAACACTCAACTTTTCAGTAACCGGTGCCATTTTTTAATTCCTGTTACTGCGCTCATTTTTTATTCTATCCATTTCGTCTTAAATATTTTATCTTTTGGCAAGTGTCTCAGAAGACACTGGAATTTTAATCAAGAGATCAATATTTGTTCAATTTGCGTCGGTTCGCCAACGACAGTTTTGTTTAGATGAGAACGCTAGAGAATAATTTTCGCGAATGATTAAAATATTTGAAACTAATTTTAGAGTTTGTCCATTTATCTTGGTATGACACAAACATAAAGAACCTATCGTTCAGTATCACTGCAGTGACTGATCTTATTAATCATGATGTCGGTAGTCTCTAATTAGCGTCATGATTAAGTAGTATCATAAAACATGGTGTCGCGAAATAATATTATGCTTTTCCACTGGAGAATTATTGAAATACTATATCTTTCTCTCCTTCTCTTTCTCTTTCCTTCTTTCTCTCTTTCTCTCGCTCACTCTTACAAACACACTCTCTCTAATTCTCTTGCCCTCTCGCACCCTATTCTCCTATCATAAACGATGTTTTTTTTCTCACTGTGCGCATAGAATTCCCTGCGGGGTCTGTGTTTCCAGATCATAGCTACATCCTTGCCCTTGAGGTCTTCTCCTGAAGTCTAGATTGAATAGGTTACTTCTGAACAAGCGTTGATCATTGCTTATCATCAGGCAACATAGAGGTCAAATGTAACTCTCGTTAAATAAAAAAAAAAACATGGTGTCAATACCACGCAACCATATTTTTATTTTTAAATCTTTTTTTTATTCAATAACTTTTATTGTAAATCAGTGCTAGAAGTATACAATTTTAGAACCACAATTTAAATAAGCGTTGTTGTCATAATTTCCAGTACAAAGTAGTTCAAGGGTTCTGCAAAGCAACCCAGGACTACTGTCCACCTGGAGTGCAGGGTCCGAAGGGACCGACAGGCATGCCCGGCCCTAAAGGAGAGAGAGGAGACTCGGGGGCCCCTGGGACACCTGGACATTCTGGGGGCAGAGGACCTATGGGCCCGCCTGGGCCAAAAGGTAAACGTGATTTTTTATGAAGATATGGAAACACCCTCCAATTTTATATTGATAAAAAAAAAAGTGTTTTTTTTTTGTAAATTATGCAATACGTATCCGTTATTTTACAAAACTCTTTCTGACGGAATAATTAAATTTCACATAGGTAATTATAAAATCTTCTTTCAACATCACCAGGAGAAAGAGGCTTCCCTGGAAACCCAGGCCTAGATGGACGGGATGGTGTACCAGGGGAACCAGGTCTGGACGGCATGTCAGGACGAAATGGTGCCGACGGAGCCCCGGGCAAAGACGGGCGTGATGGTGTACCGGGGAGGGATGGCAGTCCCGGCAAGAATGGAAAGGATGGAAAAGATGGTATGAATAAAAATTAACAGAGGCTAGAGGTTACTTCTATGTAAACGGGCTTCACCATCAACTACATCTTCACTTACCGTCAGGGATGTGTCATGTGAAATAATATAAAAAAAATATTATCTAAAATACTATTAGTCTATTTTCATTTTATTCTGTCTAAGAAGCAAAATTGAAGAATATTTTATGTTCTTTATTGTGTAAGAATAAGAACGTGTAACTTGACGTGACAGGCGGAAAGTTACGAGCAGCCTTGTTAAACTTGTTATAGTGTCGAAGAGTACTAGCAAAAAAAAAGGATATAGAATAACGTTTATCCCACACAATAAAATGGTAGACATTTCTTTAAAAAGACTGTCCGCTTGACTGAAAAGCTGGCAGTTTATAATTCAATAAAAAAAACTTCATCATCAACATCGACCTATTAATATGCTCCCTACTGGGCCAAAATATGCTCCCTACTGGGCCAACTTTGTGGTGCCCTGACGTGGCCAGAAGGTGTCGCGGCTGACCCTTTAGGTAGGAGATGGCGGGACGAGCTGGACAAAACCAGTGGACCACTTTAGGTCAGGCCCTATATATAGACAAACAGCTACGACGACAGCAGACGACAATCGTTAAAGCTCAGCAGTCACTAATACATTTTCAACTTTATACCCCAGGGCGCCAAGTTGAAAATCTATTGAAGTTCACAGATCGTTTTCGTTTGTTTCGTTCGTTAACGCGCAGTCTTTAATCGATTTTTACGCTAGTGTATAAAGTTGAAAATGTATTAGTGATTGCTGAGCGATAACGATTGCCGTCTGCTGTCGTCGTCTGTTTGTCTCAGTACCCTGGATCGTGAAAAATGGAAGTCATGAGTAGAGGCCTTTGGCCAGCAGTTGGATAAAGTAGACTAGCAGTATCAGTACTAGGACCATGCCTCTTCTCTGTGAGAAGAGTGGGCCATAATCCACCACGCGGATTTCTTCGAATTTTTGGTTCTAGGACGTGCTGGTTTCCCCAGATGTTACCCTTCACCGTTTTTAGAGCAGTGGCTTTAACAATGGTGATGAAACAAATTACTCAAAGTAATGCGCCTGGCTGGGTTCGAACCCACGACCTCCAACTCGTAAGCCGGGGATACCACTGAGCCACCACTGCTGTTGAATACAAACGTACTTTTTAACTGTATTTTTCTATATACCAGGTAGGGCAGGGGCCCCCGGACCACCAGGCATGCGAGGACTGAAGGGCGACAAAGGACCGATGGGGATGAAGGGCCAGAGAGGAAACGATGGCCGTGACGGCGCCCCGGGCAGACCAGGTCTTTCCATCTACAACTATACCTTGGAGAAGGAGCTGTTTATACCGCCTACTTTTGCACGTGAGTACTTAAAAATTACACTCCTTTTTGGCCAGTCGTGTAATACCCTTCGTTCACAAGGTGACGCAAGGGAAGTCTCTGATGCTTTACGACTTTGATATATCTAGGCGACTATCGCAATACAAATCCATAGAGGTTCGTTCACAATCAAGCATCAATGGATACCAAAGTCGTAAGGTTGTGGTAAGGTATCAAAGACATGCGTCGCAGGTGGAGGAAGGGGCTAAGAATGCCTTGCGCGACTGTATTTGTGGTAGGTACCTATCGAAGTTTTTAAAATTCGGCTGTTAACGATATTATGATAAAATGTATGGGATTCCAAAACAGTGTCACATTGGGTACGGTTACCCGATTCAATATTTGAGCAGCACTTAAAAGAAAAATGGCGATTGCTGAGTAGCATAGGCTGAGACAGCTGTCAAAATGCTTCACTCTCGTCTGAACTCAGCATGGTTCCAGCCGATAATTTACTCAGCATAGCTGAATGCTGTTCAGCATTGTCGATTTCTGTTCAGATTTTCTATCGGCTAACCGTACCCATTATGCCATTTGCCTAAAGTCAAGTATCCCGCAATGTTTCATGTTTGAGATTACGATCCTAATGCTCTTTCCCTCCTCAGTTAAGTTTCGAAGTACAGTCATTATGGTCATATTGTTCTTTCCCTCCTCAGAGGACCAGACCCGCGTGATAGTTCGCGAGGGAGACACGATGCGCATCAGCTGCAACCCCATGGGACGTCCCGAGCCTACCGTGGAGTGGAGGAGGTACGATGGAACTGCTGTCATTCAGGTAAGGACTTTACAGAAGTGATCACACTTAAAAACAAGCGACGTATTCCCATAGCTGGGGCTAAATTCTCCAATCTGTGATAGGAAATGGGCCGTTTCCCACTACGCGGGCCTAACATAGATGATGAGATGAGATGGCTGGTGCATATGGTCATACTTGTCTGCGTGCAATCTATTCAAGCCGCTCATATAGAACAAAAGAACAATAACGATAAATGGTCGAGGACGGTGGTTATACCCACGAGGGAATAGTCCCTTCTAGACAAACTCAAAATGATGAATCTCAGTTACATATTATTTTCATTCTCTCCATGTGGGCTGTATGTGAATATAAATGTTTGTTAACGCACCCAAGATACAGGAGAACTTCCTAGAGTTCATGCTTCTACAACGAGCTGTTTAGGCTGTGCGATAACATTACACCATTAAAGGTCCAGCGTCGTGCACTAGCAATTGAGCCTATTTGGCTCAGACGTGAGACATACAACAATTATTCTTGTTTACCTACTTTTATTATTGTTTTAGATTTAAGTTCTTTTTTTTTATGTTGCCTGTTATCCGGGTTTCTTTGTGTCTAATAAATGTTCTTTCTTTAAAAAAAATCTATAGTACAGGTCAGGGAAACAAGGTCATCACTGCATTGCATGCAAAATATTATGCATGCAATGCAGTGATGACCTTGTTTCCAGGCTCTTAAAACAGTCCTGGCTCGCCACTTTGGGGAAAAGCTTGCGAAGGCTTTTAACAAGATAGGACTAAATTACTTTGACTAGCATTTTTTCTTTTATTTTTGTTTGATATGATATGATTTCGTAGCACGATGCTACGAAGACTTTCAAGTAATTGGTAGCACAGTGCCAACATTATGAAATCATTAAACATTATGCTTGCTTTACACGGCGTTTGCGAAACGCGCTGCGCTGTAACACGCTGCCTGCGCCGATATGACAATTTTTGTCTTACGGCTTGTCGAAAAAAGAAAAAGTTTAGACGAGGGATGGGATTCAACAGTGGGCCCTAAACCAAATCTTCACACAAACGATGTCGACGAAGCTAGTAGTCTTTCCTCAAACCGCCCAAAACCTACAAACCACAAAGACCGTCCAAACAACATCAAGCCAGTTCCTGAGTTTTGAACTCTATTCAAACACAAGCAAAGATGTTTTCTGTCTGTTCAGGGCTCATGGCGAGACGCCTCAGTCAGTGGCCACGTGTTGAACATCCCCAACGTGTCCCGCTGGCACACCGGCAAGTACGTCTGCCTGGCCAACAACGGGATGCTGCCCTCTGCGAACCAGACGACGGATGTAGAGGTTCATTGTAAGTACAATAAAATATGTGAAATCATCATTATCGTTAGCTGGAAGACGTCCACTACTGAACAAAGGTCTAAACATATATGCTAGAACAACCTAAGGTGAATAAATTATGAAACAGCAGTGGTATTCCCTTTAAACAGGGTCAGGAGCGCTGCCGTAGCGCTCACGTCACAACATTTACAAGAAGATAGCGACACTAGCGCTCACCGGTCACTACAGGATCCACGATCTACAATAAAATATAGAGTAACGTCTCGCCTACATCTAAACTAAAGAGTTTCTTTTTAATAAAGCAAAGTAGATCCTATAATAACGCACTTTTACGCACTTGTTTCAGTCAGTCCTTACATACGAGTCCCGAGCAACGAAGTCTATGCAACTAATAAGACTGTCAAAATTGAATGTGAGGTAAGTCCGAAAATTTTAGGATCCGGCTCGAAGGACCAAGTCAGTATCAAACTGAAATCCATTTCACTTTAAGTTCACTTTAAGTTAGAATTTGACAATCAATTCTTATTCAATTAAGAGAGTTTTGGTAGTTTTCCTCTGGAACAGTACTTTTTCGGGATGACATATATACCGCAGACGACAACAATAACAGGATAATCAGTTCAGTACCTAGTTTAACACGTTCGTTGCATTACGAGATCTATCAGATCTCTTGCAGGACTTTTGTATTGTGCGTTGAACATAATCGTGTTGTTTCACTCCTTGCGGGAGGATCTAACGTGTAAAGTTCTTTAGGTATGAGTAGGACAAATATACATATTTGCTTCCTACTTAAAGCTGAATTCAAGGACATTAAAAAAGAAATTAGAGATGGATTAGGTCCCTAACGCACAGTACTGTAATTATTTTCATTCCTTGCGTTAGGAGATATGTCGGTACTCGTGGAGTCGTACGCCTCGTAGACGCAAGAGAGGGAAGGTGACTCGTTTTAGTGTTGTCCTAGCATCGACGTGGGATGTCGCGCGCACGTTTGCGAAATAACATTCGCGTATAAACCTACGTGTTGATTATCATTTTTGTTATACAATGAGAGCTTTTAAAAGAAAAAAGTGTAAAAAATCTATTTTGGTGAGATTTCTAACAAAAAATCAACGCCGGATTATACTGCTGCATCGTCCAGTATAATATTTTTTTTTGGAAAATGTTCAAATTTGCCCCCCATTGGCTAATAAATAATGACAGTAATTCTGATTATGAAATATTTGACGCACCTAAAAAGAAAATGAAACTTTTTCAATCGACAACTGAGATATTATTTTATTCCCATCACTACTTACTACACATATTGAACTATCTTCGGTTGCGGTACGAGATACAATCGATATCATATTTTTTTTTGGTATTTGTAGTTTATTCAAATGTCATAACTGCGTGCGAACCTAGCAAAATATAAAGCAATAGGCTATCTTTCACCCACAAAAACTTCAAAATATATTTGATTGTTTTTTTGGAAGATATAAATTATTTTCAAAACTGTATCTTTAGGAGACTGATTAGGTCTCAAACGCACCAAAAGGTAGATTAGTTTCGAGATCTTTTAGGTCTCCAACGCACCAGCTGAAAGTTCTTTGAAAGTGATGGCGCAGGGAACGTGTTAAAGGTGAAAATGTAACGCTTGCGAGAACAAGACTATAGCGGATTAAGCCCTTTAAAATTTTTACATAACTTCAATTCCACACATTTTCTTTACCAGATCCAAGCCTGGCCTGAACCGGTACTAGCTTGGGAAATGAACGACCTCACTCTTGAAAACCCGCGGTATAGAACAGAAGTGGCGCCAACCAGAGAACCATGGCGCTGGATCATGAGGCTTCTCATCCCAGGAGTTAAACCTACCGACTATAATAACAAGTACAGCTGCGTAGCCAAGAATGAACTTAATAACCAGACCGTGAAAGGAGATATTACGTTGAAGGGTAAGTGATTTTCAAACATTTATAGATCGAGACTGCAGGTGACTAATACTGGTAGTGCACAAAAAAATGTCTATTCTTTTGCTAATAACCTAATTCAAGTTCCCAGTGTTGTATGACCGTCTGGGTTATAGCGTATGGGCACCATAGGCCTAATGTGGGTTGGAACGTCCATCCCGCTTACCGTAATACGAAGCGAAGTGTAAAACTCCCCCCTTTACGTCTGGGAGAGGCAACTACGTGCCGCTATCTCGTTTCCAGTTTGATAGGGACGACGGATGTACTCCTGGGCAAACGCCTCCTCCAAGTCTTTCCAAGAAATCTCGTAGAAGCAGCCCCTCACGGTATGCGTTCAGGTTGTCACGCTTCTTCCCTGTGGGCTAGACCCTCCAACTCTCGAGGCACTCATGGTGTGGAGCATTTCTACCAGCGGCTATATTATGTACATGTGGCTAGTGTAGGACGCATTTACTAACTTGACTGTTTTATTCAACGTAAAATACTGAAGATCCCATGATCTTCTTTCAGCTGCGCCAGCCGGTGAGGTGCCACAGCAGAAACCATTCGAGTACGGCTCGCGGCCTCCGACCCTCACCTCCTACGAGGAGTTGTGTGAAGTGCAGCGCTGCCCCACGTGTCCTCGATGTGATCGAGCCCAGCTGCTTATTACGCCCATGAATGGAACTGTCGGGATGAAACCGAGGAGGAACACTAGTAAGTCTTAGATAAAATGGTCTTAGATACGTATTACGAGTAGTTTGAAAGCGATGACAACGCCTCGCATACTGTTATAGCCGTTTCGCGAATATATGGAGCTAACAAAAACTGAAATCTATTCCATTAATAGTCACTGTAGAAATACGAACCACTTTATAAGAAACGGTCTGTTTATAAATCGTATCGTAAATAATTGATCAGAATATTTGGCAAAAATCACAATGTTGTCACATGGTGATTGTTGTAAGAAAGAAGATTTCCATCAATAGATAAGTACTATAGAGCAGCTTTGAGCAATGATCGACTTCTCTTATAAGTAGATGATGATTTTCATTCACAGATTGCCAGCTATATGCGATTGGTAAACCAGTTTATCATCGCTACAAAGAAGAGTTGTTTGGAGCCTGGCTCAGGGATTCCAATGGATCCGATGCTCAGGTAAACTTAGCGATATTTTTATGAAAACACAAAACTCTGAGAAATCGGATTTTAAGAGAGACAAAGCTTAAATTCATCTTTTGAATACATTGGTAATTTTAATCCAAGAGTTAAAAGGGGTCACATGTCACTATGTCATTTTTTATTTAAATATCTATGTAATCTATTCTAAATATTGCAAAGCGAACTAATGCCTGTTTAAATCACGAATTAAAAGACCATCATCGGCCTAGCCTTTTCCCAACTATTTTGGGGTCGGCTTCCAATCGAACCAGATGCAGCTGAATATCAGTATTTTACATGGAGCGACTGCCTGTCAGACCTCCACAACCCAGTAAGGCCGAGACTCCACCAAAGCTGTGTCGAGCTGTGCGGAGTCGAGACGTGTTTTGAACAACCAATAGAATTGCGTTATTGACACAGCTCCACTCCGCAACGCAATTCTATTGGTTGTTCAAAACACGTCTCGACTTGCACAGCTTTGGTGGAGTCTCGGCCCAACTGGGCAATACGATACCCCATGGTAGGACTGGTTGTCAGACTTTACAGCTTCTGACCAGTAACAACTGTCAAAGATCTACAAATGACAGCCGAGACCAACGGCTTTACGTGCTTTCCGAGGCACGGAGGAAACTCGCTATGACAGATGGTCACCCATCCACAGACCAACCTCGGCAAGCACGGCTTAACCCGGAAGATCGGCCTGTGCGGCTGTAATTATTTAGCCACGAGCTCCTCAAACTAAAAGACCACTGTTCAGTACCTAAACGGTCGATGGAGCAGAAATGTGGTAAAGTAGAAACCGCATGTGGACGAACGTAGTGTGTGGTGCCCAGGACCGAGACGGTTACTTTCTTTGGAGTACGCTTACCTTCAGCAGTGGACGGCAAATGGCTAAAGAGAGTCTGAGAGTCATGAGAACCCCAATGAACTAATAAATGACTTCCAATCCTTAAATGCTTTCAGAAAGAAAAACTATGGACTACTCAGGAAACAGACGTTGAAAGGCTGCGGGAGTACAGAACTAAGGCAAGCTTCAAGGCAGACCACGTGGACGAGTATCACAAACTTCAGAAACCATTCTTTGTAAGTATTTACGATACTTAGTTCTTTCAAGCCCATCAAAAGTTTGATTCTCTATAGCGACAATATCGAATGGTCCTATAAAATATTGTGTCTTTTTTTATAATTGACGAGTTAGATTCCTGGGTGGGAATATTGTTTTTTTTCCAAAATCTAATGAAAACTAAAAAGTTTTTATCAAATCGGCCTCGAGACTCCTTTCAGTATTTTTTGATACTCCTCACAGTTTCGGCTATAGCCATCTATGCCCGCTTCAAAAATTCACTCTGTTCATTCGGGCTGAAAAAAGAACGCCTCATTAGAAATAGTGATCAGATGAAATGGTAAAATTCACTAAAGTTTTCCTTTCGATCTATCAACATACAACTTTTTTTTTTCCCAGGGTAACGGCCACATCGTGTACAGCGGCTCCTTCTTCTACCAGGCCAACGAGTCCGGCCACCCTGGTGACATCATCCGCTACGACCTGACGCAGAGTCGCATCAAGTCCGTCAAGCTGCCCAACGCTGATGGTAGACTGTATGCTACACAGCATAATCAGGTAAGGTTAACCGGTGTTTGAAAAAACTGTCTTTGACACCCACTGGTTAGAGTTCAGTTTACGGTAGCAATATCTAATATTTTAGTTACAATTTCAATGGCAGTAGTCATTCTGAAATGAACTTTATTTACAATATTGAAGTGATATTAATTTGATTGGTAATAAAATCATTTAGTAATTAAAATCTGGCAGAGCAATCGCCGACTGCGTATTTTAGGTTCGATCCCCGCATGGGGCAAATTTTTGTATAATATACAAGTACTTGTCGAAGGGCCTGGATGTTTATGTATGTGAGTTTCTTTATTTTTTAGGCAACCAGGAAACAGGAGATATTCCTAGAGGAAAATAATATTATTATTTTCTTAAAAGAAAGGCCGAAAATAATACGATGTTTCCTACGAAATGGGAATATTATTACGGAGATTTTAATTTGAAACGACAAAGATATAAATAAATCGAAAATACTTGATTTACACTTTTTATTTGGGCAGAGCTTTCCCTTACAATTATCGTTATAAACAGACACACCAAAATCACTGCTCCTCGCTTTAAATAGCTCGCCGGCTGGCGGCTATTTCACCCCCTCCGCTCAGAATTTGGCGGGGATGGCTCACGTGGTAGGGCAGTGACGTAGCGGCTTGGTGTGGCGAGCTAGACAGTTGGCTGGCTGGCTGGCTGGCTGGCTGGCTTGGCAGGCTTGCCTGGCTTTGGCTGGCATGGCTGGCGACATCTGGCGTTACAATCGGCCATCCTGGAACAATTGCTCCCGCAATGGGAACAACAAAACAGTGATTACAAGTCAGCTCAGAACAAATGGCATATCGATAACATGGATTATAATTTAGCTGTCAAGGAGATCTACGAGATCTTCGTTTTCCTACTGTTGATTCACACTACTGGCGCTATCGGGTATAAAAGCAATGCTACGATATGGTCGTAATAAATCAGCGCATATTGGGCCTGTAAACTTCTTGTATCCTCTAAGACATTTATATATTACAGCTATTATATATACCTAAATCCTTAGGCAATAACACATGGGCCAGAATATAGATCATCTAACTTAGAATTAACCACAGACTGGAATTAACCTTATTGCAGCAAGGAGTTTGAGCCTGGCAACAAAGTACGTAGGTACTTGCTAACTGTACCTAATCGCTTTTTTTTGTAAATTGTACTATTTTTACGCCTTTTATCGCAGTTACGTTTCATTTTCTTGCTAGCTGTTCTAATTCGATTATAATATAGCCCTATTGCGTCTAGATCGCACTGACTCATAAACCAACCAGGGATGGAAACATCACATTCAAATCTACCTACCCGAGCAAACATTAACTCGTATAAATTATAGCCTGCTAAATCATTAACAGTATTATTAATACTCCATATGACTTTGGTAAACTATTGTCCCAAATAAGAGAGGCCTCGCTAGGTTCCGTGGCTCTCAACGCATCGAGAATTGTGCAATTAGAGCGTTCTACCTGCCCATTACACCTAGGCCACGCAACAGCTGTTAACATGTATTTAACTGTTTTTCTGTTGCGAACTTCTTAAAGTATCTACTGGTAAAGGCCTTACCATGAACAGAAACTACGTGATCTGGGAAACTAAGTAAACTAGAAATGCGTTTAAACTCTAATAATCACAAAAACTGAATAAACCTTAGTTTAAACCTGGACTACCAAGTTCAGGCTTATCTGCGGAACCGTGGTTTAAATTTCTCCGTATTACAAAACATAGATTAAAACTTGACCTGACCTAGTGCCGTTTTTTTTTTTTTGAACCATTGTCTAAACAATTAAATCTACAATTTTTAAATACATTTTGGCTGAAATTAACATAAAAACAACAACACAATGAAAAAGTTACTATCAGAAACTTTCACACACATTTGACAGCTACTACTGTTAGACCATGGTTTATCACAAAACCACGACATGTAATAACGTTTGTGCAAACCGTTTTACGAGATTCAATCCTGGGTTTTTAGTTAAACCCTTTTTTACGCGCTTTTATTTTGTAATAAGACGGTAATTGTCTTTACAGAATTGACAATACGTGTAGGCTCAGAAACAACGAATTTAGAGAAAGAATTTGTCAAAACTAACACTTATTGGCACCCCTTTTTAATTTTGCTCAAAAGGGCTCAAATTATCGATGTCTACCATTTTCATTGGTTCATTAGGTTTAGGGATTCGATGTAATTTGCCTTCTTTTCAACCGTATTCTCTTTTATCGTACGCACAATGTAAACACGACGTCACATATTTCCTATATGTAATGGCCATCGTTATGATGCATTTGAAATATTTTCTACGCGCGAAATTTGGCACAACTGATCGGTTATCGTAAAGCGTTTTACGAGACAGCCCATAATTATTTACAGTATCACTATCTGTGCACCCACTTTACAATAGATCAATATACGTTGCACTTTTCGAAACCAACAGTTTACTTTTAAACGGAACACATTAACGGCATCTATCGGATTCCTGCTCAAGGCGTTGATATGCTCTAAGCGCTTACCTGGTCTATAGGATAGTCAACGGCAATTTCAAAGTCTCGAATTAAAAGTCACCAGTAGGCAATGCGTGCAATAAGATCACGTTAGTCATTGTATCGCGAACTGCACTACAATCCGTAATTACACGGACATTTTTACACAACACAGATTCTAAAACTTCGTAATAACGCTGTGAAAAACACTTTTTTTCCGACTTGTAAGTAACGCAACTAAAATACAAGACAGAGCTCAAACTACCGCCTATCCGTATTTGTAAAAGAATACCTGCTATGGGTAACTTGCATGCATCCGTGTGAATTTCTATTGGCAAAACTAAGATTTTATACCATACCCACATCTCACTTTTTTTTTTTTTTATGGTTCCGTAAGTGGACGAGCCATTATTGCAAAATTATGGATGAATTTCCTAAAGTAGCTACATAGTCCAATGAACTGACGCACTTTGTGTATGTTACTCAGAACGGGAAATTGAGACACAGCTGCAAACTTAAATTCACCCGGTTCAATGCCATGAACATAATAATTCATCACTAAATTTTTGTAAAAATTAACATTTACCCACATATACCTATTTATATAAAAATTGGACGTAGTTAAGCAGAAAGGACCTAATCCACATCAAGTCACTTTTGAGTAATGGGCGTTTGAAGTTTCAGCTGTAATTGCTCTGAGAGGAACATTCTTTTTTTTCAAAATGTATTTTTTTTAATTTATTAGGCTATTAATGTAATTGTTAACGTAATGTAAACATAATTTTTTTCAGTAGGTTTTGAGATATTAAGCAAAGTGTGGGTTGAGTCCTTACAAAGAAAAGCAAGTTTTAAAGAAGTCGTCATTTTTTTTAATTCCTCAGAAAAAACTCAAGCCACAAAATAATTTATTAAAAATAAAATTAAATAATTATTAAAAAATAATGTATTCAATTAGTTTCATAATGTTCTCTTTGACATAGAAAAAAATAAAATAAACGTAAAAACGGTACAGACATGGGCATAGAGAACTGCATTATTCTTCCTCCAAATCAAAATCCAATGTTGGTCCATATCCATCTACATCTTCGTTTATGTCCGTTCCTGTGAGGTTATTATAAAACGCGTTGCAATCCTTGGGTATCAAATTATACATAGACTGGAGATCTGCTAGCTTTGCTTCTGCAATAGATTTTCCTTGAGGCCACAGGACTTCGAAATCTTGTTCTGAAAATTTGATCAAAGCACCTTTGATCTTTTTCGATACATCTAAGGTTTGAATCTCTCCACTGTCTGATATCATGGTAATTAAGTAGGGATCATCATCATCAGCCGGAAGACGTCCACTGCTGAACATAGGCCTCCCCCTAAGAACGCCACGCCGAACGACAATTCGCCACTAGCATCCATCGGTTTCCCGCGACCCTCACGATGTCGTCGGTTCACCTATTGGGAGGCCTGCCTACGCTGCGTCTTCCGGTCCGTGGTCGCCACTCGAGAACTTTTCTTCCCCATCAGTTATCAGTTCTACGAGCGAAGTGGCCATTGCCACTTCAACTTGCAAATTTTATGAGCTATGTCGGTGACTCTGGTTTTTTGCCGAATATCCATGTTCCGGATTTTATCCCGCAAAGAAACTCCGAGCATAGCTCTTTCCATTGCTCGTTGAGTGACTCTTAGTCTCTCTAAAAAGGCCAGCACTGCCAGCAGTCGAAGACCACGTTTCAGAGCCATATGTCATCACTGGCAACACACACTGGTTAAACACCCTTGTCTTGAGACACTGTGGGATTCTCTATGAGAAGATATCACGTAGCTTCCCAAATGCTGCCCATCCGAGTTAGATTCTTCGGGCGACCTCTTTGTCGAAGTTGGACCTACCTAACTGAACAATCTGTCCAAGGTAAGTGTAATGGTCTACAACTTCGAGAGTATCGTTCCCAACAACAACCGGTACGGGTGCCACATGGACATTCGACTGACTCTCGTCTTGTCCGTGTTCATTTTAAGGCCGACCCGTTGGGAAATGATACTGAGGTCGCTGAGAAAAGCATTGAGGTGCTCCAACGATTCTGCCATGATGACTATATCATCGGCAAAACGTAAGTGAGTGATGTATTCGCCATTGATGTTGATGCCGAATCCGTTCCATTCCAAGAGCTTGAAAACGTCCTCCAACGTTTCGAGGAATATAATTTGTTTTGTAATCAGCCAGTTAATTTTATTTCTATTTATACATATTTTACGATTTATAACTTTCTTCTCAATTTTCTTACTGCTTAAAAAATCTTGACTTTTCATTCTAGTTACGTGAAGAGGGTTTTTCATTTTAGCGATTTTCATGTTTTTTATATATTCTTCTGCAGTATAAACTACATGGTTCTTAAGCTCACATTCTATTTTACTAAAGTCTGTGTCATTAGGGAGAAAAGAATGTCGACTCTAAATATTTTAACGTGATTGTTTTTAGGCTCGAATGTCTATTTAATACTAGTATATTTTTAACATAATTATGCACTTGTTACAAATTATAAATACGAAAGTCGTTTCAGTTAAAATAATATAAGTGTATGAGTCAATCACTAAATCTTTTTCTTATAAACGACTTAACCTTCTTGAGTCACTTTAGGTTATTAAGAATTGTATGGATGTTTCATTTAAAACCGTTTTTCTGAAATAGCCTAAGTGGTTTTGAGTCGTTTCTAATAAACAAAAACAGAAGTTTGTTAGCAGTAAACCTAAAACATAGAAACGACCCAAATTGTTTAAGTCGTTTCAGTGATTTTCAAAGATCAAATTGTTAGGCAAAATTTAATTCTCAGAAAGGACCCAAACTGTTTGAGTTTTATCTGTTAAATTATCTTTAAGAATACGTACATAGAAATTGCATTACTCAGAAACAATTCAAGCAGGTTGGGTTCGTTCAGCAAATTTTTTTTTCATGCTCTTCATACATGTGGGATGAGTCGGGGTAGTAAAAAAAATAGTTTCCATATACATTTCGAAAATAGGGTCTTCACTGTACGATAGATTCGACCCTCAGGAGTACGATAGCATACTTAACTCAATTTCGACCAAACTGTGGGTTAGGTCCTTTCTGCTTAACTACGTCCAATTCTGCGTTTGACCCCGACCATTTGACGACATTATTGGAGTTACTTTTATTTGATAATTTACTTTGAAATTACTAAACTATCTACGAACTTGTTAATTAAGCGCATAAAAACTGAGGGAGCGCTAAATGTATCTTTAGGATGGATGCTGAGTTTATGGGTACCCTTGGACTACATTCAGACTGGTGAAGTAGGTACTTCTTACCAGATAATTTAGTTTGCTTATCGATATAATGGTTATCTATCGCGGACAATTAATGCATTTAAGGCTCCGTTATCGACATAGGCAACTATCTCCGTTCTTCCTCATAACTAAACAATAGGAGAGGCATACTTCAATTCGGGTTCTATTTATAATACCTGCTGGCTCAATGGCTCATTAATTTTGACTCTAACAATCTCTTGTTTGTGATGTGCTTATCTATTCCTAAGGCCTACGTGTACTTAATGCGCATTTGGACTAAATCTGTATATTCCAACTTCCCAGCTCCCTAGTATAGCTAGCAAAGCAGTTTTATACCGAGATAATCTATACTAATATTATATCTATACTATATACCATATTACTATTTACTATAGTAGGTACATTATAAAGCTGAAGAGTTTGTTTGTTTGAACGCGCTAATCTCAGGACCTACTGGTCCGATTTGAAAAATTCTTTCAGTGTTAGATAGCTCATTTATCGAGGGAGGCTATAGGCTATACGGTAACGGGATATTCCCACGGGAACGGGAATAAAACGGGATATGCGCGTACAATGTCGCGGGCAACAGCTAGTCAACTAATAAATTGATTACAATCAGATTTGCTTATCAGGCTTACCCTAGTTTTGTCAAGGTCACCAATGGCATTTTATGATTATTTATCGACACACGAGGCACTCAAATATAAAACACATTTGGCTAATGGCATTTTGCAAACATTGGCATGGCATGACTGACCTGGTTATTTAAGCATGATTCCTGGCAGCTCTCGGCTCGAAGTATGACGAATCCCTCCTTCCTGCGATGTCCTTGGATCCGCTATTGACGACTTTGAGGTAGCTTTCATTTCCACAGAGAAGCGTTGCTGGTAGCGAGAAGAATACTTCTTGAAACTCGATCATTAACGGAATAAACGATGCGGCATGGTGTTCTTTCCGACGAATGAGGGTAGACACTTCGTGATCCAGATTGTTGATGATTTTTCAACTTCTTGTGCAAGGAGACTTCAATATTTTCCTTGCGGGTGGTGTGCATCGCCTTTCTTCGTTTTTATTTTCAGAAATCTGGCTTACCAAAGCAGAATCTTCGTCCTCCAGATAAGACGACCGTCGAGATTATTGTGTAGCAGAGCGTCGTTTTATCGTAGGTTTTTTTTATCCCACTTCTGAGTGAAACGACAAAGATAAAAATAAATCGAAAATACTTGATTTACACTTTTTATTTGGGCAGAGCTTTCCCTTACAATTATCGTTATAAACAGACACACCAAAATCACTGCTCCTCGCTTTAAATAGCTCGCCGGCTGGCGGCTATTTCACCCCCTCCGCTCAGAATTTGGCGGGGATGGCTCACGTGGTAGGGCAGTGACGTAGCGGCTTGGTGTGGCGAGCTAGACAGTTGGCTGGCTGGCTGGCTGGCTGGCTGGCTTGGCAGGCTTGCCTGGCTTTGGCTGGCATGGCTGGCGACATCTGGCGTTACAAATTTGATCTTTCAGGGATGGGGTTATAGTAAAAGTTGTTAATAATCTTAAGTACTTTTAACACATGAAAGGTTGTTAATTTTTTGTAAATAAGCCTATATAGACCCACATTATTCAATAATCTTTTCAGGTAGACTTCAGTGCTGATGACAACGGTCTCTGGGCGATTTACTCAATAGAATCATCCAATAACACTGCCGTTGCTAAGGTATTTTCGACAATGACATTTATTTTAAAACTATTACTTATTGACTTATGGCAATGGTAACCTAGTGCTAGTGGTGATAACCAGGCGCATTACTTCAATTTATGTATGTCATAACCATTGCTCTCAAAACGGTGAAGGAAACATCGTGAGGAAACCGGCATATCTTAGAACGAAAAATTGGAAGACCTGTGACATCTACCAACCCGCACTTGGCCCTCGTGGTGGATTATTATCGCTCACTCCCTCTCACAGAGAGAAGGCCTTTGTCTCAGAAGTGGGAACATTATAGGCTGATGATGACTTACCTACTTTAGTTCTTTTAAAAAAAAAATCCTACTAAAGTTCATATTATTTGGTTTCAGCTCAGCTTCGATGCCAATAAGGATGCCTTGAATATTGACTATGTTTGGAATATATCGTTGAATCATAAACAAGTAAGTTTTCATCTGATAAAGTCTCACTACCAAAAGAGATTATTAGGTAGGCTATTTTTAATCACTCCTCTAATTTATAGTTTTATTCAGTGACAGTTTGTACTCTATTTACGTTATTTTTATTTTTTTTTATGATAACACTAGCTACTACAGTGTTCACATCATCCATAGCATTCATTAACGTTGTCAAAATTCCAAATGCTATATTATATGGGACTGGCTCGCATTAGCTTTAGATCGAAATAGTTGGAAGTCATGGCGAGAGGCCTTTGCCCAGCAGTGGGATGACATAGGCTGACAGTAACAGTAATATTAATTTTAGTTTTTTAATACAGTTGCTCAAAAAGTGGCTTATAGCGTGCGGGATGTGGGTTATTACACACTAGTGCTTTTTTTACCTTTCCCGCACTCGTGCGTTCTCTTTCCCAACTGTCAAAATAATGTCTAGTTTTTACTAAAGAGTTTTTGTGATTCATACAAATACGTATCAGATTTAATGATTTAATTGAATGAGTTAGGTTAGGTTTCATTTCATTTCATCTCATTAAATTTCATTTTCATTTCATATCAATAAAAAAAAATCTACTGAAGACTAAGCTGTATGCATAGTTCCCTTTGCCTACCAAAATGGGTGAAGAAAAAAAAACTCTGCTTATATTCTACGGTTGGCATTTTCCAGAAATTTTCTATTATTAAATTGCTTCATTTTTTCGCAACTGTAAAATATTCGTTCAGTACACGTGCGGAACTGTCATTCAACTTGTTCCGACTGTCAACACTCGCCTTCGGCTGCGCCTCGGCTCGGGTAGACATTTGTCGGAACTCTTTGCAATGACAGCGTTTCCGCACTTGTAATGAAATATACTAATTCAAAACTGTTTTAACATCCTCAGGTAGGAGAAATGTTCATAGTTTGTGGGGTTCTCTACGCTCTGGATTCAGCAACAGAGCGCGAGAGCAAGGTCTCGGTCGCCATAGACCTGTACCTCAACAAGCAGGTGGAGGTAGCTCTGCAGTTCACCAACCCGTTCCGAAAGACCACGCAGCTTGGATATGATCATATGCATAAGGTATTTATTCCTTTATTTTTGGTCCTTCGAGCCGGATACCAAAGTTGATTAACTTGAAAATGAATGCATTCAACTATGAAAATTGATGTTTCTTAGCATCGTTGCCTACCTACCCCTCGTTTATTTACCTCTGGTAAGTCCAGGTTGAGACTCGCACAGATACGAGAAATGTAAAATGAGGAAGCCTATAAATTATACCATAGAATATATAATGGTACTAATTATACTCGGCTATGGGTGATTTTTCTAACAGTTCTCAAGCCTACGGCTACGGCACAGATAATCCCAATGGGGATGGCAACTGGGGAACTAATGGCGCTAGTATAGCTTGTTCCAAGCATCGTCATTGGTTCAAATCAGTTCAAATCTTAAAGGTACATACTTCAAAATAGTACTACATCATTGGTCGGATTAGGACAAAGCTATGGTGGCGCGATCTACAATTAGCTTTGACTTGCCTTCCCCATTAAATTGATGATCCAGTAAGCCTTGATAGGAACTAGGTCTTCACTGAGCAACTGTTTAAATTATTCGATATTTATTTATTTTTAAACTTATGATTCCAGGAGCTGTACTCTTGGGATCGAGGGAACCAGCTCACGTATCCTGTGCGATACAACGAACTGCCCTGATTTAGTACCAATAAGATCTAACAACAATGTGAAAATATTTTTATACCAACATTTTTGCAAATACATAATCTATTAATCCTTTTTCTTTTTTTTGTATTGCTACGCTGTTTCATAGACAGAGCGCGACTTTTTTATTTTTGTCTAAGTACCTATGTACATTTTTGGTTTTGCCCAAAATATGTGTCCCCTTACGGAAAATGACAACACTAATTCGCCACTCGGGAACACGAAGTACTCGGCCCCTATACAAGTAGTTACAAAACTTCGTCACTTCACCAAAAGAGGGCGCTGTTTTCAAATTTTAGTACTTGAACAATAGATGGCGCTACGAGTTATTGTCATAAAAAATAAACTACTATCGACCCATCATAATTTAATCAAGAAACTTCATTGAAAATGATCGGAAATTCTCCAACTTAATAATAGATAACATGGCTACCCTTGTTACGAATGTATAGAATTAGTTGTGAGTGACGGAAGAGGCCGGGGTATTATTGTACCTATCTCTTTGAACTTTCGTGATGAACCCATTGCCCGTTCAAGCATTATTTAATAAGAAGGGTAAACAGGAATAACGGTTACACAAACTGAATATAAGAACCAAAAATATACCTGCTTTGATCGTATGGATTATGAGATTAGAGTAGAAAATGAGTACCTACTTGATAACGATGAAAAATATGGACACGCTACTACATGTGTGTTTTTTTTTGTTTTGTAATTAAATGTTGTTTTTGAGCCTCACAGGACCATAATATTTTCCATTGGACTCTTATGAAACGGGAACTTTGACGTTGTTGTGTGTGTACGAAATAGTTATTTTCACCTCACACGCTCGGAAAGATTCTATTTCTCATTCAAAATCTGAGCGCAAAACTCCATTTTGTGCTCTAGAGCACAAAGTATTGTTTAAAATTCGAACACGTCTTGTATTCAATTGTTTTCTACTTTTCTACACTGGCAGGCGAGCCGCCCCCACTACATTTCCTCGCTGTGTGAGGTGAAAAGTTGTGTGTTGCACTCGGCAGCAAAGTTTTTCTGCGTCTCGTACCTTTGAAAACTTCGCATCGCTCAGGATTCTATATTTGAACCGCTCGTTTCTCTCGCGGTTCAATCTTAGAATCCTTCGCTCGCTCAGTTTTCAATTCAAGTACTCGCGCCAAAAATCAACTTTGCAGCCTTGCATAACAAATAACTATTGTTATGCAAGGCTGCAAAGTTGATCGCACGGCTGCGTTCCGTGGGTATGCGACGGTCCCCGTCGCGGAGACCGATTTACGCAGTGTCGCTAGTTCAATTTGAAGATTTTTATTAGGGTTCCGTAGTCAACAAGGAACCCTTATTGACTGAAAAAGTCCGCGCGTGACACCGCGCGTGGCAACGCGCGGGGACGCGCGTCCGTCGCACGGATGCGTGCCCCGTTGCGTGGGTGCGGGGCGCAGCGAACCGCGACGGACGTCCGCGCGGGTCCCCGTGCGGGTCCCCGGACGGAGCACTTTTGTATAGAACCGCGCAGGCATCCGCTTAACGCAGTTTCGGCCCTTAGAGTTTAGGTTTCGATGGCCCCTACCGAAATATGATTGCTAGATTGAACAAAAACTGTTGATGCAGTTTTAAACCTGATACATTTTACCATCTTTTTCGATCGTATTGTTTTAAATTTGAATTCAGAATACCATACGACATGGAGCTACGCCTAACAAGTCGGATAATATATGCGCCTTGTTAAAGGCAATTGATTTTTGAATAATAAACATGTTTTATCAAATAAAGGTTTAATTTAATAACGCGTGTTGCCTCCATGGGCATCTACCACAGCTCTCATACGATTAGGCATAGAGTTTATTAACCGCTCTATGAAATTTTGAGGGATCATCTCCCATTCCTCTTCTATGGCAGTATTCAACTCCTGCATCGTCTGGGCAACTGGCTGACGAGCCCTAACACGTCTTTTTAGCTCGTCCCACATGTGCTCAATGGGGTTCATGTCTGGGCTTCTGGCTGGCCAGTCCATAACTGTGATGTTCACATCCCGAAGATATTCCCTGACGATGCCGGCCGCATGGGCTCTCGCATTATCATGCATAAAAAGGAAATTTGGGCCCACATAGTCCGCGTATGGTATCACGCATTTAATGTTGGCAGCCGTGGTCCTGTAACAACCTCAAGTTGAGTTTTGCCGCTCGCGGATATAACGCCCCAGACAGTCCATGAGCCACCGCCATAAGCAACCCTCTCTTCAAAGCAGCATTGTGCGAAACGCTCTCCCTTACGTCGGTAGACCTTCTTCCTTCCATCATTGCCATGTAACACAATTTTAGACTCATCAGAAAAGAGTACACGGCTCCAATCTTGCTGTGTCCAATTTAAATGACTGCGTGCGAAATAAAGGCGCGCTGTTCGGTGGGCTAGCGTTAGTTTGGGCCCATTAGCTGGCTTGTGTGGTACCATATCGCGTTCTTTTAACCTTCTCCGAACAGTTCGAGCGCTCACAGATGCTCCGTGGATGTCGCGAAGTTGGTTTTGTATCTCAATGGAGGTAAGGTGACGATTTCTCAAGCTGGTCGTCACGATGAATCGATCCTGCCTTTCAGTTGTGATCCGAGATCGTGGCCTTCCTTGGCGACGAACAAAGCCGCCAGTCTCTAGGTACCTCCGATAAACATTTCGGACCGCAGATCGACTTAAATTAAGTTGAGCACTCAGGTTTCTTTGGCTGTGTCCGACCTGAATAAGTGCTGTTGGGCGGCGACTTCAGGTGAAGTATCCATAGATTATTGATAGAACCTCACCTTAATGTTAAGAATAAGTAATGCTTGTTGCAAAACCAAAGATATCAATCACTTTTTCAAGAATTAAATCCAAGTAAACCAAGTTTAATTAGTATTCGATTGTTTGATATCAACAAACAGGCTCCAAATTGTCTTTTGTTTCTTTAAATTCTGTGTTCGAAATTCAAAAAAAGACTATTGAATGAAATTGTGAATGTGCCAGGTTCAAAACTGCATAATAGTAGATTACGCACCAAGGGAATAAAGCAGTGCCTTACGTCACGGGCGTATTGAATCCCGAAGCGACACTAAGGATTCTGGGGGTGAACCTCCGGAGCGCAGCGAGGAGGTTCAAGTGTTAATTCCCGAGTGAAACGAGGGAATTAAGATAAGAATCCTTAGTGCAGAGAGGGATTTAAGTTAGCCCAAGACAAAGGCAGCTTTATTCCTGAGGTGAGAACTCTGCTTTTCACACCACCTGCGAGGAAATAAATTCGAATTTTGAAATTTGATGTGGTACGACAACCTTCGAACGTGAGCATGCTGTGGTGCCCACCTCAGCAAGCGATCAGCTGTTGCAGTGGGGACTGCCGGGGGGCAGCCGCCGCTGCTTCAATTCCTTCGTTCCAAGTTTTCATACTATGTTTTGTTTGAGGTTCCAAATTCAAATCACATTATTCCCAGGGAATAATGAAATTCAGTACATATATTATTCCCTGGTTTGAGTGTGGGGAACAATGACTTGCTTTACGGCCAGTTTGCATGACTTATAATGTGACATTTACGAGCAAGTGGTGTGAAAAAACTTTTTGCTCGACCTAATATAAAATTTTAGCTAGGACCAAACGAAACTGAAAATACAAGGTGGGCCAATAGATGTGTCCAGAAGTGTATTATAATTTATATTCTGTGCTAGAGCACAAAATGGAGTTTTGCGCTCAGATTTTGAATGAGAAATACTCGTAGAATCTTTCCGAGCGTGTGAGGTGAAAAACCTTTTTCTTTCGTTCGATAGTCCATTTTACAGGGAAGGCTTTAAGCTAGAAAACATCACGCTACGATCAAAAGGCGCTGAGTAGCGTGGCTGAACCTACGGGAAACAGCTATATGTAGTTACATACATAGGTATATATGAAGAACTTACTCGATATATTCTACCTACGTTAAAATACATAATCCAGTAGTTTCCGACATAGTTTATTAAACAGTTACAAGGTTCTCCTTCAATATCCCATTGGTAAAATATTCACATACTGTAATTGCCATCGTACCCACATTTTGGAAATACCAGGCTTTATCTATATTTCAGTGCCTCTGTAATTATGTATTAGAAAGTGGCGTGTAAGGAAACTACGTTTTATGAAAACACTAGGATTTTATGTGTTTCAGTTTATGATAGCGTTTCTTATTTATTTTTATTGCTGCTGTGTGTGATAAAAGAGGGGAGAGGTACGAATCTTAGTTACATTTAGGCAAAATGAAAACTTCATTATCTTAAACTTCTATCTCTGTTCCTAGTTTACCTATGGACCTTTTTTGAAATAATAAGTCAATCACATACTTTATTCAGTCATTTATAAGACTAAAGTACCTAAATACATATAAAACCAGTTAATAACCTTTAAAACACCTGAGCCCTCATCAAACTAAAGAGGACCATAGAGCAAACAAAAAGAATGGCTCACGCATAGCGGCGGCGCGGCTCACATAAATCGTCGCCTCACACGAGGTGCGCCCTAAGCGCGGGCAGGCATTCCACGCTCATCTCAACCCCCCATTTTTCGCCACAATAGCTAGCAATACATTTCGTGACTTGGCAGAACCCGATGTCGAGATATTTGGCCCCCATCGTGCGATCAATACGTGCGCACAACGCCATCTAACAGCCATCGCGCATCCAAATTGCAGTTTAATAGTTCATTAGATCCGGCAAAAATGGCGGGGACACGACATTTTAAATTCGGAACGCGGTATCGATTCGTGGGAGCGCCATTATGGAATACAGGTTATAAAATTTTCAAGTGAAAACTGTTTTTGGCAGACGGCTGTAAGCCGGTTCGATTCCGGGTCGGGTCTGGATACTGAGAGTTGGTTTGGTATATTTAAGTCAAGTCGAGATACCGTGGTTTCTGTAATGGTGATCGAAACGAATTCCTGCTTATGTTGGTAATCAGCTTAGGAAATTCGTGAAGAATATAAGGTAGGTATAATTTACATTGTTTTGTGTTACTTTCCGAAAATAATAAATGTATCCTATTTCACTCAATATTCTTTTATTACTAATGAAACCTCCTAGGAAATTTGAAACGAGTCAGAAGCCTCGGTTTTTTTTTTTAATTTTCCTTTATATTTTCTATACGACCTATATGTATACATGCAGAACTGCTTTGCAGTCTCCGTTTATAATCTGTGGTAGTTTCGCGCCACCCGCTTCCGCCCACCCCGGCCGCTGTAATGAATGAATCATTCGAATTCGATTGATCACCGTTGTTAATTTGTAAAACTAATCGAACTGATTACCGTTTATTTGTTTACTTACGAACACATAAACGTTTTAAATGGTTTTATTGTGTTAATCATGCTACTGGTAGAGATTTTCGTGCCAAAGGCTGATTGATTGGTATTTTGATTTATTTATGAAAGTGCCGCCATTGCCTTCATGCATCTGCAGTTTTCCCGCGCGATTTAAAAGTCGAATGTTATGAATGAGTTATTGTCAATGGCCGTGAGTTCTAAGGGGGTAATAAAACTTATTAAAGTTTTATTATATGTTGGTGCATGCTATTTTATATGCAGGCTTATTGCTTTGAGCACACAAGAAGTTTGACTTGTTTATTTGTTTGTTTGAAATCAACACATATTACTAGAGATGGTCGCGTCAAATTTCACCATGAAGAATGAATTCAAATTAAAAAATACCAAAGTTTTCAGCCTTACAGGAGCTGATTGAAACTTTTTTGTAATTTGAGCACTTTCTTTTCGTTTCGTTACATAAAATGATATGACGTTTACAATGATAGGTAGTATAGTTTTGTCAATTGGCCCCACTGGGAAGTATTTATTACTAATACTACTCTGACAAAGGTTTAGATCTACACGGATTGTAAGTCCAGTGTTCTTAATGATGTTATCGGAACTACACTATAGGTACATTCAAATAGACTCATGAGATAGAAGCATGTGCCATCACGATGTCAAAGTTAAAGACAATAAAAAAATAGATTTCTACATTATGACAACCCTATTCCTAATTCAAAATTAAGTCAGACCCGTCGAACCTAGGTGCTTTAGCGCTTTGGGTGAACAGGGCTGCGTTTAAATCCTTTATCCAGTTTAAATTTATACTGACTAAATGTCAAACATCCCGTTTAAGTACACCGAGGCCCACTTGCACGAACCCGAGTTATCTTTTAAACTCAGAGTTAGTTGCTAACACGAGGTTAAATTGACAATATTGTATGACAAACTGTAAATTTAACCTTGTGTTAGCAACTAACTCTGAGTTAAAAGATAACTCGGGTTCGTGCAAGCGGGCCCGAGAGGTGAAAAATGATACCAATTAAAATTTAATCTGCCCCGTTTACGGTCGTCCGCTGGTCTATGTTTTTACTGAAAGGAATACACCGGCAAATTGATTATTTGTTCAATAAACTGAGCTGTCAATTGAATTTGACAGCTAACATTGACAAAAAGATATGACTCCGTTCAGCGAACCCTCGCTAGTTTAATTTTTTTCCGGCGAAACATCGCTGGAAGATTTAAACGCACCCTGGGGTGCGTTTATTGAAGCTCAGTTTATTGAACAAATAATCAATTTGCCGGTGTATTATAAATCCATAATCCAAAATTAATATTCACTCTCTAAAATAAAAATAATATTCATTTTTACGGCAAGAATCGAGCAAAACAACAAAACTTAATGTCAATCTGACAGCAGGATAAAATTTTGCGTGGTAAAAAGGTCGCAAAAATTTATTCCTTTCAGTAAAAACATAGACCAGCGGACGACCGTAAACGGGGCAGATTAAATTTTAATTGGTATAATTTTTCACCTCTCGGTGTACTTAAACGGGCTGTTTGACATTTAGTCAGTATAAATTTAAACTGGATAAAGGATTTAAACGCAGCCCTGGGTTTACTTTGTCATTTTGGCTTGAACTCCAAAGGCCGGCCACATACATCAGTTTTCCTGATCAGGAATCCTGATCCGTTTTCTATCCGACGAACACAGTGAATTCATACAATTAAGGCCCTTCGTACATTAGGCGACTCGGGTATCCGATACTCCAGTCGAATACCAAAGTCGCGCGACTCTAGTAGCGCACGATCCGTACACAGCGGCGACTCGAGTCGTGACTCAAATCGTCTATTCGGCCACCATTCTATATTCAACCTTAATAATACATTGTACAAAACACAAAATGTACATCTCATAACATAAATTAAAATGCTTCTATTTTAAAAATGACGAGCGCATTCCTATTTCAAATTTTTGTAATTAAAAATTAGCGCGTATAGAGGAAAAAAATCAATCTAGAAAGAATATGGTTCATAATTTCGCCGCGCCAACCGGCTACGAGGTAGCTCGATTTGTTCAAGCTTTGACTTTCAAGGTGGTGACCATGGGTTCAATCCCCAGGTAAACATAAAATTTTTCTTTTTCGTGTTTCAGACTTTCAGTTGTTTTTTAGAGGTTTATTCAATTTTTTTCTAGGTTTTTTTTTTATAGTTTTCTTTTATTTGCACCGGAAAGCTGACGCCCTTACTGCTATGATGATGACCGTGGTTTCAATTTTCAGATTTGAATAGGTTTTTTTTAATGTTTTCGTTTTCTTAATTACTTTATTTTTGTCGTATGTGCAAGTACATGACGAAGCTAGGTTAAAGTAGTAATGTTTGTAACGAAACCATAATAATTTCGAGGGTATAGTGTTCAAACCCAATAAGTGCCGAAAAATCAAAAATCGTTTTATTAGTACATCTTAATGCATTTTTGACGCTCTTTCTAGTGGTCTAATCCAATAAGTGGAATTCGCAGCAGAAAGAAAGTTACTTAAGGTAATAACCCAATAAAGTCACCACGTTTGGCCAAGACTTAAAAACTGGAACCCTATAAAGCGTGTTATCTTGTAACATAATATTTTTATTTCACGCTTAAACCACATAAAGCTTTTTATTGGTATTGAGTGTTCAAAAATTTTAACTAAAATGACCCAACTGTTTAGAGGCAATAATCACTATTTGCATTTATCGGGTTTTATCTTTAAATACGTAGATTAAAAAAACAAACCAAACCAAAAGTTAAATCAAAACAAATGTATTTGTCGGGTTTTACTGTTCGATTATGTTTCAAAAGTAACAAGTTATGTTTAGTTATATTGTATTAGCTCTCATCGTCAACTAACTTTCTTGATACTTTGTTCGAAGAAGAACCCAATAAATCAATTGGACCTATGAACTTCTAACATTACTGTTGTCAGTTTGCGAGGCGCATTTGCATCGCGCGTATTGTTATAGAAGTTATTTTATTTATTGCGATAATACTCTAAACTAAAGCATAGTTCGGACTACGCTAGTATTTTTAACCAACTTCAAAAAAAGTAGGTTTTCAGTTCGACCTGTATGTTTGTATGTACGAGTATGTTTGTCCGTTGATTATAATTATTATCGGGTTTGGCTGAAACAATTTTGATGCGGTTATCATAAAAGGTGTTCGTTTCATTCTGGAGAAGGTATTAGTATATACACAAAAGGATATCCCGTGAAGTTGTCCACATGGATCCGTTTTTGCTCAAATTGGATTGTAGATTTTCATAGTCGATTGTATGTTTGTAGAAAAGTGTTTGTGTCCTCTCATTATATATATCATAGCTTCTTTTTTTAATCACACGTAATTCCTTATCCACATCTTAATCAGCTGTTACGATTAGCTTAAACAATTTATTTATATTATTGCGTTGTAGGTTGTTCGTCTTGCAAAACACCACTCACTTATAACCTGTACTAAAGCAAAGTGCGAACGATTTTTGGGCAGAAGCGAGAATTTTAGCTACTAAATTACTCGTTAATCAACTAAACTACTAGCGTAGTCCCAACTAAGCTTAAGCGAGTGGAAAATCGTTTTTAAAGCAGCTAGAAAACAATTACAAAAGAGGACGTGATGGAAACAATAGAGATTGATAGTTATAAAGTGTAACGGACGTGTTTGTCATAATCAAAAATATATTTTAAATATGACATGTCCGAGAACCTTCGTAGCATTGATGTCTGTAAAATGGCCGATAATACACCAAAAACTAGAGCTAAATGAAATTCAAACCTGCCTTCAGTTAATGTTCAATTACCAAACGAAATAGAACACTTAAATTCCACTCAATTACCAATTAGCCTTTTTTTACGTGATAAAATCATCAAATGAGTCCTCCCACCCCGGGCAGGGCGGAAGGGACTGTCTGACTCGTACTGACTAAAATACGCGGTGTCCTTCAATAGCCTTTTAAGTCCCGCGACCCCGGCAGGCTTTGGCCCTCTAGAGGGGGGCCCGTCATTATGCTGACGTTCTTTGAGGCGCGCGTGGAACACAACGCGCCGTCGACCCGGAATGGTCCATGGTCGGACAGCGAGTTGCCCTTTACTCGCTGCCCGCATGCCCGGACCCAGACGATCTCCGGCCTTTGGTGGCCGGAGATCGTCTGGCAACGTCCGTCGCCGTGGGCGTCCACCACTGCGGGTGGGGTGGAGGGAGGACATTGTCCTCTCCCTCACGCGGCTCGCCTCCTCCTTCGCGAGCATCACTGCTTCGCAGAAGGAGGCGACCGCTTCCCACTCCGTGTCGCCCCGCAGCATGGCCGCGACCAATGCCGGGCGCGAGAGGTCTCCGCCTATCGTCACCGTGAGGACACGTCGGTGCTCTGCCAAAGCGGGGCAGTCTTGCACTGTATGCTTTACTGTGTCCTCCGGGCGATCCTCGCAGTGGTGACACCCGGGCGTTTCCTCCTTCCCTATCAGACACAGGTACCTCCCGAAACTTCCGTGTCCGGCGAGGACCTGCGTCATGGCGGTAGGTCTGGACGCCGTGACGCCTATCCTGCAACTCCTCAAAGAGGGGTCTTAATGCCGCGATTGCGGCGTGCCCGGACGTCGGTCACGACAGTCGTCCCCTCCATACTGCCCTGAGATCGCGCCGGAGCTCTTCCCACCGCGCCTCGACTTGTCGAGGCAGCGGGGATACACCCCGGTGCTGCGCCTCCACGTCACTCATAGACGCGCTGGAGGGCAGTTGCCTCCAAATCCCAGGGCAGTAATCCGGCAAGGAGGTTGGCCGATTCGCCAGCGATCGTGCGGTACCCCCGGCTCATCCGGACAGCCATGACCCTATGGCATGCAACCAACTTTAATGGTCGTGTCCGGATGCTCAGGGCCCACACAGGGGCCCCGTAGATGGCCATGGACCGCACGACACCGGCGTACAGCCTACGGCAGGAGGCGTTTGGCCCGCTGAGATTAGGCAGGAGTCGCCTGCTGCTGCCCGGTTCAGTTTTGGGGCCAGACGCAGGAAGTTCTCCCTGAAGTTCCACCGGCTGTCGAGGACGCCAGGACGAGCGTGTCGTCAGCGTAACATATTACGCT
The DNA here is from genome assembly GCA_954870645.1 of Agrotis clavis. Taxonomy (NCBI): domain Eukaryota; kingdom Metazoa; phylum Arthropoda; class Insecta; order Lepidoptera; family Noctuidae; genus Agrotis; species Agrotis clavis. The sequence goes on along the minus strand of OX940932.1, from coordinate 20,072,753 downwards.
GACGCCATCGGGGAGGTCGCCGTACCACTTAGCCTTGCTAAAAAAATTTATATCTCGAAAAACTTATTATACCAGAGGAACTTCATGCATGGATGTGTGGTATACACCAAACCGACAGCTTTCGAAAGTGACTAAGAGTGATTTCTCTTGGTTTTTTGTGCGATTCTTTAAAAAAAACATTTCTCAAAGTACATAATATGTTTAATTTCTCTAGATCTAAAACCCAATAAGTCGGTACCCTTTGTAACTTAATTTTTTATTATGACAAAATGGACTACCTCAGAAACTCAAAAGTACTGTTTTACACTAATTCAACGTATCCACTTTTACCAAAAGTACTCATTATAACGACATTATTTGAATAACATAGGTATTTATGTCCTTAAAACTTAAATATTGAATATCTCAAAAGTGTCAATTTCGTACTTATTGGGTTTGAGCACTATACCCTCGATTTATAAAAGTGCAAAAAGTTTGACACCATGCTCGATAGATGGCGCTGTCGTCGAGTTAGATCGCGCTATCGTTTTGTTAGGTTCTATTGAAGGACACCGTGGATTTTAGTTAGTACGAGTCTGACAGTCCCTCCCGCCCTGCCCGGGGTGGGAGGACTCATTTAATATGATGATTTTACCACTTAAAAAAAAAAGCTTATTCCATGCTAATTATCTATTAGAATATTCTTTTGAATTTGACAAGCCTGTTGGTCTAATCGTTAGTGACCCTGACTGCTATGCCGGAGAACGTGGGTTCGATTCCCACCCAGGACAAATGATTGTTTGATGAGCACGATCATTTGTTCTGTGTCTGGGTGTAATTTATATATTATATTTATGTATTTAGAAATATATAAGTATGTTTATCAGTTGTTTAGTACCCATAACACAAGCTCTGCTTAGCTTGGGACGAGATGGCGTTGTGTGATAGTTGTGGAATATTATTATTATTAATTGTAATGATACAAACAAGGATATTTTTCTACCTCAGATACTTTAATAATATAAAATAATAGATACAAATTTTTCGTCGGTTAAAAATCGCGAAGACTTGGGTATCGGCGATCTTGATAGATGAGTAGCGAGCGACTAGAGTCGGCGACGCATGTCGGCGACGCGACCTGTGTACGAGCCTCTATGGATTTGTATTGCGATAGTCGCCTGGAAACCAAAATCGTAAGGTATCGGAAACTTGCGTCCCCTCGTGTACGAACCTTCGTACACGAGGCGACGCAAGTTTCCGATACTAGAGTTTCGCCACTACTCATGACCTGCGGAAAATTCGAGGTACTAAATTTTTATAATGCAATTTGATGTAACGACATAGACACTAGCGCCGCGTCAAAAGGTCATGATGGGTGGTCAAGAATATGAATTTATAAAATGGCTGACACATGACTGTGACGATCAAAGTATATTTTTTAGGGTTCCGAAGGTTCAAAAAAAAAACGGAATCTTTATAAGATCAGTCGTGTGACAGTCCGTCCTTCACAGTTAATTTCCTGGGAACCTAACATTAATCCAAATCCAAATACTGTAACATAATTTAAAATTAATTATATAATTTTTAATATTAAAATAATAAAATAGAAAAAAAAACCATCTCTCCCAACTTTTTAATAAAACTGCATACAAAATTATTATTTGATAGAGGATTGTAAATATTTTTCTATCGTTTTAAAATAATTACTTTCCAAAAATGATTCAAGAATATGCTACGGAACCCTTTATTCTGTGAATAAAATTAAAAATGGTAAGTAAATTGTTCCGCCATCTTGAAAGTCGCGGAAACTCAAGTCGCCGCGATGTCAGCAGATAGGTAGCGCGCGATTGGCGTCGCGCGTCGCGTGCATGTGTACGAACGTATATGCATTTCTATTGCGAGAGTCGCCTGGATACTGAAGTCGTAAGGTATCGGAAACTTGAGTTTCCGAATGTACGAAGGGCCTAAGTGTACGTGTTTTGTGTGTGTTGTTCACATTTAATTCATCATTTCGAATTCCGAACGGAAAAAAACTGATGTATGTGGCCGCCCAAAGACTGAATTTGGTAAAGCAGTATCAGTGGATTGCGGGAGCAAATTATTACACCTTCTCATACTATCGTCTTCACAGAAGCTCATTCTATGTGATACTCGTACGATAACTCTTATCGTAAGTATGTAATAGACTTTTCACCTCACCCGCTCGGAAAGATTCTATTTCTCATTCAAAATCTGAGCGCAAAACTCCATTTTGTGCTCTAGAGCACAAAGTGTTGTTTAAAATTCGAACACGTCTTGTATTCAATTGTTTTCTACTTTTCTATACTAGCAGGCGAGCCGCCCCCACTTCATTTCCTCGCTGTGTGAGGTGAAAAGTTGTGTGTTGCACTCGGCAGCAAAGTTTTTCTGCGTCTCGTACCTTTGAAAACTTCGCATCGCTCAGGATTCTATATTTGAACCGCTCGTTTCTCTCGCGGTTCAATCTTAGAATCCTTCGCTCGCTCAGTTTTCAATTCAAGTACTCGCGCCAAAAATCAACTTTGCAGCCTTGCATAACAAATAACTATTTCACCTCACCCGCTCGGAAAGATTCTATTTCTCATTCAAAATCTGAGCGCAAAACTCCATTTTGTGCTCTAGAGCACAAAGTGTTGTTTAAAATTCGAACACGTCTTGTATTCAATTGTTTTCTACTTTTCTACACTGGCAGGCGAGCCGCCCCCACTACATTTCCTCGCTGTGTGAGGTGAAAAGTTGTGTGTTGCACTCGGCAGCAAAGTTTTTCTGCGTCTCGTACCTTTGAAAACTTCGCATCGCTCAGGATTCTATATTTGAACCGCTCGTTTCTCTCGCGGTTCAATCTTAGAATCCTTCGCTCGCTCAGTTTTCAATTCAAGTACTCGCGCCAAAAATCAACTTTGCAGCCTTGCATAACAATAGTTATTTGTTATGCAAGGCTGCAAAGTTGATTTTTGGCGCGAGTACTGAATTGAAAACTGAGCGAGCGAAGGATTCTAAGATTGAACCGCGAGAGAAACGAGCGGTTCAAATATAGAATCCTGAACGATGCGAAGTTTTCAAAGATACGAGACGCAGAAAAACTTTGCTGCCGAGTGCAACACACAACTTTTCACCTCACACAGCGAGGAAATGTAGTGGGGCGGCTCGCCTGCCAGTTTAGAAAACAATTGAATACAAAGCGTGTTCGAATTTTGAACAACACTTTGTGCTCTAGAGCACAAAATGGAGTTTTGCGCTCAGATTTTGAATGAGAAATGGAATCTTTCCGAGCGTGTGAGGTGAAAATAACTATTTCATATTTTGCTGAGTTCCATCGTTCCTTAAATATTTCACTATTCTTTATATTTCTAGATAATTATGCTCCAGTTCACCGTTCCCCGTATTTTAATTACTCTCCACCAGGGGGGGTATTACAACGTCTTAAAACCTGCAGGCTTGTTCCAGTGAGTGAACGAGATGGCGCTAGATGACTTGTATAGCTCTGTCACTTTCACTCGCCGGAACAAGCCTGGTTTTGAGACGTTGCGTAATACCTCCCCCAGGTTGGACTAATTCTGCTGGGATCTGGGCTAAAATAACCACACAGATTCATGGTTATTGTCCAAAATTGGCTAGAAACCGGACCTAATAGGTAGGTACGTTAAGTTACGTTTTACCACGTGGACTTGAATTTCTGTCACTTCTGGCAGACTTTCACCGTTTGCTCCGCCGTATTCCCCATGCTATCCACACAATAATAATGGCATATTGTCCCGCTGACTGAACCCGATACAAGAACCTCCTGAAGCAACCGTTTCCGGAGAAGACCTGAGTCAGGTCGTCAGGTGGAAGGTCGGAACGCCGCAGTGTCTGCAGTGTCCAGCCACTCCTCAAATAGGGGACTTACCGCCGTTATTTTCTGGTGCCTAGCGCTGAATTGCGACAGACGGCCTACCATGCCACGATTTTTTGCTTTATCGTGATTAAATTATCAAATGAGTCCTCCCTGTGGCTGTGACTGTCAGACTCGTACTGACAAAAATCCACGATGATTCATCAATAGCTCTTTACGGTCCTGGGTGAGCGGATACATGATAAGACAGTCCCTCAACCCTGGTAGGCTCTGGAAATCTGGACCTCTAAGGAAAGCCCCGTCAGTTTGCTGACAGCTCTTTGAGACGCGCATGGAACACTACGCGCATGATCTGACGGCAAGTCACCCATACTGCTCGCGCCTTGCATCCATGTGATATTTCGGGAGCTCTGTCTGCGCGTCAATCGTGCGCGAGTGCACCAGCCTCCAGATCCTGGAGTCATCATCATCATCATCATCAGCCTATAATGTTCCCACTGCTGGGACACAGGCCTCCTCTCTGTGAGAGGGAGTGGGCCTTAATCCACCATGCGGGCCCAGTGCGGGTTGGTCAGATCCTGGAGTAATAATCCATTATGGATGCTTGCCGCCCTATCGGACACCTTCTGGAATCCCGGGGTAATCTGTATGCCCATGAGTAAGTACCCACAAAGGGAACGTGTAGAAGGCCATAGACCGCATTCACTAACCCCGTGTAAGACCTCCGGAAGGAAGGAGGCATTTTGGCCACCCAAGATTGGGAAGGAGCCACTTGAAAGCAACTCTAGGCAGATCTAGCTTTGAAGACAAACGTCAAAAGTTCTCATTGAAGTTCCACCAGCTGTCGAGAACGTGTCTCAGTTGCGATAATGTAGCCTTTCGTCAACGGATTAGTAGTTTTAGAGATTACCTCCTACATCGAAACGTACAAGTTTTTGTTTCTGTACTTTTCCCGAAAAGTACCTTCACATTTCTGAGACCTTTCTACAGCTTTCATCAGTTATTCTGACGTAAACTAGAACTTTGACATTTTCAAATTGACTAAAGGCGCGTTTCCATTATGCAAGTGATTTGCATACAAGTTGCAAGTTGCATGCAAATTGTATAGTGGAAACAACAACTTGCAAACAAGTTGCAACTTGTATGCAATTAGGTTTAAACTTGTACGCACAATAATCAAGTCGGCACATTTGCACGCAAGTTGCAAGCGCATGCGGTCGTGCCACAGAGTACTAGTATTACTTTGTTTATGACTTTATTACTTTGTAAAAATTACTGCTAAACGGGATACGGAGAAAACAATAATGTTTATTGAGGAAAATCATAGACATGATTGTCTTTGGGAACCAAAAAACAATCTTTCTCAACTAGAACTAACTTGTATACCACTAAAATCTTGTATGCAAGCTGCAAGTTGAACAAAATCGTGTTTCCAATTCAAATCACTTGCACACATGTCTGACGCAGGGTTGGCATGATTAAAACAAGTTGTTTTAAAACACAGGTTTACAACAGTGTTTAAAACAGTTTTAAATTAAACAGTGTTTTTTATTACATGTTTAAAAACAAAGATTAAACCACGTTTAAAACATTGTATAAAACAATAAGAAAAAAAACATGTTTTAAAACTACTTTTCATGGCGCATAACTGGATATAAAATGAAAATAAAGTAATATTAGAGTCTGAATAGTTCAACATAAAACCAGTTGACTATTGATATGTAATATTTTTAAACTTTAATTGGCGTCTAAAACGTTTTTTTTTTGTTTGTATTTTATTCAATGAAAGAAATATCTAAGTACCAGGTTTTGTATGGGACACCACCTATTTTTGAAACTTTAGCACAAAATAATTTAAAACTAATTAATATTGTAACAACTTTCATTAATAATAGAAATAATTACAATAGTTATTAAAAAAAATAATAATTGTGATCCCTAATGTCGGCTGTCGAAAGAAAGTACCTAATTCAAAAGATTAATGGTAATTCCCCTATATTTTTTATCTATTAGTAGAATAGTTCATAGATAAAAGGTAATTCCCCGCCGCCGGGGAATCACCTTTGAACAATGCGCCGCAGTCGCCCGCCCGCCGCGCCCCGGGTCCCGCTAAGAAAGTCGCCCAATAGAACATACGGGGTGAATGTGAAGCGTTCAGTATGAATGTTTACCTTTTGATAGTCTTTTTGTAAATATTTAATTTATTATGGCGAATTTATAAAGATGTAGTCTAGAAATGAAACATAGTCGAATTAATTTAAAATAATGCCCTAAACTAAAAAGAACAAAAAAAACACTTGTTTAAAACATTTTGAACTGTTTGTTTTATAAAATTAAAAAAAAACTGTTTTTATTCCAACTCTGGTCTGACGTCATACATGTATGCAAGCACTTGCATAATGGAAACGCGCCTTAATTTCAAGGAAAAATTTATTTCCTTCTTCGCACACCAGAGGCGCTGTTCCATTTTTTCATACAAGAAACGCTGTAAATACTGGAAAGACGCTGTAAAGTAAAATAGTGAAAACTCATGTTAAGGGTACTGAACGAGCCTTAACCCTTCGTCGAGAAACGTCAAAAAATAACCTAGAAACCTAATCACAGGTAGGTAGTTTAGTTACCATAACAAAAATACATAATTCACTTTCAATAGCAATCAGCTGACTGCTTACACATAAATCGACATAATAGCATTATATATAAACAGTAGGTATATACTATATACATAGGTATGTAGCGTTCAGCCGGGATTTCCTCGTTGTCGTCCGAGACATGATAGCGAGCGCTTTCAGCAGAAAAAGCGCTTTACAACGTAATTCTATTGTTTTTGTTGTATGAGTTTTTTTAAGCGATTATTGTATTTTTATTTAGCTATGAAATTATATGGGTGGGTGTTTTTGAGTGGTATTTTTTAGCTCTTACAATGTGTTTAGTTTGTATTTAAGTTTTTTTTTGTATCCGTGTAAATATCTATTTTTTAATAATATTACAATGTTACTTCTTAAAACTTTTATTTTTAAGATAGTATTGAAAATGTCCGACGGCATTATTGTTCTCCATGAAAAGAGGAAGAGAAATAGAATTACAAATAAAATAAATAACACCAATAACACTCATAAAATACTTCAAGGGCTTTACTTTTGTCACCCGAATCTCGTTTTCGAAAACGAGTTTACAACAGGCCATCTTACCGCAGTTTCTAAGACAATAGGAACACTAAACCCATACCACGGCCCATACTTTGTTTCCTTCGAGCGCGGCCGAGTGAGTAATGTTTACAAAAAAATGATAAACAAAAAGGTCAATGTACATGCGTTGCAACTAAGCGGCTGAAGCGCTGAGCGCCGCGCTCAATCACAGCTGAGCCAGCAGGTCGGACACCTGACGTCGGCTGCCCCGCCCCCCTCGCCGCCCCCCCCCCCCCCCCCGTGCCATCAGCTGTTAATGTACCCCCTCCCCCCTCTCTCCCCCCGCCTCACCGCACCAGCCTTTCCCCTTCGTTTGTGTAATGCGAGGAGCGTCGGCTATCAACGACACGCACAAACATTATATTTTTATGAGTATTGTTCTTATTTATTTCTGTACCAAGTTTTTGATGTTCAGTGCTATGTTTCGAATTTCATAAAGGCTGAATATAAAGCTACAATATCCACGGCATGGTATTGTACAAAAACACAAAACGTGCCTACTGCTTAACTCGTTATTAATCGCAAAAACAAAACTAAGCACTTTAAATGCAATTAATAATTAATAAATGCTAACCACACCGATTTCAAATAGTTATGGATTCTATTTGAGGCCGCAGAGAACAACAAAAATGCCAACTTTTAATAATATATCGCACATTATGCCTGCCAAATGAATAATTTATCGCAGTGTGTCGATTCGGGGCTCACTTCCCCGGGGTTCGCGGGACGCCCCCCCGAGGGGGCGCGCGGCGGGAGGGGCGCGCCGGCCGTCAGTCCGCGCCGAGCGGCCGAGCGAGCGCCATGTCCGCGTGTGCGCCGCGCGCCTGCTGCCGGCCGCGCGCCCCGCCGACGTTACTCGATATCACAGCGAAAATAGTCGCCGCCGCGATCCCGTTCCAACGCATCGAGGAGCGCTATGAACGCATCCCGGAGCCGGTGCAGCGCCGCGTCGTGTATTGGTCGTTCCCGCGGGATGAGCGGGACATCTGCATGTACTCGTCGCTGGCGCGGGCGCCGCCCGACGACCACCGCAACATCGCCTTCTGCCGCGGCCTGAAGCTGCTGGAGGCTGGCTGCGTGGAGAACGTGCTACAAGTCGGTGAGTGTCGCCGACGCGCCTGCGCCTGTTTACTAATATGCGCCTCGCCCACCCGCGCCGTATAAATAAAAACCTCGACGTGTGCGATCGATAGCTGCTCCTCTCGGGAATTATTCATGCGTCGGCTCGTAAAAGTTTCAGGAGATTAGGGCCTGCCGGGCACGGTGATGGTGACCCCACAACCTCCGCTGATCACAGAGGTCGGCCGGTCGCCGCTCACTATCCGTGTGACGCAACTAATAGGCTTATCTTGCTGCGATATCGATAACCCGGTAGTTGCATTGACGTTTAATCGATTCAAAGTTAAACATATTCACGATTTTCCATCGAACACTGGTACTGGCCCGATAATGTCTCCCTGAGGCACACCGGACGACCGATATAGGAAATCAGAGCGCCCGTAATTAATTGGGACTCATTACTATGCATCGATTCCGTTCCGCATCCATAATCTATAAGCCTCTTCAATAGCTTCATTTTCCTCGTAGCAATAATGACACAAAACCGTGTAGTACAATTAATCGAACGCCTAATTAAGATCTACTTTCGAAACTATGCAGATGCATCGTGAAATTCGGCTGAGATTTACATAACTGGAAGTCCCGTTACATAGGGAATTACTCAACCGGCTCAGCGTGGTGGCCGCGGCATCGGTGTCGCAGGCTCGCGGCACTCCGCAGTCCGCGAGAGACGCGCTTGGCTCCGATGGCATTAATCCATGCAGACGTCGTTTGTTACTGTCGCCGCTCTGAATAACGGACGCGAATAAACAATATTAATTGCCTGTTTTTATTTTTATAGGGTCAGACCCGGTTTTATTGTGCTCGGTCGTGGGAGGACGGGCATTACATATTCATTTGTGCTTATCTGCCATCTGAACGGCGATTACTGGTCATTTTGGCCCTTTTCGGGTCGCACTGCGGTCGCATATGCCACATTTGGTGAGGCCACGTCGTTCATAATGCCGTCACGTCTCAGGAGAACTCCAGAAGCATTAATGTAATAAAAGATATGGAGCATAAACACGAATTCATAGTTGAATCATGTCCGCAGTACGATTTTAGGCACTGGCTTACGTCCAACTTTAGGGCGGTCGAAGAGCCGCCTCAGCGAGATAGCGTTTCCGATATGAATCGTGTACTTATGTTACAGATAAACGCGTTAGTGGTCGGCATGCTTCTCGTGTCCAAAGTGATATAAGTTCCCACACCCATATCATCTGAGTCACACAATCTACGATCAGGAGGAACCGCCCACTTGAAGTTAAAACAGGCTGAATAATGTTCCGAGAATTTAGTCGTAGCTAACAAAGGTTGAAGCCAAGAAAGGATTAAATTGTCTGCTATGTAAATTTGTAGGTCAGACGAGGTCTGGGCGAAAGAAAAAGGAGCTCTGTTTAAATTCCTATTGAAAGAAACTCGATTTCTATGAAGGCTCGTGCAATCAGCATCGGAACTTTTAATGGAGTGGATGAATAACTTATACGCTTTTAAATTTTTAATGCATGCATATCGAGTTCCATCGGTGACAGCGGACAGGCAGCACGAAATGTCATGTGAAGGAAAAAATATCTGGTTGGCACCATTCGAACAACTCACCAAACGAGAATAGCCAGATTCGTGTGTATGAATAAAAGAACGCTGCGCCCTCAAGGTACATGCAAATGATCGAAAATGAACCCCACGTTTTAAATGTATTGGAGTCGCATGTACATATTTAATTGTCATGCAAAAATAAACGAGCGCACCCGGCACAGCTCTGTAAATATTTTAATTCAATGTTAATAACTTCATATCAATTCAGTTTGGTCGAATCTCAGAGCGCTCTCCAACCGGTTCCTGTTGCCTGGCTGATCGCGAGCGCTGCAGTAGGGGTGTGTTTGATCAAACCATCGATACCACACTTTGTTTGGATTTCATTTCACATAAAACGAACTGCAGCACGTTTCTAACACTCAATTATAATTAGTAATTCCAAGGAAAAAGTATTTTACCGTACTGTGTCGACAACGATCGTAGATTATTCAATAGAATCGATTTTCATTCGCTACCATAATGGATGCATTAAATTTTTAAGTGCTACATCAACTTCTTTCTTATTTAATATTATATTGCTTTACTGATTTTTAATTCACGAGTCATATCTTAGGGTGTATTCCATTAGATACGATGCTGAAAAACGTGTATTAACGAAAAAATATGGACGTATGTCAGTTGCAGGCACAGTCACAAAGATTCATCTTTGCAAAGCGTACATATTTCTACCGAAATTGCTACATAGTAGGTATGTGTATCACAAACAAAATACGAAATACAGCTAACAAATATTTTTACAGTCGGTAAGCAATCACTCTTGCTCATTCAGCTGACAAACGGGAGGCGTCCATCATGCCAAAAAAAGGATACTCGTACAGACATTTGAATTTGAACTGAATGCAGATAAAGGCATAATTAAAACAATTTTAGCGGAGAAGTCATATCAACATACAAAGTAAAGATGACACGAATATTTCCGTTCTCATGTGTCGGTCTCACGGCGTTTCATCAGTTCATCACCAATTTAAGAGTTCACGTCTTGAGTGCAGTTCTGAGAAGGTCTGTAACGCCGCCATTATTCATAAGATGATCGTATGATATCCATTCTTGTACATAACAAGTTTTAAGCTTTACGTCTGCGGTTTTTGACGGGTCCTTTTAGAGTTTTGGAGCAACATTTCTTGTAATATGACCAGTTTTATTTTGTTACCTTTCAGTAGTCATTTTGTTTTCCTTCATCAAAAATTAGAAACGTAGAGGAAAATATATTGTATGGTACCTATAGTTACAGGAAATGATGGTCACAACTAGTCAACTACCAAATATGTATGTCTTTCAGCAGAATAACGGATTTAGCTCATTATCACCCTGTAAATGTAGCGAAAACAGGAAAATCCTATATCTGGATTCTTATCTCGGTTTTCGGAAATGTCAGAAAATTAATTAAATCGTCCTGGTAATTACTAACTTCCATAAATATTAATAGCAAGTACCAACGATAAGAGGAATTAAAAAATGCTTCGCTATATTTTTTGAGGAAAATAGCCTATTTAATCAATTCTGCCACATGTCATTTTAAGGCTTCCCATTCGTGTTTAGACTTCATTCAGCGTACAGCAACGAGGGCTGAAATAAATGTTGGTAGAACCAACATTCATTTCAGCCTTCTCGTTATCTGTAAACTCAACTTCGATTGGTGGTATTCCGTGATGCATAACCCCATCTCGACTTTTGAAAAGGCCAAAACTAAGACATATCCAAGATAATCGAAGCTTGCATTTTTCATAAATTCTTGACATTCATTGGAACTTTAATATGAGCTTGATTTGAACTCCAAAACCAAATTATTTTTCCAGTACAACAAACTTATTCCGTCCTATGGCATTCGGATTTCGCCTTGTATTGTTTCTTCTGATGACCTCGAATATTTATCTCAAAACTCTTTCAAAGGATGCAGTATTTAAACAAAAATCAGCCTAATCACACAACCACATAAGAATTTATGCACACTTCCTACACTGTTTAAATACATTACACACACTGTTTGTACGACAAAGGTTTTTACAAAACCATCAAAGTGGAATATGTCATTGTAATTACTTCTTATCGTAGTTTAAATAACCATAATCGTGATGTGTGTAATTGTAAAACAATCTGTGTGCTATTATGTCTGGTAGTAATCTTGTGTTTGTCCGCAGCCATAATTGCTTTGGAATGAGAATAGAAATATTTTTGGTGACACACCGTTGCATAATTGTGCTTAGAATCAGTTTTAGTTTGCATTCTTTGTAGAAAAAAAAATCTAATCTGATAAGAGAGTTAAAAGATTTTGAATGTTCCCAGATTCTTGAAGAATTTCATAAATATTGATCGTATTTTATTTAATCCCTCTTACATCAGAGGATTTGTGAAGGTCCTACTATTGTAACACCTTGAAGATGACCAGAAGCAAACGCTTCTACAAAATTCCACGAACAAGCTGAAGACTCCGATCCGATTTAAAAGACAACAAGACTATTGATGCTTGGCTAGCCTCGGTTTCCCTTCGCATTATTTGCAATACTACAATGAGTCACTCTACTAAACCATATCCGTTACTATTTCAACAACTACAGCGTCTATTCACGAACACACCATCACATCCGTAAAAAACCACCAACCACATGTCAATACAATCGCGATTCATAGCAACAAAGAAATTACAGAGCAAACTGACAAACAGACAAACTCAATGCTCCACTGTCCAATAACAGTGTTTCATAGTATCCACACAAGAACAGTTCTGTCGCGCGACCTCGCACCAAAACCTAACATAACGCGATCCCCCATATGCTCCACTTCACCCCCTCTAACATCTATATCAATAAGCAATGGGAAAGACGAGGTAGTTCTTGAAATACTGGTCGCGCTCACAAAGACCTGCTTGTGAGTACCAAAAGCACCTCCGCATTTTAGAATCCAATTGCAAGTTTACGCGTGCAATCCGGAGGTCCTTAACGTTCTGGGAATAGAGGATGTTTTGCAGTGAAAAGAGACATTGTTGGTGAACGCATACAGTGAATCTTTGAAGGCAAACAAGCTTGTGAAGAGTATTGAATGCTTGATTTGATGGTGTAAAGATAAACTTGCGAGTACCTGAGAAATTCGGTACTGTTGGGAAGTTTGGTAGAATACATTACAGAAATATTTCGTTTTAACTTGTTTCAAATTGAATTCTAAACAACAATGTGTTTTATAAATACGTGTATTATTAGTTTTCTAGTTTATTTGCTTTGGTTATTACCGAGTATGTGTTAACGTGTCGACATAATCTAGGACAGAATTGGCTTTGTGATACGGCAACGTTCACGCAAATACTGGTTTGGATTGTTTTATCGATATCCATTGGAGTGGGCATAATCAATTAGATGTTAACGAGTAATAGATTTATGACTATGGTAATGATAGAGCCCTCAATACCAAACTCAATACCTATTTACAGACTTCGACTGACTACGAGTACATCGATGTAATACATGACCATTCTTCACAGATTGTGAAAATGAAATTAGCACTTTTTTATTGAAGACTTGAATTATATTGCAAAAAACTCTATAAAGAAAAGAACCAAACTGGAATATTTGGTGATATCAGATATCTATTGAAGATGCATCCAATATAAATGCATAAGGTAGCAAAATGAGACAGCCACATAATAAAGATTCAAATCTAACACAAGTTCTAACTCTTGGTACTACATAAAATTCAGAATGCAAATTCAAGGTCTAACCAGATCCATATTAATGAATGCAGAACCAATTACATGATGACTTAACTAAATAAGTAAATAATGATTCAATTTAACGTGGGAACTGCTAGTACATGTACATTAGGTGTTAATTGATGTTGAGTTCAGGGCCAAATATAGTCAATTGCAAAGCTTTTGACCTTCGCGATCAATCGGGCTCAAATTGCTTCTATAAATCAGTAGATATAGTTTCTGAATTGTGATCAATGATCTTGGCTGAGACAAGTAATGCGTAGACAAGCATTGTGGGGCTTCTATATGGATGCTTACGACTTGTCGTACGTTTTTCTAGATGACATTAATCGTGTCTAATAATGGCTGATTTCTCTATTGTAACCACAAAATATATTCAAGAGAATACCAAGTAGGTACACGAAGGAATTGAGGGCATTGATGAGCCCAAAAGAACATTAATGAGTTATCTCATTTTGTATCACATTCAGAACTTGCTTGATCAGTTTTTCAAACAAGTTTCGATATTGTACATATTTTAAAAATTATTTAGGCCGCGTTTTGAAGTCAGTTCTTTGAGCAACATTCACATAAATGTCGAGAGTCAGCTGCATATAAAAATTGAGTGTCTTCAATAATCGTAAAGCAGCTAAATCGATGGGTAATCAACGACCCAGTTCTTTCTAACACATCGGTTTTATAAACTGACTAGTTTTGTGTAAATCCAGTGGAAATACAATTATTATTTTAAATTACAAGCTTCAATCAACGACTTCGCAAGCGTAAAAAACGCATTCTTTGGTATGTTTATGGCAAGGAAATTATTTTTTCTACGATTTTTCCTATAGCCAAACTTGGCATCCCGTTATAATACTCGTATTAATGTAGTAGCATGTGCTATTGTCGTATAAAGCTACACTACTGTAATATTTCATAGAAACTGTTTAGTAGTAGCAAACAAACATATATCCTTACGAAATTTCGCGTTTTATGATAAGATTTCAACATTCTTCCAATTTTTGATGAGTGTGTACTCTTAGCGATGACATACGTCTACTGTGTCGACTACTAGTGACTCACTTCCACGTATATTTTGTATTAATGTAATAAACAGATGCACAATTTAAATACAATGATTTTATATGAGCTCATTGTTAACAATCTAGATTACGTGTCCTGTTGATTCTTTATTTGCAGCTGTTTCTTGGTTTACAGGAACTGTTTTATTTTATGACTTTTATGTAAATGGTCATCAATTTATCTATCATGAACATCTATTGTTTCTGCAATTTCTATTTACCTTGTTTAAAGATATAATAAAGATACACAAATCATACAATCATTCTTCAAGAGAACCGCAGAAGATTTCTTTATCAAAATAACTGGATCCATTAAAAACGAAGATACTGACTTTTCGATTGACATCTTTGAAATCGCAGGTTTCACCAAACTCACTTTTTTTTATTTCTGTAGTCTCCCAAGGTTTGCATCGGTAACGAAAACCAGTTAATTATCATTAACACCAAATTCTCTGAATCAGTCTGTATGGTATTCGCGGACAATGAGCATTTTATTATTTTGTAAATAAACCGGGACTTGCATGGCTCTACCGAGAAGACTGACAAAGAAAATGTTGCAATACTTAATTATGTTCTTAAGAAATCATACGTTTGTTTTACCGTTACGAAATCATGCTTTTCTTGTGTTGAGAGTAAAATTGCAAGAAGGAATAACTGTGGACATGCAGATAAGGTGAAGCAGAATATTCAACGGCTATAGTGTGATTCATCGTCATGGTCAGAGTTTTATTACTGGGTTTTCATTAGAAGTCTCGCGACACATATGGGTCCAGGAGACAATCCAGTCGTATAAAGAGGTAATGTTTGAAAACTGATCTGATTCCTGAAATTCGTTTACTAACGAGAAAAATAACCACTATGTGGAGCCTTACACAGCCAGAAGACTTCGCTGCTCTCGTAGAAGATGGCCGGACAATCTACAAAATACTAAGAGCCAGATAGATAGATAGATGGTCGCGGGACTGTCTCACTCGATAACCGTGACTCTGGTACATAAAGGGTTAAACATAGGGTGACACAATAGGCGATCTTATCACTAAAAGCGATCTTTTCAAGACAACCTTTGCCAGTGCCAGTGAGCCAGTGGCTCACATTGGTTTTGGAACGGAGTAGCTGAAAGTCATTAAGGAAGACCTTGTTCAGCAGTATGATGACAAGAATGACAGTATCAGTTATGGGAAGCTTAATTATTTCAGATTATCACAGAGTCCTATTTAAGAGTTCCCAGCGTTTGAATATACACAATAATGAAGCCGCAGGGCAGAACCTATTAAAACCCACAATCATACATACACATTCAAAAATAGAAACCAAAACGAGGAAAACCGAGAATAAAATTAAACAAAAGAGCAACCAGCTAAAACCAAACAAGCCTGGTCAACTGAACTCGAAATAGTCGAACCTAAAAATAACATCAGGTTAAATACTTTTGTCACCACGCCTGGGTCAAATACAGTTAGGTCAGATCCAATTACCGGCACAAAGGGGCGAAAGGTGGGAGGTCGCGCAATTAGCTTCAATCAGACGTCAGGAAGCCAGAATTAAGTTATTAGGGGGCAGGCTTTGGCACTGACCCCGGGAAATGTGCGTATTGTGCGACATTTTATAATGGAGGGGTCAATTATTGATTTTTTGGCTTTACCAATTAATGAAATTTTCCTTCAAGAAACACTTGCATTTTCACACATATAATTTTATTTATGAAATAGGTCTTGGCCTGAATCCAACCCAAAGATGAAGCCTAAGATGTATCGAGCTCACCCAGAACTGGAATCACCAATGGAACACAATAAAAACAGTTACAGACACCTGGCTCCAACAGGATGGTATTCGCGAGATCCTTGTGTGGTCTACCACATCCAGTAGGATCGCTCAGGCTTCACCGAAGGCTTAGGTAGCCTGTAGTACCGTTGCCGCGTTGCCCGGGATAAACTGCTAGAAGGTGGATCATACTCACCCCACATTATTTCGGAATAAAATTGAGGAGTGTTCACTTGATGCTATTTTACATCACAAAGACAAAAATAGTTAATAGGTTCTATTTTCATGCTACGTTTCAAGCTCCAACTACATAAAAATAACTCTTAATGAAATCAAGATACAGGTCATAATCAAAGTAAGGAAAAAACGATTATGTTTTCAAAACAAGTTTTGGTAAAAACATATCCTCAGGCAATGTTGTCTCGTTTTTACCGTTTTAGGCTGTAATGGTATTCGAATATGATAAAATTATTCTGTTCAAACCTACTGATTTTATTGATTAAAAACCTACCTTATCTTACTTCAATGCCTCCTCTCAGGAGACATATATATTCTGAAGAACTACAATTTTGAATAAAAATGCAGTAGGTGATCTCAATCATAAATACCTTCTTAGTCATCGAAGTTTCAGTACACGCATCAATTTGGGTTCATTAATATGCACAGAAGACATAAGCCAATTGATGCAACAACTTGGCAACCTCAAAAGTTCAAGTTTACACTTCCACAATCAGACTTGAGAAGAAAAAAATACTCATGAACTAAATCAACCAAAGACTTAATAGATCTACTTTTTAAATACCCGTGACGTCACAATAGTCTTCAGTATCCATCAAACTGTAGACAAGGTTTTGTAATGTAGATGTGTATCATTTGTTATTGTCAATTATAATGATACAAGCCTGCTTGAAGACTGGCCGGGCCTGTACATTTATATCGGCGAACATAAACGGCTTGTGACAAAGATTTACTTCGTGGGTCGTTGCCTGTTCGTTTTTTGTTTGCTCTGAATTAAGATCTTGTTTCTATATTGGTTTCTATTGTATGTTTGGAGTATTCGATTATGTCTGGTTCGAATATTATGTTCTTGCCATTCAATCAATCTTCACGCTATGCTTCGTCTTCCTTGTTTTATATTAAAAGGTTCTGCTTAGCTGTTACTAAAGAAGTTTTTCAGACCTTCTTTTCCTCTTCGAGTGCTTTCTTCCAAACTAGATACATATTAGCCTTTCATAATGTGTTTTATCCATTTGAGTTTATTTGGACTTTTAGTATCTCTAGAAATACTTAATTAAGCTTAAAGCTTAATACATTAATTATTACTATTTTATTAGCTTTGTCTTCCACTCCTGTCCATAAACCTTTCCTTAGGACCTCCACGTCAATCAATCTTGGCCCTTCATCTCTCGGATTATTGCGAACTGTCATCTCCACTTTTTCGTCATCTAAACACTCCAAATCCGGTTTAAACTTCTATCATCACCAATGTTTGTTGACAAACCTTTTAACAGTTTACCCACATTTCACACACTCTAAACTCTAAAATAAGGTCGATACTCTTGAAAAACTAACAATTTTATCTAGTTTCGCAACTCCGGTCACTATCGGCCGATAGGCTCGCATGGTTGACCCAATATTCAATCATAGATAGTGTAAGTATGTCAAAATATTTTGACAAGCACTACTAATAATGTTACATTGTACTATTTAATTGTTATTCTGCTGATTGCCTGTAAGTACTGCGGATACTTCCATGTCTATTGCTAAACTGATTCGAGGATTTGTTCAAGCTGTAAGTCTACAACATTCAATAGAATTGACCCATTTTTACCTTTCCATCATTATAGTTGTTAAAATGTTACTGCTGTCTAGCGCTAGGACCTTTTAATCTCACATTGCAGTATTAGGTAGTATTGCTTTAAAAGTTATAATAATAATTGCTATTTCAGTTAGTGCTTCGTAATTAGTATCGATTTCAGACCAGTAATTAATAAAAACTTCTCCATTTTAAGTTTTGTCTTGTCAAACTTTAACAAGATCTAAATAATCTACTATAGCTATCTCTTTGTCAGTCACAAGTTCATTAGTATTTTTATCATTTCCATTGTTAAATCTTATAAATCGATCCTTGGGTTTTTTTTCCGAGTCCCACTGAGTTCCCTAATGCAACTATACCATAATTCCCACCACTGGACCCGAAGTCCTTCACTCATGGTTACCGGAGCCAAGCCTCTAACTTACTTGTCTTGACGTGAAAAACCTTGTTCTTCGAAACAATAAACAATTACTTCAACATTGCTAACACTTCGCAGCAGTTCTATCTTCCTTAGGTCAGTGGTATCATTAACACTAACCAAAGGTTTCTTGTCACTAGAACTGTAGATTATTTTGAATTAGGGTTTGTTGTTGGGACGCACGCGACGGTCTGCTAGTCCCTCCAGCTCCACTTATTTCGGGAGGACTTTTTTGATGATTTGAAGAACCATAATAAAGGGTTGTTTCTTGTAGGACTACAGTTGGCTTCTTACTTGTATTTATTTCATCCTTTACGATATTGGCTGAATTCTTAACTCATCAGTGCTTACCATTTTGCTAGGTACTGGTTTTTTTCCAGTCAAGTTTCTGCTTGTTTTTTATTAAACAGTAGTTATTAATTTTTATCCCCATTGACCGAGCATTTATTTGGGCGTAAAGTCATGCCTATTATGCCACGTTTATGCCAATTTTGTTCATAAAAGTTTTTGCCCTCGACCCATCTTTAGTCTTACTAGATTTACTATCCAGCCTTGGACTATCGAGGCGTTTATTTTTCGCCAGCTCCATTAAGTACCGAATTCTCCGTTCTGGTGATCGCCCTTTGTTACGCATCAGTTTGTTAACACCTTTGCCATGGACTTGTACTTGGACTCGGACGTACCGGAAGCGAGTGGTTGAGAATAGCACTTTATATTTTAACTTTGAGTGATGGAGTACACATCTACCCTGTGATTACGTATTCAACGAGTTTTTTGTATCTCTTCTTCATTATCTTTCGGAATATATTCGAAGAAGGCTTTGAATTTGACGTCGTTTTGGAAAAACAATGTAGGTAGTATGGAAGTCTTTGTTTTCAATATTTTTGACTGGGTCTTCGATAGTGGTAGGTTTTTGAATAATTTGTGATTTAGAATTACTACGTTACTATTTCTCATGGTATTCTGTTCCATGGTTTCGGCCTTCTTTTCCACTACTGTTCCTACTCCGTGTAAAGTAGGTCGTGGACCAGAAACCAGTTTCCCCGTAACTCAATACCTTAAGGGTCCAAAATTCTTCTGAGAAGTAACCTGGTGCGACTGTTAGTTTCCTTAATAAAGTAAGTCTCATGCGCTCAGTCAGCACAAAAGTTATTGTGCCCACTGTTACTTAATACCACAGTTGGGCAAAGACTGCTCCCCGCCATCCCCCGTAGTTTTCGATCTTGGGCTAATTTGAACCACATTCGTTAGTTGTCTCTCACTCCGCCAACTTCTACGAAGTGTTCCACGTTCAAAGTTCTTTTATCAATTAAAGTCACCTCCAATCTACTGTTTTCCATAAAATCATAAAACAAGGGTAGATCAATTTAGTAAATTAGACATAAAAACCAATCTGAAACTATAAATAAGCCCGAGGCGACGGCGGCTAATCGTGCAAAGCTCACGTACAAACCAATCATGTGTAATTTGGTACCACTTTGTACCAATAATAAAATAAATTACTATTGTAGGCCCTTTGGACCTATGGTATGCCACTCAGGTTATTATAGCCAAATTTTTTATTTAACTCTTCGATCAATGTTTAATTTATTTCGGGCCTTCATAGGTTGTGCATTGTGGGGTAAGCTGCCTAAAACCACAGAATATATAATAGTACCTTGCTAAAAGTGGGAATTTATTGTCAGCTAAATTCCAAAATTGGTCTCAAAACAAGATCGCTTGGTAGTACCACGGGTATTTTTTTTTACCGTGGTACTACTACTGGTATTACAACCGGTAGTATCACGGGCAATTAACTTTATAAAACACCTTTCGCAAAGTTGCAAATTAATGGAAATAAAATGTGACGCAGATCATTACAAAATCATAAAACCAAATGTTTTTTTGAGTGATCCATGTGTACAATAAAAGAGATAAATGCTCACATAACTCTCAATACCTAATATCCTACGTGTATATGTGTATATAGACGCGGTTTCAGTTAAAATTTATTATCCAACTCTTGGCCATTCCCCCATCACTTTAATATGCAAAAAACACAAAAAATATCGGTAAATCAATCAAGCGCAACATCGCCGTCGGTCGTAACAACGATCGGTTTAGTGTTGCCATAAACAACAAAGTATGAATGTACTAATTTAACAATAACCCTATAACGGCCCGGGGAGGGAGGACTAAATTGCCTGCGGGGGTACTCCCGGCCCGACCCAACGTAGTCCGGTGTGTTTTAAAATTTGATGCCCCCCAAGTGGGAGGGCAGTAAGCTGTAACTCTTTAGAATTCAACTGATTCTTAATAGATGCTTCGGTTTAGGGGTTTTCTACTGTTATTGCTGCTGTTGTGCATCGCTGATATTACTTTGTTTTTGTATATTATTCTTTTCATGCGCTATTGTCCGGAATATAACATTTAAATTTTACGTGAGTCAAGATTTCGATCTCGAAAATTACTTGCCTGTGGAATGGAGTAAAATAACTATAAATCTTTATACAGAAACATCATTATTTCTATGTATAGAGTCGAGGCAACTAACAACTTTTACTGCGGCCCTCTCAGGTAAATATGGATGAGTAATGGTTATCATGACACATTCGTGCACAAAGAAATAACACAGGTATCCGTATAGAGCATACATTATCATGACCAAAGGGGAAGAATCACAAAGGAGAACCATAAATAATTAATAAGGTGAAAGTCCCCGCTGCCTATTCGCATTAATAATCTCCTTTTAATAATGATAGGTACAGAATCTTATTTGGCGAAATTGGCTCTCTGCCCGCACTGAAAGCGCCTAGAATGGGAACTTTACATAATTTACTTTTGGCAAAAAACCTACAAAATTATTCATTCTCCGTTCGAAAACCAATATCGGAGCGGCCATGTTGGCTGAATCCAAAATAGGCTTCACAAATTTGTGTTGTGAAAAAAAGCAGAGAGATTTGGCAGGGGTACCTGGCATGGCGGCCGGTCGTCGGCTCTTGGCAGCGCCCTTAATGCGCCTGCCAACGTGCACTGGCCGGCCCAGAGATTTGGCAAGCTAACATATTTCGACACCTTGTAGGAAAGGATTTAGCGCTGTTTCCTTTGGCATGGCATGAGCCACCATCAAAGTGTAGCCAGTGTAGCGTCAGCCGCACACTTACGACGCCGTCACTCGTAAATGCTCACGCACATCTACGCTGTAATTTTGCCGTTCATAATCGAGGCGGTAAATCAATGTTGCGAATCTGATGTTGGGTTCAAGGTTTTAAATCCAAATCCTTGCCAGTACATTCCAAACTAAATTCTGCTAAAACAGAAACAAAGATTAAAGAAAAATTTGTACAGCATAGAAAATTACAGTCCCAGGGTCGTTGAGACCGCATGCAGGAGCCGGTTAACAACTCCAGGCGCCGCACAAAACGATCTCCACTACAACCAATTAAAATAGAATTAGTGAAAAAAAAAAGTTAAGAATTCCAACTCTAATTAACTGAAACTTTACAAAAAAATATCATATAAAAACGTCTCGCGTGTCATTAGACCCCTGCGTTCCCGTAGTGGTGTTATACTACAAGGAAAATTCACCTTAACTCAACCAAATACTCTTGTTTTAAGGTTGAAATTCCCCTGGAGTATTCCTTCAAGCAAATATACTTTTACCCCCTCGGAGGGTGGACCTTTTTTTCTATAATTTTTTCGTCGTTTCGTACCTGTGGGCTCAACAAAAAGTGTTGCCGGGTGATGCCAGATGCCTGCACTTGTATCAACACATGCATAGATGTCCCCATTGTGCAAAACGCACAGAAATGGGTTGAGCATCTTGAAAAGCAACGTTTTGTACAATAAGTTTCATATTACAGGGAGCTAGTATTGAAATGTCAGTGTTTTTGTAAAATAATGCTTACATGTGTTTGAAATTTTGGCGTCGGTACGTCCATAAATTTTGGTAAGAATGTAGGTAGGGTAAATACGCCATACGTCGGCCCCCCCCCAAACTTCGGCCCTCTGCACATTTTCAGCTTGCGTTCATTTAAAACGTAATGAAGTGACAAATTTGCCACTCGAATTTACCACCTTAGTTCATACTCTATATGTACAAACCGTTACTTTCCGATTACGACACTCACCCTTCGCACACTGAGCTTCAGCAGCGATTGCGCCGTCGAAGCGTCAAGTTCATATTGAAAGTACCTTACTTGCTGTGAATACCCACATTTCGGGGATTGATATTAGAACGGTAAAACATTCCTTTTTTATTGTTTTAAGCTTTATTATCAGTAATTAGTAATTTTTACTATATTTTGAGAGAGTTTTTTCAATGTTTAACGTATTGTTTTAAAAGAAAAATAGGAGGCCGCCAATAGACTACCAATTTTGAGTTAAAACCGGATTCTCGGCCATGGTCGACTTAAAGTAAATGCAGTCTGTTTTATAAATTCCAATTGTACTAATTCCATTGGATTACTATGAGAATTTGCAACGCATATAGGCAAATAAATCTATTTTACGTTTAATCGCCAAATACCGGCCGGGGTGATAGAAGTTGAATCTCGAGAAATAGTGTACATGAAATAGGGGCCGGCTTTAGAAATATTAAAGATCGTAATGTCGACCAGCCTCGAATTCGAGCCCAACTATACAGGCTGTTTGCTTTTTAATATTTTCTCAAAATTAAATGTTCATTGTACAATTTAATTTATTAATAATATTAAGAGTTACGTTTAAATGGGAGGATAAAATTGGAAACATTTATGATAGCTTATTACGGTTTGGGAATATAAGATAAAAATTGCTCTTTGGAACTTGCTACCTAATAAAGCCATGTTAATTAGCTTAAAAAATATAAATGGTTGGTCGTGAATCGTTCATTCATTAATTAACCTGCATGTCACAAAAATCTGCATTTATAAGTATTAATGATTTTAATTTAAGGTACTACAATGACAGAGCAGGGAGATCAAGGGCCTTTACGGAAACAGAACATTACCTATGTAGTTACGATCGCAACTTTACCTAACATTATTTAAGTGCATTTAAAAAAAAATACTTTACCTACTATTAAACAAAATTCGATTAATAATGTATACTTAGTGAGACTCCTGCCAAAATAAATCATATTAATAATATTTGTCTGTCTTAATTTAAAACACCCTCTACCCGGCCGACATTTGGGAAAAACGCGACCGACCATGGGCCGTGAATGGCCGACTTTAGGGTTTTTTCGTTCTCGACGCATCTAAACCTTATTACTCTTTCCTTGTAGTAGAAATGTCAACCTTATGCCCATAAACATAAAATAGGTTTATCAAACTATCCAAAACCACACTGGAAGCTATCCTTTCGTTGCAAATTGATGGTTCCAGACCGATCCCAAAACAGAAAAACCGTAAGGGGGCCGACATTTAGCGTATTTACCCCTACAAACTGTGAGAAATGATTTCGTTTCTTCGCTACGCCCGTTGCGAGTACACACATAAGTTTTGTTATTTTACATATTTTATCAAAGAGGTAATTTATTCTTAGAAAGTTATGTTTATCGTCGCCCCTTTTATTCTTTAATTACGATAGCTTGTTTAAAAACATGCTCTCTTTTTCCGGATGTTGTTCCGAGAGGGAAAAAACTTCGGCAAACGGTAAAAAAATCACGTAAAGTTCATATCAAAACCCTTTCTAATACTTTCCTCAACACTTTACCTTTAACATTCATCAAAGAATAATACCTTCAAAGGTGCAGTTCAACCACAAGCCGAATCTGACATTCTGACCACAATACAACCTCACAAAGTTATCTCGACACCAGCGTAGGGAAAACTGGCTTTTAAACGTACCACTTAAGGTTTGTAAGACATGCAAGTGTAAGTTAGTCATCTTAACCCGTTGAACGAGTTGTGGCTATTGTTTTGAACAGATTTTTTACTTCGTTTTTACTTCCCAGCCCACCCGGATACCTGCAATCGATAGATTAGATTTAATCTTAGATTATTGCGTGGCAGGATGCGTAGTGAACCATCTTGTAATGGCAGTCTTGGACGCCAACAACATGGGAACTGTTTTAGAGTAGAAATAAAATTAGAGGCGTTTAGGAAGATTGGGAAAGATAGACACTTTATTCGACTTACGAGGAAGCGTTTATGAATATTTCTTACTGGCCTAACACAAAACTGGCATAGGTATAACATATTCAGTCGATAATGTTTCCACAGAGAAGGGAGGGATGCCTTTGCCCAGGAGTGGGACAGAGCAGGCTGATAAAGAAAAATGCTTTCCACAGCTGAGACAGAACTTGTATCTTTATGAGAGGAAGTCTGTGGACAACTTAAAAGCCAATACGTTGGTAGATTTCAGAAGTCTTCGAATTGCTTCCCCACAAGTTTTCTTCACGATTTTCAAAGCAGACTGACAATCACATAGTTGTCATGTGCTTCTTCTTGCCAATTAACGAAGAAACTACATAGTATAAAGTTGGAAACTATTCGTGGCGTCTGATTAATAATATTAAATGACTTCTTCCTCTCCTTACTGACACTTCTGTATTTTTGGGTCATCATACCTCTAAATAATAATATCTCAAAAATAAATACTGATGAAAGACCAAAGGACCATATTAACCGTACCCACTGATTACAGTGTTATTAAAACAGCATTAATTGTAAACAATACGGCATGCGGCAGTGAAAGGCATGATTGGGTACACAAAGAGGTCTGATAAAACGAGATATAATTCGATCTTAGGGAGCTTGCTCATGATCTTGCAATTTATACCAACCAAAAATGAAAATCGCCCTTCCTACTACGATATAATGATGCAATTCAACTTACTTACGTCCTCGTGGTGAGCGTGTTTTGTTTTTCATCTACCCGTAGATAACCGCACGTTTTATGTCATTTATGTCATAGTGGTAAGGATGATTTTTACTTGTAGTTGGAAGCGGTAGAATTGCGTCGCATCGCGTCATCTGTGTGAGTCCAATAAAAACTTTTTCTTTCTTTCTTTCTTTCTATCTGCAAACTCCATAATAGCAAGGACCAAAGCCTTCTTTAGTCAAATGTTAAATAATTTTCAACTGTCTTTGGCAATAAGTATAAGGCCGAGACTCCACCAAAGCTGTGTCGAGCTGTGCGGAGTCGAGACGTGTTTTGAACAACCAATAGAATTGCGTTATTGACACAGCTCCACTCCGCAACGCAATGGGGATGGCAACTCAAAGCTAATCGTAGATGGCGCTGCGATAGTTGGTCCCTACGTCAGATTACTGTCTGCCTTGTACAAAAAAGAAACAAGATTTATTGTTATAAAAATTGAGTTTATATACAAAAAAAATATGGAAAATTATTCGTCAATGCAAGTGCATATACTTAAAGAAGAATTAAGACGCCGCGGTGCATCTACAAGAGAAAAAAAGTGATTTAATTGAGTGGTAATACATTTGATTTTACCGTAATAAATCCACAATTACTTGTAGTTGAGGTTTAAATTTTTGAGTTTAGGTATGTTTTACCTGTCCTCTTCTATAACAAGAATATAATGCTGCTTCTGACTTTATGTTTTGATAAAATATCATAATGTTTTATGTCAGTAATTTTACCCCTTTTTTCTATTTAGATTCGAGAAATATCACAATATAATTATTTAATTTCTTAACACCACAACTATCACAAAACTCGTTCCAGGTGATAATTCTTCCGCCAGACGAACCATTTCATGATTTATAGAGCGATGCAATACTGGTACTTAACCTCCAATAGAAAAGTAGATATTATTTTGAAAAGTGTATTCGATTGTTTAGTTATGGTATAATCTTTTTTACAGCATAATACACAACATCTAGTCATTTTACATCAATAAATCTTTTTTTTTTCAGAAAATTCCTTTGATTTGACAGTTCTTTTGGGACCAAACTGTCATTTGTCACTTTGACACTTGCCTTCCCCATTCTATTGGTTGTTCAAAACACGTCTCGACTTGCACAGCTTTGGTGGAGTCTCGGCCTAAGGAAGATTCTGACAGGGCCACCTTAAAGGGCCGAAGTCTGCCGTGGTCGCGGGACTGTTTCATCAGATAACTATGACCTTGGAAAAGGGCTGTTGAAGGAACACCGTACATTTTAGTCCCCTCCCCACCCAAGGCGGGACGAATGTCAGTACGTGCCTGACATTCGTCCCGCCTTGGGTGGAGGACTCATTTGATGATTTTGCCACGTAAACAAAACAAAAATTACGCAGATAATGCAGATACTCGCCCATACTCTATATCTATGGTTCTTCCGCCATTTCTGACCATTTTCTCTCTGCTCCTTAGCATCGTTGCGTATGTAAAATAGCCTGTAAGCTTCCTCAATAAGGGGTTGAAAAGAGTTTCTAACAAGTTGAAGAAAATAATAAAATACCTATTTCGGCATGTATTTTATTACTTCCAATGAAAAAGACTTTACTATTAAACATAAAAATATTTAATTTATGTAAAATTCTAAGTTTTGTTAAAATCAGCAAACGGCCAATAATATCGATTAGGCATAAATAATTATGTAAATGCACTTATACTTTTTTTAAGTTGAAGAGTATGCTAGAAAAACAACTGATACACTAGATTATCAGATTTCTAGCTGACAAAATTCTATGCAAAATTCACATTTTTGTTAAATCGTACACGAAAAAATGCAAAATTAACAAGTCCGAAAGAGTAGTTATTCAAATTGTCCATTAGCGGTGCATTGACCTTTTTTTTTGAGTCATTGTTACAACAGTCATGTAATTGGTGTTCACCATTTTTTCTTCAACACAATCCTTGTGTTTATTTATAAGAAGTGTTTTCTCACAATTTTTGCTTTAGTGAAGATGTTTTGCATCTCTCACACCATTTTATTTACTTAAGCACCATGTTCTCACCAGAAATACCCATAGACGAAATAAACTATTTTATAAAACTTTTTTTTTATATGGCAGTTACAAATGGATCAATCACAGAAGTTGCTGTAATAATTGTTATTTTTAATCATAAAGTCATTTTGTTTTTCCTATGCAATTTCACAAAACGCTTACGTAACAGGTTTATTCCTATGTTTTCAAGTACGATATCAAAATTGAAAATTATCCAGCATACTCATAGATGCCACACAAGTCACATCTCACCATTTCAGTACCTAGTCACGGGAAAGAACTAGCATCCAAGACTACTTCGATTTTCAAATTTGACAGCGAACGTCACAGCAAGCGATCGATCCCAATAACACCCCAACTCGCATGTTTTGCATTTGAAAGCGTTCGAGTTCCAAATGTAAACAGGCCCAACCCTTGCGCTGTCGCTGACACGCTAATCTAACATCGTAGCGATGTGACATCACAGAGATGTCAGAACTCAGATGACGGATATAAGTTCAGACTATTTTTAGGGTTAACTGTTTTAGTTGGTCATTCAACATTTAGCGATTATCCTCGCAGGGTGGCTGTAATCGATAATTCTATGATTGAATATTTCTGAAAATTAGGTCAACACTGCATGACTGTACACTAGTTTTTTTTCCTGCCGTTACGCTGCACTAAATTAAAAAAAAAAAAAACAAGACTTTGGTAGTCTTTGTGTTTTATTTTATTCCAGGTCACAATAGGCCCATCTTTGTACTAATTTTCATCCTAATCTAGAAACATACCTACTGAAAAACACAAACATTCACCTTTTTAATACCAGTGGTATTTTATTCATTACTTTCAAAACTGTAACTTCAAGTCTGCAAAAAGCTTTCATAAAAAAATAATCGTAAAAAAAATACCGCTAACCACTATTTTTTTTAATAATCCCTCGCTTTCACAGCATACATAAACAATTATAACCCTTTTCTGCTTGGGAGGTTCTGTCAAATTGAACTGTCATTTGTCATGCTAACAACAATTAAATCATAAAAAAGACAAATAACACTAAACAATCTTAGAACAATTAACGGAACCGTTACTCAAATTAAGAAACCAATTTCGACGTTTGTAACATCAATTTGTTGTCATTAGACATGTCAACCAGAGATGTTACTGATCGATAAATGTCAATATCTAGGTATGTAAACAAAATCAAAGCTTCCGTTGCGTTATCTGGAAGGGCATATTATGCTCAAGCCATGCACATCACAAGAATTAATACTTAGGGCATGTTTCACAATCGCTAAGTAAAGTTATAAGTAAGCTACTTTCAACATAACTGCTCAGTAAACAAGTAAATTGCGTTTCACAATCCCTCAGTAAAGTTAATCACCACTTCATCTGACTTCATCTGCTTAGTAAGTTAATCATCGGATGGACTGCCAAGTAGTCGTTTACTGGACAAGTAAATTTGGCAAATGTCATAAACCCAAGCGCCTATCAATTTATTTTCGTTTTAAAATGGATATTTTTGATATTATTGAAGATGAATTTGATGAATTTTTTGATCGCGTGACGGGACCACGTAGGGAATCAATATTTCGAAATCGTTCGAATAATAAATGGAAGAATATGACGATACTGATTTCAAAATGAGATTTCGAGTCTCCAAAGTTGCTGTGAATAATGTTTTCTCTCCAATAAAGGACACAATAACTGCCCCTACATCCAGGTAACACGTTATTTATACCCAAAGACATTAAACTACATTTGTTAAACCTATTCATCTAGGTATATACTTATAGGTACCTATTGTAGGTGTTTTGCATGTGTTATTTTTTTTTCGAACTATGTTATGCATCTATCTAGTTTAATTAGCGTGTCATTTTCTTCACGCGTGAAATTACAACCCCTTTCCCGTTTTTGAGCCATTTTAAGTAAATTTCAACAAAGTTTTCGTAAAAACTCCAAATATCACGGTATGACATTTGAATTTAACCGACTGAAACATGACATTGACAAGACAATTCGCTGCGTTCCATTCCTACAGAAACATTGATTCTTAAATATTGATAAAAAGGTGAAATTAGTCACATTATAATATGCCAACTCACTATTTTTTACATCAAAATTATCTTACTATATACTCGGTAAGTATAACGAGAAACATTTGTAATGATTATTCTGAGATTATTATACATTTAAAAGATACTTAAATTTTTCGTACATTGAAACGAAACGTTAAACTCTAATGTTGCCAGCACACCCTTGAGTTAGTATTGATTAGTTACTCTTTATGTACTTTAATTTACTGATTGGGTCATTGTGAAACGCAAAAAAAGTTAACGAAAGGATTTAACCTATAAGTAGTTAACTCGTTGAGTAACTACTTAAACCTTTACTTATTGATTGTGAAACAGACCCTTATTTCAAAATCGAATACCTACTAATCTAAACATAAATAGGATGAAATTCGTTTGGAAACGAACTTTTTCATTGTATTTACTAGAACCAAATGAATGAAACATGCGTTTCAAGATTTTTGGAAATTCCAACCCCAAACGGTTTACGAATTTATAAATCAGACGGGAAAATACGAAATCTCCGCGAAGTCGCGGGCGGAGTGCTAGTTTTACACATTTTCATTGCTTAATCGTATAATACTCGTATGTGTATGTATGTAGTAACCAATAACAAGAAACGGGTAGAGAAATTAAATTAGAGCAAGTTTGGGCCCTCTGAGCTTCAGATTAAGGTGGATTAGTAGGGCGTGCCCCTTCCATAGGATTACAGGAGACGTATGGGGAATTGGCTTATTCTACGGTTTCAGGATATTTGATTACAGATGAAGATCCAAGTTTAATGCAAAGATTCAGTTGGATATGTAGTTTGAGTATAATAATTAATGGTGGATAACTGCAGGTAAAGGGTTATTAGTAGTCCTACTATACTATCCAATCCTACTAATATTATGAACATGAAAGTTTGTTTGTTCTCTCGTTCATAGAGATATGTTTATGAATTTTAATTGTTTTATTTTAAAACTACAATATTTTTTTTCTGACTTTTTGTAAGTATTAAAAACTAGCGCAGCAGTCCCGGGTTCGCACAAGCAGTGATTTAAAAATGAGGTCCAGTCCCTGTTAGTTGCTGATAAAACAGCTTTTTAAAAAGAAATACCATCCTTACCTCATTGCTATACCACCAATTCGCACTAAGCGTTTCCAAACGTCTTTTATAATGCGGACTGCGAAGGAGTGGAACTCTCTGCCTGCGTCTGTGTTTCCGAACACATACAACCCCAATCTCTTCAAAGTGAGTGAACAGGCTTCTTCTGGGTAAGCTCGCTCCATCGTCGACCTTGTCTTTGTCACTCCTGACCTCGACTAAGGTCAAGAGCAAACCCATTACTAATAAAAAAAAAGAATTTAATTTTTTTTTGATTTTGTGATTTTCATACACACAAACAAAAACAAAACAAATCTTTCCTCTACATTATATTATTATGTATAAATAAATAAATAAAGACGTATAAGTGCAGGCTTAACACATTTCACAATCGCAGTAGCAAATCTTGTTCAAAGCGGTCTAAAACAAAAACTGCAGCTTGATGCGACCGGGAACCGAACCGGCTGCGGTCCGGAAATGCCAGTGACATGCCGACAGCACGGGTCGATGACAGACGAATGCATTGTATGAGCTGACGGTATCTCTACTTATTAACGGTCAGCAGAGGAAATTGAACTCTAAGGTTTTTTAAACACGGTTTTTTTGGGCAGAATCCTAACTTAATATTATAAAATGCCAGCGAGAGTTTGTTTGTTTTTTTATCCCGCTGAAACGACTGAATCGATTTAGATGAATTTTAGTACAGAGATAAATTAGGCCCTGGAAACGGTTAGGTATAGGTAATTACTAGCTGGTTAGGTCATTTTGTTTAAAACTTGAAGGGAGCAAAAGCAGCTTCCTTTAGTATTTGAAAATAAATTAAGCAAAGGTAAATTGTGGTGGAAATATAATCTAAGAATTACGACACGGCGAAGAAGAATCGTCATAGAAATATTTTTTTTTTTTTTAGGTAAAAGATATTTTTACATCAAGTCTAAAAAATATCTGTTTATCGATTATTTTGAATCAATGTAAATAACGGTTAGGTACGTAAAAGTAATAACATTCAACGTTCGTTGCTGACCGTTCCTGTGCACAGTAATTCCATCACTGATTTAGGGAGAATAATTCGATTTTTTTGCTTAATTTAAAGCTATTCTTCTCCAATGGCGAAGGCAGGGGTGTAGTACATTTTGTCAGTTTCAGC
This sequence comes from Agrotis clavis, assembly GCA_954870645.1. Classification (NCBI taxonomy): domain Eukaryota; kingdom Metazoa; phylum Arthropoda; class Insecta; order Lepidoptera; family Noctuidae; genus Agrotis; species Agrotis clavis. The sequence goes on along the minus strand of OX940932.1, from coordinate 20,041,142 downwards.
TTTGCTTAACTCTCCGTTATAGGGGGTGAGCCTGACGAATAAAAGGTATAAGTACATTAGGAAAGAATTTGAGTTCACAATCAGTTTGACAACTATGAAATATAGTTATATGAGTAAAAGGTAGATCTGAAAGTATTTTTAGTTGTTCCAGTATTATTTCAGGTCCGATTGGGAATCTTACAACATCCCAAACTCCTGGAATCATCCATTAAGCGCTTTCATATTAGACGATAACGACACGACATCCAGTGCCGTATTATCCATAAGGCACTTAAGGCCAGTGCCTAGGGGCCCACTATGACCAGGGGCCCAGCACTCCCGATTAAAAAGTGAAAAAAAAAGGGATTGTGTGGTTTTATGAAACCGCAGTAAAAGTGAGACTTTTTCTCACATCATAAGGTAAAAGCCCCCATTATTGACACTATAATAAGAGTGATGGTGAATGTCTGAATTTTTAATTGAATTGATTTTTTTTTTGTATTAGCCACTTTATTAACTTATTAACTAGTATAATCTAATTTTATACTTAAATAATCGCTTATTAAATGACTTTTAAATTAATTTGAAATCAGCCACTCAGGTGTGGGTATTATTGACAGGGCAAAATGGTATCAGGGTCTATTATTCGTTGTTGTGGTATGAAAAAGGGAGGGCCCGAAACGAGCTGTGCCTAGGGGCCTCGAGATGGTTAATCCGGCCCTGACGACATCGGTAGTTTCATACATTTCTATGGAAAATGAGCGAGAGAAAACGATATGTTAGTGTCGTTACAGTTATCGTCCGAGTCTGGGTCCAAGTAGGGTTACCAGATGAATAAATCAAAAGTCCGGAGAAAAGGCCTGATTTCCATTGAAAAATCCTGAGATTTTTTACAGTTTGAAAATTTTCTCTCAAACGTAAGTACTTACTTTCGAAAAAAACTGGCTGTGACATACAGACGGACAGACAGACATGACGAATTTATAAGGGTTCGGATTTTTGCCATTTGGCTACAGAACCTTAAAAAGTCGTTATAATTATTAAGGGAGGACTCATTTGATGATTTTACCACGAAAACCAAAAAAAAGGTCCAAGCCTCTTCTTCATTCTGCCACATTTCTTTGCGTCTCTTTTCAACTCAGTAAATGGCAAGTCGGCAACGGCTAGTCGCTCCATCCACAGGAGAAATCATTCAATGATTTCTCACACCCAAAAAAAATACATCAAAAATAAAATCCCAAGACTTTATGCAATTTTAACACTTTTGATTTTAGACTTACGCCATTTTGGCTAGTCAAGCAATGCATTAGTGCACCGAGGGTGTATCTCCCCCACACCCGACGCATGTCAATGCAACCCGTTACCCCCAATTAATTCAAGCTCGCAACGAATGATAAGCAGTTGATAACACCTAGGGTTGTGCAGGCAATCAGTAGCCTTTCATTTATCACAATAGGTTGCCTGATTCTGCGACAGTTTTAGCCTAATAAGGCTCTTAGTCCTGTCCTGTTGGGCCCTATCTGAAAACCAGCGCTGTGACTTTTTTTTTTAATGTCACAGCTCATGCTGAGATAGGGGCCTTTTGGCCTCGTACAGGACCAAAATTGGTTATTTTATTTTAATTTATTTGTAATTTAAGTTTCCTTTATTTAATTTTTACATCTTTGTTTTTAATTTTATGTTGTTGTTCTGTCCTGTGTGAGTCCAATAAATTAAAAAATTTTCTTTCTTTCTTTCTAATAATATGGAACTTGCTCTTGATTTTTGGGGGCCTAAGTTTAGAATCGCTTTCACCAAAAATATTAGAGGTGATTTCTGAACGTCATTCAATTTTTTTTATTCCGTTACTGACAGTTGTTTCAGGTAAATTTTAAATAATATGTACGTTAAATGAGGATTAATAAAAAGATTTGGTTTTGGTTTCGTCCAGAAATTCGTGTTTTAGCCACGGTAAACATTTCAGCTGAATATAGGTAGAACATTATGGCCCTGTCGTCCCATTCGACCTAAATGTTAATTCAGGTCAAAAACTAACTGTGTAGTGTCAAGACAAGTGTGTACCTACTTTTCATCTACAAAAGTGCGTCAAAAGTTTTTGCGTGATTTAGTAACAAATTCTCACATTTTTAACAATAGGATTACCATCGACTAACCTAAAAACAACTACAGGGTTCTAAAGATAGATACACATAACATTTCGGAACACTATCGCTAAATTCCACAAGATACGCGAGTGGAGCCACACCTTAGTACCACCTAATATCCCTGTGGGGTTCGTGGGGGCGGGGTAGTGGGGTACAAGTACACCCCACACGACATATTGGAATGCCCACAGCTGACTACAAGTTTGCTTGATTAAAATTACTTTTCCTACACATTTATTTGCGAAGTTGGAGCCGAGTAAGTTCAGGATTTTCTCGAGAAATTAAGTCAGATTTGTAAGCTTTGAATTTTGAGGTAGGTAATTCTAGGAATTTCAAAGAACTTCCTAGAATCTACTTCAAACTTCATCTGTTACTATGTTATTGTAATCAAATATCTACTGCTGATTTAGATTAAGAACGTAATCAAAAGTATCAAAACACTTGTAGTGTTGTTATGTCAAATAGAAAATTAGGGTAATTCTCAAAATTTTGTATAAGTAAGTCTCTTTTTAAATTGTAAAGATTGTTTTTTTATACATAAAATAAGTACGTGTAGCCCAAAAGAAAAAGCTTTTTTCCCGACCAGCAAGAGAAAGAAACATCCCCTTTAAATATTAGGTTAGGCAAAGCCAAATGTTCTTAACGTTCCCTTTTAGTTCATTAGTCTCCCCCTTGACCCTTTCATCTCAATAAATAATAAATTCTACATCGTCCCTGCATTATTTGCTCGTAAAACATGCATTTCTAGCAGGTTTATTTTCCAACTTTCGGAGTAAGTAACAGAAAGTCTTTGTGAATTTAATAATAATTAATATAACAGAATAATTTCATGAAAATACGGAAAAGATGAGTTCGGAAAAATAGGGATAGGTACATAATATAAATTATACACGGAAAAAACCGAAAAAAAAGAAGTTTTTTTTAATAAAATGTTATTTTTTAATAATCGGTTTATGATCACTGATCAGGCTTCATAGTGGTAAAATGGGAACATTATCGTTATTATTATTTTTTACTATTTTAGTGCATTACAGTGGTATCTGGCTCTCTCTCTAATCATATGTGGCTCTTATATTAACCATGATAAGAGCGATGTTCAAAATTCCTTTCTCAGTTCAAAAATCGTCACAAAACACTTGCGTTTTTCCCATCAGCCAGTATTCAGCCTTGTATAGCTATGATGACATGTATCAAAAACTATTTGGACGATCTCAATTTATTTTATCAACGTACTTGTACAGTCGGCAATATAAAAGCATCCGGTAGATAAGTCCATATCCTTGCAGCATCCATCTTCAATCTCCATGAGTGTATTAATCTTAGGGCCGTGGTTAAGTGGCTCACTTCCCATAGAAACTCGAGTGGTTCGGGGCTACTGGGCTATTATGCCCACATGTGGGGCGTACCAGAGGTAGGTACCATTGGGATGTGGAGATTGAAAAAGTTTGGTTTAAAATGTTGGCTCGATAGAATTTTTATGATATTTTGGCATTGGCTCAATTTTCTAGTAAGACGACTTTTGGCAAAGTATTTTGAGTGTTCAATGCTGTTGCACTACTTTCTTACTATTATTTAACATTTTATAATTGGACAGAAACAGTCAAACTTGACAATTTTATTCATGCTGCAAATGTGCCTAAAATTAACCCCATCGTAAAACTTCGAAAATAACATAAATTCCTAATTTAAAACCAAACCCGCTCGCGACCATTGTTTTTTTAATATCATATTTTATGCAACAGAACAGATGCGTCACGATCTTACACCATAAATGGAACGCACCCCAGCGATAGCCGACATAAATTGAGCCCCCACTCCCCCCACGCGTCTTTCTAACTAAACGCCACAGGGGAATCGGTGTAGAATGTCAGAGGTCTGGCTTTAATGGCGCTTGTAGGCCGAGGGGGCCACACATTGGCGCCATTGGCACTTGATATCGATCTTTGTTCGGGCTCCCCCGCGTCTTAAACCCTGCTCTCTGAATTAGGGCTAGAAATTTATGTTACTGGCTTAGGGCGTGGCCCCATGTCTCCGGCGCGGCGCCGTGCCGAGCTACGGTGCCGAGCTACGGCGCCGCCCGCCGGAGAGCGGCGCGGCGCCGTGCCGAGCCACGGCGCCGCCCGCCGGCGGGCGGCGCGGCGCCGTGCCGCGCTACGGCGTCGTGTACCGGCACGTACCTTATGTTCAGCAAGTGTATCCAAAGATAAAAATTACAGTTTTGATTTGATATGGACCGCGAAAGGCGTATCCTGGTCCTGTTGCTAGTGTATACATATGTATGTATGTAGTCATACGTATGTCTACATAAAAAAAAAAATTCTATGATAAGAATAAATAAGTTAAAATAATTTCTTTTATTTCTTACCTTACGGTGCGTACAGACTATGTAACATAACATGTTATATAACTGTAATTTTTATGTTTGGATACACTTGCTGAACATAGGGTACGTGCCGGTACACGACGCCGAAGCGCGGTGCGGCGCCGTGGCTCGGCACGGCGCCGCGCCGCTCGCCGGCGGGCGGCGCCGTAGCCCGGCACCGCGCCGCGCCGCTCGCCGGCGGTCGGCGCCGTAGCTCGGCACGGCGCCGCGCCGCCGCACGGCGCACGGCGCCGCGCCGGAGACATGGGGCCAGGCCCTTAAGCAGAGGGATTGATACAGTTTGTAACTGTAAACCGGCTTAAACTTTGACGGAGACTAATTTTCTGAGTCGCTAAAATTGTATTTTATGGCGCGTTTCGCAAAACGGGTTATTCTGCTAACTATTGTTTTAATCGAGGTCGCTTGGATGTCAAGTTTGATGCTTTCAATTATGAAATAATAAAACTTAGGGTTTTATACATACTTAAATTCTTTAGTCAGATACTGATACTGATACTGCTAGCCTACATCATCCCACTGCTGAGCAAAGGCCTCTCCCCATGACTTCCAACTTACACGATCCAGGGCCAAAGTGGACCACTGGTCATCGGTTTTATCAAGCTCGGCCCGCCATCTTCTGCGAGGTCTGCCGCGACGCCTTCTGGCTGTGTCAGGGCTCCACAAAGTGGTTATTTTGGCCCACAGCTCATTGGGCATGCGGTAGACGTGGCCGGCCCAAGCCCATTTCAGTGCAGCGGCCTTTTGACCAACGTCAGCAATTTGTGTTTTGGAGCGTAGTGTGGTGTTGCGTATAGTCAGATAAGTATTTAATTTGTAAGGCACTAGGTCATTGTAGCATGCGTTCGAGTCTGTCAATGGTAGCAAATGTTCAGCAAAACATGATAACGTATTTTGCATGACAAAGCAGGCTGACGAGTTAAATGAGTACAATCTAATCTCGCATTTATTTATCTAAGTACTGAACATAAGCGCAGGCCGCACGTTTATCACTGTTCCGCCCCCTCACGTTCGTTCGTGATGATACATAAAACCAGTCTTTGCGACTAAAGGCGATTCTAACAAAGCAAAGAAATAAAACGTTCTCAATAACAATGCAGATTAATGAAAACAATGTTAGACACGAACAAATTTTTCCGTCGGGCCTGCAGCCGACCCCCGCAGACAATACCAACTTATCGCTCCGACTAAACAAGTTTTCGAGTGGGGATGCCGCCGCTTATCTGTTCGGGCACATGTGAGCCCGTGCCTTCGGGCCTTTAAACTAATACCACCATAAAAAGGCCCCCTTGCCCCCCGCCAGGCATCATAAAAGAGGCCATAGAAGGAAATGGGCGTGTAAACTGGAAGGTCAGGCTATGTTGGTCGTTCGTATAAAAGCTTTTGCCCGATTACTTGGTTGGCTGGCTCGCGTGCGTTCTATTTTCAAACGTGATAATGATAACCGGATAGTTGGGACGTTGCGAGTGTACGCAGTTCGGTGTTTGAAAGTGGAACAAAAAGTATTCTTTGTTCTGAAGCGAAAGCATTAGTTAAGGTATAAACCTGGACTGTACTGATTTATTTTTTCCACTAAAGCTTCGATCTTTAGTTCAACCGATTTATCGATAAATTGTGGATCATTTTTGTTGTTTCATATCCTCGAACCTAGATTTAAAAAGCTCGCCGAACTGGATTACAAATCGTTCTCTCGGCAAAAACTCGTTTCCTTGCAATATAAGTAACTTCTTGCAACTGATTTGTCATACAAATAACATTTATTATTTAAAAATAGCCAGAAAGTATGCACAATTTCTATAGAAATCCAATTTTCTATACTGTATTTTCATTTCAATGTTTGCTGTTGCTGTGCGTGCCTTGCGACAAAACCGAATGGAAGTAAAGCGCGCACCCTTGTTTGTTGTGCAGATTACTGGCTTAGCACGCGGACGACCATGCTACGCGGTGTTGCCAATACTGCCACAATAAACAAAAACAATACTGGTTGAAATGTTACAAAAATAATTAATAACTAAAAAGTGACGAGAACATTTTCTTTTTTTAGTGAGATTGGAAAATAAGACTAGAAATAATATCAGCTTACGTCTATTTTCAAGCACAAATCGAAAATCACACCAATTCAGGCAGATTCGTTATAAACAAAAAAAATATTGCTTCAAATGTTACAAAAATAGTTTGTAATTTTATTAAAAAGTGACGAGAAAATTTTCTTTTTTTGAGATTGGAAAACAAATCTAGAAATAATATCAGCCGAGGTATATTTTCAAACACACATCGAAAATCACACCAATTCAGGCAGAATCGACAACAAAATTGAAAAAAATGCTTTATAAGTGATATTTTTTCGACTTGTGGCCCTTTTGTATTTAAGCAACGACATACATTATCTTTCTCTTTTTTAATGACTTTTACCTGTCCTTAACGTGTACAAAACTTCCTTGTATTAAATAAATAGCACAAATGAGCCTTACCGCATTGCACCGGTTCAAGCCAGTACACACCAGCAAAATTCAAAAAGCAAAAACAGCTAGGTGTGGTCTGCCAGACCATAAGTCCTGATTAAGTCTAACGGTGGAAATGGTCATGCAGCCCGAGAGTGGGGGTTATAGCACCCAGGGGAAGGGGATGAGGTACCATTAGATGGTCATCACTGGCCCAGGTAAACCTCGGTACCACGTTTACTAGCTTTTGTGTCCCAAAACTCGTTGTAATAGAAAATTGGGTGACGTTATTTAGGGTCGTTTTGTTGATTATTTTTTTATTTGTTTGGGTGATTTCGGTGGATTTTTGATAATTTAAAATTTAAAATCTTATCTTGAAATTCGCCTCGTTGATATTAAAAAAAACTGAAAATTGCGACTCTGAAAGTAATCGCAATTTTCAGATTTTATCCAAGTAAGTTGATTTTTTTAATCCTTAACATGAATAGTATTTACTCCAAAGATCAAGTCATAGATCTCCCTTTTTCATTGAAATGATTATATTCATCCATTCCTCAGGTAGACGCCACATTTTTTTGAGCATCATCGTCGGTACAAATTCCTGCCTCGCTGCAGCGGACATGCGAACGTACGGACGAACAATTTATGTTTGCAACGTAAAATTTTCGTTGTATTTTACGGAATCCCTACACAGGATTTATGTGCGTCTGTGGCGTATAAAATATGAGTACGTTTTTTACGATGCAGCGTTATTGATTGAACGAGTTTTACTAAGTCTATTTTTGGCATTTGGTTTTTTTTTTATCTGGATTATTGCCCGTATTTGTTGTTTTGATTTTAATGATTTCTGGTTTTTTAGGGCTGATGTATATGGATAATTGGATACGAAATTAACCTAAAAAATTTGCTGCAATTTTTTACACCCCTAATAGTTATTTGTTATGCAAGGCTGCAAAGTTGATTTTTGGCGCGAGTAGGTACTTGAATTGAAAACTGAGCGAGCGAAGGATTCTAAGATTGAACCGCGAGAGAAACGAGCAGTTCAAATATAGAATCCTGAACGATGCGAAGTTTTCAAAGGTACGCAGAAAAACTTTGCTGCCGAGTGCAACACACAACTTTTCACCTCACACAGCGAGGAAATGTAGGGGGCGGACCGCCTGTCAATGTAGAAAATAATTGAATACAAGACGTGTTCGAATGTTGAACAACACTTTGTGTTCTAGAGCACAAAATGGAGTTTTGCGCTCAGATTTTGAATGAGAAATAGAATCTTTCCGAGCGTGTGAGGTGATAGTGTTTTACCTGTAAGAGAATGAACACTAATCACAAAACAGTCCCAATACAAATTGATGCAACAGAAAAATCCTAAATGAAATTGGCGCAATTAGGAAAAAAACCTGCAGATTCCCAATTAGTGCTCAAATTCAATCTAACTCCAGCATCTAGTTGAATATAAACCCCGGGGCTCGTGTTTGAGCATAATGCTCTGTCCGTGGTTGAGCATAACGCTAATCCTCCAACGGGTTCGATTCTCGAGCACGTACGACGGTGTTTAGTTAGATACCGTCCTTCACCAGTCACGTCTTACTGTTTGTGCTACGGATTCTATTAATTGTACGTTTTTATCTTCGCTCTGCATCGCTATGCTCGCTTAGGTGTGCTCACGTTTTATGACTGTAACGAAAGAAGCTGGCTCTTGAAGCCTTTGAAGTTTTTCTACTAAATTGTTGACTTTTTACAGAATGGCCCATTAGCCAGTTTTACGTGCATCGACTGTTGAGTATTAAAAATTATATTCATCAAAGTAGTAGTAGGAATTCATCGGCTTTGTGCTTTAGGGATATGGAGTTTTAAAATTTCCAAAAATATTTCCTAACTTTCCCAATGTACTGCCGTCATCTGCAACTGATCCAAATTCACAGATTAAAAACCACCCTTCTTTACATCTGTTATAATTTAAAATAAACTGCGCGAATCGAATCGCCCATCTAAACGTACTCTCGCAAGCGCTGCAGTTACGAAACGCAGATTTCAATGTTTTACGACGCAGCCAATTTTTCGTGAGCCCCTCTGCCTCTCTGAGCTCATACTCTAGAGGGCCATTGAGGGGGAGTGGTGGGTGATGTCTGGGATCATAGCATAATGGTCATGTTTTATAACGCGCCCCCCCGCATTAAGGCGCGGGCCGCGTATAAAACGCGTAATAGAATTTCAGTGACGACTGCCACCCTTGATAGCGCTTCACTTTACTGGCCATGTAACGATGTTAGCATCGCGCATGCGCCCACCAGCCGCCGCGAGTTATGTCAAACCCAAGACGTGACAATGGCAACATTGTGACAAGGATTATAATTTTGTCGCGTTTGTAAGGAATACTTCGTGTGAACATATTGCTGGAAATTTCCGGCGGCAATTTGCTTGAGCGAATTAATTTTGCCAGATTAATGATCAAATTAAACTTTACTCCTTTTTAGCCTTAATCAAAATTTTGCAGAATCACCGCTAAGATACAATTTACAGTCTGTATAATCGAACAATGCCGCGTCAAAGAAAATAAGGGTGGTATTTATGGTTCGCCGGCTAGGAATTCTATTCTAATGTTTATCCAAACAAACAAGCCAAAACTTCGCCACCCCTATTCGATTAAAGCTTAGTACCCGCACATTTCCCAAGAAACATCACACAAACAACTGTCTACACAAGATGACCGTTCCCGCCAATCAGCGCGTCCAAACTTTTCCCAGCAGAGGCGTTATGTCCAAACCACCAATGGGGGAGGTTGGCGCCCTCATTGTTATCCAATTACGGCCTCCCGCCTGATAATACGGCGCGAATTCAAATTAGGACCGGGGAGAGCGGTCGCCGACCCCGCGCTGATCAATCGGTGACCGCGCCCGGCATCGATATGTGGACTCGATCGTCGCACGCGATACTTAATCGGTTCCCGCGAGCGATTTTTGTAAATCGAACTCGTTTTGATTGGGAAGTGATTTGTGAGTGTCGGAGCTGTTAAAAATGGCGGAGATTTTTTATCTTTAGAAGTTCGGGAGAACGCCTCCGGTTTTGACAGTTTGTTAGAGACAAGAAATATTGTGATGGGATCAATCAAAATTCCGCTTAGACGTAGATAATTTAAAAATAAGACAGAACAATATAGGTTGAGAAAAAGAAATCTAGTCTAGAACTCTAGAGTATAAAAAAGCCTTTTGAAATTGAAAATATGTAGGTACCTATTAAAAAAAAAAAAAGAAGTTGCTTCTTAATATGTTTTTCACGTCTTCCATACAAAGATCACATCATTAGCACAATACCAAACCTATTAAATTAATTAAGAAAATGACCGTTCAAATACGGACTCTTATTAAACTCGGTATAATTAAGCAATAATTTCGATACATCGTGTGGGAGTCTCCAATGGCGGAACAAGTATCTGACAATGCAAACGAGAATTACATACGAGGAACGCCTACCACCGGTTGTTATTTGGCCAGTCTTCTTTGTTTTACGCCATTTTCGTGTGTAGCTGTAATCTTTAGAATATCATAGAGAAGACTAGCTCTCGGCCAGAAACTTTGTCTGAGAAGATTTCGTATTTTTATTTATGATTTTCAATTACCCCAACCAAAGGGATAATATACATATAGAAGCCGAAAATGGAGGGAATTAGCAAAAGTCTTAAATTATTTTATAGACATCACATTACATTTGCCAATATAAATGAGTATCGGTAACCTAAACCAAATACACTATAGACTCTTTAGAAGGTAGGTTTTCGATACTTCGTTGAAAAGGATCTTCCGCCCAAGGTGTTGTATCGGATGATTCTGATAGACTATTTCTTAACAGGTGTGACGGGCTTTTTGTATCTCGGACTTTTTAGTTTTTCTATTACTCCATAGTCGGCAGTGTTCTTTATGTTTGGCCTTTACAAGTCGAAACTGTTTGCCCCCGTTACAACCAAATCGGTGGCAAATGGGGCCAAGAGATGTTATGTTGGAATGAACCAAACACATTGATTGACATATAGAACTTATAATGTATGTACAGACCTACTCTTTTCTGTGGTTGGCCGAATTAGGCACGCCATCTTCTTGTTGCCTAAATAACGCTCAATTTTTTTTTGGCAGTCTATCAGTGATTTGTGACTAATATACTCCATAATACTGACTTCAAAATACCAGGCGTCTAACACTGTTATACCACAAAGAGGAACCCACAGCCAACGATCTACCCGACCACAATATTGAAACAGTGATATGTCCGGAGTCCGGGAACGCATAACGGGACCTTACGCAACCCGGGAACTCTTCTCACGGAGGCCCACCACACTGGATTACTGCGGTTTTTGCCGCTGCTCGCTTTTATTATTTTTAATTTCACCCGTATTGCTGCCAGTTGCATCATTATTGGACTCACGGAAATGGAATCGGTTTGAATTTATATTTCGAACGTAATCATTAATTTGTGGATGTTGAATTTATTTTGGTAATTATCTCTGGATTTCGATAAACAAACTTTAGTCTGTTTTATTTTTATTTGGCTCTGGTATTCTTGATTTTGCCTGAAGTCACATTTATTCATCTATATATATAAAATTCAAAACTGACTGACTGATCTGACAACGCACAGCCCAAACCGCTGGGCCTAGAAACTTGAAATTTGGCATAAGCCCTCCTTATACCACGTAGGTGAGCACTAAGAACGGATTTTGCGAAATTCGGCCCCTAAGGGGTTGTTTTTGGGGTTGATAGTTTGTATGAAACTTCGCTACTACAGGTGCTAGGAATTCCAAATTTTGCATGGGGTGTCTTTTTAGAACGTAGATGCTCACTTTGACGGGATTTTGCGAAATTGGACCCCTAAGGGGTTTTTTTTTGGGGTTGATGGTTTGTATGAAACTTTTTTAGTATAAGTGCTAGGCGTCTCAAATCTTGCATGGTGGTACTTTTTAAGATGTAAATGCTCACCAAGGTGGAAATTTTGTGAAATTCGACCCTTAAGGGGTTGTTTTTGGGGTTGATAGAACTGAGACTCAAATTTTTACATATGAGTTCTTTTTTGGACGTAAGTAATACTTAAGACGGGATTTTGCGAAATTCGATCCCTAAGAGGTTGTTTTTCGGGGTTGACAGTTTGAATGAAACTCTGTCAATATAAGTGCGAGGAGCCTCAAATTTTGCACCGGGTTCCTTTATAAGACTTAGATGGACACCATGGCGGGATTTTGCGAAATTCAACCCCAAAGGGGTTTGTTTTTGTGTTTGATAGTTTGTATGAAACTTTGTTACCTACTACAAGTGCTAGGCGTCTCGAATTTTGCGAGGGGTTCCTTTTAAGACCTAAATGTTCACTAAGACGGTTTTGCGAAATTTGACCCCTAAGGGGCTTTTTCGGGGTTGATAGTTTGGAGACTCAAATTTTGCATAGAGATTCTTTTTTGGACGTAGTTGCGGGTGTTTTGTGAAAATAGACCCCATGGGGTTGAATAAGGGGTTGATATTTTGTATGAAACTTCGTTTCTACAAATGCTAGGAGTATTAAATTTTGCAAGTTTGTTCTTTTATGACGTAAATGTACACCAAGGCACTATTTTCTGAACAAACAGTTTGTATGAAACTTTGTTACTACAAATGCTAGGAGTTTCAGCATGTGGGTTGTTTTAGGACCTAGGTTCTCAATAAGGCAGAATTTTACAAAATTCGTTCCCTTAGGGGTTGTCTTTGGTGTTTGTAATTAGAGGACTCAACATTGCAGGGGGGTTCTATTTAGGATACAGGTTCTCACTAAGAGAGGATGATACGAAATTCGACCACTAAAAGTTTGTATTGGGGTTGATAGTTAGGAGTTAAATTTTTAGGACCTAGGTGTTACCTAAGACGGAATATTGCGAGTTGATAGAATTTTTGTTGAATATTGATTGAGTTTTTCCAACAGTATCCCGTATAGAGGGTGGCCGGGACTAGAAATTCACAAAGGCAAAATTCGAAAATCACATGGACGAAGTCGCGGGCGTAGTGCTAGTTATATTATATTAATCTATACATCTATACATACATACATATAAATAAAATTGTAGTGTTTGTTTGTAATATTTAATTAACCGTTTTTTTACCACAGGCATACGAATATACAGGGTGTAATCGAAATCATGGGCAATATTTTAATCTAAGGCTCTACTCACGATGCTGATTGCATTAAGGCTAATAAATCGCAAATCAAAAATATTATTAATGCAATTATGAACACCTTTAAACATTTAGTATGTCGCATAACAAAGGCTTATTATTGCAAATAAGCACTAAAAGTAATAAAAAATAAATCATAAACCCCAAAAATCTTAAAGTATCAAAATTTTAAAGCGCATAACACCGCGCGCGGAACGAAAAGTAAACAAACATCAAATAAAATTAAGCGAAGATACTTGCATTAATAATGTTTTTGAGTTCCATAAAACGATTAGTATCGTTAGTAATGCCCAATTTTAAAATATTGCTCGTTAATAAAATTTCACCCTGTATATACGGGACATACAACAAAATATTTTTTTTTACAATTATTGTCTGTCTGTCTGTCTGTTTGTAATGGCTAATCTCTCAAATGGCTGGGCAGGTAGCTGATGTAATAAGGAGTAACTTAGGCTACTTTTATTTTAGAAAAATTCCTTTGTTTAAAAAAATATACATTGTTGAGTTCCGACATCCACGCGAACGAAGTCGCGGGCGCAGATAGTAAGTATATACTAATATTATAAAGAGGTAACATTTGTTTGTAAGTTTGTATGTCGGGGGTAATCTCCGGAAGTAATGAACCGATTTTAAAAATTCTTTCACTGGTAGAAAGCTACATTATCCATGAGTGCTATAGGCTATAAATTATAAAGATATTTGCTGCCCAACGAAGTGGGCACGGGTCAGCTAGTTTATACATAATTTTTCACACATTTAAAATTGAATACAGGCCCTACTACTACGTAGACACTTTCTATCAGAAATAAACACCATCGGAAGGATTTTGAAGAAATTCCAATATCGTCGGATTTAGCCTGCTGATCAGCGAAAGTTTTATTCGAATCTTACCAGCCAGCAGCGCCTTGGAAACCAACTCTCCATCTGGGTACCTGACTGCCAGTCTGCTTGCCTTTGTCTGGCATATGCATTTCTTCTACATGAATCATATGATGAATTTCCTGGACAGATTCAGACACTCACAATCTTACATGCCCTATTCCCCCTCCATTGCAATTTGCAACTCACGATCGTCGAAGTCTTTACGCTTTTGGCAGATAATAATGCGTGCACAGAAACGCATCGTATTTTCAGTGTTGCCATCATTCCTATATAGGTGGCGCCCCCAACCGGCATTCGCACACGTGTACCATTTATTATTAAACTTGCGGCTTCCCGCGGCACTTTCCATCACTGTTCGTGGTTATTCGGCTAATGATAGATTTAAAGCGATGTGTTTCAAACAGGCACGGATCAAATTAGTGTCGCGTATATTTTGCTTTTAATATTTTAAACTGAATGTTATTTGATCACGTTCACGATAGAAACAAAAGCGGGATAATACATAAACTATTTATTTTTCTAATCGAAACTTTTTCTTTTCATAACTACACTGACCTACGCATCCTACTACTCCTTTGGTTACCTTACTTAATTCGTTTTGTTTCTGAAATGCTAGGTATAACTTACTATAACTTACTTCTCTTTAAATCTTTGGTTGAAGATTATAAGATTTTTTGGAGTAAACATCCTTATTGTTTGTGCATTATGTGTGTCCTAAAATGGCCAAAGGGGTCTGTCAGACCCCTACTAACTAAAACCGCTCAATATTTTTCGACTAAACCTTCAGGGAGCTGAAGTACTAGCGCAGTTCAAGCCGGTCAGATTATACAGTACTTATTAGGTTTCCTCACGAAGTTTTCCTTTTCATGACATGTTAAACCTATTATGTGCTATTTTATACATATATTTATCAATTTAATTAATTGTTTTGTTATTTGTTGCAGGTAAGTCTGGGATTGCCAGTGAGATCAGAGACTCTGTGCTATTAGAGTGCGTAGTCATATTTTTCCTAAAGTGAGTGACCATAGACATGTCGATCCTGTTGCTACAACTAGAGGAATGTTGGTAAGTATTCATGTTTTAACTGGGTTTAGAAACTTATGTAAAAATGGATACTGGAAAACTGTAGGGAAAAAAATGATGTATAGGTACTATATGTATATAGGTAGACATTAAGTAATAGCACACATAACTAGCCTATAATGTTCCTATTTATGGGACAAAGGCCTCCTCTCTGAAGAGGCCTCTCTGTGAGAGGGAGTGGGCCATAATCCACCACGCAGGCCCAGTGCGGATAAAAAAATAAATAAATAGGTACCAACCAAATTAGATATGTTACGAGTTTTTGGGTCTAGGTTATGTCGGTTTCCTCATGATGTTTTCCTTCACCCTTTTTAAAGTATACAAAATGCGCTAGCCTGGGTTGAGCAACAGCTCATAAGTCGGAGCTGCTACTTTAAGGCCATTACTGTTCCATAGATGTAGCACCAAAAATCGATGAATACTCCATACTAATACTACTCTGTTACAGGCACTTAAAGGCTTTTAAATTTTTCTACCAGGAATTTCCCTCAGTACTTCTACCTCTTTTTTTCTGGATTTGTGCGGTAAGCAAAGGCTTTGTCATCTCAAGCACACGATACTCATACACTAAAGATTGCTTGTAATGTAACTGGTCCATAGACTCGTGTCCATAGACCAGTTAAAGATGAAGAAAAATTATTACTACCAAGAAAGGTCGGTGCCTTTTAATATTAGGACGTTTCCGAAACCCATACGCATGTATATTATTTGGGTATTCCCAATAAACTACAGGACAACTGAGTAGGTAGTAGGAAAAACAAAATGATTCTACACTACAAAATTGACACCAATTCATCATTAGAATAAAATTATCCTCTTCTGTAATTATATTAGTATTTAAAAGTATAAAAAAAATCCCAATCGAAAGTGAACCTTCTATTTTTGGGATAAACTTGAAAATCTAAGTATTAAAGAAAACAGATTGGGGTTATGTTGATAAGCAATATAATATTTTGGGCCAGTGTACTTACACCAAATTATATACTATTCTTGTTTAATTTGTTAGAAATATTAGATTTCGACATAGATTTCTCTTCAACAGTAACAACTTCTTTTAAACAGTAACAAGTTAGTCTCTTTGGAAACCAGAAAAAAAAAACAGTTTTGAACAAAGATAGTTATTTAAAGTGAACTCTAATACTTAAGCATAACACATTAAAATACGCACAAAAGTAATAAATAGGCAGTATACGGCGAGTTCATTGTCTCCCAAATCCCAAGTAAATAATGTGAACGTTGCCATTGCCAGCGCGAAAAAATCTAAGGTTATTTACGCAACTGGCAACACTTTTTATCGAAACTTGAATGTTCGCACGTATTGTGTCCTATCGATGGATTTAGACACACAATGATAAAATTTTAACAGTTAGGATGATTTATAAATTCGGCCGTCCCACACAACACAATACATAGAAAGATAGCTATTATTTTATACATAGCTACCAATTATTTATCCTATTGTTAGATTTTGTTCATATAGTGAGCAGTTTGATGACCAGGCTATGGCGGTTATTTCGCATCGGCCTAACAAATTAGCAGTTCCTTTCATTTGTCTTTCATAGCCTGCGGTTTCACGTCAGCTGCGACAATTTAGCGGCCTATCCCTTTTCCAGCTACTAATGACGTAATAAGATATTATCGTTGGAATAATGAGCTATTATGACATAACGGGCGATTGGTAGTCTGTGAGACATCACGTCCCCTGGACGGTGGACAAAGCACATCTGGCCCGCATTTGTGTCACCACATTTTTTATTACGTCTTTCTTTCCTTGACCAGGGCCGTACTTTATATTCTTTTTGTTGGACAATTACCACGCTTTCTCTAAACCAACTTTGTGCCCTCAGATCTATTTGCTGTGGCTAGTGTTGAAACCGAATGGCAGCCCCAAAATTACCCTTAAAATAAATTTACGAACTATATTATAATAACAGTGTAATTTTTATCAATCAATTTCAAACAAAAGTTTTTTTTATCTAATTGTTGTGTAGGTCAAGATAAAATTCTATTATCAGAAAGATTATGATGAATTTGTGACGCAAAGATACTAAACCTTGTTTTATTCTTTTCAAATTTTCGACTCAAGAATTAAGGTCAAACAAGTCAATATTTTTTCCATAGAAACTTCGTTGGGGTTTTACTCCACTATTTGACAAGGTACATCCAAAATTAAACATGGTATCGTTTTGTCTCATTATTAATTTTGTCTGTACGAAAGCAGAATTGTAAAATATGAAGCTATTAAAAAGTTACGAGCCTCTAAAGATTCGTTTTTTTGCTAATTTTAACACACCTTTATTTTAGGTGTAAATTAGAAGCTAAAGAAGCATCAAATTTCCAAAACGAAGTCCGTACCGACACAGCAAATTTATCGAAGAATTTAATAAATTTCATTTGAAATTAATTGGTGCCGTGGTTTTTTCATAAAACCCCAACTTCCAAAGGCTTTTTCGTATTTTTTTACGCGCGCCTTTTACTCTGATTGATCGTGCAATTCGTGCATCTCACTGAATAAGTTTTCCCCTGTTTTCTCCACGGGGGGATGACGCTCGCGCACACATGAACAATATGGCTCGATTTCCGGTGAAATATCATGGTTTTTTACCATGCCTGCCAGTGAGTTCGAGCTCGCGACTAGCGCCGCCTTAAAGGCTCTACTTTACTAAATTCTTGAAATATGTATCTCCGTATTTCTGGTAAGAGTCGGTTGCACGATCAAGAGATTTAGAAACGGCCTCGCCACTAACCATGAAGCCACAAAAAACGAGCCTTGGAATCTAACACAGTAACACTAAAGAGACCATTACAAAAAGAAAGAAAGCTGAATTTCATTACAGTTAACAAATTGAATAAAAAATCTTGTCCTCCAAACGCACTATTGTGTGTAGATACTTCATTATTTATATAGGACATTAGGTAATAAGTCTATGACTAAACTGTCGGCATAATGTATGGTAAATACATACAAGGAATAATTTCGCCACGAGTCATTAACGAGTGCACAACTCTTTCCGCCCTTGCTCCTAACTACGGCCCTTGACCGGCCGGGGCCGTTGTGTTGTAAAAAGCATTTGCAAGCAATAAATTTGTACTAACATCCGGGAAATTATTTAGCATGCGGCTAGCGTGTGCCTGCCGCGTTTTGTCGCGCTAAACCACCATTTAATGGAAACGAGTGTCACTGGAAGAAAAAATGACAGCTGTCATGCGGGCATCCCGCCATGTTTGAAACGTCTTGGCGCGATGTAAAAACAAATGAGTGAGTCGTCAACGTCTGCCTGATTACCTGATTACACTCAAGTTATTAAGAAGTCGTTAAGCTTCGAACATGTTCAGAACCAAGTAGTTGAAGCTAATCATAAACAATATTAGTAAATTATTTATTTTACTGCGTAGTTTTGTTTTATGCACTCGTAAATCCGACTTTTGATTGGCTCATAAGTGCAGTTTAACATAAAATGTGGACGGTTATTGTGCTATAACACGGTTTCTATCGAAGAATATTGCGTTTCGTGCATCGATTCCACTTGGATTGCTTATAGCTGCTAACATTTTAAAGCCACACAGGTTTAACGAGTTTCCTTCGAAACTCGACATTCAAGTGAAGACAATATCGTCAATATTGGAAGGTAAACATGGCGCTTATAAAGATGCGTTCAAACGTTGCGTCGGAACAAAGGGCGCGTTCAGAATACGTGTTAAGTGCTAATAGATTTCCGGCACCTGTAAGGCAGGTGCGTTAGCGATTGCGATTCGGAACGCAGCAGTCGACACGCCTACACGCGATATTGGATTTATTGTGCGTAGGACGCCTTTGATGTGTGTTTAGGGCGCGATAGTGTTGCCATAGAATGTTTTTCAAAGGCGACGTTCGTTAGTTTCGTTTTCGGCCTATTATTGCTTGCATGAATTTCGAAAATGTTAAGGTTTGGGGACGGGAAAGAATCACATTTACTTAGAAAACTATCAAAAATAGTAGTTAGGTCATGTTTTATCATTTGGTGGAATATGGGATGCGTCGAAGTATCCTTAACTGCGAAGCAAACGAACTGCGACCAAATCATCCAAAAAGATCGTTCAGTTTTCGAGACGTCTGACAACCAAACTGACTTTCACTTTATAATAATCTTATTCGTTAATTATACCAGCATAGCGGTTATTTAGGTAATTAATAAGAAACTGAATGAAGTAAAAGGAAATAAAACATTAAATGGCAATAAAGCGTGGCAAACCGCGAACATCTGGCGGCAATTCTAAATACAATGTGTGTATGTACACCAGGAATTAATACCCACTTTAATTAGTTAATAAGGACTCAATTACAAAAGTATTGATGATTAAAAACGCTCCAAATCGAAACAAGCTTTATTTTGAAGTTTGAATATTCTTTAATAGGATATCCTTTTCATTAGCTCTCAGTCCATTGCAAGACATAGACCACGTTCCAGGCCCACTTCCAGACAGCGCCATATCAACCCAACTACTATGGTTGTTGCTGCATCAACTTATCCTACGCCACCCGTGTCTGTCAGTCTGTTCCAGCCACCTTTTTAAGATTCCAGGACTCATCTGCTGCACACTTGGACAAAGATGGCAAACCCATTTCCACTTCAATTTGCTTCAATAAACTTGAAAACTTGAAATTTAAAAAATATCTAGTCCTTGCATCATATCAGGACTTTAGCCAGACATCTTTCTGCAAAACGTCTGCTTTTTACCCCCAACTCACCTCTTCCTTGAACTTACGAAACACTTTTTGCAGTAAACAGCCAACTACATTCAAAATAATGACATCCATCTTCTTCATAAAATGTGTCAGTCGCCATTTTAACACCAACAGGAATTAACAACGAGCTTGGTCTGAATTTGTGGCCATATTGTGTAGTAAACTTGTTTGAACAACATGCTTGCATGCAAATCTGGTTATGATTGAGAACTGGCGTGGTAGCTGCTGGTATTACCAGGAATATTTCTCGTGGAACAAGGGTTGGTCACCGGTATCGTACTTTTCGTGCGCCATTTGGCAAGCCTAGTCATCTGGTAATCTAGTATCGGCTTGTTCAGCTTGTAGATAAAACTTACTAGTTGCAAACTAGTAAGTTTACCCATTAATAAGGTTTTAAAACAGGATATTTACCTTTTTTTTAAGTTTTGAGTTTCCTATATTTCGGTACTTTTGCAAGCGCTTTGATTACGGATGGACTGAAGTAAATGAGGGTGGATGACCCTTCATAACTTTTTTTGAGTGGTAAAATCACCGAATGAGACATGAGAATTTATATTAACCTACCCAAAACTATTTCGTTACTGTTTGGCCCGTGTTCAAAATTGCTTGAATTTTTTAATTTGTTCGGAGGAATTGTTAAATTTTTGGCAAGACAACGTTTTTCCTATCCTACTAATCCTTTCTTTCTAATATTATAAACGTGGAATCTAAGCGTGGAAGTTTGCTTGGATTGATAGATGTTTGTTACTCTTTCATGTAAAAACCACTGGACGGATTCAATTTGGTTCATAGTAGCAGCTAGTGGAACATAATCGAGAGTTCTCGGGGTTTGTAATGTATGGTTTTCTTATGAGAATAGTGTCCCGGGATCCCAGGTTTCCGTACGACCTCTTTCATAATAATTTATTCGACGATTATTAAAATTTCTTTCATTCACAAAATTCGTTAAGTGAAATTTTACCAAACCTTGAAAGTAACGTATTTTGCCACCTGATCCAATATTGATTACATATTGCAACAGCGACATCGCAACAAGTTCCGCCAATTTTATTCTTGCGCTTACAAAACTGTTTTTTTCATAATCCTTCGAACTTCAACCAATGGAATAAGGGATAAAATCGCGTGGGAGGGGTGGTGTTGGTCGGTAGAGTTAACTTTGTAGGGTAGTACCCCTCCCCAAGGGTCGGTCCCCCGACGTCGCAGATGTTTAAGCGTTTACAAACACTTGTTACTTACAAATACAATGGGACGTGCCCAATACCCAACGTTACTCCAATGCCAATGTGTTGGACAAACTTTTGAACAAAATCTTTATCATAATTTACTAAGACTTCTGTAATCTTGTCCATTGTTAGAGGAAGATTCTAAGTCAGTGATTCCCAAAGTGGTCCAGGTGAACCCCCAGGGGTCCACGGGAGACTTGCTGGGGGTCTACGTAGGCGTGAACAAAGAATGGGGGTCCATAAGATGGTAATGGGGGTCCACGAAAATTTTATCTGCTTTTGATAGTAAAGAGCAAAAATGTAAGCATAGTTTTTGTAAGGGCCTACCTTACATTAGTCGGCGCGAATTCTCTCAATTTCCAAACTTGTCGCAGGTAGAATGTATTGATGACGATATCCATAACTACAGTCAACATTTAAGTGCCCTGCATGATGACTTCAAAACCAGGTTTGAAGATATGCTGACGATGGATATACCACCATGGATCATAAATCCATTTGATGAAACGGAAGTGGTCAATGTTGTATTACAAGAGGTGCTGCTCGAGCTAAGCACCAATGAGGAGCTGAAGGTGAAATTTAGAAAAGGCTACCAAACATTTTGGCTGTTAGCAGAAATACCCGAAAAATATCCTGGACTGTGGGAAATCACAAGGAAATTTTTAATAGCTTTTCCCTCGTCATACCTTATCGAAAGGAGTTTTAGTGCCGTTACAAACCTCTTAACAAAAAAAGGAGCAAATTAAAAATGACAGAGCGGGGGGATTTGCGGTTATTGCTCACAAAAATAAAGCCAAACATTGATCATTTGCTGACGCTCCATCAAATACATCCTTCCCATTCATTAAAATGATGACCTGAACCTGATACTGATACTGATACTGCTAGCCTACATCATCCCACTGCTGAGCAAAGGCCTCTCCCCATGACTTCCAACTTTCACGATCCAGGGCCAAAGTGGACCA
The DNA here is from genome assembly GCA_954870645.1 of Agrotis clavis. Classification (NCBI taxonomy): domain Eukaryota; kingdom Metazoa; phylum Arthropoda; class Insecta; order Lepidoptera; family Noctuidae; genus Agrotis; species Agrotis clavis. Next base: position 20,019,131 of record OX940932.1, on the reverse strand, counting down.
CTGGTCATCGGTTTTATCAAGCTCGTCCCGCCATCTTCTGCGAGGTCTGCCGCGACGCCTTCTGGCTGTGTCAGGGCTCCACAAAGTGGTTATTTTGGCCCACAGCTCATTGGGCATGCGGTAGACGTGGCCGGCCCAAGCCCATTTCAGTGCAGCGGCCTTTTGACCAACGTCAGCAATTTGTGTTTTGGAGCGTAGTGTGGTGTTGCGTATGCGGTCTGATAGTTTGACGCCTAGAATACTACGCTCCATTGCACGTTGGCAAACCCTGAGTTTGGACTTTTGAATGTTTGTCAAAGACCAAGTCTGGGATCCATAGGTGAGTAGTAGCTCTAAACGGTCCAGATAGCAGAAAAACTGGTAATAGTGCAGGTTATCAGTTTGGTTGGCGGCGGAAGAACGATTAAACCAATAATCGTCAACGGCGGCAACCTGAGGCCGAGCTAGAAGGCTCACTGCGCACCCACCAACCCGCATTAGACAAGCGTGGTGGGTTTTGTGTCTATTTTCCTCCTCATGATCATGAAGGAGCTTATGACCTGAACCTATATTACTTTATTAATTTTTTCTTGTTGTAATTATTTTTAATTATTATAAAAAAGTGTTATATTATGTACCATTTTTTTCGTTTTTATTTTACCTATCGGAATATATTAGGGACAGAACTCAGAAGCGACACAAATTTTATTTTTTGGCGACTAAGAATGTGGTAGAAATGTAGCAGCAGCCCGTCCACCGAAACCAGTAAAATTTTGAAAGTGGTCCACGAGAAAAATAAGTTTGGGAACTACTGTTCTAAGTGTACCTAGAAATAATATTTATTGACTAATCCACTTAACTTAAAATCGTAGGTGACATAAATCTCACCACATGATACTACTTTCGTAGAAATATACAGATGCATCTGTTGTTGTCAGATCTCCATAGGACACCATCAAAAATAATGTGCAACGAACCCACAACATTCCTAGAACTCTGCACACCCATAAAGCTACAAAAACATCATTGATATTCATCCTTGTTACTCTATTTTTTTTTACAAACTCCTAAGACAATAAACTGGCCATTAAAAACTTGTGACTCCTTAGAAATTGACTCTTCAAATATAAAAAAAGAGATGCCGCTATACAAGTCGTATAGCGACGTCTCCTTTTCGCACTGTCACAATGACAGTTTATGACACTTCAGTAGCAATAAGTTTTTATGAAGTGTTGTAAAAAATCAGGTTTATTGCTGACCATAATGTACGAAGAAGATTCGTTATTTGGCCTTTATCGAATGGATAAAACAAGAATTCGGTTTTTTATGAGCATCTTGAATATGAGAAGTGGTTCAGTCTGAAGAGATAATAATGACCAAGATTCGTCAAATTTTGTCAAATCAGTCGTGTTTTATTTATGCCAGTGTTCTGTAGTTTTACAGATAGAATCCGCACCACCACTCATCACCTGCGGAAAATTAATTTATACTATGTACATTATTATAATGCAATTGATGTAATGACATAGAGTCATAGACACTAGCCCCGCGTCAAAAGAGCTTGAGTGGTGGCGCTGATTCTAGACACTAGTCTTTGTAGACTTAGCAATGGGGACGTTGTGGCGTCATTTCTTTCGATGGAGTGTCACTGGTTGACCATTGGAAAGTCATAATGACGCAATTATATTAGTAGATTACGATTCGGTCCACCTAGTGGGAGGCCTGCCTACGCTGCGTCTTCCGGTCCGTGGTCGCCACTCGAGAACTTTTCTTCCCCATCAGTTGTCATTTCTACGAGGGATGTGGCCTGCCCATTGCCACTTGTTTTTATGTATTGTGTAGTACAGTTGCCAGCTAATGAATAATTATCTCTTATCAACTCATTCGACCTTGTCATTGTCACCGAACGTTGTAATTGGATGTATTATCAGCTCGTCAATTGACATACATACTTGTTGGTAATTTGACTAGATTAGCAGTGTTTGTACCGGTGTGATAGGAGCCTTGTTTAGGAATGAATATTTTTATGGATGTATTGAAGCAGACATTCCACAAAAGGAATTGCTTAATTTTGGATTGACATTAATTTTTCTAGCAGTCAACAATATTGGGGTCGACTTCAAATCTAATCAATATTTTATAAGGAGTCACTGTCCAAAACCCAGTTATTACTGACTAAACACGCTAACCCTTTGTAAGATTAATTTTCAGAACTTCTGTAACATTTGTTAAAGATCTACAAATTACAGCTGGAACCAGGCTTAGCGCGACCGCATAGGTACTTACTGTAAGAAGTTTCTATCAGAAAAATTCTGATGCCGCAAACCGTTAGAAAAATTCTAAAGGATCGTACTCCTCTAATGCATGTCGCAGCACGCCGGACAAACATTTTGTATTGTAAAAGTTGCCGGATAAAAATTTCTGATAGTATGCAGGGTGCACCCGGCGAGCAACAGAATTTTTCTGACAGAAAGGACATGATTTTTTGGGCCTTTTCAGAAATGCAACGAAAAAGTTAATAGATTTAAAAAATCTAAAAACCCACGTTTTTAAATTTCCTAAAAAGAAGAAAACCCTACGGGGCTGAGAAAGGAGCCACTCAGAACGTGGGGCGTATATTATTTATGGGATTATTTATGGGATACATTTACATGACGATGTATAGATCGTGGGTGTAACTTGCAAAGATACGCCCCCACGTTTTGAGTGGCCCCTTTCTCAGCCCCGTAGGGTTATTTTCTTCTTTTTAGGAAATTTAAAAACGTGGGTTTTTAGATTTTTTGAATCTATTAATTATTTTATTATTTTCATCTTTTTTTTCATATTCCTGACAGCAAATGAGCAAACCCTTTCGTTTAATACCCATATCATGGGGGTGCATTTTAAATAGCCAATCCGCCATCTTGGATGTCCGCCATGTTGGATTTAAGACACGTGACTATTTTTTTCATATTCCTGACAGCAAACCCTTTCGTTTAATACCCATATCATGGGGGTGCATTTCAAATAGCCAATCCGCCATCTTAGATGTCCGCCATGTTGGATTTAAGACACGCGACTATTTTTTTCATATTCCTGACAGCAAACCCTTTCATTTGATACCCATATCATAGGGTTGCATTTCAAATAGCCTGTCCGCCATCTTGGATGTCCGCCATGTTGGATTTAAGACACGCGACAATTTTTTCATATTCCTGACAGCAAACCCTTTCATTTGATACCCATATCATGGGGGTGCATTTCAAATAGCCTGTCCGCCATCTTGGACGTCCGCCATATTGGATTTAAGTCACGTGACTATTTTTTTCATATTCCTAACAGCAAACCCTTTCATTTGATACCCATATCGTGGGGGTGGGTTTCAAACAGTCAGTCCGCCATCTTGGGGAGGCCGCCATATTGGATTTGTTATGATGTTTGTTAGCTAGTCATGTATTGTCATCAGAATTCAGAGTGTGTGCAAAATTTCAGCCTTCTAGCTTATCGGGAAGTGCCTCAAAATTGAGTTGCAAAAGTCCAACCGGGACGACAAACAAACAAATAAACAAACAAGAAAAGTGAGTTTATAAAAACGTGGGAAAAATGGGACCTATTGGTAGTAGGTACTAGTCATTTGGATCAAATTGTTACTATGGCACAAAAGTTGTAGGATTGGTCTCGGCCAAGTTATACAAGTTCAAAGATTCGTCATTTTCATACATTTGTTGATTTCTGAAATTACCGAGAAACAAAAAAAAAAAAAAAAACAAAATGGCCCGGTTTGTGGAGCCTGAATGATCTCCTTTCTTATGAGAAAAAATCTTTTTCAAAAAAAAAATGCAACCGACTTCAAAACAACCACAAAAAAGTTCAAAATAACCTACAAAAAAACTTATCTTTCGAAAGTCGGTGACTTTATTTTTTATTTCATTGACTTTTTGTCACCGACTTTCGAAAGAAAAGTTTTTTTGTAGGTTATTTTGAACTTTTTTGTGGTTGTTTTGAAGTCGGTTGCATTTTTTTTTGAAAAAGATTTTTATTTTATCCTTTTTAGTTTCACTATTCAACCCAAATTATTGCCAAATACATAATTTTCTTACATGTGCACTAAAATTTTGTAATCCGTAGCACCGGTATTAACAACACTGTATCGAACATAAAAAGAATCATCGAAATCGGACCAGAAACCTCGGAGTAATCAGTGTAGACAAAGTTGAAAACTTCTTAGGATTTTGTTGATTTTTGTTGATTTTTCAAAAAGTGCTAGTCCGATTTCGATAAAATTTTAATGGGACCATTCCAGAAGTATACCCTAAAAAAATAATTTTTCAAATCGGTTGTTAAATGACGGAGTTATGCCCGAACAAACATAAAAAAAAAAAACAAACATCCGAATTGAGAACCTCCTCCTTTTGGAAGTCGGTTAAAAAGAGAGATTCGAGTCCCTGATCACTGACTGATTTTTGGAATGTAGAACTTCAAAAATAATTAAATTCACGTTTTCAATAATATAGGTAACCTAAAAAAACAATCTATTAGATAGCACAATGTAAACAGACGGAGCAATCATTAAAGTCAATAGACTCGAATAATATTGTGATTGTGATACATTTCAATTTCGTGATGGCAACACCAATCAAGACTAGTATTGCCAGTTTGTAACATAAATACAAATTAACTTTTTGTTGTGTTTTACCTGGATTTGTACGTCAGTGTGTGTTGGCCATATTTAAATGTAAATATGGCCAACACACACTAAAATAAAATATGTGGTTTGGTTTTAGTGTCTCGAACAATGTCTCGAAGCTCTTTCTGTGAAGAGTTGAGCAGATAATTTCGTAGCACCTAAAGGCGGTAGGTACGGTAAATGTTGCACATCGACCTTTGGAAAGAATCGGCTGTTTTCAGCTTTGTAGAGTTCGGCCTCTGTCGCACGAAGATGAAACCTGTGATGAAACTGTACCCAATGAGACTAAGAACAACGAAGCAGTGACAAACGATAGCAATGTGTACATAATGTAATGTACAACATTGTACACTCGCCTCTAGGCGTACTTACGTAGTTTGTAAAGCCCCATAAGCTGTCTTGTCTAGCCTTATAGTTTGAGTTGTGGTTTACCTATGTGAAAATGTGAAAGATAAAAAATAATAATTTCATTAACAGGCCAATTTTGACAGGCCTGTTGGTCTAGTGGTTAGTGACCCTGACTGCTATGCCGGAGGTCGTGGGTTCGATTCCCACCCAGGACAAAATGTTTGTGTGATGAGCACAATCATTTGTTCTGTGTCTGGGTGTAATTTATCTATAATATTTATGTATTTAGAAATATATGAGTATGTTTATCAGTTGTCTAGTACCCATAACACAAGCTCTGCTTACCTTGGGACTAGATGGCGTTGTGTGATAGTTGTGGAATATTATTATTATTAAATTATAATGACTACTTAAAAATCACTCAACAACTATTTCCTTAGACAGTAATTTATGCAAAGGATAAAGATTCCCAGCATTATTTGACGGTTAAGGTCACAAAAATGTAACATTGACTTGACGGTTGACACGGCCGCACGGGCACCCACACTCGCGCACCGTGTACGGACACGGTTGCACACAGTGTCACAAGTGACGAAACGAAAGTGACGTCAGCCGCGGCACGTGAACACACCCACACTTGTGATTGTGAGCGTCGCTGTGACGCGTCCTCGCACATTATGAAACACTGAGCCACATGTAGGGTTGCCAACGATATTGTTAATAACAGTATTATTAAATAATTCTTCAGTGTTAATTTTAAGACAAGTAATACTTTATTTTTTATTTCAATAGGTACCTACTGATTATACTGTACATCATGTTTTCGAAACACTGCTTTAATTATTATATTTATACGTTTTATTATAGCTCCAGGAGCTACAATAATCCGTAAAAATGTAATCGTATAAAGTCTTTCTGTCCCTGCCCTATAGCCAAACGGCAATCGACAATCGCTAACGTTCAGCAGCCGCTAATACATTTTCAACTTTATACCCATAAAGTTGAAAATTTGTTAAAGATTCAGATCGTTTTCGTTTGTTTTGTTCGCTATCGCTCAGCAGTCTTTACTAGATTTTCAACTTTATGCAATAGGGTATAAAGTTGAAAATGTATTAGCGACTGCTGAACGTTAACGATTGTCGCTTGCCGTTTGGCTACAGGCCATTGTCACTGGCCTTCACAAAAAGTGTTTTTCTGTAAAGAATTTCAAGTGACGGAAATTATTGAAAAACGAGACTATTCTTAATTTGTTTTAAGGTATTAATAACATTTAAATTAATAAAGATGCTTACAATTGTATAATAATTCCAATAGGCAAGTTGTTCATTTGTGCAAAAAGCTGAAAAATATGTTTTAAAACTTCAACAAATACTGTACAATCGACAAAATTGAATTATGACCCACCATAAGCTTATTTTCTTATAGACATTTAAATACGATTAAGTCCATATTCGCGTAAACATACGTCATCATGGCAACGACTTTAATCTTTGTCATTTTGAAGGATTCAAACGATTTATTGTCATAATGGGTCATGATTCAACTTTGTCGATTGTACCTACTACAATTATTTATTTTTACTATTGTGAAACCTCGTAAGTCGCACATTAGTTTTTTTCTCACACAAAACGTCGACAACCCTAGCTACGCAGACGCACACTCCAATCGATGTAAACAAAGTGACGTCGAAACGTGACTCACACAGCCACGACCGCGCACACTAGTCGGGCGCTTGTGATTAATGTAAACAAACCAGTCCGTTCAACGTTCATAGCTCTTCCTACGCACACATACAAACGTAACAAAAGTGGGCCATCTGGATACTATACTGTCTGTATCTCTATACCTACCTACACGTAACGTAATACATATTTATTGATAAACAAACAAAAATAGAACGTTTTGAAGATTATTTAAATACCGTTCTATTTCTGATTACTTATTTTTGCGTAGGTACGGCGTAATGAACTTGTTATTTGCTGTAGGACTTAAAGTTACTTATCCCTCATATTTCAAAATTAAACCAAGTTTAATACCATTTTTAAAAAGCTGAAATCTCCCAATTTCCACAACAAAGAACAATAAAAAACCAACGGAATACAGATAGCGTTATAAAAAAATTAAAATAAAAATCACAATACAGTCGCGCACAAAAGTTATAACCGGCTGAATGTGAAACAAGTACAGTCGTAAATAAAAACGAATAGCGCGCGGGCCGACGCGTACTGTTATTACTCGAAAATTTATGGCATTTACCCAAAAATTACCAGTTCCAGCCACTTTATGACGCACTGAATTCCGGCAATAACCGTCCTTTTCTATATAATATTCCAAGTTACTACGTAGTTATTAACTAAAACATGTTTTTTTTTCTTAATACCGAACTTTTTACATCAATTTCTTCAAGTCATAATCATAATCCAGATGTAAAAAAATAAAGAAACATTAATTTTTTTTTTTTTTTTTTCTTTCCTGTTTGTGGAGTCGAGATATAAAGATAAACATGCCGAAATATGAAGTCGTTCTGCCGAATATAAAATCGTGAAAGCCGTCGTAATTCTAAACCTAACAACTTTCTAAAACATCGGACATCCTCGAAATGAGTTCGAACATTAATAAATTCGTTAAATATTGGAATTACACTGTTACGCGAGGTGGTCAATAAAATTCACATTTGAATGTGGAAACAGTGTCAAAAAGCTCTTTTCAAGTGTACAACAATTCTACAAAATACATATTATATTATATTTAATTGAATCGATTTTCTGAAATAATGGTAACCAGATTAAATAATTTACGGATTATTATTTATAGCCATTAACCTTCATTGCCAATTAACAATAAGCGTTACATGCACAATGATAATGATTCATGAATATCTAACCGTCTAAGGACTTTGTTAGTAAATCATTTATTTAAATTAGGTGATAAAATTATGAATAGGTACATAATTAATTACTTATCTTTATCTTTTATATAAAGACGCTACATTCAATCTTGTCTAGCTAAACTAACAACAGCCAATTTTATACACAGAAAAGATCTAAAATAGAGTGTCTATTTCCCTCTCTCTCATTTCTTGTAGTTGAGATTTTTTCTTTCATTCTCTTTCCCTGTCTCTCATTTCTTGTAGTCGTAATTTTTTCTCTTATTCTATCTAGCTTTAGTCCTCGGGTTCTTCCACCCCCATGTTTCCTCATTGAAGTTCAATAACAAGAAGAAGAAGCCTATACCGTCTCTTGGGTCCCTATCTATCTCCACAACAAAACTCATCAATACCGTTTCAGTGATTTAGGCGCAAAAACGTAACAAACCCACGATTTCCCAAATGAGAACGCATATCCATTCAATCGAGCTTCAATCAGACTACAAAATTAATAACTAAGTAATTCCGTTGACTCAATTGTTTCGAACGTAACACCTCCGTACTCGAGCGTACAGCTGTAATTTGACCTGGATAAATGTATCTAGGTCAATAGCGGGGTCAAGGCGTCCGCCATTGTTAGCTCGGCAATCAGCTGTAATTACACGTAATTGTGTTATTACCAGCCATGCTGATCTGCTGGTGATAACAGAATTTCAGCTTATGCATCTTATTTAAGACCTTAAGAGAGACTGCAAAAGGATTATTTTGTATTGGTCATCATCAATCCTAAGCCCCATTTCACTCACCGCTGGGGAACATCTATGCTTGTCATACTAACTGCATCTTCAATTTCAGCCACTGGTCATGTCGTCAGCTAAAAGACTTTAAGATGGACTTCAAAAGGGTTACTTTGGTGCTTTGGGTGACCATCATCATGTATTACCCCATCTTACCCCCCATTCACGACTTCAGGAGATGCGGCTAGGTCGCGTCGCTTTGACTTCGCAGTCGCTGTAACAAAACACGTGTCGCTTTTGTGTGCGTGCGTAAAGTTCGTGCCTAACGGTTTACTTATATTTATTTACCATCAACAGACTAAATCTTTATAAAAAAAAAAAACCTGTCTGAATAACGTAAGCTCTGAACATACTTTTGACTAGGGCCTTAACCCTTTACCGCATGTGGGCCCATATATGGAATTACAGTTTTGATTTTGTTTTATTTCCAAATAAAGTATAATGAAATAAATTTATCTATTTAAATCCATGAAATATATATTTAGCAATAACAAAACGCGAAAAAAATGTCTATGGTTTTTTAACGTTTCGAAATAACCGCACTTTAGTGCATGCTGGCGAAAAAGCAGAATTGGAGTGTGAATGACACATTTTCAAAAATCGAAAACGAAGATAAACGTAAGTACTGTTTGACAAAAAAAATATTTTCATGTAGTCGATATATTCGTCTTTGTCTACAAATAATATGTTTTTAGATTTTCAACTGTTTTCTATTGTTTACAATCAGTTTTATCTCGATTCCATATTTGGGCTCGTATGCACTAAAACATTTTTTCACTTGAACAAATATGGAATCGTATGCACTCAAACAAATTAGCATTTAGTTTTTGCTAAGTTCAAATTGCATACTTTCATTGTTTATATCTTTTGCTTTCTCGCTTCAAACATTTGGCTTTTGTTTGGCAGAATGGACCCTGCACGTTTTATGGAAAAAACCTTCTCACTAATTCCATTCCTGGTGATGGCATGCTTAGCGATGTTGATGATTTAGATTCCGAAAGCGATGTTCCTTCTATGCCTGTCCCACTCAGGTGACCCAAGAAAAAGAGGGCGTCCATCTTTAGCTGCTTCAAGATCAGGTGAATCACCAACTATTAGTCGTGGGGGGAGTCCAGCAGTGTCAAATCCTGGAACACCTACATCTAAAAGGATCAGAAAAAGACCCGAAAAACATCAAGAATTTCCCCTAAACTCTGTAAGGACCGATAATAAAGGACATTGGCCTGAATGGCAGAAGAATCATCAGCATCAGCGCCCCGGGTCGACGGCGCGTTGAGTCCCACGCGCGCCTCAAAGAGCGTCAGCATAATGACGGGGCCCCTCTCTCAGAGGGCCAAAGCCTGCCGTGGTCGCGGGACTTATTCAATCACCGTGACCCCGGAACATAAAGGGCTATTGAAGGACACCGTGGATTTTAGTCAGTACAAGCCTGACAGTCCCTCCCGCCCTGCCCGGGTTGGGAGGACTCGTTTGATGATTTTGCCACGTTATAAAAAAAAAAGTATTGTCAAGCATGTTCGATGAAAACATACACTAAATGCTCTAAGTGTAGTGTTCCTATGCTACAACGACAAAAGGAACTGCTTGTTTCAATTTCACGAAAAAAAAAAACTTAAATACTTTCTGTAATATCACAATAATTTGACACATTTTTTTTTGTTATTTTTCGTTTTACTGCATACAATACCATATATGTCTAGGATAATTTTAGTCGCAGTGCATACGAGCCCATATATGGTTTCGTAAAAAAAAATCTAAAATATATTTTTTTTTTCTTATTTTTCTTTTGATATATCTTATTGATGATAAAATAAAGCTATTTCCACCGTCAAATATTTTTTTTTTCAACTCCTTAATAATTCATGCAGTAGAGGGCAAAAAAAAAGCCCAATTCATATTTCTTTTCAACTTTTATATTTTCGACATAGCCTCTTTGGCTTTGAAATATAGAGAGAAATATAGATATTATGTAGGTGTGTATCTTATTTATATTCTAGCCAAGGGAAATATCAATAAACATGAATATTTTTACGCTGAATCCGCTTTTTATGTAGATACTAGATATTTCACAAGTTAAAATATTTCACAAGTTATGCATGAGTTTAGACGGTATATTTTATATGATATACGTACTGTTTTGCTTTACATCTTTATCACTTGTTACATATATAGGTGGCCCGAGATTTGACCACCAGTCTTAAAAAGGGGTATCGTTATACCCAGGCCCAGTACTAATCTATCTGGGTTATAGAGGTCAGATAAGCAGTCGCTTCATGTAAAAAAAACTCGTATTCAACTGAATCCAGTTAGACCTCAAAATATTTGGGAAAAGGCTGACTAACTAAACAGTTATTAGCACTTATGGCTGTTTCCCATTTGTTAGTGGTTTGTACTAATTTCTGGGACCTTTTAAATATCAAAGAACCTTCATCATCATCATCAGCCTATAATGTTCCCACTGCTGGGACACAGGCCTCCTCTCTGTAAGAGGGAGTGGACCATAATCCACCACGCGGGCCCAGTGCGGATTGGTAGATGTCACATGTCTTCGAATTTTTGGTTCTAGGACATGCCGGTTTCCTCACGATGTTTTCCTTCACCGTTTTGAGAGCAGTGGTGATGAAATAAATTACACAAAGTAATGCGCCTAGCGGGGTTCGAACCCACGACCTACAACTCGTAAGTCGGGACCGATACCACTGGGCCACCACTGCTCTCTAAAGAACCTTTAATAAATTTTATTTTGTAAAATATAACGACTTAAAAAAAGTGGTAATTAACTTCGCTTTGTTAATTTCAATTCATAAACTTTCCAACCGATTTATGAGGTAACAAAACATAAAAAAAACAACTGAAAAAAAGAATAATTACAGCCAATTACACTACTGCTCTACCTACCCTCAAAAATAAGTTTGTCAATACAGCATAAAGTACGAATTTACACTAATTTTATAAAGAGGAAAGATTTGATTGATTGTTTGTATTGAATAGGCTCCGAAACTGTTGGATATTCCATAATTTTTTTATCGAAGAAGGCTACAGGTTATAATATTACATTAGGCTACAAACAATACGAGCAAAGCAGCGCGGATAAAACCGCAGAAAACAGCTAGTACAGCATAAAGTACGAATGGTGTATAAAGTTGTACGACTAGTACGATAGTTCAGCGGAGTCGCAGGGCCATTCAACAAGTAACTGAGGGCCAGTTAGTCAGGTTTGCGCTGAGGACAACGAGGCTTTAGTGATTTCCTGATGCTTAGAATTGAAATATATGCAGGTTTCTACGGTAAAGATGACGTTTCTTCAACAAAACATAAGTAATCGTAATCAAAACAACGCAATTCTCCCATTGATTTTGTATGGGCAGATAGAGAATTTATTACTTGAAATAATTCGATGATGTCTAGCTGGTGCTTAATAAAATCAAGCACAAGTACCCGAGGATACTGTATCGTAATTAATCTAACAAGTTTTCAAAATCAATCAATAAAAAAAACGTTGCTCTTTGAATAAAGTTGTACGCGACTGTACTTGACATATTTTTACCAATGGCTGCTCGCGATTTCGCTAGAGAGGATTTTGTTAATTTTGAATTTTTGACCCACTGTACTGTAATATTAGTAATACAGGATTAAAACGCATTTAAATCATATTATGATTCGTATCATCATTTCAGCCTCGAATCACCCACTCTTGAGTTTAGGCCTCCCCCGTTTTTCCCATATTTCTTGGTTGTATGCGAATTACCCTAATTTAATAACATTAACTAATTTTAGAATTATTAACAACCAACGCCTGTGGCTTTACTCTGATTGCACGTCACTTCCTCTATTGCGGAGGAATCCTCCTCCAATAAGGAACGTGACTGAACGAGGGTCCGACGCATCAACGTTCACCACGTTCTCAATTTGAATGTCATTTGCAAATACCCTCATAACGCTGGATGTGTACATGGTACGGGTAGTCAAAAATCTAAAATTATAGTTTTTTTTTTCCTTGTACAGACGCCAGCACATAAAGCTAGGTACCACAATCTGTCAGATTGCTGTTATAGATTTTCAACTTTATCACTAAAAGCAAAACGGTTCACGTTCGATTGTCAAAAACTTCATCATCAATATCATATTCAGCCGTAAAACGTCCCTGCTGAACATAGGCCTCCCTATAGACTTCAATTAGGACCGGTTGGGAGCAGCTTGCATCCAGTCCAGCGTGATCCTGTGGTCTTCATAAGATCATCTGCCCACCTAGTGGGTGGACGTCCTACGCTGCGTTTGCCAGTACGTGGTCCCCATTCGAGAACCTTACGGCCTCATCGGCCATCAGTTCTGCGTGCTATATGGCCTGCCCACTGCCATTTCAACGTGCTAATTCGTTGGGCTATGTCAGAAACTTTGGTTCGTCTACGAATCTCATTTCTGAGTCATTTACTAAGCTAATATTACAAAAACGCATTAAAAACATAGACCATTGAGCCTTGTACTTACTCTCAATGTGTCCTGCCATTAGCTGCTTATTACCAAAGCTACTTTGCGTTTCACTCTATAATATGTATGACAATACACATAATTAACATACAGACTGAGTGCCTTAAGTGGAGTAAGTTATACCAGTATCTGTCTGTAGGTAGTAGTACCTACTTGTAGTGTACCTATGTATGTAACAGGCTAAGCACTTATTCTGTTGAACCCTGCATTATTTTTCATCAGTTACTTGTTATTTATTTATTATTCCAATCACGTTTTTAATTTTACTTAAAGATTTTATACAAACGTCATACATTTCCCCTTCGAAATTTTTTACTACACTTAGAAAATGAACACTTCTTTTTGCTGAACAATCTGTGTCTTTTACAACAAGCACTTTTTGTTACTGACTGTACAAAAGTAAAACATTTTGTTTTATGCTTTTGAAAGCTGTATTTTAATTTGAAAATCTTAGTTGATATTACAGAATTTAAATAATAGATTAATTTTCAGAAAATTTTAGTACTTAATATTAATTATGTTTCAGTTTGTATTTAATCGACAAATTATCTAGTATTGTACTATTAAAATAGTAATTAAATAAATAATAACTTATGCTTGATATTATGAATATCAAAACATGTGGTAGGCAGGCAGTAAAGTCAAGTCATAAGTTGGGTCGTGTCAGAAATAATCCTGAATGATGCCGCGAGATGTAAGCGATAAATTACCGCGCAATAAAACCGCCCTGCCAACGCAGCTGTGCTAACATTTTTTTAAGTTTTTCGTCCAACAAAAACCTTTCATTTCCAGAGACTCCTATCTTCAACCTTAATTCGAAATTCGAACAAAAAAAAGCAGACGAAACTCAACCGTAATACGTTGAAATAACTTTGTGGTTTTACTGTTATTGTTTGTCGAACCGCTCTCAATCAGTTTTTTTTTCTTTAGCAAAGGCGCCATTTTGTAGTTTCGATCGATTTCGCATTGATCCGTTGCGTTGCGATTTATCGCACCGAATACTTTAGTAATTGATTGTTTAGGAAAAAAAATACCCAATTCGTTCTCAATGCTGATAAAAATCGATAATTGGTTTGGTTATTCTTGGTACATTCTACGCGAACCGGTCATTTTCAGTTTTCAATTACATTTTTAGAAATAAATAAATTGACTAAAAATTACTGCTGTGTTCGAATTAGACATGCGTATTGTTACGACATTTGGCATAAAAACCAGTTGAATGAAATGTTTACCATGATTTTTTTAACTGAATTTTTGTTACATCACTACTTTTGAAGGTTACGATTACAATAAAAATAGATAATTGAGAAATTAAGGTAACCATTGCGCGTGGAGAACACAAAGTAGGCTAAGGTGTACTAGGATACCTATGTTTTAAAAATACACACGTATGTGACTAGTTACAAAATAAATGTAATTAACGTCTACTACGAAGTCTTCACAGAAGTAGTTTTTTTAATTGATACATTAATATTATACAACTTCTTTGACATTGTGGGAAAGAGATGAATTTTAGGGACCGTCTAGCGCTATTCCTTTCTTACTCTGAAGATAGAGTAGCAAACAATGGATAAGGTTTCTATTTGAATATTTAAAACATTATTTTAATTAAAATTAACATTCCATCTTTTCTTTTCGTTTCATCACCAACAGAAATAATAACACGCATTTTAGTGTAAAAAACGGGCTTGATATTGCGTTCAAAAACGACAAATTAAAAAAAAAGTTGCACAAAGCAAAAGGAGTTCGAATTTCAAAGCCTGACGAATCGTAATCGATTTGCTTTAGAACTCGACGCCATGATTACTCGAGTCGAACAATTTCGTACCGAATCTATTCAGTCCAAAAACTAGGGTGCCACTATATTGTGATTGAATGCACTTGAATTCGAAGTCTTTCTTCCGTGTTCGTGAGAACTCCAAATTAGTTTGGAAATCAGAGAATTATATAATTTGATCGTGGAGCTATTTAAATATCGTTCACGGTGCAACTCACGCCTATAATTCTCTTTTTTGCGTAATTAAACCGGATATGAGTGCAGAAATTTTTGGTGACACGCAATATTCTTAAATAAACATAAATGAAAATGTGGCACAGAAAAATAACATAAACCTTATTATGAACACCATAAAAATTCCAGTTACTTACAAAGATATATCTATTGGAATTTACAGGATGAATTTTTCAAACCATGCAGGTCGTGGATGGCCAAATTCGAAACTATGAGAAATAGTGAAAAATACTGAAAAAAGGAGTCTCGAGGTTGATTTTGATGAAAACTTAAACAGACTCACTAGATTTTTGAAAAATCGCTACTTCTTGGTTCCGGATTTGACCATCCACGCCCAGTTGAAAAATTCATCCTGGATATTATAAATAGGATCACACAATGGGCGATTATGGAATGGACAATCTTTGGATGCATTTAGTACTTATTTGGAACAGCCGCGTCATTATCAACGCTGGCAATGGCATTGCAACATCTCTCCTAAACTAATTCGTGCCCAAAAGTTTAATTCTCCAACCCAAACATCATATAATTGGGTCACCACATAATTAAGCACCATGTTATTCATTTGTACAGGTTTATTTCAAAAATATCCACAGGATATGAACACTTAAGTTCGTTACGTTCAAATTTAACAGCAAAGCCGTTAAAATATTAACGGCAGTCAGATATTTTGTAAACTGTTGCCGCTCTAATGGGCTATTTACAAAATATTAAACAGTTTTGGAGTCGTAAAGTCGATGCAAATATACTTTTCACCTCACCCGCTCGGAAAGATTCTATTTCTCATTCAAAATCTGAGCGCAAAACTCCATTTTGTGCTCTAGAGCACAAAGTGTTGTTTAAAATTCGAACACGTCTTGTATTCAATTGTTTTCTACACTGCCAGGCGAGCCGCCCCCTGTATAGGTCAATGCCCCCACTTCATTTCCTCGCTGTGTGAGGTGAAAAGTTGTGTGTTGCACTCGGCAGCAAAGTTTTTCTGCGTCTCGTACCTTTGAAAACTTCGCATCGCTCAGGATTCTATATTTGAACCGCTCGTTTCTCTCGCGGTTCAATCTTAGAATCCTTCGCTCGCTCAGTTTTCAATTCAAGTACTCGCGCCAAAAATCAACTTTGCAGCCTTGCATAACAAATAACTATTCTAATATGTTTACCACGGTGAAGTTGAAGGGAGTCGCTTTATGGTATTTTAGAACGAGTCTCGATCTAAGCCTATCAAAGTTAATTGGTAAGTATGTATTCTAAATAATCAAATTCTCATAAAGACAGTTTAGCTTTTTGATAGTGAAATTGATATTGAAAGATAAAGCTGTCCATATGGTTACTTCGGATAGTTGTATTTTTAATGAAAATGGGAGCTAAGGAGCTTCCACTTTTACCAACTGATGTTCCTAGGCTACCACAACACCAATTAATATCACTAGTTGACAAATTGAAACCAAAAGGGTCTAAATGGGTCCAAATGAAACAGCGCCTTTTCTCCTTCAAATTAACGTCAAAATTCCAGTTTATGTCACAAAAACTGAAAAAGTTCCGCTGAGGGAAAGAGATGGCGATGGATAGACGACTTGTATATCTCTGTTTCTTTCTCTCAAAGGAACTACTCTCGTCATGACGTAATGGTAGGTCACCTGTCATCTATTTCCCAGTGACTAAACACGATGTTCTGTTGTCCACAGGTTTCCATTTGAGTGGTGTGGTGCGCGCGCCTGCCGCCGTGCCTCCCTGCTCGGACCCGGAACGGCTATACAGGGTCACTGTCTCGTTCGACAGGTAAGCTACACACTGATATTGAATAATGTAGATTTTAGAAATAGGAATACTTCGGAACCAGAGGCCGTATCACGAGCTCATATCGCGATCCAGTTTAGGCTGTGGGAAAGAGAGAGCTATACAAGTCTTCTAGCGCCATCTCTTTCCCACAGCCTTAACTGGATGGCGTTAAGAGTTCATGGTAGGCCACCAGGGGTCACAGGAATAAAATAATCGATGAGGATACAAGAAGGAGGTTATATTTAGAAATGTTTTTGGCTATACTGGTCCTGGAATCCATCTTTTGATGATTAAAACCAACTTATTCCTCGATTTTTCTCAGTAACAACCTCAGTCAATATTTGAACGCGAATTCTTGATTCTCGTGATAACTTAGAAGCTTAAAAACTTGAAGAAAAATAAAGCATAGTCCACTGAAGCGAAATCAATAGTTCCTTCAACCACCAGCTTACAAGAAAACAAAGAAGTTTTAATAGAAAGGGTCACAAAGGCCCTACTATTGTTTATTCTAAAAGGGCACTTTTTACCCAAAGGCCGATGTGCGCGCATAATAGCTATTGTGTAGAGAACTTTGTCACTTTCAATAATAGCGATTGTCGTTTGCTTTACGATAGTATTCTCTGGAGCTAAGTTGTGAGACTTTTGGTAGTATGTCAAGGATAAAAATAATAATCTTTAAGACTTCTGGGATTCGGAAGGATTAAAATCGTATTACGGTGTAGTAAGAGTTTATTTTTTTGTGTTGTAGGAGTCTTAACACGCTCAGCGCCGGTGTATCCTTAATGACACACCCTAGGGTTTTTTGTCACAGGCCAGTGTATCCTTAATGATACACCACACTGCCCCGTTTTCGGTGGCCAGTTCATCGCCGGTGTATCCTCAATAATACACTCTAGGGTTTTTTGTCACAGGCCAGTGTATCCTTAATGATACACCACACTGCCCCGTTTTCGGAGGCCGGTGTATCCTTCAGTATACACCGTTTCATACATTTTAGTAGGGGTTCAAAAGCGTTGGCCCTGGAAAATATGCATGTACCCTTTTTCAAAAATTGCCTTGGCGCTGAGTGTGGTAGTAAGGCCCTCTGCTCATGATAAGCTCCTTTTACTCCTACCTCAAGAGAGAACACTAGAATTATTTATATACGCTTGGATTGGACAACTATTTTGATGCATAGAAAGCTTCAACTTAAATCGTTTAGAATTTTTTCTTATTAACAGTTAAAAATAACAATAAGGGAGCTTGCAGATGACGCGATGCGACGCAATCCGACCGATTCCAACTACAAGTGAAAATCATCCTTACCACCACGACATAGGACATAAAACGTTGTTCGGTTACCCACGGGTAGATGAAAAACAAAACACGCTCGCCACGACGACGTTAGTCAGTCGAATTGCATCATTATATCGTAGTAGCAAGGACGATTTTCATTTTTAGTAGTAGAAATTGCAAATCTCACTTATTGCGTCTTGAGCAAGCTCCTTAATTAAACCATTTGAAACAAAAGCTTTCCGTCTTACCACAAGAACGATAAACATGTGTTGAACAGTTGTCTAAATAAACTGTCAACGTCAAATCGACATTTCACGTTGATATAAGGGTCGTTTTGCAGTTACACTTTTTTAAGGCGGAAAGAGTTTGACCTCGGTGCTAATCCAATCTCTCCCACAGATGCAAGATCACGGGAGTAACGTGCAGCTGCGAAGCTCGCGACATCTTCTGGTGCCAGCATGTGGTGGCGCTGGCGCTGTACCGCATCCGGAACGCAGACTCCGTCAGGTTGAGGGTGCCTATCTCAGGTGAGACTTCAGACCTTTATCTTTTTTTTTTTGCCACCATCAGAGTAACTTAAGGCAAGTCTACCTTTTTCTCAAGATCCTTCACCGATGTCCATGAAGTCCAAGATAAACTTAAAAAGACACATTGAAACTTGCTTGGGTTTGAAGTTGAACTCACAAACTCATGCATGAGCAGCAAACCTTCAGAAGAATGAATATCCGGGCCAAAACGATGTGAACGACCTCAAAGTATTCTCAGAATCATTTTGTAGCCATTAACCTGATCCAGATCATATTTCATATGGAGCAACTGCTTATCTGACCTAGTTAAATAAAACCACTAAATATTCTTCCAGAAACCTTGCTGCAGATGGACAGACAACAGCTCCAGAAGTTCGTGCAGTACTTAATAGCGGAGCACCACACCGAGGTGCTTCCAACGGCGCAGAGGTTGGCTGACGAGGTCTTGCAGGCCAGATCGGCTATCAACCGGATCTGTGGGGCACCAGACCCGACGGCTGGGCCTCCGCCCGATGCACACCATGCCTGGCACTTGGATGAGCAGCAGGTTCGTAAGGAGTTCCTACGAATACCTCTGTTTTTCTCTGTTATTCTTTGCCTATTATATTCGTAGCGGGATCCGTCATCATCATCTTATAGCAGTCCATTGCTGGAGATAAGCCTCTTCAATCGCACGCCATCTCACTGAACGGCTATTCTAATCCAGCTCCGAGTCTGGGGCATCCCACCATACGTTTGCCGAATCGCAGTCTCAACATGAGAACACATCTACCCCAACGGTCATTGTTTCGACGACTAATATGGCCGACTCATTGCCACTTCAGCTTCCTTATTCTATGGGCTATGGTAATCTTGTTGGGGAAAACAAGATAGTGAAATTCATTCTTCGTGACTTTGCCTAGCTTTATTGCTTCAGCAGTTTTCTGGTTGTCACCAAAGTTGATTCTGATTGGCAAGAATTGCGATGTGTAACATCTACATTATATTTTTTGGATCATACTTTGGTGTGAGAAAGTAGCTGTTAGATGTTTTTTATAGCTCCATTTCTTTCCTACACTGAACTAATACTTGGAGTGAAAGATTCTGTCGTAGTACCTTCAATTGTTGAAGAAATATGAAGTAGACTTTCATTATTGTGTAATGTTGGTTTCAGGTCTGCGAACAAGTGCGAGCGTATTTATTACAGGGGACATATTACAATGCAAATAAACAACTTAACTCATTATTTTCTAAGGTAAGTTGCAAACCGACTTTATTTTTAATTATGTGACAACACGGCTGAGCGAAACTATGTACTTGCCAAACTTGGCATTTGTAACCATCTTTTGAGACACCAGATAAATTCAAACCGTACCCGACTTGATGCATATAAACGTACTAGCGACCCGCCCCGGCTCCGCACGGGTGCAATCTTTATAATATTATTAAAATTGCGACTATAATTTGAGATTTAAACTATCCTATCTCTCAAGTTGGATCGAACTGCACATGGTGTGCGAATTTTATTATAATCGGTTAAGTGGTTTAGGAGTCCATTGAGGACAAACATTGTGACACGAGATTTATATATATTAAGACTAGTCCAATAGTGCTTGAATTCGACTTGTCGAATTGTCTGTGTATGTTGAACATTTTCACTGGTCAACTGCTCGAACATTTTAAGCAGCAAGTTATGCAGCTAGCCTTATAATTACTAAATTTGTAACCATCTTTTGAGACACCAGATAAATTCAAACCGTACCCGACTTGATGCATATAAACGTACTAGCGACCCGCCCCGGCTCCGCACGGGTGCAATCTTTATAATATTATTAAAATTGCGACTATAATTTGAGATTTAAACTATCCTATCTCTCAAGTTGGATCGAACTGCACATGGTGTGCGAATTTTATTATAATCGGTTAAGTGGTTTAGGAGTCCATTGAGGACAAACATTGTGACACGAGATTTATATATATTAAGACTAGTCCAATAGTGCTTGAATTCGACTTGTCGAATTGTCTGTGTATGTTGAACATTTTCACTGGTCAACTGCTCGAACATTTTAAGCAGCAAGTTATGCAGCTAGCCTTATAATTACTAAATTTCAAAAAGCTTTTTCAATACACAGAGCATCAAATCCACAGATTTCTTATTCCACATTCCAGGTAAGAGAAATGCTCCGTGCCCAAGACTCCAACGGTCCACGAATGTTGATGCTGATGACTGAACAGTTCCTATCCGACCCTCGGCTCCTGTTGTGGAGGAATCAGAACACCCCTATGACAGAAAAGTGCCGGCAGTTGTGGGAACAGCTAGGGGCGTTATGGGTCAGCATAGTCCTGGATCCGGGCAGTAATAAGCATCATAGAATACAATGGAGACATCTGTTAGAGAAGTGGTCTGCTGTAGAAGTTTGTCCGACTGAAGATCCCGATTATCGGTCTTTTCCTTTGGTATGTATGATTTATTGAGTTTTGTCAATGGTTTTGCTCGCGTGGTAGTTGGAAATTATCGCACGCAACCTGGGATAAAAAAAAATTGGTATTCCAGAGTATAATTTATTTCTGGATTCGTTCAGCCGTATGAATATAACTCGTGTGGGATACCAGTATGACTTCACCATTAAGACGTACTCTTGACTACAGTGAAGTTTCAATCTTTCGGGTCATAAAGAAAACTAACACTGCCATCTTGATTTTTCTACACAATTTGACAGATGTCAACTAATTGTCAATGTCAGTCAAACGACAAATGATCTTTGCAGTACTTTACATGGAATATTTACATCCTTGTTCCACAGTACGCGAGAGAAAGGGAAAGAAACGAGAGGGATCGAGACAGAGACCACCGAGACAGAGACAGAGAGAGACATCGCGACCGAGAGGAGAGGGACAGAGAGAGACTGCGAGAACGAGAGGAGAGAGATAGGTGAGCTTCAGCACTTGCTATTATGTACTGATTGAATGTAAACTCTATGGTACGGTATATTAAGTTGATTTTGGACTGACATAAATAACGTTATTTTATTTTGTTTCAGAGAAAGACATAGAGAAAGACAGAGAAGAGAAATGCATTCCCATTCCGAGAGTTCCGATGAAGAATCTAGGCCTAATAAGTAAGTAGTTTCTCTATTTCTATTTCATACATTTTTTTGGCAGAAAAAGATAATACTATAATTATTATGTCAAAACCGTCATCGCGAAAAAACACATCAACTGGGTGTATAAAGTACGATTATTAATTCGAGTCAGTAAAATGACATTTGTAATGCATGAAATGTACTAAAACATGAATGAAATGTGACAGTTGCACTGTCATTTTACTGACTCGAATTAATAATCGTACTATAGGACAGAGGTATTTTGGCACTTGAGTAACATTGACAGCGGGAGGCGAGCGAAATTGGTGATTATAATTCCGTTTTTGACCGCGTGCCAAAAGATCTTTGTACAATTTTAGTGGGTGTTATGTTTTCAGTTCGCTTAAAAGGTATGCTTGCCTCTTCTAACATTATCAAAATGCCACATAAAAAATAGATCAGTTAATCACCTGGCTTGCCATTTCCTAAACTATATTGGAGTCGGCTTCCAGTCGATTTTACATAATATGGCAACGATCTATCTGACCTCCACTTTTGGCTGTTATTTTTAGCTATTTTTCTTTTCATTTCCAGTTATGAACGTGAATACAGGAGAGCAAGTAAGAGACTTAGACTAAACAACCAAAGATCCGCACCGCAGTTGACGCCACGGACTGTTTTTCACAAGTAAGTGACATACTGAAGCATTTTATATGCTGGGCAATGGCCCGCGACTTCCGCGGAGTCCGCGTTTCGAAGTTTCATACGTAATATCAATTCCAAAAACATGGGCCGATTGCCGCGGTATGTGAGTTTGTATGTTTGTAAACACACCCACGACACAGGATAAATTCCTAAGTGAGGGGATTAAAATTTAAAAAAAAATCGCCGTACCCCATCTTAGTGAGTACCTACGTCTTAAAAAGAACCCCTACCTATACAAAATTTAAAACCCCTAGCACTGACTTCTGAGATTTTGGGATAAATTAGTGACCTTACGCTGTTATATATTAAAGAAGACGGTAGCCCCCCCTAATCCCCCTAAACTAACCCCACCAATCTCCCCAGGGCGTTGGATGCGGTAGACATATCCTGGGAGAATGAGCACCTGAAGAATATCCTGGGCAGCGACGAGTACTGTGACCCCGACAAGCCGGAGAAGCCTGGCAGTTCTACCACCACCACCCTGCTGCCTTACCCCAAGTTCAATGAGGATGGACAGCCGCTGTGGCATGGTAAGGCAACAAAGTACCTATGTCACTTTGCTATGGTTTTTCCCATTAGGAATTCCTCAATAGCAGCTTCAGAGTGTGGATTGGTGCCTGGTTGATAACATAAGGGTCCTCTTCTGATCATATGGGACTAGAAACTTACAAATGCATTTTAATCCACCTTCAAAAAGGAGGAAGTTCTTTATGGAGCAAGAATCTGATTGGTCATCATGTCTGGCTTTTTCAAAACTGTGATAAAATTGCGACAGACTTCTACGATCCCGTTCTTGCTTTACACGATATGCATAGGAAAGACTGGTTGAAGCATCTGTCAGTCATCCATTATTATCAACGCGTGTTTACTGCGGTCCTGGAACACAACAGCAATCAAAGGAACAGGGTGGTTTCTAGTCAATCGTCATAATTTTCAATCATCATGAAAATGAACCAATTCTTACTTTTTAGCCATTCTTCCCTTAACTAAGTTTTTATTTTATTTAACTATTGTTGTTTCGTTGCAGAGCACTTGCCAGTGGTGGGTGCCCGTATCGAGGCGCTGCGAGCGCACGGCCGCGCGCCCGCAGCGCTGCGCCTGGCCGTCAGCGCTGCGAGGGCCATGCGACATCGGCAGGTAACTATAACAGAGCAAATCAGCGTCAATCGCATTCTCTCTTTTTAACCAGTAATCAATTTCATGTAGGTATTGCACAGCGGGTCTAAAATGGTCACTTTATTAACGTTACTAATTATAATATTGTTTACATTGTTTTTATCAATTATCTACTCTATAGCTTGAGCGATAGAGTAGAATATTCCACGTAACGAATTTTGTACAAAAATTGCGACAAAATTCGTACCATACAGAACACAATATTCCATTCACAAACCAAACAAATAGGTTTAACAATAGAGTAGATAGTTGATAAATAACAACCGCCTACGACCTTACAATTTAATTTTCTTCCTTTCTTGTCCTACAGGAGGTGTCAGCGCAACGCTGGCAGGCGGCGGGTGGCGGCGAGGCGGGTTCGAGCGGAGCGGGAGCGGGTGCGGGCGCGTGCAGCGGAGCGGGGGCGTGCGCGGGCTCGTGCGGCGACCGCGCCAAGCTCAGTGCTGTGTGCGCGCACATGGACTTTGGTTCTTGCCTCACTAGCGCCGCCACCTGTGCCTTGTCGCACTCGCAGAGGTGTATTGGGAGAGGTGAGAGTACTTTCAATACACACACAATTTCGCATTTAAAATATTACAACGACCGGCCCCGGCTTCGCAACCAATTTAGATGTAAAAAAAGTGCGTATAGTTTTGATTTAACCTCATGTAGTTTCGCCAGTGTTATGGAGCAGCCACACACTCGTCGAGTGGTATGGGAAGTAACGAGGAAAGGAGGCAGAGACATAGTGTGGCAACGTTACTCGTCATGCTCCTCGTCCTGCCCCTTTTGTCGGTTTTTGCGCGCGAGTCAAAGGACCGGCAATACGAGTGCGAGTGGCTGGCCACATAATCGCGCGGCCGCAGTCCGCATCGAGCGGTCGCGCAAGACGCACGCGTTGTAAAATTGGAAATTATGTCGTCGCCAAGAGTGGAATGGTCAAATGAAAAAGCGTTAATGTTTATTGATTTTTACTACATATTTCTTTTTACTACATATTTCTTTTTATCAAGTTAATATAATTAGCTATATACTAAAAATGCATAGCGCGCACGCTGCCACCGTTTCAACGTCCATTGTCTCACCAAGGCAAATGACAAGTGAGGAGCGTCGCGATTAATTGCGCGAGTAGAGCAGTGTGTGGGCAGAGAGGGCAACATCGCGGCAAATCACGGCAGCGCGAGGAGCAGAGCGATGAGCAGCGCGAGGAGCATAGTCTGGCCGCAGCATTAAAGCCCATGAAAGCTCCGGGAAATCGATATCTTTGACGATTTTTTTTTTCTAAAATATAACTTTATTACAATGTATTACTGTTACTGTCAGCCTGTATCATCCCACTGCTGGGCAAAGGCCTCTCCCCATGACTTCCAACTATTTCGATCTGGAGCTAACGTGAGCCAAATACATATTGTTACGAGCTGGGTATTGGGATAAATTAATTAACACCAATTAAAACCAAATAAACTTTAATCACACACGAATCACAAATTAAAACAATCACTAAACACTACTCAGCACATATACACACTCTTAAACACACGTAAAAGTTACTTAGAGATCGCATGTAGTTCACTTCGGGTCGCCTCGATCGTAGTCAAAAACAGACTGACTCAGGTCGGCAATCGGCCCCCTATTTATATTTATTTTTTTATTTATTAAACTTTATGCACAACACTGTACAACGGCGGACTTAATGCCGTAGGCATTTTCTACTAGTCTACCTTGGGGTGGTGCAGAGATAAAACATAGTAGGTGCAATAAAAAAGAGAAGTATTTCTAGAGAAATAATAATTATATTATAATATGTATATAAAAATAAATAGGAAAGAAAATAAATACATACATATAATACATACATACACTCATAAATACATACATACATAATATACACACTTTGTGCAGAGAAAAGAAAAATAAATGGAAATACTGCCAACCAATTAATTATTAATCGAATCTGCTAGCTTCTTAAGTAAAAATCTATCCCGACCGGACCCACTAGATGTTTCTAGAAGATGGTCGAATGTTCTGGAAACATCCATAGACTTCGACATAGTCCCATTCCTTCTGGAACTTCAGAACCATCTCGAAACATCTAGAACAGGGTAGAATTTTCTAGAAACTTCCAGACCAATCTTCAGTAGAATAGTGGAGAACCTTGTGGAACCTTCGGGAAGCTTACAGATTGGTCTCGTAATCCGATCGACGTAACAATATAATAATCCTCATAAATCACTTTGACTATTATTGAATACGGCATTAAAATACGTTGCGGAATTTGAAAGATCTAAGCTCACAGACAGACATGTTTTGATTAGTAGGGAGACCGGATCCTGCGACACAGGGTAACCTAGTGCAGGATCCAGTATCTCATTGAAATATTGTAACACTTTTTATGAAATAGGGTTTTTTTTTTGAGTACCCCTTGTAGTTTCTGAGGTTTCGTGATGAGTGAGTGGACTTTCGCTTTTATTTATTAAGAAGATGGTAGACCTCCAGTTCACCCTCAAAACTAACACCACCCATCTCTCTTGTCACAATCTAAAATCTACCCTTTTCTCCCTACAGACAGTAGATGTTGGACGGGCTGGACGTTAGAAGCCATCTGGTGTGTGTACGAGTGCCTCGCGGACGCATGCCTGGCGCCTGACGACCAGCGCGCGTCTCCCAGACTACACACCGCGTACCTAGACGAGGAACCCAACACTGGCCTACCACCTAGGTAAGAACGGGAAATGATCATAAAATCTCTTTAGGAAGTGATCATCATATCATAGTTTAAGTGAACTGTTTGTGTTCTTTTTATGAGAATAAACTCTTTAAACCGATATCAGCAATTGAAGGAACATAGGCCTCTCCCTGTTCTCCCTGCTGGCCATTTAGAGAGACTAAAAGTCACTCAAAGAGCAATGGAAAGAGCAATGCTCGGAGTTACTTTGCGGGATAAAATCCGGAACATGGATATTCGGCGAAGAACCAGTGTCACCGACATAGCTCATAAAATTTGCAAGTTGAAATGGCAATGGGCAGGCCACATCGCTCGTAGAACTGACAACCGATGGGGAAGAAAAGTTCTCTCATGGCGACCACGGACCGAAAGACGCAGCGTAGGCAGGCTTCCCACTAGGTGGACCGACGACATCGTGAGGGTCGCGGGCAACCGATGGATGCAAGTGGCGAATTGTCGTTCGGCGTGGCGGTCTAAGGGGGAGGCCTATGTTCAGCAGTGGACATCTTCCGGCTGATGATGATGAGGCCTCTCCCATAGATTTCCAACAGGACCGGTTGGAAGCGGCTTGCATCCAGTACAATCCTGTAGTCTTCATCCTAAAAAAAATATCAAATGAGTGCACCCAGGGTGGTACTGGAGGGACTGTCAGATTTGTACTGACTAAAATCCACGGTGTCCTTCAATAGCCCTTTACGTGGCAGGGTAACGGCGGACCCCAGAGCTTTAGGTCCTGAGTTCAATTCTGGGGGCGGGCAAATTGTGTTATTGGGTTTTTAAATTAGGAATTTTTCTGTTGCAACTTTGAAGTCTGAATATTATGTAGTTACTGTTGATGGCAATAAACTCGCCCCCTATTCCACTTATAGTACACCCATCCCATATTTTAACAGTCTATTTTATAAATAATAATATTTAATTCTGTGACAGATATCAACATGTCCCCGTGGCTGGTAGCAAGAACCCGGACGAGACGTATCTGGCGCTAGCGTTGGAAGCGGCTCTACTGGGACTGGGTGTACAACGTATGCTGCCCATGGGACTTTATGCGCAGGAGAGGCATTGCAAACAGGTCAGTTCATGTTTATTCGTGACTAGCTGCTGCCCGCTACGACGTCTGCGTGATTGCGTTGAAGAAATAAAGGTTCATTGCTCGTTCCCCGTGATGAGTCAATGCGCTAAATCCTGGTCGATCATATCAGCAAGAACGGTCTTCATCTGGAGTTTTTTTACCTATGGACCAGATAGCCAAACCAATTTTCTTCCATTTGTAACAGCTACTTGAAACAGAAGTACAATGACGGAATGTTTGTAAGATCTGGTTTTACAAAAAAAAAAAAACTTACGTGCATAAAACTTAGGTCACCCTACTGGTAAGACAGGGAAAAAAGTCCAGATAAAGACCGATTTTGTCTGATGTGATCGACCAAAATTTAGCGTATTAACTCAAAAAGCTAATAACAGATAGCAGTTTGGACAAAAACCACAGAAACAAATGTTGGACAAATTACCGATTTTCGTTGATTTACTACTTTGTCAGTAACAACCCTAATTTCATTAAAACATTTAAATCTGGCAAGAAACTAACTAAAAGTGGATATTGAGACACAATTTTAGAAAGGTAATGAGACAAGAAAGCTTTTCCTGTGATTTGTAAACCAAGTGTCATACATTAAATTAAAAAATTGCTTTGAAAGGCAAGGGAAGTTTTCAGAAAACTTCAAAACAGAAATTTTGTGACACTTTATTTTCCAAGATATGTATGATTAATTTTATAACAAACTTGTATTCACTAGATTCAGTCATTCATATTCTATCAGAAAAGTATGAATTCTATGTGGTGACCATCGTTAATTTTTAACCATAAGCACTTAATGAGGGAGAGGTGGAAATTTTTCGAAAATCTTTAAAGTTCGATATCCCGAAATCTAGTCAGTTTGGACCCTATGTTGTCGGGGTTAAAATTGTTGCAAATAAGGTCTAGTCTCATTCATTTCAAGGACTGCATCGAATTACAAATCACCCTGTATATATTGCTTCCGCACCTTCCGCATGTGTACCTACTTAGATAGAAGGTTTTACAAAATTTTCATCATTGGTGGATAGTTCTGCCTTTGGCAGACGGACACAAAGCAGGAATAATTTCGTACTTTAACCTGTCATTACCCATCTCTGTCACTCCCGCGTAAATATAATGAGTCTGTAAAGTACCTAAACAGTCTAAGGCCAGGTTCACACGGCGATTATTTTCCCGTATACCGTGTACGAGATTTTCTCGAATAGAGTAGTGACAACAGAATATATAATGAAAACTTAAAAATTGTTTACACGGCGTTCATACGGGAAAATCCCGTGTTCGAGAAATATATTTTACCGTATACCGTGCGAAGTTGTCACCGGAACGCCGCGTCTCGAAACGATTTTATCGAATACGACATGCAGTGGCGCTTATGTTCATGTTGTCCCGTTCACACGACTCGCCCATTAAATACATGAAAAAATCGAATCGAATGGTTGCCGTGTGAACGATTGCATCGTACACGGTAAAACCGTATACGTGAAAAAATCGAATCGAATGGTCGCCGTGTGAACCTGGCCTAAGTAGGTAAAGAGGTCAATGTGCTAATTTGTTCCTGCTCTGCGACTGGACTTTGGCTATTCGACCGTGAGCCTGTATCGACACGTGTGTTATGCAGGAGGAGCGCCTGATCGCGCAGCTGCAGCGCGTGGAGGGCGAGGCGGCGGGCGGGGTGTGCGCGCGCGTGGCGGCCGCGCTGCTGGCGGGCGGCCCGGCCTCCTGCCTGGGCGCGCGCGTGCACCCGCGCGCCGCGCCCGCGCACACCTTCGCGCGCTTCCTGTTCCTGGCGCTGCTACCGCAGCACGCCGACCTGGCCTACCGAGTGGGGCTGCGGGCTATGAGGTATGTTGTTACTTCAGTCCTTCGATCGCCCCTAAATAGAACTAACACGTAAATAAAAATACATAGACGCAATGAAATTAATCGTTAAACATTTATCTTTCTTTCCGTCAGGTTGCCGATGGTGGAGGAGGCGTACGCGCTGGACGGCACTGCCACTGCGGGTGCGGGCGCGGCTGCGGGCGCCTGGCACACGCTGCAGCACGCCGAGCAGCAGCAGGCGGCACTCGCCAGCGCGCTGCTAGGTAACTTACAACTATTAGTTTTTGTATTTCTCGACCAAATACTGATATTCAAATTCAATCTTGCATTTAATTTTTTACACCCTGTATTATAATATTTGCTAAGACCAAAAGGCGCCGCGCAACGCGGAACAGCTAGATTCAAATAAAAATATATGCATTAAATTTTAATTATCGCTGCGCAGGAGCAGCCCGTGGCAACCCGGGTCGCCTGCGCGCAGCCCTGGGTGCAGCCCAGCGCCACGTGCGCTCGGCGGCGCAGCTGTTCCGCCTGGCGCAGGACGCGCTGCGCCACGCCGCGCCGCCCGCCGCGCCGCACCACCACCGGGACCTGCTGGCTGCCGCCTTCGAGCTGGGGCTGCAGGTAACACACACTATATTCAGGACGCACCACCACCGGGACCTGCTGGCTGCCGCCTTCGAGCTGGGGCTGCAGGTAACACACACTATATTCAGGACGCACCACCACCGGGACCTGCTGGCTGCCGCCTTCGAGCTGGGGCTGCAGGTAACACACACTATATTCAGGACGCACCACCACCGGGACCTGCTGGCTGCCGCCTTCGAGCTGGGGCTGCAGGTAACACACACTATATTCAGGACGCACCACCACCGGGACCTGCTGGCTGCCGCCTTCGAGCTGGGGCTGCAGGTAACACACACTATATTCAGGACGCACCACCACCGGGACCTGCTGGCTGCCGCCTTC
Source organism: Agrotis clavis (assembly GCA_954870645.1). Classification (NCBI taxonomy): domain Eukaryota; kingdom Metazoa; phylum Arthropoda; class Insecta; order Lepidoptera; family Noctuidae; genus Agrotis; species Agrotis clavis. Next base: position 19,988,886 of record OX940932.1, on the reverse strand, counting down.
GAGCTGGGGCTGCAGGTAACACACACTATATTCAGGACGCACCACCACCGGGACCTGCTGGCTGCCGCCTTCGAGCTGGGGCTGCAGGTAACACACACTATATTCAGGACGCACCACCACCGGGACCTGCTGGCTGCCGCCTTCGAGCTGGGGCTGCAGGTAACACACACTATATTCAGGACGCACCACCACCGGGACCTGCTGGCTGCCGCCTTCGAGCTGGGGCTGCAGGTAACACACACTATATTCAGGACGCACCACCACCGGGACCTGCTGGCTGCCGCCTTCGAGCTGGGGCTGCAGGTAACACACACTATATTCAGGACGCACCACCACCGGGACCTGCTGGCTGCCGCCTTCGAGCTGGGGCTGCAGGTAACACACACTATATTCAGGACGCACCACCACCGGGACCTGCTGGCTGCCGCCTTCGAGCTGGGGCTGCAGGTAACACACACTATATTCAGGACGCACCACCACCGGGACCTGCTGGCTGCCGCCTTCGAGCTGGGGCTGCAGGTAACACACACTATATTCAGGACGCACCACCACCGGGACCTGCTGGCTGCCGCCTTCGAGCTGGGGCTGCAGGTAACACACACTATATTCAGGACGCACCACCACCGGGACCTGCTGGCTGCCGCCTTCGAGCTGGGGCTGCAGGTAACACACACTATATTCAGGACGCACCACCACCGGGACCTGCTGGCTGCCGCCTTCGAGCTGGGGCTGCAGGTAACACACACTATATTCAGGACGCACCACCACCGGGACCTGCTGGCTGCCGCCTTCGAGCTGGGGCTGCAGGTAACACACACTATATTCAGGACGCACCACCACCGGGACCTGCTGGCTGCCGCCTTCGAGCTGGGGCTGCAGGTAACACACACTATATTCAGGACGCACCACCACCGGGACCTGCTGGCTGCCGCCTTCGAGCTGGGGCTGCAGGTAACACACACTATATTCAGGACGCACCACCACCGGGACCTGCTGGCTGCCGCCTTCGAGCTGGGGCTGCAGGTAACACACACTATATTCAGGACGCACCACCACCGGGACCTGCTGGCTGCCGCCTTCGAGCTGGGGCTGCAGGTAACACACACTATATTCAGGACGCACCACCACCGGGACCTGCTGGCTGCCGCCTTCGAGCTGGGGCTGCAGGTAACACACACTATATTCAGGACGCACCACCACCGGGACCTGCTGGCTGCCGCCTTCGAGCTGGGGCTGCAGGTAACACACACTATATTCAGGACGCACCACCACCGGGACCTGCTGGCTGCCGCCTTCGAGCTGGGGCTGCAGGTAACACACACTATATTCAGGACGCACCACCACCGGGACCTGCTGGCTGCCGCCTTCGAGCTGGGGCTGCAGGTAACACACACTATATTCAGGACGCACCACCACCGGGACCTGCTGGCTGCCGCCTTCGAGCTGGGGCTGCAGGTAACACACACTATATTCAGGACGCACCACCACCGGGACCTGCTGGCTGCCGCCTTCGAGCTGGGGCTGCAGGTAACACACACTATATTCAGGACGCACCACCACCGGGACCTGCTGGCTGCCGCCTTCGAGCTGGGGCTGCAGGTAACACACACTATATTCAGGACGCACCACCACCGGGACCTGCTGGCTGCCGCCTTCGAGCTGGGGCTGCAGGTAACACACACTATATTCAGGACGCACCACCACCGGGACCTGCTGGCTGCCGCCTTCGAGCTGGGGCTGCAGGTAACACACACTATATTCAGGACGCACCACCACCGGGACCTGCTGGCTGCCGCCTTCGAGCTGGGGCTGCAGGTAACACACACTATATTCAGGACGCACCACCACCGGGACCTGCTGGCTGCCGCCTTCGAGCTGGGGCTGCAGGTAACACACACTATATTCAGGACGCACCACCACCGGGACCTGCTGGCTGCCGCCTTCGAGCTGGGGCTGCAGGTAACACACACTATATTCAGGACGCACCACCACCGGGACCTGCTGGCTGCCGCCTTCGAGCTGGGGCTGCAGGTAACACACACTATATTCAGGACGCACCACCACCGGGACCTGCTGGCTGCCGCCTTCGAGCTGGGGCTGCAGGTAACACACACTATATTCAGGACGCACCACCACCGGGACCTGCTGGCTGCCGCCTTCGAGCTGGGGCTGCAGGTAACACACACTATATTCAGGACGCACCACCACCGGGACCTGCTGGCTGCCGCCTTCGAGCTGGGGCTGCAGGTAACACACACTATATTCAGGACGCACCACCACCGGGACCTGCTGGCTGCCGCCTTCGAGCTGGGGCTGCAGGTAACACACACTATATTCAGGACGCACCACCACCGGGACCTGCTGGCTGCCGCCTTCGAGCTGGGGCTGCAGGTAACACACACTATATTCAGGACGCACCACCACCGGGACCTGCTGGCTGCCGCCTTCGAGCTGGGGCTGCAGGTAACACACACTATATTCAGGACGCACCACCACCGGGACCTGCTGGCTGCCGCCTTCGAGCTGGGGCTGCAGGTAACACACACTATATTCAGGACGCACCACCACCGGGACCTGCTGGCTGCCGCCTTCGAGCTGGGGCTGCAGGTAACACACACTATATTCAGGACGCACCACCACCGGGACCTGCTGGCTGCCGCCTTCGAGCTGGGGCTGCAGGTAACACACACTATATTCAGGACGCACCACCACCGGGACCTGCTGACTGCCGCCTTCGAGCTGGGGCTGCAGGTAACACACACTATATTCAGGACGCACCACCACCGGGACCTGCTGGCTGCCGCCTTCGAGCTGGGGCTGCAGGTAACACACACTATATTCAGGACGCACCACCACCGGGACCTGCTGGCTGCCGCCTTCGAGCTGGGGCTGCAGGTAACACACACTATATTCAGGACGCACCACCACCGGGACCTGCTGGCTGCCGCCTTCGAGCTGGGGCTGCAGGTAACACACACTATATTCAGGACGCACCACCACCGGGACCTGCTGGCTGCCGCCTTCGAGCTGGGGCTGCAGGTAACACACACTATATTCAGGACGCACCACCACCGGGACCTGCTGGCTGCCGCCTTCGAGCTGGGGCTGCAGGTAACACACACTATATTCAGGACGCACCACCACCGGGACCTGCTGGCTGCCGCCTTCGAGCTGGGGCTGCAGGTAACACACACTATATTCAGGACGCACCACCACCGGGACCTGCTGGCTGCCGCCTTCGAGCTGGGGCTGCAGGTAACACACACTATATTCAGGACGCACCACCACCGGGACCTGCTGGCTGCCGCCTTCGAGCTGGGGCTGCAGGTAACACACACTATATTCAGGACGCACCACCACCGGGACCTGCTGGCTGCCGCCTTCGAGCTGGGGCTGCAGGTAACACACACTATATTCAGGACGCATCACCACCGGGACCTGCTGGCTGCCGCCTTCGAGCTGGGGCTGCAGGTAACACACACTATATTCAGGACGCACCACCACCGGGACCTGCTGGCTGCCGCCTTCGAGCTGGGGCTGCAGGTAACACACACTATATTCAGGACGCATCACCACCGGGACCTGCTGGCTGCCGCCTTCGAGCTGGGGCTGCAGGTAACACACACTATATTCAGGACGCACCACCACCGGGACCTGCTGGCTGCCGCCTTCGAGCTGGGGCTGCAGGTAACACACGCTATTCAGGACGTTTGTCACGTGTACTCGCCAGTACTGCGAATGCTTTAAGTTGCGACCCCTGAAAGCGCCATGTTCTCCAGCACTTACATAGCCGAGGATGACGGCACAGTCTCATTCCACACAAAATATCTAGAACTTGAAGACTCGACATCTAGTCACCGCCAAAGAAGTCTAGAATAAAGGTCATTGATCCTAATAATGCATTCTCTGATTTTCTACCATCGTTCGAATTTCAAAATAAAATTTAAGGTCAAGGTTGCCTCTTACCACGATACGTTTGTTTTGATCGTATTACGACACTTTATTAACCGACCTCAAAAAAAAGAGAAGGTTCTCATTTCGAATGGCTTTGAAATATTGGAATACATTGGAACACGGGGGTCAACGAACTTTATTCCACACTTATCTGGCGGAAACTATAGTCATCAAAGCCTTATGACGTATTACTTCCAAAACTGACAGTTATTATTTATCCTGCAGGTGCTAAGGATGACACTGTCCTCAGTGAACTGGCGTCGGCGTGAGATGGTGCGCTGGCTGGTCACGTGCGCCACAGAACTGGGGCTGGACGCTCTGTTGTCCATCATGCAGAACTGGTCAGTATATTGTGACGTCAGACACTCGACAAACATAAATAATCAGTCTAGGAAAATCAACCGTTGAGAAATGTCTCTTTGGGAGAGTGAATAAATCTGAACGGCTAATAATCTGCTAAGCAGGCTTATTGCAGATTGGTAGACACATCTTCGAATATTTGGCTAGGACTTGTCTATTTCCTTTTTAATTCAGAACGCAAAAATACGGATAATTCCGCTATCTGTGTGTTTATAATAATAATATTATAATATTTTTATTCAGCATTCAAAGTGGCACATTACAATAAAAGTGTCTATAAAATAATTTTAGGTCTAAAAAGTTCAATGCCTGTACTAGGTTAAATTAATACCTGTATCACAGGCGGTACTAGTGCTACTATCTATTAATAATTACTACTTGGACATTACAGATTTATTAACAATATTTAACTAAACTTTAAAAATAGTAAAACAATGAATAGGTACATATTTTTATTATTATAATTAACTAAAACTATCATAATCATATCGTTTGTCTGTATGTAGCACCGAAGCTCTTAAACGGGTGAAGCGATTTCAATGCGGTTTCTTTATTTATTTCAGACAGATTTTTTAGCAATGGTTCTTGCACATTATTTATCGAAATCGGTTCAGCCGTTTCATAGTCTTTTGTTATATGATTTAAAAAAAAACACTAGTAATTTCTCTTTTGTCGTGGTTTACAGACATAGAAACAGACGTCCACAAACACCCAGACCCGAAACAAATAAGAATTTATTGTAGGTCATACAAATATTTGTTCCGAGGAGCTCGTGGCTAAATAATTACAGCCGCACAGGCCGATCATTCAGGTTAAGCCGCGCTTACCGAGGTTGGTCTGTGTATGGGTGACCATCCGTCATAGCGAGTTTCCTCCGTGCCTCGGAAAGCACGTAAAGCCGTTGGTCCCGTCCTGTCATTTGTAGATCTTTGACAGTCGTTAATCACAGTCAGAAGCTCTTAAGTCTGACAACAGTCTTACCATGGGGTATCTTATTACCCAGTTACTGGGTTGTGGAGGTCCGATAGGCAGTTGCTCTATGTAAAATACTGATATCTAACTGCATCTGGTTTGACTGGAAGCCGACCCCAATATAGTTGGGAAAAGGCTAGGCAAATGATGATACAAATATTTGTTCCGTGCGGGCATCGAAACCGCGACACGCCGTGCCGTAGTCGATTGCTTAACCACTGCGCCAACTGTGTTCTTTATATTGACTTATTATTTTTCCCCTACAGGTACGAACTGTTCACACCAACGGAAGCAACGGGTCCTGTAGCGGCAGCCGCCATGTCTCACCAGACGGCACTGCGGCTGGGCCTGACCTTCGAACAGCAGGAAAAACTCAGTGCCTGCGCCAGGACGCTAGCGCTGCAGTGCGCTGCTAAGGTACGTACTAACTTAACTGCAAGTCTACCGTAATCCAGGGTTCCTAACAGTGACTCCGGACCGTAAAGGGCTTTTGAAGGACACCGTGGATTTTAGTCAGTACAAGTCTGACAGTTCCTCCTGCACTACCCTGGGTGGGAAAATTAAAGTCTCTCGTTGACCTTTGGTATAATTATTGAAGCAAACTAGCGACAATTTGATCATTTGTTCTGATCGCGACAATATTGCTTGCTCGCGTGCGATTTGCGTGTGTGTTGACGACGCCCGCTCGTGATCGTTGGGCGAAGTGAAGGTGAAGTGGGAGCGGCGCACATGCGCAGGTGCGCGCGGGCCGCGCGCATGCGCAGGCTGAGGCGCGGGGCGAGGAGGCGTGTTAGCTACCCCTCTCCACCCGCTCGCCACGCAGGTGTGGTTTGCGCGTGTGTGCGCGCCAACTCCCTCACTACGTTACGGGCGCTAAACCCCGTCTAGGGACTAAATAAGTAACTGTCACCCCTTGGTTAACAATGTACTATTGAAAGTGTTAAAAAGAACCCTCCCTTTCCAGGATCCACCAGGCTGTGCCTTAAGTGCTCTGTCAGTGTGCGAGGGCTCTGCGGGTGCCTTCGAGGCCGCGTGTGCCGCCGTGGGTGGCGCGGCCGCGCGCGGGGCGCTCGCCTCCAGCCAGCTGTTCGCGGTGGCGCGCTACATGGAGCAGCGGGGACAGCCCGCGAGGGCCATGAGACTGGCCACCCTCGCCATGCGGAACCTACATCTACATTACAACCAGGTAAGGAAAAATTTAGAACGAAAAAAAAAATTCACCCACCCAGGACAAATGTTTGTGTGATGAGCACGATCATTTATTCTGTGTCTGGGTGTAATAATTTATCTATAATATTTATGTATTTAGAAATATATAATAATATAAGAATGCATATCAGTTGTCTAGTACCCATAACACAAGCTCTGCTTAGCTTGGGACTAATGGCGTTGTGTGATAGTTGTGGAATATTATTATTACTGTGTGTTTACCGCGCTTCGTTCTCTTTGCGTATAGGGTGAAATAATTTTGAGGAAAAATGGAGACATTACTTGAAAAAAAAAGTTATTTTTTTTTTCATTGACTTTACGTTCTATAAATGAAACCAATAAACCACTGGTTTCAAGGACAAGACTGTTTACACTAACACCCTGTATAGTTGGGAAAAGGCTAGGCAGATGATGAGAAGGGTGGTATTTCGAAGCCCATATTGCAATAAAATAAACGTCTCATGTTATGCTACAGGACAGTCATCCCGCCATCGCAGACATCCACTGGGCAGTGGCGCTTGCGCACTCATTGGGTCGCGCAGAGCTACAGGCGATGTTGCCGCTCTTGGTTAAGAACGTGCAGTGCGCGCCTGTGTTGGTGAGTACCCTTATTTTCTTATCGTGGTAAAATCATCAAATAATAATATTCTTCTTTATAACTTTCCTTTCCTTAAAACGTCTTTGCAAAGACGCGATGCGACGCTGGCTTTATTGTGTATTAGGCCGGCCACATACATCCGTTTTCCTGATCAGGAATCCTGATTCGTTTTCTATCCGAACATACTACATAGTGAATTCATACAAGTGTGTGTGCATGTTTTGTGTGTGTTGTTCAATTTCATTCATCATGACGAATTCCGAACGGAAAAAAAAACTGATGTATGCGGCCAGGCTAAGGGCGGCCACATAAATCAGTTTTTTTCCGTTCGGAATTCGGTACTTCAGTAAACCAAATATAAAGAAGATCGATGATGAAACGAATGCTCGTACTAACGCCCCCCTCCCCCCAGTCGGACGTGCTGCGTCGCTGCTGCGTGGCGGCGGCGGGCTGCTCGCGGTCGCGCGGCGCGCCCCCCCGCCCCCCCACCCCGCTCCGGCCGCTGCTGGAGGCCGCGCTGCGGGCGTACGCCTCCACCACGCACGCGCGGCTAGCACACATCTCGCCACGACACTACGCTGACTTCGTTGAGTTCCTTGGTATGTACCTATTACTTATTCTTATGTAAGCCATACACACATTACACACTAGCTAACTGTCTATCGGCACGTTCACGTGAGCCGCTGTGAGCGGGACTTAGCGCGGGGCAGCGAGCGTAAGATCAAATGTTTGAAACACGCCACGAAGCGCCGCTTTTTGGCATATAATTATTTATTCTTTTGGTCAAGTGTGAGTTGTCCACAAAAATAAGTGATATTGCCCAATTTTTGTGTCCTACTCCGCCGCGGAGCCACCATGTTAAAAACCGATCAATTATATCTTAAAATGATGTACGTCAGACGTACATAATGTACGTAAACTGTTATTGATGTACGAGTATCAGGTATTGATAAAATATGGATTGATAGTGGCTCTGCTGGGGAGCATACTCTCTAGCAGAGCCACCTAGAATACATACTCAGGAATGTTAAACCTTACTGTTTTTCGATGAAAGCCGTTGTACGTATAGTGCTTATAACGTACGTGTTGAAAAATATTATTATTAGTTAGGGGTTTTTTTAACCGACTTCAAAAAGAAGGAGGTTATCAATTCGACGGTATGTTTTTTTTTTTTTTTTGTGTGTTTGTTACCTGATTACTCCGCCAATTGTGGACCGATTTTCAAAATTCTTTTTTTGTTCGAAAGGAGATACTTCAGGAGTGGTCCCATTGTCACCATGTTAGGATCTGATGATTGTATCCTGGAGAAATCGAGGGCAACCCTCAAATTTTATAGGCATACACATCGTTTTTCACAAATTTTATGAAGTAATTTAAGTATTTGCGTATGGTAATCATCATCTCATGTAGATAAGCTGATGATGGAAGGTACAACTCCTCAAGTAAGAAAATTATGTTTGTTTTCGCATATCTCCGGAACTACAAGTCCGATTTAAGTAATTCTTTTTTGTTGTACTAGGTATCGTTCAACTTAGGGAATACTGCAAGTTTCATCAAAATCGGTTCAGTAGTTTTTGAGATAGGGCATTATGAATGTGAGAGATTTAACGATGTTATTACCGGTGTTACGGATTACAAAATTCTAGTGCTTATGTAAGAAAATGATGTACTCGTATTTGACAAAAATTGTGGTTGAATATTTAAACTAAAAAGAGTAAAATAAAAACTTTTTCAAAAAAAATGTAACCGCCTTCAAAAACAACCACAAAAAAGGGTAAAATAACCTTCAAAACTTTTCTTTCGGAAGTCGGTGGGCAAAAAGACAATGAAATGAATAAAAAAAAGTCACCGACTTCCGAAAGAAAAGTTTTGAAGGTTATTTTACCCTTTTTTGTGGTTGTTTTTTATTTTAATTTTTACAAAATGTTCATATAGAAAGCGCCTGCTTTTGCCTTGTCTTGTCCACGACACCACAAAGGTGTGGTTTTAGGGTTCCGTAGTCAACAAGGAACCCTTATATATCCTGTCTGTTGTCTGTATCTAGCTCAGAAACAATTACCTCCTGTACACGTAAAGTGAGATGTTAATTTTTTTCTCATGTTCTCCGTAGTGGATGTCGTCGTATTGGTCTATAAAAAACCTTGCGGGTTTGTATAAAAAATCGATTAAGGGATCAGTTAGTAAAATGTAAAATAATAAGTTTTAAAGTGTTATTTTTTATTAGACACGAGTTGTGTTTGGGTGTGAGAAAAAAACACGGGCATAGTTTATAAAACGAAGTTTCACGGAATTCTAACACAGCTAAGTAGACTATCCAAGTTTACGAGTTCTAGTCGACCAATTTACAAAATATACTTGAATAACATATTTCCTTATAATGTATGAGAGGACATATTTCTCAACTGCAAATGTACATAAATTAAGTGTTTTTTTTATTATACCACCTAGGATACGGAACCCTTCACATTATGCATTCCAACACGCATTTACCGGCCATTTTTATGAGCAGCTATACCGTAACGATTTGATAATTATTAAAACAAAATTTATGCTGCTAATACAAATCATTAAATAGAAATTACAAAAAAAAACCAGAATAAAAAATGACTTCTTGGTACTTACTTTTTTTTTTGTTTTTTTTTTAGCGTGGTAAAATCATCAAATGAGTCCTCCCACCCCGGGCAGGGCGGGAGGGACTGTCAGACTTGTACTGACTAAAATCCACGGTGTCCTTCAATAGCCCTTTATGTTCCGGGGTCACGGTAAGGCAATAAGTCCCGTGACCCCGGCAGGCTTTGGCCCTATGAGAGGGGGCCCCGTCATTTTTGCTGACTCTCTTTTAGGCGCGCGTGGAACACGACGCGTCGTCGACCCGGGCATGGTCCATGGTCGGACAGCGAGTTGCCCTTTACTCGCTGTCCGCATGCCAGCGCCTACGGTGGCCGGAGATCGTATGCCGACGTCCGACGCCGTGGGCGTCTACCACTGCGGTTGGGGCGGAGGGAGGACGCTGTCCTCTCCCTCTCGCGGCCCGCCTCCTCCTTCGCGAACATTACTGCTTCGCAGAAGGAGGCGACCGCTTCCCACTCCGTCTCGCCCCGCAGCATGGCCGCAACCAATGCCGGGCGCGAGAGGTCTCCGCCTATCGCCTCCGTGAGGACACGGCGGTGCTCTGCCCAAGCGGGGCAGTCCTGCACCGTATGCTCCACCGTGTCCTCCGGGCGATCTGACTTCTTGGTACTTGGTATTAATCTGATCTGTTTTTCTGGAGGCATTGGTGACTACAAAACGAACTGTCTACGACGTAATTCAGAATGGGAGTTATACGACGATTTGGTCGATAAATAAGGCTGTTCCAGTTGGTGACGGCATAGTAGTTAATTCCCATCTGCTGATATATGGACGCTGGAGAGCATACAAAAACAACTCGTGTTCGAATTTTGAAAACACTTTGCGCCCTAGCGCGCAAAATGGGGTTTTGCGCTTAGATTTTGAATGAGAAATAGGCTGTGTTTCCACTGAGGCGGAGCGGAGCAGAGCGGAGTGCGATTCACCAATCACATGGCTTGAGTGGAGAAGAGATGTGGATTTCAAGCCTTGTGATCGGTGACCGCCCTCTGATTTGCTCCGCTCCGCCTCAGTGGAAACGCAGCCTTAGGATCTTTCCGAGCGTGTGAGGTGAAAAGTTACTTTTTACATTTTTGTGGTGGTTTTTGCAAAAGTTTAATTTTTAAACAGTTTTTTTTTTATTTAATGTGCAATAACCGCCTTTGTCGCAAAAGGTAAAGCATTTTTGTGAAAAAAAAATTGACTCGAGACAGGACTTGAATCGCAACTTTCCGAAGCATTTAGTGTACTGAAAAGGAAGGTCGCAAGTTCAAGTCCTGACCGGAATTGTTTTTTCACCTCACACGCTCGGAAAGATTTTATTCCTCATTCAAAATCTGAGCGCAAACTCCATTTTGTGCTCTAGAGCACAAAGTGTTGTTCAAAATTCGAACACGTCTTGTATTCAATAATTCAATTGTTTTCTATACTGTCAGACGAGCCGCCCCCACTGCATTTCCTCGCTGTGTGAGGTGAAAAGTTGTGTGTTGCACTCGGCTGCAAAGTTTTTCTGCGTCTCGTACTTTTGAAAACTTCGCATCGCTCAGGATTCTATATTTGAACCGCTCGTTTCTCTCGCGGTTCAATCTTAGAATCCTTCACTCGCTCAGTTTTAAATTCAAGTACTCGCGCCAAAAATCAACTTTGCCTTGCATAACAAATAACTATTTTCTTTCCACAAATAAATTAAGTCAAGTTTTTTAAGTTTTGTTAAATTAGGTACGAGTTACCCAGTATTGTTTTTTATAAAATAAATGTTATATAAGTTATGTTAACAATTTAACTGAAAGGCAGATTCTATAACAACTTTTGCTGATACAAAATAACCCATGTGATTGACTCGTCTTGTGACATCACAGCGGCTTTCTTCTAGACCTATCTAATGGCATCCCACACTACGAATTTCAAGAGAAAAAATTACATCCCATTTGAGGTGTACAGGAGGTAATTGTTTCTGAGCTAGAAACAGACAACAGATGGATATAAAGGGTTCCTTGTTGACTACGGAACCCTAAAACCACACCTTTGTGGTGTCGTGGACAAGACAAGGCAAAAGCAGGCGCTTTCTATATGAACATTTTGTAAAAATTAAAATAAAAAAACCCCTAACTAATAATAATATTTTTCAACACGTACGTTATAAGCACTATACGTACAACGGCTTTCATCGAAAAACAGTAAGGTTTAACATTCCTGAGTATGTATTCTAGGTGGCTCTGCTAGAGAGTATGCTCCCCAGCAGAGCCACTATCAATGCATATTTTATCAATACCTGATACTCGTACATCAATAACAGTTTACGTACATTATGTACGTCTGACGTACATCATTTTAAGATATAATTGATCGGTTTTTAACATGGTGGCTCCGCGGCGGAGTAGGACACCAATTTTTTAGTGCCGTTCGACTGTTAAGTTTACGGAAGTGCGATCAATGAACGGAGATCTTTGTCAATAGTGCTTCCGATATATCTACAGTTAGTTTTTGGCTAAACGTTCTGTCTAGAAATAGAGATTTCTATTAACTGTGATTTCTACAAGCGATGTTCTATTTAACGTTCACATCATAATAATAATCCACACTCTAAAAAACATTGTCTATAACACTATTGACTATACTGGATCAATTTGAGGTTATCACCTACATGCAGTTGCATAGTATAGGAGACTTCGCATTACGTTGTGTATGAAGCACCTTATAGACGAGCAATAAGCAACGCTTTTAAATTCACATTAGGTACGTAACGCTTACGGCCGAGACATAATTTTATCTTTACTTATCCTGTTTTTCATTCCCACAGGCAAAGCTTGCGACACTTTCGCGCTAGCTCCCGACGGGCCCCATCAATTCGCCGCATTACTCCAAGAGATCAAGCTCAAATACAAAGGAAAGAAGAAACTCATGTTCCTCGTCAAAGAAAGATTCGGATGATCCAACAATTTAACTCGTTACAAAACCCACCGAATAAAAACGGTTTTTGTAGATACGGCATTCCATATTAAAAGAAAAAAGCATTTTCATTGTGATGCGTGAAAATTTTGTTGAAAATACGTGTGTATTACCGTTCTTTTTTGGTCTGTAAAATGCTACTGTTGTGGTTAAAGGTCTCAAGATGTTTTTAGTGTAGCCACATTAGAACTGGAGCAACCATCTTGTTTTAGATGCCATTCGCACCAGCGCTTTTTTAACGGTCGTTAAAAAAACGCCGAAATAGAACAAATGCATTCCCATGAATATGTCCACACGTCAACGCTTTAAAAGCGCGGCGCTTTTTTTCGATCTGTTGATTTTAAGTGCTGAGCAGTGACATTTAAGTTCAATTCACCTTTTTGTTCTTTTCCTGTGATTTTTTAACGACCGTAAAAAAGCGCTCGTGCGAATAGGGTGTATTCCATTTCCACAGATAATTTGCCAAATATAAACCGATATCTGTCTAGAAATACATAGAAAATAAAATACAGGCTGTCAAGAAAAAAAAACATTTAATATGTTCGCGCCTGCAAAACCTAGTTTGTATCTTTAACCACAGTGGTAGTAAAACAAAATTATGTGCAACTCATGGCATGCTATATAATTGTTTTGCGTGCAATCATTGTTTTCATTTCAAGTTTGTTTTTATTTTGTTAATATTGTGCAATAAGCTGCCATGATGTAGGTAAAAACCAATAGCTAACGATTTGTTAAGACGCATAATAACTATAGGAATACATTTTGGAAAAATAAGTTTATTCATGTATCGTATGATTGTCTTAATCACACTTTTAAAAAGAGTTAGGTAGGTCAAAATATTAAATGCCCGTGACATGCACTAGTGTGACAATGTCTTGCAAAAAAAAACGAGGACATGAACCGTTTTGTTCCACGGTTATTTAAGCTCGAAATAATTTTACCGTCGCGGTAAAAATCATTACCTCATGCAAGGTACACACAATCTCGTGTACCCGCCGTGTACCAAACCAGTCTATTCTAAAGTATTATTTTTATTTACTAATTATAAATAAATACGGCTGACCTCGTAATTTTCATTTTTTTATAATCGTAAGAAATGATCTCAATAATTCCATTTGTGTAAATAGAAACGAGTTTGTAAATATAGTACGGAGACAAGTTTAGTATTGGAAAATATTAGTTAATTAATGTAGGTAATGATTAGTGATGTGATCTGTGCGAGGATTGCGTGATGTACAAATTTTGTAAATGTCGGTGTGTTGTGAGATGTCGGGATGTAGGTGAAGAGGAGCGGTATTCGCACAAATCGCAAGTTGTTTGTAGGTATAGTGCCACTCGTATAGCGTCCAATAGCAATGGGATAATTCATAAAATATGACACAACACCAAAGAACTATATCATAAGTCCAAGTGTGAGATAGCAACGCCATCATTTTTTCAGTATTCTTGAGTATTCTGTATCTTTAGATATTTGTTTATGTTAAATTAGCTCCCCTTTCTGTTCTTATCTTAAACGGCACACCTGCAATGCTAAACATGGGATGCATAGTTTTAACACTCTTGTAAACAAGTTTATAAATAACGATAAAAATACGTTATTTAACTAATCACGCCGTATATCTCGTCTATTTTCTATTTCGTCACACAAATCTTATTAAAGAGATATCTTATTATTACTTTTGAAGATAATTTTACTGTTCATTATTATTTCTAAAACTCAGCCTTTTTCTTGTTTAGAGTAGAATATAAAATTTTAACAAGAAGTGCATTTATAAAGATAGAAATGATTAATATTTAAATAGAGATGATGTATGGATAGTGTTGAGAGAATAGTATGAATTGAATAGTATATAGACTTAATGAAGGACTTTTGTACTTTTTGTGGTGTGTATGAGGGTTGTGCAAAAAATATTTTGACATTATACAAAGGAACATACAAAAAATAATGTATCCGCTATATCAAAAAAAAAATGCCAACCCTATAATGTGTCAAATAAAAAAAAACAGGACATTAGTACTCATTATAATATTGATATAAATGTAAATATAAAAATATGATTTTTAGTTAGAGCGCTGATAGTAGACACATCCAATATCTTCCTAATCAGAGATTTTTACATGAAGAAGTAATATCAGGTAGAAAAGTGATCAATAGAAACAGTTAAATGTATGTTATTTATTATATACCGCTTTTTACATGTGTTATTTATACATACATAAAACGGCGTACCATAGCTAAGTTTAGGCTTACTTTAGCAGAAGCATATTTAGCTTGAGAAAATTCTGATGAGCAATTATACTAACTAAAAGGCAATAAAACGGTAACCTTTATAATATCTATTCTCAAGTTAAATATGATTTCTCAAAAAAATGCAAGTTTCAAAATATCAAAAAGGGAGGTTACTGTATGTGAACTAAAGCATCTCAGTCTGAACGCAGCGTGGCGTATGTGGTGTTTATAAAATTATTTTTTGTATGAAAAGAGAAATTAATTTCATAAGCAAATAACTTTTAAATGTCGAGCAATAATTTTGAAGCCTTCTGCCGGTCTGTCGTGATTTTGTGTACAACTTTATTGGTTGTCGAGAACATGTGTTTGTGTAGATTATTTAGTCAGTATGCGTGATCGTTGATCAATGAAGTCAGTCTAAATGCTACAGAAATACTTAGTTTTTGTTTTTAGCAAAATTTAATATTTGGAGATTATTTTGTCTATAAAATCATTTATGTAAAAGCATTTTATAATTACCTAATTTCTGTTCTATTCTCGCTTTTTTTGTAATCTTATTGAATAAGTAGTAGGTTTTTCAAGCATCGACTTGCCAACTTGTAACTCCAAGCAAATATTTGACCTCAAGTGCCTTCAGGCGAGTCCAAATAAGCCAGACCGGCTCTTACTTGGTTATGTTGTATTTTTATTTTGTACTCTGTCAGTGGTTATATTGTAATTGTGTTGTACGTCAAACGTGGACACCCTTCAGTGCTGGTATTATGAAGGTGATAATTTCAATATAAATAATTGAAAAAATCTATTTTGTTTTATTCTATTCCGTATGTCCTGAGATGTGCCTTCTTTTCCTTGACAAGTGACAAATTGTTACTATTTCCGAACAATTTCATTTTCAAAAAAAATAATAAATAGGTAAGAAAAGGTAAGTATTTCATTTTTTGTTACCTCATTTCTAATTTTGAATAGCTCAAAATACAGAATCCCAGAATAAATGATCTATAATGTAGATCTGTCCCAGTTTTATAACTGTTAATTTATTACTGTTCGTGAATTTCGCTAAAACTCAAGAACGGCTGGACCTTTTTGGAAGTCCAGGGAAGGTTTAAAAGACGAGTAATTAAAATAATTATTACCTATGATTAAAAAAAAAAGATTCTGAGTCCGTACAAAGTTTGCCGGTCAGCTAGTCAGGTATCTTTTTTTACAACATTTCTTCTTTATCTCGAAAGTAGTCAATTTTAATGAGACAACACGCCAACGCCTGTAACATGCTGTTTAACAACATATTGGAGCAATGTTATTGTAAAACGCCAAAAAGATGTTGTTAACGAAACAGTGGAACAAAATATCAAACATGTCCGTGATACGGTAAACATCAAAGGACCGCGTAGGTACAAACCCTAGCTAGCACATCAACCTCCCAATCTGTTAAAAAAATTCCAATCGAATGAGAACCTGCTATTCAAGTTATTTGACAGATTGGGGAAGGTTGATGTGCTGGCATCTGTACTAGACAGAGTTCACCTTTTTGCTATACCTAGTGTTCGGTGAAGAACGGGAGTTATTACATAGTTGCAAGAAACTAATTGGTGACTTACAACATTATTTTAGTATGAATGCATACATATTTGCAAAACCTAACTAAGTAGTTTACTCAGAATCAGCAACTGAATCGATTCCAATATTTTTTACACCTAATGTATTTTTTGTCCCAAAAATATAATTATCTAAATCTTTCTTTTTTATTACTTGTTATTTATTGTTTATTTATTGTTATTTCCATACAATAACCATACGACTAGGTACCTATTGCCAAACTATTATCAAGGGTAGGTACCGCAAACTTTACTGCCGCGAAACGAGCAAGTGTTTTGAACGGACGTCGGGCAACCAGGTAAGTTAACAAACTTTTAACTTATTGTATTCAAGTGAAAGCGCACTTAGAGAAAAACGCTCATAATATATTAGTATGTAACTCATTGTTTGTGCGAGGCGGCGAGGGGTGCGATTGCGATGCCCGTATGCGGAGCCGTGCTGACCAATCAGAGCACCCCGTGGGGCTCTTGCGGCTAACCGCAACGCGCAGTAACTCCCCTCTCGGGCCCCTCGACTCGCTTGTCCCTCTCAGTAATCGAGTGCTATTCAACGGTTGATCACGTACGCGTTGCGTTGTTAAAATGAGTGTACATCTTTCCGATTCTGAAATGGTGCAACTTGTAGAACTTTACAAGGAATACGACTGTTTGTGGGATATGAAGCACGAATACTATAGAGACAAAGAAGCAAGGCAAACCGCATACAAAGAAATCACAAAGAAGTTAAACATTCCTAACCTAAAAGTAAAAGATATTCCGAACAAAATTAAAAATTTAAGGTCATCCTACTACCAAGAAATCAAAAAGATCAGAAGAAGTATTCGTTTAGGTCTTAGTGTTTATACACCTAAAGTGTCGTGGTTTCCAACCGTAGATGGTTTTTTAAGACCATTCAGACATGAAAGGAAAATTATTTCGAAGGTAAGAACCGATTTTTCATAAAAGAGTGATACGTTTACAGAGGTTGACCGAAACTAATTTAGATTGTTCCCTCCTACCTATTTCAAAATTCAATTGCCATTGTGAATAGGTACCTACTAAAAGGGTGAATAAAACTTAGTTCGAAGTTGTGGTTCGAAGTTACAATATTTTTCGTATGGAGTTGGCCTTTTGGGTTTATCTTTTTTGTGACATAATCGTGCAATGGAATGCAGTGGACCAGTGGGTTAAGTATGCATAAATCTTTGAAACCACGCGACGTATTTTGATGAGTTTTTTTAAATATATAGTGATTCAAGAGGAAGGTTTTAAGTACAAATCATGTATAATATAATAGAGATTTCACCCGTGCCACAGCCCGTGCGGAGACGGGGTGGGTCGCTAGGTTGTTAGGATGTTATTCTACTTTTATTATTTTAGTCTACATTTCACCTTTCGCGGGCGTGTAGTGTTGCCATTTCTTATTCAACACTACGTACATTTTCCAAAAAGTCGAACAAAATAATAAGTCGACAATCTGATAAAGGCGTTTGGTTAGCGCGCGAAATTCAAATCTTCTGATTTTAAATAGTTCGTGTTATGGCAAGAAATATTACCTTGGCTATGTGTCAAAATTGTTACTTTTTTTTTCTTCTTCGCCCTTTTTGGGCAGGCTAAGGTGTTAGACCATACCGCCTCGTCTTCAGTATTTTCTTCTTATTTCACAAATAATTAAGGCCGAAGCCTCGTCTTCAGTATACAAAATTGTTACACATTGCTTTTTTTTATTATTTACACCTATTGCACTTATTGTAGATGATTCATTTTAGGAACGAAGTTCCTTATCGCGCGTTGTGAAAGGGGGCTAGACGGAAAAAATTCTTACGAAAAGTTGTCACGACACTTTTTGCCATGTTACACACTATATGTTTCTCTGTCTGTCTCTCTCTCTCTTATAGAAAGCAAGCCAGATATTTTCATTTCTATTTCGCATTGAACAGTGTGGTGTCGCGACGATTATTTTTGTTGAGTGTATACAGGTTTTTTGTAAATAATAAATAATAAAAAAAAATAATAATAATTAATCCCTAATGAAAAAATATCGAGGTTTTCGTTATCGGTGTCGTTTTCATGGTTTTCCAGGGTGTTTAAACCGATGGTGCAGTCAAAATGTAAATCCAAGATGGCGGCAGCATAAATTATCGAAGTTTTCGTCATGGGTGTCGTTTTCATGGTTTTCGAGGGTGTTGAAACCGATGTTGCAGTCAAAATGTAAATCCAAGATGGCGGCTGCAAAAAATATCGAGGTTTTCGTTATGGGTGTCGTTTTCATGGTTTTCGAAGGTGTTGAAACCGATGGTGCAGTCAAAATGTTAATCCAAGATGGCGGCTGCAAAAAATATCGAGGTTTTCGTCATGGGTGTCGTTTTCACGGTTTTCGAGGGTGTTGAAACCGATAGTGCAGTCAAAATGTAAATCCAAGATGGCCGCTGCATAAATTATTGAAGTTTTCATCATGGGTGTCGTTTTCATGGTTTTCGAGGGTGTTGAAACCGATGTTGCAGTCAAAATGTAAATCCAAGATGGCGGCTTCAAAAAATATCGAGGTTTTCGTCATGGGTGTCGTTTTCATGGTTTTCGAGGGTGTTGAAACCGATGGTGCAGTCAAAATGTAAATCCAAAATGGCGGCTGCAAAAAAATATCGAGGTTTTCGTCATGGGTGTCGTTTTCATGGTTTTCGAGGGTGTTGAAACCGAGGGTGCAGTCAAAATGTAAATCCAAGATGACGGCTGCAAAAAATATCGAGGTTTTCGTCATGGGTGTCGTTTTCATGGTTTTCGAGGGTGTTGAAATCGATGGTGCAGTCAAAATGTAAATCCAAGATGGCAGCTACATAAAATTATCGAGGTTTTCTTCATGGTTGTCGTTTTCATGGTTTTCGAGGGTGTTGAAACCGATGGTGCAGTTTAAATGTAAATCCAAGATGGCGGCTTTTTTTTTTTTTTTTTTTTGGGACAAACCCACCACACTATTCCCAAACCACTGCAACTCCTGAAAGCCAGAATCAACAGTGGCAACCACCAGAAAAGCGCCGAGACAATGAAGTCTCGACGTGTCCCGGAGAATGAATTTACCTGTCTTGGATCCTGCACGAAATTAATCAGAAAAGAATAGTGGAGGAGTAGGAAAAATATGTTTCCACTTCCCTCCATGCAAGCAGGAGACAGAACAAAACAAGGCCAATAGGCACAAAGGGACATTACAACTGGGAGAAGCCCAGTTGCCTAGCACCACGGGTAAAAATGACTACTAATATTAATGGGTCCTAAATTGTGAGCTGCTATATTTGATTCCAATAATAGGTATGGCAAAAACGCTTGAACGCACGGAAGTTTGTTCGAGTTTCGACAAGGTCCGTATAATAAATGACTCCAGATGTAGTCTGAACAGCATCCAACATAATATTGCGTTCGTTTTGCCAAAGAATACACTCCCAAAGAATATGATGTGCTGATTGTTCATATTCACAGTCAGGTGTCGAACATTGACAAAAAGGCGAGGGAACAAGCTTGAAGGAAAACAATTTACTTTTAAAGTTACCATGTCCGGTGAGAAATTGGGCAACACAGTGATCCACCTCCAGCCACGTCCTAGCCAGCCGCTCACGAACGGATGGAAAGAACTGGTAGAGGTGCCGTCCCTTGATAGAATTATCCCACCTATTTTGCCATTCGGATAAAAGATCCTCCCAGACGTCGCTCTGGGGTTTGAATAATCGAGATATCTTATCACGGTCACGTTGCGGTAGAAAATCAGCGTCAGTGGTCTCCCGTGCGGAAAAGTACATTGCAGCGCGTCGTTGCACTTCAAGATCTACTGGTAGAACACCAGCAAGCACCGGTAAAGCTTCAGTACTGACGGTCCTATACGCTTTACTTAAGAATAACAAAGCCAAGCGCTGACTTTGAAGCAATTTACGTCGCGCCGCACCTATGGTAGCTCTATCGGCCCAAACAGGTGCCCCGTAGCACACACAGCCCAAGTAAGTAGCCCCATAAATAGTTTTTAAGGTTAAAAATGACAAACCCCAAGTAGATTTAGATATTCTCGTTAGGGCATAAAAGTTATTTTTAGCTTTTTCACCAACCGTTTTTATATGTTCTATGAATGTGAAATTCCTCTCTAAGACCAAACCAAGATAGCACACCGATTGTTTTCTCTTAACGGGAACATTATTAAATTTAATACTAGGCCACGATTTAAGGTCACCCTTTAAAATGAGTTGATAGGTTTTTTGTGGTGCAAAGGTCAGGCGGTTTCGATCGCCCCACTGAGATATTAATCGTAGGCAAGTGTCAGCCAAATTCTCGAGTCCAGCACGAGTACTCGACTGAATGAGCAGAAGGCCATCGTCCGCATAACCAGTTAAAGAACAACCACTTGGAAGAGGAATCGCGAGGAAATCATCGAAGCCTAGATTCCATAAATGAGGACCGATAACCGAACCTTGAGGACAGCCCATGGTAAGAGCTTTCGATACGGAATGATGTCCGAGTTTAAGTTTAGCGGATCCATTAGAAAAGTACGAATAAAGAAGATTAAATATATTTTTATAGCAACCACGAGCTTTTATCTTAAGTAGTAGCATTGGCCACCATGCGTTATCAAAAGCCCCGGAAATGTCTAGAAAGATTCCTACTACGTACTTGTGCTCGGAGGTATTAACCATTTTTCTAACAGAAAGTGCCGCGTCAACGGTTGATTTGCCGACAGTAAAACCGAATTGATTTTTATGGAATTTGGGTCCGTCCGGTAACAATCGTGGGACGATAAGACCCTCCAAGAGCTTTCCCAAAGATGGTAATAATGTTATGGGCCGGTAAGACTTAGGGTCATCTGGTGGCTTGTCGCCGCTTTTAGGTATTATTCGTATAAAGCCATGTCTCCATATACGAGGAAAAACACCTTCAGCAATACACCGGTTGTAAACAGTTAATATCGCGTCGGCCGCTGTTTTACACGCTTCTTTTATCATACGATTGGATATTTTATCTTCACCTGATGATTTGTTAAGGGGCAGCCTCCTGACAACATTCATGAATTCGTCAGTAGTTGGAAGGTCTGACGCTGGTGATTCAGGCGGGACTGTAGCCCATGCTCTAATCTGTTGGTGGTAGTCAGTATCATTAACAGGTGAATCATCAGGGATAAGAGTATTTAATAAAACTTCCGTTGTTTCTTCAATACCGGTGGTGTGTTTATTATTTACTTTAATATTCTGAACATACGCGAGGTCGACCGATCGATTGGCTTTAAACTCATGATATAAAGGAGACCACGGACCTTCCTTTTCTAATTTATCCACTACTTTGCGCAACAATTTACCCTTAGACTTTTCAACCGATGCTCTGTAACGGGACCTGGCAACTCTAAATGTATTTAAAGCAGAGGTTAGTGAGTCTCCGGTGACTTGACGTTTTTTAAGCTTATTAAGATGTTTACGCGCTCGACGATAAGTTTTACGCTGTTCGGTTAGGTAGTCACACCACCAATCACATCTACGTACATTGGTCATAGGTCCGCGACCAATAGCAATGTCAGCACAGTAAGTGAAGGTGTCTGACATAATTTCAGCACTTTCTTCAGCTGACAGCCCATCACGAGTGAACTCTTTGGCGTGACACGCAAAAAGTGATCTAAAGAATTCCCAATTAGCACCTTTACTTTTGTACCTAAAGTTACCACTGACATGTGAGGAACCCTGAATAAAAACCGGAACAAATTCGTACACGATCAAGCGATGATCACTACAAGACGCGTCCGGTAGGACACGCCACCTATCCAAGTGTACGTCTGCACTAGAAAGTGTGACGTCAATACAAGACTCGCCCATTTGGCTGCAAAAAGTAGGTGGTGCTTCGGGGGTGTTATGGATAGTTACAGTTAGGTTCATCTCAGCAATGAAATCTTCAACAGCGCAGCGGCGTTCGTAATCCGTGGACCGAACTTTGCCATACCACAGTGACGATGACGCATTTACATCAGCGCCAACGATGACTTTGCAGCCCGCGAGTGACCGCAAGACGTGACGGAGGTTATGTATGTGAGGAGCAACAGGGTCTGAATATTGAAAGTAGCAGCTCACAACGTAAACTTTAAAAGTAGCGGATGAGACTTCCGCAACTGCACAGTGGGGCGTCATGAGGTTACGCAAAGACGTTACTGTAAAGTTAGAAGAACGCGACACGTAGATTCCGGCTCGTGCCTTGTTATCCAACTGAACTACTTTGTGGCGTAAGCGCGTGTTTTGGTATTGTTCTTGAACCAGTACAATGTCTAATTTGTAATCGATAATTAATTTGTCCAATTCAGAAGTCGCCACCCTATCATTGTGAAGGTTTAGTTGTCCTATTATTAAACTATCCATTTTATTAATAATTAGTGTTGCGTATTAACTGTTCGAGCCTAACTTTATAGGTGGTACACTGTTGGGACCCGCACCGATGGTCGAACGGTTTTTTAATACGTTTGCACGCCACACATACCGGTGTAAAATTTAAATCATCCTTATGCGGGCATTCTTTTGTTTCATGTGCTTCTGAGCAGTTAGCACAGGTAGGCGATTTATTAACGCAGTATTTTTTCACGTGACCGAACTGCTGGCAATGTAAACAGCGAACTACATCGATATCATCAAAAAATCGGCAAGTCGCGAAGTCAATAAAAAGCTTCTCTTTGGTACTAATTAAATGCTTTCGTATGGCGTTGTCGATTTCAATGCCTACCCACTTCCGACCATTATCTAATGCACGTCTACGTATAATATTTGTCGACTTAATAAATTCTTCCTCACTAATTGCCAATTCGTTTTTTATATTTTGACGGTACAACGCATGCAAAAAAGGTTTGTCTTCCATTGAGGATGGGACGTCTTTAATTAATAAACGTGGCCTGCGGCCTTTCGGTTTTTCAAGCCTTAACCCGGCGGTCTTAATAGCATCAACCGATTGAAGTTTACTTATTTGACTGTCGTTAGCGACACGTAATACAACGCCCGATTTCGCGATTTTTTTCATGCCTACTATTTGAAAACCGTCGTCAGTTGGGTTAATCGCTTTTTTAAGCGCTTCTTTAGTGGCTGACGAAGTCGCGAATTCAGCTGACCTTTCGTTCGAGGGGTATGCTATTAAACACGGCAGCGGTGGTCTCGACTCCATCACTGGAGCGACCTTCGGCAGACGAAGTTTCAGAGAATCTGAATAAGAAAGTTTGTTGGTACTGTCTGTCTTAACAATACTGACATTATTATTTAATTTGACTTTATCCAATTCTCGCTCCATATTGGCTAACTTAGTTTCATTGGAAGACGACCGTATGGCTAACAAAGAAACAATGGACGTAATCCGCTGTGTCATGTCCATAATCGCGGATTTATTGGCTACATTAATACGAGAACCCTGATCATTCACAAGGTCGTTTATTTTCGATAAGTATGCAGACGCCTGATTAACTAAATCGTAGTACTCTTCATTCGAGTTACTGATATTCACTGTTACCGGCGGAGATTTTTCGACAGAATCGGTTAAATGTTGTCTCTTTGGTCTTTCTTCGGGTGTTAAGTATGACGGAGACATTTCAGTAAACAAACGTTTAGAGTAAGCGGAGGTCGGTGACCTGTGTGGTTTATTTATTCGACGCGATGTTTCTCCTGGTATCGGATCAGGTGGTTCATCACTGGACAACATATTAAATTAAAAACAACAAATGGATTTAAAAAACAAACGTAAAAAAGAAAAAATAACGAAGAAAAATTTTAGCGCGGTACCCCCACACCCAAAAAATAAAAGTACTCACCGAGCGCTGAGCATGAACTGAATTAAAACTATATTTACCAACAAAATGCGCGTAAAACACTTAAAAAACTTAACAATACCACCACTAAGCACAAAAGCACACAGCTAGGATCAATTCACGAGCCGGGAATCGACGATGAAACACGTAAAAATTAATTATTATCGGCAGCGAAACAAATCACTTCTACACTGTGCGGTTGCACGAAAGGAAGTGCAAGAAAGCAAGCCAGATATTTTCATTTCTATTTCGCATTGAACAGTGTGGTGTCGCGACGATTATTTTTGTTGAGTGTATACAGGTTTTTTGTAAATAATAAATAATAAAAAAAAATAATAATAATTAATCCCTAATGAAAAAATATCGAGGTTTTCGTTATCGGTGTCGTTTTCATGGTTTTCCAGGGTGTTTAAACCGATGGTGCAGTCAAAATGTAAATCCAAGATGGCGGCAGCATAAATTATCGAAGTTTTCGTCATGGGTGTCGTTTTCATGGTTTTCGAGGGTGTTGAAACCGATGTTGCAGTCAAAATGTAAATCCAAGATGGCGGCTGCAAAAAATAACGAGGTTTTCGTTATGGGTGTCGTTTTCATGGTTTTCGAAGGTGTTGAAACCGATGGGCAGTCAAAATGGAAATCCAAGATGGCGTCAGCATAAATTATCGAAGTTTTCGTCATGGGTGTCGTTTCATGGTTTTCGAGGGTGTTGAAACCGATGTTGCAGTCAAAATGTAAATCCAAGATGGCGGCTGCAAAAAATATCGAGGTTTTCGTCATGGGTGTCGTTTTCATGGTTTTCGAAGGTGTTGAAACCGATGGTGCAGTCAAAATGTTAATCCAAGATGGCGGCTGCAAAAAATATCGAGGTTTTCGTCATGGGTGTCGTTTTCACGGTTTTCGAGGGTGTTGAAACCGATAGTGCAGTCAAAATGTAAATCCAAGATGGCCGCTGCATAAATTATTGAAGTTTTCATCATGGGTGTCGTTTTCATGGTTTTCGAGGGTGTTGAAACCGATGTTGCAGTCAAAATGTAAATCCAAGATGGCGGCTTCAAAAAATATCGAGGTTTTCGTCATGGGTGTCGTTTTCATGGTTTTCGAGGGTGTTGAAACCGATGGTGCAGTCAAAATGTAAATCCAAAATGGCGGCTGCAAAAAAATATCGAGGTTTTCGTCATGGGTGTCGTTTTCATGGTTTTCGAGGGTGTTGAAACCGAGGGTGCAGTCAAAATGTAAATCCAAGATGGCGGCTGAAAAAAATATCGAGGTTTTCGTCATGGGTGTCGTTTTCATGGTTTTCGAGGGTGTTGAAACCGATGGTGCAGTCAAAATGTAAAACCAAGATGGCGGCTGCAAAAAAATATCGAGGTTTTCGTCATGGGTGTCGTTTTCATGGTTTTCGAGGGTGTTGAATCCGAGGGTGCAGTCAAAATGTAAATCCAAGATGACGGCTGCAAAAAATATCGAGGTTTTCGTCATGGGTGTCGTTTTCATGGTTTTCGAGGGTGTTGAAACCGATGGTGCAGTTTAAATGTAAATCCAAGATGGCGGCTGAAAAAATTATCGAGGTTTTCGTCATAGGTGTCGTTTTCATGGTTTTTGAGGGTGTTGAATCCAATATTGCAGTCAAAATGTAAATCCAAGGTGGCGGCTGCCAAAATTATCGAGGTTTTCATCATGGATGTCGTTTTCGTTGTTTTTGAGGGTGTTGAAACCGATGTTACTATCAAAATAGAAATCCCAGATGTCAAATAACAAAAATCAAAAAATATTATTATAACCAATGATATTCTAATATACAAATATGTTATACGCTTACAAAACAACAGCAAACTGTTCCGCGCCGAGCGCGGACTTTTTTATTCAAACATTACGTTTCACTACAAGTAAAAAGGATAGCTTGATAAAACGCAATAAGAAAAAAAGTGACAGCTAGATAAACAAACAGTGCCACGCCACCCACGCGTCATCAATCCCCCCGCACCGCCCCGCACGTCGGCATCACCTTGTCGTTCTTACGACATCAGAATATTACGAAAATAATTGAAATATATTAATAAATCGAAGTATATTGCTTACTTACGTGTGGTATGAGATCCCGTGTGTTTTATTAATTTTTTTATCATGATTGGTACACTTCATAAATACACACGATGGCATTTTTGATGACAATTACGTAGCAGCGCGCAACGTGTTACTCGTAGTCGTGCGAGACACAGACTAAAAGCAATTGTCCGACGTAGGACATTTTCTGGTCGTCACGTTTTGCGCGCTCATAACATATCTGTTTACTAAAATATCATTGATTATAACTTACAAAAAAAAAAAAAATACAATTCCTTCACTAATTAATCGAAAGGAACTTCGTTCCATCCGGGTGTCCCTTGACACCTCAAGTTTTTATTTTTATTTGTTGAGTCATTTTACTTACGGCTATTGGTGGTTGGGGCAGATTCCTATACATTGATGCCCATTCTCCATACGTGAAAGAATTCTGTTAAGACAGACCTGTGAAGCGCGACATCCAACTAATAATGGTGCAAGTTTGTGTCGTTTTAGGTTAAGGATAAGTTATGGTGTTATAGGTTTAAATTAAATCCACAAAGAGTAACTATAATCCTTGAAAAGATTTAATTTTTTTGTCCTTGCAGGGTTCATGACAGGTTCTAGCAAAATTGTTTACAGCTTGACATAAAAATGTAGAAAACCGGAAGTCGCCACTGTCTTCGCGCTACCAGCACTTTGAATGATTTTATTTAATTTTTTTTCACTTATTTCGTTATTTTTATGGCACAATAATAAATCTAACAAACCTGCGGTCTTTGTTTACATCAAATATCAAAGATTTTAAAACGCAGTCAGAAATAAAAATTTTAGTTCCGTTTCAACCCGTTCTGGCCAAGCTGTAACATCTTGTTACACCACATGAATGCAATAAATGTTTGAGTTTGATTGGCTCGAAACCGATTGAAACTCAATATTAAGATAATTCTTAGGCGGTACGAAGTACTTACATAAACAAAGATTCATGACAAGGTTTACTCGCCATTACGTTACATCTATAGAAATAATCAAATAATTATGATAAAGCTTAGCCGTCTTACCACCATAGAGTTTGTAAGTATTTATCTTACCACAAATAATAAAACATCTGTTGAATGCGTGCCTAAAAAAAGTGTAACTGCATCAATGCTGTATTACGACCGATCCATGATTAGGTACGACCCTTAAAGGTAAGCGTCCACAGGTCCGCATCGCACGTATCGGACGTATCGTACGTAACGGATTTTAGTTTGCCTTGTATTAAAACTCATACAACTGCGTCGCATCGTACGGACGGCTCATCGGCAATGCCTACATGCGATGCGTACCGATGACGTCATACGGAATACCGATCAGTGGACGCGCCCCGCACGCTTACTGAATCATTTGTTCTTTTTCTTTCTTGCATTCCTCTTCTGCTAAAAAACAAGCAATAACAACTTCTGCATAGCTTTCCTCCTTTCTCACAATCACTTTCCGAACGTACGATCACTAAAAAAATCCAAATGAAGGTGGCATTGGCAATCCGATTGCTGATACTCGCGTCGGCAATCCGATCGCTGCCGATACAGAAATCCGTTTGATGCGATGCGTCCGATACGACCGTACGATGCCGACCTGTGGACGCTTATGGCTGCTACACACCTTACGATAAATCGTTACGATTAGTCGGTACAGTTCAAACTGCAACGATAAATCGACAAGTGTGTATGAGAAAAACTGTACAGTTTGTTCGATTTTTCTCATACACACTTGTCGATTTATCGTTGCAGTTTGAACTGTACCGACTAATCGTAACGATTTATCGTAAGGTGTGTAGCAGCCATAAGGTACAGTGGCGATCAAAATTCCATGCGTACGCTATCAAAGAAATTGCTTAACGTTTAGTGTGACTTATGACCTTCTACTTTCGAGATACACAATAATCCTTCAACTATTAAGTTCATAATTTCAACGTCTAAATATGAGTCCAGTTGGCTCAGTGGTTTTGGCACTTAGGACATAAATGCGTTAGTCGAAAGAGGTGCGAGTTCAAATATCACGCAGCAGTTGATAGACTTTTTGTGGGTTTTTACTCGATTGTTAAAAATTATAATTTTTAACACACAAATTTTATTGCGTTTGTTTGGAATTTCCGTGTGTTTTTTCTTGTATTTGTTGGTTAGTGTCGTGTGATTTAATATAATTATAACGGTATTGTTAAATATTCTCAAAATGCAAGCAAAAATTAATATAAACACAAAAATAATACTTAATTCAATAACTAATATATAACTTATTTAAAAATAAATAAGCGTTAAAACAAAATAAAAATAAATAAGTTATTTATTAAAAATATTATCATAATATCAACTGACATTTCAAAAGTTAAGATTCGAACTCAAACTTCATTGATCGTGAACCCACGCTATCGGCACAATCATATTGTTAGATCATTACTAATGAAAGCAATGCAATGGTCACCATCTGTTTTTGTTAGTCAAATATTTTTACTCGTTTCGTTAGTCTATTACTACTTATTGTCATTTTATTTCGTTTTAAATTTTTACTAATGATGATAATTTATTACCTACAGGGTTTATAATAAAAAAAACATGTAATAACAATTTATGTATTAATATATTTTAGTTGAAATTATTATAATTCTATGTTTAAAGTTATAAAACTGCTAAAATTATGAATATTATTACTCGACCTGGATATAATGTGAAATAGATGTCGAAATCATAGACGCATTTTTTTTAATTAAACAAAATTATGAAATTATTAAAATTAATATAAGTAATATAAAACAATAAATAAGAAAATTTAAAAATTCAAAATAAAACATTATTATTCTCTTCAAATTAAAATAAGTGGTTTTAACAAGGGTAACTTATGTATTATTATAAGCTAATTAGCAATTACAGGGTATTTTTATACATTGCGGACATTTTTAACAAAGTTATCATTATTAAAGCCGTTTATTTGGAAACAGTACCAAGGCACCGCGGCCATGAAACGCAAAGGGCCAGTGGCCTTTTTGCGTTCCAGTGCCGCAAAACCGAGGAAGGCGAGCTCGCTATTTGGGTCATCCCGACTCGGACATGTTAGGTAGGCCCTGGAACACAAAAGAGCAGTTGCCTTTTGCCTTCCAGGTCCGCAAGAACGAGCGAAGTGAGCTCGTGCCTTGGGTTATTCTGACTCAGACAGATTATCTTAGGCCCTGGAATGCAAAGGGCCAATTGACCTTTACGCTCAAGACACATTTCCATAATATAACTTTTTTTCACTAAATTGAATTTGGTGAAACTGAAGAAACTTGTTATGCTCAATAACAAAAATTTTTTGACACCGCGGTACTGGAACGCAAAGGGCAACTGGCCCTTTGCGCTCCAGGGCTGCTATGCTAAAAGGCGATTATTTTGTAACAGTAACGGGGCATAGCGGCCCTGGAACGCAAAGGGCCAGTTGCCCTTTGCGTTCCGCGGTGTAAGTTTCTTCAGTTTCACCAAATTCGATTTAGTGAAATAAAGTGATATAATGGAAATGTGTTCTACTTCTGAAATAGAACCACGGTATAAAATATCCAAACTACATAAAAAAATACCCTGTTACAAGTTATTGAGGTAAGTTTAAGAGGCCTTTTACCCATTTGCGCGTAGAACTAAAATTATGGTCGTCTAATTTACCATATTAAGTAATACTCCAACATTTTTGAATACCTGTAAAAGAAAGACCAGTCTTTCGTGTTGTAATTTGACGTAACATATTTCAAAAAACTCTTTTATTAACTTTGTGGTAATTAATCTCCGACAAGTAGTTTACTGAAAAATCAACGCAGAGTCGATTTGCGACTCCTACATCTACCATTAATATTCGTAATTTTAACCAAAAAAAATACACAAATCATCAGACATACGTTTTTGTCGTCAAACTGCGTAGTAGAATTTATATTTTTAATAACACAAATTGGTAAAAAAATAAATTCTGAGGTCAATTTTTACGTTTTATATCGCTGTTTTATCGCCATTTTTGGTTCGAACAAAGCGTAATTACATTAAAAAAACTATGTAAATATAAACTATGTTTACAGACTAAACTAATTTCTAAATTTCATTAAAATCCCTTCATGTAATTAAACATACTATCGTTTTTAAAATCACTCTAAACTAGTATAAATTACGAAACATAACCGCGCTGCGATCAGTACGGCTCCAGCGCCCGTCGACGTAGGACCTGTATCACTTTTTTCCTCGTCCTGATTATAGAGCGTACGTATCGTGAACGGAATATTATACTACGACTGCCACATTTTGATTCTCTCCATATTTTTTTCATAAGGTAAGATTTTCGTTACTTTATCAAACTAAAGTATTATTATAATTATAATAGTAGTTTGTAGAATTTGTGCATTAATTAGCCATCCGTTTTTGTTTTATTAGTTTTTGCAATGGGGCGCAAGAGTGGTGAGAAATCCAATATGGCGGCCTCCCCAAGATCGCGGTCGGGCTCTTTGAAATCCACCCCCATGATATGGGTATCAAATGAAAGGGTTTGCTGTCAGGAATATGAAAAAAATAGCCACGTGTCTTAAATCCAACATGGCGGACATCCAAGATGGCGGATTGGCTATTTGAAATGCATCCCCATGATATGGGTATCAAATGAAAGGGTTTGCTGTCAGGAATATGATAAAAATAGTCACGTACCTGAAATCCAGCATGGCGGACATCCAAGATGGCGGATTGGCTATTTGAAATGCATCCCCATGATATGGGTATCAAATGAAAGGGTTGCTGTCAGTAATATGAAAAAAATAGTCACGTGTCTTAAATCCAACATGGCGGACATCCAAGATGGCGGATTGGCTATTTGAAAGGTACCCCCATGATATGGGTATTAAATGAAAGAGTTTGCTGTCAGGAATACGAAAAAAATAGTCACGTGTCTTAAATCCAACATGGCGGACATCTAAGATGGCGGATTGGCTGTTTGAAATGCACCCCCATGATATGGGTATCAAATGAAAGGGTTTGCTGTCAGAAACATGAAAAACCCACGTTTTTAATTTTCTTAAAAAAAAAAGAAAATAACCCTACGGGGCTGAGAGAGGGGCCACTCAAAACGTGGTGGCGTATATTATTTAAGGGATATATTTACATGACGTGTATAGATCGTGGTTGTAACTTGCAAAGATACGCTCCCACGCTTTGAGTGGCTCTTCTTTGCCCCGTAGCACTGTAAAAATATGGATAGTACGGAAATTACGTACTAACGTTCGAAACGGTGCACTCACACAAACACGCGCATCTACGAGGCTTCTAAGCGGACATCGCAGTGCTGTCAGTTCTGAGTGCCGCGTAAAGACGAGTTGCGTTAATTTATGTTACGTATAATTATGGCTGTTTGAACTCGGCTTCATCATAACCGGAGATTTTGTTTTTTAAACTCCCTGCTTATTTTGAAAGGTAAGAATGATTTTTATCAATATCGAATTCTACATCCGCGTGGCCGTTTAATAAATTCGTAAATAATTTGTAAAAAAAACCAACATGGTTTCTGCTACAATTTCTCATAATAGGCGTCTTTTTATAGTTTTCGTCTTCGAGGGTTTTGAATCCGATAGTGCTGTCAAAATGTAAATCCAAGATGGCGGCTGCAAAAATATCGAGGTTTTCGTCATGGGTGTCGTTTTCATGGTTTTCGAGGGTGTTGAAACCGATGGTGCAGTCAAAATGTAAATCCAAGATGGCGGCTGCATAAATTATCGAGGTTTTCGTCATGGGTGTCGTTTTCATGGTTTTCGAGGTTGTTGAAACCGATGCTGCAGTCAAAATGTAAATCCAAGATGGCGGCTGCATAAATTATCGAGGTTTTCGTCATGGGTGTCGTTTTCATGGTTTTCGAGGTTGTTGAAACCGATGGTGCAGTCAAAATGTAAATCCAAGATGGCGGCTGCATAAATTATCGAGGTTTTCGTCATGGGTGTCGTTTTCATGGTTTTTGAGGTTGTTGAAACCGATGGTGCAGTCAAAATGTAAATCCAAGATGGCGGCTGCATAAATTATAGAGGTTTTTGTCATGGGTGTCGTTTTCATGGTTTTCGAGGGTGTTGAAACCGATGGTGCAGTCAAAATGTAAATCCAAGATGGCGGCTGCATAAATTATAGAGGTTTTCGTCATGGGTGTCGTTTTCATGGTTTTCGAGGGTGTTGAAAC
Organism: Agrotis clavis; assembly: GCA_954870645.1. NCBI lineage: Eukaryota > Metazoa > Arthropoda > Insecta > Lepidoptera > Noctuidae > Agrotis > Agrotis clavis. The sequence continues at coordinate 19,956,397 of OX940932.1, read as the reverse complement.
CGATGGTGCAGTCAAAATGTAAATCCAAGATGGCGGCTGCATAAATTATAGAGGTTTTTGTCATGGGTGTCGTTTTCATGGTTTTCGAGGGTGTTGAAACCGATGGTGCAGTCAAAATGTAAATCCAAGATGGCGGCTGCATAAATTATAGAGGTTTTCGTCATGGGTGTCGTTTTCATGGTTTTCGAGGGTGTTGAAACCGATGGTGCAGTCAAAATGTAAATCCAAGATGGCGGCTGCATAAATTATCGAAGTTTTCGTCATGGGTGTCGTTTTCATGGTTATCGAGGGTGTTGAAACCGATGGTGCAGTCAAAATGTAAATCCAAGATGGCGGCTGCAAAAAATGTCGAGGTTTTCGTCATGAGTGTCGTTTTCATGGTTTTCGAGGGTGTTGAAACCGATGGTGCAGTCAAAATGTAAATCCAAGATGGCAGCTGCATAAATTACCGAGGTTTTCGTCATGGGTGTCGTTTTCACGGTTTTCGAGGTTGTTGAAACTGATGGTGCAGTCTGAATGTAAATCCAAGATGGCGGCTGCCAAAATTATCGAGGTTTTCATCATGGATGTCGTTTTCATGGTTTTTGAGGGTGTTGAAACCGATATTGCTATCAAAATAGAAATCCCAGATGTCAAATAACAAAAATCACATGAAAATAACATGAATAAGATACATATTAAGTATTGTAAAGTAATTTGCGCAAAGTATTTTTCGTTAAACACAATTGCAGTTACAATATGGTGCCTAGGTCATCTTATACTTAGTTGAAACGCATAGTACGGTCCGCAGCCACCGGGTTAATCAAGCATCAGCGCCACATAATTATGTTCCATTCTCCGCGCTCGTGGCAACCCTAACGCTGCAGTTGAGAGCGTAGGTATTTATTTCTACAATTAGGCCTAGTTTCCATACTATCCATATTTTGACTGCACCATCGGTTTCAACACCCTCGGAAACCATGAAAACGACACCCATGACGAAAACCTCGATATTTTTTGCAGCCGCCATCTTGGATTTACATTTTGACTGCACCATCGGTTTCAACACCCTCGAAAACCATGAAAACGACACCCATGACGAAAACCTCGATAATTTATGCAGCCGCCATCTTGGATTTACATTTTGACTGCAACATCGGTTTCAACACCCTCGAAAACCATGAAAACGACACCCATGATGAAAACATCGATAATTTATGCAGCCGCCATCTTGGATTTACATTTTGACTGCAACATCGGTTTCAACACCCTCGAAAACCATGAAAACGACACCCATGACGAAAACCTCGATAATTTTTGCAGCCGTCATATTGGATTTACATTTTGACTGCACCATCGGTTTCAACACCCTCGAAAACTATGAAAACGACATCCATGACGAAAACCTCGATAATTTATGCAGCCGCCATCTTGGATTTACATTTTGACTGCACCATCGGTTTCAACACCCTCGAAAACCATGAAAACGACACCCATGACGAAAACCTCGATAATTTATGCAGCCGCCATCTTGGATTTACATTTTGACTGCAACATCGGTTTCAACACCCTCGAAAACCATGAAAACGACACCCATGATGAAAACATCGATAATTTATGCAGCCGCCATCTTGGATTTACATTTTGACTGCAACATCGGTTTCAACACCCTCGAAAACCATGAAAACGACACCCATGACGAAAACATCGATAATTTATGCTGCCGCCATCTTGGATTTACATTTTGACTGCAACATCGGTTTCAACACCCTCGAAAACCATGAAAACGACACCCATCACGAAAACCTCGATAATTTTTGCAGCCGTCATATTGGATTTACATTTTGACTGCACCATCGGTTTCAACACCCTCGAAAACTATGAAAACGACATCCATGACGAAAACCTCGATAATTTATGCAGCCGCCATCTTGGATTTACATTTTGAACGCACCATCGGTTTCAACACCCTCGAAAACCATGAAAATGACACCCATGACGAAAACCTCGATAATTTATGCAGCCGCCATCTTGGATTTACATTTTGACTGCACCATCGGTTTCAACACCCTCGAAAACCATGAAAACGACACCCATGACGAAAACCTCGATATTTTTTGCAGCCGCCATCTTGGATTTACATTTTGACAGCACTATCGGATTCAAAACCCTCGAAGACGAAAACTATGAAAAGACGCCTATTATGAGAAATTGTAGCAGAAACCATGTTGGTTTTTTTTTACAAATTATTTAAGAATTTATTAAACGGTCATGCGGATATAGAATGCGATATTGATAAAAATCATTCTTACCTTTCAAAATAAGCAGGGAGTTTAAATAACAAAATCTCCGGTTATGATGAAGCCGACTTCAAACAGCCATAAACCTACACAACGCAATACACTCGTGATTTTATAGAAATAAACGCAACTCTTCTTTTACGCGGCACTCAGAACTTCTTACAGTAGCTCGTTCTGTGTTCTTGTAGTAGATGTTTAAGGTTCACATTCATAAAAAATATGAAAACACGGAAAATATATTAAATTTAGGTTATATTCGATGACTAAGGGCTGATTTATAATAGTCAGACAACTTTTATCTGAGGAATGAAAATAGCGGTTTGACATATTTTCTATAGATGAGCTGTCGAACCGCCATTTTTATTCCTCAGATAAAAGTTATCTCACTATTGTTCAAACTTCACTTCGGTTAATCGCAGATTCAGTTTTACTTCCACAACAATAAAATATAACTAACTTTAACTCACAGGTTATTTTTAACACAAAATTTAATTAAAATCACCAGAACAGTTTGTTAACATTCGACATCAAACGAATTATCTAACAAATAATTATGGCGTCGCCGCCGCCAGGCACATGTCGTTCAACCAATCAGCGTGCGAGATGCTTTCCGTTCTATACCATTTAACAGTCTAATAGACTGAATAAACAAAAAAAAACTTTTTCAGAAATGTAACCAAAGTGCATTACGATTATATCGGCTCAAGATTGTTTAGTCCGTCTCAACACTAGCGCTACACTGGTTGCGTTGTGTATGTGTGAATAGCTACGCACACATGAACATTGCTCCCGTCTTTTACCTAAACTCGAGCGTTCGAATTTTGTGAACTGGCTCTTAAGGATCGTTTTCTTTACGAAAAGATGTTTGAAACCATACCTCAATTGTTAATCCTTGAATAATAAGTTATCAAAAATGATGTTTACGTTTTCAGTCTATTTACAATAAATAAACAAAATTCATATCAATAAAAGGTCCTCGAGACAATCTTAACGTTTTTTTTTTATTCCTTTAAACATAACAGTTTTTAGTTGATAGTCGTAGTAGCCTTCAATGTTGAGTACACGATGAACGGTTATTAATTTTGTGTTGAATTAGTTATATGGAAACCATTTTCCTTCGTATTCATTCAACATTCCCTGACGTCCCTGACGTCCCTGTTTATTCTTAAGAACTCATCTCATCATCATGCCATATCTCATCCCACAGACTCATAGTATTTCGTCACTGGAACAAAACATAGAATACTATTATATTTTTTATGCAAAAACAGCTGTTGATCTATTTTACTACTAAGAAAAAACTTTAAAACCACATACTAAGTATCAATCACTTTTTTTACTTTTAAACAAATACTTTTGAGTAGGGAACCTTATTTATAAAAATATAATTATTAACATGTGGAATGATCAAAATTTAAATGTTAATACTCACACTTAGTCTGGTTTCATTTGATATTTGTTTTAAGTTTAATCCACATATTTATGCAGGGCTTTAATGTTCGCCCTCAATATTTATATAAATCCAATTGTTAATATTTCACTGCAAAACCACAGGACAGTGTAACACTTATATGCTGTTTACATAGTCACACAAAATAACCAAGAATCAACAACGTTCAATTAGGAGACTCAAACGAGATAACATAGTTATGCCTACCGCACAAATCGAAATAATTCACTTTTTTTTTTTTCTACGATCTACCTACAAAACTTTATTAAACTTAACCATAGATATAGATAGACCTATATCTGTGATTATAACGAACGACCCACAACACTAATGACTTATATTAGTAGTTACACAAAAATCAATTTTAATTATCAAATTCCTACTAAAAAAAATATTAAAAATAACAAAAAGAATAAAGTAATTATTAAAAATTAAATTAAATAAAGTATTTGGGAAAAAAAGTGGGATTCGATCATCCGCAATCGAACGAACAGAAGTTCTATCCGAGCACGATTACCATTGCGCCAGCATTACTTGTAGATTAACAGTTGAAATTATGAACTATATCAAAAGTTAATTTGATATGTATAGTAATAAAACAACTTATAACAAAAGGTCGTAAGTCAAAGTGAAGCGTCAGTCTATTGCTTTGAGAAGTTTATAATTCATTTTTGAACCTGACTGTACCTTTTATCAACATGAAATGTCGTTTTGACGTTGACAGTTGTTTAAGTCAAGTCACAGATTACTACAGATCGGTCTCTTCCAAAAAACAATCAAACAAATGTAAAATCTATGCACGAAAGAATAAAGCACATTTTAACTTGCAGCCGTACCGCCCACCTACTTTTATATTAGCCTAAACTTCCCGTGCACAAGTAAAATTGTACTGAATGGCTACGCGCGAGAGTTTATTTTGGTTTATCCGACGCCGCGGCATTACAATGTTGCTATCGGTGTGCTGCCGGTCAAGCTCACTTAGGGTTGCGACTTGCGAGTTTAGAAGGCACAGTTAGGTAGGTAGGTGTATTTTATGCATTTGTTATATTACACTATTAACATAAATGTTCTTCAGGGATTTTTTTTATCATCAGCCTATATCTTTTTGGTTTCGTTACTACATACTACACACATTACTACATACATTATCGATTGGTAGCACAGAATGTTAATACAGAGTACCTACGGCACCTTACGTTAGGAATAATAATATATGTATAAATCGAGCTTTATATAGTATAATTATAGTATCGTTTCTACCTATTCTTGTAATATTTTGAACATTTCATCTTACAAAAACAAAAAAGAATATTATTTAAAAATATTTGAAATGTTAGGCTTTATTGTTTAAAGCCTTTATTAAATGTATTGGTTTACAAATAAGTAGTTATTATACTGCAACAAACACTACATAAAAATCAGTATTTATTTCGCTTTACGACACACAGATTCTACAACAACAAACAAATGAATTTTAATGAATAATGATGACTTTGACTGATGACGCAACAAGAAATTTAATGTCAGTCACAGAATACAAAAAGAAAGACAAAGATTACAAACAAACGTTACTTTTTTATTAAAGAGAGGCGAAGGAATCCAAACATACAGCCACCACGCGAGTTTTTGAATAATTAACCCTTTAACCGGCAGCACTCTATAATTTATTTATTATTTATTTATCAAATTACAACGGCTGTGTGAACAGCCAATTACTGCAATTTAAGGTTAAGGACAATTATGCAAATTAGAATTACGAAATACACAGTATTAGAATATAGAAAGCATAAAAACTCATTAGAATATAAAAATGTAAAAACATAACAAGAAAAAACATGGGTACATTCAATTAATTGTAAGTAGGTACTTTTTTGGTTTATAGCAAAAATAAAAACGAATGTCGATTTTCAAGGGTGAAGTATCGATTCACTGAATTCAGTACTATAAATAGATTTAAAAAATCGATCTTTTTGGCTCCAAAAATCTATTTTTCGATTAATCGATCTGTGATTGCCATCCCTACGTCACAGGCCCTGCGTTGTGAGTCCTTGTAAATGGTAAAAAAAGTCGCGCAACGTTTTACGATCGCTGACCTTGAATGCATAGTGTGGCCATTTTCTGAGTTTGAACGTGAGTAAATAACAACGCAAACATCTTTCTACTTTCTACCGAGCGATAAGGTAAGTGAGAGTGATGTCAGGTTTGATATTCGTCTATTTATCTCGGTCGTCTAGTAGGCTCACACCCCCCGAGTATCTCGACACATTTCCAAACTTGTAACCTACCTAACCATGATCAGTTCAGCGGAACGTATGTACTTGAATGACATAATAAATAAGCACATCACAACAGGTAGTTAATTAATAATTAACCCTAGATTCATAAACATTATGTGGGAATAACACTAATCATAAACATTCGATACTTTCACCTTTCGACGTCACGCGGTAGTTTATGAAACGCGAGGCCTTTATCACTGTTGTCGTTTAGGCAACCAAACGTTATACAGTATTTGCTTGTCTTCATATTTTATTATCTTTATTTACTTGTACGTGATTACACGTAAGAAAAATAATTACGATACGGAGGCGGCGCGCGGCAGCCACATGTAGCGACACCGCCCGCGGTGTGCGCGTGTGAGCGTGCCGTTTCATACCTACACCGCACAGTGTCCTCTCTGTTAGTACTCTGTGGTCAAGTGTTCAGAGTGTTCAACAGTGTTCAACTTTTTTGCGGTAAGACTAAGACGGAAAGAGCTTATTTGGTTGAACGCGCTAATTTCAGGAACTAATGGCTTGAATTGAAAAAATAATTATTTTAGTGTTGGATAGTCCATATATCGAGGAAAGCTATACATGATAATATATTATAATATCATGCTACAACCGATAGGGGTCGAGCAGCAAGGGTAAAACGGCGGCGGGCTGAATCTAATTATAAAAATCTTTGAAAGCGGCAATAATTTAACAGTTACCTTTCCCACACTGAAGCAAGTTATACTAACTAGTTTTTTTTTTGTTTTTACAGAGACCTTTGAAAGAAAAAGAAAGAACTAGTGTTAACAAACATTTTCATAAAGTTAACAGTAACAAAATCCAGAAAGAATCAAAACAAGTTGAGCGAACAGCTGAAAGGATTATTCCTCCAAATTCAACTAGTAAAGGTGAAGATGAGTTTGATAGTTTTGGGAAATATATCGCCGCCTCTTTACGCTTAATGCCTCCGGAATATGCGATAATTGCTAAAACAGAACTACAAAAGACAATATCGGACATACAATTGAAAATAGTAAGACAGAAAATGAGTGCTGGGAATAATGAAGTCCGGTCTCAGTCTCCATGTGACAGTGGAACAACTTCGAGTGATGAGGAAAATCAACAGAGTGAATGTTCGTCGCCAAATCCTACTTCTGATTCTTGCATTTCAACTATCAAAATTGAATACGAAAACGATAATATGGAATAGTTCACGTGATTTTGTACTGTTATGTTACATTAAGATTTGTTTTAGTGGTAAAATATAAAGAAGACTACGTCTGTGGAGATGTATTTCATGACATTTAAAAAATTTATAAAAATAATTAATGACATTACCAATTTCAAAATAAACTTGAAAATATTATTTTGGTCCTCAATTGCCTATTTTTGCCCGACTACGGAGAAGCCAAAAGGAAGATATTGATTTTCTCTTTCTTAACAAACTTCCTATAAATCATAAAATGTTTGGTCACCCTATTAATCTAAGACAATCGCCTCCATTGGAGCTATTTGTGTTGGACAGTTTTTCAGCATGAGTGTTGTTTCCAAATTGCGGCACTAAGGACTAGCATTAGCGCATCTGTGTCAGAATGGATTTCATCTGTTCATCACATGAAGGTATAGATAAAACATGGATAAAACTATACCTTCGGTTCATCGCCAGATACAGCTCGGCCAGAACCAGAACGGATTGAAACGGAACTATATAATCTTTTTGTTTGCTGACAACGTTTTAAAATCTTTGATATTTGATGTAAACAAGAACGCAGGTTTGTTATTTTTTCACATAGCAAAGTTGCCATGCCAAACTCTCCCACATTCCACGAAAAAATGTACAGCTTGACATAAAAATGTAGAAAACCGGAAGTCGCCACTGTCTTCGCGCTACCTGGGCTGCGTTTAAATCCTTTATCCAGTTTAAATTTATACTGACTAAATGTCAAACATCCCGTTTAAGTACACCGAGAGGTGAAAAATGATACCAATTAAAATTTAATCTGCCCCGTTTACGGTCGTCCGCTGGTCTATGTTTTTACTGAAAGGAATAAATTTTTGCTACCTTTTTACCACGCAAAATTTTATCCTGCTGTCAGATTGAGAAGTTTTGTTGTTTTGCTCGATTCTTGCCGTAAAAACGAATATTATTTTTATTTTAGAGAATGAATATTATTTTTGGATTATGGATTTAAAATACACCGGCAAATTGATTATTTGTTCAATAAACTGAGCTGTCAATTGAATTTGACAGCTAACATTGACAAAAAGATATGACTCCGTTCAGCGAACCCTCGCTAGTTTAATTTTTTTCCGGCGAAACATCGCTGGAAGATTTAAACGCACCCCTGCACTTTGAATGTTTTTTTTTTTCACTTATTGCGTTAGTTTTATGGCACAATAATAAATCTAACAAACCTGCGGTCTTTGTTTACATCAATGGGGAAGGCAAGTGTCAAAGTGACAAGTGACAGTTTGGTCCCAAAAAAACTGTCAAATCAAAGGAATTTTCTAAAAAAAAAACGATTCATTGATGTAAAATGACTAGATGTTGTGTAATAAGCTGTAAAAATGATGGAACATACAAATTTCCGACAATTCACACTATCAAGAAATAATGGGTAGCTGCTGTGTCTGCCTTGAGAACAAAAATTGAATTATAACTAAGGAAAAGCTATTTATTAAACAAATATCCAGCCTTGCGAAGCCGAGACAGGCCGTTAGTTGAGTTTATTAATTAAATTCTATGATTATACCAAACTAAACAATCGAATACACTTTTCAAAATAATATCTACTTTTCGATTGGAGGTTAAGTACCAGTATTGTATCGCTCCGAAAATCATGAAATGGTTCGTCTGGCGGAAGAATTATCACCTGGAACGAGTTTTGTGATAGTTGTGGTGTTAAGAAATTAAATAAATTGTGATATTTCTCGAATCCAAATAGAAAAAAGGGGTAAAATTACTGACTTAAAACATTATGATATTTTATCAAAATAGAAAGTCCGAAGCATCATTATATTCTTGTTATAGGAGAGGACAGGTAAAACATACCTAAATTCAAAAACTGAAACCTCAACTACAAGTAATTGTGGATTTATTACGGTAAAATCAAATGTATTACCACTCAATTAAATCACTTTTTTTCCTCTTGTAGATGCACCGCGGCGTCTTAATTCTTCTTTTAGTATATGCACTTGCATTGACGAATAATTTTCCATATTTGTTTTGTTTTTATACTCAATTTTTATAACAATAAATCTTGTTTATTTTTTGTACAAGGTAGACAGTAATCTGACGTAGGGACCAACTATCGCAGCGCCATCTACGATTAGCTTTGAGTTGCCATCCCCATTAACAAAGATTTTAAAACGCTGTCAGAAATAAAAATTTTAGTTCCGTTTCAATCCGTTCTGGCCAAGCTGTTTGCGCATTTGCGCCTCTTGACACTGGCAACAATATGGCTCTTGCCGATTGCCACTATCAAAAAAGAATACTTGAAAAGAATACAAAGAAAAACTCATGAAGAACTTGACAAAAAAACTTCACGTTGACAGTGACATTGACAAACAGCTGTTTACTCACAATCAAAAAATATGGTTTTTGTTTACTTTATTACTTTGTAAGTAATTTGGTTTTTGATCAGTAATAAATTGCTAAATCAATAAAAACTCAAATAATAAATTGACTTAAAAACCTTAATTTGTGAAAATTAGAATGAGATTGAAGGTTTGTATTATTTTTGTATTGTAAGTTATTTTCGCTAACCCCTACGGCTACGTCTTGTTTCGAGCTTAGACATTTTCTACGACCAGCGGTTTATAAAAGACAGTATTTGCCTGTTTAGTATCCATATTCAATGACCAATAATCTAATACTGTATAAGTTTATTAAAATCATGATGATGCATTTTGTTTATCGCAAGTTGGGTGGTGACAGGCGCCGAGGCAGTGGGTTGCATCTCCCCTGGGCTTTAATATGCTTCTATCGATGCTCAAAGAGCAATCGCCGACAGTGGAAAAATATAGACAGGTAATTAATTACTTATATCTAAAGTAAGTAAATCCTACTAATTTTTAATAAACGTATTTATATATAATATAGAGCAGTGGTGGCTCAGTGGTATCGTTCCCGACTTACGAGTTGTAGGTCATGGGTTCGAACCCCGCCAGGCGCATTACTTTGTGTAGGTAATTTATTTCATCACCACTGCTCTCAAAACAGTGAAGGAAAACATCGTGAGGAAACAGGCATGTCCTAGAACCAAAAATTCGAAAACATGTGAGATCCACCAACACGCACTGGGCCCGCGTGGTGGATACTGGCCCACTCCCTCTCACAGAGAGAAGACCTGTGTCTCAGTAGTGGGAACATTATAGGCTGATGATGATTATGATGATGATAATAAACGTGTTGTTGGGATGGATGGATGTTTGTTCCACGCAAAAACCACTGAATAAATTTGGTATACTTAGACAAAGTACACAGTACACAGAGAGTTTATAACCTGGATAAAAATAGGATAGTTTGAATCCTGATTTTACATTCTCATGGTATAATTATCGAGTTTGATCGGGTGAAATTGCTGGCAACAGGTAGTAATAATATCAACGACAATATAATACTAGACTCCGCATGCACGATCTAAGGAACAAAAACTATTCTGTCAACTCACTGAGGTACTACGTAAGCGAGGGGGACGGGGTACTGCGTTTTGATTGGCTAACTCAAGGTCTGTTCTGTCTCATCGTATGTTTAGGGCTCACAGGAGTGGTCGAAATGAGACGGATACTTATAAGACTTTTTTGCCTAATGTGTTGACAGACATCGGTCGCCTGTTATTAGGAGTCTAGTATTATATCATCATTGAATAATATAATGCAAACTGCTTCTTATTGGAAGCCCTTTTATTGGAGGCCATCCTACGGCTAATATGATGATGAAATAATAATGTTTTATATTCTCTCTTTGTACAGCTACACACAGGTGTCTGTAAAGTTGAATAGTATTTTTTTTGTCTCTGTCTTTCATATTGCTGTATATCAATAATACAATACTACAATGTTCATTAAGTTTAAAAGGTAACTTACCCACAGCCTTGATTTTTTTGCATAATATTTTTATATTTATTTGTTTCAGATAGCCAAATCTATAGAAAACACAGAAGGATGTAAACTGAAAAACAGAATATTTGTTTCATCAACCAAAGATACATCAAAATTAGCACAACTATGTGACGTTGAAGAAACAGACTTTAGAAGAAATGAAAATGCTTTTTCAGTGTATGTAAGTACCATTGTTTTACCTGGTATACATCAAAACTTAGTATGCCACAATGAACAAACAAATATCAAGCATTGATTATTATAGTAGTAAGCTGATAAGTTTGTTTGTTTGAACTTTCTAATCTCTTGAACTACTTTTGTTATGATATAATTATATTATATATATAATAAATAAATAATTATTGTATTTAATTGCCCAATTCATAAGAAGGATTATTATTTACTAGCTGTGCCCGCGACTTCGTTCGCGTGGATGTCGGAACTTAACAATGTATTTTTTAGTGCGAATCGCTGTGGGAGGATACCGATACAAATCATTTTCTATAAGCTTTATTTTAAGCGTCATAAAATCGTCAAATTAGTCTTCTCACCCAGGGCTGGGCAAGAAGGACTGTCAGACTTGTATTGACTAAAATCCACGGCGTCCTTCAAAATAGTCCTTTACGTTCCGGGGTCACGGTAGCTCGTAAGTCCTACGACCCCGGCTGGCTTTGGCCCTCTAAGGGGTTTGGCCCCCGTCATTGTGCTGACGCTCTTTGAGGCGCGCGTGGAACACAACGTTGACGTCGACCCGGGAATGGTCCATGATTGGACAGCGAGTCGCCCTTTACTCGTCGCCCGATTGCCTACGCCTGTTGGCCAGAGATCTTCCTACGACCTCCGTCACCGTGGGCGTCTACCACGGCGGCTGGGTGTGGGTCGTGAGGTGGACGCTGTCCTCTTCCTCACGCGTCCCACTTCCTCCTCCTTCGCTGGCATGACTGTTTCGCAGAAGAAGGCGACCGGTTTCCACTCTATTTCACGTCAACCAATGCCGAGCGCGAGAGGTCGCCGCCTAACACCGTTGTGAGGACATGCGGGATGCTCTGCCCAAGCGGGGCAACTTTGCACCGTATGCTCTACCGTGTCCTCTGGACGATCCTCGTAGTGGTGACACCCACGCGTTTCTTCCTTCCCCATCCGACATAGGTACCTCCCAAAAATTCAGTGTCCTGTGAGGATCTGCGTCAGGTGGTTGGTCAGGACGCCGTGACACCTTCCAGCCATTCCTCAAAGAGAGGTCTTACCGCCGCGATTAAGGCGTGCCCGAACCTCGGTTTCGATAGTCGCTCCCTCTATACCGCACCCCTTTTTTTTATCGTGGCAAAATCATCAAATGATACTCCCGCCCAGGGCGGTACAGGAGGGACTGTCAGACTTGTACTGACTTAAATCCACGGTGTTCCTTCAATAGCCCTTTATGTACCAGGGTCACGGTTATCGAGTGAGACAGTCTCGCGACCCCGGCAGGCTCTGGCCCTCTTAGCCCCATCCTCTGGCCCCGTCAGATTGCTGACAGCTCATTGAGGCGCGCGTGGAACACAACGCGCCGTCGACCCGGGCATGGTCCATGATCGGACAGCGAGTCAGCCATTACTCGCCGCCCGCATGCCCGCGCCTACGGTGACCGGAGATCGTCTTGCGACGTCCGTTACCGTGGGCGTCTCCCGCAGCTGCTGCGTCGTGAGGTGGACGCTGTCCTCTCCCTCACGCGTTCCGCCTCCTCCTTTGCAAGTATTACTGCTTCGCAGAAGGAGGCGTCCGCTTACCATTCCGCCTCGCCCCGCAGTATGGCCTCGACCAGTGCCTATCGCCGCTGTGAGGACACGGCGGTGCTCTGCCCAAGCGGGGCAGTCCTGCACCGTATGTTCTACCGTGTCCTGCGGGCGATCTTCTCAGTGGTGACATCCAGGCGTTTCTTCCTTCCCCATTCGATACAGGATCCATACCGCCCCCTGAGATGGCGCCGGAGCTCTTCCCGCCGTGTCTCGACTTGTCTATGCAGCGGGGATTGGCCAGTGCTTCTTTATAAATACATGCCGTCGGACGGCAAGCTACCCATTACTCCCCGTCCGTAAGCGGCTGGAATATGACCCACTATTTCCCACGCCCTGGGCGTCTTCAGCGGTGGCTCGGATGAGAGGTAGAGGGTGCACTTTCCCTCACGCGCAATTATGATATGCTCAGTATTGCCCAGGCAGTAATAATTTTGTAGTGGCATTATTTTGAAACTATGATACCTCCTAAGATATTCATTGAAATCAAACGATGTCAAGGGCAATTTTGTTTAAAATTAAATGCTTGAGATGATTAACGTATTTATTTTGATAAGGATTAATATCATATTAATGAAAATACCTTCGCAAATAATGCATTACTTTAAAACAAATTTGATTTCCATAAAAAAGGTTATAGTGACTTAATCTTAAAAGATAGATATATACTCTCGCGGACTTTATTTTAGAACTTTTTATGAGGAATAATTCCGTAGTACATAATTTTTGAGTATCTTTAACCGTTTACGCAGCGCACGCAACGAAAGCTCTCGAAAAGGAATACATTTTCCCGATTTTGAAACATTTCTCATTGCTGCTCCGCTCCTTTTGGTGATAGCGTGATGTTATATAGCCTATAGCCTTCCTCGATAAATGGACTATCCAACACAAAAAGAATTTTTCAATTCCAACCAGTCGTTCCTGAGATTAGCGCGTTCAAACAAACAAACAAACAAACAAACAAACAAACAAACTCTTCAGCTTTATAATATTAGTATAGATTAGTATCAGCTAGTTTGCTCGTACATAGATGGCAGGTGCAATTTGTAACATGAATTCTGATTTACCAGCAACTTTTTAACCGACGAAAAAAAAGGAGGAGGTTCTCAATTCGACATGTTTAAATATTTTTTTTTATGTATGACCACGCGTAACTTTTCCTAACGTGGTCCGATTTCAAAAATTATTTTTTTGTTAGAAAGAGTATATCTCAAAGTTGGTCCCATTTCAATTTCAAAACTAAAATCGGCCTCTAAGGGTAGAAAAAAAGGAATAAATTGTCAATCTTCCTACAGAATTTTCAATTATGAACCGATTCTGTTGAAATAAAGTTAACAATTGTAGTTCTGAGAACATATTATATAGCAGAGATGTGGAGAAGATAACATGATGGCGTCACCATCATCAGATCAACTCCAGATCCCTGTTATTTTGTGAAGTCAGTCCCAAGAGTTTGTTAACAGTTAACAACAGCTATATCGTGTTTGGGCTCATTTCACTCAGCTTGATGAGAACTTTATACCTAGCTGGGGTATAATTGTCATCGAGGGTCTGAGGATGGTGACAGAGGGCAGTAGCAAGAGATCCTTAACAGTTAACAGCAACTGTATTTGGGCTCATTTCACTCATATTGATGAGAACTTTAGACGTAGCTGGGGTATGACAGTCGTTGAGAGTTTTTAGTTACAGAAATTGACACGAGATAGGAAACTCAAAAGTATAAAATAAGTCTTTTTTAAAAAAAAATCAAACCGACGAAACATCGAACTGAAAAGCAAAAAATAAATTTTGAGGCGGCGCCAAAGAAACAATCAACGAATAGTTACGACGAGCTATTCAACCACGACAACCTATACAACGAGCTATTCTGCTCTTCAAATAGTTAATTTATTATGTTTGTTTGTTTGGCGCCGCGCGCCGCCTCAAAATTTATTTTTTGCTTTTCAGTTCGATGTATCGTCGGTTTGATTTTTTTTTTAAAAGGACTTATTTTGCATGCAGGAAGGCAATGTATCATTTTGCAGCCGAGCCTAGACCTAGATCTATGCATTATAATTATCTGAATGGATTTCAGCATGTCTTTAATTATATAATTCTTTAAATATTTTGTTAATAGGTACTAGTGGCCCACCCTGACCTACCTGGAATTAATCTAAAATTTAAGACCTTGTTGTAACATAAATAGCTATTCAATTGTTGTGGAGATGTTCAAATGTTATGAACGCTGAGACATACTTTTAGGCGACTTTGTTTTATTCTATGTAAAGAAGATAATGATGCATTAACAAGACTTATTTTTTTCTTTTCAGATGAAAAAATATGGTTATTTAAAATATCATGAGTTTACTAATAAAACTGAGTTGATTTATGTCAACATCTGTACATTTGAGGTGAGTAATTGTACAGTGCAAGTACAGCAGAATTTGTCATTAAGGCCAGGTTCCAGTACAGTCCGCAGCTATGAGCGCACTACCTCAGCCCCCGCAAAGGGGCGGGGCAAGTCGACAGCGGTGCGGGCGGGAGGGACCGTGTGTGTATATGCCACAGCGTAGCGTAATGCAGTAAGTCAATTACGTACGAGTGTGTCTGGATTAGATTTTCGTAAAATGATATTCGAGATAGTTTTGATTTTACAAAGTGCATACAATGGAGTACTTTCTTAGGCAGCAGTATATTTAATATGTGCCGAGTTTGGGCTCGTTTTGTTATGATGACATCTTACCTGCAGACTTGATGGAGTGACCTGAAGGTCTACATCGGTGACTGCCACTGGAACTCGGCGACGGATCGAACTAGATGTGCCGAGTTTGGGCTCATTTTGTTAGTTATGATGAGATCTTACCTCCGGACTTGATGGAGTGACCTGAAGGTCTACATCGGTGACTGCCACTGGAACTCGGCGACGGATCGAAATAGATGTGCCGAGTTTGGGCTCGTTTTGTTACTTATGATGAGATCTTACCACCGGACCTGATGGAGTGACCTGAAGGTCTACATCGGTGACTGTCACTGGAACTCGGCAACGGATCGAACTAGATGTGCCGAGTTTGGGCTCGTTTTGTTAGTTATGATGAGATCTTACCTCCGGACTTGATGGAGTGACCTGAAGGTCTACATCGGTGGCTGTCACTGGAACTCGGCGACGGATCGAACTAGATGTGGCGAGTTTGGGCTCGTTTTGTAAGTTAAGATGAGAATTCTTACCACCAGACTTGATGGAGTGACCTGAAGGTCTACATCGGTGACTGCCACTGGAACTCGGCGACGGATCGAACTAGATGTGCCGAGTTTGGGCTCGTTTTGTTAGTTATGATGAGATCTTACCACCGGACTTGATGGAGTGACCTGAAGGTCTACATCGGTGACTTTCACTGGAACTCGGCGACGGATCGAACTAGATGTGCCGAGTTTGGGCTCGTTTTGTAAGTTATGATGAGATCTTACCACCAGACTTGATGGAGTGACCTGAAGGTCTACATCGGTGACTGCCACTGGAACTCGGCGACGGATCGAACTTGATGTGCCGAGTTTGGGCTCATTTTGTTAGTTATGATGAGATCTTACGTCCATACTTGATGCATTGACCTGAAGGTCTACATCGGTGACTGCCACTGGCACTCGGCAACGGATCGAACTAGATGTGCCGAGTTTCCGACTCCCCGATGTAAACCTTCAGGTCATTCCATCAAGTTCGGAGGTAAGATCTCATCACAACTAACAAAACGAGCCCAAACTCGGCAAATCTAGTTCAATCCGCCGCCGAGTTCCAGTGGCAGTCACCGATGTAGACCTTCAGGTCACTCTATTAAGTCCGGAGGTAAGATATCATCATAAACAATAAAACGAGCCCAAACCCGGCACATCTAGTTCGATCCGTCGCCGAGTTCCAGTGGCAGTCACCGATGTAGACCTTCAGGTGACTTCGTCAAGTCCGGAGGTAAGATCTCATCATAACTAACAAAATGAGCCCAAATTCGGCACATCTAGTTCGATCCGTCGCCGAGTTCCAGTGGCGGTCACCGATGTAGACCTTCAGGTCAGTCCATCAAGTCCGGTGGTAAGATCTCATCATAACTAACAAAACGAGCCCAAACTCGGCACATCTAGTTCGATCCGTCGCCGAGTTCCAGTGACAGCCACTGATGTAGACCTTCAGGTCACTCCATCAAGTCCGGAGGTAAGATCTCATCATAACTAACAAAACAAGCCCAAACTCGGCACATCTAGTTCGATCCGTCGCCGAGTTCCAGTGGCAGTCACCGATGTAGACCTTCAGGTCACTCCATCAAGTCCGGTGGTAAGATCTCATCATAACTTACAAAACGAGCCCAAACTTGGCACATCTAGTTCGATCCGTCGCCGAGTTCCAGTGACAGCCACTGATGTAGACCTTCAGGTCACTCCATCAAGTCCGGAGGTAAGATCTCATCATAGCTAACAAAACAAGCCCAAACTCGGCACATCTAGTTCGATCCGTCGCCGAGTTCCAGTGGCAGTCACCGATGTAGACCTTCAGGTCACTCCATCAAGTCCGGTGGTAAGATCTCATCATAACTTACAAAACGAGCCCAAACTCGGCACATCTAGTTCGATCCGTCGCCGTGTTCCAGTGGCAGTCACCGATGTAGACCTTCAGGTCACTCCATCAAGACCGGAGGTAAGATCTCATCATAACTAACAGAACGAGCCCAAGCTCGGCACATCTTGTTCGATCCGTCGCCGAGTTCCAGCGGCAGTCACCGATGTAGACCTTCAGGTCACTCCATCAAGTCCGGTGGTAAGATCTCATTATAACTTACAAAACGAGCCCAAACTCGGCACATCTAGTTCGATCAGTCGCCGAGTTCCAGTGACAGTCACCGATGTAGACCTTCAGGTCACTCCATCAAGTTCGGTGGTAAGATCTCATCATAACTTACAATACGAGCCCAAACTCGGCACATTTATTTCGATCCGTCGCCGAGTTCCAGTGGCAGTCACCGATGTAGACCTTCAGGTCACTCCATCAAGACCGGAGGTAAGATCTCATCATAACTAACAGAACGAGCCCAAGCTCGGCACATTTAGTTCGATCCGTCGCCGAGTTCCAGCGGCAGTCACCGATGTAGACCTTCAGGTCACTCCATCAAGTCCGGTGGTAAGATCTCATCATAACTTACAAAACGAGCCCAAACTCGGCACATCTAGTTCGATCAGTCGCCGAGTTCCAGTGACAGTCACCGATGTAGACCTTCAGGTCACTCCATCAAGTCCGGTGGTAAGATCTCATCATAACTTACAAAACGAGCCCAAACTCGGCACATCTAGTTCGATCAGTCGCCGAGTTCCAGTGACAGTCACCGATGTAGACCTTCAGGTCACTCCATCAAGTTCGGTGGTAAGATCTCATCATAACTTACAAAACGAGCCCAAACTCGGCACATCTAGTTCGATCCGTCGCCGAGTTCCAGTGGCAGTGACCGATGTAGACCTTCAGGTCACTCCATCAAGTTCGCATCCTAGCTAAAAAATAAGTGGTCCATAAAAAAAAATTACATCGTTTCAAAATTAGATCACTTGACTATTTTATTCTATTCCCGCAACTAACACGTAATCGCTTGTGTGTGTGACTTTGTTTCCATGTAGTAGTTCAGTTCTATGCCTGCTTACGTAACCGCGCGGGGGGAATTATTGCGCAGCAACGACGTACGTCCATCCTCTATCACGCCTCGGCGGGTACTGGCGAGCGCCCGGTGAGCGAAATAATGCCAATATTTTGGGTATTTTATTTCTTGGAGAAAAATTATAACGAAATTTTAAAATTTGCTTTTACCATGCACTTCTAAATAATGAGCTGTTTTTATTTTTATAAGTTTCATATAAATTCATTGTGAAATCTCTAAGCAGTGGATGTTTGAAAATTGTGATTTAGTGTCATGTTTGAGATTTTTTTCTATCGAGCCAATTATTCCAATTCGTGTTTCTATCTTTACCATTCACTCGAGAATATGTTCAACTTTAATATTATGATTTTTTTTTATTAAAAATATCATTGTTAATGAGACTTTCAGACGTTTGAAAATCTTAAAAATTACTGAAAGCCCGCCTTAAGTCAGATTGCATTTTACCTGCACAGGGCCGGTGAATTTAGTACACGAATAGCATTCATACCGCGTGCACTCATCTATCATACAATAATACTTTTATCAATAAATATCAATCACATTTATCAGTGTATCAATCAGTATCAACTCAAGGTGTAAGGTCCCAAACCATACAGTAATCATTTAATTAGTTTTATTATAAAGTACTTTTTATCATATTAAAACCTATTCATACATAGCTACTATAAAATGTTTAGTACATAGTAAAAAAAAAAAAAATATGGATAATACTGTGTTATAGGTATAAAATAAATATAGGCCACCGCAGTATCATGTAAAGTGCCTGCCGGGGCCGGGACTGTCAAAACAAGTAATGGTGACCCTGGAACGTAAATGGCTATTAAAGGAACACTATGGATTTCAGACCCTTCTACTCCACACTAGGTCGGAGGACTCATTTGATGATTTTACGAGGCTAAAAAAGCTAAAGGTTTAAATCGTCAATCCTGCTTGTTCAAGCATGGTGGTCTTTGTAATTCTCGCGGTTCTCTGAATGGGGATGGCAACTGGGAAACGAATGGCGCTAGTATAGCTTGTTCCAAACATCGTCATTGGTTCAAATCTTATAGGTACTTCAAAATAGTACTACCTCATTGCTCGGATTAGGACTTAGCTATGGTCGCGCCATCTACAATTAGCTTTGACCGGCCTTCCCCATTAGAACACCCTTAGGCCCGCAGAAAGACAATAATAAGCTGATTATTTTTTTGTTTAATAGAATACACATTATTTGTTTCAGAGTCAGTGGCAGTTAAATAAATGTTCTGGATTATCAATGAAGTTATACAACTCATTCAATTATGCTGACGACGTCAGATACGAGGGTAGGGTAAGTTTTATTACCCTCTGTAACTTTTTTTTTTTTTTTTTTTTTTTTTTTTTTACGTGGCAAAATCATCAAATGAGTCCTCCCACCCCGGGCAGGGCGGGAGGGACTGTCAGACTTGTACTGACTAAAATCCACGGTGTCCTTCGTTAGCCCTTTGTGTGCCGGAGTCGCGGTATACGTATGTCCCGCAACCCCGGCAGGACTGTGGCCCTCTATAGGGGGGCCCCGTCATCATGCTGACGCTCCTTGAGGCGCGCGTGGGACACAACGCGCCGTCGACCCGGGCATGGTCCATGGTCGGACAGCGAGTTGCCCTTTACTCGCCGCCCGCATGCCCGCGCCTACGGTGGCCGGAGATCGTCCCGCGACATCCGTCGCCGTGGGCGTCTACCACTGCGTCTCGGGCGGAGGGAGGACGGTATCCTCTCCCTCAAGCGTCCCGCCTCCTCCTTCGCGAGCATGACTGCTTCGCAGAAGGAGGCGACCGCCTCCCACTCCGTCTCGCCCCGCAGCATGGCCGCAACCAATGCCGGGCGCGAGAGGTCTCCGCCTATCGCCGCAGTGAGGACACGGCGGTGCTCCGCCCAAGCTGGGCAGTCCTGCACCGTATGCTCCACCGTGTCCTCCGGGCGATCCTCGCAGTGGTGACACCCGGGCGTTTCCTCCTTTTTTATCAAGCACAGGTACCTCCCGAAGCTGCCATGTCCGGTGAGGACCTGTGTCATGCGGTAGGTGAGGACGCCGTGGGACCTATCCAGCCACTCCTCAAAGAGGGGTCTTACAGCCGCGATTGCGGCTAGCCCGTACCTCGGTTGCGATAGTCGTTCTCTCCAAACTGCCCTGAGATCGCGCCGGAGCTCTTCCCGCCGCGCCTCGACCTCTCGAGGCAGCGGGGATACACCCCGACGCTGCGCCTCCACGCGCCACTCATAGACGCGCAAGAGGGCAGTCGCCTCCAGATCCCAGGGCAGTGATCCGGCAAGAAGGTTGGCCGATTCGCCGGCGATCGTGCGGTATCCTCGGATCATTCGGATTGCCATGACCCTCTGGCATGCGACCAGCTTTGCCGGCCGCGTCCGAATGCTCAGGGCCCACACGGGGGCCCCGTAGAGGGCCATGGACCGCACGACGCCAGCGTGCAACCTCCGGCAGGGGGCGTTTGGCCCGCCGATATTGGGCAGGAGCCGCCCGAGGGCGGCTGATGCCCGGTTCAGCCTTGGGGCCAAACGGGAGAAATGCTCCCCGAAGTTCCATCGGCTGTCGAGGACGAGTCCCAGGTACTTCATCGTACCCCCGACGCCGATGCGAACCCCCCCCACCGTTATGTGGGACTCTGTCAGTGGCGCATTCAGATGGCCATGAAAACACATGGCCTCTGTCTTGTGCAGCGCCACTTCGAGTCCCAACTGCCGGATCCTTTCGACGACTATCGCAACCGCCCGCGTCGCCAAGTCGGCCGCCGCCTGGTGCGACACTCCCTCCGCCAGGACGAGCGTGTCGTCAGCGTAACATATTACGCTGACGTCTAGAGGGAGGTCGCCGCGCAGCACCCAGTCGAAACCGATGTCCCACAGGTGCGGTCCCAAGACCGATCCCTGTGGGACACCGCACGACATCTCTCGCCGGTTCCACTCTCCCCGGTGACCGGGGTAGATGACGGCTCTGTCCGTCAGGTAGTCCTCGACCGTGCGACGGAGGTAGGTCGGCACCCGGTGATACCGGAGTGCCTCCCTGATGCAACTCCAGGGCAGGGTGTTGAAGGCGTTGGAGATGTCCAAGGACACCGCCACGACGACCCTGCCCCGGGCCACTGCATCCCCCGTCGTGAGGGCTCTAACGCGCATGATGGCGTCCACCGTAGAGCGCCCCCTGCGGAAGCCAAACTGGCTCTCCGACAGGTTCGGGCCCACCCGATTTAGGTGCCCGACGAGGCGGTCTGCAATTACTCTCTCAAAGAGCTTGCCCACCTCGTCGAGCAGCACGATGGGCCGGAATGCGGACGGAGAGTCCGCAGGGCGCCCGGGCTTCTGGATGAGGACCAGTTTCCCCGTCTTCCAACGAAGCGGGAACTGGCCCCTCGCCAAACACGCGCTAAAGAGCCCCCCCAGTCGAGGCCCGAGAGTCCCGAAGGCCAGGACCCAGGCTTTTCCTGGCAGGCCGTCGGGTCCTGGGGCGGTATTCTTGGCTTTGAGCCGTTGTACCGCCACTCTCAGGTCTACCTCGGTCACCTCTGGAGCGTCGTAGACGTCGTCGTCGCTGTGGTCCGCGTTCGCGTCAGCTTCGCCCTCACTGTCAGACTCCGTCCGAGGCGGAGCTGCCATGGGCGGGGGAGCATGCTCCCCTCGCGATGGGAACAGGGCGCTCACCACGTCCTCCACGAACTGAGGCTGGAGACTCTGCGTCAACGGTGGGGCCCAGGGGCGGAGCTTTCCGCGCACCCACCTGTACGGCCAGCCCCATGGGTCCCTGTCCAGAGTCTCCAGCAACTCCTTGCGGGCCTGTTCCTTGGCCCGCAAGATTGCGTCGCGGAGGGCGGCCTTCGCTGCCCTGTAGCCCTCGTGCAGCTCTGCCTCCACGGCGGCCGCATCCGGAGGTCGGGTGCGGCGCCTGTGGAGCCTGGAGTACCGGCGTCGCGCGGCAACGCACGCCTCGCGCAGCGATGCTAGCTCGCGCGACCACCAGTAAAGCTGACGCCGGGCGCGTCCTTGCCGGACCCGGGGCATGGCCACGTCGCAGATCTCCGACATGGCCTCCCGGAACCACTCGGCCTCGTCGTTTATGTCAGCAGGCCTGTCCGGTGGTGACACCCAGGCCTGCACGATCGAGGCTTCCAGGAATAGCTCCCGGTCCAGCTGTTTCAGCGCCCATCGCGGACCACTTGGGTTCCGTCGGACCGGCGCGTCTGGGGTCTGGGCGGAGACGTCAAACCGGATATACCGGTGATCGGAGTAAGTCTCCGCCTCCTCCACAACGCGCCAGTCGGTGACGCGCGGCGACAGGGCGGCGCTGGCAAACGTTACGTCTACCACCGACTCGCCCGTCCACCGCACGCACGTGGGGACAGAACCCCGGTTCTCAATGACCAGGCCCTGCGCCAGGGCCCAGTGCTCGAGCAACCTGCCCCGCGCAACGTCCGTGTACCGGGAACCCCAAGCCACGTTCTTGGCGTTGAAGTCCCCGAGGACGAGCACGGGGAGGGAACCGAATGCGACGACGACGTCTCCCAGCTCCACAAGGGAGTCCTGGAACTCGGCGAGAGTTCGGCTCGGGGAGAAATATACGCCTATCACGACGATCTCCCCGAACCGGGCTGCGACGATCCCGCGCCCTCTCTCGACACGATCGAGGGGCGGGGTACCGGCGGCGGCCGACGAAATAATGGTCACCGAGCCGTCCAGGTCCGCTACCCAGTCGTTCCTGGGCGGGACAAAATACGGCTCGGCGACCACGGCGACATTTATCAACCACTGCGCCATGCTCTGGAGCAAAAGATCCTGAGCAGCGGCGCAGTGGTTGATGTTCGCCTGGAGGAAGCGCAATGGAGACATTATTCTGAATCCATTGCAGCCTCCTCCAGGGCCCCCTGCGAGGGCGCAGCTACGGCGGCGGCGGCGGCAGCGGGAGCGGCGGCGGCGGCGGTGGCGGTGGCGGCGGTGACGGCGGCGGCAGAGGGCCTACCTCTGCGCCTGGCTTCGGTGGGTGGAGCGCAGGACTTGCCCCCAGCCCGGTGATCGGCCGGCTTGCCAGCCGCCTCACATGCGAAGCAGTGAGGCGGGGCGGAGCACGAGCCGGCCTTGTGACCGGGCTGACCGCAGCGGAAGCACCTATCGCTGCGGTCCACCTCCGAGGTGCAGACGCATGCCGCGTGGTTACCCACTTGGCAGCGGTAACACCTCAGGGGTCGGGGTTCCAGGATTTTCACCTGCGCCGATACCCAACCCACCAGGAGCCTTCGGCCCTCCTGAATCTTTTTGGCCGCCGTAACGGGGCAGCTAACCGTGATGGTTTGCAGCCCCGCAAAGCCAGGACGCAGGGCACCCGCCCTCACCTCGTCTGAGGAGCACCCCCCAGTCCTGGCAACGGCGGCCACCACGTCTTCCGCCGTCACGGAGTCATCCAGACCCAGTATGCGCATGTCTGCGCGCTTTGTGGGTCTGGAGACTCGGGCCTCCTCCGCATTTAGGGACGCTCTGAGCCGTTCGGCCAGAGCGTCAGCGGTGGGGCCACTGGCCGCGCCGGGGAGCTCCAACATGCGGGCCCCCGTTGCAGTGACCCGCAAACGGAGGCCGCCGGCGATGCCGAGCTCCCCGAGGTCTATCGCCTCCCGCGCCTTCGCGAGCACGTCGCGGTACGACACACCCCTCTTGACCGCGTCCGGCTGCAGTGTAATGACCACAGCCGCGGTCTTAGGGGCGCGCAATCGCGCCGCGACGTCGCGCTCCTTGCGCTGTCGCCGCCTCTCCCTCCGCTTCTTGGATCTGGCCGCCTTGGCAGCCTTCCTCCTCTCCCCGGCCACTTGCCAATCGGCGCCGGCCGGAGAAGCCTCTTGAGTAGGCTGCTGCTGCTGGGGCGGCCGGCGATCTGCCTGGGCCCCTCGTTTGGCCGCCAGTGTTGGCCTCGCTGGCGTCGAGGTCGAGGTCGGGGTCGAGGTCGGGGTCGAGGTCGGCCGCGACGACCCCGAAGGGCCCGGCCTAGCCTGGCTGGGCGCGGCTGGAGCCGTCCTTGCCCCCGCAGGGGCCGTCCGCACCGGGGGCGTCTGCGCAGGGGCGGTCCGCACCGGGGCCGTCCTCGCCTGAGGCGGTCTCGTCGTCGGGGGGGAGTTCATCGCGGCCGCGGCCGCGGCCGCATACGAAGACGCCAGCGGGGGCCGCAGCACGCGGCTCTCCAGCACGGAGAACCGCCGCTCAAAGGCGGCCAGCTCCTGCCGCACCAGGGTGAGAACTGGGTTCTCCCCCGGCGCTGGCCGGCCTTTCTCCTTGGGGCTCCCCGGTGGTGCCTCCCTACGTCCGGCCGCCTGGAGGCCGGCCAATTCCGCCTTCAGGGTGGCGTTCTCCTGTTGGAGAGCCCCCATGGCGGCGGTCAGGCGGGTGACCTCCGTCCGCAGATCGGACAAATCGTCCCTTGCGGACGGAGTCTCGCCATAAATGCGCGCCGCCGCCACGATGGAGGTCATGGCGTCCGCGATCGCGTCCTCGCGTGTTTTCTTTCTTCTCTTCATGGCCACTGCGCGCATCGCAGCCGCCACGACCTCCTTCAGTTTGGCCTCGTTCGAGGCCAGATTTGTGTTGGGCTCTCCAAGGGAGGGCCCTCTCCCCGAAGTCTTGCCTCGGCCCTTACCCCGCACGCTCGTGGGGATCTTAGGGGCCGAAGCAAGCCCTTCCTCCGACGACGATATAACGCCCTTCGTTCGTCGGCGCTTTAGGAACTCGGACCTACGGTCCGAGTCCCTCCGTCCCTTCTCCGCGCTCCCTGAAGCTGAGCTCCGGGAGCTGACCCTCTGTAACTTAACCACTCAGATAGTCCAACTTCTCTGAAAAATATTGACTGAAAACTGGAGAACTTGTGTTATGGGTACTAGACAACTGATAAACATACTTATATATATCTAAATACATATTATAGATAAATTACACCCCGACACAGAACAAATGATCGTGCTCATCACAAAAACATTTGTCCTGGGTGGGAATCGAACCCACGACCTCCTGGTCGTGCAGCGGTCAGGGTCACTAACCACTAGACCAACAGGCCTGTCAATAGTATATTAAGCAAGTACAGTTTTTACTTACTTCTGAGGTCACGAACCCTCTCTCTCGAAGATTGATGCGATAATTATGTCTTTGTAAATGTGCATTAATACATCAAAAGAAAAAAAAATATTTGCAGCCATTAATTTTCAAAAATGTATTTACAATCGACAAAGTTGAATCATGACCCATTTTGACAAAAAATCGTTTGAATCCGTCAAATGGGGATGGCAACTCAAAGATATTTGTAGATGGCGCTTTTTCCAAAAAAAAAAAAAATGAAATGCAGCACTGCGAATTTTTACCAACAAGCAAACCCATAAAAATAAATATGATGAAATGCAGCACTGCGAATTTTTACTAACAAGCAAACATCAACATTCGACTTTATGCTAATTGAAACAGTGATGACATATAGATATCACTTTATTTATTCCAGTTGATGGAACTGCCCTTCAGCTCCAAAGATTTCAAGATTGTGTTGGTTCTGCCAAATGAGGGTGATGTGTTGGAAAGCTCTCTGTTCACGACGCTGACCAATCAGGGCCTTGCTGCAGCTGTAAGCAGCATACAGCCACTGTTTACTGCAAACACTACAATGTCGAGCCCTATGAGTGTCGATGTCAAATCGAGGGTCGAAATTCAGGAAGTAAGTTTTTTTATTTTATCATCAGCCTATAATGTTCCCACTGCTGGGACTCAGGCTTCTTCTCTGTGAGAGGGAGTGGGCTACAATCCACCATGCGGGCCCAGTGCGGGTTGGTTTTTTTGGTTCTAGGAAATGCCGGTTTCCTCACGATGTTTTCCTTCACCGTTTTGAGAGCAGTGGTGATGAAATAAATTACACAAAGTAATGCGCCAGACTGGGTTCGAACCCACGACCTAACTCGTAAGTCGGGGCCGATACCTATGGGCCACCACTGCTCAAAAATCTGTTATTTTAATGTCAAATAAATTATTTCACATATCCAAGGGCTGCAAATCCAAAATACCTACTCATTTATCCATAAAAATAAATATGAAATGCAGCACTGCGAATTTTTACTAACAAGCAAACATCAACATTCGACTTTATGCTAATTGAAACAGTGTTGACATTTGTTTGCATTTCAATTAATGGTTGATCAGAGAGAAAGTATTAGGTACTTTTCAGAAGATAAGCGCTTTACACAATGGATTAGCCACCCAATACGGCACAATAGCTGTGACAGATGAAGGCACTCGAGTACAAGTACTCACATGTAAGTAAAGTATTTTACAATATTTTTACAGGCATGATGACAATATCAAAGAAATCCTTAGTTTTCATTACATAAAATAGTTTAAAAGATTGGCAGATACTTTTTTATTTTTGCTCTGCGACAAAAGTTACACAACCAAAATAGTAGAGAATTTAATTTGGAACAAAAACGACAAGCGTACAAATCTGTGTGACCAATAGTTTGCCAGATCAGATAACCCCTTCCCCCCATCTGCACCCCCTTTTCCAAGATGGCCGCTACGGAACAAAGGTAATACCCCACCTCCCCATGACTTCTAAAATATAAAATTGCATAGGTACTCACAATAAGAAAAAAATGTCACATGTAGCTTTCTAATGGACTAATCTCCATAAGGCAGTGGTCCGACCAACGGCGAGAGAACGAGTAACTCTCGGCGATTTTCTCTCTCAAGAAACGCACAATAAATGTACATTCCGTGTAAACGAAAGAGATGCATATATTAATAGTTGCTCTCTGCCTGTTCACACTGCCGGCGACGACTCGTTTTACTCGTTCTGTCGCTGAGCGACGAGCTTTCAAAAATTAACTCGCTCAGCGATACTCGTTCAGCGATGCTCGCTCACTCGTTGCTCGCGTTCGGACCACTGCCTAAGTGTTGCTATTTTCGACATCTGATTTCTATTTTCATTTTCCAGGTCTATATTTACCTGCTGACACGGTATTTAATGATATAGAAGATGATGCATTAAAACCTGCAATTCAATCGGAATCGCCGCCATTTTATTTCGCAGTGGTTTACAAAGACACGTCCATTTTTTATGGAGATTTTAAACGAAGAATAGGCGCTCAAAATGTTTAAAGAAAAAAAACGATTTATTAGGTAAGACACATAATTTGTAATTAAAATGGATGAAATGTACACAAAAAATATTATAGGCACAAAATAGAATGGTTATAAATTTTTAAATCTAATGTATTTTTATTTAAAAACAAATGTTCCAAATGTTTTTTTTTTCAAACCGTACAAACAGACTTCGTTGGACGAAACGGTAACCCCCTACATGTTTTCATAGTGATGATAACTTTGCCGGTGTATTCTGTGGTATGTTGCGACGTCCTTACCTTACTGTGGCATGGTACCGTTTCTACTAATAATTTGAGTGAACCGATAATTCCTAATAAAAAAAAGAGTGTCCATGGAGTTTCTCGCTCATTCTTCTCCATAGAGATCTACACTTTGGAATGAGCACCTACGGTACTTTCACAGTTTTTGTGACTGGGACTGTAGCACCATACCTATTTTTGTACTTGTTTTATTTGATGTCTTTTGACAATTCAAAAGTGCCTGTAATTGACATAGTTGAAATAAACGATTTGATTTGATCCTGGTTATTTGAGGTTGTGGAACCGGAGTATGCGGGTAGACCTTACTAAATAAAACGTGTTTGGGTTATGGTATCGGTAATTATATGGATTTTTTCACTTTAAATAAAACAAGAAATGAATTTAATTGTTAATTAATTATTCACTTTATTAATTTTTTTCTTGTGATTGGTGAACTTTGTTTTTGTTACTGTTGAACGTGCGGTTGAAAGTATCTTTTACTCATCAATATTCATAACGAAATAATTGACATACTGTACAGTTCTTTATTTTCATCATTTCATCTTTCAATAAACTCCTATAATCCCTTCTAAAATTTCGTCTTCCTTTCGTGTCTATTATAAAAGTGCGTTTTGATTTCTTTTTGCCCTTTTTATCTTTGTTTTTGGATGGATCTTTCTTTTTAGGTGGATCTTTCTTTTTAGGTGGATCTGTCTTTTTAGGTGGATCTTTCTTTTTAGGTGGATCTGTATTTTTAGGCGGATCTTTCTTTTTAGGTGGATCTGTCTTTTTAGGTGGATCTGTCTTTTTAGTTGTATCTTTCTTTTGAGGTGGATCTGTCTTT
The DNA here is from genome assembly GCA_954870645.1 of Agrotis clavis. Taxonomy (NCBI): domain Eukaryota; kingdom Metazoa; phylum Arthropoda; class Insecta; order Lepidoptera; family Noctuidae; genus Agrotis; species Agrotis clavis. The sequence continues at coordinate 19,927,645 of OX940932.1, read as the reverse complement.
TTAGGTGGATCCTTCTTTTTAATTGTAACTTTCTTTTCAGTTGTATCTTTCTTTTTAGGTGGATCTGTCTTTTTAGGCGGATCTTTCTTTTTAGTTGTATCCTTCTTTTTAGGTGGATCTGTTTTTTTAGGTGGATCTTTCTTTTTAGGCGTATTTGTCTTTATTTTTTCTGTTGTCCTAACTATTTTTTCGGTTATTGGTAGAATGTATGGTACTATCTCTCTTTCGCAATTTTCTCCTTTTATTGTTGGTAATGCAGTGGTTTCCTTCCTTTTAGGCGGTGTAGTTCTAATCCTTTTATTCGGTGCATAAGTCGTCCAGTCTTCCTGTGAGTCTCTGTAAAGCTCATCGTAACCAAGCACCAGAGGAGGCAGGACGACCAGACTCGCAACGCGCTCTTTTGTTTCACTCTGAAAGTCACAAGTTCGCAGTTTATCATATTAGCAGTCATCTCTGTCAATATCTAGACAGAGATGATGGAACCAGCTCGGCAAGATTGGTCTAAGCTAGCTCTAAATAAAGAAAATGGCAGTGGGACTAAATATGCTATAAATATTGTAGAGTACGGAAAGACCAGTTTCCATAAGAAAGAAGAGACAATTATCTCGCTTTGTGTTTTGGATAAATGAAAGAAAGACACATTGATTAGCTACAACGTTATCAGTTATACAACAGTTCTTGATTGTTTATGATAAATTTTCTATATAATGATACCTACAAGCAAATTTGTAGTAGTAATAAGTTCCTCTATCATATTTTTGCCAGGATTTTGTTAAACCACGTCACATCATTTGTTGAGATTCGGAAAAGCATCCCTTTGCTAACATTATTAGGTCCAGCTTGCAATCAAACGGCATGCTGCCTAATATCACAATTTTGCATGAGCTTCATGGGGTGAATATATCCAAGGGAGGATTATAGGCAAATTCGATACTGTAAGAAAAATACTCATAGGTTTCTTCGCCGCGATTTGAATTAAAACTCCGTCATTTAATTTTTGAGAAATGACGCATTGTATTTGAAAAAAAAAACTCATCTTTAAAACTTTCTAGAATCTCGTTAATAATGAAGAACAAATTCTGGAAACTAATGGCATATCAAATACAATAATTATGGCAAATCAAATAGGTGCAGTATTGTTGCTTTGGATAGAAATTATGAATAATTCTATGTACTCACTACAGTGAAACAAATTGTAACTGCGATGAAAACCAGCCATAGGGACATTGTTACATTGGTAATCACTAACAAATCTTTATAGTTCACACTTTATAGCGAGCCGTAAACTTTCAATTTTATTTTATTATCCGATATGCTGGGCCAAAGCCTGCCGGGGTCGCGGGACTTTTTCCATTATCGTGACCCCGGAATATAAAGGGCTATTAAAGGACACCGTGGATTTTAGTCAGTACGAGTCTGACAGTCCCTCCCGCTCTGCCCGGGGTTGAGGACTCATTTGATGATTTTACCACGCAAAAAAAAAACCGATAGGTATGCTATAAAGTTCTTGTAACTTTTTTAATTTAATTCTGTAATATTTAGACCTGAATTTGTAAGTCGCGTACGTTCTGTCGCGTATTTGACTAAGTACTAGCAAAGTAGGACGCACCACTAACGTCCGCGTTGCATATCAGCATCGGACCGTAGATTGACATAGGTACCTACCTACTTCACTCTCCCTTCAAAACACCATCTAAACTTCGTCGGGTGCTAACTGTTCATCCATGAGTTCCTCCTCTGCAGCTTCTATGGCTGGTTTCTCTTCTTCAGCTTCAGTGATAGGAACTGGGGGTCGATTCAGCCCAGCCTCGCTAACTAGCTCTAGTAGTGACACCATTGCGCTTGTAAGCTGGAGATAACGAATTAGATTAACATGGGAAGCAAACAGTAGGTATAATACGTTACAGAAAAGGACTACCATTTGATTGTATAGCCATACCTAAAAGTATGTAACAGAGATGAGAACAGAGTTTTCATGAGACCCTACCATAGTGCCTCATCGTGAAGAATAAATATCTGCCTCATTCATTTAGATCGAGAGCAGTGGTGGCCCAGTGGTATCGGTCCCGACTTACGAGTTGTAGGTCGTGGGTTCGAACCCCGCCTGGCGCATTACTTTGTGTAATTTATTTCATCACCACTGCTCTCAAAACGGTGAAGGAAAACATCGTGAGGAAACCGGCATGTCCTAGAACCAAAAATTCGAAGACATGTGACATCCACCAATCCGCACTGGGCCCGCGTGGTGGATTATGGCCCACTCCCTCTCACAGAGAGGAGGCCTGTGTCCCAGCAGTGGGAACATTATAGGCTGATGATGATGATGATTAGCTGCTTCACTTATTTGGGGCTCGAAGTCTTCCGGTGCACTCTAGTCTGTCAGTTTTACTAGCACTTTACTGACAGGCTTGGCCACGGCATGAGATCAAGCAAAAACTGGTACATTCAAACCGTAATATAAATAATCATCAACTCCTTATTCGTATCGCATCACAGGCCTCTTTAAACGGACTGTTTTAAGTCTTAGCTCGTGGGGTAGAAATGCAACGGGGGTACCGCAAAGAGGACCGTGGAAGGACTAATTAAAGCAATTGATCTATAGTACCTGTGCATCCGCTATTTCCTCCTTCGACAGTAGCTCGGCAGTCAGCACGGCCTCCTCAGCTGCCTCGTGCAGGCGACCAGCCCTGGCGTGCCTGCCCGCCACGTTGATCCGGATGAGAGGATCGTCACTGGCAAGAGCCAACGCCCGGGAGTACGCCGCGTCTGCTCGGCTGTCCCCCAGCCGCTCCAGGGCTATGCCTATCAGCAACACCTGTTAGATTATCCAGGTTGTAAGAGGAGCGTAGGTACCATTGCCTGACACAGCCCAATAATTAACCTGCCACAAAAAGGAGTGTCTTGCGGCAACATTGGGATAAAAGTACCTTAAGTACCTATAAGTTTTATGGTGTTGAACGGAAGATGAGACACAACAATAGGTGTAGAGAAATCTACTTCTGGAAAGGCACCATAATATGTATCCTGAACACAAAAGGCCATATTAAGTGTACAATCTGAATGCTAAAATAAAATCAAAATCCAAGTTGAGTAACTCGTAGGGTTGTAATCAATCACTGATAAGCATGTTAAGGTTCTGGTTCTCGATTGAATTCTCAGTGAGAGCCTATTTAATGATCGAAGGTGAGAGCTTAAAGTTTTTGTGCCTGCCTGAGTACCTACTAATTTGAGTCCGGATAATGGCAACAATTAGTACCCTCTATTCATGTGGCATAAACTAGCGATGTGTGGTAGTTTCCTACGATAGATGCATTTCTGTGTAACCCACTGAGTAAATACAGGACTGATGTTCAGTGTTCTTTCGCCTGCATAACTCGTGAGGTTCACGATCAGTGGGATCCCCGCGAAACCCAGTCGTACATCCCAAGTTCCACAAAAGAGAGTTCAGAACCGAACCTTGACAGATCCATACGTATTTACCAGCGCCAAGGACATCCATTGTGGATTACAACCATTGCAAAAAAATTCGTGGGTGTTCCTCTACCGTGTATGGTTGGAAGGGCTGCAAAGCCGCCGCCGTGGCCAGCCGGCAGAAGGCCGAGGCCGGTCTCTTGCACGCCAGCAGCGCTACGCCGAGGTTGTGAGCGGCTCGTGCGCTCAGTGGTGCCGCCCACGCTGCACGCTGTAGACACGTGAGGGCCTGGAAAGGAAAATGACCGAGCTCAACCCTGAATCGCGTGACTTTCTAGCATTGATGTCTCCGAACCTGCCGGTTTTTCGGTATTTCTACCGAAACGTAGTTTGTCTCATCTCTCATCGCTGTTTACTGAATCTATAACAGACCACGCTCAATATTTCTTATTCTGCCTCCTCCCTTCACGAAAAGGGTTTTTTAACATCAAGATGTTAAGCCACAATTAATTTAATTTAGTAGGTACTTATCATCATCATCATCAGCCGTAAGACGTCCACTGCTGAGCATAGGCCTCCCCATTAAACCACCACGCCGAACGACAATTCGCTACTTGCATCCATCGGTTACCCGCGACTCTTACGATGTCGTCGGTCCACCTAGTGGGAGGTCTATGCTGCGTCTTCCGGTACGTGGTCGCCATGAGAGAACTTTTCTTCCCTATCGGTTGTCAGTTCTTCGAGCGATGTGGCCTGCCCATTGCCACTTCAACTTGCAAATTTTAAGAGCTATGTCGGTGACTCTGGTTCTTCGCCGAATATCCATGTTCCGGATTTTTAGTTAGTACTTATTTCAGAAAGCTAAAATTAAATGTCCACCTGCAGACGCCGACGACGGTTACGAAAGATATTGCAAAAGGTACGATAAAATGAGACAGCTCGCAGAGACTATCTAATTACACTGTAGGTAGTGTAGTTATTAATTAATTCAACAAAAAACGTCAATGTACGACAACGTCAGTTCACGTACCGCAATATACTTCTTCTTAGCCAACAATGCCATTCCAAGATTAGCGTGAGCCGCCACGCAAGTCGGATGCGCTGTTAAAGCGGTTTTTAGCCTGGATAGAGCGGCGTCCAGGTCCTTATGTTGAAGCATCATGGCTGCAAGCGCCAGGGCGGCTGCGTGCTGCGTCGGTTGCTGCGCCAGAGCTGCCCCCAGGAGTTGAAAAGCGCGTCGAGGGTCACCAGCTCGTAGACGCAGCGCTCCTGCTGCCGCTAACGTGTCTGCACCACATGCGTGAGTACTGCAAGAAGCAAGAAGCTTTGATTTTTTTTGTCTGATATGATTATTTACCAAGGTTATAAATTGTATTTCGCCAATTTTAAAAACTCAGTAACTGCCGAATTGGTTAGCAGTTCAGTTCAGACGTCAAGTGGAGAAAACTTTTTGGCAAATTAGGCCCCATCGGCCTAATTTGCCAAAAAGTTTCGGAGTTTTATTAAAACCCTAATAAATCATTACTCTAAAACAGGGTACCCTACATCGTTTCCAAATATTGCTTCTCGCATTTGCGGTGTAACGCGAAATTCACTAGGTAAGTAAACTTACGTCAAAGCTTGGTCATATGCCACTAATGCCCCGTTCACATCGTCGCAAGCCAGGAGTAGCTTTGCCAGGAGAGCGCCAGCTCGTTCGCCGCCCCCCGCCTGCACCGCAGACCTGGCCCATTCCACACCTTTCTCCAGATCGCCTAAGTTCCATGAACATTCCGCTGAAAATATTTGGTTACGTAAGGAATCTACATCATGACAACATAAATGGTTGGTCATCGTCAAGTCTTTTGCAGTCTACTAGTAGAAATAAGCCTCCGTTTGTTCCTTGGGAAAATCACCTGCTGGTAAATATAATATAATAATATATAATATAATATTCCAAAACTATCACACAAGGCCATCTAGTCCCAAGCTAAGCAGAGCTTGTGTAATGGGTACTAGACAACTGATGAACATACTTAAATATTTCTAAATACATACATAATATAGATAAATTACACCCAGACACAAATAAAAAAAAAATCAAATATTTTATTAAAATAAACATTAGTAAAAAAATACAAATAAACCTAAAAAAAACAGAACAAACAGAACAAATGATCATGCTCATCACACAAACATTTGTCCTAGGTGGGAATCGAACCCACGACCTCCGGTATAGCAGTCAGGGTCACTAACCACTAGACCAACAGGCCAGTCAAATCCAGTACCTATCCCAATAGCTGCTTTGGAAATGCTGACTGCCGGTGGCCTACCATGACGTCTTAGAGCATGAGTTCCGCTCAGTGAACGAGATGGCGCTAGACGACTTGTATAGCTCTATCTCTTCCCACAGCCTAACTACTCACGCATTAATGGCGGCTCCACATTAGTGCCGTGAACCCCCGTGAACAGGCGCGAACGAGAATGTGGATGGTTTTCGCGGGGTTCACGCGCATTCGCGCCTGTTCCCCGATCAGTGTCGGTATTGTGGCGAGAATTCACGGCGAGAATTCGCGACGTGAATTCACGGCACTAATTTGGAGCCGCCATAAGACGTGGTAGGCCATCTTTCCAAAAAACTTCAAATGTCAAAATGGAAGGTTGAAAATATGTAGTTGTTGTGGAGCGACTATATAGGGTCGTGACGACGATTCTACATATTATTATGCCATGTTGAGTTTACCTAAAGCGCAGTATATATCAGGATCAGGATGTTTTGACAACTTATCAGCTTCTAAATAGGCTTCGAGAGATAACTGGAAACGATGCTGTCGCGACCTGCAATGTTATTCAAGATTTATGTGAATATAAAAATTGTTTGTTCCATCATCTGCTAAATCTTTTGCTGATTATTTTGGAATCCGCTTCCAATTTTACGATTACCACAATTTTACTAACTCTTTGGCAAGTATGCTATATGTAAAAACATTTTAAAAAACCGGCCAAATTGAGAACCTCCTTTTTGATGTCGGTTAAAAACAACAGAAACGTTATTCAGAAGATAATCAGCTGGAAGAATTGAAAGACGTAGGTGATGATAATACGTACAAACAGCTGGCAACTTGTTTCAAAGGCTCAGGGTCCTGGGGTTGCAGTCGAATACAACTGTGGTACCTCTCTAGGGCTTCTTGCAACCTGCCAGCATCGGCCAATACTGAACCCTAGAAGAAAGAAACCCAAATGTTAAAAATAGATAGGTAGATTGGTTCGTAAAGGTCTAGGTTAGTCTTACTTGACTTGCTAAGAATGCCACTCCAGGAAAAGCACCTGCACATATTGTCAGCTTGACGGTAGGTTTTTGTACCTCCACACTCTTTATAATTCCTGTGTTGTGGGTGCGTTTACAAACGTTTCACCTACACATACAAATTCACTTACAGAAACTACCGGTCCTGAACTTCATACAAATATTTGTTTCGTGGGGGAATCGTACCCGCGAAACAAACAGCGCAGCAATCATGATCAAGAAAAAACGTAGCGTCTTATAAAGTTTTTAGTTTTCAGCCGGTACTAGATTTCCGAGGCACGGATACCTATTATCCACCATAATGTACAGACAGACAGGTACAGACACCAGAACCACTTCATGTACAGGAACGGGTGGCAGGTGCTCTTCAATGAATCGTTTTATTGAACTTTGCTGGCTATATGTTTTATTCATTAAAATCTTCTTATTTGTAACAGTGTGGTTTTGGTATGTACACAGCAATAAGGTTGATTTTTGTGGTGATGTCGACGGAATAAAAGATTCGTGTGGACTGGTGTACGGTTTAATTCTCACTGGTTAATGTGGACTGTATACACGCATAGGTAGGAGAACAACATAATTATGAATAGCTAGATATAAATTGTATCGTTAAGTACCACATAGGTACTTAGTAAACATCACGCACTTCAACCTATTCCACTCGAACTTCAACCTACTGTTTTTTTTATCGTATGGTAAAGTCATCAAAGACTTTGTACCGACTATAATCCACGGTGATCCTTCAATAGCCCTTTACGTTCCAGGGTCACGGTTAATACCTGAAGAGACAGTCGCGCGATCCCGGTCTATTTTAGTGATTGTGATAAAGTTGAAAATCTCTTAAAAAATAACAGATTGGGGTAGGTTGATGTGCTGGCTTCTTTACAACCACCTAATGTTAGTCCCCGAACCCGAAGTAACATACGTGGTACCGATGGTAGGCAGGTAGTGTATATGTACCTTTATGTAATGCGCATATCGATGTTTGTTATCATACTGTTTCTGCAAGTCATCCGCGAGTTCCAAACATAATGAATGCTCTCCTCTAACGTAACGTGCGTGCAGTAACCAGTTGCGAGAGCCGGTGTTGAAGCCTGGAAACAAGGAAAATTATCAGTAAAACGATTTGTTGTTCGTTCTGACTTATTTGACTGATTCCAAAACAATGCTCTGTACTTCGCTAGGCTTGGACGATGTGGGTGTTGCCAAGGGGGGGCAAGGGGAGCAGTTGCTCCCCCCTCCCCCTAGAGATCATAGCGACCAAAGCCGAAACCTTTAAATATTATTTTTGTTAAAATAAATAATTAATAATGTAAGTACCTATTTAAAAGTTTGATTAATTAGTTATTATGGTGTCGAGAGCTTGTGAAGTTTTATACATTGATATTAGAACCGTTCTTAGGTATTACAATCGTCATCGAGGCACAGACTTCCACAGTGTAACGCTCCATTCCTGCCGGAGGCTGTACGACGGTGTCGTGCGGTCCATGGCCCTCTACGGGGCTCCCGTGTGGGCCCTGAGCATTCGGGCGCGAGTGCGCGACCACTAAAGCTGGTCGCATGCCAGAGGGTCATGCGGCTATCCGGATGATCCAAGGATACCGCACGGTCGCCGGCGAATCGTACAACCTCACCTCCTTGCCGGATTGCTGCCCTGGGAATGGGATCTGGAGGCGACTGCCCTCCGGCACGTCTATGAGTGGCGCGTGGAGGCGCAGCGCCGGGGCGAATCCCCGCTGTGCAGCGGGAAGAGCTCCGGCGCGATCGCGGGGCAGGGCTGTAAGGATTGTCGCAACTGAGGTCCGGGCGCGCCGCAATCGCGGCGGTAAAATCCCTCTTTGGGGAGTGGCTGGATAGGCGTCACTGCGTCCTAACCTACCGCCTGACGCAGGTCCTCACCGGACACGGAAGTTTCGGGAAGTACCTGTGTCGAATAAGGAGGGCAGAAACGCCTGGGTGTCCCCACTGCCCCGCTTGGGCAGAGCACCGCCGTGTCCTCACGACGGCGAGAGGCGGAGACCTTCGCGTCTGGCATTGGTCGAGGCCATGCTGCGGGGCAAGGCGGAATAGGAAGCGGTCGCCTCCTTCTGCGAAGCAATCATGCTAGCGATAAGGAGGAGGTGGGACGCGAGAGGGAGATGACAGCGTCCTTCCTCCACCCCAGCGGCAGTGGTAGACGCCCACGGCGGCGACGGACGTCGCTAGACGATCTCCGGCCACCGTAAGCACGGGCATGCGGGCGGCGAGTAATGGGCAACTCGCTGTCCGACCATGGACCATGCCCGGGTCGACGGCGCGTTGTGTACCACGCGCGCATCAAAGAGTGTCAGCATAATGGCGGGGCCTCTCTTTGGAGGGCCATAAAGCCTGCCGGGGTCGCGGGACTAACGAATTACCATGACCCCGTAATGTTAAGGGTTATTATAAGACACCGTGGATTTTAGTCAGTACGAGTCTGACAATCCCTCCCACTCTGCTCTGGGTGGGAGGACACAATCAAGAGTATCAGACTCTTGTAATGTGTCCTCCCACCCAGGGCATATAAAGAGGATGATTTTACCACGATAAAAAATAAGTGTAACGTTTCATGCTCTGCTGGGCGTTCATATTTTGTATCCTCCATAATATTTCCCCATTAGGCCCCCCCTTAGTCGTAACCTGGCGACGCCCTTGTGGGCCGACGACATCGAAGAGGAAACTAATGAAAATGGACTTTAGTTTAATAGGAATATATTAAGTATATTTTGTAATAATTAATTTGACCTACCATCGGCAATGCTGTCTAGCGAGAATCGGCGTTTCTTCATTATTCTAAAATAAGAATTATAAGCTTTTATTTTTGTTCTGGTTTGTTTGTATTGGTACCGCCATGGTAACAGCGTAGTTACCTACCCAAAAGTGTAATAAATAATAATATTACATAATTCATAGGTGAAAGTTGCTTCAAGTTTTTAATATTTAAAAAATTGATTTAAAATTAAATATTTAAAAAAATATGGATAGCCTAGTTTATTCGGAAGTTACGGTTACGAATAACGTTCTGTTATTACATGAATTGCTTTCCTCTATCGAAAGGCATTTATGAAACCATGAAACAGAAGCATGTAAAAAATGACGTAAATCTTATCAAGAAAAGAGATTCCAAAAAATCCTGAATAACGAACGAATCGAGTAATAAAATCCACGTTTCCGAACGAAAATGACAAATCAAAATTTGACAAGTGTACTGTTGCAATGAATTTCAAAGAAACGCAAATACACCGATAAAAATAATTTTATTTACTTTTAAGCTTTAAATATTTAATCATAACTTATTAAATCAAAAATGGAGGACATGGCGAGACTTGCTGTGGTGGAACAAATTTTGAGAGATGTGAATAAATTTCATAAAATACTGTACGAACTTTTGCGGCATATAAATTGTATTTTAGAAAATCCCCATGACTATGAACTGAGGATAATAAAAAGCGATATTCTTGGAGAATATTTGAAGTGTGAGGCTTTCAATGAATACTTGAAATATGTTGGCTTTCAAACGGTAAGTACAGAATATAACAACATTTGGCGCTGTTCTCATGTACTTTAAATTTTGAAGGAGATTGAAACAATCTATAAGGACATGAAAAAGAACCATATTATGTCCCATAAAAACATTGTTGGGTAATCCTCCTTTTATAAAATTTTTGTGAACATCATACATAAAAATTAGGTAAGTATAAAAAATATGTGGTCACTTTCTTGGTAACTGACTTGTTATCTTCATTAGTATTGTTATCTAGTGCTATCAATGTTAAATGATTTCATTGATTTTTTCATGACCAAGATTAAAACCGGATTCTCCAGTCCAACCAGATACAACTGAATTCTAATATTTTGTAAGAGTCACTGCCTGTCTAAGTTCTCTAACCCAGTGACTGGGTAATATCAACCCATTACCGCCAACTTGCTGATTAACATGACATATTAAAGAATTTAGAAGTCTACAAAAATCATCAGTTGAATCTTTACAGGTCAAGTCTAAAACTACGGAACTGTCATTTTATGCCATGCAAGTTACATTCAACCAGGGGCTATTTTCATTCCAGCACATTCCATTGTCATTTTGCTAAAAGTTCATAATCTGCAAAATTCATTGGTCAATTAAAGATTGTTCAATGGCCTCTAAATAAAATACATTCTAACAACATTTGACCATTTATTCATGCCAGATTTCATTTATAAATATTTTTACATTTCTTATTTATTGGTATAACACTAATAAATTTTATAAGAAAAGCAATCTGAAGTAGTAAGTAGTTATAATACATAATAATATATATACCTATGCCAATTCTTTCAATGGAGGATTCTAACACTATTACAGAGCAGACTTAAGGGTATTAACGTAATCATGAGACACAAAATTACCTATATTTCAGGATGATACTTCACTCAGTTACCCAAAGGAGCAATCACTGAATAATTTGAGAATGGCGAAGGCAGCAATTGAGAGGAAGATATGTTTTTGTTATGGTGCCCTGAGCAAACAGACGAGTGTTAAAGTCACCCGCAGTCCTCAAATAAAAAAGCTGATGCCCACTAAGATTCTGGTAATGTATGTTCTTGTTTTGGCTTTCTTGTTCATGCTAAACATTTAATTTGTTGCGCTACAGACAAAGAAAGAAAGACCTAACCAATGTTGCTCATGGAGGCCAATCTTAACAGAGATTAGCCATCTTCGTGGAACATAGTACAGTGCACAAGTATGTACAAGGTGTGTGTGTATATGTATAAGGCACAGGTGTACTCTCTGTTGTTTTACACCCATAGTCTCATAGTCTGCCAATCCTTCACGATTGGAGAGATATCAGGTGAGGCCAATGGTTGAAATAGAGAGAGCTGCTGAGAAATTTTAATAGAAAAACCCAATAGCAGCGATCCGGGATTTGAATCCAAATATCAGCAGTCGGGCTTGCGACCACGAGACCAACGGGTCATAAAGACTGTTCATAACCCTGTAATATCTCTTTGCAGACAACCAAAAACAATCTTCTGCTAAAAATTGAGAAGTTGTTCAATGATGTTCTGGTGTATGAGGACGAGGAGCTGCTAGAGTATGCTCGGGAACAAATACCTCTCGTCACGCTGCAACTGATGGCCCTTGACAGGGTCCGCGAGGTCCAGAAGTTGATAAAAGCTGGTGAGTAACTAACTAGCATTTATTTTCAATTAATTTCAAGAGTGTTTACGCCGAACGACATACATTTGATACAAAAGTTCCTAAATTATAGAATCAGGCGTTACTTTGCGGAAATCCATGTCATTAAATGTTATGAAAAATATCTAGTTTTAATTCCGCGACAAAAATCCAGGCTTGGATGCAGGATGCGGTCCCACCCTGCCGCCATCATGCATATGCACATGGAGGAAAGGACCCACCCTATCCCCCTCATGCATAAGCATAATGCACACGTGCAAGAAAAGCGGAAAAACATGCCATGCAATCAAACTTATACTCGACACGTGTTTCTCCCGTCCACGGGGCATTCTTAGGAGATGTTGACTCGACAACCGAGCGTTTGTCGAATGTGTAAGCAGGATATATGTATGTATAGATCTAAAAAAAATCAAAATAGTGTAATACTGATAATTTGGACTGATTTTTTTTGTATATAAACAGATAATAGTTACCTTTTTTTAATTATAACGAAGATGTGGAAGCCTACTTCAACACGGTTGTGCAAAGGCTAAGCAAATAATGATGCTCTTGGAACCAGTATTTTTTACGCTCTCCATATTACAGGCCAAAAGGATACATTGGACTTGCCATTCGACATAGCACTTTTGATGGAACTGCTCGGATGGTTCAAGTATAAGTTCTTCAAGTGGGTAGACCAACCGGAGTGTGAGGGATGTGGTGGTCAAACTACTTTCAACAAGAATTATAGCATCAACATGGAAAGGGAGACGTGTAATGTGGAGGTAAGATTGAAATGAAATGACCATGGAAAATAGGTATATAAGGAGAGATCTGTCTTTGGGTCGAGGGAATGGCTTAAGGGGTTTGCGGCCTTGAAACGCGAAGATCAAATGAATGACCGGTTAGCCTTTAGTCAGTAAAGTCTTTCCCGCTCCACCTTTTTTTTTTTTTTTTTTTTTTTAGGTGGTAAAATCATCAAATGAGTCCTCCCGCCCTGGGTGGGGCGGAAGGGACTGTCAGACTCTTACTGACTAAAATCCACCCGTGTTCCTTCGGACGCCCTTTACGTTCCGGGGCCACGGTATCCTGGGTTAAGAAAAAACCCGTGACCCCAGCAGGCATTTGGCGCGAACACGACGCGCCACCGACCCGGGCTTGGTCCTTGGTCGGACGGCGAGCTACCCATTACTCACCGTCCGCAAGCCCGCTCCGCCGCTGTGCCCTCTGCTATTCAGAGGGACACGCGTCGGAGCGTCCACCTGACAGGCTATTTGCATACGGGCAAAGAGACCCCTTAGGCACACAGTGCCTAAGGAAGAGTTTTTGCCCGCATCCCAGGGTGCACCGGCCCGAAAAACTGGTCTTCCCCCCGGACGTATCCGAGAGGGAACTCCAGTCCACGGGCGCACGTGGAGGTTTCCTGTCTTAGCACCCCTTCCCGCTCCACCTAGAGCTTTTTTTTGGCATGTTAAAATCATCAAATGAGCCCTCCCACCCAGGGTAGAGCGGGAGGGACTGTCAGATTTGTACTGAGTAAAATCCACGGTACGTTCCGGGATCAAGTAACTGAAGGACCGGGTAGTTTTTAGTCAATCGAGTCTGACAGTCTTTTTCGCTCCACCTTAGAGCTTGAGGACTCATTCCACTCCAAAAAAGTCCTGTAACCTCGTGGTAGAATTGAAATAAACCTATGGATGATGATAGAGTTACACTTTTTTTTAGACAAGTTGGGTTTATTGTGTCACATTACCCTTAAAACTCTTATTTTTTATACAGGCGTACTCGTGCAGTTCCTGTGGCGTGGGCGCTCAGTTCGTCCGCTACAACTGCCCGCGCACGCTGCTGCGCAAGCGCCGCGGTCGCTGCGGGGAGTGGGCCAACTGCTTCGCGCTGCTGTGTCGAGCGCTCGGGTACGACACGCGCTTCGTGTACGACACTACTGACCATGTGTGGTGCGAGGTAAGACTATTTTAGTACTTTTCCTGTGGAGGGGGGGAGGGGGAGGTGGTATCAGTCAGCAGGATGGCGCTGTTCGCTGAGAAAGACGTCATCATCTGATAAATATATCTCAGTCTTAGACTTTTGGAAGGTAGTCGATTATCCTATTCATCATTCGACTCTAACATCTCACAAAACTCAAAAGTTTGAAATAACTGTAGATTTTGTAATGATAATCAAATTCAATGAATTCCCCCGCGTTTGTTATTATTTGAAACTTTTCAATCATGTTATTACGAACGGAATAAAGGAATAAGTACTACTAAAAGTACTTGATGGATTAACATTAAGTAAGGAAATTTTTTAAATTAACTGAAACGGGAAACCAGTTATTACTAATTCACTACTGATAACGCATGTAGGAAGTAATTTTGAACTGATTTTCCTGTAAACTCGTCGCCGACATCGGACGAGATATAATAATTATATGCTGTATGTATGTACTTCCGGCGACAGACGTCGTCAGACGATCTCCGGCCACCGTAGGCACGGGTATACGGGCGGCGAGTAATGACAAGAGTGTCAGCATTATGACGGGGCCCCTCTACAGAGAGCCAAAGCCTGCCGGGGTCGCGGGACTAACGAATTACTGTGACCCCGGAACGTAAAGGGCTATTGAAGGACACCGTGGATTTTAGTCAGTACGAGTCTGATAGTCCCTCCAGCCCTGCCTCCCTGCCCCGGGGTGGGAGGATTCGTTTGATGATTTTACCACACTAAAAAAAAAGTTTGCACTTTGGCTGTATGCCAAATTTGATTTCGAGTATATGGCACTCTTGGGATGCTGCAGCTGAAAATCAGCGTCAGGTGGCAAACTCCTTGCTGCCACTTTACATACTGATGAACTGAGGTCTTTTGGCTATAAAGATTTGTTTTTTTTTTTTAGTTTTAACTCCAGCATTAGACAGAATTTTCTTTCTTTACATGCAGCGAAAAAGTTTGGCATCCAGAAATTAATAGCTTCTAACACAACATTTAAAAATATACCTATTGTACAATCGACAAAGTTGAATCATGATCCGCCGTAAGCTTATTTTCCTACAGACATTCAAATATGTACAAATAGGTCCACATTCGCATAAACATACATAACCATACTAAAGACTTTCATCTTTGTCAATTTGACGGATTCAAACGATTTATTGTCATAATGGGTCATGATTCTATTCCTTCGATTGTACATACCTATTTAGGGCCTATGCACACCACGTTTTTTAAACGCGTGTTTTAGAAACGCGCCGTCGACGGTTGTTTTAGAAACGTGCATCGACGGCGTTCTTTTATCAAACAGAATAGTTTGTTGTCGTTTGTATCGCGTCAAACGCGCGTTTTATCGCGTCTAACGCGCCTTTGTATCGCGTCGATACACACGCGCGTCAGTATCGATCGAAACGCGTATTTGAATTTATACAGGTGTGCAAAGGTTTACAGGCTGCGTCTAAATTGCGCGTCTGTACTGCTACAAACGCGCGTCAAAGGCGCGTTTAAAAGACATGGTGTGTATATGCCCTTAGGTACATGATTCGTTTGTTGTTTTAGATATTCGACTATGATTCCAACTCGTGGCTGCACGCGGACCCGTGCGAGGCCAAGTTGAACGCCCCACTCTTGTATTCCCACGGCTGGGGCAAGAAACTATCCTACGTCATCGCAGTGTCCCGGGATGACTTGCAAGATGTCACCTGGAGGTATACCATGGACCACAAAGAGGTAAGCTGTTTGACAAAGGGCTTCGTATAAGTAGCACTAGCGGTATCTATGACCCTGCTGGGGTCTCGGGACTAACGAATACCGTGACCCCGGAACGTAAAGGGTTTTTTAACACCCTTGCTCGTAAAGCTGATGTAATTCCACCAGTTTTAAATATGTAAAGCGGGTCATAAAAAACGCGTGTGTTATCAAAGCAAATAGTTAAGTTATAGTCCATACAAATTCCATAACAGTATTATTTGCCATTTCAAATATGGAACTGCGGCTCGCCCCCGCCGCCGCACGACTCCAGCTAGTGAGCAGGCAGCGCGCTGTTGCTATTCAAATTTCGAACTAATCGCCGCGCAGCGCCATCGCCAGTCAGTAGGCAGCGCTAGCGCGCTGTTAAAATGGCGGGAAAGCAACAGTGTGCAAACAGATTTAATTTTTTTTAAATAAAAAAAAAACAGTTTATTTTTGTAATTTAAAAACTTGGCTGCATGCTCTAGCGTCTTTGCCAACATTTTCACGCAGCCACGGCAGAAAATAATCCTCGCGCCATTTTTCTCAAATTTTCTTTTCTTTGTACTTTTATTGTGAATATCTAAAAATGACAACTTTCAATAATGAAGATGAGCAATATATTACGATTACCAGTACCATTATATGGTAATGGTTTAGTACGTATCATTTTAATAATTGTAATTTCACTAACTGTTTCAATAATATAAAAATTTTACCTTCGAATAAAATTTGTATTATGTTTCCTAAGACGTCCGAAGTCCATTATGAGAGAGTACACCGTTTCGTTCCGCGAACAGCCGCTAGATGTCGTCACTTTCCGCCTCGTAATCGCGCCACTAGCGACCCCAAACGTCAAACCTGTGAACTACCTTCAAAAACCGCATACAAGCCGCCATGATGAAGTTTTAGATCATTGTTCGGCTCATAATGATGCAAAGGTAGGTATGCACCAGGAAGACCTTACCTGGACTTCGGACGTCTTAGGAAACATAATACAAATTTTATTCGAAGGTAAAATTTTTATATTATGTGTTCCGTTTGACGTCCGAAGTCCATTATGAGAGACGTGTTTGTTATCTCCTGGTGGATTGTATGAATGAAAAGCAACAATGTGAATTATAATTTTGATAATATTCATATAAACAGGTTTTATATGAAACAAATTCTAGCTATCAAATTGTTGGCAGTATATAGAATTATTAAATAAAAACATAAGGATACTTGCAATCTGTGCAATATCTTTAATAGTAATTTGAATCATGTCATGAAAACATTGGTTGGTTAATCAATTGGGGACTTGAAATAAAGATAACGAAAGCACCGAGGACATTTCGTTACTTGATCTGATTTCTTTATGATAACATTTTCTGAAAATTGATTTATGCCTCCAGTTTACTTTAGATAAAATATCATTTAAAGGATATTTTTCTAATCAATTTAATGATGAGACAGCCGATCTAAACTACCTGGAGGGGCCTGTATTTCAACACCAGATAGAATATACGTTTTATGCAACCACCGATTATAGTTGGAGTTGCTGCTCTAACAGGAACTCTAATAGTTTTTATGAACAAATTTATTAATGAGCCCCGCCTGTCCATTGATAGATTTTTAACCGTGCGGAGCCAAAATAATAAAATAGTCGCCGTTCGCTTAGACACTTCATTATAAACTATTAATGCAAGGGGTATATCCTGTAAACAAGTTAGCAATACCCTGGCGTACCATGTGGGTACCTTAGGCAAAGGCTTGGCAATTGAAATTGCTTTCAAAATGTGATTTACAGTGTGACTAGAAGAAATTCTAAGGATGGCGTCTCATTTTGAGGCGCATTATGGCAGCACGGTCGATGTCTCGCTGCAACATGCTGACCACGACCACTCTGTCAAGAGTGAACCGACGAAGAAGAAGAAATTTTAATATTTGAAGTAGTTTCACAAATAGATGCAATAACGGACTCATGCACGAGAATGGTTCTGTAAGCTAACTTTTGATCTAGATCTATATAGATATGCTAGATATTTTGCAATATCTGCTGGATTTGGCGTACGAAAATGTACATTAATTTTGCTACACCACAAAGACCACTTACCCCAAATAGGCGTGTAAGTTTAAGGGTCAAAGTTCGCCAGCAAGATAAAAGATCTTTCTCTTGTGGAGACCCATTTCTAGTCATGGCGTCCCAGCCGAAATGAGCCAGGCTTCCAATTTCAGATCGTTGACATGAGCTTGTGGTAAGCCGGTCACCGTGGCTATCAAGGTCTTTAGGTCTCTGATCTTCTTGGGCCGTGGCATGGTTCGACTCCTCAGGTCTGGTTACCAAAAACGGTTCATTCCACTTGGGTGCTACTATAATGTACCGCCCTAATACTGAGTTTAAGTGGTACAGAACTCGTGGAAGCAGCGCCGGTGGTGGGAACACCCATGCTAGGTCGTATTGCCAGTATCTGCTAAACGCGTCGTGATAGCAGGCGTTGGAGTCTGAGGAATCTAGAGAAACGTTAGTTGTCACCACGTGTGTGGTTTGGGATGCCAACAAATCTATGTCCGGTTTTCCCCAAGTCTGAAATATTTTCGAAGTTGCTGCCACCCGTAGGTGCCACTCGCTGCCGACGCGATTTCGCGACAGGTGGTCGGCTTCGATGTTGTACACCCCTGGTAGGTGGTGCGGGATCAGTACAACACCAAGGTCGTCCTTCAGAATCAGCAATTCCGTGTCAACTCCATCAATCGGCGTGATCTTGTGCCGCCTTTCTTGTACGAGAATGTACGAGACCACTGTTTTGTTGTCGGTCTGGAGAGTTATGCTGGAGTCTCGGAGGGCTCTGGATTTCTGGGATAACAGAGCAATCACATCATACATCTCCTTGAGATTGCAATGCCATTTTTTCTGGTGGGCGCCTTGTATCTTGTTGTTGTTGACTAGTGCACCCTATGAAACGTCGGAAGCGTCCGTGATGACAAAGTGTGTATAGCACATTTGTGTGAATCGCTGTCTTTTGACTTACATTTTCCATCCACCACTCTAATTCCTTGCGAATGTCTTTTGTCAATTGTACTGCTCCGAGAGGATTTTGACGCAGTACTTTTATGTGACACTGCAGCGCACGGCAATGCATCCTTCCCCGGTGGGTGATGAAGGACACAAGGTTGAGAAGCCCTAAGAGGCGTTGCGCCTGCTTCAGGGTCCAACTGCCCGCTGCGAGTCTGGTCGAGAGGATCTGTTGAATTTTTTTTTTTTTTTTTTTTTTTTTTTTTCACCTTGTCTGGTGGCAGGGACTTGCGGTTTGTTTGTGTGTCCCAATCGATACCGAGATATTCGATCGACCTCGTTGGTCTGTTGATCGAATTCTCGTAATTTACACACCAGCCCAGACTCGACAGGAAGCGTACAGCTATGTTTAGATGCGTGCTGAGTACTTCCTTGTTCTGATGGACTAGTAATAATAATAATATTTCACAACTATCACACAACGCCATCTAGTCCCAAGCTAAGCAGAGCTTGTGTTATGGATACTAGACAACTGATAACTAGTAAATAAACGTCGAGAAAAACGCCAAAGCGCAGACCTTTCTTGCGAAGGTATTCTGCCGTCCAGTTTGTTATAGTCGCAAGCATTCTGGAAGCGGCAGCCAAGCCAAATGGTAGACATGTCATCTGCAGAAGTTGACCCCCGTAACTGGTACGCAAGAAGCGTCTGTGTTCTGTGCGTACTATGAGGTGATTATAGGCCTGGCTGAGGTCTAACTTCACCATCCAATCACCTTGTTGAAGAAACGAAGGCATTTGTTGATGGTGGAAAAGATGGAAATGTTTTGGCTCGATGCACAAATTTAGTGCATTTAAGTTGAAAATTACTCAATTTTTGCCATTGCTCCATTGCTCTTTGTAATTATAAAAAGAGGGCAAATGAAATATGTGGTCAAAGGAGCAGGCTCTAACACTCGTTCTTGAACCATTTTCCGAATTCCTAATGTCATTTCTTCCGAAACAAGGGTTTGAAATTTTGGCAGGTTGCCTAAAGGTACAATTAAGGGCGGTGCCTGATTGAAGGGGATACGAGCTCCCGATATCATTTTTACAATAGTCTTTGTAGGGTTGAAACTATTCCAAATTTCTATGTTGTGCTGAAGACAGCCGCCCCAAAAACTGGGTCGCCTCCTGATGTTATCTTTTCTCCCCCCTCCCCTCTTTTTTGAAAAAAAAAATCGTCAATTTGTTTGTCTTTTTTATTATTAGGTACGCTTCGATTTGTTTTGTCGCGAACGAAGTGTTCTCTTGAAAAGAGGTCAAAGGATCTAAGATATCGGGCGACTTGGTCCCGCACTATTAATTTGTTTTTCTAATTTATCTACAGAATCTACACCCCCAATTTTTAGTAGGTAGTTGGATAAATTTTTAGGATTGAATATTATTCGATCGAGGGTGGAATTTTTTTCTATGTTCGCGTATGTATTTGCTTTTTACGTTTTTTAATAACGATCGGCGGCGTGTCTCTATAACTTCAGCTCGTATACCGCCATTTGAAGAATGTCATGTGATATCGTTCTATGAATCAGCACCAAACAATTCTTCGAGTTTATTAAAGAGGGTAGTTGTTTTATACACCCCCAATCTTGTGTCAGTTGTACTGCTCCGGGAGGAATTTGACGCAGTACTTTTATGTGACACTGCAGCGCACGGCAATGCATCCTTCCCCGGTGGGTGATGAAGGACACAAGGTTGAGAAGCCCTAAGAGGCATTGCGCCTGCTTTAGGGTCCAACTGCCCGCTGCGAGTAAGATAATTGAGCGTTGGAACTAGCAGACCAATCAACAAGGTTTTGTAATGCCGAGTTCACATCCTCATTTTGCGCTAAAAATGCATTTGGGTAGCTGTCGATGTTGAGGGTAGCGCGGCGCCAAAATAATTTGCGTGGCGGGTAGGTTTTGTGCTAATGGAGCACTATTTGCCATGATGCAATTCGATAAAACATTATTGACATGACTCACCAATTGTTGGGATAGTAGATCAAACCTGCGATCCAGTTCGGAGTCTAGCGAAAAAGGGCGCCCGCGTGACCGTGGGGGCTGTTTGCGCGGTGCTGAACCACCCCCCTCGCTCTCCGATGACACCGTGTCACTTCCTTTTGATGACGATGAAGAACTCGAACTCCGCGTCCTTTTCCTCGAAGTTTCCTCTGGCACAATAGTTTCACCGTCCATTTTGTTTTAAAAATAAACTCAACTCACGAGACGGAACGTTAATTTTAAATTTTATTAAAATCTAAAACACTAATATAATGAACTTTTTACTTAAATCTCAAAAGTTCTAAAACTAAAAAATATCGTTAATTCGAAACGATTTAACAATCTAGCGGAGCTGCGCACAGTTCGAAAAACGACGCAACAATGATCTAAAACTTCATCATGGCGGCTTGTATGCGGTTTTTGAAGGTAGTTCACAGGTTTGACGTTTGGGGTCGCTAGTGGCGCGATTACGAGGCGGAAAGTGACGACATCTAGCGGCTGTTCGCGGAACGAAACGGTGTACTCTCTCATAATGGACTTCGGACGTCAAACGGAACACATAATAAATATAATATTTTTTTCTGTTTCCTCGCAAATGTGTTAAAAAACGTCGTACGATATACGTGCGTATTGGTTATAACATGCTCGGCTCAATTACGCCCTCGCCTTATCGGCTCGGGCTGCAATTCCGCCTCGCATGTTATAACCATCTTTACGCACTAATATCGTAATGTACTATAACGTGTATTGGAACGAGAATTCTACATGTGGACGGCACTGCATGCGTTACATGTAATGCTCGTTGTGCCGTCCACACTTAGAATTCGCGTTACATGACACGGTGGATTACATTACGCGTTACACCAGTCTAGATCCGGCTTTACTACTACGACATAGAGGCGCTGCAAACTAAATAAAAAAAAAGATATCGCCAGTGATGAGTAGTTGCGCAATCGAATTTCGAATCATGTGCATTGTCATTATTGAAAGTTGTCATTTTTAGATATTCACAATACAAGTACTTAAAAAGAAAAGAAAAGAGAAAAATGGCGCGAGGATTATTTTCTGCCGTGGCTGCGTGAAAATGTTGGCAAAGACGCTAGAGCATGCAGCCAAGTTTTTAAATTACCGAATAAACTGTTTTTTATTTTTATTTTATATAAACTCAATCTGTGAATGCACACTGTTGCTTTCCCGCCATTTTAACAGCGCGCTAGCGCTGCCTACTTAAGGGGGATGCTCCAACCAGCCCGCGAAATTCAAATTTTCTTACGTTTTTTGCAATTTGCAGGCCAGTGACATGTTGTAACTTTATCAAAATATGAATTGCGGTAATAATAAGTATAATTTTAAATTTAAAAATTATCAAAACATTCGCTCCATCAGCTCTCACATAGAAAAGCTGCATCTTGTTAAAATCTCCGAAATCTAACTTAGATGCAGCTTTTCTATGTGAGAGCTGATGGAGCGAATGTTTTGATAATTTTTAAATTTAAAATTATACTTATTATTACCGCAATTCATATTTTGATAAAGTTACAACATGTCACTGGCCTGCAAATTGCAAAAAACGTAAAACTGCGCGGCGATTAGTTCGAAATTTGAATAGCAACAGCGCGCTGCCTGCTCACTAGCTGGAGTCGTGCGGCCGGCGATCAGTTCCATATTTGAAATGGCAAATAATACTGTTATGGAATTTGTATGGACTATAGTCCATTAACTATTTGCTTTGATAACACACGCGTTTTTTATGACCCGCTTTACATATTTAAAACTGGTGGAATTACATCAGCTTTACGAGCAAGGGTGTTAAAAAAGAATGGACACGTTTTTTTTGTTTTTCTTTTTTTTAAACTATGAATATTGACAAAGCGTTATATCTTCGTCAATATTGGTTTACGTAAAAAAATTAAAGATACAAATATTTTTCTATAATCTATATTTCAGCCTAATATTTTTTTTTTGTAAAGTAACCTTTTTTGTATCGCGTCGCGTCATGAGCAAGCCCGCTAAGAATCCAAGCTAGCGTCAATGGTTGGTGCTATTGTAGGTGCTGAAGCGTCGCACGGCGTGCTCCGAGGACGAGCTGGTGGCGTGCATCCTGGCGCTGAGGGAACATCGACAGCGACAGGTGACGGACGCGCGCCGCCGGTACCTCACCAAGAGGACCCTGCAGGAGCTCGTCACTCTCATGGTAGAGAGGTAGGAAACTCAGTCACACTTCTATAATATGCTAGACATGTTGCTATCTATTGATTTATACAACGACGATATAATAATAGACTCCGCATGCACGTTATAAGGAACAAAAACTATTCTGTCAACTCGCTGAGGTACTACGAGGGGGGCGGGGTACTGCGTTGTGATTGGCTAACTCAAGGTCTGTTCTGTCTCAACGTATGTTTACGGCTCACAGGAGTGGTCGAAATGAGACGGATATAAGACTTTTTTGCCTAATGTGTTGACAGACATCGGTCGCCTGTTATTAGGAGTCTAGTATTATATCGTCGTTGGATTTATAGGATGGGCTTTTTCTTTTTTAGCGTGGTAATATCATCAAAAGAGTCCTCCAACCTAAGGCAGGGCGAAAGGGACTATCAGACTTGTACTGACTAAAATCCACGGTGTCCTTCATTAGCCCTTTACGTTCGGGTCACGGTAATGATAAACGTCCCGCGACCCCGGCAGGCTTTGGCCCTCTAGAGGGGTCATCTTGCTGACGCTCTTTGAGGCGCGGGATTTTGTAATTGTATTTACCAACACTCGGAATTTATCCTGTGTTGTGGATGCGTTTACAAACTTTAAGTAGTGGTTGCCCATTATTGAAATTCCACCATAATTAATTAAACAAAAATACTTATATAAAATTTAGAAAACATGCTTTCTGAACTCCTTTGAAACTTGAACTGTAAAAAAATAATTCATAATCCACCATGCATGTTTTATCGTAAAAAGGCATAAAAACATTTTTGCTTTACGTATACAACGTGTAACGTTAAATGCGCAAAACCTCTCGTGGGGTAACTCAGCCCATGTTACTGAACAATGTTTGTTCTAAGACTTTTGGAAATTCGCAAAAAAAAATTTGGTTTTTCATACAAAATGAGAAATTGATTGGGCACATACTGATGTGCCCAATCAATTAATTAAATAACGGAAATTCACAAAAAA
Organism: Agrotis clavis; assembly: GCA_954870645.1. Taxonomy (NCBI): domain Eukaryota; kingdom Metazoa; phylum Arthropoda; class Insecta; order Lepidoptera; family Noctuidae; genus Agrotis; species Agrotis clavis. Next base: position 19,903,877 of record OX940932.1, on the reverse strand, counting down.
AAAAATGATTTTTCATACTGATGAATTTCCAAAAGTCTTAGAACAAACATTGTTCAGTAACATGGGCTGAGTTACCCCACGAGAGGTTTTGTGCATTTAACGTTACACGTTGTATAATTTTTTTTATTCCACAGAAAACCAACAGATTATGAGAACCACGGCCGCATCTCAGGGTCTGAGCAATGGCGCACCGAGCGGGGCGAGATAGGCACCCAGTTTTCTAGAAGCTTCGAGTTCAACAGGCCCGGGAACTTCATCGTCAGCTACTTCTCAGCCGCTGACTTGTACCGCGTGCAGTACCAGGATGAAGAAGTGGAAACCATATCCTCCTGGGCAGCAGGGATCTTCCACTCTGAGAATATCTTCAGAAAAATCGAACACGATTGGAAGCAAGTTTATCTAGCTAGAAAAGGTTGGCTGTTCAATTTTTTTATTTGTTTATTATCAATAGCAAATCATCCCGTTGGAACATTAAATCGGGATGAAAATTATCCTATGTGTTAACCCAGGTTATAAACTATTTATGTACCGAATTTAAACCAAATCCGATCAGTTTTATTTGTGTGATGAAAGAGGAACAAACATCTATCCATCCATCCATCCAAACAAACCCTCACCTTAATAAGTAGGATAGGATAGTAGAATTACGACTTCGCTGTCCGCCTGTCAGTCAACAGGCTCTATCTTATGAATCCTGATTGTTATACAGTTGGAATTTTCACAGAATATAATGTTACGGCAATACGTGGCTATCCACGACTTATTTTTACCTATAAACATAATTATCATTGTTATTTAATTTATAATTTAATTACTTAATAAATATATTAATTTCAGTAATTCAGGAAAAGGGGCTACCCAATCCTTATGAACATAAAACGACTGAGTGTTCCTTTTCCAGCTGTAAAATAAATGAGGGGCTAAAAAGTGGCTCCAAATGGTTCGTGTAATATTACACACTGTGAGCGCGCCTGAACTTGGCTGGCCACGCTCTCGCGTGTCTAGATACAGGCAAATAGTGAGAAAGTGACAAAGTGATTTGGTCCCCTTTGTTCAGTTCTTAAGCTTTATTGACAATATTTCATGCAAGTATTGTTCAGTCCATTCGTTATGTCTATGGTACGTAGGTATATTTATAATAACTTTGTTCATTTCTCTGACAGAGGGCGCTGACCAAGGCACGATAGAGTGGCGCGTGTGCGCTGGCGCAGGTCTGATGATACGCCGCGTGCGTCTGCGCGTCGCCACACAGCTGTACGACAGCGGCGCCCTCGCCTGGAGCCTGCAGTACGACGACCTGCCGCCCCAGTCCGCCGACATAGACTCGCACGCCTTGCGTATGTATCACTCATTGTACCACACAGCTGTACGACAGCGGCGCCCTCGCCTGGAGCCTGCAGTACGACGACCTGCCGCCCCAGTCCGCCGACATAGACTCGCACGCCTTGCGTATGTATCACTCATTGTACCACACAGCTGTACGACAGCGGCGCCCTCGCCTGGAGCCTGCAGTACGACGACCTGCCGCCCCAGTCCGCCGACATAGACTCGCACGCCTTGCGTATGTATCACTCATTGTAACACACAGCTGTACGACAGCGGCGCCCTCGCCTGGAGCCTGCAGTACGACGACCTGCCGCCCCAGTCCGCCGACATAGACTCGCACGCCTTGCGTATGTATCACTCATTGTACCACACAGCTGTACGACAGCGGCGCCCTCGCCTGGAGCCTGCAGTACGACGACCTGCCGCCCCAGTCCGCCGACATAGACTCGCACGCCTTGCGTATGTATCACTCATTGTACCACACAGCTGTACGACAGCGGCGCCCTCGCCTGGAGCCTGCAGTACGACGACCTGCCGCCCCAGTCCGCCGACATAGACTCGCACGCCTTGCGTATGTATCACTCATTGTACCACACAGCTGTACGACAGCGGCGCCCTCGCCTGGAGCCTGCAGTACGACGACCTGCCGCCCCAGTCCGCCGACATAGACTCGCACGCCTTGCGTATGTATCACTCATTGTACCACACAGCTGTACGAAAGCGGCGCCCTCGCCTGGAGCCTGCATGCAGTACGACGACCTGCCGCCCCAGTCCGCCGACATAGACTCGCACGCCTTGCGTATGTATCACTCATTGTACCACACAGCTGTACGACAGCGGCGCCCTCGCCTGGAGCCTGCAGTACGACGACCTGCCGCCCCAGTCCGCCGACATAGACTCGCACGCCTTGCGTATGTATCACTCATTGTACCACACAGCTGTACGACAGCGGCGCCCTCGCCTGGAGCCTGCAGTACGACGACCTGCCGCCCCAGTCCGCCGACATAGACTCGCACGCCTTGCGTATGTATCACTCATTGTACCACACAGCTGTACGACAGCGGCGCCCTCGCCTGGAGCCTGCAGTACGACGACCTGCCGCCCCAGTCCGCCGACATAGACTCGCACGCCTTGCGTATGTATCACTCATTGTACCACACAGCTGTACGACAGCGGCGCCCTCGCCTGGAGCCTGCATGCAGTACGACGACCTGCCGCCCCAGTCCGCCGACATAGACTCGCACGCCTTGCGTATGTATCACTCATTGTACCACACAGCTGTACGACAGCGGCGCCCTCGCCTGGAGCCTGCATGCAGTACGACGACCTGCCGCCCCAGTCCGCCGACATAGACTCGCACGCCTTGCGTATGTATCACTCATTGTACCACACAGCTGTACGACAGCGGCGCCCTCGCCTGGAGCCTGCATGCAGTACGACGACCTGCCGCCCCAGTCCGCCGACATAGACTCGCACGCCTTGCGTATGTATCACTCATTGTACCACACAGCTGTACGACAGCGGCGCCCTCGCCTGGAGCCTGCATGCAGTACGACGACCTGCCGCCCCAGTCCGCCGACATAGACTCGCACGCCTTGCGTATGTATCACTCATTGTACCACACAGCTGTACGACAGCGGCGCCCTCGCCTGGAGCCTGCAGTACGACGACCTGCCGCCCCAGTCCGCCGACATAGACTCGCACGCCTTGCGTATGTATCACTCATTGTACCACACAGCTGTACGACAGCGGCGCCCTCGCCTGGAGCCTGCAGTACGACGACCTGCCGCCCCAGTCCGCCGACATAGACTCGCACGCCTTGCGTATGTATCACTCATTGTACCACACAGCTGTACGACAGCGGCGCCCTCGCCTGGAGCCTGCAGTACGACGACCTGCCGCCCCTGTTTTAGTGACCATGTTGTTTTAAAAAACTTATTTTTTTATCGTGCAGAGAGTGGCGTGACCCTGGAACGCGCGTGCAACTCTCTGGTGATCCGCGTGCAGCTGTCGGGCGGCAGCGGCAGCGTGGCCTGGCAGCACGCGCAGCTGTGTCGCGCGCCGCTAGCCAGCACCTCGCCCGCGCTCGTGCTCACCGTGCAGCTCGCTACACTCTAGTGCAGCGTGGCCTGGCAGCACAGCTGTGTCGCGCGCCGCTAGCCAGCACCTCGCCCGCGCTCGTGCTCACCGTGCAGCTCGCTACACTCTAGTGCAGCGTGGCCTGGCAGCACAGCTGTGTCGCGCGCCGCTAGCCAGCACCTCGCCCGCGCTCGTGCTCACCGTGCAGCTCGCTACACTCTAGTGCAGCGTGGCCTGGCAGCACAGCTGTGTCGCGCGCCGCTCGCCAGCACCTCGCCCGCGCTCGTGCTCACCGTGCAGCTCGCTACACTCTAGTGCAGCGTGGCCTGGCAGCACAGCTGTGTCGCGCGCCGCTCGCCAGCACCTCGCCCGCGCTCGTGCTCACCGTGCAGCTCGCTACACTCTAGTGCAGCGTGGCCTGGCAGCACAGCTGTGTCGCGCGCCGCTAGCCAGCACCTCGCCCGCGCTCGTGCTCACCGTGCAGCTCGCTACACTCTAGTGCAGCGTGGCCTGGCAGCACAGCTGTGTCGCGCGCCGCTAGCCAGCACCTCGCCCGCGCTCGTGCTCACCGTGCAGCTCGCTACACTCTAGTGCAGCGTGGCCTGGCAGCACAGCTGTGTCGCGCGCCGCTAGCCAGCACCTCGCCCGCGCTCGTGCTCACCGTGCAGCTCGCTACACTCTAGTGCAGCGTGGCCTGGCAGCACAGCTGTGTCGCGCGCCGCTCGCCAGCACCTCGCCCGCGCTCGTGCTCACCGTGCAGCTCGCTACACTCTAGTGCAGCGTGGCCTGGCAGCACAGCTGTGTCGCGCGCCGCTAGCCAGCACCTCGCCCGCGCTCGTGCTCACCGTGCAGCTCGCTACACTCTAGTGCAGCGTGGCCTGGCAGCACAGCTGTGTCGCGCGCCGCTCGCCAGCACCTCGCCCGCGCTCGCGCTCACCGTGCAGCTCGCTACACACGTCTAAAGTTTATACGTATTTTGTATAGAGACAGGTTGTTGTTACAAATTGTATCATCACAGGTTACGCGCCGTAATGCTCCGTTTCTCACTCTGATGCATATCGATAAAATATTAATTGATTGATTACAGAGGAATGCTACCTGGTAAGGGACTGCTAATAGTAAAAGTAATCTAGAGGAAATTGCATTAAAAATATAGTTAAAAATAAATAAAAAATTGTTCCTTGTTGCCATTCTTGTTATTGTAACATTTTTTTAAAGCTTGGCGTGCATTTGTCGGAGCACGCAGTTTTATTTTTTAGATAATTTTATCAAGGGGTTTAATTCAAGTTTGTGGGGTCGCAGCACTTGTCCTGGGACAAATGACCAATAGTTTTCCAGATAATTATCATCTGCATTCATTTTAACCAACTTCAAAAAAAGGAGGAGGTTCTCAATTCGGTCTGTATTTTTTTAAGTATGTACACCGATTACTCCGAGGTTTCAAGTCTGATTAGTGTGATTTTTTTTTCGATGCGGTATACTTGCCATTTGGTCCCATTAAAATTTCATCCAATTTGGTTCTGTATATAATAATAATAATAATAATCATCAAAATCGGTTCAGCAGTTTTTGAGATAGGGAATTTTATTAGCTTATTGTGTACATGAACGATGTTAATACCGGTGCTACGGATTACAAAATTCTAGTGCACATGTAAGAAAATGATGTATTTGATAAGAATTTGGGTTGAATATTTAAACTAAAAAGAGTAAAATATTAAAGTTTGTTCAAAAAAAATTAACCACCTTCAAAAACAACCACAACAAAAAAGGGTTAAATAACCTACAAGGACTCTAAAACGACAACGAAATAAAAAAAACAAAGCCACCGACTTCCGAAAGAAAAGTTATTTTGTAGGTAATATTACTCTTTTTTGTGGTTGTTTTTTTTTTCTAAGAAAGCAGAGATGCGGGATATGGTTTGCAACCCCACTAACTTGGAGAGAATTTTACATAGAGGTATTGCGTCCTCCACTAAAAAATGCCAAACGTAACTTTTCATTGGACTATTGAAGTTTAATCTGTTTTTCATTCATAGTAATTTTAAAACAATTGTGTATCATTTTTGTCATTAGATTTCAAGGATGATATTTATACCTCTTTGAATGTTCAAGTATAATTTCAATTTCCATACTAAATCATTCTGATTGTAAGCAAAATAAGACGTTATTTTAAAATGAAGTAGGTAGTTAAGCTGAATCAGCCAGTAACTCGTACCTCTCAACTCGAGTATGAAGAAGGCGAGTTACCGTCCTTCATATCTAACAGCCAGCCCCCCACAAGTTACCAAAGTCCACAGAATAATAATGAAAGGAAGACATTAGAAGAATTCGACGCACTAGTGAAGGCGATGGAAGAAAAAATAGCTTCAATGGAGAATGAATTAAAAAACATTACGTCCGAAAATAGTACATTAAAGACAATCATAAGTACGAGTAATAACGAGAAGACGCATTTGAAAAATAATTCAAAACCTAATCTCAATCTGGACAACCAGACAATATCAAAAAAAATAGTGATAATTGGAGGCAATCAATGCCGAGGTTTAGCATCGGAACTGGTACGGTCCAGGATAAACAGCGACTATGATAAATACCACATACAGGGACTAGTATTCCCTGAAGCATTGATGACAGTCTTTGCGGATGCTTGTCACGCACTCCAACTTACGCAACAAGACAAGCTCGTGCTATGTGTGGGGGAAGAAGATTCGGATCCACTGAGAATATCACATGAGTTGTATTGGATATTGAAACAAACAAAGGCGTCGGTAATATTGCTATCGGTTGGTCAGAATCGATATCTTAGTGAGAAACATCTTAACAACCTAATTCATTATGTATCGAGTAGGTTCGAACATTGTAACTTTATTCAACTTAAAAGAATTCAGCGCAATAGATTTAAGTATATTCAAAATATTTGTTCCGAAATTAATTTGGTTGTGGATACAATTGATTATAATAATAAATTTATACCACGTAATACCGACATTAAATGTAAAATAGAAACAAATAAACTAACAAACAAAGACAATGGGCTCAAATTCACGTCACGACAAAAAACAATAACAGAATACTTTAGTGCCACAAAATGGGAAAAAAGGGCAAATAGCATCAATGGCCCATTAGGTAATACTAACCATAATTCAAATGATATGTTTTTTCGTCTATAACTATGTAAACGTGATGCACCAAAATATAGCAGGGCTAATTAACAAAGCAGATATGCTGACTGTGCAGTTAGCGGAACTATCTAAAATAAATAAGACAATTGATGTTTTGTGTGTTACTGAGCACAATATGGTACTGGGCGATGAGAAAATGCTCACATTACCGGGATACAGATTGGGTGACATCTTTTGTCGAGACAAAAGAAAGGGCGGCGCGTGTATTTTAGTGAGGAATATTCTTGATTTCAAAGTTCTAAATGAAGTTAAAAAGCTATCTAAAATTAATATTATTGAATGCTGTGGGATAGAACTCACGCAACATAATGTAACTATCGTCTGTATGTACAGAGTTCCCAAAAATACCCATGTAAAACTTCACCTTTCTTTATTTTTCGAAATTTTTGAAAAGCTACTGTCCCTTATCACACGTGGAAAAACGAATAAAACTATAATAATATGCGGGGACTACAACATAAATATACTAAAAAATGACCAAGTTGCCAAGACCTTCATGAATACAGTTTGTGGATTTAACCTCAAAATACTTACTAAACAACCTACTCGCTTATCTAGTGGTACCTGTATAGACAATATATTTCATAATGCTCGTGGAAACAACGGAGAAGTAATTGAGACTGCACTGTCAGACCACACTGCGCAAATATTAAAATGCAATGTAAAAAAAACATGTGCAATTCATTCGTGGAAAACTGAGATAAGGGACTTCTCATCCGAGTTTATAGAAAAGTTTATCGAGTGTATTGCAAGCTTAAGCTTTAGTGAGGTTTATGAACTGAATGACCCAAATTTAGCATATGACAACTTTATAGATATCTTCAAACTCTTTTACGATTTATGTTTTCCTGTAAAAATTGTAACAAAGACTATTAACAAAAGACAAAAATGGTTATCCAACGGCATTAAAACGTGCAGCAAAATAAAACGAAAACTATTGTGGCAATACCGTAAAACAGGAACTGAGAACGACAAAATAAAATACACTTCCTATGCAGCTCGATATAAAAAAAATTATAAGACTAACAAAGTATTCACAAAATAACCATTACATCAAGACAGCTGATAATAAAAGCAAAGCAACTTGGAAAATAATTAATGACAGCAAAGCTGATTTCCCTCATGAACCACTAACGAAAACTATTAAGGATAATAAAGAAATAGTAAAAACTGAAGACATTTGCAATGTGTTCAATGACTTTTATGCTGACCAAATAACTCCAGGTTGCACTAAAACACCGCCGAAAATACCCAGACTAAATGATTCTATTTTTCTAAGTCCAACTACACCAGAAGAAGTTTCGAGAACTATTAAATCTCTCCGGAATACTAAAAGTACAGGCTATGATAACATTACAACACACATTATCAAAAAAGTTCATCATATTATCTGTCATCCATTAACACACATCATAAATTTATGTTTTCAAAAAGGTATTTTCCCAGATAAACTTAAAGTATCCATTATTAAGCCGTTGTATAAGAAAAAAGGGGAAAGGACTTCAACTCAAAATTACCGACCAGTTGCACTACTACCGATATTCTCGAAAGTTATAGAAAAAATAATATACCACCGAATGTACAATTTTCTTGAAAGTAAGAATGTATTGGTTGATGAACAAAAAGGTTTCAGAAGGAACAGGTCAATCAATGTTGCTATTTATGACTTTCTTAAGAAAATTATGTCAAGTGTAGATGACACACTACCCATTTGTGCCCTATATTTGGACATGTCGAAAGCTTTCGATCATGTCCATCATACTATACTCATTGACAAACTTGAAAAATGTGGGATACGCGGAAATTGTCTTGACCTTATAACATCTTACCTAAGCAATCGGATACAATATACGGAAATAACAAATATAAATATTAAAACCAAGAGGGAAATCAAATATCGGTCAAAACCTAGAACGATGAAGTACGGTGTACCTCAGGGGGGCGTATTAAGTTCCCCACTATTTCTGGTGTATATAATAAATGACCTCCCAAAAAGTATAAATCACCCAACAGTATTATTTGCTGATGACTGTACAATAATGATAAAAAAAGACGAATCCTATAATTATGAACAAGAAATCAATGACACACTAAAGCAGACCATACACTGGCTACAGGCGAATAACTTAAAAATTAATTTAGAAAAGACGTGTATAATGCATTTTAGTCAACGACAACGACAACAAATACCGCTTGTTAGTTACGATGGACAGTCGGTTACAAAAACAGAGACAACAAAGTTTTTAGGATTAATGATAGATTGTCAACTTACATGGAAACCGCATGTTCAAGAAATTTGTAAAAAACTTAACAGTTTTGCTTTTGCTCTTTATAAGTTGTCTAAATTTGTGAACCGTGACGCCGTGATCATAGCCTACCATAGCTTCGTGGAATCAATCTTGAGATACGGAGTAATTTTCTGGGGTGACTCGACAGACAAGAATTACGTTTTTGTCGCACAAAAAAAATGCGTACGCGCTATGTGTGGGCTACACTCAAGAGACAGTTGCAAGCCATATTTTAAATCTTTGAAACTTCTAACATTGCCGGCATTATACATCTTTGAAGTGGCAATCTTTGTTAAGACAAACCCACAACTTTTTAAAATGAGAGCCCCAGCTGATCCACGGTTAAGGAAGAGGGATTCGAACGTTCTTTGTGTTGATCGCAGTAAAACAGCTCTTCTACGAAAAAGTATTTATCGAATGGCACCAGTTATTTTCAATAAAATTCCAAGAGAAATAAAGAATCTTAATAATAATATGTTCAAAAGGAACCTCAAAAAATTTTTAATTCACAAATGTTATTATTCCACAACTGAATTTATGGAGGACACAATTGACATTTAATGAATTACATTTAGAATATTATATTTAGCGACATTGTTAATTAATTGTGTGTTAGTACCTACATAAAAAAGTTGATGTGATTGACTTAGTCTAATTTCGTTGTTATTTCAAAACAGCGAACTATATTAATATTTGTATGCTCTCCGAGTAAAATGTAGCGAACTGACATTTTTATTATAACATCTTATTGTATTGATACCTGCATTTACGAATAAATTTGATTTGATTTGATTTGATTTGAGTTATATTATAGATAATTGTCATTCCATGTTTATTTTTATTTGTATAAAATTAAATTATAATTATTATTAAATTATTATAAAATTTAAGCTATGTATTCAATTTAGATAGCTCCTTAATAAAACCGCTGTTTTATGACTATGTGTACTTATGTGATGATCTTGTTATTTGACATCAAAAAATGCATAATTTTAAGAGCTTATAATATTATTGAATGTCTAGATTCCTAGCAGACCACTGAGAATTAAAAAAGTTACGTTTTTTTTTTATATGAGCACGTAATCTGAAAAATTTTATAATCTAGGGCAGTCCATACCGACATCCCTATACAGACCGTAATGTTGAACTTTAGGGAAGGTTCATATCTGACGTAAAATACGCCGAGCGTATCATCGAATGTTCTTTGACGCACTAACGTATCATCGGTTGAGTGTGAACGGTCAAGTGTTTTTCTATACAATTGCCTGTTCTGGCGTTACGCGACGCATGTTCCGTCAGATATGAACCTTCCCTTACGCACGCAGAGTCACGGCACCTTACGGAATGTTATTGAGATAATGTAAGTAGGTATTTATGGTTACGGTCAGATCACCGAGACGCGGCGCGACGTGACACTACGGTATTGCAAATGTGTATCTTTTCGTGTAGTAAATAAAGTTAAATTTTGAGTTGCTATTATAATGCAAAGCGGCGCCGCGCTGTGTTGCGATAGGTGTATCTTTTCGTGTAGAAAGAGTTAGATTTTGAGTACACACGGATACACATCAAACTATGCAAAACTAGTATAAGCTGACCGTTCAATGTGCGGAAAGATCATAATATAAAGCGAGTCCAAGTCAAACTGGTTTTGTATAGCTTCATGTGTAGCCGTGTGTACCTCTATTGAAATGTGGCGCAGTGTCACGTGTCGGTCTGAGCCGACTCTTAAATTCTTTGAAGTCATGCACCTAGTTGTTGAACTGTGTAATAGGTTAAGTAATGCTAAAATTTGTATAACTACTGTGGATCAAATTTTTTTTTTCTTCAATTTTGTAAAACCTGGTCATGTTACAAAAATTGATGTTTTAAAAAAATGTGCAATATTATAAATGTCAAATATAATTTTGTTATAGAAATATATTCCTGATAATAAACTTGAGTTTTTTTTTTATAGAAGGTAATGTAAGATACTCAATCTTATCTGTACTACAAATAAGCAATCGTATTTCATCAGTCCTCTCGGTAAGAGCTCACTCCATCGCTCGTCTATTTTGTCTCGGCTACCTCACCAGGGACTGGGGCTTTAGACTGGTTAACAATCAACATTTCATGATGATGTTTGGAAACTTTAGTTTTTCCGGAATGGAAAGTCTGTCATTATGTACCATTTAATTATACGGCAAAATGGGGGTGAGTAGAGAACGCAGGGGTGAGTCGAGAATAACCCTAAGGTGAATGCTCCAACCAGCCCGCGAAATTCAAATTTTCTTACGTTTTTTGCAATTTGCAGGTCAGTGACATGTTGTAACTTTATCAAAATATGAATTGCGGTAATAACAAGTATAATTTTAAATATAAAAATTTTCAAAACATTCGCTCTGGCCTGCAAATTGCAAAAAACGTAAGAAAATTTGAATTTCGCGGGCTACATCGACGCAATCACCCTATGGGATTTTAACCTTTACCCTATTTTTGTGTAGGTATCTTACCAGCAGGACTCTTGTCTAACTTGATAGTCACTGACCAGCGGTTGTCCACTGAACTTGGATGGCTTGATACCTGTTATGAGGCTAACTTGAGGAGTGGAGTGCCTCAACAGCGTTAGAATAGTAATTGATTCTATGGAACATTAATTTACATTTATCATTTTCATTGCAAATGCAAAAGCTAATACGAAATTTAACTTTAGACAGCTATTTGATGGGTACATATTTGAATATCGAAGAATAAAATATCGATGTTCAGAATATCGAAAATTAAAATATCGATTGTAACAAAATATCGAAAAATGTTACATCTTCGCTTAAAACGTCGAAGATTAAAATGTCGACTGATTTAAATGTTGAATGATTCAAAATATCGAAAGACGTTATGTCGAAATTCAAAATATCAACGTTTAATACATCGCAGTTCATAATACCTATCTAATTTCATAATAACTACGTTAAAAATACTTACTAGTTAAAATATCGAAAAAAATAACCACCTACTAAGGTAAGTCGACGGAGCCCCGCTTCGCGGGGCTCCTATTTCTGTTTGCTAGGTTTAAAGTAACCTAACACGAAGAGGATGGCGGGGTCTTTCAGACCCTGCCACCCTCTTCGAACCTAACCTGTCCGAGTCGGGGTGCCCCAAGTCCCGAGCTCGCTTCGCTCGCTCTTGCGTCCTTAGTCAAATTACTGATTACTACCCAACAAGGTAGCTGGACGCACTTCGGATGCAAGACCGAACAAAGCGAGCTCGGAACTTGGGGCACCCCGACTCGGACAGGTTAGGTTCGAAGAGGATGGCGGGGTCTGAAAGACCCCGCCATCGTCTTCGTGTTAGGTTACTTTAAACCTTGCAAACAGAAATAGGAGCCCCGCGAAGCGGGGCTCCGTCGACTTACCTTGTTAGGTTCGATATTTCGGACATTCGATAATCTGTATTTCGATATTTAGATCTTTCGATGTAACTTTTGTAGATATTTAGATTTTAGATATATTGGACGTAGATCATTTAATCATTCGATATTTTAAACTTTCGATATTTTAATTTTCGATTTTATGGTCATTCGATATTTTGAACATCGATATTTTAAGCGTAGATATTTTAATCTTCGATATTCAAATATGTACCCATTTGATGATCACCACACAGACACCGAAATACGCAATAGTCCCGCTGATAAATAAATATACCTACATTTATATAAGTATTAAAATTATGTTTTGCTATGCCGGTATTTTTTTAGGTATACTTAAAGTATACCTACCTAAAAAAATACCGGCCGGTTTCAGAACCTTTTTAATTTTTGATTATGAAAACTTTTTCAAAAAAAAATGTAACCGCCTTCAAAAACAACCACAGAAAGGGTAAAATAATCTACAAAATAACTTTTCTTTCGGAAGTCGGTGCCTTTGTTTTTTTTCTTTTCATTGTCTTTTTAGCCACCGACTTCCGAAAGAAAAGTTATTTTGTAGATTATTTTACACTTTTTGTGGTTGTTTTTGAAGGCGGTTAATTTCTTTTTAAAAAAGTTTTTATTTTACTCTTTTTAGTTTAAATATTCAACCCGAATTCTTGTCAAGAACATTATTCTCTTACATGTGCACTAGAATTTTGTAATCCTTCGCACCAGTACTTACATCACTCATGTACACATTAAGCTAATAAAATTCCATATCTCAAAAATTACTGAACCGATTTTGATGAAACTTGCAGTATTCTCTTAGTTAAATGATACCTAGTAGGTACAACAAAAAAAGAATTACTTAAATCGGACTTGTAGTTCCGGAGATATGCGAACACAAAGTAAATCAATCGATGCCTACTCCTTACTGTTAAGGAGTTGTACCTTCCATCATCAGGTCATCCACCTGAGATGATGATTATCAGATGCAAATACTTGAACAGCTTTAGAAAATATATGAAAATGGTACTATGTGCCTATAAAATTTGAAGGTTGCCCTCGATTTCTCTAGGATCCCATCATCAGATCCTGACCTGGTGATCATGGGACCAATTGGAAAGTACACCCTTTCAAACAAAAGAAAAAATTTCCAAATCGGTCCAGGCGTCTTCGAGAAATCGGGGAACATACATAAAAAAAAAAAAAAAAAGAAAAGATTCCGACGAATTGAGAACCTCCTCCTTTTTTTGAAGTCGGTTAAAAAGACCTTTCAGAGGTTTAGTCTCAATTCACCCCTGCGTTCTGTATTCAACCCGTTTTATACGTACTACGCAACCACCCACAATATCCCAACATTTCTCCACATATTGTAATTGGCTCCGTAGTTGCATGCACCCAAAGAGAACTTTAAATACATAGTTTAATGCAACGACGATATAATACTAGACTCCGCATGCACGATCTAATGATCTAAGGAACAAAAACTATTCTGCCAACTCGCTGAGGTACTACGTAAGCGAGGGGGACGGGGTACTGCGTTGTGATTGGCTAACTCAAGGTCTGTTCTGTCTCAACGTATGTTTACGGCTCACAGGAGTGGTCGAAATGAGACGGATATAAGACTTTTTTGCCTAATGTGTTGACAGACATCGGTCGCCTGTTATTAGGAGTCTAGTAATATATCGTCGTTGGTTTAATGTCTTTGCATACACCATTCGTTATCCACAGAGTGCCATTGAATCCCCCATAAGTACCAATAAATATGTTTAATTAAAATAAAACTGTTATAAAATCTTAATTAAGTTTTAATAATATCAGTTTACATAATAATATTCATAAATCAACAGGTTTTAGAGAGGTCTTAGAACTTGTACAAGACAAGTTTAGAACTACTAACACAAAAAAATATAGACAGGACATTATAAGAACTTAAGAAGAGCAAGCAATGCCTTCTCAATTATTTAAACCAAAAATAAACATTAGAAATACAATTTTTGTTGACAAATCAAACCTACAATTTTTCTTTGGAAATCAACAAGGCACATGCGATAGCCTAGTGTAAAATGATGTGACGTTTCAGTTTTAGAAGCGCTGGTGACTTGCCCACGATTATGGACCCTCGTTAGGTAAGTTGGCTGGTGACTTTGTGTCTGCCCGTCGAGTGCTATGAAGATATATGGGAGTAAGCTGGTTATAGTGACGAACACTTTCTAGCAGCCGGCACTCATAGCATTCGACGTGAAACAAAAAGTCACAATCGGCTCCCGGCCTTACACGAATATTTTTTTATTAAGTATATCAATTGATTGGGTCCGCTACCCTATCGCATCGTTGCTTTAACAAAGGAACTAAGTACCCGTGAAATCAGTACTAACTCTGTTTATTACTATGCATTAAAATTATCATCTAATATGCATCTTTTTCCACAGATTATACTAATTAGGAGTACGAAGTAAGTTTGAATTCGTTTCTGGACCTAACCAAAACTCATCACAAAGATGTGATAAAGGCTAAAATCTATTGTCACAGTAATTTCTTTTAACCTACATACAAAAATAGTAAATATACTTTTATTACAATATTATCATCACATTTAAACTTGAAACTTCAGCGTTATTTTGTAAGAGAGTTTACATAAATAGGTATTTATTAGTAGTACACCTATTATTACATCAATAATTGGTTTCTCAATTTCGCATTTCGGATTGGCGATGAATTCAGGTGGTCAAATATTTGGTCGTAGGCACGAATTCAACCCGGGTGGTTCGAAAATTTTAACATTCTACCCGCAATTTAAGATTTTTGGGGAGGGACTCACAACCATTGTGCCAGTTAACTGTGAAAAACTCGACGTTTATCTATCCCGTGTGGTTGAACCCGGTATTCTGATGACTATGATAAACACTCAGCGTCCAGGGTGTTCACCACTGCGGAGCATAGCCAATGATAGATGGCTAGTGCAGAGCGGTCCTGTCTCGTATGTCTGTACCTACTTAATGATGTACTCCATACACACGGATATACAACGTGTAACGTTAAATGCACAAAACCTCTCGTGGGTTTACTCAGCCCATGTTACTGAACAATGTTCTAAGACTTGGAAATTCGCAAAAAAAAAAATTTGGTTTTTCATACAAAATGAGAAATTGGTCGGGCAGACTGATGGCAGTATGAAAAAAAATTTTTATTGTGTGAATTTCCAAAATTCTTAGAACAAACATTGTTCAGTAACATGGGCTGAGTTACCCCACGAGAGGTTTTGCGTATTTAACGTTACACTTTGTATTTTTAATAATTGCAATAAAAAGAAAACTTCTAGCCTCAACATTTGAATGCATGAATACCTGACTGAGTTTAGCGTTATATGTATAGAAAATATCTTTTCAACTTTCATATTAACCAGGCCGGTAATGTAGCCAGTAGCCACGTATTTCAGAACGGCCATCGAAATCAGCGGATCTAAAACGGACGCTTGGCAATATTCCTAATGGTTCACTTCTTGAATGAATAATAGAAGAATAGCCGTTGTGCAGTGAATTTGAAATGTTGAATGTTGCTTCAAGTGGCTGTTTTAGACGCTCAGCTGGAACTGAAGTAAAGTCTCATTTCTCGTATATTAGTATCCGCTAGATATGCAAAAAAAACAGTTGCCTATACACTTATATAGACAGCGTTTTCGTGTAAGGAGCTATTTCCTCTCAGTCTTAGTGAGGTGGTCACGCATCTGCTTGACGCTAATGGCACCGCTCCCCACACTCTCGAGGATGGCGAGGAGGAGATGCTTCGCGTGATGCTTGGCGGCGAACTCGATGAGGTCGATGGCGTTCTGTGCAGTTGCGGTGCGCACCAGTCTGTCCACACAGCGTCGCTCCAGCTCCGGCATCATGTAGTAGGAGGACAGAAGTAGCAGTTGTTCCAGACCCACATCCGGCAGCGTTTGCAGGTACATGTAGTTCTTGAAGTGCTCCAGAGTGGCCCTGAATGTAGGGATGAAACGACAGGAGTTAATTATTATCGATACTTTTTTCGATACTAAGTACTTTTTTATCGATACTTTGAAAATGAGTGGGTAGGTACTAAGCAGGTATCGATTAAATTAGAGTATTCGTATACCTAGTAGTTTAGTTAAGTCAGTGTGAGGCAATCAGTCAAGGTCAATTTATTAGAACGATTTATTTAAGATATTGAAATGTTCATCTTACTAAGCTGTGCGAAATTCTTTTGAAACTGCCAAATAGGTAGCTAACGTCTCGCATCGAGCCATTTGTTCAGACGAATTAAATCGTCTGACTCTGAACAAATGGATGCTGTTAATTCTTACTATCTCAAAATGATAATAATAAAAAAATGAATAAATCGATAACACTGACACTTACTAGGTATAGAGCTATCGATTGAATAGTATTGATTTATAGGTACCTATAATTCAATCGATACCTCGATAGTGTCGATACTTTTCGCTGGATACTGTATCGAGCAAAAGTATCGATACCTCAATTGTATACCTACTTGGAAGTGCTCATGACGTCGACGTGTCCCTCGCTGGTCTCCCGCCAGGCGCCGCCCAGCATGCGGCGCAGCACGGGGCTGGCGGCCGCCAGCACGGCGCGGTGCATGCGCACGGAGCCGTCCTCGCCGCGCAGCTCGAAGTCCGTCAGCTCGGTGTCTTCGTGCAGGCTCGCGAACGAACTGACGCTTTGGATCAAGCTCATCTCCACGGCCACGTTGAACGAGAACTGCTGCTGATTGTTCTCATGTATCAGGTGCCAGGTGCCATCGTCGCTCGTAAACTTCTTGCCCGTTATGTTAAGTTCTGGACTGTTTAAGTGTATCAGGTAGGTAAGCTCGTCTGTGCTGCGCTTTTTGAACCGCACGAACACTAGGCTGTTATACGCGTCAACGTACGCGTTTCGAGCGGTCGCGCTTCTAGCGTACGCGGCCACCAGGCGCAGCTGGAACACCGCCAAGCCGTTGATCACGAACTCCGGGGTCGTTTTCGTAGCATAAGGCGTACTATAGTTCGTAACTATCACCTTAGCTTTAAGTGAATTGGCTTTTTGTACAACTTCTGTAGCCTCCATTCTGTAAAGAAGAAAAAAATACATTTCATTCTTGTGTGACAACACTGGCTTATGTGCTGCAATTTATTAGAGTTAGACCATAGCTGATCCCTGCGGTTTTACCCCCGCTGCTCGGTTTCTGTTGATCGTAGCGTGTTGTGATATAGGGTACCTTAAGGCTGCTTTTCCACCAGAGATGCGCTATGCTACGTTGCTGCGGATGCGTTTGACATCCACCAATCACATTCATTGGTTTACATAGCACAGCACTGGTGGAAACGGATTCAACTAAGATGTGTTTTTTATATGTAAGGATGCGTGCTATGGCTGCGTGCTGTGGCTGTGTGCTATGGCTGCGTGCTATGGATGCGTGCTACGGTCCGTCGATATAACGATACAAATTTAACGTCATTACCCCCATCGTCTTTCATTATAGACATTTATTTAGTTTGTTTTTTCTCACATTCTCGTTAGCTAACTTTACTCCTACATTAAAATTCGGTGTTTGCATAATGTCAATAAGGTCGAAAAACATTTGCTTAAGGATAGCGAGATAAAAAAACAGGTGCAAGCGATTTTCGACCTTATCGACATTTAAAATTTAGTTTGTTTTTCTCACATTCTCGTTCGCCAACATTGCTGTTTCATTAAAATCAGGTGTTTGCATAAATGTCAATAAGGTCGAAAATCGCTTGAAGGTCGAAAAACATTTGTTTAACGATAGCGAGATAAAAAAAAACAGGTGCAAGCGATTTTCGACCTTATCGACATTGAAAATTTAGTTTGTTTTTCTCACGCTACCTTGTGGCGATGCATCTTTGTAGCGCATCTACCCTGTGACAGCGCATCTTCGTAGCGCAGCTACCCATCTCCATAGCACATCTTACTCGCACAGCTACATAGCGTAGCATCGGTGGAAAAGGTCACACAGTTTCGTAGCTCGGCTTTCACATCTTCGTAGCACAGCTACATAGCGCATCTCTGGTGGAAAAGCAGCCTTAGACTATCGTCTACCGAGCGCTCGTCCATACTAAAAGAGAAAACGTTTTCCTACCCCTAAATGTTATCCTATCTCAATGATTTTTTAGAATGCTTCTGACACAGTAAAAAACTAGGTTTATAGGTTTTCTTTTTTTCAAAATTTATAATAGTTTTAAAGTAACAGGCGCCTAAGAGTAGTAACTCTCAATGAAGATTTTGTCATAAAAATAGTAATTTTTATGACAAAATCTTCATTGAAGTAAAACCTTTGTATTTTAAAAACAAAGAAGTTTTAGAGAAAAAGCAAAACCTACAAACCTAGAATATAATATGCTGAAACGATTGACGCCAGAATCTAAGAGATTGGACGTGATTTCATCATCATCATCATCATCAGCCTATAATGTTCCCACTGCTGGGACACAGGCCTCCTCTCTGTGAGAGGGAGTGGGCCACAATCCACCACGCGGGCCCATTGCGGATTGGTGGATGTCACATGTCTTCGAATTTTTGATTCTAGGACATGCCGGTTTCCTCACGATGTTTTCCTTCACCGTTTTGAGAGCAGTGTTGATGAAATAAATTACACAAAGTAATGCGCCAGGCGGGGTTCGAACCCACGACCTACAAATCGTAAGTCGGGACCGATACCACTGGGCCACCACTGCTCTCCCGACGTGATTTAGTATTTGTGAAAAATGTTTTCTCCCGAGAGACAAATTTCATATAAAAAATACTCACAGTCAGTCGCGAGCTGCAACGCTCTCTATCGCACGATCGGGGGTTTTTCAACGCGCGAGAGGGACAGCAGAGTTTTTCTAAATACCCATTTTTTGAAAAGGCAGCCGCTATACAATCCTCGTTGGCGGGCGGGCGGGACTAAATTGCATGCTATTTCATGTAACATCACATACCGATGAGATGGATTAGCAGTAAGAAGCTAGGGCGCTTACGCACACAAACATTATTATTATTATTTATTTTATTTTATTTACGGAGTTACGACACTTTTAAAATTGGCAATACTATACCTACGTCATCAGCAAGTTCATATACCTACTTATGTATTTGTATTTGACGTCACGAGTAGTCTCTTGAATTTTTATGAGTTCCTCTCACTCTCTCTTTTTCTACTCTCTTTTCTACTCTCCTTTTTTTTTACGTGGTAAAATCATCAAAATCGCCCTGCCCGGGGTGGTAGGACTCATTTAATGAGTCCTACCACCCCGGGCAGGGCGAGAGGGACTGTCAGACTCGTACTGACTAAAATCCACGGAGTCCTTCAATAGCCCTTTGTGTTCCGGGGTCACGGTAATGAGATAAGTCCCGCGACCCCGGCAGGCTTTGGCCCTCTAGAGGGGGGCCCCGTCATCATGCTCAGGGTTGCCACCTTTAGGGGAAAAAAAAACGGGACGATCGGGCATCCTTAAGAGACGTTCGGAGTTCGGTGAAAAAAAAATTACCCATGAGACAGTCAAAGGAAACTTTATTTTGTGTATTTTTTTTGTATGAAAAAGTATTTTTTTTTGTGAATTTCCAAAAGTCTTAGAACAAACATTGTTCAGTTAACATGGGCTGAGTTACCCCACGAGAGGTTTTGCGCTATTTTTCTATTTATTTATGAAGTCTGAACAAGACATGTGCATATTCAAAGAAATTAGCAATT
Source organism: Agrotis clavis (assembly GCA_954870645.1). Classification (NCBI taxonomy): domain Eukaryota; kingdom Metazoa; phylum Arthropoda; class Insecta; order Lepidoptera; family Noctuidae; genus Agrotis; species Agrotis clavis. The sequence continues at coordinate 19,883,903 of OX940932.1, read as the reverse complement.
TTGCTTTTATCAAATCCACCGAGCAACGATTTGATTTCAATTTCAATTTATTTATTTGTGAACATAGGTATTTAATAGATGTTACAGTCAATGCAGTATCAATGATCACTATGCCTACCATACTTTAACAATTAATGTTAAAGTCATAAATACTATTCAAATAACATATCAAAAAAACCTTTGCTTCTTCTTAGACCATTGCTTCTTAGACCATTTCATGGTCATTATTAGTGAAAATACGCGCTCAACATATCTACGCATTTGAAGGAGTTATGCTCAAAGCACGAGATACAATACTAAATAATGCGTTCAACTTCTGGTCAAAAAATCGGGACAAAATCGATAGGCCGTCGGGACGCGGGACAATGTCTTCGAAATCGGGACTGTCCCGGAAAAATCGGGACGGGTGGCAACTCTGATCATGCTGACGCTCTTTGAGGCTCGCGTGGAACACAACGCGCCGTCGCGTCGACCCGGGCATGGTCCATGGGCGGACAGCGAGTTGCCCTTTACTCGCCGCCCAAAATTATTAATTGAAATTATAACAAAAGAAATAAATACGTGTTCATTATTTTTTGAACACTCTATTGACTGTCTTATTAGTTTTGGTGTCAATATGCTTGTTGGATAAACTTTGGAAATAAGAAGGGTAGTTTTATACACCGTACTATGGGTGGGTATGCCTAAGGCGATTCTCACACTGCCCCGCATGATGCAGCGTAGCGCGTGGATGTTAACACAGTCTAACACACAGAAAATGCATCCACGCGCGTTCATGCGGATGCGGTGCGTGTTTTCCATACAAACGGAACACGCATCCACGCGCTACGCTGCATCATGCGGGGCAGTGTGAGAATCGCCTAACACTAAATGCACCACAAGATACGCACTGGGTTATTAATGTTTCGTCTCTTTTTAAATAGGATGTTTTCATAAAAATGAGAATGGAAAAATCAGCTACTTAGGGTGTTAGGTATAAATAGGTACAGACTCTACATGAACCAATCCCAATCTGTTAAATTTTACAAATCGAACATAAACCTTTTTCTTTTGTGTTAAACTTGAAAATCTATTGACAGATAGTCTTTATGGGAATAGTCTGTACATTGAATATACGTATTAAATAAGATACTCGCCGTTAGGTATAGTTCATCATTATGAAACTGCATAGTCACGTAATGAATGGTCATATTGTACCCTCCTGGTTAAATATAAATCGAAAAGCTCATTGTTGTTCACATTTTTTTTAAATAAACGATATTGTAAAATGAATACATATCGTCGCCCGAGTGCTAGATTGTTCAACCGACCATTTTGACCAAAAATGAGTTATAAATGCAGGATGATCAACGGACAAAAATCGATTTTATTACACTAACGATAAGGTTTAATTTCCCAAACAAAAGGGCTGTTTTTAGGGTTCCGTAGTCAACAAGGAACCCTTATAGTTTCGCCATGTCCGTCCGTCCGTCCGTCTGTCCGCAGCTTAGCTCAGAGACGCCCAGTACTAGAAAGCTGTAATTTGGTGTAAATATACGGATTTGTTGCGCCGAAAAAGTGGTAAAATAAAATCTCGTAAAATATTTTTTTTAGGGTACCCCCTGTACACGTAAATTGGGGATGTTTTTTTTTTTCTCGCGTACCCCTTAGTGTGGGGTATCATTAAATAGGCCTTTAAAAAATATTGATAGTTTTCATTAACAATTTTTTGATAAAAAGATTCGTTTGTGAAATATTAAGCTTTAAAGTGCTAATTTTTGCTCGATTCGAGTGCTCTCTGATGCTCTACCAGCTAAACGGTTATGTTTGAGGGTGTGAAAAAATTCACAATAGTAGTATATATAATGAAGTTTAAAAGAAAATTATCATGACTAAGTAGGCTTTACAAGTTTACGAGTAATAGTCGACCAACTTATAAAACGTACTTGGATAACATATTTTCCTAAACAAAATGTATCGGAGAACATGTTCTTCAACTGCAAATGTAAGTTTGTCAACTTTATTTTTACAGCTATTTTATAGGTGGGTATATTTTGGGGATAGGTAGGTTTTTATTGTGAACTATTTTTAACTAAATTCAAAAAAAGGAGGAGGTACTCAATTCGTCGTAATTTTTTTTTTAATGTATTTTCCCCGATTTCTCAAAGACGGCTGGACCGATTTTGAAAATTCTTCTTTTTAAAATTAAATTCAGCGAATCAGTTTAGTTAGTTCGCATAAGTATTTTGATGGGCAACTACGGAACCCTACACAGTGCGTGGCCCGACACGCACTTGGCCGGTTTTATTTAAGTTTAAAGTTTTTTTGTTCACAGCGAAAAAATATCAATTCCCTGCTTATTAATCCAACCTCCACGATTTGGTTATTGCGTGCTTGTTTGGTCAACCTCCAGCTATATAGCCAATCACAGCTCGCTATAGGCATGACGTAAGCGCCCGCCATTTTATTTCGCGATTCAGTGTGGCTCGGCGTCTTGGGAAGAACACTTCGTTGAGGCACAAAAATATCGTAAAAATATTGTTTTATAGTGTTTGATTTACAAATAAGCATCTGATTATAATCTGCTAATATGTCCCGAACATATTATAAAAGAAATACCACCCGAGAACCTGCCGAAATTGAACGGTAAGTACTTTTAAGCTATCTCTCATGTAGCTCGTGTTTCTTCTACAGGATGTTGAGATTACGTCACCTAAGTAATTAAAAGGGGACTTGTTGGCGGGAACTCGACGGGAGTGGTTCGGACCTGTTGATTGAATTTTAATTCCTGTGTCTAAGGTGTTTTGGTGGATAATGAAGATAGTGCATTATGCAACAAAATAACTAAATAGTGCCCAGAATATAAAAATTCAAGTGATAGCGCGTATCCCTTCCGTTTGTGTTGTCCCAAGAAGTTACCGGGGTTCTTCGTAAAGTAAACTATCTCAAAAAGCAAAAAAAAACTCCGATTTTGACCCATGATTCTTTGGAAAAGTTGTTCAGTGTTGTCGTCTGAGCACATACATTTCGCTGATCAAAGTTTGACAATACACATTGTATAATTTTAATAGTCAAATAGTACCTAATTATAGTTAAGTTAAGACATAATTATCACATACCTAATTATGTTTCCTTTTTGTGTAATTGCAAAGGACATGGAACATCAGTTGCATATTTGATATAATGCAGAAACAGGAATATTTTGGTATGTACAAATAGGTACGAGTAATGATTCGTTAGATTTGCTTTGTTTTGTGTGTGAAATAATGTGCACTATGTTTTATTTTAAATTACCTATTATTAGCAATATTACCTACACACGTACGCGTTTCTCTACGTGATCGAATCCGAAATGAGGAGATCCGTAGACGAACTAAAGTCACCGATATAGCCCACCGGATTAGCAAGCTGAAGTGGCAATGGGCAGGCCATATTGCTCGCAGAGCAGATGGCCGATGGGGTCGAAAAGTACTAGAGTGGAGACCACGGACTAGCAAACGCAGCGTAGGAGGTCCACCAGCAAGGTGGACAGACGACCTTATAAAGGTCGCCGGAAGACGCTGGATGCAGGTCGCTTCCAACCGGTATCTGTGGAGATCAAAAGGGGAGGCCTATGTTCAGCAGTGGACGTCCTATGGCTGAGATGATGATGATGATGACGTACGCATTCTATGCTAATCATAATAATCCGCTTAAAAGCATATTTACTAACCAGCAATAACATATTAGGTTATGGTGTTACGTTTTGTTAATGCATATCTACTCGTAAAGCCGAGTCTCCTGCGACTGTTTTTCGGAACATTTCACAAAAAACACTGACTTTGCAATAAATTTTTAAAATTTGAGATGAGATAATTATTTTTAAACATCCTGTACCTTGAAGTGGTAGCTTGAACAAAGAAGCACTGACGGATTATTTTGCAATTTGTGCTAAGTGCAATGCAGTTTTGTTCTAAGTCCACATTCGTAATTTTGTTGGTGGCTTTTTGTTCAACCTCCATTTTTAAACTTAAAAATAAACGAAACGTCATCATATTTTGATTTTGAAGAAGTAGTTTTTGATTCCATTTATCATTATAAACATAGTCATTATAAAGTATTTGGTCGCCTACGATGCATTACAAAAATAAACATAAAAACCTGTCTAGTGAAAAATTTGGTCAATGGTCATTTTTTTAGCACTCAGGCGACGATATAGTATTACAAATTAAAACATTCGAAACGTGAATACTAATAGCACAGCTGCAGCATAAAACTATTTTTTTTTTTTTTTTTGCAATTAATTCAGTGCTTAAAATGAATGCTTTAAAATATTCACGTTAGGAATGCTTTCATTTGGGCTGCACCAAAAATGCTTGGCTTAAATTCGACATAAATTATTTTCAGTACACGTTGTGAACAACAACAGACCAGGAGGTGCTACTTATTTTATTTGAATAAAAAAATGTAGAGAGTTTGTATTTTTTTATACTAAAATGAAAATGAAAATGAAATGAAAAATTGTTTATTATTACCTATCATACAAAGGATAAGTACATCATATTGTGATTGGAGCCCCCTTTTAAGAGCCAGTTCACAAAATTCGAACGCTCGAGTTTAGGTAAAAGACGGGAGCAATGTTCATGTGTGCGTAGCTATTCACACATACACAACGCAACCAGTGTAGCGCTAGTGTTGAGACGGACTAAACAATCTTGAGCCGATATAATCGTAATGCACTTTGGTTACATTTCTGAAAAAGTTTTTGGAACGAATTTCCTTATCGCGCGTTGTGACCCCTTTCACAACGCGCGATAAGGAAATTCGTTCCAAAAACTAGACGCTGCTAGACGGAAAAAAAATCTTACGAAAAGTTGTCACGACACTTTTTGCTATAGTAAGAGACAGACAGATATGTTTCTCTGTCTGTCTCTCTCTCTCTTATAGAAAGCAAGCCAGATATTTTTTCATTTCTATTTCGCATTGAACAGTGTGGTGTCGCGACGATTATTTTTGTTGAGTGTATACAGGTTTTTTGTAAATAATAAATAATAAAAAATAATAATAATAATGATTCCTTAATGAAAAAATATCGAGGTTTTCGTTATCGGTGTCGTTTTCATGGTTTTCCAGGGTGTATAAACCGATGATGCAGTCAAAATGTAAATCCAAGATGGCGGCAGCATAAACTATCAAAGTTTTCGTCATGGGTGTCGTTTTCATGGTTTTCGAGGGTGTTGAAACCGATGTTGCAGTCAAAATGTAAATCCAAGATGGCGGCTGCAAAAAATATCGTGGTTTTCGTCATGGATGTCGTTTTCATGGTTTTCGAAGGTGTTGAAACCGATGGTGCAGTCAAAATGTAAATCCAAGATGGCGGCAGCATAAATTATCGAAGTTTTCGTCATGGGTGTCTTTTTCATGGTTTTCGAGGGTGTTGAAACCGATGTTGCAGGCAAAATGTAAATCCAAGATGGCGGCTGCAAAAAATATCGAGGTTTTCGTCATGGGTGTCGTTTCACGGTTTTCGAGGTTGTTGAAACCGATGGTGCAGTCTAAATGTAAATCCAAGATGGCGGCTGCAAAAAATATCGAGGTTTTCGTCATGGGTGTCGTTTTCATGGTTTTCGAGGAAGTTGAAACCGATGGTGCAGTCAAAATGTAAATCCAAGATGGCGGCTGCAAAAAATATCGAGGTTTTCGTCATGGGTGTCGTTTTCATGGTTTTCGAGGGTGTTGAAACCGAGGGTGCAGTCAAAATGTAAATCCAAGATGGCGGCTGCAAAAAATATCAAGGTTTTCGTCATGGGTGTCGTTTTCATGGTTTTCGAGGGTGTTGAAACCGATGGTGCAGTCAAAATGTAAATCCAAGATGGCAGCTGCAAAATATATCGTGGTTTTCGTCATGGATGTCGTTTTCATGGTTTTCGAAGGTGTTGAAACCGATGGTGCAGTTTAAATGTAAATCCAAGATGGCGGCTGAAAAAAATATCGAGGTTTTCGTCATAGGTGTCGTTTTCATGGTTTTTGAGGGTGTTGAATCCAATATTGCAGTCAAAATGTAAATCCAAGGTGGCGGCTGCCAAAATTATCGAGGTTTTCATCATGGATGTCGTTTTCGTTGTTTTTGAGGGTGTTGAAACCGATATTACTATCAAAAAAGAAATCCCAGATGTCACATAACAAAAATCAAAAAATATTATTATAACTTTAAAAAAATAAAATTTTATTACAATTCCTTCACTAATTATTAATCGAAAGGAACTTCGTTCCATCCGGGTGTCCCTTAACACTTTCACTGTCCGCGCAGCAAACACAATACCTAAACAATAGTCGTGGATCACATGTGATTCATCGGACAGGGAATGGGTTAACACCTCTCAAGTTTTTTTGTTTATTCAGTCTATTAGACTGTATAGAACGGAAAGCATCTCGCGCGCTGATTGGTTGAACGTCATGTGCCCGGCGGCGGCGCCGCCATAATTATTTGTTAGATAATTCGTTTGATGTCGAATGTTAACAAACTGTTCTGGTGATTTTAATTAAATTTTGTGTTAAAAATAACCTGTGAGTTAAAGTTAGTTATATTTTATTGTTGTGGAAGTAAAACTGAATCTGCGATTAACCTAAGAAGTGAAGTTTGAACAATAGTCAGATAACTTTTATCTGCGGAATAAAAATGGCGGTTCGACAGCTTATCTATAGAAAATATGTCAAACCGCTATTTTAATTCCTCAGATAAACGCGTGACCGTTTAATAAATTCTTAAATAATTTGTAAAAAAAACCAACATGGTTTCTGCTACAATTTCTCATAATAGGCGTCTTTTTATAGTTTTCGTCTTCGAGGGTTTTGAATCCGATAGTGCTGTCAAAATGTAAATCCAAGATGGCGGTCTTCAAAAAATATCGAGGTTTTCGTCATGGGTGTCGTTTTCATGGTTTTCGAGGGTGTTGAAACCGATGTTGCAGTCAAAATGTAAATCCAAGATGGTGGCTGCATAAATTATCGAGGTTTTCGTCATGGGTGTCGTTTTCATGGTTTTCGAGGGCGTTGAAACCGATGGTGCAGTCAAAATGAAAATCGAAGATGGCGGCTGCATAAATTATCGAGGTTTTCGTCATGGGTGTCGTTTTCATGGTTTTCGAGGGTGTTGAAACCGATGGTGCAGTCAAAATGTAAATCCAAGATGGCGGCTGCAAAAAATATCGAGGTTTTCGTCATGGGTGTCGTTTTCATGGTTTCCGAGGGTGTTGAAACCGATGGTGCAGTCAAAATATGGATAGTATGGAAACAAGGCCTAATTGTAGAAATAAATACCTACGCTCTCAACTGCAGCCTTAGGGTTGTCACAAGCGCGGAGAATGGAACATAATTATGTGGCGCTGATGCTTGATGAACCCGGTGGCTGCGCACCTTACTATGCGTTTCAACTAAGTATAAGATGACCTTGGCAACATATTGTAACTGCAATTGTGTTTAACGAAAAATACTTTGCGCAAATTACTTTTCAATACTTAATATTTATCTTATTCATGTTATTTTCATGTGATTTTCGTTATTTGACATCTGGGATTTCTATTTTGATAGCAATATCGGTTTCAACACCCTCGAAAACTATGAAAACGACACCCATGACGAAAACCTCGATAATTTATGCAGCCGCCATCTTGGATTTACATTTTGACTGCACCATCGGTTTCAACACGCTCGAAAACTATGAAAACGACACCCATGACGAAAACCTCGATAATTTATGCAGCCGCCATCTTGGATTTACATTTTGACTGCACCATCGGTTTCAACACCCTCGAAAACTATGAAAACGACACCCATGACGAAAACCTCGATAATTTATGCAGCCGCCATCTTGGATTTACATTTTGACTGCAACATCGGTTTCAACACCCTCGAAAACCATGAAAACGACACCCATGACGAAAACCTCGATATTTTTGCAGCCGCCATCTTGGATTTACATTTTGACTGCACCATCGGTTTCAACACCCTCGAAAACCATGAAAACGACACCCATGACGAAAACCTCGATAATTTATGCAGCCGCCATCTTGGATTTGCATTTTGACTGCAACATCGGTTTCAACACCCTCGAAAACCATAAAAACGACACCCATGACGAAAACCTCGATAATTTATGCAGCCGCCATCTTGGATTTGCATTTTGACTGCAACATCGGTTTCAACACCCTCGAAAACCATGAAAACGACACCCATGACGAAAACCTCAATATTTTTTGCAGCCGCATCTTGGATTTACATTTTGACAGCACTATCGGATTCAAAACCCTCGAAGACGAAAACTATAAAAAGACGCCTATTAGGAGAAATTGTAGCAGACACCATGTTGGTTTTTTTTTACAAATTATTTATTCACGAATTTATTAAACGGTCACGCGGACATAGAATTCGATATTGATAAAAATCATTTTTACCTTCAAAATAAGCAGGGAGTTTAAAAAACAAAATCTCCGGTTATGATGAAGCCGAGTTCAAACAGCCTACGTAACATAAATAAACGCAACTCGTCTTTACGCGGCACTCAGAACTGACAGCACTGCGATGTCCGCTTAGAAGCCTCGTAGATGCGCGTGTTTGTGTGAGTGCACCGTTTCGAACGTTAGTACGTAATTTCCGGACCATCCATATTTTTACGGTGCTACTGGGCAGACAAGAGCTTCGAGTACGAGTACTTCTCAAAGCGTGGGAGCGTATCTTTGCAAGTTACAACCACGATCTATACACGTCATGTAAATATATCCCAGGCCCCTCTCTCAGCCCCGTAGGGTTATTTTCTTTTTTTTTAAAGAAAATTAAAAACGTGGGTTTTTCATATTTCTGACAGCAAACCCTTTCATTTGATACCCATATCATGGGGGTGCATTTCAAACAGCTAATCCGCCATCTTGGATGTCCGCCATGTTGGATTTAAGACACGTGACTATTTTTTTCGTATTCCTGACAGCAAACCCTTTCATTTAATACCCATATCATGGGGGTACCTTTCAAATAGCCAATCCGCCATCTTGGATGTCCGCCATGTTGGATTTAAGACACGTGACTATTTTTTTCATATTACTGACAGCAACCCTTTCAACTGTCTCCCAAAAGTCCCAGTAGTTCCCATATCCTTCACATTTGATACCCATATCATGGAGATGCATTTCAAATAGCCAATCCGCCATCTTGGATGTTGCAAAAACTAATAAAACGAAAACGGATGGCTAATTAATGCACAAATTCTACAAACTACTATTATAATTATAATAATACTTTAGTTTCATAAAGTAACGAAAATCTTACCTTATCCAAACTAATATTATAAATGCGAAAGTAATTCTGTCTGTCTGTCTGTTACGCTTTCCCGCTTAAACCTCTCAACCGATTTTGATGAAATTTGGCACAGACAATCTTTAGACCCTGAGAAAGAACATAGGCTACCTTTTATTGCGAAAAAGGGGATGAAGAGGTTGAAATAGGGGTTGAAAGTTTGTATGGGATTTCTTAATTTTAAAAGATAAAACCATGAAACTTTATATTTAAGCACTTGATAAGATATATTTAAAGTTTTAAACATTTGTTCTAGCGTTTTTGAAATTTCGACCTGTGAGGGGGTGAAATAAGGGTTGAAAGTTTGTATGGGATTTTGTCATTTCTGGGGATAAAACCATGAAACTTTATATTTAGGAACATGATAAGAATTAAATAACAATTTGTTCTAGCGTTTTTGAAATTTCGACCAGTGAGGGGGTGAAATAAGGGTTGAAAGTTTGTATGGGATTTCTTAATTTTAAAAGATAAAACCATGAAACTTTATATTTAAGCACTTGATAAGATATATTTAAACATTTGTTCTAGCGTTTTTGAAATTTCGACCAGTGAGGGGGTGAAATAAGGGTTGAAAGTTTGTATGGGATTTTGTCATTTCTGGGGATAAAACCATGAAACTTTATATTTAGGAACTTGATAAGAAATAAATAACAATTTGTTCTAGCGTTTTTGAAATTTCAAATCGTTTGTTCTAGCATTTTGAAATTTTTACCACCGTGGGGGTGAAATTCTACAAACGGAATTCCCGAAATTCGAACGGAACGGAACGGATTCGGAACGGGAACTACGAAGCCAAACTTTTTGTATACAAAATTTTAACCACTGAACCTAGGAACATCATGGCAATATTGGCACCGACCAACGAAATCGTGGGACAGATCAATGAACGAATGATGTCACATGTGCAAGGCGATGTTGTCGAATATTTGTCAGTAGATATTGTCATGGACAGTGAACAGGTGACCTCTTATCCTACAGAGTTTCTAAACTCTTTAGAGTTGTTAGGAGTGCCGTCTCACAAGCTGAGACTGAATGTTGGGGTTCCAGTTTTGTTAATGAGAAATCTCGAAGCGCCGAGACTATGCAACGGGACCCGATTGCAAATTACGCAGCTAGGACGCAATATTATTAGAGCAGTTATAATGACAGGAATAGCTAAAGATGAAGAAGTTTTAATTCCCCGTATACCTACCCATGATCCCTACAGATTTACCTTTTCAGTTTAAAAGAATCCAGTTTCCCCTCAAACCAGCCTTCGCAATGACCATTAACAAAGCGCAAGGGCAAACACTTAAAGTAGCAGGTGTCCATTTAGAGAAAAACTGTTTTTCGCATGGCCAACTGTACGTGGCCTGCTCGTGAGTGTCGAGTCCAAACAATCTCCACATTTTAACAAATAATAACAAAACAGCAAACGTTGTGTACAAAAATGTTTTAAATTAGGTCATTTTAAAATGTTTTTGTACACAACGTGATGCTGGCCCCTGGAAGTGTCTCTTGGACATAAGGGACCAATAAATTTTCCTGGGTACTTTCTGCCACTTAATGGAATACATAGGTACCATAAACCAAATGTAAACAGATATTTTATATTTTTTTTAAACATACCTACTCTCTTTTAACCAAATGCCATACCCAAATCTATACCGTTCCATTAATATAATCCCTAATATTCAAATTAATTTACTATAACTGTGTAAATGTTTGTTTCACGGCTAATTTGCTGAGCCGTTTGTTACAAAATTGGATATGGATAGTCTGAAATCTGAAAAACCACATAAACTACTTTTTATCAAAACACCACGCGGGCGAAGCCGCGGGCGGAAGCTAGTGAAAAATAATATGGAGAGAATCAAAATGTGGCAGTCGCAGTATAATATTCCGTTCACGATACGTACGCTCTATAATCAGGACGAGGAAAAAAGTGATACAGGTCCTACGTCGACGGGCGCTGGAGCCGTACTGATTGCAGCCCGGTTATGTTTCGTAATTTATACTAGTTTAGAGTGATTTTAAAAACGATAGTATGTTTAATTACATGAAGGGATTTTAATGAAATTTAGAAATTAGTTTAGTCTGTAAACATAGTTTATATTTACATAGTTTTTTTAATGTAATTACGCTTTGTTCGAACCAAAAATGGCGATAAAACAGCGATATAAAACGTAAAAATTGACCTCAGAATTTATTTTTTTACTAATTTGTGTTATTAAAAATATAAATTCTACTACGTAGTTTTACGACAAAAACGTATGTCTGATGATTTGTGTATTTTTTTTGGTTAAAATTACGAATGTTAATGGTAGATGTAGGAGTCGCAAATCGACTCTGCGTTGATTTTTCAGTGAACTACTTGTCGGAGATTAATTACCACAAAGTTAATAAAAGAGTTTTTTGAAATATGTTACGTACAATTACAACACGAAAGACTGGCCTTTCTTTTGAAGGTATTCAAAAATGTTGGAGTATTACTTAATATGGTAAATTAGACGATCATAATTTTAGTTCTACGCGCAAATGGGTAAAAGGCCTCTTAAGAGGCCTTTTACCCAAAAAAAAGCCTGTATTAGGAAGCTCCGCTCTTCCATATCATTATGTTCATATTTAAAAACTAGCTGTGCCCGCGACTTCGATCGCGTGGATGTCGGAATTTAACAATGTATTTTTTTGTGCGAAGCGCTTAATTCTCGCCAGGTTTTTTATAAATGATATCGTTTTCATATAAACCCTATATTTAGAATTTATTTGGTTTTTTATAAATGATATCGTTTTCATAAAAACCCTATAACGGAGAATCGTTATCAGAGGGGTTGGGATATCGGAAATAACATTCAGAAAATCTTCGTTAACACTTTTAATTACTTGCTAACACACACTGAATACAAAATAGTTAAGGATGTCCGAGATATCGCTCGATTAAAAACTTAGGAACGCGAGAAGTTTAACATGGCGGAGCAACCAAGATGTCTACCCAGCTTGCCGGACCGATTCAAAGTGTTCACTTCACTCAACTGTCCGCCCAAGTGGCCTACCCCACACAGGTTAGCCAACATCTGTCAACGTCACTACCTGTCAACTTCGAATAGCTGATTAAACTTCCGAATCGACATTTGACTCGACTATTCGCTCGGTGTTGCCATTTGCTCCCCATGCTAACCATCTCCAAATTATCACTAATTTGACGCTCCTAAACAATCTGTCAATTCTAACTTAATAGTTACTCCAATGAGAGATAGATGGCGTTATTCTAAATTCACAATAATCAATAGAGATTCTAAAATGCGTATCGGTTTTGATTCCAGGCCGACGATAATAGATGGCGTTATTCTAAATTAACAATAATGAATAGAGATACCAAATTGTGTTTGTTTTGATTCCGCAGCATGATAATAGATGGCGTTATTCTAAATTATTGTGCTTCTGTGTTCATTCTGCGACACCTATATTTAGAATTTATTTAGATTTTTCAAGAATATTTGACGTATTTGTAATAAACGCCCTCTGTCGTTCAAAGGCAGTACTATTCAATTGCTACTGGATTAGAGCATCCATTCCATCTCATTCCATCCCACTCCATCCCACTCCATCCGACTCCATACCACTCCATAAAACTCCATCCCACTCCATCCCACTCGATCCCATTCCATTCCACTCCTTCCCATTCCATCCCAATCCGTCCCATTCCATCCCAATCCATTCCACTCCATCCCACTCCATCCCACCCCATCTCACTCCATCCCGCTCTATCCCACTCCATCCCACTCCATCCCTCTCCATCCCATTCCATACCACTCCATCCCACTCCATCCTACTCCATCCCACTTCATCCCACTCCATCCCACTCCACCCCACTCCATCTCACTCCATCCCACTCCATCCCACTCCACCCCACCCCATCCCACTCCATTCTACTCCGTCCCTCACCATCCTACTCCATACCACTCCATCCCACTCCATCGTACTCCATCCCACTCCATCCCACACCATCCCACTCCATCCTACTCCATCCCACTCCATCCCACTCCATCCCTCTCCATCCCATTCCATACCACTCCATCCTACTCCATCCCACTCCATCCCGCTCCACCCTACTCCATCCCACTCCATCCTACTCAATCCCTCACCATCCTACTCCATACCACTCCATCCTACTCAATCCCACTCCATCCCACTCTATCCCACTCCATCCCGCTCCATCTTACTCCATCCCACTCCATCCGCTTCCATCCCACTCCATCCGCTTCTATCCCATTCTAGTGTGAGTCAAATAAAAACCTTTTCTTTCTTTCCATTCCATCCCATTCTATTCCATTCCACTCTACTCTACTCTACTCTACTCCACTCCACTCCAAACCACTCAACTCCAGTCCATACCATATTTGAATAGGTATGTTGTTTTTCTATTCCAAGCTAGATCGCGCTACTGAACTGCGAGCTGCGTGTCTCGGTGTAAACTGACCGTAATTTTACTTCTGGAACACTTTAAAATTCAAATATCTTTTGATAGACTGATCCGATTTCAATGAAACAAAAACTAAATGTTACTTCAAGTTACGGTCAGTTGTTATGTATTAAAGTTATCTACATAGATTTTGTACATTTTAAGTGATGCCCCAACAAATAAACATACAAACAGACAAACAGACAAAAATTCTAAAAATGCTAGAAATGGGTTCTATTGGTTGTCCTTTAACACGCTGGCTATATTTTTTGAGTTTTTTTTTAATGTACAAAAATTATTTTTCTACAGTTTTATTATATGTATAATTGTATATAGATAAAAACAATGTACTTGTTTTAAACAATTACATGCGGGAAATTTCAAGAAAATTAGTAAATAAATGTAAAATTGAATAACAAAAAAAAAAAGTTTCACATTAGGTGTGTTAGTGAATGTGTGTGTGTGTGTGAGTTGATTTTGAAATGTGTATCGGGTTTGAGTGTGTGTTATGTACTGGTATGTGTGGGAGTGTGAGTGGTGGTAAATACATGTCAGTGGGTACCATGGCCATTGGCCGTGTGTTGTGTGCAAGTATTATGTACATAGCAGTGCCTCTGTGTCTTCGTAGGTAAGTGGTTTTATCCAACTAGTTACTATTTTTTTGCACTCTTGAAGCTGTTTTTTGTATATGTAAGTATGTCTGTTTAATACATTGTTTAGCTGTGCTGATCGTTTTTTATATTGCCTGTTGGCAAATTTGGTTTTAGTGTAGGGAACTTCAGCTATAATGTCTTTCCTTCTCTTGAGAGTTAAGTTGGGTTCGTATGGTAGAGTTTTATGTACTTTTAATATAGTTTTGATAACATACAACTTCCTAACGGACAGTAGGTCACTATCATGGAAGAGAGATTGTGTGGGATATCTAATATTTTTGTAGTACATGACTTTAATCAATGCCCTTTGTCCTCGCTCAAGATCAATAAATTTGGACTTGGCTGCACCTCCCCAAATTGGGATGCAGTACATCAGGACAGACTGCACCAAAGCAATGTATATTTCATTGAGGAGGTTTCTAGATTTATTATTTGTATTTAATTTTTTTGGAACAACATGCCTTAGTGTTTTAAATATCCAAGTTAGCTTTCTGATCCTGGTAGTCACCTGTTCTAAATGAGGGTACCAGGACAGTCTTTGATCAACAACCACTCCTAAATATTTAGTTTGTGATACGTTATCTAAAGTTGGGCATGAACATATCGTCACAGTCGTAGAACAAAGACGGTTTTGTAAATCAGTAACTTTACAGTACGGCTTTTTAAAGTTTTCTAATGGAGTTTAAGGGTATATTTTAGAAACCGCTGATCCGCTAAGCTTGAAATTTGGACATGTTGTTCTGTTTCTGAACTTTTATAATCTGACCAACAAGATAAATTCCTAAAACGGCTAAATTTTATAAAATATCATTGTTTTATGAAAACTTGTGTGTCGTATGTTATCATACGTCGTTGTTTTGCGGATTTTTCTCGTAATTACATGACGCAAAATGGTTTCCGTCGTTGTTCTAGGAAAATCTGCACAAAGAAATTAATATTATGGGACATGCAATATCGTCTAAGAGTTAAATAAAAATAAGCTAACGTAATAATTAGTGCAAAGCGAAGGCCACGCGCAACCTTACTCAGAACATGGGCGGAACTAACAATCCGACAGGCGCTCACGGGCGTAAGCGGGGCGCGGGGGGTAGGGGGCAGCGTAGTAAGTACATGGGCGAATAGAATATTACGTCATTTTACTGCGTTAAGAAATCAAATCCGTCAGTATTCCTAGTCAGTATCTGAGGTATTTTAAATAATATTTAAAAAAATGAGCTATTGGCTAATAAAGCACGGCCATATAAGCTCATTTTACGTAAAAAAGCAAAAATTGAAAATAATCAAAACCGTCGTTGTTCTACGACTACGACGATATATTAGGATCGTCACATGTATGAACTTTTATTTTAAAATTTGAGTTTGGCTGAGTGCGATTTGAAATTGCGAAACATATGTAATTAGTTTTTGCCGTATTAAGTGTAAGCAGATTATTTTTGAGCCATTTTGCTATTTTCGTCATGCCCGCTTCAGCACTGAGAGCAACTTCATTCCAGGAATTCCCAGTGAAGACGACCGCAGTATCATCAGCATAAGAAAACACTTTCGCATTACCAATTCCGATGCCACTGAGATCGTTTATGTAGAGGAGGAATAACGTGGGGCCCAGGACACTTCCCTGTGGGACTGCGAATGTGACGATAGCTTCGTCACTGACATGTTCTCCCACTTTGACCCTTTGTTTTCTATTAGATAGGTAGTCAGTAAAAAGTTTCAATGGGATTCCTCTGACACCTGCAGCCTCTAGTTTGTTGATCAGAATGGGAACAGAGACAGTATTAAACGCTTTTTTTAAGTCTAAGAATACGGTCGCACATTTTTCTCCCTTATCCAAACTATCAGTTACCAAGGAGGTGAGAGCAGTAATTGCATCCTCAGTCGACACACCCTGCCTAAATCCAAATTGAGTGTTGCTTAAGATGTTGTATTTGTGCAAGTATTTTACAAGTCTGTTATTGATAAGTTTTTCTAATAGTTTTGATATGGCTGGTAAAATGGATAGGTCTATAATTATTGACACTGTCTCTATCCCCGCGCTTATAAATTGGGATGATGATTGATTGTTTGAAAGGCTCAGGAAAAACGCCTTTTGAGAAGCAAAGGTTAGCCAAATGTGTCAAAATTGGAATAATGTCCTGGGCCACGTACTTCAAAAATCTAGTGGAGATATTGTCCCATCCAGGGGCACTATCACTTTTTAAGCTCTTTAATATCCTCTTTAATATCGATTTCGTCGTCATCGGCATCTAGTAGCGCAAAAGAGTTAACTTGATTCATTGGAACATTGTCAGTGTAAGGTTGATAAGATGAGCTTTGAATTTCTTCTGATAGCTCTTTGCCAATGTTTGCAAAGTAATTGTTTATGAGATTAACTGAGTCAGAAGGACTAGCTCCAACGTTAAGTAATTCAGAGTTTAGGCTTTTAGAATAGTTTGTGTAAGTTATAGTTTTAATATTTTTCCACAGTAATTTATTGTTTGTAACTGAATTGCCAAGTAATTCTCTTTCATATTTTCTTTTTAATTTTTTAATTAAGTTATTACAAAAATTTCGATAACGACGATATGTAATTTTTAAAGTATCATTAAATGGGTCATTCCGGGATTTGATCTGCAATTTATTGCGATTTTTGATGCATCTTATTATGCCAGTAGTAATCCATGGCTCTACGGTTCGCTTGCTGTTAGGTATTGTTTTGATAGTTGTACTTTGATTTATGGATTCATTTAGTTTGTTTAGTAGTAAGTCAGTTAATTGCTCCGGGTTGTCACAAAACAGCAAATCAGCAATATTATTTTCTCTAAGATATTTAAGGGCATGATCGAAGTCAATTGAAGTGGTAGATTTATTCACAGCCTGTTTTATTTTTAATTTTGACAAAGATAAAAAGGTAGTACAGTGATCGGTTATGGTTAGGGTATCGAACCGGGAAATCCCGGTCCCGAAAATCCCGGGATTTCCCGGTTCTTGAAGTATAATTTAAGTCCCGGGAAGTGAAACTGAGAACCGGGAAATTCGGGATTTTCGGGACTCAGAAAAACAGTATAAATAATTTGTTTAAACTTGTCAATTCTTTCATAGAACAAAAGAATCAAATTGGATGTAAGGTATTTATTTACTTCGTCGTTATATACGGGATAGATAACATGTTCAGATA
Source organism: Agrotis clavis (assembly GCA_954870645.1). Lineage (NCBI taxonomy): Eukaryota > Metazoa > Arthropoda > Insecta > Lepidoptera > Noctuidae > Agrotis > Agrotis clavis. Next base: position 19,866,349 of record OX940932.1, on the reverse strand, counting down.
CAGGTGTGGTTGACAGAGAAGGTTATATCTCGAAAGCCTTTGACAGGGTCTCGAGAGAAAAAGCTTTCTTGCTTTTGGTATCCCAGTTGATTTTTGTAGCTGGATATCAGACTTTCTTAGTAAACGATCAATCAGAGTAGTCGTTGATGACTGATCCTTTGAGCTTCTGGTTATTGACTCTGGAGTTCAACAGTTACCTGTTTTCTTTGCAACTCTTATTTTGCTGCACATTTCTTACCCACTTCAGCCTGGTATTGTTGGATAGGTAGATAACAGTACTGTTTCAGCGACATACTTGCCCACTGCAAAATCCAGTGGAGATGAAGTTCATTGCTTCAGAGACACCATGGTAGAGCGAACAGATTTGATACTTAGTATCCCAGTGACCGAACAAGAAACTTCTCTCTTTTAACGCCATCAACATACAGGCGTATATTTCCTTAGTGAAGTAGGAGTAAATCGAAACTACATCTTTTATAGAGTAATTTGGACCAACTCCTATTTTTCCTGTTTCTGTAACTGATGACCTTGAGCTTCTGGGCATGGAGCTGACATCCAGTGTCAACTTTGACGTGGGCATCCTAAATAGAGTGAAGCGATACCTTACACCTGGATAGCCTATGTGCAAGCCCATTTCTGCATAAGGTGATTGCGTCGTAGTAGCCCGCGAAATTCAAATTTTCTTATGTTTTTTCTTATGCTACTGCTCCACCTGCGTCTTAACGCGTAAATTAGTACGTTAATTTAGGCGTTACGTAAATGTGGCCAACGTTTAATGTGTTAAATTACAAACGGCATTACTAATGGCATTAAACGTTAAGCGATAGCTCGGGTGTCGGTTTTTTGGACACATCAAAGAGTTTTAGCGCGTAGTTCAGCGCGCTAAGCGATGTTGGCTACATTAACGCCGTCTCATTCTGCGGGACGCGCGCGCACAGCAAGGACGAATGTACTTTGTTTTAGGCGGGAACTGCATTTACGAGAACGACAATGGAGTGGTCGAATGAGAAAGCTTTAGAGTTTTTAGAACTTTTTCAATCAGAGCCGTGCCTTTGGAATTCAAAGCTGCAATCACATAATAAGAATCGCTCGGCAGTTAGTGATGCGTGGCTATCGGATGCGTGGTTAACTGGTTATCCAGTCTAAAATGCATAAAATAATTTATGACGCTCATTGTTGCAACTAGTGTAACTGCTTCAAGCTCCATTGTGTGTCTTACTTTAACCTCCATTTTGACGCGTGACTTCTCGAAGAATTAACTCTTAACGGCATAGTAACCTAAATGTAGCCAACGCGCATTTTTAACGCCTTAATTAACAAGTAGTTGGCCATTATCATTAACGTTAACGCTAACCCAGGTGGAGCAGTAGCATTACGGAGTATTGCAGCAACCTTACTCAACTTAATCATTGGGATGGCTCAGATAAATACAACTTACTGCACTAGACCTAGGGGAACGCAGAGCTTCTTAGACTAATTGGCAACGTGAAACTGGTGGACGGTTACATTACAGCTTAGCTCATCTCATCGACGCAAGCTTACCCTCTTTTCGTTTTTTTTTTTATTGGGTTTGCTCGTGGCTAAGATGAGACCTAAAATAGGTCGAAGTCATGAATTCTACAACCTCTTTTCACCGGCCTACTTGCATTACATCTAATGTCCAGTATTGGACATCTAGATGAACTGCAAGTTTCCATCCATTTAAATTATTATAGTTAGTACAGTTAGAGTGAATAGATTTGCCACCTCTGAATAGAAAAGAAACCTATGTCCATGAGGCCGACGAATAAGTTGGTTGTATGATTTTAATCAGAATAAATACTATGCCCTAAAGTAATGTTATTATTTTCATTGTTTTCTAATGCGATGGAATTTTTGTCCCGAAAGTCCCGAAAATCCCGGGATTTCCCGGTTCCTTGGACGCCTGTCCCGAAAATCCCGGGACTTCCAACAAGGACCGGTTCTCGATTCCCTAGTTATGGTGGTCTGTATGATAGCAATACTTGCTACAGACTTCTTTTTGTTAATTATAATCATAAAGTGATCTAAGCAGCTTGCTTCACGCGTACGAAGTTTATGTCCAGATAGTATACCATATAGAGATAACATATTTAAATAGCTTACTCTGTTTTTGCATTCATGAGGTGGTTCGTTATCCCGAGGTATGAGGTTAAGGGGGATGCTCCAACCAGCCCGCGAAATTCAATTTTTTTTACGTTTTTTGCAATATGCAGGCCAGTGACATGTTGTAGCTTTATAAATATATGAGTTGCGGTAATAACAAGTATAATTTTAAATATAAAAATTATCAAAAAACTCGCTCCATCAGCTCTCACATAGAAAAGGTGTATCATGTTAATATCTCCGAAATCTAACTACGATGCACCTTTTCTATGTGAGAGCTGATGGAGCGAATTTTTTGATAATTTTTATATTTAAAATTATACTTGTTATTACCGCAACACATATATTAAAGTTACAACATGTCACTGGCCTGCAAATTGCAAAAAACGTAAAAAAAAATGAATTTCGCGGGCTACATCGAAGCAATCACCTTAATATTAAGATCTCCCGCTATGATGACGCTTTGTTGAGCGTGTTAGATTTATTTATGATACATAGCCCTTATGTAATTAAACATAGTAATATATTTAAAACAACAATGATCTGATTTCCGAACGAAATCAGTTGATAGTCAAATATTGTATCGAAATTAATAAAGGTTGCAAATAAATCAAAACTAAAGGACATGGTCCACAATGTATGGACCAAAAACCCAAAATCAAAGTGTGATCGATACGGTCAAACTGTATGCAGATGGATTCCCTAGAACTATCTTAATAATCGTACCAAGTTACAATATCCTAATCCATGGCATATCGGAGTTATGGGCTGTCAAAGTTTGCCAAAAAAGTTCCACTTGCTACTTGAGATTTCACGTTTGTGTTGCCAAGATAGTCATGCTGCCGATTATATTGCGTACCAACGACGGCATAGTTGTTATTAACCAAAAAAAAAACTTTTTGAAAAAAAGGGAACCGACTTCAAAACCAAACACAAAAAAACTATAAAATATCTTTTCTTTCGGAAGTCCGTGGCTTTGTTTTTTTTTAATTTCATTGATATATTATGTATATGGCCACCGACTTCCGAAAGATAGTTTTTTAAACGACTTCAAAAAAAAAGTAGGTTCTCAGTTCGACCTGTATGTATGTATGTTTGTCCGCGATTATCTCGCGTTTGGCTGAACGGATTTTGATGCAGTTTTCAGGAAAGTGTTCATTACATTCTGGAGATGGTTTTAGTATATAACACTAATAGATATCCCGTGACGTTGCCCGCGTGGATCCGTTTTGCTTACTTGGATTGTTGATTTTCAGGGACGATTGCATGTTTGTCCGCAATTATCTCGCGTTTGGCTGAACGGATTTTGATGCAGTTTTCGGGAAAGTGTTCATTACATTCTGGAAAAGGTTTCAGTATATAACACTAATAGATATCCCGTGCCGTTGCCCGCGTGGATCCGATTTGCTTGCTTGGATCGTAGATTTTAAAGGACGATCGCATGTTTGTCCGCAACTATCTCGCGTTTGGCTGAACCGATTTTGATACAGTTTTCAGAAAAGTATTTGTTACATTCTGGGGAAGGTTTGAGTATATAACAATAATGGATATCTCGTGAAGTTGCTCACATAGATCCGTTTTGCTTATTAGGATTGTAGATTTTCAAAGACCGGTTTTATGAAGATTTTTGTTGATTATCTCAACTAAAAAGGGAAAAATAAAAAACTTTTTTTAAAAAAGGGAACCGACTTCAAAACTAAACACAAAAAAACTATAAAATAACTTTTCTTTCGGAAGTCGGTGGCCATAATAATGTCAATGAAATAAAAAAAACAAAGCCACCGACTTCCGAAAGAAAAGTTATTTTATAGTTTTTTTTGTGTTTGGTTTTGAAGCCGGTTCCCTTTTTAAAAAAAAGTTTTTTTTTGTGTTTGGTTTTGAAGTCGGTTCCCTTTTTTTCAAAAAGTTTTTTTATTTCCCTTTTTAGTTGAGATAATCAACAAAAATCTTCATAAAATCGGCGTCTTTGAAAATCTACTCGTACAATCCTATTAAGCAAAACGGATCTATATGAGCAACTTCACGAGATATCCATTATTGTTATATACTAAAACCTTCATCAGAATGTAACAAACACTTTTCTGAAAACTGCATCAAAATCGGTTCAGCCAAACACGAGATAATTGCGGACAAACATGCAATCGGCCTTTTTGGCGCAGCCGAGAGACACAAACATTATTCTTTTATCTTTTTCTTGTGTTAGATATAGGTTTTCTCTTTTTTTTTTCTGTGTTTATTTTTATTTTGAATGTGTGTGTCCATCGTGGTCCCTTCGCGCCAAATAAATGTTTTTCTCTCTTTCTTCTTTTAATCGTCCCTTAAAATCTACGATCCAAGTAAGCAAAACGGATCCACGCGGGCAAAATCAAAGTGTTATATACTAAACCTTCTCCAGAATGTAATGAACACTTTCCTGAAAACTGCATCAAAATCCGTTCAGCCAAACGCGAGATAATCGTGGACAAACATACATACATTCAAACATACATACAGGTCGAACTGAGAACCTACTTTTTTTTGAAGTCGGTTAAAAAAGTGCCAGCATTACAGTAACCCCGGGTCGACGGCGCGTTGTGTTCCACCCGCGCCTCAAAGAGTGTCAGCATGATGACGGGGTACTCTAGAGGGCCAAAGCCTGCCGGCGTCGCGGGACTTATCAATTTACCGTGACCCTGGAACGTAAAGGGCTATTGAAGGACACCGTGGATTTTAGTCAGTACGAGTCTGACAGTCCCTCCCGGTCTGCCCTGAATTCCCGGAATCAATTGATGATTTCACCACGATTACAAAAAATAGAAAACCATTCAATGAATGATCCTATGGAGAGATGCCGCTGCAAAACTGATACATATATGGACGCCTGCCAGCAGCACTCGTGTCTTCTGCACTTGTTTAGTTTTAATGTTGTTGTTCTGTTCTGTGTGTGACTAACAATAAACTTTTCTTTCTTTCTGTCTTTCTTTATTTCCAAAGTACGGCTTTTGATGGATGGCCCAAGTAAAACAACACTTGCTGAGAACAATCTGAGGATGAGTTGCCAAAGTTAAGCAACATTCACAGAGGTCTGTCTTTGGATGTGTGACCACTGTAAAGTAACATTTCCCAAAGTGTTTTGTTTCTTAACGTTGGGTGGATGACCCAAGACATGCGGTGAGATATCAGATGTTATACATCAATTGCGACTACTGTTATGTAATGCTGTCACTTTTTAGGGTTCCGTAGCCAAATGGCAAAAAACGGAACCCTTAAAGATTCGTCATGTCTGTCTGTCCGTCCGTATGTCACAGCCTTTTTTCTTCGAAAGTATAAGAGCTATCCTGTTGAAACTTGGTAGGTAGATGTATTGAGTGAACCCCATTAGGATTTTCATACGAAAGTAAAAATAAAACTAATTTTGGGGGTTGCCCCCATACATAGAATTGAAACTCAAAAATTTTTTTTTCGCCTGACTCATACGTGTGGGGTATCTATGAATAGGTCTTGAAAAATTATATTGAGGTTACTAACATCATTTTTTTCGAAACTGAACAGTTTGCGTGAGAGACACTTCCAAAGTGGTAAAATGTGTCCCCCCCCTGTAACTTCTAAAATAAGTGAATGATAAAACTAAAAAAATATATGATGTACATTGCCATGCAAACTTCAATTGAAAATTGGTTTGAACAAGATCAAGTAATTAGTTTTTTTTTTTAATACGTCATAAACCGTAATCCGCAATTTACTTTTCAAAGTTACAACCAACTACAAGAACGTTTATATTATGTTACTTGCTGCTACGGAACCCTTCATGGGCGCGTCCGACTCGCACTTGGCCAGTTTTTGTAATACCTTTAATAACATCTAAGGCGTCGTTGGTACGCAATATAATCGGCAGCATGAGTACTTTGGCAGCACAAACGTGAAATCTCAAGGAACAAGATGGATATTTTTTGCACACTTTGACAGCCCATAACTCCGATATCCCATAGAGTAGGATGTTGAAACTTGGTACGATTATTAAGATAGTTCTAGAGAATCTATCGGCATACAGTTTGACCGTATCGATCACACTTTGATTTTGGGTGAATTTTGATACCATCTCCTTTCTAAATTAAGTAATCAAGTTTTATAAAGGTTCTACTACATAAGATTTGTTTATTATTGCTTATTTTATAAGTTATTTAGCTAAAATGTATGACAATCTGTGATTCGTCAATAATGGCGGCAATTTTGTTGGAAGTGGTACAATTCTATGTTTATAAAAACAGATGTACCGTCAAATTCGTGTTCATTATTATCCAATCGTTTTATAAGAAAAAGCTGTGCTCTGAGTGTTGTTCTATTTAATTAATGTGATATAATACTTGAGCATCCAAGAAAGTGTTGCTGAAAGTTTTAATTTGTGTAATAATGTTCTACAATGAAAATGTAAGTTATTTTGATATTTATTATGATGAGAATATTGTATGTTTTATAAATGTGTATACTGATAAAATTTATGTTGCCGTGGAGTTTCTTTCTCCGTTCTTCTCCACGAGGACCTAGGGTTTGCGAACGGAGGTAGCTTGGTAATAAATACCTAGTCTTGATTTTGTGCTTTTCTTTATAAACCCATTCCTGGACAAAAGTCCTTAGAGATACCTTACATACAGTAAATAAATAACATTAACCATCCTGATATCTAAAACTTGATAATAAAGCCGATATTAATTGTCAATAAAACCAGAAATTCCATATCTAATAAGCACTTAAAGTATTAAGGTGAGAGTCGAGAGAATCTATAAAATAGTCAGTGTTTGTGTTAGATGGTGAACGGTAGATACATAGGAAGATATTATTCAGTACATCCAGCTGAAGGCACGATGCCTGTATTAAGTTTACTTCTTTAACTTTGGGCTTTAGCGATTTTTTTACGTAGATAACGACGCCATCATTTTGGTTCAGTTTACGCGTAGTAGAGAAAGAATGGTAGTTGTCGAGTTGCGGAATTGGTTTTTTCGTATCAAGTCTACATTCCGTTAAAATTAAATTGTCGGTTTCAAATTTAAAATTGGATAGCAAGACTGTAAAATCGTCGAAATTGCAATAAATGCTTCTTATATTTTGAGCTATAACGGTTAAATCGTTTTTATTTATTTTGATGTGCTTATGCAACTCCATGCAGTTACAATGATAATTTCGCGCGATTTCTATATCGTCTATTTCCGTGACTGTTTGTAGTGTATTATCCATTTGTCATTATTTTATTTACAGTGCGGGTAATCATCACAGGTCGACGTGCATTTATAAATATACCCATAGAAATTATTGTGTTATAAACAGATCGATTAATTTTTGATGAGAGTGCTGAAATAGTGAAGGTTTTGATTGAGGCCGTGCAGGAATTGGTGTTATTTAGTGTGCAGTGTATGTTTGTTGGTGTGTAGATGTTGAGTGTGCTTGTGTGTAAATTAATTATAACAACGTAAAGAAAGTAAATTAACAATTTTGGAAAGTTGATCAGTGCGCTTAAAAAGAACGATTTTAAACAATAAATAATAAGTATACTTTTTCTGGAGGTTAGAATATAATACATAATAACGTGGATTGATTTATAACTTAAATAAAAGTGATGGTTCCGAGCTGCTAGTCATTTTCCCTCTATGAGTTTATGTACTTGCTCCTCACTTCTGATTGTTATAGTTGGAGACTGCTCATCCTTCTTGACATAAACTTTTCCATAGGCCGTCCAACAAAATTTGAAAGCTCCAGATTTTGTTAAGTCTCTGGCTAGAAAATGGAGACGGGAGCCCTTGGCAGTGAGGTGCTCTGATAGGAATATAGGAGTGTCTTCTTGCGATGTGAAACCCAAGTGTTTGCACGTCAGTTTAGATTTCCGTTTTATGTTGAAAGCCTTGGCCATCTTCATAACTTCGGATTTTAAAATGGTGGAGCATGTTTCAACAATAATGGGTTGGTTAGGGCTTTCGTTATTTTTCCCACGCAGTCTGTATACGTCCTTTACATCGGATTTTGAGAAAATACAGTCCAAGTTGCGAGTTAAACAGGTTATCATGTTAATAAGGTCTTCCTTAGTTTCATTCATGCGTTTAGGAACATTTTTAATGACAAAGTTCGCTTTTCGAGTTCCAGAAAATAATAATTATAATTAAAAACTTCAAATCCAGTAGGAATTTTCCTAAAATAAATGCTCGGTTTGGAATGCTTGCAGACATTTTGCACGAATCTAATGCACGGCATTTTATATTGGTGAAATTATTTTCAGGCAACTATGGGGGTTTTAGATCTGATAAACCTAGTAAGTATAATAAATAAATAAATATTTAATTTGAAACAAAAAAACAATTTCAGATTGACTTCTGTTTTTTTAATAAAAATACACAATGATTTATTACAGCAACTTAATGAAATAAGCATTGCTGAAATAAACCACTTGAATAATATGATTGCTTAACTCCATGATCAGACAGTGAAATACAGTATAAAACTGTTTAGTTTAAATGCTCATAAATTAATGCTTGTTGGTTCATGTTTGTCGGGAAAAAATATATTCACGTTGCGAATGCTCGCTTTTGAATGCTTCACAACGACACGCAAATGCTTCGCTCATATTGGACACGTTATTTTCAGTAATTGTGAATGGCGGTAGACCGGGCAATGGTGAGCACACGAGATTGTTAAATATACATAATATATTTAATACTAGCTTCTGCCCGCGACTTCGTACGCGGATCCTGTTGCTTATGCCGGCGACGACGGGGTCGTCAAAATCGAAGATCTGAAACGTCGAATTCTAATGGCTGCTACACACCTTACGATAAATCGTTACGATTAGTCGGTACAGTTCAAACTGCAACGATAAATCGACAAGTGTGTATGAGAAAAATCGAACAAACTGTACAGTTTTTCTCATACACACTTGTCGATTTATCGTTGCAGTTTGAACTGTACAGACTAATCGTAACGATTTATCGTAAGGTGTGTAGCAGCCATAAGAGCCAGGCTGAACAACTCTTGCTAAGACGTCATTCCTATATACATATATGTTATAGTGTAGCTGGGGTCTTGGAGTTCCACATCAGGTGTTCCAAATCTCAATTTTCATACGTCAACAGAGAGCGCCCATTAGGCTGAACAACTCTTGCTAAGACGTCATTCCTATATATGTTATAAAGTAGCTGGGCTGTTGGAAGTTCCACATCAGATGTACCAGATCTCCAATTTTTATACGACAACAGAGGTTGCTCATCAGGCTCAACAACTCTTGCTAAGACGTCTTTACTGTATATGTTATAGAGTATCTAGGCTCTTGGAGTTCCACACCAGGTGTTCCAGATCTCAATTTTCATACGTCAACAGAGAGTGCTCATTAGGCTGGACAACTTTTGCTAAGACGTCATTCCTATATATGTTATAAAGTAGCTGGGCTGTTGGAGTTTCACATCAGGTGTACCAGATCTTCAAATTTTATACGACAACAGAGGTTGCTCATCAGGCTCAACAACTCTTGCTAAGACGTCTTTACTGTATATGTTATAGTGTAGCTAGGCACTTGGAGTTCCACATCAGGTGTTCCATTTCTTTAATTTTTATACGTCAACAGAGAGTGCTCATCAGGCTGAACAACTCTTGCTAAGACGTCCTTACTGTATATGTTACAGTGTAGCTGGGCTCTTGAAGTTCCACATCAGGTGTTCCAGATCTTCAATTTTTATACGTTGACAGAGAGTACTCATCAGGCTGAAACACTCTTGCCAAGACGTCATTCACTTATATGTTATAGTGTAGCTGGGCTCTTGGAGTTCCACATCAGGTGTTCCAGATCTTCAAATTTTTATACAGCAACAGAGAGTGCTTATCAGGCTGATCAACTCTTGCTAAGACGTCGTTCCTGTAACTGTCATAGTGTAGCTGGGCTCTTGGTATTCCACATCAGGTGTCCAGGATCTTCAAATTTATTCTCTCAGCAGAAAATGCTCATCACGTGGAACAATTTTTGCTATGGCACCATTTCTGTATCGCAGGTCTGTTGCGGTTCTGCATCAGGTATTTAAGTTTCCAAGATAAATTATAGCCTATATGTTAACGGGACTCAATACCTATAGAACGAAAAAAAAATATATTCAAATCCGTCCAGTAGTTCCGAAGATTAGCGTGCACAAACACACATACAAACAGACAAACAGACAAACCGACAAACAGACAAACAGACAAAAAAAAATTTAACTACATTTTCGGGTTCGGCATCGATATAATAACAATCCCTGATACTTTTTTTTTATATACACACATCAAAAGTGTCTAGGGATCAAGCATTTTTATGCGGATTTCTTGAGATTGAGATGTGGCTTTGTAATAAATTTATGATTTTATAAATTTATATGGATCCTTTTTGGTGCATTTCATAATTTGAATCAGGAACTGTAAATCAAATTCGAGTAAAAGATGAAAATCAGCTGTCAATATTTTCCCTATAAAAACATACAACGCATTGAAGACATTATTAGTGCTACTGTTTCCCTACTACTGATTAAAACCAACGTTATTATGGAGCGGCGACGTCATTTAAGCAGGGAAAAAATGCTCAGAGCCGTGGGAATGATAGAAGCTGGTTCCCGGCAACGTACTGTGGCTTTAGCTCTGAATACAAGTCAGAGTGTTATCAGTCGACTTTGGACACGTTACCGAAGCACTGGTACCGTGGCTGAGCGCCATGGAGGACGGTATCGCTGCACCACACGGAGACAAGACCGATACATTCAAATCTTAACTCGAAGAGCTCCAACAATAACCGCCATGATGTTAGCCGTGAGGCTTCATCACTCTTCAGGGAACTTAATTAGCGACCAAACAGTCAGAAACCGCTTGCATGAAGTGAACCTTCATTCCCGAAGACCGCTACGGGTACCACCTATAGCAATGCACAACCGTAGGATTCGATATCAATGGGCTCTTGAACACAGAAATTGGGCAGAAGAACAATGGCGTTTCGTGTGCTTTTCTGATGAGTCTCGTTTTGGTATGAGACCGGATACAAGACGTATACGACACTGGAGAACCCCTGGACGCCAACAGCGATTAAAATCCTGCCAGGAAGTCCATCCTTATAGTGGTGGAACCATCATGGTATGGGCGGGTATTTGGATCGGCGGAAGAACTGAGTTGATTTGGATCAGAGGCAACCTCAACGCTCAAATTTATGCTGAGACGATTGTATCAGACGTCATCGTTCCTCTACAAGTGCAAATCGGTCCCTTATTTCAGTTAATGCATGATAATGCACGACCGCACACCGCAAGAGTTGTAAGACAGACTCTCGCCGCAGCTAACATCAATGTCCTGCCCTGGCCTGCTCAGTCGCCAGACTTGAACCCGATTGAGCATGCATGGGATATGCTACAGAGAAGAGCTCTGCCGAATATGGAGGGTATCCAGTCGCAAGAAGACCTTTTTTTGTTGTTGCAACGAACATGGGCGGCCATTCCACAGCGTGATTTGGATGAACTCATTTTGAGTATGCCAAACCGATGTTCTTGTGTTGTTAGTGTTCGCGGTAGAAACACGGATTATTAATTGTTTAAGTTACCCAACAAAATTTTAAAGAAAACTGTTATTTCAGTCTTTTTTTCGAACTTTAATGTTAGTGGTTCAAATGTCAATAATCCCTTTATTAGGAAAATGGCAAATTTCTTTATGAATGCAAAGGTGACTTGGTTTATCGTTACTGTGACAAACGATAACACTTTATTTGATGAATCCTTAAAGAACATTTTAATTAATATCAATCAGGAGAAAAGTTATTGCAAAAATATATGTTGATCCCTAGACACTTTTGATGTGTGTATTTCCATTGTACAGACACCACTTTTCTACAAATTTATTATATGTATAGATGACTAACCAGTAATTTAGTACTGCTTTTTAACCTAGAAGTAATAAGCATTTAATAGGGTTTAAATTTAATAAGATAAGATTCCAATAAATTTAATAATATAATTCAATAATCTTTAAAGGTTTTCTCAATTCCGTTAAATATTCATAAAACATCACAAGAGCACTTTCCACATGTTGCAAATTGCAATGCTTTGCATAAATGGTCATATTGTTTCTAGTGCACTTTGTCGACTATAATCCGGGATATAACCCAGGGCAAGGTGAGGAAAAACCTTCATACAAGCACTTTTTAACATAATTTCAACACGAGCATAAAAGTTTTAACATTATTGATGGCGTTCAGTTTATATTTTTCGGAATTTTACTGTTTATACATGAAATAAGGCCTCTAATTATTAACAACATTATTATCACTCGAGCAAGTAAAATGTCACTACAATTATTTAACTCAACTATTAGACTTGGTAAAGCCAAAGAGACAGTAATAGTCAACAAGCTGTAATTTTAATTATCGGTGTAACTACACGGTGATTACGAAAATAACAAGTGAAACTGTATTTTAAATTTCGAAGATTTCTCATTTTAAAACTGAAATGTACATACGTAAGTCTTGTATGTGTTATGAACCTGTCCATTGCAAATTGCCTGTACTATTCAAATTGCTGCAATGTGAATGCTCGCACTTGAATGCTCATGGTGATCGAACCATGCTTGGCTTATCGTTCATGTGTTGTTTCTCGTGAACTTTATCAACAAAAACCCGAATGACCCGACTTCATCTGGTGAGCAAACTTCATAATTGTAATTTGGAGGCATTTAAATCTTTACTTTTCTATTCCAATTTATGTCTACAATGCTCTGCGGTATAGTAAAATGGATCTTCTCGCCTTTATCTAGATACGCGAGAGCGTGGCCAGCCAAGTTCAGGCGTCAATTTTTTAATCAACACTTATGTTTATGCCCGAAACATGCTTGGCTTATAATCGTTTATGGTTTATTTCTAGTGAACTTTGTCAACAACAACCCCAACGACCCGACCTCCGGTGAGCAAACTAACATAATAATTATAATAAATCGTTATGTCCTTTTTTAGTCTACACCATTTATAAACCAAGTAAATAAGTCATTTATTTTATATTTATTTATTTATTTATTTATTTATTTATTTTTAAAGAAAGCTTACAGACTAATAACAATTATAAATAAATCTTGTATAAATAAGGACAATTGCTAATGACAAGCTTCCACATATAGACGTCTATATAATTACAAGTTGCTTGCGTTGACCGTTGGTGACTTTAATTCACTAGTTACAAAATTCACTTAATCGAAATAATATACTATCAAGAGTCGTAATTAAAAAATAATTTGCTATATATCAAGTCGTGCAACATCAAGAATAGGGTAGAAGAGCTATTTGCGATTATCAAAATATTCATTGCTCAATATTTTTTTAATTTTGTGTGCGCTGGTGCAGAATAAGTCAACCTCTAAGTGTGATGGTAAACTGTTAAAGGCTATAGCACTCCGTATACAGAAGGCATTTCGCCTGTACTTTGTCGATGTGTAAGGTACATGGAGTAGTGGCCGTTTTCTTAGGTTTAGGTTAGTGCGAAGAAGTATCTTACTTAGTAATTCGGGACAATCAACCGAGCCGTTTGCGATATTTGCTAAGAAACAGATGTCATTAACATTACGTCTTAATTCCAACGGTAAGAAATGGTATCGCTTGCAGCGGTGTTCATAATCAACTGAGAATTGCCTAGCCTTGAAGTCCAAGTACCGCAGAAATTTCCTCTGGACAGACTCAATACGAGATTTGTAAATCTCATATTGAGGATTCCATACCTGGGAAGCATACTCCAGGTGACTACGCACGAGGGAACAGTAAAGGACTTTGAGTGGTTTTATGGAACGAAAGCCAGAGCAAGCTCTAATGATGAAACCCAAAGTTTTGAACGCCTTGATGACAACCGTTTCTATGTGTTCATCAAAAAGCAGCTTGCTATCATGCACTACACCAAGATCTCTGATACTGGTTTCTTTGCGTATGTAAGTACCGTCTAGTCTGTACTTTGAATCAATGACAGATTTCTGGCGAGTGAATGTTACATGGAAACATTTGGTAACATTTAGTTGCAATTTGTTGGTTTTGCAGTATTGTACAAATCTGTCAAGGTCTGACTGAAGTAGCTCAATGTCGGATAGTGTGCGTACGAATTTCATATATATATATATTTTTTTTATTATTATTTCTAGTGCACGTTGTCGACAACAATCCCTACGACCCGTCTGCTGGTGAGCAAACTTCTCAATTCTCGCAACAATTACTATAAACAAGAATTAAATTTTGGAACGTTATGTTTTATCGAATCATGAACGTTTTACTTTCCAAACCTTATTGTAACAGTCCCAGTTAAATTAAATGTTGTTGACATATTCACAAATTCCATTTCCATATTTATCAAAAAATAAAAATACTGCTGTCGATTATAATAATTATAAACTTTCGAACAAAAACCTTTTTGTATATGAAAGAATAAAGTTCACACTTAGCGAATGCTCGCTTTTGAATGCCCTTGGTCGTAACATGCTTGGCTTATAATGGTTCATTGTATTGTTTTTAGTGCACGTTGTTGACAACAAACCCGACCCGTCTGCTGGTGAGCATACTTCTCACTTCTTACAACAATTACTATAAAAAAAAGAATAAAATTTTAGAACAGTATTTTTTAACAAAGCATATTGACTTTCTAAACCTTCTGTAACATTATCAATTAAATTGAATGTTGTTGTACCACAAATTCCATATTTATCCAAAACAGTGATGAAGGTATTTTATCAGATCTACAGCAATACTGATTTCGATTGTAATATAAACTTTAGAAAAAAAACCTTTTTGTTTATAGAAGAATTAAGTTAATTCACACTTAGCGAATGCTCGCTTTTGAATGCTCTTGGTCGTAACATGCTTGGCTCATAATGGTTCATTGTATTGTTTTTAGTGCACGTTGTCAACAACAACCCGTATGACCCCACAGCTGGTGAGAACATTACCTTATAATAGTATAAGATCTAACTAAAATTGGATAAAATTCTCTATGGTTTAGCAATAGAGAATTATCAGCAGATTGACACGACCTTCAGAAGATCTCACATCTTTTACTTTTACATCGATCGAGTTCAGTTTCAGTGTTAAAACCCCCCCCTCTTATTAATTAAGAAAAATCGATGTACAAATAAAAAACTTTTTGTAATTAGTATTTTGTCATATTATTGTCTCTTAATTTAAATATAGCTTTTTTAGTTAGATCTTTTATTGTATCAGATATAAATATTATCATAGCTAAATACTGCTATGTATGGCCTAGCTTCTAATGATCATGTTTCATGTCATTTTCAGTGCATGTCGTAAACAACAATCCAGGACAAGGTTGGTACTTTTTGTTTGTAAGAAAACCTCTAAAGTATGTTTTTTTATCCACCCACGGGTTTTTTCCAATTTCCAAAATTGATGATCAGGAGCTATCAGTATCAAAACTCCATAACATTTATGATAATGACAGCTGTTGATAGCAGCGTACCTGCATGTGATGATAGCGTTATGTTCGTTTGGTGAAACACCTTTTTGTAATATCGTGGCCCATGGCCTGTCAAGGTTTTGATAAACTTAAGCATCCACGTGAAATGAGCATTGATGCTTAAGGCCAGGTTCCAGTACAGTCCGCAGCTATGAGCGCACTACCTCAGCCCCCGCAAAGGGGCGGGGCAAGTCGACAGCGGTGCGGGCGGGAGGGACCGTGTGTGTATATGCCACAGCGTAGCGTAATGCAGTAAGTCAATTACGTACGAGTGTGTCTGGATTAGATTTTCGTAAAATGATATTCGAGATAGTTTTGATTTTACAAAGTGCATACAATGGAGTACTTTCTTAGGCAGCAGTATATTTAATATGTGCCGAGTTTGGGCTCGTTTTGTTATGATGACATCTTACCTGCGGACTTGATGGAGTGACCTGAAGGTCTACATCGGTGACTGCCACTGGAACTCGGCGACGGATCGAACTAGATGTGCCGAGTTTGGGCTCATTTTGTTAGTTATGATGAGATCTTACCTCCGGACTTGATGGAATGACCTGAAGGTCTACATCGGTGACTGCCACTGGAACTCGGTGACGGATTGAAATAGATGTGCCGAGTTTGGGCTCGTTTTGTTAGTTACGATGAGATCTTACCTCCGGACTTGATGGAGTGACCTGAAGGTCTACATCGGTGACTGCCACTGGAACTCGGCGACGGATCGAACTAGATGTGCCGAGTTTGGGCTTGTTTTGTTAGTTACGATGAGATCTTACCTCCGGACTTGATGGAGTGACCTGAAGGTCTACATCGGTGACTGCCACTGGAACTCGGCGACGGATTGAACTAGATGTGCCGAGTTTGGGCTCATTTTGTTAGTTATGATGAGATCTTATCTCCGGACTTGATGGAATGACCTGAAGGTCTACATCGGTGACTGCCACTGGAACTCGGTGACGGATTGAAATAGATGTGCCGAGTTTGGGCTCGTTTTGTTAGTTACGATGAGATCTTACCTCCGGACTTGATGGAGTGACCTGAAGGTCTACATCGGTGACTGCCACTGGAACTCGGCGACGGATCGAACTAGATGTGCCGAGTTTGGGCTTGTTTTGTTAGTTATGATGAGATCTTACCTCCGGACTTGATGGAGTGACCTGAAGGTCTACATCAGTGGCTGTCACTGGAACTCGGCGACGGATCGAACTAGATGTGCCAAGTTTGGGCTCGTTTTGTAAGTTATGATGAGATCTTACCACCGGACTTGATGGAGTGACCTGAAGGTCTACATCGGTGACTGCCACTGGAACTCGGCGACGGATCGAACTAGATGTGCCGAGTTTGGGCTCATTTTGTTAGTTATGATGAGATCTTACGTACGGACTTGATAGAGTGACCTGAAGGTCTACATCGGTGACTGCCACTGGAACTCGGCGACGGATCGAACTAGATGTGCCGAGCTTGGGCTCGTTCTGTTAGTTATGATGAAATCTTACCTCCGGTCTTGATGGAGTGACCTGAAGGTCTACATCGGTGACTGCCACTGGAACTCGGCGACGGATCGAACTAAATGTGCCGAGTTTGGGCTCGTTTTGTAAGTTATGATGAGATCTTACCACCGAACTTGATGGAGTGACCTGAAGGTCTACATCGGTGACTGTCACTGGAACTCGGCGACTGATCGAACTAGATGTGCCAAGTTTGGGCTCGTTTTGTAAGTTATGATGAGATCTTACCACCGGACTTGATGGAGTGACCTGAAGGTCTACATCGGTGACTGCCACTGGAACTCGGCGACGGATCGAACTAGATGTGCCGAGTTTGGGCTCATTTTGTTAGTTATGATGAGATCTTACGTACGGACTTGATGGAGTGACCTGAAGGTCTACATCGGTGACTGCCACTGGGACTCGGCGACGGATCGAACTAGATGTGCCGAGTTTCCGACTCCCCGATGTAAACCTTCAGGTCATTCCATCAAGTTCGGAGGTAAGATCTCATCACAACTAACAAAACAAGCCCAAACTCGGCAAATCTAGTTCAATCCGCCGCCGAGTTCCAGTGGCAGTCACCGATGTAGACCTTCAGGTCACTCTATTAAGTCCGGAGGTAAGATATCATCATAAACAATAAAACGAGCCCAAACCCGGCACATCTAGTTCGATCCGTCGCCGAGTTCCAGTGGCAGTCACCGATGTAGACCTTCAGGTGACTTCGTCAAGTCCGGAGGTAAGATCTCATCATAACTAACAAAATGAGCCCAAATTCGGCACATCTAGTTCGATCCGTCGCCGAGTTCCAGTGGCGGTCACCGATGTAGACCTTCAGGTCAGTCCATCAAGTCTGGTGGTAAGAATTCTCATCATAACTTACAAAACGAGCCCAAATTCGGCACATCTAGTTCGATCCGTCGCCGAGTTCCAGTGGCGGTCACCGATGTAGACCTTCAGGTCAGTCCATCAAGTCTGGTGGTAAGAATTCTCATCATAACTTACAAAACGAGCCCAAACTCGGCACATCTAGTTCGATCCGTCGCCGAGTTCCAGTGGCAGTCACCGATGTAGACCTTCAGGTCACTCCATCAAGTCTGGTGGTAAGAATTCTCATCATAACTTACAAAACGAGCCCAAACTCGGCACATCTAGTTTGATCCGTCGCCGAGTTCCAGTGACAGCCACCGATGTAGACCTTCAGGTCACTCCATCAAGTCCGGAGGTAAGATCTCATCATAACTAACAAAACGAGCCCAAACTCGGCACATCTAGTTCGATCCGTTGCCGAGTTCCAGTGACAGTCACCGATGTAGACCTTCAGGTCACTCCATCAGGTCCGGTGGTAAGATCTCATCATAACTTACAAAACGAGCCCAAACTCGGCACATCTATTTCGATCCGTCGCCGAGTTCCAGTGGCAGTCACCGATGTAGACCTTCAGGTCACTCCATCAAGTCCGGTGGTAAGATCTCATCATAACTAACAAAACAAGCCCAAACTCGGCACATCTAGTTCGATCCGTCGCCGAGTTCCAGTGGCAGTCACCGATGTAGACCTTCAGGTCACTCCATCAAGTCCGGTGATAAGATCTCATCATAACTTACAAAACGAGCCCAAACTCGGCACATCTAGTTCGATCCGTCGCCGAGTTCCAGTGGCAGTCACCGATGTAGACCTTCAGGTCACTCCATCAAGTCCGGAGGTAAGATCTCATCATAAATAACAAAACGAGCCCAAGCTCGGCACATCTAGTTCGATCCGTCGCCGAGTTCCAGTGGCAGTCACCGATGTAGACCTTCAGGTCACTCCATCAAGTTCGTACGTAAGATCTCATCATAACTAACAAAATGAGCCCAAACTCGGCACATCTAGTTCGATCCGTCGCCGAGTTCCAGTGGCAGTCACCGATGTAGACCTTCAGGTCACTCCATCAAGTCCGGTGATAAGATCTCATCATAACTTACAAAACGAGCCCAAACTCGGCACATCTAGTTCGATCCGTCGCCGAGTTCCAGTGGCAGTCACCGATGTAGACCTTCAGGTCACTCCATCAAGACCGGAGGTAAGATCTCATCATAACTAACAGAACGAGCCCAAGCTCGGCACATCTAGTTCGATCCGTCGCCGAGTTCCAGCGGCAGTCACCGATGTAGACCTTCAGGTCACTCCATCAAGTCCGGTGGTAAGATCTCATCATAACTTACAAAACGAGCCCAAACTCGGCACATCTAGTTCGATCAGTCGCCGAGTTCCAGTGACAGTCACCGATGTAGACCTTCAGGTCACTCCATCAAGTTCGGTGGTAAGATCTCATCATAACTTACAATACGAGCCCAAACTCGGCACATCTAGTTCGATCCGTCGCCGAGTTCCAGTGGCAGTCACCGATGTAGACCTTCAGGTCACTCCATCAAGTTCGTACGTAAGATCTCATCATAACTAACAAAATGAGCCCAAACTCGGCACATCTAGTTCGATCCGTCGCCGAGTTCCAGTGACAGCCACTGATGTAGACCTTCAGGTCACTCCATCAAGTCCGGAGGTAAGATCTCATCATAACTAACAAAACAAGCCCAAACTCGGCACATCTAGTTCGATCCGTCGCCGAGTTCCAGTGGCAGTCACCGATGTAGACCTTCAGGTCACTCCATCAAGTCCGGTGATAAGATCTCATCATAACTTACAAAACGAGCCCAAACTCGGCACATCTAGTTCGATCCGTCGCCGAGTTCCAGTGGCAGTCACCGATGTAGACCTTCAGGTCACTCCATCAAGTTCGCATCCTAGCTAAAAAATAAGTGGTCCATAAAAAAAAATTACATCGTTTCAAAATTAGATCACTTGACTATTTTATTCTATTCCCGCAACTAACACGTAATCGCTTGTGTGTGTGACTTTGTTTCCATGTAGTACTTCAGTTCTATGCCTGCTTACGTAACCGCGCGGGGGGAATTTTTGCGCAGCAACGACGTACGTCCATCCTCTATCACGCCTCGGCGGGTACTGGCGAGCGCCCGGTGAGCGAAATAATGCCAATATTTTGGGTATTTTATTTCTTGGAGAAAAATTATAACGAAATTTTAAAATTTGCTTTTACCATGCACTTCTAAATAATGAGCTGTTTTTATTTTTATAAGTTTCATATAAATTCATTGTGAAATCTCTAAGCAGTGGATGTTTGAAAATTGTGATTTAGTGTCATGTTTGAGATTTTTTTCTATCGAGCCAATTATTCCAATTCGTGTTTCTATCTTTACCATTCACTCGAGGATATGTTCAACTTTAATATTATGTTTTTTTTTTATTAAAAATGTCATTGTTAATGAGACTTTCAGACGTTTGAAAATCTTAAAAATTACTGAAAGCCCGCCTTAAGTAATAGATTACAAACGAGAGCGTTTTAGCAAGCATTCTAATAGCGGGTACAGACTCTCGCCTCGCGCCTCGCCTTGTACCTCGCCTCACAGCTCGCGCGTGTTGTTGCGAGTGCCTGTTTAAACTCTCGCGATGCGTTCAGTTTGCTTTGAGCCAGCAACCTGTGCCTTGGCTCGCTTCACTTCGCTCTTGTAAAAGAAAAAAAAATTGTTCTCAATTCTTCACCTTTTTCTGCATAAAGACGGATTAAAATGATGATTTTTAATAAAGTCATTATTTTGTTTCAGACGCCAATCAGTACGCGCGCGGTGGATAGTGAACTAATTCACTGAAAACACTTCAAATATATACTTGGTTAGCATAAATTATTTGTATTCAAACATAAATTCACCCACTTTGTTGTTGAAACTTTTAATTGACTTTACTGATTGACTGGACATAAATATATCTATTGTTTTAGAATGGCTTGTCGTGGTCGCA